>OY728157.1:305094282-306477282 GCA_963277665.1 Viscum album | reverse complement strand
CCACCAATTTTTAAATAATTAGAGGACATTCCACAACATAAAACCAATTTCATTTTAAAATTTCAATTTGACTCAATGAAAACCAATCCAAGATATGACCCATTTCCGAACATTAAATCAATTCCAAAAATCTTAAATTTATTTCGTGGAATGATTAGCATAAATAAATATTCCACTATAAATAAAAAAATGAGGAATAAACAAACAAACCATTAATTCTAATGCTTAGGATAAATTAAATTTTCTCAAATTACCCCAAGGAAATTATATATATATATATATATATTCAATTAAAGGTAATTAAATGGAAAAAAATTAGAATTCTATGGGAAAAAAATTTCGTAGTCACACCTACAATAAAGAGAATAGGACCAATATGGAATAACACATCACATGAAGCAATTAATTAAGGCCGCCATAAACTGGCATACACATCCCTTACTTTATATAAATTTTTATATATTCCCCTTAATCTAATTTACATATTCTACTCTTCAGGAGGTAATAGGTATAGTGAAGACGTGTATATATATATTTATATGTACCAATGTATATGAGTGATTCCTTTAAAGGAGCCTCTTGACATTCAAGATCAATTTCTAGGAACCCTAAAACACTAATGAGACCAAAAAAAGGTGAGAAACAAAATAGCGGATGAAACATATTCCCTAGGGTGACAGAGACATGCTAAATAGAAAAACTCTACTTCTCCTTCAACAGTGGATGCTAGAATATGTATTAAGGGGTCCTGATAGGCTCCTCGCTTACCCTAACATCAAAGGAAAACAAAAATCCAGATTTTCCTCAAATCGTAGAATCTAGATGATCCATATCGAGTGACTAGGAGAATGAAAAATCATCAAAACCATGAGACAAGATAGGTAGAAGGGAATAACTCACGGTTTTGACAAAGAAAATGAATGAAACAATTTGGATGCACTAGATAAAGATAGGTATATCAGTTAGGGGAGTAATTAAACCATGGAATAAGGGAGAGGGTTCCTTGTGTGATACACAATGTATTGGGGAAAACCCAGTGAATGAAAATAATTAAAGAATAAAAATAAAAACATTTAAAAACTAAAAATTTTTATTGCCATGGAAACATGCATGGTTTCTACAAGGTTTAGAAGACCTTTCACAAACCATGATTTGTCCTAATCCTTGGAAATGACCCCTCACATGGTTACCTATATGTCGAATGAATAGTTTAGAAAATCATGATCAAAGAATACCACTCATCATTTCAAACATATAGATCCCAAAAGCATTCTCACCGCATGGTTTAATTGAACAAGAGCAAGCTATTCCCCACTCCACCGAATAACATGGGCACTCACACATACATATCACTATTACAACTATCTGTTTTAGATAACTATGAAATGGCTAAGAAACTAGTGGAAACATAAATTTTTAGCCCTTATAGAACCAAATCTGAATCCTATTTTACAATAAAAGTAGATAACCAAAAATAAATACGTCATGAAATCTTGTGTATTAAATTTTATATACATATTCCTCCAATGAAACTTGGAATGTAATCATTTTCTATATAATGGATGATTATGTAAAAAATTATGTATGAATTTATTTAAATATGTAATGTCTCTATATTAGAAGTATTAAATCATCACTTTTTTCTAAATTTATTGAATTTTTAGTTAGTATATTATCCATTGAAGTCAACATTTCGAACTCATTGACTAGATTCATAACATAGTAGAAACATGATCTTTAGGTGATGTCAGCAGGGCTGGATGTGAAAGGTTGTTAGTTCTAGTCTACGTGGTACTCTATTGGAGTTGGTTTTCTAGAACCCAATGATTTTACTAGGGATTATATTTATATTTAAGTAGTAAATGTAAATTACTAATCTTATATTTATATATTTTCCATTCTTTTTTATTATTTTAATGTAATATATTCCTTGAATATTTTTATCATTTAAAAAAAAGAATTGTATTTTTACACTCTGATGAGCGGTAAAAAATTCTATGAAAAATTTGAAACCCTAGATCTATTTTAGAATAACATTATATTAGGAGGAATATAAAATGATAAATTTTACTTACGAGTACTAATAAATATATGATTATTCATTTCATGATTTTTCCACATGGTAATCCCTAATATTGAATATTTAGATAACTGACCCTCCAGTAAGAATTACACATATTAATGTTTTATTGGATATTCTGTTCTCTGAGTGTGTATTATAGTCCTTAAAATTTTATATTATCATTAATTAGTATCATGAATAAAAGAATTGTATTAAATAAAAAAAATATTACTCTATATATTTGATAAAAGTATGATACATTTTGCATCTTATGAACGACATGTTATTATTAAAAAATTCAAGGGAGGATTTTTCTAAATAACTACTATAAAATTTGATACCTTAACCCTTTGATTGAAGTAAGAATATCTCATTACATTTAATGCCAATTTTGTATTGCGATTTTAATTAAGATAGTAAATATATGATATTTTAAGAATATAGGTTGATAACATAGGTTTTCAATATAATTAATGAGATATTGTGATTATGTGATTATATTACACAATGAGAGATTGTATGTGGTTTTCAACGTTTAATGAATAACTTCTTTCTCTATTTTTCCATGAATTATTTCATGATATTTGTATATACAGTTTAGATAAAAAAAATTAAACAGACTAGGTTAATTTTGATTCAAAAAATAAGCCTTATAGACGGAATCACCAATTCCACCTTTAGGATTATGCACAAAGGAAACATCGGCGATTCCGCCTTTTCCCTAAAACTATTAATGTTTTTTATTTTAATTAAATTTTTATATATTTAAAATACATTATTTTTTTATTATGTAGTAATGGTTATATGTGTACATATAAATAAAACATAATATTTCAACATAACATATCTTTCATTCTACAACGTGACTTTTCTAAACTATAATATATAAACTACACGATTGATATGATTAATATTTTAAACATTGATTATTCATATAACATGTTGTCCAAAAAAATAGTTAATTTATTAAAAAATGTTGATGAAAATTAATTTTAATGCTTTATTATGTACCTACTAGATACATAAAAAATTTTCAAGTATATGTATTTTCTGGCCGATATACTATAAACTATAGGACTGATACAAATGAAATTTTAAAAATGTACTAAACATAAAATAAGTAGTTTCAAATAAAAATAATTTTCAAAAAAATATTGATGAAAAATATTTTTTAAGCATTCAATTACACCTAAATAAAACATAAAAATGCTTCATGTTCATGAATTTTATATCGTATATAATATAAAAGATAATACAGATATGAATAAAATTTTAAAAATTGGATAAAAACCAAACAAATATTTGAAAATAAAAATAATTTCTTAAAAAATGATGATGACAAATAATTTATATTCTTTCAAAATCACCTACATGAAACATAAAAATGTTTCAAATGCATGCATTTGAAATACTGTATAATATAAACTATAAGACCTATATTAATGAAAATTTAATCATTTTTTAACCAAATAACAAGTAGTCTAAAATAAAAATATTTTCATAAAAAATGCTTATGAAAAATAATTTATAAGCTTTCTAATCCACATACATGAAACATAAAAATGTACGAAATACGTGACTTCTCTAGCCTATATTATATAAACTATATAAATGATATGAATGAAATTTTAAACATTGATTAAACATATAATATATAGTTTAAAATGAAAATAATTTTGTAATTTTTTTGTTGAAATATAATTTATAAGCTTTCAAGTCTTCCTACATGAATCATAAAAATGATTCAATTAACTGATGAGGAATGCCTATATTATATAAACTATAATACTGATATGAATGAAATTTTAAAAATAGGTTAAACATATGATTAGTAGTTAAAAATAAAAATTATCTCATAAAATATGTTGATAAAAAATAATTTATAGGCTTTTGAATCCACCTTATTGAAACATAAAAATGTTTCAAATACGTGCCTTTTCTAGACTATATAACATAAACAATAATACCGATATGAATAAAATTTTATACATTGATTAAACATATAACAAATAGTCAAAATTAAAAATAATTTCTTAAACAATTTGGATGAAAAATAGTTTATAACCATTCTAATCCACATACATGAATATATAAAATGATTCATGTACGTGAAATTTCTAGCCGACATAATATAAAATATAAGACAGATATGAATGAAATTATAAACACTGATTAAAAATATAATATGTAGTTTAAAATAAAAATAATTTCTTAAAAAATATTGATGAAAAATTATTTATAAGAATTTCATTCATCCTACATGATGAATAATAATGTTTCAAGTATGTGATGTTGGGGGACTATATAATATAAACTGTAAGATCGAAATGCATAAAATTTACAAAATTGGATAATCAAATAATATATAGTTGAAAATAAAAAAAATTCATAAAAATTTTTAATGATAATTTGTTTATAAGAATTTTGATCCACCTAAAATTTTTTTCCAGTTCCATTTTAAAATCATAGAATTTTATTTCTGATAGACATTAAACATCTCAAAAATTTATAATAATTTCACAAAGCAACTGTCTATTTTTTTTAATACGGGTTCCCATTTCCCAATTCTTGAAGTGCTCATACACTCCATGGATTGAAAATTGGATCTCATTAATTGGTAGCAATGTCAATTTAGTATTCAACATGACAAACATAATGGGAAAAACTATATTGGTTTCCATATACCAACCTTCAATGAACTCATACACCTTAAACTTATGCATTTGGCTCCCTCTAGTAAAAAAACATACATTTGAAACTAAATATATCATCCTTTTACAATTGTTCAATTACATGATTTACCTTTTCCTAGCTATGAGGAAGCCATACACCTTATAACTGGAAACTGGCTCTCGTCGTAATAACAGGATTTAATCATAGCTCATGCAACCATTTACATATTCAAGTAAGTTAGCATGTCATGTCACTAAAATCAACTAACATGGAGAGGCATGCTTAAATCATTGAGGCTTTGTTTTTTAACCATATGAGCATGATATAAAAAAGAAAGATAAAATGGAATGTTAGTGTATCACCTAAATAGGTATACTTCTAATCATGGCATATCAAATAAAAATCAGAATCATACATAGCGGGAAAACTATTGATTCAAATATATGGCGTGGAATATATGCATGGATTGTGAATTTCTAGGTGCCTAATATGATGCATTTTATGCAATATTCTTTACATATCAGGCCAAAGAGAATTTACAAAATTCCAAAAATCATATGAAACAAAATGTACAGCAGTCACACTTGGTGAAATCATATCAATTATAATAGGGAACAACATAAACAGCAATCCCATCCCTGGTCAGTTGGTCATTTCCCTTAAATGGGGTGATCAGTCCTAATCATGGCTATTAAACATACACCAACAATTTCATATTCTCCTATATCCAACCTAAAATAGTAATAAAAATGGAGAACCCTCCACTAAAAATCATTATAATGTCCCAACCTAGCTCACCACGAAGATGGTGGCTGGACTGAGCACCGCATGACCTAATGGGAACCTCCCCGAATATCAGAGGATGCCGACTAGTTGAGAGGGAGTACTAATATTTAGTGGGGAGAATATAGCCTCTCATCATAGTTGGGTAGTGGTATAATAGAGTTAATAACAATCAACAGAAGAAGCAGTAATAGTGATAATAAATCAACGGAAGCGAGAATTTCATATCATTGAACAAAAGTGGCCAACAGTGGTTTATAAAATAGATGAATACATGACATGGTACTAATACATTATCGAAAATAGTAAATAGTACAACATACCTCTCAATATTATTCAATGAAGGACTGAAGTGAGGAAAGTAACAAAAATACCAATTTCAATCTCCACGACCATCTCAATCTACAGCTCAGTCCATTGCTCGTACAACAGGTAGACGAAAGTAACAAAAATAAAGGATCGAAACCCTATGAAAAAAGGTATACCCAGTTACCCTAATGTATTGGCATCCCGAATAGGATGTGTGATATAATTCTCAGTAGGCCAGCACCATTAGTGAAAAACCCATTCCTGAGAGTGTATTTTAAATTAAACAGGGTTCAAGAATTCATAAATAAATTTAGCAGATTAATGTAACTCTATACCAAAGTACCCACATCAGCCCCCGATTGGTGTCTGGATATATAATATGTTCATTAATTTAGTATTACTAGTTTATTCATAAGTCACAATTATGTAAGACACCTACCGAGTCCAAGGAGTTTCCTCTAATGTAAAATGGGGCAATGCAATGACTGGGCCTGATGGGCTTTAACAATGGAACATACGTGTCAATGCTAGACCCACGGAGTGTATCCAAGGAATAATTTGATAATATATGTATTGAAGTTCTAAGATGTAAGAAGAAAACCTTTAAAAGATATTTATTGAGGGATTTCAAGGGTAAAGACCATGGTAATGTAAATTCACGAAAAGCTAAATCAGTAGTATCTGAGACTAGCTTATTGGTAAGAGTGTAAACAAGGAGAGTAATCCATGAAATTACAAAATAAGTCTCCTACAAAGTCTATGGTTATCAACCAATGTAAAATGGGACTATGAAAATGTTGGGGCTGATGGGCTGTAACCATAGAACGTACTAGTCAATGATAAATCCAAGGAGTGTATCTGGGGTATACAGCAAGAAGAAGGGACCCAACAGTAGTATAGAATATGTCCCAAGAATAGACAAGAACCATATTCTATGTGGGTATCAACCATAGAAAACTGTATCCTTGAATCAGAATGGGTTTCCCGAGTCCCATGGTATTCTCCTCTCAAAATCAAATGTAAGGTGAAGTCAGTCCATTCCAATTTCATAAAGAAGTCATTTAATTATTCATCTATTTCTAATCGTTCCTTATATTAGTGTGTATATGTCATGTAGATTTGAAATCATTATTTATTTGTTCAATTGTTTCCTTCCATTAGTCTATGAAGTTCAAGTACCATTTCAACCATTAATATATTAGTTCATTCCTTATTATCAATTATTTTGGATAGATCAAGTAGAATTACAACCATTTAGTAAAAACCATCAAGGCCTTTCAAAAGGGAAAGGTCCACACCAATAACTTCCCTTGGCATGGTAAAGGTTTCAATGGACGTGGAACCAATCCATGTCTCATGAAGCATGGTTCATCCATGGAATTCCTACATGGGAATACAAGTATCTCCTATGGAATGATAATGAAACCCCATTGAGTCTATAATGTAATTTATAATTGGGAACCCATGTGTCGCACAAGGAATTATTAGTATTAAAAAAATTGAAAAACAATTTATTAACATTTTTTAGGGTTATTCATTAAGAATTAACCATTCATTTAACTCAACTCATTACATTTATCAAAACATATCAATTGAATATATAATTTTCCAAATATCCATTAGAGATGGAAATTACCTACATGATTAATTCCAATAAAAAAAACTATCAGAAACACTTAGATGGTTCCTTAGTCCGTTTATAATCTTAAAATAGGAAACTCATTGTTTCTAATGCTATCAGATCCATGTTGTAATCCTGAATCATCACAACATAACATCAATGAATAATAATTATAAACATTACTAGTCATGTAAGCAAGGTTTAACCACTAAATTATAGATTTCAGAATCATACCTCCATTGGAGGGGTTTTATATAAAAAAAATGATATTTCTTATGACAAAAATAATTTACTAAATTTTGAATCTTATACGAAACAAGCTAGATTAACATTTATGTGACATTCACTATAAATACTTAACTGAATTGATTTAAATTCTATATAATGTGAAGTAATTAATTAATTAATTCATTTATAATAATTTTGACTTGGAAAGGGAACCTACCTCAAGGTGGGACCTAGCAGTCCACTCAAATCTTGGAACTTTATATCTTACATTAGACAAACCATTCGTGGAGGTCAACGACCAACCAATTTAATAAAATGGAGACAGGGAAACATAATGATCTTAATTAAAGAGGATCAAAGAATAAAGGTATAAACCTTACCCCAAAACATTTTCGGCAGTCCGAAACCACCGAAACCACCACGCCTTCTATAGCAGTTGTTGAAAATTGAATCCTAAGGCCTTGTGAGACCATCTGCACAACCAAAGAACTAAATAAAACAAAAAAAAACATTAACCCCAAAACCATGATTTTGTCCGCACCTTATTGGGAACATATTACTTTGAATGAAGGCAGGAAAAGTGGATACATTGGAAGATAGAAACATACCCTAGACGGTGGAGATTAAATCAATGGAAATGGTGCAAATACATCGATCTGAGAGGAGGCCGAAGGAGGGGATCATGTTTCGAAGGGGAATCCCCCATGGGTGGGTATGTCATGCGACTGAGGGGTTACAGATAGTAGTTTAGGTTTTATTTTATTTTTATTTTTATTTTTTTCAATAAAAATAAAATAAATATAAATCTAGAAACTCGGCATTGTGCACTACATGAACCACACAGTTTTCCAAACTGTGTAAAAACTGTGTGGAGTCTTAAACATTTATGACACACCCTGCATGAGAAAGGTGAATGGAATAAGAAACTGTGTGCAGCTTGTGCGCTAAGCCACCAACACTTTTTAAATAGGGACACATGGTTTACTGGGGGGGGGGCACAGTTCCACATATCGTGCGCAAACCGGGTGATGTTTGTTTTCATTTAAAACTTGATGTTTTTTTTAATTCTCCCAAAGCATCAAGATTAACTCAAGAGACATCTCTGGCCTAGTCACATTCCCAAAAACAACACTTAGGAGTGATCCAACTATAAAAATTATGTTATGAATCTTGGTTTTAGAAATGAACGATTTAGTAAAAAAAATTCAAAAACTTCCATATTTTAGTACAGTTCAAAACATGGTATTCTACACATTTCATGGGTCACATAATATCAAATGAATGTGTATCGATGGACCAGAAAAATGTATAATTTATTTTATATTGGCATCATTCCATGATTTTAATCAATGATTGGTGTATTCTATGTTCAGTAGGATATTACCGATGGTTCATTAATGACTTCTCCATCATTACACTGTCAATTTTAGGTCTAACCATGAATTTGAACATGTTTTTTGTTGTTTGAATCATTTGAGAATGATTTTATGGAAATTAATAAGTATTTGAGAAATACAACATGTTTGGAACAACCTAATCTGATTAAGTGGTATAGTTTGTTCTGGTATACATCTAGAGATGGGGTTGAGGTAGTGTTAGTGCATGATATTCAGGTTGTTGCCTATGGGTCATGGAAGATGTGGCATCATAAATTAAATTATCATATTCATGACCTTGAATTTTCTAGGATGGTTCATTTTATAATTTATTGGTGGAACTATGTGTTGGGAGAGAGGATAACACTATATAACAATAATAAATGCCTTAATAATATCTTATCCCAAAATCAATTGAATCATATATAGTGGATATATGTAGATTACATACTGTTCATTGATTTTAAACTGATGTATACACCGAAAATTGAGAATAGTGTAGCAGATGATTTCATTTTGATGACTGAAAATTAGGTTGTTTTGGTATCTTGTTTTGAGTGGGGGATGACATAGATGTTTGTAGAGATGCATCTAGAGGTTCTTGGAATTAAAGGGCAGATGACCCATTCATATTTGGAAACTGATTCCACCCTTATGTGAATGTACCCAGAAAAGAAATTCGAGGGACTGGAGTTTTTATCCATGAGGGAATGTCTTAATGGTGGGGAACCACCATCCGGTGGGGTGGTCGATGATGACGATATCATTTAAGTTTCAGGTCATGTTGATAAGCCTACATGTATGAATTAAGAGCTGATTCGTGTGTTTAATGAATAAATATGGTTATTGAATCCCAGTTTAACTAAAATGTATCACAATATCCGTAGGTAGTATTGGTGGCCATGTATGGAGAAAATGATTTCCAGATTCGTAATGTGATGTTATACCTGTCAGCAAGTGACAATGGATCATTAGTGAAAATGTGGGTTTTTTGAACCATTTCTCATTCCACAATGGAAATGGAATTATTTGATGATGTATTTTGTTATGTGTCTTTTGAGGATGCATCAAAATAATGATTCTATTTCTATAGTTCTGGAACAGTTGATAAATATGTCACATTTGTTGATGATTTGAGATACCTTCACTATGTATAAGTTCTATGAGTTTTTATTCTAGTGATGGTACAATTTCATCGGGTAACAAAGACTATAGTATCATATCATGAATTGATGTTTAAATAATTCTACTGGTATAATTAATAGATGGAGATTAGTACCCATATGTTTTTAAGAATGGATTTTCCAACCACATATGGATGGGATGTATAATCATACTATTTAGGGGATAGAGGACAATTTATGTGTATGCATTTTTTTATTTTGGTGGATCACGGCAGAAAAGTTTGTTTCTTGTTGAGTTCTCTAAAAAAATAGTTACATGTATATGATTTATATGGCACCATATTTGGAACTCTATAAGAGGTTGGGTAGATCATTGTTATATTGGATGTAGACAATGGGGTCAAGGTTGTTATTTTACAGTCACATGTATGATACAACAAAGTAGGATACATTTATCCTAAAGTTGATGGCTATGACATATAGTTGGATGAATTCAAATGATGGTTGGAATTTTTGAAATCTTCAGTTTATGGTGGGTAATAATTTATTTCTTTGGGTGTCACCCATGATGGTTAAATTTCATGTTTGGAAACATGGTAGGTTGGTGCAAAGGTATGTGGGGTTGTTTGAAATCATGGATTGGATCAGACTGGTGGCATACTGTCTGGAATTTCCAAAGTTGAATAATAGTACGTAATATGTTTTTCATGTGTTACATCTTTGGTAGCATCACCCACGACTATCCCATGTGATTGATGTTGATGATGATGATCTTGGGGATGATGCATCCATTTGGGAACATCCAGTTCACATTTTGGATTATAGTGTGAATGTCTCCTAGTCTAAAACTATGCCATAGGTTCAGGTGTTATGGAGGCATGGTAATTGTAACATCCCAGGTAAATGAAGAAGAAGACATATTTCATATTTATTAATATTTGTGAATTATATATTAATTTTACTTTAAAGGGGTTGCTATGTTTGATAGCGTACTCGATACGCAACAACGGGTTTCTTTGGAATCTTACGTTGCACATTAATAATATAATATTATTATTTTAAATGGTAGTTAACTCATAACTGTTGTACTGGAGGGAATGAATGAAACTAACTACAATATGATCATACTTGTTTTTTAAATGTATTTACATTATCCAATAAAAAGGTAGAGGCTTAAAATGTGAATGAATAATTTATATTAAAAGTCCGATTTATTGACTTTTAATGGAGAAACCTTTTTAAATATAGTGTTGGTCACATTAATACATTATAATTGACCAAATAAAATCCTTCTTTATAATAGGGACAAAAAATTTTATTTTGGTTAATTTTTTGGTATTTTTCTGATAGAGTTCATTTTTTAATGAATAGTGAAAAATATTTCGTTTTATTTCTAAAGTGCCTTTTAATCTAATTTATTTATATGGTTATATTATATTTTTAGTTGGTTTTAAAATTCTACTATAATATATTTTTACCATTTAATCCAATTTCGGTCATTGGAATTAATTTCAATTTGAAATTCGACATAACCCAGTATCAATCTTTTGATAGTTAGTGTTTCTTAAAAACACACTATTAGTTTTGATAATGGGAATTAATTATTAAATTAATTAATTCCACTTCTATGTTTTGAATTTGGAAAAATAGGCATCAATTTTATATTCAGAATATCATATAATTCTTAGGGTGAGTTTTATGTATTTTTCTGAAAAACAATAATTTTTTATGAATAGTGAAACCACTTAGTGGTAGTCTAAAAAACTGACTTTTTCATTTAAATAAACATTTACCACTTCTGTGGATTGAATTTCAAAAATCGTACATACATGGTTGTTATCAAGAAGTAAAATGTGGTTCCTCAAGATGAAATTAAGTTTTAGTGAATTGTAACTTTTGCCTTTTATTTATTGCGGTTAAAGGTTAATAGGGTAATTCAAGGTTCAAAGAATGTTTTAATAATTCAAAATTACATTAAAACTTGTCCAAACCATATTGGTTCTGTCATTTATGACCATGGGAATCTTTGAGTATATTTTGAGACCCCATTGAGCCACTTGGTAGTGATAATGACTATATAGATTAATTAATTTAATGTGAAGACAAAATTTACATTAACAAAAATATTTTAGTAATTAATTTTTATATGGTGTTATATATGTCCTATTTTCAACTATAAAATTTAATTAGAAAGCTAAGACGATTTCCTACATGATAGTATTTTTTTAATAATTTTTAGACCTCGAATAAATTAAATTATTTTTGACACAATAATGATGCAGTATTTACCTCATTAATAAATGATTTAAATAAATAAGATTATAATGATTAATATATTATCCAAAAAAATATCAAATTCTGATTGGATGATTTTATTTCAACCATTAATCTTCTTATCTTTTACTATAATGATTTCTGGACCATTAGAAACCGAATATCATTATATTATAAAATAATACTTTCACACTTTCCTAAAGATCCCCTCCTCTCCTTTATAAATGTAGACCACTTCTAACCAATTACTCAAACCTCTCAAGACATTTCTCTGGTCCAAAATCTACTCAATTAATCTCCCTACACCCCTCTCCTCCTCCTAGAAGCCTTACCATATGAAGAAGGAACTTCAAGAAGTTCTTTGGTTCAAACCAGATGGTGTTACCCAAATTAAAGGTAACAGTTTCTCTTAAATTTTTTTCATTTATTTTATATCTACAACCCCTAAAATATTTTTATTCCTTTCTTTTGTATCAAAACCAGTATCCTCAATATACTAGGATGTTTTTTAGAGAATTATTCTAACTGCACTAACACACAGCTCCATTTAATGGATAAAGAACATAATGTTTCTGTTGATGGAAAACTAAGGCCTCAGGAAACGATGATTGTTCAATCACATCTTACCGCCTCTCATGGTGGAAATTATGACGGAACTATATTTATATATGATATATATTATTTTTATGATTTCCTTATGCTTCTGTACTTCCCATTTATAGCACACCTTTATGGTTTCCGTAGTGGGTAAATACGATAATCTCATTTGATGAAGTGCGGACTACAACCCCTCAAAGTGATTTGATTAGTTAATGCCTTATGTGGGATGTATAAAGGAAAAATTTAATGATATTATATATGATATATTACGGGAATTATAATATACCAATGTATCATCATATTTTATTTCCATTAAAATAATAAATAGAAATGAAAGTAGCATTCATGCGTACGTACGGCTTACCGTCTACATGAACGGTGCATTTCATTTCTTACCTCTAAATGTTATGTACTGTTATAAAAACATATATATTCAAGATATATATGATATATATGATATACAAATCATGAATATCATTCTGGATATAATGAACCTTTGACCAAATTGACAACATGTAAATATAAGGTGTTCATTTTTACTCAAGTACCAAATATCGACAAAATGAACGTTTTTTACATAAATGATTTCATAATGTTTATAAAAGGGTAATAAGTGATATTAAATGAATAATAAAATTTAAAAGGTTCTTAAGCAAGTAGAAATTTACTTTATTTTATTATTCAGCAGATTAAATAATGATCGTGTCATGTTGGACACAAGGTAAGGGACGTCATCTCAATCACTTTTCATTGAGGCATTTTTAGTTTTATAAAAGACTTTATTTTATACGGTGTATAAAACCCTTTATCTTTTCATTTTATTAAATGGGAATCTTCTTATATGAAAATTTTTACTAAATGAAAAAAAGTAATGTTTTTTATATGTAAGTGGTGACAATGACCTTTCCGCCATAATGAGTATTATTTGATCTTTAGCTTCCTTAACAAGATGGAATGTTTTTAAAAGGAAAAATAAATACCATATACACTTTTTATATATTTTGGTATTGAAAATGATTTTGAAAATTGATTTATTATTTCAATATCTTGAAATGATATTTTTTTATTTCAATGTCAAAATTTTATCTTTCCTATTTTCTTATGTTATGTGTTATGATCATGTTATGGTTCATGGGAATTATTTAAGTATATATGTGATTCCCTGATAAAAATAGGGCGGGTGAGCCCGAGATAGATCTCCAATGCATTGGGTAATGTGACGGAGGTAAACATGAATGTTTCTCATAAGAGATTTATGGTATATACTATGATGGGTATTCCAAAGTAATTATCTATGTATCTTTGATAGCTACAATGTAAGTATGATATGGATGCCACAAGTTACCCTTATGATTAATGATTTCTATGTGTCCTTCATAAATCTTATGATTTCATGAGGTAAGTAAATTATTTCATGTTTTGTATGTATTTATGAACAAATGTTTTAATTCGTTGTTTTATAACGCTTACTGAGATTTTTATGCTCATCCCAAGTTTAGAAATGTATTCACATGACCTAAAGATGAATAGGGTCAAGGATTGGATCAAGTAAAAGTCATGTTGTCTAAAACATGGAACTAGACATGAGTCTTTTTTAAAGAGTTTTTATTTTATGAAAAAAATGGAAACTGTGTAGATATGTCTACCTTGTAATCATTTGAGATGTAATAGTTATGTCCTAATTCTATATAACTCTAAACCTAAATAGATCCTCAATGTGAAATATTCATTTAATTCAATATTATGTAATTTTTTTGGATGGGTCCTTATAGTTGGTATCAGAGGTCGGTTTAGATAACATTAGGTGTTAGGGTATTGTTAAAGTAATATCCATAATGAAATTTCTGTTAATATTGACATCATATAGCATTTCTAGATTACCATGTTGCATTGCCTAAGATATTTTTGTCTTCAGAATGGATTTACACAGAGGAAATAGGGCAGCTGTGTTCGGACGACATCAGTAGGAAGACAACCCTTCAAAATCAGCAACCTGAGCTGGTCGGAATTAGAACTGAAAAATTTGATGCAATGATAGCACAATTGACTCATGCTATAAATGGTGGTGGTATCCATATACGAGATCAGCCTGATCAACCACATAGGAACATGTTAGTAGTGGAGAATTTCTTAAGGCAGCATCCCCCATCATTTAGAGGATCATCTGATCTGGTGCTAGTAGAAGGGTGGATTAAAGCATAGGAAAAGATTTTCGATGTCATGGGTTGTTTAGAACATTAAAAGTTTAGTCTTTTTGTTTACCATTTTTCGGGTAAAGCTTACCAGTGGTGGCCGATGGTGAAAATTATCTCGGATAGTGAGAATATTGATGCTCATGATTGGGATGAGTTAAATGGTATATTTCTTGAGAAATAATTTCCTAAGGTGGTTTATCATAGGATGTAAAAACAGTTCTTATAATTGAGGCAGGAGGATGACTTAGTGGATACGTATGAAGAAATATTCACTCCACTGGAAAGGTATGCTCCAAATTTCATACAAGATCTTGATAGTAAAATAAACCGTTTTACTCAGGATTAAAACCAATTTATCGAAGGGAATTAGCTTTATGTGAGTTCAAAAGTTATGAAAAAATTGATCATTGTGCAGAGAAGGTGGAAATGGAGTTTTCCGATGATGAGGAAAAAGGGAAGAACTCTTCAAAAAAATTCTGAGGGTAAGAAACATAAGTTTACAATTTGTGAAAATTGTGGTAAAAAGCATGCTAGAGAATGTCTTTTGAATTCTGGTAAGTGCTACCGATGTGGTAAGATGGGACATAAGGATTGAAATTGAACTGAAAAATATTAGGGTAGTGTTAAGAAAAAATCTGATTTACATTCAGTAAAATGTATTAAGTACAATGAAATGGGTCATTATGAAAATGAGTGCCAATAAAGAACTCAACCAAAGGAAAGCTACCATAATACAAGCAGAAAGGTGTGGTGAAATCCATTGCATCTACTTCAGCAGATGTTGGGCCATCAAATGAAGTTGTGTCAGGTACACTGTTTGTTTGTTCAGATTATGCCAATGTGATGTTTGATTCAGGGTCTACACACTCTTTCATTTCTGAGAAGTTTTCTATTAAATTTGGATTTCCATCTCTTGATATGAATACTGAACTTACGGTAAAATCACTTGAAGGAAATTTTGAGACAAAAAGAAAACATAAGAACATTCATGTCCTTGTGTGTGGAGTGAATATAACTACAAACCTTATTCTTTTGCCTCTAGTAGAGTTTTATGTTATATTGGGAATGGATTGGCTTTCTGTTTATCATGATAAGACTGACTGTTGAGCTAAAGAGGATTAATTTCAGAATGATTTTCAGTTTTTATAGAAAAATGAACCATTTTTGTTCATAACATATCAGGAAGCTGATAAAATAGTAAAAGATAGAAATGAATGTTATCGTGCACACATTGTTGAAATCAAAATAACAATTCAGATTAATGATGTGCCAATGGTAAATGAGTACCTTGCTATTTTTCCCTATGAGATGACTGGTATTATACCTGATCGTGAAGTTGAATTTACTGTTGACTTAGTTCCTAATTCTAAGACAATTTCAAAACACCCTTATAGAATGGAAAAAATTGATCTTTTATAGTTAAAGAATCAATTGCAGGAGTTATTAGATAAAGGTTTTATTCAAACTAGCACATCACCATGGGGTGCTCCTGTCTTCTTTGTTAAAATGAAAGATGGTTCAATGAAACTTTGCATTGATTATAGAGCATTGAATAACATCACTGTTAGAAATAAGTATTCTTTTCCTCATATCGATAATTGGTTTGATCAGCTCCAGGGAGCTCAGTATTTTTTGATGATTGACTTGAGGTCGGGGTACCATCAGTTGAAACTAAAAGAAGTAGACATTATGAAGACCGCGTTTTGTACTACATATAGCCATTATGAATTTGTAGTTATGCCTTTTTCATTAAACAATGCACCTACTGTATTCATGGATCTTATGAATAGAATTTTATGTGAGTTCTTGGATAAGTTTGTGGTTTTGTTCATTTATGATATTATGGTTTATTCCAAAAGTAAGGAGGAACATGAAATTCATTTAAGGGTTGTCTTGAAAACCTTAAAATAAAAGAAACTTTATGGGAAATTCATGAAGTGTGAGTTTTTGTTACACAAAATATTATTCCTTGGTCACATTGTTTCAAAAAATGGCATACTGTTGATCCTGCTAAAACAAAAAATGATGAAGAATTACCAAGACCCACAAATATAACCGAGATCCGTAGTTTTCTTGGTTTGGTAGGTTATTACCGGAGGTTGGTTGAAAAATTGTCACTGTAATCTAGTCTAATGGCTAGGTTAACTTGAAAAGGTGTTATGTTCATCAGGAGAAAATAATGTGATGATTGTTTTTATGAATTGAAAAGAAGATTGGTGAATGCTCTAGTTTTGGAACTAACTTCAAGAAATGGTGAGTTTGTTATCTACGGTGATGCTTCGTTGAAAGGACTGGGTTGTGTCCTAATACAAAATGATTAGGTAATTTGTTATGCTTCACGTCTGTTGAATCCAAATTAGATAAATTACCCTACACATGATTTGGAATTAGCTGTTGTTGTTTTTGATTTAAAAATTTGGAGGCATCATTTGTATGGAGTGAAGTGTGAAATATATACTAATCACAAATGTTTAAAGTATATATTCACTAAGAAATAATTGAACATGGTATTGAGGAGATTGTTGGAATTAATCATGTATTATGATTGCATGATCCATTACCTTCTGAGAAAATAAAATAAAGTGGCTGATGCTTTGAGTCGAAAAATTAATTTTTCATTAACCATGATACGTTTGGAATGAGATCCTTTGGTTTATGATTTTATGAACATTGGCATAAAAGTAGTTGTTGCAGGAAATTCTTTTGTTTTGTTTTAGGTGTTAGTGAAATCATCTCTATCAGACATGATTATGCAAGCACAGAAGGAAGATAGTGACTTGCAGAAAAAGGTTGTGTTGGTTCAAAAGGGTAAGTTGCCTGATTTTAACTTTGATAATGATTGTGTTTTGATATTTGGAAAGAGATTATATGTTCCTTGTGATTAACTATTGAATAATTAGTTGTTATGTGAAGATCATCGTTCTCTGTTTTCAGTTCATCCTTGCAGTACTAAGTTTTATAGAGATCATTAGGAGTATTACTGGTGGGATGGAATGAAAAGAGATATTGTTGATTTTACTGTGAAGTGTTTGACTTGTCAGAATGTTAAAGAAGAGTGACAGTTATCGATAGGAATTTTTCAGCCATTACCAGTTCCCGAGTGGAAATGGAAAAATATATCCATGGACTTTGTTGTGGGATTACCAAATATCTCGAGGTAATAATGCAATCTAGGTTATAGTTGAACGATTGACTAAATCTGCTCATTTCCATCGTATTAGAGATACTTTGTCTACAGATCAACTTTCTCGGTTGTATGTTAAAGAGATAGTTAGGTTGCATGGTGTTCCCCTCTCCATTGTGTCTGATCGTGATCCAAGGTTCACTTCTAACTTTTGGAAAGGAATTCAAAAGTCCTTGGGTACTGAATTAAATTTTAGTACAGCTTTTCATCCTCAATCAGATGGGTAGTCAGAACGAACAATTCAGACCTTGTAGGATATGTTGCATTCTTGGTTTATGGATTACCATGAAAGTTGGGACCAACAACATTCTTTGGTTGAATTTTCTTATAATAACAGCTTTCATTCTAGTATACAGATGGATCCATTTGAGGCATTATATGGAAAGAATTGTCGAACACCAGCATTCTGGGATGAAGTAGGAAAAAGGAAGTTGATGGGACCAGAATTGGTAGAAGAGATGGTAGAGAAATTTCAATTGATTTAGAAGCACATGAGAACAAATTAGATCTGACAGAAAAGTTATGCAGATAACTGAAGGAAGGATCTTTCGTTTTAGGTAGGTGATCATGTCTTTCTCAATGTTTCTCCATGGAGAAGTGTGATAAGTTTTTGTAAGAAGGGAAAGTTGAGTCTGAGGATAATTAGACCTTATGAAATTCTAGAGAAAGATGGATCAGATGCATATAGAGTGGCTTTACCTCCATGTTTATCCCAAGTACACAATTTTTTTCATGTTTCAATGTTGAGAAAGTATGTGCCAGATCCATCTCATGTTTTGATCCTAGAGGTAGTTCAGTTGGAAGAGAATCTCTTTTATGAAGAACAACCAATCCAGATTCTTGACCATAGAGAGTAGGTGATGAAGAATAATGTAATTCGCCAGTTAAAGGATTTTTGGAAAAACCATATGGTTGAAGAGTCAATGTGGGTGTCTGAAAATGCTATGAGGGATAAATACCCCCAATTATTTTGATAAGTGAACAATAATTACGAGGATGCAATTACCAAAAGGGGGAAGAATGTAACATCCCAGGTAAATGAAGAATAAGAGATATTTCATATTTATTAATATGTGTGAATTAAATATTAATTTTACTTTAATGGGGTTTCTATGTTCGATAGCGTACCTGATACCCAACAACGGGTTTTATTGGAATCTTACATTGCACACTAATAATATAATATTTTTATTTTAAATGGTAGTTAACTCCTAGCCAATTTATTGGCTGGAATTAATGAAATAACTACAATATGATTATACATGTATGTTAAATGTATTTATATTATGCAATAAAAATTTAAAGGCTTAAAATCTGAATAAATCAAATTTTAAGCATAATTTACATTAAAAGGCCGATTTATCACCTTTTAATGGAGAACCCTATTTAAATATAGTTTTTTTCACTTTGATAAATTCTAATTTAACAAATAAAATCCTTCACTAGAATTGGGAAATCAAATTTTAGTTGATTAATTTTTTTGTATTTTTCAGATAGAGCTCATTTTTTTATGAATAGTGAAAAATATTGCATTTTAATTCAAAAGTTACTTTTAATATAATTTATTTATATTGATAGATTATAATTTTAGTTGGTTTTAAAGTGTAATTATAATATATTATTACCATTTAATCCAATTTTGGTCATTGGAATTAATTTCACTTTAAAATTGGACATAAACAAGTATCAATCTTTTGATAGTTTTTGTTTCTTAAAAACACGCTATTTGTTTTGATAACAGGAACTATTTTTTAAATTAATTAATGCCAATTCTATGTTTTGAATTTTGAAAAATAGACATCAATTTTGAATTCGGAATATCAACTAATTCTTTGGCTGAATTTTTGGTATTTTTTTGAAAAACATCTATTTTTGATGAATAGTGAAACAACTTAGTGGTAGTTAAAAAACCGACTTTTTCATTTAAATGAAATTTTACCACTTCTGTGGATAGAATTTAAAAAATCAGACATACATGGTTTTTATGAAGAAGTAAAATGTGGTTCATTAAGATGAATATATTTTTTGGTGAATAGTAACTTTTGACTTTTATTTATAGCGGTTAAAAGTAAATAGGGTAATTCAGGGTTAAAAGAATATTGTAATAATTCAAAATTACCTTAAAAATTGTCCAAACCTTTTTGGTTGAGTCATTTACGACCATGGGAATCTTTGGATCGATTTTGGGTCCCCATTGAGCCACTTGGGAGTGATAATTACAATATAGAATAATTAATTTAATGTAAAGAAAAAATTGACATTAACAAAAATCTTTTAGTAATTAATTTTAATATGGTGTTATATATGTCCTATATTCGACTATAAAAATTAATTGGAAATCTAAAAATATTTTCTACCTAATAGTATGTTTTTGATAATTTTTAGACATCGAATAAATTAAATTATTTTTGACACAATAATGATGCAGTATTTACCTCATTAATAAATGATTTAAATAAATAAGATTATAATGATTAAAATATTATCCAAAACAAGTAAAATTATGATTGGATGATTTTATTTCGACTTTGAATCATCATATCGTAGAATATACTTATTTTGGGACCATTAGAATCTGAATATCATTATATTATAAAATAATACTTTCACACTTTCCTAAAGAGCCCATCCTCTCCCTTATAAAAGGATACCATGTCTAACCAATTCCTCAGACCTCTATAGCCCTTTGGCTGGCCCAAACTCAGACCAATTAATCTCCCTAAATCCCTATCCTCCTTCTCGAAGCCTTAACTTAGGCATAAGGATCTTTAAGAAGTCCCTTGTTTCAAACCAAAGGGAGTAACACAAATTAAAGGTAACGATTTCTCAAAAATTCTTTTCTTTTATTTTACTTCTCCGTCCCCTAAAATCTTTTTATTACATTATTTTTTAACAACACCAGTATCCTCAATATACTATGAAGTTTTTATGAGATATATTATAAATACAGTTACACACACCTCTATCTAATGGATGGAGAACATAATGATTCTATGGATGAAAACTAAGGCCTCACGAAACGATGATTTTTCAATTACATCTTACCTCCTCTCATGGTGGACATTATGATGGAACTGTATTTATATATGATATATATTATTTTTATGATTTCCATATGCTTCTGTACTTCCCATTTATATCATTCCTTTATGGTGTCCATAGTCAGTAAATACAATAATCTCATTTGAGGAAGTCCGGACTACTGCCCCCTCAAATTGATTTGATTCGTTAATTACTTTTGTGAGATGTATAAATGATAGAGTTAAAGACATTATACATGATATTATAATAGATTTATAATATACCTATTTATCATTATGTTTAATTTCCATTAAAATATTAAATAGAAATGAAACTAGTGTTCATGCTTACGTACGGCTTACCATCTCCATGAACGGTGCATTTCATTTCTAACATCTAAATGTTATGTACTATTATAAACGAATGTATATGTTGGATATATATGAGATATATGATATCCAAATCATGAATATCATTCTGGATATAATTAACCTCTGACCACATGGACAACTTGTAAATAGAAGGTGTTCATTTTTACTCAAGTAGAAAATATCGACAAAATGAATGTTTTTAATATAAATGATTGAATAATGTTTATAACATTGTAAGATGTGATATAAAAGTAATAATATACTTGAAAAAGATTCTTAAGAAATTATTAAATAACATTAGTTTATTATTCAGGAGATTAATGAATGATCGAGTCATGTCGGACATGAGGTAAGAGTCTTCGTCTCAATATCCTTTCATTGAGGTATTTTTATTTTTATACACGTCTTTATTTTATACGGTTTATAAACCCCTTTGACTTTTCATTTTATTCAAAGGGAATTATTTTATACAAAATGTTTTACTATGCAACAGAAAGGAATGTTTTTTACGTAAGCGGTGACAACGACCTTTCCACCACCACGAGTATTATTTGATCTTTGGCTTCCTTAACAAGCCGAAATGTTTTTAAAAGGGAAAAAAATACCATATACTCTTTTTATGTATTTTGGTACTGAAAATGATTTTAGGAAGGGATTTATTATTTAAATATATTGAAATGATATTTTATTATTTCAATGTGGAAATTTTATATTTCTTTTATGCTTATGTTTTGTGTTACGATCATTTTGTGGTTATAGGGCATTATTTACGTATACGGGTGGTTCTATGATAAACATAGGGCATGTGAGCCCGAGATATCTGTCCAATTCATTGGGTAATGTGACGGAGGTAAATGTGAATGTTTCTCATAAGAGATTTAGGGAATATAATGTGATGTGTATTTGAACGTAACACCCTATTTAGTTGTGATAGCTACAATGTAAGTATGATATGGATGCCACAAGTTACCTTTTATGATTAATGATTCTATATGTCCTTCTTAAATCTTATTATTTCATGAGGTTACTGAATGATTTCATTTTTTGTATGTATTTATGAAAAAATGTTTCCATTCTTTGTTTTATAGACCTTACAGAGCTTTTTATGCTCATCCCATGTTTTGAAATGTTTTCACAGGACATGAAGATGAATAGGGTCAAGGATGGGATCAACGAAATGTCATGCTGTCTAAAACATGGAACTATACATGACACTTTTTTTCAATAGATTTTATTTTATGAACAAAATGGAAACTGTGTCGATATTTCTACCTTGTAATGTTTTTATATGTACTTTTTATGTCCTAATTCTTTAAAACTCTAAACCTGAAAAGATCCTTAATGTAAATAATTCATTAAATTAAATAACATGTAATGATTAATGTTGGGTCCTTATAGTAATTTGTATTAAGAAACATGAGAGAGGGCAATGGAAATGATGGCTCAGAGGCCTGACCAAGTATCATGGGGGAATTAGCTATGCTTCAGAATAGTTTCTTGAGTTTGATACATTAGAAGGTGTTGATTATTTAATATCATAGAGTTCGTGGACATACACTATGGTTAAAATATTAGTTAAAATAACCAAAATTTGGTTAATTAAATGTTTATCAACTTATGAGGAGGATCAGGGGTGTCCTAGGGGTTCAGGACACAAAATAATGGGGGAATCAGGACATCATGTACATGTTACATGGCTGGAGCATGGATAGTTGTAACCATGCAATAAACCATTCTAGTCAGAAGGAAGGGTGCAGGATTTGGTAAATCGTGCAAGTTAGAGGACAAACCATGTGGGATTGGGAAAACAAATTCTATAATATTTGCACATAGTTTGTTAAATACTGCAATATTCCCATGCAATAATGCATCCAAGCCCCTCCAAGATAGTGGCAAGCCCATTGTTGGTGCATGGAATAGAAAACCATTTGACCGAACCATGCACCTCATGAACCGTTTTTACCCCTTTCATATTTATGGTTTCAACATGGTTATTCATTTTAATTTCTTCCCCATCTACACTAATGCCATTGAAAAACCCCAATGTCATCCTTACGATTAATCTCTTTTAATTATAATCCATTTTTAGTTTCATTGGTTGTGAATATAATCTCCAGGTACATCTAAAGAAACTATTTATTTAATTTATAGATTCATCCATATGTAATCATTGTCCTCCTTCAGAATCGCTATGAAACACTTTTTTTCCAAAGGATCTTACATTGAGGATTCATGGGGCATTTGAATCTAAATAAAATTCTATGTTCGAGAGTCATGTAATCTATATAACTGGTGTAGGTGGTCTAAATGTTATATCCATATTATTCTTATTGTGTTTTCATGTTGTGGTTTTGATTTGATATTGTTTTTTTTAATTTTATTACCTTTTTTATATTTGATGATTTTTTTGGATAAATTATGAATTTAATCTCCCATGATCCCCTTTGGAATCATTGAGGTCAAAGGTAATATTTTTAGATACACCCATTGGGTGTGCCTTTATCTTAAAAATGGTAATTTGTAATGTAAAACATTAAGTTTGTTTATTATGATGTATAGAACACAGTAATTGTTCTTATAATATGAGTCTTTATTTATGAAAGTAATCCTTGATAATGGAATTTACTTTGATGAAATGGGATATAAATTAATTTGATGATAATTTGGATTAATTAATAACAACGTATAAGGGTTACTTTCTAAAAGTGTTGAAGAGTTTGTGATTCATGAATTATAAATGGTGTATGGGTCAATGGGATATTGAATTATTATGGATTATGTGTGAAATGAATTATAAAGTGTGAATGAAACTAATGTTAATTGAGATTGATTTATTTAAATGAAAAAAGAGTAAAAAGGGCTGTGGTTATGTTTTGAATATGTGTTTAATGATAAAATATGTATGTGCACATATTGTGGTTGTGTGGGGTATTAGACACGAGTATCTTTACCCATAGGTATTTTTAGACTAAGGCTTTCAACCCCACCTGCTTTAAGGTATCAGTTAGGTAGAGATCTAAGTTACTATTCCCCAAACAGTTGTATTTGATGAGACTACATGGAAAATGATACAAGGTAACTAGGATGTAATTATTGGGGAACTATTTCCTTGTTGATATTGGTAATCTATCTCATCCCCTTATAAATATATATTGACTCTTAATGGCTTTAGTTTAATTTGTGAATGAACCTATCCCATGGAAGAAATGATGAAAATGGATTAATTTTACTTCCTAACTAATGACAGCTTAATAACCCCTCCACTATTTTATTTACATTCATGTATTTTTTACTTATATACACATTCTATTTATACATGTTACGTTGTTTACAGAGTTGGTGGTGAACTATTGAGTTGTAATCACACCAATTTCGGGCCACTATTGGGTACCTCATTAGACCTCATGCATGGAGGATAAGACAAGGGTTTCAAACCTATTATATATCTTTGATTTTGGTGTTGGATGTGCATGGTTTCCGAATCCAGAAATGTTGTCATGATCTATTTTTCAGATTATATAGTTTGTATTTATTTTGGGGGTTTCCTAAAACATAACACTAGATTGACATAACATATCATATTTACAAATTTTTTTTGGAATTTTTACCATTTTTTTAAATGATTGGTAATAAAAGTCATCGGTTATTTAGTCCCCATAATTTAATTTTTTTTATATTCCATGAATTACTCTAAAAATGTGTTTATAGTCTCCTGACACCTAATTTTATATACATGATGCCAGTTTGTATCATCTATCAGATGTGGATCCCTTCCTATAGTCACGTGGTGACTCAGATCAGTGTACTGATTCATGTCACTTTGGTCATGGATGTTTTAGTGGAACTCTTCCTTACAGAGTTAATGGTGTCATGGGCCCACAAATTTGTTTTTTAAAAAAATGGTATTGGGGTTCTACATTATGGTGAATTAGGAAATTTTTTTTATTTAACCTTAGAATCACTACATGAGTTATTTTTTGAGATACATAGATAATAGAAATATCATCTTCTAAGAAGATGGTGAGGCTTGATAGACAATTATATTTTCTTGGGTTTAGGTGTTATGGGTCATGTGAGGTTTACCAGGGAATAATGATATAGCATATAAAGTATTTTGTGTTATATGATTTCATTCCAATAATTTCCAAACATTAAATGAGATTAGAATATAATATACCATTGATAACTTAGATGTGTTGACTTGGTATGACTAGGTCCATAGTGGGTTTTAATGAGATAGAATATAGGAATTTTGTACCTTATGTTAATATATATTCTCAAGAGGTATCATATGATTATGTTAACCATATTATTCATATTCATTTATAATGAAGGGATATACGAGTATTCTCCCCACATTATTTGAATTCTTCAAAAATTATATTGGATTATTTTGAAATTATTATTTGAGTATGTAATTTTTTTATATATTTTCACATTATTATTATAGGAATATGATTATCCCATTTTTTTATAATATCACCATTTTATTATGGTTATATCTAATCCAATTTATTATGTGTTCTCACGCTATTATTATGAGAATATTTTGTTTTATGGGATTGAACATAGAGTACTATTTATTCAATTGTAATATTACATTATTGCTGAACAAATAATGATTTTAATTTACAGATATTTTAATCTTTGATAGATCTTGGAGTGTTAGATTTCATGTAATTTAAATTTTATTATGTAAATATTATTCTTCATGTACTAGTTGACTTCTTCTATAGCCATATACTAATGCTGAAATTGGAAGGTGTCGTTGTAGCATGGAAAATATATGATGTCCCAAAATTCATTTATATCATCTTTATTTAATAATTATTTTTTATTTACACTCAATTATTTTGTTGAATTTTTGCAAAGGTCTATTTTTGGTGTCCAATTCAGTTTTTTTTCAAACAGCTTTCATGAAAACCATTACTATATTGGAAATATTTCTTCTATTTATTATAATGAAAAATATCTTGTATATGTGGTTTAGTTAGATTAACATGTTGGGTATTAGATATATAACCTTGGTGATACTCAGTTTTGTTTTTGTCACCTTTTTTCTTTTATTCTTTTGGTTTATTTTGGATATGATTGAATCGGTGGTTGATCCCCTTTGATATGTATATATGTTGTCAATATTGATTTATTTTCAATATATTATATTGATTTTTATATTGTATTTATTGTTACCTGTTAGATATAATTCTATGTGCATCCACTAATATTATATGAGGTTTTGGTAAATTTTATATATATATTGTTGTGATACCATCATTATAGTCTTCCCAACATTTCTATTATACCCTCACTTATATTTGATAACCTCTACTGTGAATGAAGGCATGCGAAGGGATATATAGTTCACTAACTTATTCAATATCCAGGAGACCCATACATGTGTTTTATACTATTAATGATGAACTAAAAATTGTGAAGATGGTATCCTATTCATAATAAAAATTAGTATAATCTCTAGGTCTAAGAGGTGGATTTGTTTATTCTTTCCAAATAAAAACTATGTTTTAGTCATGATGAAAATATATCCATGTAAATAGAATGTAAAGACCTGTAAAAATCAAGGAAAATTGTTTCTTAATTTTCTTTGGGATTTTACAAGAACGCAGTTTCTGACGACACGTGATTACGAGGCCCGGCGTGCCCGGAATTACTATCCAAAGTTTAGCTCGGGTACGTTCAGTGAACGAATGAGCAGGAATTTCTAACTCTTGAAACGGTGCTCGGAATCAAATTCTGAGGGCACCGATGGAATCGTAGCACCGTTATTTGCTTAGGAACACCTTTTCCAGAGTTTCGTTTACACGAGAGAAGTTGTTAAATTTTTGTGGAAGGTAAAATAAAATTAAGCATCAATTTTATTTTACTCTAAGTGGTTTAAAGCTTTGGGTGGAAGTTAGGGGAAACCACCCAACTTCCATTTGGAGGTTATGAGGGTGGTGGGGCCCACACCAACCCTACCCCATCACCTTCCCTGACCTTCCATAACCCTTCATTTAACTTCACAACTTGAGTTAATTAATTGTGTGGATTAAATTCAACTTTGTAATTTCAAACTTAAGTTGTGTAAATAAAATAAGTGAGGTACCTATTTTATTTTGGGTTGGAGGCTTGTTGCTTGAGAGCTTTGGGAGAAATGATAAGGGAGGTTTGAATATCTTCATCTTCTTCGTCGAAGAACATGATGATCGTGACGAACACGAAGAATGTCGGATTCCTCGGAGGTCGACGTCTCCTTCCGCAACATCTCCCTCCATGACGGTTATCTCCATGACGAATCCTCACCCAACTGGTTCGAAGAGTTAGGGGTTTTATGCGTTTTTATTTCGTGATTACTTCCGTTGTTTTCTTCATCATCTATCCTCGTTCTTTGGAACCACTTGATATCATTAACAGGAGGGGGTCGGACCGCACAAACACGGCCGACCCTCCTCCCTTTTTATTATTTGTGGTTTCGGTTTGAAGGGAAGTGACGCGGTGCCATCGCACAGCGTGGGGACGAGCGACAAAGATGCGCGGCGCCGTCGCACCGCGCATTTGAATGATGAACCACGCCGCGGCGCTGTCAGGCCGCGCTAGAAAAACACGAAGATACCACAGCCGGAGCGGGGCCGCGACGGAGGGGCGTGGAACCGTCGCGTCGTGCCGAACGAACCAAGGCCGCGGCCGGTTCTGGGCCGCGGCGGAGCTGAGAGACCGGCGGCCGGTTCCGGGCCGCGGCGGAGCTGAGAGACCGGCGGCCGGTTCCGGGCCGCCAGCGTCGGAGCAATGGGGACCGGCATTGCCGGTCCCGTGGCGGTAACTGCTCGCCAGCCAGGACGGGCCAGCCGGACAGGGGAGAAGCCAGGGGTTACAAACCCCGGCGGGCATCTCATGCGGCCCCCCATTATGGGGTCCGCGGTTACAAATGACAGGGGGGCAGGCGCCCCCCCCCCTCAAACGGCTCGGTCGTTTGGCCGAGCTCCTGGCTAGTGCGCCCAATGCGCCGCGCCGCGCCCAGGCTAGGCCAGGCTATGCCCAAGCGGGCTGGACCCGAACCCGGTTCGGGTCGACCCAGTTCGGGCTGATCCTGGGGGTATCGGGCTGGGTCGGACCGGGCCCGAACCCTAAATATCGACCCTCTTCGGGTCAGTCGCCTATAACATGAGTTACGGGCCTCTGATCGACACACCGTCAGTTGTGATGCGATCCTTTGATCTAGACGGTCGTTTTGGTATATCACACTCAAGGATTCGAATTACTTTGGGTTCATCCGAGTTGGTTCGTACACGAAACAAACCGGGCCCTCGGAGCGGAAACACTCATAACATGAGCTCCAGACGTCTGATTGATGTGTCGTCGACTTTTTTGGATTCCACATAGTGAGACAGATCTTTTGGATTACTCCGCCCGAGGTTTGGACGCAGGTGGAGTACGGCCGGGTTGGTTTTGAATTAACAACCAACCATGCCCCATGGACAAAAAAAGCCAATTATTTTCAGACCGGGTGTCCGATTGATGCGCCGTCTGTGCCGTTGATTTCCTGTTGACGATATGGATATTTTGGTTACATAAAATCCAGACTTTGTGTTAGTTGATGTATCAGCCTCTCGGCTCATGGAACAGACCCCCTCGAATGAGCTTGCTGTGTGCGGGAACCCTAGAGCTGGCTGCATTTGCGACTGTGACGACGTCGATGACTGTACAGAGATCCTCAGTGGATTCGACGGTGATGAATACATCACTCAGCGATACTATGTGGATCAGTGCTACCGATCTTGTGTGGGTCCAATCCTAAGTGGGTCAGCGCTCAGCCGTTCTGTGTGAGCCAGCGCCTACAGATCATGTGTGGGTCTTTGTGGGGGTTAGTTCCCTATCGATCCTGTGTGGGTCTTTGCGGGGGTCAGTTACCTATCGATCATGTGTGGGTATTTGTGGGGGTTAGTACCTATCAATCCTTTGTGGATCCGATGGCTTAGATGAATCAGTGGCTACATCTGATCATCTCTATCGTCATACGAAGAAGCATACCTGTGTGAGCTGAATCCTATTTTTCATTCCTTTTGGATTGTGTTGTGGTATCCTGTGTGGATTATGTTTTGCATTCTTGTGTGGATTGGGTTGTGTTTTCCTGTGTGGACTGTGTTATACTTGGGCTCGAAGGTTGGAGCGTACTGGAATTGATGACTTAGGTATATGTATGGGCATATACCTAAGTAGTGTCGGATGTTACTTCGTGATTGAAACTTTCCATTGTGGATTATCCTTTGTGGATTTTGGGTGACCATCAGGGGTCTCAGGGTCCCTACTGAGTAGCTTATACTCACCCCTGGACAGGATATGCCCACACTACGTTGTGTTGTTTGCATCCGACGGACATCGATGATCGTGGTGGAGACTTGCGGAGCAGGACGATACCTGGAGGTGGAGCACTGGGTGGGACGTACTCAGAGTGAATGGTTGGACCCAAGGAGCTGTGGAGGCTATCTGTACTCACCATTCAGGTTGGACTTCCAGTGGGCGGCTCGATGTTGCGGTTGTACTTCCAGTTGTTGTTTTCCCTTTTGAGTTGTAATTTAATTTCAGTTTTGGGTTTGTATTCTGGCCCATTTACTTTTACGCACTTACTGTTGTACCTAGCTTTGCTTAGTGTTTACTTCTTCTGGTTTCTTTCTCTGTGGTGTTTGTTTACTTTAAAAAGGAAATGCATTCCCTTTTTGTTGGATTTACGCCTTGGTTCTAGTTGCTAGCCCCTAGCCTATGGAAGTTGGGCTTGGGGTAGTCACGGTACGGGCTCCGAGGACGGGTCGTGACAAATTGGTATTAGAGGAGTTCGGTTCTACAGCAGGTCTCAGGACTCCGATCTTTTTCTATGTGAAGCAATAGTGTTAAGAGTATTGGGTGTGGTTATCAGTCCAGGGAGTCCAGTGTTGGTGCGGTGGCCGACATATCCATACACCAGGACATTGACCTCTGATTTCCGACTTAATGCACGAAAACATTGATTTCATGGGTGTTTCAAGTTTTCTTTGTGATTACTTTACGTCAGCTCACCAGGTATTCTGTTTGACCGTGGTGCACCTGTTTCTTTTCAAATTGGACCCAAGACGGTAGCCAGCTAGGGTTCCGTGAGTTGTGCATGATGAAAGCCCACCGAGCGACGAGGCCTCGGTACATGGCCCTTTGATAGAAGAGGCACCGACGGTACCTCTACCCACCGAGCCACCGATGCTACCAGCCCCGGCCGCTGATGATTCACGTCGCCTTAGTGCACTGCACGAGTTTCAGCACTAGCGACCACCCAGGTTCTATGGGGAGATAGACCCCCAGGCAGCCAAGGACTGGCTGGAGGCAGTGGTACGAGTTTTCAGGTTAGTGAGGACACCAGCAGACCTCATGGTGATCCCCACAGTTAGCCTACTACACGCGGCAACAAGAAGATGGTAGATCTTGATGATCCAAGTGCATGAAGAGGCATCCCTCCTCAGGACGGACTTTGAGAGCCTATTCCACTCGGACATCGTCCCAGCCACCCTCTGTGCTGTATGCATCCAGGAGCTTCTACAGCTGCAGTAGGGCAGCTTGACGGTCGCCCATTACTCGGCGAGATTTACCGATCTCTCACACTACTCGACATACATGGTATGGGACCCTTTCATTCGGGCCCGGACCTTTGAGCAGGGATTGAGGCAGGAGATCAGGGCATCGCTGATCTCCCTCAGCATTCCGACTCAGGAAGGAGTACTGGAGCAAGCCCTTTTGATCGAGAGCTTTCTTGCTGAGTCTACACCAGCGGTGAGACCCACCATAGGGCGGCATGTAGCATAGTATTCTACATAAGGTAGTCGACGGATGACTCAGGGGTCTAGGCATACCAGACCCTCAGGCAGAGGACCTCAGGAAACTAGCTCAGCAGTGCGGGGAACTCAGCGCGAATCCAGTCATTCGAGAGACAGACAGTGCTACGCATGCGGCGGGCAGGGCCACATGGATCGCGAATGCCCAAATGGTCGTGCCGAGGAGCATTAGACGGTTGAGGAACCACCCAGGCAGAGGCAGAGGGTCAACCGTGGTAGTCCGCAGGGAGAAGGCGGACGAGGCAGAGGAGCTGGCTGAGCAGCAGGTGGTGGGTGACGCTTTGAGGCCCTTCCACCACCACCACCAGGAGGTCCACCCTAACAACAGGGAGATGGCAGGCAGAGACAGACACAGCTCTAGACAGTGGAGGCCTACGACCATGGAGCGCCCAAGGTGATTCGAGGTACTATCTGTGTCTATTCCACCTTTGCTGTAGTTCTTATAGACACAGAAGAAAGTCATTCTTTCATAGACGCTTCCCTTGTTCGGAGCTCAGAGATTCTGACAGAGCTGTTGGCTCAATCCTTACGGCTAGAGACTCCTACGGGAGCAGACTCGATGATTACGCACTGGTGCCGGCAGTGTGAAATTACACTAGGAAGTGAGAGCTTCGGCTGGGATCTTCTTGTAGCAGTTTCGAGGCCTTACGAGGTCATCTTGGGCATGGATTGGTTATCTACACTCCATGCTCAGATCGACTGTATTTGGAGCAAGAGGCGATGTGTACGCACCAACTGGAGCAGGTTCACCTTCACCGGTGAGAAGGGAGCCTTTACAGCATAGGATGGACTTTCGCAGAGGAGAGGAAAACCCATCACTCATCAGTTGGCTAGCCTCATCCTAGGAGCTGTTGACATTCGGAGTCCTGGTTTTCCTGTAGTGGTGGATCAGTATGAGGATGTTTTCCCCAACGACGTCCCAAGGCTACCTCCTTACAGAGAGGTAGACAATTATATTGACATGTACCCCGGGACATCCCCGATATCGACTTCAGCGTATCGGATGGCCCCCGCTGAGCATCGAGATCTACGGGTACAATTGGAGGACTTACAGGGCAAGGGATTCATCCGACCATGTGTTTCACCCTGGGCTACCCCGATTTTGTTCGCCAAGAAGGCAGACGGGAGCTTGCGACTTTGTGTCGAATATCATCACATGAACCAGGTGATAGTAAGAAACAAGTATCCTTTAACGAGGATTGATGACCTCTTCGATCAGTTCCAGGGAGTACGGTGGTTCTCAAAGATAGACCTCATGTTAAGCTATCATCAGCTCAGAGTTCGGGATGAGGACATAGAGAAGACGTCAATCAGGTGTCGGTATTGCCACTATGAGTTCTTGGTTATACCATTCGGCGTAACCAATGCTCCAGTAGTGTTAATGGCCCTCATGCACATGATCTTTTAGCCATACCTCGATTGATTTGTCGTGGTCTTCATCGACGACATTTTGATTTACTTGACCACTGAGGAGGAGCATGCCTACCACTTGTGGGTTGTACTAGATACACTCCGAGAGCACTGGCTTTATGGTAAGCTCTCGAAGTGTCAGTTCTGGATATGCGAGGTCCACTTCTTGGGGCATGTCATCTCTGAGGAGGGAGTTGTGGTGGATCCTGCAATGATCGAGCCAGTACTAGCTTGGGAGCCACCCAAGAGTGTGACTGAGGTGCAGAACTTCTTGGGTCTAGCTGGATACTATCAGAGATTTGTGCCAGACTTCTCCAGAGTTGTGACACCACTCTCAGCTTTGACAAATAAGGGGAAATACTTTGTGTGGTCAGACAAATGTCAGCAGAGCTTCCAAGATCTGAGACAGAAATTGACCAGCGCACCTATCTTGAGGTTTCCGGAGGAGGGAGTAGGGTACGTAGTCTACTGTGATGCATCAGGGACCATACTCGGATGTGTCTTGATGCAGGAGCTGGCAGTGATCGCCTATGGATCATGTCATTTGAGGGCACATGAGCAGAACTACACTACCCATGACCTGGAGTTAGCAGCAGTAGTCTTCTCTCTGAAGATGTGGTGACACTATCTGATGGGAGAGCGCTTTACGGTTTATTCTGACCACCAGAGTCTCAGGTACTTCTTCTCTCAGAAGGACCTGAATCTGAGACAGTGGCAATGGCTTGAGTTCCTCCAGGACTATGAATTTGAGTTATTATATACTACTATGAAGGGGAACATGGTAGCTGATGCTCTTAGCAGGAGGATGGGGATTCAGCTAATTGGGGAGGCGAGAGAGCAGCTAGCCGCTATGCAAATTTCCTTTGTGGATAGAGATGGAGTAGCTTTCCTTCATTCACTCACAGTCACTCCTCCACTACTACTACAGGTCAGAGAGGCACAACGTGGGGACATCGACAATGAGATGCGGTGTAAACAAATATCCTCAGGACATGCACATGATGGTTTCTCCTTAAGAGGATAGCACGACGTCCTTTTTAGAGGACATACCTTGGTACCAGTTTCTTTACAGAAGGATGTGCTGAGAGAGTTTCACACTTATCCTTTGGCGGTACATCCTGGAGTGGCGAAGATGTACCAGGATCTCAGATGACATCACTGGTGGTTGGGAATGAAGAAGGTTGTGGCGGAGTTCTTTTCTCGATGACTCACCTGCCAGCAAGTGCAGGCAGAGCATCAGGTACCAACAAGCTTGGTACAGACCTTGGAGGTCCCAGAGTGGAAGTGGGACGGCATATCTATGGACATTTTGACTGGACATCCATTCACTTCCAGAGGTCACGAATCCATTTGGGTGATTGTCGACCGACTCACCAAGTCGGATCACTTCTTACCCATCAAAGAGCAGGGCCCAGTGGAGAGCTTGGGACGTCTGTACGTTCAGGAAATTGTGTGGCTCCATGGTGTGCCATCATCTATCGTCTCCGATCGATATGCTCGCTTTACTTCCCAGCTTTGGAAGGGGTTGCTGGAGGCGTTCGAGACGCAGCTACATTTGAGCACTTCCTTTCACACTCAGACGGATGGTCAGATGGAGAGGACCACTCAGACTCTCGAGGACATGCTCCGTTCATGTTTCTGAGACTTTGGTCGTAGCTGGGAGGACCACCTACCCTTGGTGGAGTTCGCATACAACAACAGCTACCACTCCACCATCAGGATGGAACCATACGAGCCATTGTATGACAGACCTTGCAGATCACCGCTGTGCTGGACAGACCCTGGGGAGTCACCACTTGTGGGACCGGAGATGGTCCAGGCCACGACGGAGAAGGTCCCGGTCATCCAGGAGAAGACGAGGACATCTCAAAGCCGGCAGAAGTCTTATGCTGATAGGAGGCGGAGGCCACTGGAGTTCGAGGATGGCGACCACGTCTTCTTGCGGGTCTCACCTCGACGTGGATTACGGAGATATGGCCGAGGAGGCACGTTGTCTCCATGCTTCATCGGACCATTCCAGAACCTCAGTAGGATTAGAGAGGTGGCTTATCGCCTGGCTTTACCACCTCAGTTGCACCGGGTGCACGACGTCTTCCATGTATCTCAGCTGAGGAGAACTGTGCACGACCCGACGCATATCATTGACCATGGGGAGCTGGACATTGATGATTGGGTTACTTTTACGGAGGTTCCAGGGGAGATCGAGGATCGATAGGAGTGGGTCCTAAGTGGACGATTGATTCCTCTAGTGCGCATCAGATCACAGCACGGGAATCTCCAGGAGAGCACTTGGGAGCGGGAGACTCAGATGCATGCTCAGTACCCACTTTTGTTTCTCTAGTTCTTTATGTATCTTTATGGGGACATAAAGCCCTGAGATAAGATTAATGTAAAGACCCATAAAATTCAAGGAAAATTTTTCTTAATTTTCTATGGGATTTTACAAGAACACAGTTTCTGACGGCACTTTATTCCGAGGCCAGGTGTGCCCGGAATTTCTATCCAATGTTTAGCTCGAGTACGTTCAGTGAACGAACGAGCGGGAATTCATAACTCTTGAAACGGTGCTTGGAATCAAATTATGAGGGTACCGATGGAATCGCAGTGCCGATATTTGCTTATTAACACCTTTTCCGGAGTTGCGTTTACACGAGAGAAGTTGTTAAATTTTTGTGGAAGGTAAAATAAAATTAAGCATCAATTTTATTTTACTCTAAGTGGTTTAAAGATTTGGGTGGAAGAAGAGGGAAACCACCCAACTTCTATTTGGAGGTTTGGAGGGTGGTGGGGCCCACACGAACCCTACCCCCTCACCTTCCCTAACCTTCCATAACCCTTCATTTAATTTGAAAACATGACTTAATTAATTGTCTGGATTAAATTCAACTTTTGAATTTCAAACATAAGTTGTGTTAATAAAATAAGTGAGGTACTTATTTTATTTTGGGAAGGAGGCTTGTTGCTTGAGATCTTTGGGAGAAAAGATAATGGAGGTTTGAATATCTTCATCTTCTTCGTCGAAGAACACGAAGAACGCAACGAATGCGAAGAACGCCGGATTCCTCGGAGGTCGACATCTCCATCCGCGACGTCTCCTTCCACGAAGTCTCCCTCCGTGACAGTTATCTCCTCGACGAACCCTCACCCAACTTGTTCGGCGAGGTAGGGGTTTTATTCATTTATATTTCGTGATTACTTCCATTTTTTTCTTCGTCATCTATCCTTTTTCTTTATAACCACTTGATATCATTAACGGGAGGGGGCCGGACGACTCAGAAACGGCCGACCCTCCTCCCTTTTTATTATTTGTGGTTGCGTTTCGAATGGAAGTGACGCGGAGCCATCGCGCCACGCGGGGATGAGCAACAATGATCCGCGGCGCCGTTGCGTCGTGCCAGAAAAACCCGAAGACACCGTGGCCGGAGTGGGGCCGCGGCGGAGGGGCATGGCGCCGTCGCACCATGCCAGACGAACCAAGGCCGCGACCGGTTCTGTGCCGTGGCGGAGCTGAGAGATCGGCGGTCGGTTCCGGGCCGCCGACATCGGAACAAGGGAGACTGGCCTTGCCTGTCCTGTGGCGGCAACAGCCAGCCGGCCAGGGCGTGCCGGCCGGATAGAGGAGAAGACGGGGGTTACAAACCCATGGCGGCCAGCTCAAGCGGCCCCCCATTATGGGGGCCGCGGTTACAAAAGACAGGCGGCATGCGCCCCCCCCCCCTTCAAATGACTTGGCCATTTGGTCGAGCTCCTGGCCAGCGCGCCTAGCGCGCTGCGCCCAGGCTGGTCCGGGCTGCGCCCAAGCGGGCCGGTCCCGGACCCTGGGGGAATCGGGCCGGGTCGGACCGGGCCCAAACCACTCAATACCGAACCTCTTCCGGTCGGTCGCCCATAACATGAGCTACGGGCCTCCGATTGACGCACCGTCAGTTGCGATGCGATCCTTGGATCGAGGCTTCCATTTTGGTATATCGCACTCAAGTTTTCAGAATACCTTGGATTCGGATGAGTTGGTTCGTACACGAAACCAACCGGGCCCTCGGAGCGGAAACACTCATAACATGAGCTCCGGACATCCAATTGACGTGCTGTCGACTTTGTTGGATTTGTCTTAGTGAGACGGATCATTTGGCTTACTCCGCCCGAAATTTGGAAGTAGGTGGAGTATGGTCGGGATGGTTTTGACTTAAAAACCAACCAGGCCCCTAGGACGAAAAAAAGCTAATAACTTCCAGACCGGGTGTCCGATTGACGCGCCGTTTGTGACGCTGAGTTCCTGTTGACGATACGAAACATTTGGATAAATAAACTCCATACATTGTGTCAGTTGATATATCAGCCTCTCGGCTCATGGAGCGGACCCTCCCGAACGAGCTTGCTATGTGCGAGAACCACAGAGCTGGCTGCGTTTCCGACTGTGACGACGACGACTGTACAGAGATCCTTAGTGGATTCGACGTCAAAGACTGCAGCAATTAGAAATCCTACATGGATCAGTGCTACCGATTCTGTGTGGGTCCGATCCTATGTGGATCAGTGCTCAGTGGTTCTGTGTGAGCCATCGCCTACAGATCCTGTGTGGGTCTGATCCTGTGTGGGTATTTGCAGGGGTTAGTTACCTATCGATCCTATGTGGGTCTTTGTGGGGGTTAGTTACCTATTGATCATGTGTGGGTCTTTGCGGGGGGTTAGTACCAATCGATCCATTGTGGGTCTGACGGCTTAGATGAATCAGTGGCTACATCTGATAATCTCTATCGTCATACGAAGAAGTATACCTGTGTGAGCTGAATCCTATTTTGCTTTCCTCTGTGGATTGTGTTGTTCTATCCTGTGTGGATTACGTTTTTCTTTCCTGTGTCGATTGGGTTGTGTTTTCCCTTGTGGAATGGGTTGTACTTGGGCTCAGAGGTTGGAGCATACTAGAATTGATGACTTAGGTATATGTATGGGCATATACCTAAGCAGGGCCGAATGATACTTCGTGATTGCATCTTTCCTTTGTGGATTATCCTTTCTGGATTCTGGGAGTCCTTCGGGGGTCTCGGGGTCCCTACTGAGTAGATTATACTGATCCCTGCATAGGCTATACCTGCACTATGTTGTTTTGGTTGTATCCAATGGACATCGATGATCATGGTTGATACATGCAGAAAAGGACGGTACCTGGAGGTGGACCACTGGGCGGGACGTACTTAGAGGGAACGGTTGGACCCGAGGAGCTGTGGAGGCTATCTGTACTCACCCTTTAGGTGGGACTTCCAGTGGGCGGCTCGATGTTGCAGCTTTACTTCCAATTAATGTTTTCTCTTTCGAGTTGTACTTTACTTTCTTTTTTGGGTTTGTATTCTGGCCCATTTACTTTTCTGCCCTTACTGTTGTACCCAGCTATGCTTAGTGGTTACTTCTTCTGCTTTCTTGCTCTGTGGTGTTTGTTTACATTACAATGGAAATGCCTTCCATTTTTAGCAGGATTTACGCCTTAGTGCTAGTTGCCAGCCCTTGGCCTATGGAAGGCGGGCTTGGGGTAGTCACGACATAGGCCCCGAGGATGGGTCGTGACATAGAATATATGATTTTCAAAAAATGAAATCACAAAATATTCCAAACTTTTTATATTTCAAAATCCGGGTTTTCAGATTCAATGGATTGAATGAGAAAACCTGTAATAATGTGGGTGACCACATTATGATTTTCACGAATTCAGTATAAATAGTATAATCAAAAGTATTTTCAAAATCACGAATTAATGGATTATTTTTTTAATGATGATCAATTATTTATTCAATGGTTAAATTAATGGAATTCCACAACATTATTAAATGGAACGTAGTTTTTAATTAGATAGAATATATGTCATTTAATATTCATTAGATTTAGAAGAGATACGATTAATAATGATGTTGATAGTGTTTAGAGATATTGATCCCTAAATAACATTAACTAGAAAATACGTAGTAACGGATCTAATTAACATAGTTAGACAATGGGAATTAATGATAAGCACGATATCAAAAGTATGATGATCATAGAGATTATCCAAACATCAATAATAGTGTAGTTCATATTTTTTTCATAAGAACAAATTATTCATATTATTTCATAATTATTCATTCTTAATAAAAATATTAAGTATGTTTTATGTGTGAGTGGTTATAAACCAATAAGGAAAATGAATACACTCTATGCCTTGAAAAAACCGTGCACATTGGTGATGTTTGGATCATTATCATATCATTAATCTTTACATGTTTTTATATACTAGTGTGAGTGAAACAACTAAAATCTATAGATTATTTGGATTTTATTTGAATCATACATTACGAATAAATGATATATATGTTAATAAGAACATTAAATTTCAATTAAAATGTGTTGTTTTAAATTTATATAACATGATTCACACCTATAAATATATCATCCTTGTGTGTGACCATCACTATTATTTATGTTCCCCCTAAGGGGGTTCCATATGTTGGATGACATACAATCTTCCAAAAGTGGCTAATTTTATTACAAAATTAGAGGACATCATTTAATATAATTAAAAATTCGTTTTTTATATAGAAAATCCAAATAAAAACAATCACAACTATAGAGGAATATGTGATCATGGTCAAAAAAAATATAAAATAAAGGAAGAGTTGTAAATTGTTAAATGAATCCAGAAGAGTGAAAATATAATATATGATAATGTTAACTTAATGAAATTTTAATTCATTAAAATGATTTAGGTTGAGGATTATAGAAAAAAGGTGTTATTATGTCATATAATTATCAGGGAATTTAATAAATTGGATAATTATTGTTAAATAACTATATGAGTGGAAAATTAAAGTGGTGAGTATTATGTAATAAAATATTTGATAGGGTTTTTTGAATATTTTTTATTCTTATATGTGAGTATTACAAAGTGTCTCTATAAACATATTCCGAGGGACATTATTGATTTAAGTGAAATGTTCATAGAATATTAAATTTGATTTAAGAAGAGAATATTTTCATGAATAAATTATTTTCATTAATATACAGGCGAGTTGATGAAGATAGTCTATAGAAATAAATCATATAAACATAAGGTGTATATCAAATTTAGGTTATATTCAAAATATATTTAATGTAGAACTATGATTTTTTCTAATATATAAAATGATCCCATAATTTTATGTTAGAGGGTCTTTAATAATGAGTGGCCCATATAAAGGCTCATTGTGGAGATGAAACCTTATATGAATAAATAATACCCTTTACCAAAAATGTAAATTATCACCTCATCCATAGACTTAAAGATGAATTATAATCTCAAATCATCTACATTAGATAATATATCCTAGACTTGTAATTTTTTTCATTTTGATTTCAATCATTCTTTTGAATTAAAATTATTTCATAGTAACCCATCCAAGACTCCACCTCAACATGTAATGACATTGAGAGTATTTCTTATGCCCATATAAAATAAGACATGGGGTGGGAAAGGGAATAAAACACAAAAATTAGAGGCATAACCCTTGCTGTGGTATTATTCCATTGGTGTTAAATTACACCTAGTGGCCTGTTGGTGGTTATTTTTAGTGGCTTATTAAATCTCATTGTCATATCACAAAGCTTATTGGAATTGTAGGATATTAAGATTTTGTTTAATTTTTTTTTCATGTTTGAACACCAATAATACCCATTCTTGTTTAACAATTAGACTAAGAGTAGACCCTACGAATAACATAAACTATCCATGTGTGAACATTTCTATTGTAAAATGAGTAATTTATCATAGTCCTTCTCAATTCAGAATTATTTTCTCATAACATTATTAATGTAATTAATCATTAATTTATTCAATTAAGTCATTAATACTGTTTTATAGTCAGGTAGTCCATCTGGTTATTATTTACATAATATAAGGGAAATGTGTCTTGTAATTTTTTTACACCCATAGAGACAGTTATTAAATAATATACTATATGTGTTGGGATTTAGGTATTATCAATGGCCATATAATTACACAAGGAGTAGTATTGGTAGTCTGGGATGTGATAAAAAAGTTAAAATAACATCTTGGTTATATAATAGATCATTAAACATAGATTTATGTAATTAATTTTTTTGAATTAGATATCAATTTAACATATATTAGGGTTATAAATATATTTTAAGACTTTTATCGAATTTTATAAATTATATTTTCTATCTAAAGATTTTTTATTGATTTTATTTTTTATTAATAAAGAGTTGAATTTTATTATAATCAGGATATTACTTGAAGTTAAGTATTTTATTTAATTATGTTTTTAAAATATAAATTATATCATCATATCATTTAATTTCTTAGTTTTCTATTTGAAATTACATATGTCAGAGAAATACATTTTACTTATCCCATTATTATAATTATGGATTTAATGGAAGTATGGATATAGTATTATTATTTGTGTTTTAATAAATTAAAATAATGAAAATTAATTAATCTTATATTTTAATGGTTATTCATTGTATATATTTTCAATGTTATTGAGTATTAAAAAATATATGATTTCAGGATGTCTATTTGGAGTATTTATGAGGAAATTTTTTAGAAATTAAAAAATCTATATTTATTTTAAATGAAAATAATATTAGTGGAATAACTCGTGATTTCTATGGACTTATTTCCTAATAAATTATTATCTTTATCATATTAATGAAGTATAAATTAATTAAATATGAATTCGATATGAAAATGTGTCATTTTAAAAAAAAAATATTGATAAGTTACATGTAAGGATATGATATTAATGGGATATAAAAAATTTAATAAATTAAAAAAATTGTATTAATTATAAATCAGTTATGATAGAATATATTAAATATTTTTATAGGAGAAATTTTTTTAATATTTTTATAATCTCCCCTCACAATGAAAAATACTATCTTTATCATGTGGTGAATCTAAAACCACCAAAACTACTCATTTCTAGACCATCAAAATGTACAAACAACATAATAAGGAATAATTAATGAATTATTATTAAATTTCCATGTTATATATGAGATTAAACAGTGGTTTTGGATTTTTACCATGAAATACATGATGGAGGTCCTAAAATTTAGAACTACTCGATTTTAATTATTGGTCAATTTGGTTGTGTCCTAGAAATTCAAGAACACTCTATTGTAGGAATGATGTAGTTTTGTGGATAGATTCTGGCTATTTTTAAGATTAAATGAATGGTTGGTTCTACTTCCTTCTCCCATATATGTATTACTAAAAATTTAAATAGGTTGGTTTTATTTTATTTTATTTTAATATTATTTTACATACAATCATTTATTTAGGAAAAATATGTTGAAATTAAATTTAATAATGAATCATAATTTTTTCTAAGAATTTTTTTATCAACTATCAATGGATATTATACAAAAATTATCCACTTAATATTGTTGTCAATTTATTAAATTATTAGTTGACAGAATTGTAATGTGATAAATTCATTTACTTATTATGATTTTATTGAATAATAATAATTTATATGAAATTATATAAGGAAAATTATATGATTGAAATTTTTAATAAATTATAATGAAAAATGTATCAAAATATATATTATAAGAAATTATATGATTTTATTATGAATGAATAATTTAAAATAAAATTTCCTAAATATTATTATAAAAGGATACTTTTAAAAAAAAATTGAGATTAATATAATTATATAAGGATAATTATTAAAAAATTATGTGATTATAATGATTAAGTGATCCTTTACAAGAAATTATCTATATATTTTTATTTAATTATTATATATAATAAAATCATAATAAATAAAAATAAAGGTACAATTTATAAAAAATCATACACAGTTAATTAGGAAATATGATTTATAAAAAATTATCATCTTATAATTTTAAATGGATAATTTTTAAAAAATTATAAATAGGTAATTATTTGTGATTGGAATGTTTATAACACATGCGTTGGTCCAAAATTATAATATGGAATTATCCAATAGAAAGAATGTATCATCACATGTAAAATATTATTTCATCATGAAATAAAATAACTAGTTTTGGAAATAAGATCCTTTGACAAACCGTCAGTTTGGAAGTGTCAAAAACATCGATAAGAGTATCAGTGAGGTTGTTTCATTGACTATTGAGGTTTTTACTATAGATTATTAACCACATATGGGGGTTTATCTTTAAAATTGACATGAATGAGTTTGAGTTATTATGTTATTTACAATATTTGGATCTTATTACATGTGTTTCTATGATATGATGATTAAGTTGGAAAATTTATATTTAATCAATAATTGTGGTCTCTTATAGGTGTGCGTATAAGATGTGATTCCATAATAATTTATTCCTTGAGAATTTTGGTTTAGAAAGATTATAGGATGATGTTTTATTCACATACTGGATATATGATGATCATGCATTTCTCATGATTTGTATTATCGTTATTACCATGATATGACTTTTCATGATCCTTTTTTGAGGATTGGTCTAATGTATACAAGATTGGAAATCATGGGGGTATGATTACCACATTAGGGGTGTGTTCATGGATTGTAAAGATTATAAGGGTTGGGTATTATGGACTTGTTACCTGGAAATTATAGGGCACCATATGGATTTCTGAGTGGATGGAGAATACTCAATTCCATGTGGATTCTGAGTAGCATATATTACCTGAAGTATTTACGTTATGCTACATATACATGATGCTTTATGGATTTGAAGTATAACATGACTCCTTTTTGTATTTTTAGTATGTTACCCACTTGATTCCTTATATAGCCTAGTGAATTCCCACTGACATTATTGCTAGCTTTGGTTTCTTAGGGGCATATTTAACTTTTTCTAGCATATAGGCATAGTAGGTACAACTAGGTGTATGTGGAAGCTTATTTATTACATGACCTATCAGATTTTATAGAAATTTATGATTGTTATAAATTTATATTGATTATGGGATACAATATTATACATCAGAATACCATGTAATGGATTTTTTATAGTGTCCTACTATGTTTTTTTACTCACATGATGGTTGAACATCACAGAACACTTATAGATTTCAAAATAGATTTTATTAAAGAACAATTTCCATGTGATGAAAAAATAAAAATTTAAGGATAGAGGAACATCCAGATTCTATATCATTTTAAAGGAACCTAAAAATGTCTTTATTGTTATTTAAGAAAAATCATATTACATGATGGTTATAAAATGATATTACTTGATACAATTGGTGAACTAACTAGGACATATGGTTCTTAATATGGGTATATCTAGAGGAAAATAGAAATATTACCATTTAATGTACTAGAGATATTCTGTTATCGTGTTAAGGATGTGGGGATTTCATTGTTTTCATCGTAGAACATATGGTTTATCTATGTCGTATCCCAACAATATGCACCCATAGATGCAATGATGAAGAAAATATTAATGTATCAGTGTATAAAAAATTATGAAGAGTCATAACATGTGATGAAGGGGAGGTTGAATATATATCAAGTGATAATACTAGATAATAAAGGGGTCTGATAGTCTATATATTTCAATTCATCTGGAATTACATCGGTAAATTTAATTATGCAGTAGGTTCATATAGTATCATATTGGCCATGCTTTATATGATACCACGTGTATATATTCCATTCTCATGACTTAGAGATGGTATATATGGTCCACACATTGATGTTTTGGAATCACTAACACCCTAGTGAATGATTTTTTTATACAAACCTTACGATTCTTTGATATATCTTCCCACAACATTTCATGAATTTAAGACTGAGGTGTTATATTGAGTATATAAATTTGTATGACTTTTAAATGGATAATAAAAAATTCAAATATAAGAACATAGATTATTCTATTAGTGATAAGATTCAAGAGAATTAATAGTTTATTGAGAGACCTTAAAATGATCATTTCCACTTGATGATATTATTAGAAGACTATAGTAAAGATGATTTTGATTATCTAGGATCATTGAATTGTTCCACCTTAATGACCACATCCCCACTTGTATAATATTTGATGAGATGTCTGGATTGATAACCATTGTTTGTGATGATGGTGGAATAGCTTGTTTGAGGAGATCTGATACATGGGTTCTCTTTTAGAAATTATGATGTCATCATGGGACTTGGGAGGGTAGTATTCCATGATTCCTTCATAGAGGATATGACAAGTGATTACCACACCTATGAATGAGAATTAAATAAATAAGAACTGAATATTTAATATAAATTATAGAATTATTTCATATTTAATGAGAAAAAGAGTTGAATTAATGGTTTTATATCTCAATTCTGTACATGTTATATGGTTTATAAATAGGACTAAAACCCTTGTGGGTTGATCCATCCACCTTCAATAACCATGTGGAAGGTGGAGAAAATGATATTGGGATTTTTATGGTGTTACCCTGGACCATAATGAGTCATGACACAATGTAATTTAATTTCACTTTGGTTAACAAATAATCAAAAATTTTAATTATACGAGGGACTCGATCTATGGATGAATAGGAAATTTGATTTTCTTTGGAATATTATGTTATACATGGAGTTCCATTTTCCATTATCCTAGACAACGATGCAATATTTATTTCAAAATTTTTAAAATTCAAGTTGATTTCTCAACAGACTCATTTTTTATTAATCACAATCTGCCATCGCTAAACAGTAATATAATCTTAAAAAAATACATATTATGTGGGATATTCTTTGATAATTGGTTTGAAAATTATTTGGGGCATTATACTATCATTTTTCCATTATTTATATTGTGTAAAAAAATGTTACCAGAAAGAAATTCTGATGAAACCTTACAAGATGCTATATATGATATCATATCGATAATAAATTTATTGGAATGAGGAATGTGGGGATGGATTATGTGGACTGGTTTGGTTCAAGATATCTCTAATAGATTGTATTGAAATTAGATGATAATTATCACAACTCTAAGAAGACAATGATCATATGTATAATGTAGGTGGTGACCATTGGTGTTCACTGTAGAAGAACTTGTTTCCTATAGTGTTAATTCTCGGTTTGGAAATTGATTCTTATTGGATAAAGGAAAGATAACACCATGATTTTTTATTCTTTTAATGATAATTGAATGGATTGGTAAGATAGAATATTTTTGGGACCTTCATACATATAAAAAATGTTGCATGATGGGTTTCATATGTCTTAGAACTGGTGGTATGTACTCATTCCTAGAAATGTAATTATCGATGAGGATGTCAAGTAAGAGAGTTTCACATATTATGATAAACATCTAGGGCAGATTGATGACCAGAGTGAGAATTTACTATGAGGGATGAAAATAGTACCTATCAATATTTGAATACATCAATGATGGATCCAGTTGCTGACTTGGGATGAAGAGTTTGATGTTTGGTCTTAGTGTCCTATTGTTTTCATAAAATACTACGGTGTTTAATTCTGATGGATGTGAAGGAAATAGTTAGGGTTAATTATAACACCCTTAATTTTTTTTGTAACAAGAACCCCTTAGTATATAATTTATTGTTGGTTTTTGAAAAAAAAAACGATTCTTTAATAAAACCTCTTAATGAATGTTTTATTATGTGATATTTGAAAAAGATAAATGTGTTATTAATATTCTAATATTATATAGTATATTTTTAGAGTTAATCGTTAATTCAAAATGATATAATGAGGCTTATAGAGCCTTGGAAATGATATAATAAAATTACTAAATATATATTAGTATACTCATGCATTTTGTCCAAAATAATTGAATATCTATTGATCATTTTCTAATATGATAAATTTTCAACAAAAATTTGGTTCAGATAATGAGTTTAACCTTTGGTACAACATGTTATTTTTTCATGTTTTTCTGTATAGATAATCACCGAAGATAATTTTTTATTGATTGCAATTTGTAATAAATATTAAATAATGTAAAAATTTTAAATCAATATTTCTGATGGACAATACGTTATAAACCATTGATTCCGAATTTTTTTTATATGAATGATTTAACATCATTCAATTCTTGGTGTTAAGGGACATAACACATTAGGGTAATTTATTTGATCAATTATTATTATTATTATTATTTAATTCTCTATCTTCTTCATCTAAGAAGAATACCCCATTTTTTCATTTTTTTGAATCTAAACCCTGCCAAACAAATAATTTCATACCATTTAATGGTACCATAAAATTAATGAGGTAAAAGTAATGACTCAACCATAATTTGTTTTGGAAGTGTGGATTAAACTTATGTTGATTAATTTGATAAATATTATTCACTTGAGGCACTAAACAGCTCAAGCACTATTTATTCGTTATGTGTCAGATTGATTGAGTCAAGGTGCTTTTAGAACACACTATTTCATATACAATGAAGCTCCTTCGATCGATTTGGGATATTTAAATGTTTTTATAAACTGTAGGTTCTTCTTCCTTCCTACAATGAATAAATTTTCAATTGTAAATATGTGGGTTACATTTTATATCACTTTTCTATTATTCTATTTTCTGTCATAAATTATGGAAAAAATATTTTGATTTAAATATGACATTAAAACCTAAATTTATATAGGGATGTATTAATCAACTATAAAAGGATAATATTCACAAGATTTCAAATGATAAGTCATGAAACTATAACAATATACTCTTTTTAGGGATTTATTGAAAATTAATTTCATTTAATTATCCTAATATAATTAAAAAATGATTATTTTTATGAAATTATCATATAATAAATATAAATGTTAAATTTCTAATAAATTATCAAGGGATAATTTAAACAAATAATTTGAATGACATTGCTAAAAAAATATTGAATTGACAATTTATAAAAATTTTGTATGTAACATTATAAAATTACATCTTAAACGATATCATCCTTTAATATTTATAAAATTTTAATTTAAATGAAATTATCAATAGGTAATTATATATTATATTTTATAATAAATTTTAAAAAGCAAATTATAAAATTATAAATTATATGATATTAAAAAAAATATAACTGTTAAAGGATAATTTAATAAAAATTGTCAAAATATAATTTTAAAGTATTATTTATTTCAAATTGTCAATTGATAATTATTCATGAAGTGAAAATTACTAGTACATGAATTGTACAGAAATTATAATTTGGAATTATATTTTAGAGGAAGTGTATCATCACATGTAACATTTTATTTCATCCTGACATAAAATTTTTGTATTGGTTATATGATACATTGTCAATAATTGATCATAAACATGTAATAACCTATAATAATAATGCTCATGGGTATGTTTTCATTACTATTGTGGTTTGTACTCTATATTTCTAATCGCATAGGGTTGTTTATCCATGTAGTTGATATTGAAAATGTTTTGGATAGAAGTTCCTCACCGTATTATTCTCTAACTACCCATGTCTCCTTGATATGATGATTATGATGGAATATTGATATTCATGATCAATATATTGATTATGATTACTATCTGATGCCTTTTGGATTTCATGTAGTTAATAGATACTCGACGCCTTTTGGATTTTAAGTGACTCACCAAACACATTGTGGATTATTTTATTCTCTTACTAACATACTATACATTTTCCATCATGCAACCGAAGATGGTATAATAGAGGGTTTGTGGTTGCATTTTTTGTGCATGACTTCTTGATTTTAGTTTTATGTAAATGGTTCTATTGAATTTTTTATTATTATTATAGAATTTGTTGTTATAATTAATAAAACATGAATAGGGAAACAACAGTGGTTTCCTACCAAGTCTTCTACTCACACAAAACTCATTCATTTTAGTCTCGTTATAGATTTCATGAGGGATCATACTAAGGGAAAGGGTCCTATGGTTGATGGGTGAGTAGAGGAGCATTGAGAAATTTTTACTATAGGGTGAAATATAGAGGATCCCCATGGTATGGTTTATTTATTATTTCTTAAAATTTCTTGCACAACATTGGAATTCCACATTGGGAGCTTTATTGAAGTAATGAATACCTGAAGGCCTAAATAATTATTTATTTTTTGATAACCCCCATTTTAATGGAAAATGGAAAAAACTCACATGAAATAAAAGACGGAAAGTCATCAACATAACCCGAAGGTCATTTGGGATTCATCCCATTACAAGAAAACATGTAAATTACCATCCTCAATATCAATATAGTTATGTAAATCCTCCACCTTCACATTACTACTCAGAAAGTTGTCTCGTGCAGAAATTCATAGGCCTGGTACCGATGGTTATTCCATACCATCTCAATTAGAATAATCAAAATAGCATATTACGGTGAATATTACCGGCTCTGAATCCACATATAATGAATTTAATTATAGAATTAATTTTACATTCCAACATCCAAAATAAAAAATAAATTTTCCAAAATAACAAAACTCTAAATTTCATTTCCGTTGATGAATTCCAAAATGGAATCTCAAAAGTTTGAATTCAAAACACTACCTTACCATCATCAAATCTCATACACCTAAGCACCTCAAGACTGACACCAAAGAAACCAATGTGAATCATCCATATAATCCTATAAAAACATGGTTGTTGACATTGATAACCACAACCAGAATCATCATCAATGACCCTATCGCTGCCAAGAGAACCATCATTCTCACTGCATAACATCACTAAAAACCACCATCAGATATTCCATCCAATTTTATTTAGATAAGACATCATTATCTTCTTAATTCCATTGAATAATTTTTTCATCTAATTCATCCACGCCAAAAAAAACACCAATACATATGACCATCACATGAAACAAAAGAAAAAAAATCAATTACCAACATTTTAAATCATAAGGCTGAGATATAAAGAGGATTTTTGAAATAAGTTAGAGGAATCCCCGAAATATTATTTGGGAATGAAACCCCAAGGATAAAATGATATGAAAGGAAAACATATTAATAACAATAGATAGAGAAAACTAGAACATGAAAAAGGAATGCGGGATGAGACCTAAATAAGAGCAAGGGATTGAAAACCAAGAAAGTAGGGCCAACTTCTATATTGAGTGGGTATCTTTCATGTAAAAAATAACTATCCCAAAACCTCACATATCATGTGCTCCAAATATGACATCGAGATGAGCTAAGGAACATCATGTTAGAGTGAAAAGAGGTGGATAGGGATAAAAACATATACCCACTATGGATTTGAAAAAAATGGGAAAGATAAACCAAGAGGGTTGAATACCTAGGGCGAGCAAGAGAGAAAAAAGAACCAGAGAGGAGTAGTGTAGAAAAATCACCATCAAGGAAATACAAATCCTTAAGGGACTCAAAGATCGGAGTGGCCGGGCGAGTGGGGCTCTGTCACACATATGGAACAATTTGGATCTATATTAACTACATTATCTGTGTGATTTTTATTATTATTTAAATAATAGACTGGGTATTAGAAACCTATAATTTCATGGTATGAGGCATAATTAAAAAAAATTACCAAACAATAATACTAATATTTCTTATTTTTTGAGGATTAGATACATAATTAATAACAATGAAACAAAAACAATCTGATAATTAATATTTATAATGACCTCCAGTCACACTATGAGCAATTTAATAATCATAGAATAACATGGGGAATTCAAAAACCGTGGGATGAGCTAAAAACCCTAATAAGGGAAAAAACATAAGAATAAATCATATCACATGTGTTTGAAAGAATAACATGTTAACCTAAAAATTAATCAACATATAAAATAATCACATAATTAACATGGGACCATGTAAACATGGAATCAAAGTAATGTGTTAGAAACATAAAACATGACATAAAAATGATTCACGTCTCAATGCATATTGAGGATCATAATCGAAGTCTACCGCCAATAACATTGCTCATGAAGAACGATTCAATTCTAACCACGATGATTATCGCACATGATGTATCATGAGACAAAATATTAACCAATGTATTAGAGTGTTATATAATAACCCCCACCATTACATGACCATAAATATTTTTTAAACATGAATATTAAATATTATTGTTACCCATAGAAATAAATGGTATCATAATCATGTCATAAATATTAATAAATTGGCTTATAAAAAAATATTCATATAAGAATGGATTTATATAATACTCAAAAATTAATAAATTAAAATAGGCCTAGATCATGGTAAGTGATTTCAATAGAATGTATAAACATGTAAACAAATAGTTTATTAAATATTATAAATAAATCATTTTAGTACGGTTTATAGAAAATAATCATAATAAGAATTGAAATAAGAAAAAAAATTATATAAAAAGAAATGAACCATGATCATTTTAAATTACAGATTATCTTATTTTATCAATATAATGGTGGATTAAAAAAATTATTGAGGTCACTTGAAAATAGGTATGAAATCAAGACGTTCTCTTTAATAAGGCATTATTATAAAAAAAACAATTGAGAATGAAATTTTCATATAACATGTACTTTCACATCAAAGGAGGTTCATATGAAGTAGATACATGATTTTGGAACATGTAAACATAATTTAGAGGAATTAAATAATAATAAATTAGAATTACATTTTTATAGAGAGATAAAAAGAGTAAACCTAATGAAAATTGGAGATTCAGAAAGAGTCCATTACATTATGCTGAAAAGCATTCATTACAAGACAATAATATAACTGATAATTATATTTTAACAATTAATTTATCTATTTATAACCATTTCTAAATTTATATTATTTATTATAATTCTATTATTTTGAATTATGGATTTTTTTATGAGTTTTAGGATACAATTTAATCATTTGAGAGTGTTCATTTTGTTGTTTATTAGGACTGGTTCATTTATTTAAGTGTATAAAAGATCATATATAATGGGAATAGATATTCAAAATTGATGTTTTATGTTATTAATAAACATCATGAATATTAAATGGTTATATGATTCACTTATTTATCTAGGTTTAGGATGGATACTTAGATATGACATTAGTGATAGTAGTTTAGATTATATTGGTGGTTTCTCGATCGTCCTGAAGTAGTTTAGTTTTATTAATAAATATATTATATATTTTTACTATAGATAAATTTTTTTTTGATACATCTATTATAATATATTTTAAAATTATTTTTTTATGAACATCTTTTAATGGGGTAATGTAAATTGAATACGCATCGTCCTCAAATTCTATAAATTAACACATCATAGACAATTATTATTCTTTTTGAATAAAATTGTATTGGATGAGAAATGATAATGGTTTATTCCATTATCAGGATAAAATTTTAGTATAGATAAGATACCTATGTTTTCATTTCACTTGTATAATGGGAGTTTATAAATTAATAGAAAAATAAAAGGACATTAAATTAATTTAAATGAAAAAGAAAGATGATTTTACCACATAAATTAATATCCTTGAGAACCACGTTTGGGAAATATTATTTAGCCTTTATTGGGACCAAAACCACGAAGATGTGTGGAATATACATGTAAATGGAATTGGGTAAAAATTTGGAAAATTTTCAATGCTTAATAGGTGTGATGAGATGAGGAGTGAGTGGTGGTATTTGTAGTCGTAGAGAAAATAATTTTATTAATATTTAATAAATTTTATTATTATTTTATCGTAAGACTATTACTATATAGAGAATTATATATAAATATATATATAATTAAGGGGATTTTGATATTATTGTGAACACATCATCAATAAATCAAGGAATAGTATATTGAACTTCTAATGTACCTATATCATAATTTACCATAATGTTATATTCAACAAAAATGCATGTATTTTAAAAAAAATCTGAAAATTCATGCTAATAAGTTTTTCCATATATAATTAAAAAATTAACTCCATTTCATGAAAATAAATATATAAATATGTATAGTTTAATTTTTAAATATAAATTAATTAATTTGGAATATTAAAATTTTAAAATTATAACTGATTTAATAAAATAATGAAAAATTAATCAAATTATTAAAATTTAATCTCCTAATAATAATCCCAAATATAGTGATTTATAAATAGTGTTTATGAGAATAAATGTTATTTTACATCATTATATTAATTATAACAATATAAAATAAACAATTTTTTTATAATAATACCAACACATAAATAGAATTATCAAAAAAATTTATTTACTTATTAAATAATTTTATTATATCATATTACCTTTTATTAGATGCATAATTTTTTTTTATATTTACAACGTTGAAGTTTCTATTCCTTTTTAGATGTCACTATTATTAAAGGATACATTATTAGTCGATATTTCTTATTACCATTTCATGGGTTTATGTTTCATTCCTTAGATAAATAATTCTTATTTCATTAATTATTCATTTGTAAATATTTTATTTTGTTATATAAAGGGAATTTATGTGAATTATATTATATAAAATAATTATAATATGTGGATTTTCATTGATAAAATTTTGGGTTGCTACATTATTCCTCGCTAATAAAATATCACCCTCAAAATTTTATTTTACAAACTACACATGTGTGGTTTCTTATCATTCATTGCTTCAATGGGTTCCCCTGTAGCCTCTTCATACTAATGGTTCTTCTATTTTAATTTTATCCTGTGAGTAGTCTCGTTGCATAAAACATAATAACTATAGTCCATGATCTTCATTGGATTCTCTTGGTAAGTGGGATCACATTAAAACTGTACCACTTCTTTAATAATTAAATTTGAGGGATCATGTCTTTACGTTATCAAGAGGGATATTTGCAATACATCATATGATTGATACATGGTTGGTGAATGTTCTTTAAAGACCAATAAATTTCAAGGAAATTGTTTTTTTAATTCCGTGTGATTTTACGAATACACAGTTTCTGATGGCATCTTATTCTGAGGCCCGGAGTGCTCGGAATCAATTTCCGATGTTTAGCACGGGTACGTTCAGTGAACGAACGAGAGGGTTTTTCTATCTTTTGAATCGGTGCTCTGAATTGAATCTCAAGGGTACCAATGGAACCGCAACACCGATATTTTCTTATGTGGACCCTTACCAAAGGGTCATTTTCTTGGGAGGAGTTATAAAAAATGTGGATTAAATGAAAATTAAAAATAAAATTGTGTACAATTTTATTTCTTTTACTAAGTGGTTATATCCTAAGTATGGGAGTTGGGGTCGGACCCACTAGTTACTATCTAATCTTGTGAGGATAAAGGTGAGGTTGGCCCACACGAGCCCCCATCGTTTCACATTCCCCATAACACCTTAAACTCCCTTTTAAACCTTCCTTGTATTTAATTATGTGGATTCTTCTCTTCCACATTAATAATGCCAACATATCACCTAATTAATTAGACAACTAATGGTGTAATTAATTATTTGAATTCAATTTTGAATTTTTCTTAATTTGAATTGCATGGCTTGAAATAATAAAATATGAGGAGTCTTATTTTTTTTATTGTGTTTGATAGTTGAGTGAGAATTTGGGGAGAGCTCTTTTCTATTGAATAACATCATCCTCAACGAAGAACGAAAACACTTCGTCAAGGATCATCGACTCAGTGACCTGGTTTATTCTGTCCTCTTCTACTTCCACGAAAAAGGAAGAGGCACCGATGCGGAAACTCACCAATGACATCACACCATATAATCTTCTCTCTGTGACAAAAGAAGGGAGACGCCGCTTCCTCCTCGGATGCTCTCCATTGACGTTTACAGAACCTCACCCTGTGACACCTTTTTCCGCGACACTCATCGTTCGACAACTTATGTTGAGGTAGGGGATAAATATTAGTTCAAGTATTATTTGAAGATCATCGTTGATTAATGATTGGCCGCTTGTTATTGATATAACGGGAGGAGATCGGACCACACAAACACGGTCGATCCTCTTCCCCTTTTATTGTTGATCTTCATTATGGAATGAAATAGAGGCAACACAGTGCCGTTTCACCGCGCGGGGATGAAGAGGACTGTGGCCGGAGCGGGCCATGGTAGAGGGGCACGGTGCTGTCGCGCCGCGCCGGTGTGACCAAAGGAGGCCGCGTTCAGGAGCGGGCGATGACACCGGGGCGCGACGCCATCGTGCGGCGCCAAAGCACAAAGGGGTCGCGGACGGGGCGGGGCACGGAGGAGGGGCGCGTCGCCGGCACACCGGTCAGATAGAAGCCATAGCCTAAGGCCGAAGAGGTTTTCTAAAGGGGCGGCCGGCTGAGCAGGCCGCAGGCGCCACATGGAGGCGGGACCCGAAGGGTCCCGCGGTTACAAAGTCCGGCCATTAAGACCTTCTGTTTCGGAAATTGGGGGGGCAACGCCCCCCCCCCCCCCCCCTCGCACTCCACTCGGCTGATAGCCGAGCCGAACCGGGGCCGGCTTCCGAGCTAGGGCAAAGGCCGTGCGGGCTGGGCCGGGCCTCCCGCGCCGCGCCAGCCAGGCTGGGGCGTGCCAGCTGGGCCGGGCTGCGCCCAATTGGGCCAGAATCGGACCTGGGTCGGGTCAACCCGGTTCGGTCTGACCTAGGGGGTATTTGGCCGGGTCTGACCGGGCCCAAACCTCATATTTTCGGAAATATTCATTCAAACGCCCATATCGTGGGCTACGAAACTCCAATATATGCACAATCATTTGTGTTGGAATCCTTGGATCGAGACGGTCATTTCGACATATTACACTCAAGGTCTCGGATAACATTCGGTACGACCGGGTTTGTTAGAACACGAAACCAAACGGGCCCTCGGAGCGGAAACACTTATAACCTGAGCTCCGGACGTCCGGTTGACGTGCCATCATATTTGTTGGATTTCTCTTAGTGATACTATTATTTTGGATTATGAAACTTGAGGTTTGGATGCAGCTGGAGTACAGTCTGGTTTGTTTTAGCTAAAAAACCTAATGAGCCCCTGGAATGGAAAATCCAATAAGTCTCATACCGGGCGTCCGATTGATGTGCCATCTACCGCGTTGAGTTCCTATTGACGTGATGGAACATTGTGATACATCAAATATGGAATTCATGATAGTTGATGTATCAACCCCATGGATCATGGAGCGGACCCTCCCGGGATCGAAAGTGCTATGTGCGGGAACCTTAGAGCTGGCTGCGAATGCGACGATGATGATGACTCTACTAGGATCCTACGTGGGTTTGGAAGCGAGGAAGACTATACTTGGATCCTCTATAGTTTCGGAAGTGATGACGACTGTACTTGGATCCTACGTTGGTTCGGCAGTGATGGATACTGTACTTGGATCCAACGTGGGTTCGACATCGATGACTTCTGTAATTGGATCCTATGTGGGTTCAGTAGGAGAGATGATTGAGAGGACACATCAAACATCTCCACCCCTCTTCATGAGATGAATACCCATGAGAGATGATTCTTGACTTTTAATCATTATCTTCGATATGATTAACTTAATATCATGTGTGGATTGGGTTGTGCTTTCCTGTGTGGATTGGGTCTTACTTTCCAGTGTGAACTGGGTTGAACATGGGCTCGTGAGTTGGAGCAGAACTGTAATTTATGACTTCGGTATATGTATGGGAATATACCTATGTAGAGTTGGTTGATACTTCGTGATTGTGTATTTCCATTCTGGTTTATCCTTCATGGATTTTGGGAGACCTTAGGGAGTCTCGAGGTCCCTACTGAGTATCGTATACTCACCCTGTACGGGCTATGCCCACACTACATTGTGTTTCTTGCAGACGTCGGACATCGCTGATCGTGGTTGAGGCTTGTGGATCGGGGCGGTCCCCGGAGGTGGACTATCAGGAGGGACGTACACGAAGTGGATGACCAGACTCAAGGAGACGACGAGACTATATGTACTCACCATTCAGGTGGGAGTTTCAGAGGATTCCTAGGTGGTTGCTGCACTAATTTTTAGGTGCTATAATTTCTTTTCATAGTTGTACTGTAATTTCATTTGGGTTCTTATACTGGCCCATTTACTTTGCAGCACTTAATTTTGTACCCAGTTTACATAGTGTTTACTTTAGCTTGTGTACTCTGTGGTGTTTGTTTTTCTTATATAAAGGCAATTCCTTCCCTTTTATCGGGATTTACACCATTGATGATAGTCTCCAGCCCCTGGACTATGGAAGGAGGTCTTGGGGTAGTCACACCACGGGCCCCGAGGACGAGTCGTGACAAATTGGAATCAGAGGAGTCTGTTCTACCACAAAACTCATGACTCTTATAATTTCTTCTATGTGAAGTAATAGTATTATGGGTATTGAGTGTGGTTATCAGTCCAGGGAGTCCATTGTTGGTGCGGTGCCTAATGTATCCATACACCAGGACCCTAACATCTGATTTCCGACTCAGTTCACAAAAACATTGATTGCATCTATGTTTCAATGTTTTCTTTGTGATTATTTTGTGTCATCTCACCAGGTATACTGTATTGACCATGGTGCACCTGTTTATTTTCAGGATGGCCCCACGATGGCAGCCAGCTAGGGTTCCAAGCTTTGTGCGAGATGGCATCCCACCGAGCGACGAGGCCTCGGTGCAGAACCACATTACAGCGGAGGCACCGACGGTACCTCTACCTGCCGAGCCACTGATGCCCCAGCCCTAACAGTTCAGAGTTCACGTCGCCTGAGTGCACTGCACGAGTTTTAGTGTCAGGGACTGCCCAGGATCCACGGGGAGATGGAAACTCAGGTAGCCGAGGATTGGATGGAGGCTGTTGTTTGAGTTTTCAGATTGTTAGGGACACCAACAGATCTTATGGTAATCCTTGCAGCGAGTCTTCTTAACGCGGCAGCAGGTAGATGGTGGAGACTGATGCTTCAGGTGCATGACGTGGAATCTCTTCTTTGGACGGACTTCAAGAGCCTCTTTCTCTCGGAGTATGTTCCAGCCACCCTCCGTGCGGTGCGCATTCATGAGTTACTACAGTTGCGGCAGGGCAGCATGCTAGTAGCCCAGTACTTGGTGAGATTTACCGATCTCTCACACTACTCCACGGACATGGTATGAGACCAATTCTTCCTGGCCTGGACCTTCGAGCATGGACTGAGGCATGATATCAGGGCTTTGATGATATCCCTCAGCATACCGACCAAGGTAGGAGTACTAGAACGAGCCCTACTTGTGGAGAGCTTCACTGCGGAGCCTACACAAGCAGCGAGGTGTACTGCAGGGCGACACCAAGCGGAGTCTTTTGCAGCTGGCAGTCGATGGACGTCACAGGGGTCCAAGAAGACCATACCATCAGGTGGGAGACCTCAGGATACTCGTTCTGAGGTGTGGGGCACATGTAACAGAGCCAGTCATAAGAGAGGCAGATAGTGCTATGCATGCGGCGGGCAGGGCCACATGGCTCGTGACTGCCCGACCCTCCATCCAGAGGAGTATTATATTGTTTAGTGGCCACTCAGGAATAGGTGGATGTTCAACCACGACGGTCCGAAGGGAGCAGGCAGACGAGGTAGAAGAGATGGCTGAGCAGCAGGTGGTGGACGACGCTTCGAGACTCTACCACCACCACCACTAGGAGGTCCACCCCGACCACAGGGAGCTGGCAGGCAGAGGTAGGCTCAGCTTCAGGAGGTGGAGGCCAATGACCACGGCACCCCTGAGATGATTCAAGTTACTATCTATGTCTACTCCACCCTTACTTCAATTCTTATAGACACAATAGTGAGTCATTCTTTCATTGCTGATGCCCTTGTTCGTAGCACGGATATTCCGATAGAGCCGTTGACTAGATCCATACGGCTAGAGACTCCTACATGAGAAGACATGATGATTACACACCGGTGCCGGTAGTGTGAGCTTATTCTAGGAGGTGATATATTCATCTAAGATCTTCATTTAGTGGCGTCAAGGCCTTACGATGTCATGTTGGAATGGATTGGTTTTCTTTGGTCCATGCTCAGATCGACTCTATTAGGCGCAAGGTGTGATGTGTTCGCGCCGATGGGTGCCGGATCACCTTCACTAACGAGAAGAGAACCTTTTCAGTGTAGGATGCACTCACGCAGAGGAGAGGACCACCTATCACTCATCAGTTGGCTAGTCTCATTATAGGAGCATTTGACGTGCGGAGTCTGAGTTTTCTTGTTATGGTGGATCAGTACACATACATTTTTACTGACGACGTTCCAGGAATACCTCCTCACAGAGATGTAGACTTCTATATTTATCTATACCATGTGACATCCCTGATATCTAATCCAGCATATCAGATGGCTCCCGCTGAGCTTCGAGAGCTGCGGGTATAGCTGGAGGACTTACAGGGCAAGGGATTCATCCGACCCAGTGTTTCACCCTGGTCTTCCCTGAGATTGTTCACTAAGAAGGCGGACGGTAGCATGCGACTGTGTGTTGATTAATTTCTCCCGAACCAGGTGATCGTGAAAAACAAGTATCCACAACTGAGGATTGACGACCTCTTCGAGAAGATCATGGTAGCACGATGATCCTCGAAGATAGACCTCAGGTCAGGCTATCATCAGCTCAGAGTTCGAGACGAGGATTTACCGAAGACGTCCTTCAGGTGTCGGTATGGACACTATGAGTTCTTGGTTATGCCTTTCGGCATAACCAACTCTCCAACAGTGTTCATGAGTCTCATGAATAGGATCTTCCAACCATACCTTGATCGATTTTTCGTAGTCTTCATCGACGACATATTGATTTACTCGACTACTGAGGAGGAGCACGCCTACCACTTGCGGGTTTTACTGGACACACTCCGAGAGCACCGGATTTATGGTAAGCTCTCGAAGTTTCAGTTCTCGATTCGAGAAGTCCACTTCTTGGGACACGTCATCTATGAGGCGGGAGTTGTGGTGGACCCTGTGAAGATCGAGGCATTTCTATCTTGGGAGCCACCTAGGAGGGTGACGGAGGTGCAGAGTTTCCTAGGTTTGGCTGGGTACTATCGAAGATTTGTTCCAAACTTCTCCAGAGTTGCAGCACCACTCTCATCTTTGAAGAAGAAAGAAAAACACTTCGTGTGGTCGGATAGATGTCTGCTGAGATTACAGGAGCTGAGACAGAGATTGACCAATGCACCCATCTTGAGGCTACTGGAGGAGGACATAGGGTACGTAGTTTACTGCGATGCATCAGGGACAAGACTCACGTGTGTCCTGATGTAGGAGCGGGTAGTTATCTCTTATGGATCACGACATCTGAGTCAACACGAGAAGAACTACTCCATCCAAGACATGGAGTTAGCAGGAGTGGTATTTTCCCTTGAGATGTGGTGGCACTATATGATGGGAGAGTGATTTATAGTCTATTCTGACCACCAGAGTCTCAGGTACATCTTATCATAGAAGGACCAGATCCTGAGACATCGGTGATGGCTTGAGTCCTCTAGGACTATGACTTTGAGTAAGTCTATACTCCTGGAAAGGGAAACATAGTTGCCGATTCTCTCAGCAGGAGGACGGTCATTTAGCTACTTGGAGAGGCGACAGAGTAGTTAGACGGTTTGTAGATATCCTACGTGGATATAGATGGGGCAACCTTTCTTCAGTCGCTCATATTCACTCCTCCACTACTTCAGTGGGTCAGAGAGGCACATCGTGGGGATGTTGACTGTGAGATGTGACATGCACAGATATCCTCAGAACATTCACCTGATGGATTCTCTGTACGAGGAGAGAACATCATCCATTTCAGAGGATGCACCATGGTACCAGTTGCATTATAGGAGGAGGTTCTGAGAGAGTTCCACACATCCCCATTAATGGTACATCCAGGAGTGGCAAAGATGTAACAGGATCCCAGATGATAGCACGGGTGGCTGGGTACGAAGAAGGCTGTGGCAGAGCACATTTCAGGATGCCTCACCTCCCAGCATGTTATGGCGGAGCACCTAGTACCAGCAGGCTTGGTTCAGCCCATAGAGGTCCCGAAGTGGATGTGGGATGGGATATCTATGGATTTCATGATAGGGATTCCATGTACTTCCAGAGGTCATGACTCCATTTGGGTGATTGTCGACCGACTCACCAAGTCAGCCCACTTCTTACCTATGAGAGAGCAAGGATCATTGGAGATCTTGGTACGCCTCTACATTCAAGATATTTTAAGGCTTCATGGTGTGCCATAGACTATCGTCTCCGATCGATATTCTCGCTTTACTTCCCTGCATTGTAAGGGGTCTCATGAGGCATTTGGGATGCAACTACGCCTGAGCACCGCCTTTCACCCACAAATGGATGGTCAGAAGGAGAGGACCATTCAGACTCTCGAGGACATGCTCCGTGCATGTGTCCTCGAATTTGGTCACAGTTGGGAGGATCATCTTCCTTTGGTGGAGTTTGCATACAACAATAGCTACCACTCCACCATCGGGATGGAACCATACAAGGCATTGTAATACCGTCCTTGAAGATCACCTATGTGCTGGATAGACCCTGGGGAGTCAGCACATGTAGGACAAGAGATGGTCTAGGCCGCGACAGAGAAGGTACAGATCATCCCAGAGCGAATGAGGATTGCATAGAGCCAATAGAATTCCTATGATGCAGGAGGAAGAGACCACTACAGTTTGAGGATGGCGACCATGTTTTCTTACGGGTCTCACCTCGATGTGGATTACAGAGATTTGGAAGGGGCGACAAGTTATATCTGTGCTTCATCGGACTATTCCAGGTTCTCTATAGGATAGGTGAGCTGGCTTATCACCTGGATCTTCCACCTCAGTTGCACGAGTTGCACGATGTCTTCCACGTATCCTAGCTGAGGAGATATGTACACGACCCGACTCATATCATTGATCACGGGGAGCTAGACACCGATGACGGGGTGACTTTTGTGAAATTCCCAGTGGAGATCGAGGATCGACAAGAGCGGGTCCAACGTGGATGGTTGATTCCTCTAGTGCGCATCAGATGGAAGAACGGGAACCTCCAGGAGAGCACATGGGAGCGGGAGGCTCCGATGCATGCACAATTCCTTCATTTGTTTCCCTAGATTATGATGTAGCTTTACTAGGACGTAAATCCTTGAGGTGGGAGTAATGTAAAGACCCATAAATTTCCAGGACAATTTTTTCGTAAATTAATTTGGATTTTACAAATACGAAGTTTCCATTTTCACTTGATTCCGAGGCCCGGAGTGCCCGGAATCAATTTCTGATGTTCAGCTCTGGTACAATCAGTGAACGAATGAGCGAGTTTTTCTATCTTTTTAACTAGTGCTCAGAATTGAAATCTGAGGGCACCAATGGAACCGCAACGCCGATATTTTATTAAGAGGACCCAGACAGAAATTTCGTTTACTTGGAAGGAGTTATAAAAAAATGTGGATTAAATGAAAAGTAAAAATAAAATTGTTTTGAAATTTTATTTCTTTTAATAGGTGGTTATATCCTTAGTATGGGCGTTGGGGTGGGACCCACTAGTTACTAACTACTCTTGTCAGGATAAAGTAGAGGTGGGTCCCACACAAGCCCCCATCTATTCACATTCCCCATAACCCCTTAAACTGCCTTTTAAACCTTACTTTTATTTAATTATGTGGCTTCTCCTCTTCCACATTAATAATGCCAAAATATCACATAATTAATTAGACAACTCCTAGTTGAATTAATTAAGTGAATTCGATTTTGAATTTTTGTCATTTGAATTTCATGGCTTGAAATAATAAAATAAGTGGAGTCTAATTTTTTTTGGGTTGGCTGGTTGAGTGAGAATTTGGTGAGAGCTCTTTTCTCTTAAAGAACATAATCCTCAAGGAATAAAGACAACACTTCTTCAAGGATCATCGACTCAGCTACATAGTTTCTTCTTTCCTCTTCTTCCTCAATGACAAAGGAGGAGGAACTGACGCTGAAACTCGCCAACGATGTCACGCCATATAATCTTCTCTTCGCGACAAAAGAAGGGAGATGTTGCTTCCTCCTCGGATGCTCTCCGTCGGATTTTTCAAAATATCACCTCGCAACACCGTTTTCCACGATGCTCATCGTTTGACAACTTCTGTTGAGGTACGGGTTAATTCTTCATCCAAGTATTATTTAATGATCTTCATTGTTTAATGATTGGTCACCTGTTATCGATATAATGGGAGGAGATCGGACCGCACAAACACAGTCGATCCTCCTCCCCTTTAATTGTGGATCTTTATTGTGGGTTGATACGGAGGCGAAACATTGTCATTGCACCACATAGGGATGAAGAGGACCACAACCAGAGCGGGCCGCGGTGGAGGAGCGCGGCACCGTCGCGCCGCGCTGGTGAGACCAAAGGAGGCCGTAGACATGAGCAGGCCACGACAGAGGGCAACGACGCCCTCGCACCGCGCAGGACGGATAGAAGTCGCGGCCTATGGCCGCGTAGGTTTTCAAAAGGGGCGGTCGGCTGATTCGGCTGCCAGCGGCACCTAGAGGCAGGACCCGAAGGGTCTCGTGGTTACAGAGGATGGTTGTTTCGAATATCATGGTTGGCAGCGCCCCCTCCCCCCCTTCACATAGGGCCCAAACCCCTATTTTCAGACATATTCATTCCAACGCCCATATCATGGGCTATGTATCTCCGATCAACACACAGTCAGTTGTGTTGGGAACTTTGGATCGAGACGGTCGTTTCGGTATATTACACTCAAGGTTTAGGAGAACTTCTCGTACATCCGGGATGGTTCGAACACTAAACCAATCGGGCCCTCGGAGCGGAAACGCTTATCACTTGAGATCCGATCGTCTAATGGACGTACCGTCAACTTGGATGGATTCCTCTTAGTGGGAAAATTATTTTGTCTTACTCCACTTGAGTTTTGGATGTATCTGGAGTACGGTCGGGTTGTTTTTAGCTTAAAAACGAACTGGACCCCTAGAACGGAAAAGCCAATAACTCTCAAACCGGGCGTCCGATTGACACGCTGTTTGTCACGTTGAGTTCCTACTGACATGACTGATCATTGTGATACATAAAATATGGACTTTGTGATAGTTGATTTATCAACCCCTTGGCTGATGGAGGTGACCCTCACGGAGTTGAGCGTGCTGGGTGCGGGAACCCTAGAGCTGGCTGTGACTGCGACGACGATGACGACTATACTAGGATCCTACGTGGGTTCGGCATCGAGAACGACTGTAATTGGATCCTCTGTGGGTTTGAAAACGATGAATACTGTACTTGGATCCTACGTGGGTTCGTCGGTGATGGTTACTATACTTGGATCCTATGTGGGTTCTGCATCGATGACTTATGTACTTGGATCCTACGTGGGTTCGGTAGGGGAGATGATTCAGAGGCTACATCAAACATCTCCACCCCTCTTAGTGAGAAGTATACATGTGAGAGCTGAGTCTTGAATTTCAATTATTATCTTCAATATGATTGACTTGATATCCTGTGTGGATTGGGTTGTAATTTCTTGTGTGGAATGGGTTGTACTTTCTTATGTGGAATGAGTTAATCTTGGGCTCGTGAGTTGGAGCAGAACTGGAATTGATGACTTAGGTATATGTATGGGCATATACCTAAGTATAGTTTGTTGATACCTCGTGATTGTATCATTCCATTGTGGTTTATCCTTCAGGGATTCTGGGAGACCTTGGGGAGTCTCGGGCTCCCTACTGAGTATCGTATACTCAATAATGCACGGGTTATGCCCACACTATGTTGTGTTAGTTGCAGACGACGGACAACGCTGATCTTGGTTGAGGCTTGTGGAGCGGGACGGTACCCGGAGGTGGACTATCAGGTGGTACGTACACGGAGTGGATAGCCAGACTCGAGGAGCCAATGAGACAATCTGAACTAACCCTTCATGTGGGAGTTTCAGAGGACGTCTTGGTGGTTGCTGCTCTACATTTCAGATGTTTTACTTTCTTTTCTCAGTTGTATTGTAGTTTCGGTTGGTTTTGTATACTGGCCAATTTACTTTCCAGCTCTTACTTTTGTACCTAGTTTACTTAGTGTTTACTTCAGCTTGTGTACTCTATGGTGTTTTTTTCTTAGATAAAGGAAATGCCTTTCCTTTTATCGGGATTTACGCCGTTGGTGCTAGTCGCCAGCCCCTGGCCTATGGATGGCGGGCGTGGGGTAGTCACAACACGGGCCCCGAGGATGGGTCGTGATAGTTCTAGTCGATAGGATATATCACTAACATGTAAATGACTCTCGAAGGGGATGATGTGCCTGGGAATTAGCATTCCCTTCACCCAAAAACTCATGATCATCTTTCAATGAAATATGTAGAGAAATACCATGTCCGCAACATTAATCAATATATCTCACTGATGATTGTCTTCATAAATATTATATAGACATTGTGATGCCCTAATATGATACTCAATAGTCTGACCCATTTTTACGTCTTCTTTAATCATTTTAGGTCCTAGATGCCTATGTTCTTAGACTTCATCCCAACATATTGGTGTTATTTATATATTCCCACAAAGGGATTTGTATGGATCAATTTGAATTCTCTAGTGAATGCAATTTTTGTATGATAACTCTTTCTAAGTATGTTGTTGGTCCCATACTCCATTTATTCCCATAGAACACACTCTAAACATGTATTCAAATGTCTGGATAGTCTGTGAAGTTTGGAAATCAATTTGAGGGTGACATTCCATTCTTATTTTCATCGTAGTGTGTATATAATGATGTGTAATTATATAGAACATTGAGGTGAATCTTGGATCTTATTAGGATAAATTTTATAGTAACACTCTATTAAGTATTACATCTTCTATGATGTATATCCATGTAATATGATCCAATGACAAGCCATATCAAATTACGATGAAGTGAGTTTCATTTGTGATATGATCACAATAGCCAATTTATAATATTTTATGGATTTATTTGGATGTCAGGTGATAAATTTCATGGTGATGATTTCCCATTTATGTATTGGTATGGGTAATGATATCATAATACCGTTTGAATTTTTTAGCCTTCAATATATGACATACTGAGAATATTGATGTATATTCAATGAACTCATTTTTTTATATTATCCAACCACCAATTTTCTCAGTGATCTCAAGAAATATTTTTGATCCCTAGTAGATAGATAAGGATAATCTTTGTGCATCATTCATAATATCCTTCATTATCAATGGATCATATGGAAAACAAATTTCGGACCTAAATATCAAGACTTCATCCACATTTATTTGGAACACTAAGGATTTTCCATTTCCGATAGCTTCGACCCTTTTCAAAATTTCTACATCATTTCATTGGGAGTCATTTATTTTCTCTATAAAGGATTGGTGATCAATCATTTGAGAATTTATTTAACATATTCCTTATATAATGATTCCTATTATCATACATTGAAGTTTAATAATATTTTATCTTTCTAGTTCTTGTTATTAATAAATACACTTGATCTCAGTTACATAATTCATCGGCCACCTTTTTTTCTTTTCCAGGATAGTAGTGGATTGACCAGTTGTAATGCTTTATAAGATATGCCCATATTTTCTTGTGGATATTATGCTCCTTCTATGTGGATATATATTTTAGGATCATATCATTAGTATATATATATATAACAGTTCTCCCCATAGAGATAATGACTCCAAATATCCAATGCAATGATCACAGTTGCGAAGAATAGATCATGTATGGGGTAGTTTTACATGATAACTTTTGACATCTATGAGGCGTAAGCTATAACTTGACCATTTTTTATTATTTTATGATCATAAGATATTCTTTTAAGCTTCATTTTATGGCACAAAGCGTTCCCCACTTATTCGTATTTTGATCACTAGTGTAGTGATAATCCTATTATCAACTCACGAAAGCAGTATTCACATTTACTGGTCCAGAAAAAAATTTATATTTTTTTGAGTAATCTTGGTTTGGGGGTTTTCAAATTGTGATATGTTATTCATAAATCACCAATAATACCCTATTAAATTATGAAAAATAAATATTTACATTACAGATGTTGTCCTGGGGAACTCTTCAATTTTCGTTTTCTTGTAATGTCTATTGATATTCTTTGGTCATTATTACATTCCCAAAAAATGATATATCCGCCATCTAGAACACACATTAATTATAAATTTTATATAGTTTATCTATTTTCATAGAATTTATAATAGTATTAAAATGCTCTCTGTATTCCTTCTTTCACATTGAGTATATCATAATACCATCAGTAATGTCTAAAAAATTGATGGGGAAATATCTAAATACTATATTTCATTAAATCCATGAAAATTATTGGGGCATTAGTGAGTACGAAGGAAATCACTATTAACTCATAGTGTCTATGCATCTTTCCGAAGATAGTCATACATATGACTTCTTTGTTAACCATTAGTTGGTGATATCCCAACCGAAGGTAGACCTTAGAGAAATACATATCCCCATGTAGATGGTAAAAAAAGTAATTTATCCATGGTAGGGGATGATTATTCTTAATCAAGATTCTGGTGAGAAAAAAATAATCAATAAATAGGAGCATTGATCTGTCCATCTTCATGATGAAGAGGATCGTTTAACACAATTTTTAAGCACTTAGGATTATTATAGACACATCTAGATTCTCGAGTAATTTCATCATCAATTCTAGTAGCTATAGATTGGCAATTTAGTAGGGTGTATTTGATATTGGCAGATATATAAAAATATTTTCGATTTTGAACTCAACATATTAGTAGTAGGAAGACTAGAAAAATATTCAGGGAATACATAAGTGTAGTTCATCATAATGGGCATGCCTTCGAGCATGATTCTCTAATTTATCTCAATCATTTGAGATATGTATGCATTCAATAGGGGAATAATATCCACCATTTCTATGATTATTATGATTGAGATTCATTTTCCACCATAAAGATGTATAGAATATGAGGATTCCTTGAGATATGAAATGTGATTTTCATTTTGCAATAGTTGATGTTAGCTTTGTATAATGATAGGTGATCCAAAAAAAATATAAAATCCAAATCCACCAAAGTAAAACATTATTTTATTAGAGGATAAATACCTAGAAATTAATTGTGGAAAAGGAATATAATTTTGATGAAAAACGTCCCCATATTTGTCCTCAAATTACTTAACCACCATATATTTAGGTTGTTTTGGAAAATTTATACTAGACTGACAATATACGAAAGAATGTGTACAATAAAAATTATAATGTGTGTTAACTATTATTTAATTAATAACTAGTGCCCATCTCACCACATCATTTTTAGGATCCACCGTATCAGTATTGATAGAATATTTCATTAAAACCTCAGAGGTTCTTGTGGTTGATTTCCATGAACAACTGTTGTCTTATGAAAACGGTTCATATAATTCCCATTTTCCTGCAATTGAGACACTACACTTCTATGTGGGTGTCGATCTAAACTGTCCATTATTATTCCACATTAGTGGGATCTTTCATATACCTCTAGATGTTATTACCCATATACCACATTCATCTAAATTTGATGTGTTTTCTATTCCCCTTTAGATGGATCCCAATATTCTTCTTCCAATAATTTTGACATATTGGATATTTTTTTTATTTTCACTATGGGGTTTATATATCGATACAACATTATTAATCCTAATTTTACTCCTTTTATATTCGGTCTCATGAAACCATTGAGAGTCTTAGAGATCCATTTCAACCATCAGGGCACAACTGACAATATGTTCATATCATTCAATGTCTCAAATCACCAATGGATTTCATAGACTAGTCTTTTGTCCACTAAATAAGTGTTCCACCTTTCATTTAGTTTTAATGACAATGTATGATTCATGTCACGAATGCCTTGGAAAAATTTCCACATATAGTCCAATAAAATCATTATCATTTTAATTTATTCCATGGAACTCTCTTTCCATCTTATGATGGAGAGCTCGGGGAAAATTTTTGTAGAAAAATATTTTCTTGAAATCTTTACATTAAATGGAATCAATTTCTCTATTAATCATTTGGTTCTTTCTCACCTTCCACCACAAATTTTCTTCCCCATCAAAACATTATATTTATAATACAACATTCTCTTCATGCAATAACAAGAAGAGAAAATAATATCTTACCAATGTATTAAATCAATTATTAAGAGAGGAGGGGATCCAAATATACACTAAATATGGGAGGAAATTGTCACATGAAGGATTCCACGACAACATTATATTTCATAAGATGAGGAATTTTTACAAGATTGAAGTTATTATTCAAAACATGATCCATCTGGGCATGTACTGTTATAAATTTTTGAGTCCCTGTTCCTATCATATATAGAATATTATTAATGAAATCATCTAATTTCAAATCACATTGATTATATGAATGAGAAATTATATATCAACCTATTAACTATAAATGAAAGTAAAATTTGGGAGATTGAATACATAGTTACTAAGAATGATAAATGAAATCATTGAACACATAAGGATAAACTTGTAATAGAAAATTATATCCTAACATTTGATACCCTATGATTCAATATTGGATGACAAATGTAATGAATTTTTCCCTAGGGTTATTAAAAAAGTTATCTAGTCATAATATCCATAAATAACATGAACATGTTCATATTCCAACTATAACAGAACAATAAATTTACATATATTATTACATGGTTTTAAGCAAATCTAAATGTAAATTAAAAACAATACATCATAATGACTAGGGACTTTGGAAGATTAGATACACAATTATATATAATGAAACTGAAAAAAAAAACATTTTTAATTTAATCTTCCTAATGATTCCATAACACCCGTTGATAATTTACATCTATATAGGATAACATGGGGTATACATGAATATTGGTAATAGTTAAAAAGAAAAGTAATGGAATAAATATATGAATAATGCATATCACATGGGTTAAAAGGCATGACATAATGACATAAATGAGCAAACAATATGAATGAATATCATAAAAAAGGTATAATACAATCATGTATTCATAATAATGTGGATAAAACATAAAACATGTCCTAATAATGTGTAAAGGCTCATTTAACATTGAGGATCGCGAGTCAAGGTTATGCACCAAGAACGTTGCATATTGAGCACGAATCAAGGCTACCCACCAAGATCGTTGCACAAGATGTCTCCTGATAATAAACCTTAAATAATTCATTTCATTTATATATAGTTAAATCCATCGTAACCTATTCATAAATATGTGTTCCACATAAAAAACAAACATAAGGGTTACCATGAAAAAAAATAGTATCAAAATCTTGTCATAAAGAATAACAAATGGGTGTTACATAAAAATGACCTTGGAATAATGGAATGAAATCATACATGGAAATTAATAATGTAAAATATTGACATATCATGATAATGTATGTTAACGTTAAGTTAAAGCATGTAAAAATTGTATTTACAAAGCTGTATTAATAAAAAAAATTAGTTCGGTTAATGGAAAATATTAAAGATCATTTTAATCAAAAAAGGAAAAATATTTTATATAAAATCAGAAATATAAAAAATAAATTTTTTCAGATAATATGATTTATTTTAAAAAAATATTTTATTATTAAAACATAATATGGAGTTCACATGATAATAGGTAAGAAATCGAGATGCTCTCTTTTATCGGGCTTGCTTATCAAGAAAAATTGAGAAGATAAATGTTTAAAACATGTATTTCTCCAAAATATAAGAACGATATGATTGAGATAAATGTGATTGAATATTATAAATAAAATTTATATGTATTAAAAACAATTGATGGATTTCATTTTTGTAATGAGAGAGAATAAGTAAAACTGATGGAAAAAATAGAGGTTCTGAAAGAACCCCTTACTTTATATCTGAAAGTTAAATGAACATAATCATAATGTCAAAGAAAACAAAATAGAATCTTTTTATTAATTAATTAATAACCTTTTATACATGTAATTGGATTATTATAATTTAATTTAGTTCAATTGTCATCCTTTTGATATGTTTTAATAAACAATTTTATCAATTAAGAGAGTTAATTTCCTAGGATTTATTTATTGTCTGATTTTTTCATATCTATTAAAGATCACATAGAGTGGGATAATATTCCTAGAATTGAAAATATAAGTTATCAATGAACATAAATAACATTAAATGGTTATATAATTCATTTGTTTTTTTAGGGTTATTACATAAGATGTTTATGATAATAATTTATATTGTTTTAGTAGTTTCTCAGTAATCAGAAAATTGTTTTCATTTATTAATAAATATCATGTATATAAAATTATAGTATATATAAGATATAGGAAATTTCATGTTACATGTATAAGATGCAGTGAGGTCATAATAAGAAATGAAAATAAATTGAAAATATATTAAATGAAAAAAAATAATATGTCTCCTTTTGATTTCTTCTTTTGTAGGACATCCTTGAACAGATTTGATTTTGTATTTTTTTGAGGCCAGAACCTACTAGACAAGGACAATAGTCTTGAGAAGTGTATTGGGTTTAAATTGTAAAATTATCCTTTTATATATTGTGTGATTATAAGAGATGGTTACGGGTGGTATTTATTGTTTTTGAGGTGATGTTACCTCATTATTTTATTTAATATTTAATTATTTTTCCACAACACTATGAATAGTATTGAAATTATCAATTTATATATTAAATAAGTAAGGGTTTTTTTAGATTATGGTGATTACATCATCAATGTCTCAAGTAATATTGTATTAACATATAATTTATTTATATATATAATTAATTATCATATTTTAATATCCTCCAAAAATTTGAGTAATTTAGAAAAATCAAAAAAATTCACCATAACATGTTTTAATTATTAAAATAAAAAAAATAACTCAATTGTAAAAAAATATATTTTTAAAGTTAATAAATTTATTTATTTATTAAAGTCATATTTCATTTAGAAAATAGAAATTTGAAAATTATAACCTATTTTATAAGACATTGAAAAAATAACCAAGTAATATTATAATAATCATATAATCAGAATAAAAAAGGTATTTATGAAGACATTTTATGAAACATAATTTTCATTTAAAGCATTATATTCATTATAAAACTGAAAATAATGATTTAGGTTTTATAAAAATATCAAAACATTAATAATATTTTCTAAAACCTCTATTTTCTTATAAAATGATACAATTATAACATTTTACCGTTTATAGGATGCCAAAATTTTAAATAATCAACCATATGTGAGGTTATTATTCCATTGTTTGGGTTACAATTATTAAAGTGTCCCATTACTATTCCATTGGTCATTTTACCATTCCATGGTTATAGGATCCCTAAAATCTATAAATACTTATTATATTATTTATAACAAATTTATAAAGTTTTTGTTTTATTCTATGAATTATTTTTGGTTATCTATACAATATAAAATATTTATATGATGTTTCATATCATTTATAAAATTTTGTGTCATTACAATCAAGTTTTTCATTCACTGAATCTATTTTTTTTCTTTTTTATTAATCATATTATTACATGAGAAAGAGGGTATGTTATACCCACTAATACACTTAAGACCACTCTTTTAGTCGGTATCCTCTATCATACAGGGAGGCACATATGATCTCATTTGTCCTTCAAGCTCATAAAGGGTGGGTAGAGTTGGGATGTTACATTAGGATTGATTTCCTTCTCAAATGTCTAAACCACTAGTATAATAAATATAATTTTTTAAAAAAATTATTACATAAAAAATTATTATATTTATTACACCATATATGATTCACTTAAATCATTTTTTAAATAATCTTATTTATAATTTTTAAATAACACTATTCAGGTATATTACTATATCATTTTTCACGTGTGTTTTTTTCAATAGTTTTGATCCTTTTAATTTGAACATGGTTACATTTCCTACATAATGTTAATAATAATATAAGAATCATATATATTAATTTTATACATATTAATAGAAATCCATATTTGTTATATAGATAAATGATATACACTAATCATTGTGATGGTAGAAGCTACATACACAAGAAAGACATTTCGATTTTTTGATAGATGATAAAAAATAATGAATAATAAAAATTAAAAATTAAAGGAGAATTAATATATAGTATATATCATATATATTTATTAATTAAACCATTATTATGATAAATCTAAAAATAATATGATTAAAAATTCGAATCACATTTTTGAGGTCGTAGTCCATAAATACGCAGGACTGACATTTTCATTCTCTAATGGATTTGAAGGTAGGAATGTATATGTGATATAAATATTATATAAGTTTAATACATCCATAAATATAATATATATCCAATAAATAAATCATTATAATCATCAAGGAGAGGTTACTATTGAAATTGGATTAAATTAATTTGTGTGGTGGAATTCCTCCGTACACATGATCAATTATTTCATTTCCCATATGATGGAAGACATGAAAGGTATAGGTTATTACATTAACATAATAAGATGTAAAACTATTTATTACAATTTTTATTATATTATAATATTTCTAGAATATTGAATGGGATATAAATTGTTATAAAATGAAGGCACATAGTGAAAAATTATACCCCTTCTTCGATTAATATCCTTATGTATATACCTATTTCCTTCACTACTAGAAAAATACCTTATACCAATGGTTTGGAACTGTTGGCATAGGCCTCCAAACCTTTGGATAGCCAATACCAACGGTTTGGAGAACCGTTGACAGGTAAGCCGTGGGGATAGTTCTATACCAACGGTTTTGGGAAAACTATTGGTATACGTAATATGAAAATATATAACAATGGTTCCATAAAACTGCTGGTATATGTAATTCGAAAAATAATCATTCGTTTGGTTTTTTTCCCAAAACCTCCTGTTTGTGATTGAATGACCTAACCACTAACCTAACATTATTTTGTGACCATAATTTCATAAATAAATATGTATGTATTATCATAAGTATTTTTATGTTTTATTTATTTAATGTTCTCTATAAGAAGATTCCATAAAAAATACATGTACATATCACAATGGTTTTGATATCCATTTGAATATGGTATTTGATTTTGGGACCTATAATAATTGTTTTGTCCAAACCATTGGTATAGATCCAAATTATGAACTATACCAATGGTTTCCCCAAAACTGTTGGTATAGATCATACTTCCAGTACTGCTTCTTTGGATGATTTTATAATTCTTCCAGGGAAAATGGGTAATGGGGATGGATTTAGGGAATTTATTTTGGTTGTTCGGGGATGAAACAATGTTCACATGAAGTGGTGATTTGGGATAAGATTCGGGGTCCTTTTATTAGTTGGGGGAGGAAACAATTGTAATTTTTTAATTTAATAATATATATCAACATTTTACCGACACAAAATGGCTCAAAAATAGTACATTACTGATAAATGCAGGATATATGATCTATATATGTCCATAAAATCTAATGTAAACATGTCTCAAGTTCATTTTAACACTTATATTTTTCTGACCCCCGATAAACTTGTTTTAACATTCTCCCTGATAACTAATTATTAATTTTTTTATAATAATTATAATACAATATGTCAAAATTAATAAATAATAATAGTTATAATTATTAAAAATATGGAATTAATTTTTTAAATTTAAAATTACATAATTGAGATAATTTTATATAAATTTATACCCGCAAGCATGTGGAAAAAGTGGTTTTCCAATGGAAATATTTTCTTATGTATAGATGTGTTTTGTATCAAAACTCAATATAATTTTTTTTAAATAAATAAAAAAATGGATTAATTATAATATATTTCAACTAATTTTATATTTTTCTTAATCAAGTCATTTATTAATGACTTAGTTGAATAAGTAGTTTGGATTTACATTTATAAATGTAACCATTAATAAAAAAATATTTTCATAAAATTTAAAACAAATTCATGAAAATTATTATTTTAAAAATAGTGTTCATTATTTCGAATAAAAATTATAATATTTAAAAAAATTACAAAATTATTGTGGAAATATTAAAGAAGGCAACGTTTTTAAACACAATTTTAACAATAAACCTTGATTTATTCATATCTATTTCATCGAAAAAATATTATATTAATTCTAACTGTTATATTTAATAAATAATATATAAAATTATTTATAAATATATCACTAATGTTGATTGGTTTTATATTTCTTTTCAAAAAACCTACCCCATGGATTGAAATAGTTTTTCCAATAAATATTTACTTTCATTAAAATAATTTATTATATTAATTCTAATAAATTTACAACTAATACGTTTATTTTATACATGTTTAATATTTAAAAAATTTAAAATGTTGTTCTAAACGTTCATAGCTACAATTTAATTACATAGTTTCTTACTATATATAATTTTGTGGGTCATTTAGACACATGGTTGTCTACTCCAAAAGCTATCGAATATATTAAATTTATTTAAAAATAAACATAACACAATGTCTTTGGGTGTAAAAATAACCTTTATGAAATTTTCATAGAAATAGCTGGAATAAATAGTTTTAAATGAATAATACAATTTATTTCATATTCCTGAGGTATATAATTTTATTGATTAATGCTTAAAAATTAAGTAGTCAATATTTTATAAAGTAATTTTATTCTCCAAAAATACAATTTCATCGAAAAATGAATTTATTACATTTTTTGATAGATTATTATAAATATTTTTGTGAAAAATTTATCACTATTAAATTATATAAATTACATCATTTTAAAAATAAGTATTTGAAATATAAGATACAATGATTTTTTTAGTATTATTTTTCAAACGATTTAATTTCATATAATAATGATATATACATTTTTATTGAAGACTATATTTTTGTTTCATTAATTAAATATAATAATTTTATGTTACAGTGTTTTAAATAAAACATTACATCTATCATATTATTAAAAATCTTGTTAAGATCATTGGCATCAATTTTTTGGATGATCATGGTATAAAAATTGTTTTGTGGTTAAATTACAATATTTTGAAAGCTATTTTCTATTACATTTTATTTTTAACAACAAAATGATTTCTACATATTATAACAATTGAGTCATGTACAATTTGTTCCATATATGAAATAATAATGTCATAATTATGTAAATGTTTTCCTTTTATTTGGTTATTCTTAATAGTAATCATAAAAAATAATTGAAACCATGGAAAGTGTATATTGGTAGATTGAGGTTAAAAATAATATTAAATGGACAAAATAATTACCCTATTTCATAAATTTTTCTGATTTTATAGATGGTGTATGATTATTTCCATACAACTCAAGATTATATGTCTTCATTTTCCATATTTAATATAATTTATACATTATAATTTTAAAGTAAAAGATAATGTAAAAGGGTTAAAATTCACCATTTTAATGTATATAATAATCTTATAAAGTGATAAAATAATATTATATTTAGTTATAAATGGTTATTTGGATCATGACTTATTTATTACCATGTTAATTTATTTCTATAATTTACTTAAAAAATAATATCATTAAATTTTTACAAATCCCTTAGATAATGATCATTAATGAAGTAGAAAAATCTTTTAAATAATATTGAAAACACCAAATGTACTATTTTTAGGTATTTTTAGGGTCCCAAATATACTAAAGATTAAATAAAAGTTTTATTTTTAATTTTATATATTTTATTATAATTAAATTAATTCCATGTTAATTTTGGATTCAAATAAATTGAATATTTATCCATTTATAATTTATTGTATTTTATATTAATTATAATTTATTAAATTATTTTAAAATAATTAAATTTTATAAAGTTCATATATCATTTTTAAAATTTTCATTAATTATATTAATTTCCCTTTTAGGATCTAATTTTCACATTATAAGTTAAATTATATCTCTTTAATACTGAAGAAGTCATTATTGTAGTTGTGGTTTATATTTGTTGAATATGGGGTTAATCCAATATAAAATGTTTATTATAATATCATAATGTATGAAAAAATATTGGATGGTTATATTAATTTCATAAATTCCATATATTTAAAAACATGTTAATTTTAGTCAATTTTATAATTGTAAGACAAAATTTATATTAAAATATTTCATGTAATACAAAAATTAGAAAAGTTATAATTTATAATAAATAATGTTATATTGAATGAATTAAAATTCAAAAAGATATTATATTTCTCCAAAATAATGGTATATGGTTTTAAATATAAACCATTTTATAATAATGGGATAAATATCCTTTAATAGTAAATATATAAACCCCTATAGTGAGAAAATCAATGTAGTTATAGTAATCATCTGAAATGGTTATCATTGGATAAATGAAAAAGATAAGGTTGAAACCCACACACAAAATGTCAAAATATATATATTTTTATATTATTTAGAATAGGTAAATTATATAGTATTTATATCAATTTTAGGATATTTTATCAAAAAATCAATATTAATTTAATATTTAAAAAATTTCATGGGTTCTTCTATCATCAATTATAAAATGTAACCACCTATCATCTTTTCTTTACACTTAAATATAATTTATTTTGTAATTAAATTCAAAATTTTGTCTCTCAAATACATTAACTAGTCTAATAGTCTTTTTCTCAATCAAAGAACAACCCTAGTGTATATTTTGGTGTAACCATGAAGAGGGTTTTTTTGAATAAGTGGTATATTTTTTAAACGTGTTTCTAAAATTTAATTTTCATATAAAACCTTCAAATCATCTTCAACCATGATTAAATAATAATGAAAATTAAATTCATTAAACTAGTATGTTTTTATATTAATTGAATAAACTATATTCATCTCCTCTTCCATAATGTTAGAAAACCACATCATTCTTTGTATATAATAGACTTCCACCTCCATGAATGATGCAATTCATTTTTCATCACCGCCTCTCATGAGAAGTTATTATTTTGGATAAATGTATATTGTCACATAACAAGTAATTATAGAATAAAAAAAATTCATATTTATTAATATTTATTAATTTAATAGTAAATTTTACTTAATGGGACACATTTTCTTATCGCATACCCAACACATAATAATATGTTTCTCTGAAATCGTACGTTGCATGCAATAATGATTTATGCCGGCAAAATAATATATTGAAATATTATTCATTCAAGTGTTTGTTATCATCGAGTCATTAGAATGGAGGTACATAATAATTTTTACTTAATTATTTAAATATTTTTTACACATGATTATATAATAATTCATTGATTAGAAAATTATTTTTAAATTAAAATAAAAAGAAATTGAATATAAAGGTTTTGTTTATATGAAAAATGAATTAATGTAAGAATACTTGTGCTTATAATATTATAAAATTAAACTTGTTGGATCATATCAGTGAAATATAAATTCAATTTAATGTTTTAAATTCATCTGATATGTTTTCACGACATGATATATGAAGAATTCAATTTTATGCATAAAAAGTGTATTTTTCAACAAAAGGCATTTTTATTGCGTTTTAACATTGAACCAATTTTAATTATTTTGTATTTCATTTTAATAAGTTATATTTGACAAATATACATCTTTTTGTAATTGGTTTATTAAAATTTAATTTTGTATAATTTTTTGTAATTTTATTATAAGTTTCAATTTTTTTGATGAATAGTTAAAAATAATGCATTGTAGTTAAAAAACCAATTTTTTTATTTATATAATTATTTTATTTTAAGTAGATTTTCAATGTAATAATATACCAATAATAAAAGTATTAATCCAATGTAGTTCTTTAAAATAATTTTTTATAGTAGATATGAAAACATAATGCCATTTTGAACACCGATTTTACCCTCCTTCTCACCACTCCTACGAGATGAGTGTTAAACATGATTTAACCAATTATATGAATTTTACATTCAATAAAATACTTATATGTTTATTATTAGTTTGAGAAATTTGTTCCAATAGGATAAAAATAATCTTTATTGAATTGTAACTTTAGTATTTTTTCCATAGTTAAAGGAAAATAAGGTAATTAAAGGTAAATATAAAATTATAATAGTATAAAATTACCCTCAATATTTTTCTAATTTAATAGAATGAGTAGTTTTTTACCCAAAGAAACCATAGGAAAAAACAATAACCTTTTTAATTTTCTTATGTATGGAAATGAGAGTTATGATATTTTATTTAATGATCTGTTAAAAATGTCGTACTAATATTTTTAATATGTAAAACAATTTTAATACAGGTTCATGGAGAAGAATTTTCCACTAAAATAGTAATTTGAAAGATCATATTTTTTCTACATAATTATAATTTATTTCTTATTTTTAGACTTAAAAAATATTAATTTAATTTTCATACAATGATGATGCAATAATAGATTTATTAAATGATAAATAAAATTATTTATATTAATAAGAATAATATCAAATTCGTTTATAAAATTGTATGCCATAACCAAATTTTAATGATTAATTTTACATTCTAAAAATTTGTATAAGAATCTTTTTATAAGTAGTAAAGATGTTATAATTTTTTAAATTATCAAATAATGATTAGTTTCCAAATTGAAATAATTCATATTTTAAAAAATATACTATTTAATTAAATTATATAAAATTTCTAAAAATATAATAATGTACATGAAATTTTAGATAACATTAAAAATTTCATCAATTACTCATTTATTGGTCATTTTTCATGATTTTTTAATTATTTAAACTCTCAATTTGTAAAATATATGATAAACGTGTAGGAGTTAAAAGGGTGATAAAACAAAAATATAAGGATTAAAAAATATTCTGAACAAGTATTATTTTCACTAGATTATTATATTTAATCCCATACCAATACTCTATTCTATTTAAATTTTGTATACTTCGTTTTGTTATAATTTATTTCATATTTATGTTTTAAATATGATGTGTTCTGATCCAAGATAATGACCTAATTTTAAACCCAAGCCAAAAAAAATCTTACATCATCAACACTGAGGTATATATAATCGTCCTTTAATGAATGAAACATAACACATTGATAGTCATCTAACAACTTATTCCTCCTATCGAAGAAATGTTGAAACTAATATAAACTTGTATAACCTAGAAGAAAATAAGCAAACTTTAAATGTCACTAATATAACCTGATGTTGATATTCAACCTGTATATTTTTAAATATAAGTATAAACACTAAAATTAGAACTAAATTTTTTTATAATTATTTTATTTAAAAAATTTAATTTAATTAATAGATAATATCCACATGAACACTTAAAGTAATTTTGTATTATATTATCTAAATTAAAACAACCAAGTGTGCATAAATAACATGTACAACGTATAGATTTTAATTTCATCATATAATATACTATAGATGATTGTTTATACTATGTAAATACAAAAATTGGAGGCTGGGAAGACATGAATCAAATTTTCCATGAAAAATACTTCCCATCCTCATAAATCAGAATCAGAAGAAAAATATAAGTGCTTAATAACACAATCACAAGAGAAACCTTACATAAATAATGGGAATGATTTAAAATATTATGTGTAAGTTTCCATACTCATCAAAATTTTATCAACTACTAATTTAATTTTTCTATAATGTGATAATACATATATATCATAATATTATTTATTTTCTAGTAGACTATTCACTTATTAACAAAACTCTGGTCACTATAATGATCATGAAAAAAACATGAAAAATAACTATCATCATTATAGATTGAGGTCCAATAGACCATTCAAAGAAGACCATGGGTTATAGAGTTTTGATTTAAAGAAGAATGTGGGTGTGAATTTTGAATACATAAGTACCTTAATCCAATAACTTTAACTTTCTCATGGGATGTACCAAAAAAATCCTCCACTTTATTTTAATATCTATGCCACTAACACCCACTATTCAGACCAATTCCATCAACTAAGAGAACCTTCTAAATATTTTGTGGAAATATTCCTAGTTTTCCCGTACAATAGGTCCATTAAGAATGATTCATAATATCCTTCCATCTCTGTAAAAAAATACTATAGGAAATTTGGTATTCCAACCAATATCATTAGTCAAAAAACCACTATGGGAATGATAAGCATCCTCTATCACTACCTAAAAATCCTCAACGACCCCAAAGGTCTTTCCAACAACCCCTTCCAAAGGATTATCCTAATCTAAAGTAACTAATGAAAACAATTTATAAAAATAATCTATAATTACAACATATAAGACAATCTACCATAGAATACTTAAAAACATAATTAGCCTAAATCACTAGCTTGATAGTGAAAATACAATGTCTAGGGCCATTAAAATCTTCTTCCTAAATAATAATCAACACAAGGGATATTGTATATTTCTGTCATATAATCCTTTGAAGTTGTACACAAGTTAAATTTCAAATTACCCCTCCATTAGTGTTAGAATACCGTAAATGGGACCATGATTTGAACCATCCCTGAAGATCCATATGTGGGAAGTCGTTTTCATAAGGGAAGTCAAATCAAATGAAAGAGATTGTTAATTGATGAACCTTATAGCCCATACATTAATATAAAATTTAAAAAAATGTACACCAAATCATGGAAACCAAAATAAACTAAACTTGGATGGGAAATCCTAAAAATAGTAAAATGAATGCAGGTTAGCATTCCCTTGACTGATATTGTGAAGAATATTACTAAATATGAAATGTTCTTAAAGGATATGTGTACACACCAATGGAAACATTAGAGTGATGAATATTTTAGATTGATAAGTAATGCCTCATCATTTATCCATCAATAAATTTCCCCCAAATTCAAGGATTTTGTAACATGTTAAATTCCTTGTATTATAGGGGAGTATTTATTTTATGGTTCCATGGCTGATTTAGGTGCCTCTATGAATGTGATTCCTAACTCCATTTTATCTTCAATACTAGAGGGGGAGATAAATCATGAAGTAATTTTTTTTCATCTAGAAAACTATTGTACCACACACCCAACAGTTAATATAGAGGAAGTTATTATGAGGGTTGAATACATGATTTTTCAAGATTACTATATGAATTTAAAATAGAATATGATAGGATGAATAGAAATTCCATAAATATATTGGAGTGATATTTATTAAAAATATCTAAAACTATTAAAAAATACCCAATGGTATATTATATGGGATTTTTGGTGACATTTTCCACATTAACATCCTTAATGCATGAATCACCCTTTATCAGAGAATTCATATCCTTCAATGAATTTTACTGTGGTGCTCACTATCCCCATTGAAACTTTTCTTATTTCACCCAATCCCATTTTTTATTTTTCATAAACACTAGAAATTATATGTAATTATTCATGTGTTTAATTATGTAATATTATAAAAATATTATATATATGTTTATTAATTGATTATTTCTATTACACTGAGGACACAATAACCATGGATGATTATGCTCATCTTTTAAAATCTTACACCTCATATGAAGATGTTACCATTTATTAGTAATAAGATATTATGTACCTCCCTATTTTCCATCCCATAAATCCAAAATCCCCATGAATGTTAACTTAAACCAGTACCTAAAAATTAAACATATTCATATCTTGAGAATAGAAAAAGTTTGTTATCATCATTTCTAGTTCACTCCATTCATAGTATGAATTATGTTTGATTGAATTTTTTTGGGAGTATAAATAATATTTGATATGTAAAATTAATAATATTTTATGTGTTAGCCTATCAATTTACATTCACCATATATTATTAAATGAAAAGGCTAACCTGGAAAGGAAAGCATGAAACTATCAGAACTCAAACCTAATGATGTGGTTAAAAATGAGGTAACCAAGTTATAAGAATATAGAACCATTTACTCTTTATTTAATAACCAATGTGTCAATACATTGATGTTAGTTTCTGAAAAAACTACGGAAATGGTAAGAGAAATGAGAAAATGAATTGGTGTCAACCTGTGTATAGAATAGTTTTTGTGTCTATATAGTTTATCTCCAACAAAACCATCTCACTAAGGCGGGGTATTTAATATTTTCATTCAATGACTATATTATATAGTGGTTACCAAAGAAATCATATAAATATTATATATATGGTTATTATAGAATTTTTTTGAACCATATTTCACTTAGGGATTATGAATCCACAAGCTTCACTTTCCTTTTTGGAACATTTTTATAAAGGAGAATGCAATTTGGTCTTTCCAATGCTCTAGGTATATTCCAATGTTCCCTTTTTAGTATTTATTAACATTATTTGTAGAATTACATTAAACTATTCATGGATGATATAAATATCTATGGTTCATATTTTCATGTGTGTTTGTGTTGATTAGGTTTTGACCTTCATCACAATATTAAAAGGAATCATGTATTAAAATACAATAAAAGCCATTTCGTGGTGCAATAACATATAGTAGTTAGAAATGTAATTTTTTTATAGTATCATTGTTTACAAATACAAATTAGATGTCATTTCATTCCTATAATGTAACATAATGTTAAAAGTTTTCATGAACATTTCATCCCTTTTATTTTATACCTCTTTGTTTGTGTATTGATTCAGGTCATTTTAAGAGTTTTTTTTGGGGAAATTTGGGATTTCTATAGGGAGCCACACCATGTATGAGAAGGGTTAGTAAATGGAGAGGTATGGATTTGTAATGGATTTTTTTTGGCTATAATGTAGGGATTTTTAATTCGTCTTCCAATTCAAGAATGTCTATAGCATGGAGGAGATATATGGTGTGGTGGAATCAATAGTGTCTGGTTTATTTGGGGTATCTTTGGCATGGGGATGTGGGATATGACATAGTCTCTTCCTAGGTAAATACGATATGGGTGAGGTCAGCACTATGGATTCTAAAGTCTAATTGGGCCAAGGGTGACTGTGGTGTGGTTTCTTCACTATTCTCTGTCGTAACCCTTTTTCACTATTCCAACATCATGGTGATATAAGTTACATGATGTTATCTTTCTTTCCCAAGATAAATCAAAATTCTTTATCTTCTATTCCAAACTCCTTTTATTTGATCCTAATATGATCCCTCTTCTTTTAGATTCTCTCAAGTGGAGAATTTGCTCCTCCAATCTCTCTTATTCTCTGATCAATTCTTCATTCAATCCATTTGATCTCTCTCTGGTAAGTGATTTATGCTTAATTTCAAATTTCTTATTAGTCAATACTCTCCTCACTTGATAATTATGAATTTTAATGTTTTTTATGGATTGGATCTTTGATTTGATGGATAATGATTCTTGGGACTTCTTTTTGATCTTCCTCACCTTTGATTCTCCATTATTTATCCCATTTCAGGAGACTGATCATTTAATTGTGTGATAAAATATTGGTGGTTCCATAATTATTTTCCATAGAATTTAAACCTTGATTTCTTTATTGAGTTTAATTTTTTTAATTTTATTCTAAAACATGAACAGTGATGATTGATTTCAAATGCATGATATTGTTTTTTAAAAATATCTTTTTAAATTATTACAAAATATATTGGGATTTTGAGAAATTATGGATTGACATTATTTTAAATGGATTCTTGTTAAAAATTTCTAAAAATGAATGTTTATTTTTAAATTTATGATTTTGAGAAAAAAACCTATGATTTGGTTTTGAAATTTAAATTGAAATATGAAACATGAAATTGAGCATTTGAACTATGAATGATGAATTGAATTGAAATTTACACATGATTGATTGATTGACTGAAGCACATGTGATACTGAGAAGTTTGTTGATGACTTGGAAAATAATTATAGGACCATAACTCCCTAGATTTCGATTGATGATAAATACTATTACAAAATCTAGTTCAAAATCTTTTGCTCAGATAGGGTGTTGATTGATTTTATCCGGATGGCCTAAGCCTTAGGGATATGTGCACACATATTGAGTTGTTATAGTTTATAGAGTCATCTAAGGATCTAAAAGACATGAACTAATTTAGCTCATGACTTATGAAAATAGTTCTTGGTTATTATCTGAATATTATATACCATTTATTATTGAACATTTTTTATTCATTCCCTTGATTTATGAAAATTTTCATTAAATCCAATTTTTGATATGTATTCCATATTATTAATTTGAGAAAATATTTGACTAATAAATGTGTTAATGATTTTCCATGATATAACTTTATTTAAATTAAATCATAAATGGATTATTTTTATTATAATAGTTTAAGAATGTCTTGGTGATATTTTAATGGGATAGTTAGATCACACCATAATTTTTTCTTTTAGGAATTTGTATATAATGTTATTGATAGTCTATTTAAATGGAAAGTGAGGAATATGGTCGTGGTTATTCATGAGAATAATACCTAGGGTGATGGTAGTGGCTGATGTTGCTTTGATCCACTCATTTCATGATGTTTTAGTGTTTTGTCTTAATGGTAAATGAATTGTCTTTTGGAAGATTTTTTACTTTGGGATGTTTATCTATCTTGTTTTGGTAATTTTCTCTTTAAGGAGTGTTTGGAATACTTACTGTTCATTGATGTATCTTCCAGTATTGTTCATTATTAAGGAAAAATAATTCCCTCTCACTTATTGTTGATGTCTGGTGCTAGTCCCCAACCCATAGGGATTGGGAACATCCTTTAGGCTATGTTAGAGCCGAATTAGGTGTTAGTGTACAAGGGTATCTAAGTTATATTATGAATTAATGGTATTAGAGGTATTTTATGTGACCTTCCTTTACATCAATATTTTGTAGGGATTTCCTGGTATAAAGGAGGTAGGATTATTGGGATTTAAGGGGTAGTTTATAAGACAATTTCCATCTAGCTATCATCTTAGCATACCTAAAGTCACCATGGGTGTTTGGGAAAATAATCATTTGGGAATAAAGTAATATAATTCTAGACTTTTCCCTAAATTTGATCTAAGTATATTGAAAAATTAAATGTATATATTTTATTGATGGAATTTATTTTCCTATATCTCTAGATTGAGTTGATGATTTGAGTATCCTTGTTGATGTTTTAATGTTTCATATTGATGTTGTGTAGTACCAAACGCCCAATTAGTCACTTGGATTAGCCTTAGTAGGGTGATACTAATGAACCATGTAAATTTTACCCTCTAGTTTATCAGAATCAAATTTGATATAGTCATATGTGATGTCCGTTATCTAGGATAAATTTCTATACCCATTTACATTCTGCCGCTGGTAATGTAACCTAAAAGGTATGAAACTGTAGATTACGATTAGTAGTTTCTTTAGTAAAAACCACTACCATTACAAGGAACAAATTATATTCAATTTGAATATTATTGGTTGAAAAATATTGATATTATTTTTCAGTTCATGGAAACAACTGACTCAACAAAATTGAATAGTGCTACTTTTAAACTCGAAGGGCCCAATAGGATTTGGTAGGGTTTGATGTGTAAAATGAAGAAACATGAGGTTTTAGAGTGTAAATACTATAGATATATTTTAATAGTATATTTATATCCATATTATATAGTTTTCACAAATTCTATGGAGTTTCCTAGAATCCAAGAAGGTGATAGAACCGTGAAGTTTTACGCAAATCAATCTATTGAACCTTTTCAGTTATCTCATGAGGTAATGTAAAATGAGAAGTTGATGGCTCAAATATTAGAGATTATGATTCATCATAATAATTAATATTATATTTTCATGATTAATTTCACTAAATATATGGCATACTAGATATAACATTGATGGTTAAGAATGCCCTAGATATTAAGATAGGGTTTACATGAGTTCCTATTACTACCAATTGTTGTTTTATTAGTTAGTGTAAAGGAAAAAAGGAATATTGATGATTAAAATGTTAGATCATTATATAAGTAACTATTCATACATTCTTCAGTGTCTAGAGGAGGCCCGGTGACTTTCATTTAGTGTGAAAATATGGGAATTCGAAATGAGTTTGTATTGAGGTACCAAAGATCTATGATTTACGAGGTCACATGAAGCACCTACAGATCTTCGACAAAATATTTTTCCCCACACAATGGAATGGAATAATTAGCACATAATGTTACTATTTTTCAATCATAAGCTTCAATAAATAAAATTTCCTTCCATAGGCATCTTGATTCAATTTTATTCACATTTTGGAAGTGTATCCAAAGGAAGCTGATACGGGGTCCAATGATAGTTAGAGGTAACATCACTATAGATTCATCTTTAGAAACTACATTGTAAGATAATGGTGCATCATATTTGTTCATATAAACTCATATATTGAATTTTCTATATATTCCACTAGATAATATTTCTTATGTGATGGATATTGTTATGACCTTCAGAACGAAGATAGATCATGGTCTTCAATTGAAGTTCCAGGTATTCTATTTATCAGAGATCGAGATCAACTAATATTTTATGGTTATTGATATGAATCTTATGGATTTTATTCTTGGGATAGATTTGATAATTTCCCAAAAATCCTAGATTTAATTATATCATTGATGATACTCATTTAATGCTCTTGATAGGGAGTGCTATGTTTTTTGTGAATAATGGGACCAAAGATCAAATAAATATAGACTAACATTTAAATTTATAGTTTGGGTAATATATATGGTTGATATTTATCTGAAGCGAGAATCTTTGAGAAGAAATATTCCCTTAATTTTAATCAAGTTTCCCACTGTGTTTCCTTCCATGTTTTCTAGCTTTTCACCAATAAGAAAGGAGAACATCCCACTGATTTGGTACCAAGTTCTTATCCTATATCTATTCTCTCATACAGTATCTCACAAGGTGATCTCAATGATTTTAAATCCCAGTTGTATGTTCTATTGGGAAAGGGTTTTATACAGTTGTGTGTGTCACCATGGGAGGTTCATATGTTTTTTCAAAGAAAAATTGTCGATAACATCACCTTTGTGTTGATTTCTTACTACCTAGTTGAATTAAAATAAATAAAAATATCCATTGATTTATATTGATGATCTATTTTAATAGTTGAAAGGGAAGAAGTTGTTCTCAAATAATGATCTTTCTCATGGTTATCACCAATTTAGAATTAATGAATTTGATAATCTAAGGACCACCGTCATAAGTAGGTATATCCATTTTGAGTACCTTATGTTTCCTTTTGGTCTAACCAAATATTATTTGGTATTTATGATATTAATTAATAGTCTATTCCATGAGTACATAAATTTTTTCATTGAAACATTTTTGGATTATTTCTTCATTTACTGTAATACTGAGAAGGATCATGTGCTTCAACTAAGAGTAGTCATGGAAATCTTAATAAATCATCGACTTTTTTCCAAGCTACCAAAATCTAATTTTAATATTTTAGATGTGATGTCCTTGGGACACATGGTCTTGGAACATGTTAATTTAATCAATCCAGAGTATAGAAAGTATATTATGATATGGGGGAAACCACATTATGTTTTCGAGATTTAGAGTATCTTGGGATTAAAAGGTTATTATCACCAATTTCGGAGTGATTTCTTAACGTTTTCTTCTCCAATGACAACACTCACTCTGAAATGAGTAATTTTTCCATGGGACTCAGAAATTCATAATTATTTTGATTTTTGGATGTGACTTTTGACTTATATACTAGTTTAGACTCTTCCAGATACTAGATAGGGCTATGTTTTCTTTTTTAATGTAATCAATTTGGGTTTAGGTGATGTTATTATATATAGAGATCACGTAATGGCCTACAGTTCCTGAAAGCTTTGGCCACATGATACGAACTATCCTTCTAATTATCTTAATCTTATAGCTAGGATGCATGATTTTAAGAGTTATCGGTATTAAATTTTTTGAAAAAGGATTACCATTTATTCATAATATAAAATATTATTTTATATATTATCTAAAATGATTTGAACCTCCCTTATAGAGGATGGGTAGAGTACCTATAATCCTTTGATTTTGAAATTTCTAACACCTGCAAAAAGAATAATATCATTGTTGATGCTTTTAATAGGAAACCTATGACCAAAGATATGAAAGAATCATTAGAAGTATAGAAATTGATGGATCACATTTCTTATATGAATTTGGGATTTCAATAAGATGAGTTTGAGATTACATTAGAAAGAGTTATATTACCCTCCAAAGATATTGAGATGATTCTTTAGAAGCATTAGATTGGTGATGATTTATATGTTATTAGAAAATCTCTTTATGGTGGGTACACTATCAATGAGTGTTCATTCTATTTTAATAGAATTGTATTATTTTAGAAATGGTACATTGTATCTTTTCCCATGATAAAATTTTTGATGAGGATTTCAATAATTCCCTATGTGAAGTGAAATATATCACTATGAAGATGTTATATGACATACAATGATGATTCTTCTGGTCAAGTATGACGTGATATTTTATTGAATTTGTTTTTCATGGAATATGTTGGGAAAAAATTCCTCAAGGTAACATAATGTTGGTTTTTTGTTGATTGTGTTTATTGAAAAAGAAAGTTACCATGGTTTGTTGTGGATATCCAGAGATATTATGAAATGTTGTGTTGAAAAAGATCCACGAAAAAGGAATATAATCTCTAGAGGAGGTATAAAAAGTACTACCTAGTAGAATTGTTTCCCTGTATTTTCCAAATTTTGGGTTTATAAATTTGGAGAATAGAGAAATTTGTTTTTGGAAGAGTAATTTTCACACAATATTGAAGGTGGTTTGGAATGTTTTTCTCCATGCATGTTTTGGAAAAAATGAATAAAAATATGGAAAAGGAAATAAGTGCGCCAAAGATATGAATTTGTGTGAAAGATGAGTTTTCATTTATAAGGAGGATCTTTGTGCGCCTTTGAAGCAATGATGAATTGATCACTATGAATTAAAGTTACATACCAAATGAAATATCAAATGTGTACTTACGTGCTTGTTAGAAATCTTATGCTTTCAAATGGAGTGGCATAAGGATTTTTCTCACTATTTCAATGTGGTCTATAAATAAGTGGATACCCCCATAATATTTGTAGCTTAACCCTTATATAAATATAAATCTCTGAATCACATAAGAGTTGTACCCGAAGGGAGTTTCACACATTTCATAAAATTTGCGCGTAAATGGTTTTTTTGTGACAGTAGGAGGAAGTTGGGAGTTCGCCACCCACACTCTAATGCTACATGAAAAGTGTTAATGTTTCATGAAAGACACCCAAAATTTGGGAGAATGATATAAGGTTCCCAATAAATCTATGGTAAATGGGTATTCATTATTTAGACTATATTGGAACATCAACAGAGTATATATCTATTATTGAGGATGTGTTCATTCATTGAAATGAAGGGACCTACCAGTCCATAAACTTTGGGAGAATCACTTTTAAGATTGTGAGAAAAGGGATAGGGATAAGGTAATCATTTCTATTGATAGTGAGACAAAGAAAGAGAGTTAGGGAGTGACATTTGGGAAAGAAGTGAGATTACACTAAATATTTTATTGAGAGTGAGCCTAGTTATAGAATTGATCTAGCCCGAACATTGTAATTTAGCAGTTAACCCTAGTTGATTTGGTACATCACCGCAATACATTTGTATGATCCTTCAACATATACCAGGGAGGGTTAACCAAGTAAAATTTTCTTGTCTCATGTATGATTTAATTTCTGCACATAAATTTCTATGGGAAATGAAGATAATAGAGTTTGTTTAACAAAAAAACAAGATCAAAGGGGGAATTTGTTTTACTCAGTCACGCCCTATTAAGATATTTAACCTTTTGGGATAATAGTATAATTGTTTGTAAGTCATGGATGAGCAACAAAAGCCTTTGGGTTAGCTTTAGCACCTTCCTATGCCGACATGGAACTGTGATGAGATTTTGATGGATCTCATGGTTGGGTCCCCTCATACACCTTGAGGGAAGTATGAGAAATTGGTAATGATCGTTGGACTACCCAAATCATCTCATGTTATACCAATTCAAGAAATAACCAAAGTTGATGAATTGGGATGTATATACGTGCATGAGGTTTTCATATTTCATAGAGTTCGATCTGTTATAATTTTAGAACAAGACTCCCATTTCACTTCTTTTTTATTGAGAGGACGCAAAGAGGAAATGGGATGTTGAGACAGTTTGAGAATGAAATATCATTCGTAGATAAATGTAAAATCAAAATGATCTATACAGATATTGGAATACTTGATTTTTAATTTTATTCTTGATTTTGGAGGAGATTACGATGGCCACTTTTTACTGGTTGAATTTTCCTATTACAAAAGTTAGCAATTTCCATTATGATGAAACCCATCAACGCCTAGTGTGGTGGAAATGTAAATATTTTTTGTGTTCGTTTGAGATTAGTGAATCATTCTAGGTTTGGCCTAGTTTGAATAAGATATGAAGACACATATTTAGTTGATTCATCATATAATGGTGCTGGATCAGAAAAATATAAATAGTATGTTGATTGTAATAGATTCTATTAGGTGTTTTTATTTAGTGACCATGTTTCTTTGTTAGTTTCATATCTATTAGGTCACTAAAATCACATAAAATAGGTAATGTTGGCTCTGATATATGTGATAACATTTGAGGTTATTGAGCAGATTAACAAGGAAACATAGGGTTTTTATTTTCCACCCCAATTGATGTTGATTTATAGCAAGTTTCACATGTCAAGGATAAGAAAGTATCTCTCTGGACCATCTCATGTCTTGAGAAAGGAGGACCATGATGTGGAACCTAATTTTTCCATTAATTAAAAACTAGTTAATATTATTGATTCAGAGATGAATGTTCTTTGTTGGATGTCTATAATTTTTAGATTGTGTGATTTTTCATAATGGTCTTAATTCTTATGCGACAAAAGAGCATGAGTCACTAATGAGAGAGTAGTGGAATAATCACATTGACATGAATTATTATTTATAGGATTTATATAGATATAAATAATTTATGGTTGGGAGATTATAATATTATGTTACCATCTTTATGTTATTTTTGATACCATGGTATTTGATCTCCTTTTGTTTGGCTATTGACATGAATCATTTCTAGATTTTTTTTGGATTAATATAGGAGTTAAACAGGGAAATTCACCAAGGATAAAAGGGTTTCAGCCTGGAGAGGCATGGATATGGCTTGCGTGAACTGGTTGTGGTATAGAGTGTTTTAGTTCCTATGTTGATTCTAGAATGGATGAAAAGTGACAAATATCTATGTTGTAGAGGTAGTTGTGTTGTCTCTTCCAATTTGGGGTAGATTCATTGTGGTGATGTGGGATGCATCATTGCCTCTCCCTACATAAATGGGATCTAAGATGTTTCTACAATATCGATTACGGATGCTAGTTGGGCTGACTATGACGGTGAAATTGTTTCCTTCACTACATCGTGGTATGGTCCTTTTCCCCATTTTTATTCCATAGTAATATGGGATCTGCGGGAGTATATTGTTTTCCCAAGAATAATTCCAGAGTCCTTGTTTTTTTCAAACTCCATCCACTTGACTCTAATCAGATAATTTTGGATTTTTTGGCTCTCAACTGGTGAATTGGAAACTCCAACCTCCCTTCTTCTCAGATTAAATAGATAATAGATGCATTTTTATCTCTTTATGGTTAGTGATTTCTCCTTAATCTAGATTTTTCCATTTCCTCATTTCCCTTCACCATTTAGAGTGATGAATCCTCATATATTTTTTGTATTTGATATTTTTTTGATGGTATAATATTCTAGGGATTCCTCTTTGATCTTAATTGCCGTCGATTCTTTACTGCTGATTCCCATTTTGGGTGATTGATCATTTAATAATGAGATAAAATGTTTGTGGTTTCATAAGGATTTTATTTATAATTGAATCATTTATTTCATGATTGAATTGAAATGTAATTTCTATTTTTTAAAACCTTTAATTGTGGTTATTTTGGTTATTGATTTCAAATGCATTATATTTTTATTGAAAACACTATTTTTGAAGGCTTTTGGAAATATGTTGGGATTCTGAGAAAATAATTACTAAAATTAGTTGATGTGTAATATTGAAAAAATGGCATAAATGAAATATTATTGTGAAAAGTCTGAAATTGATGAAAACCTATTATTTGGTATTGAAATTAAAAGGTCATGTTGAAACATGAAATTGGGCATTTAAAATGTAAGTAATGAATTGAATTGAAATTTAACAATGATAGATTCATTGATTGAAGCATATGTGAGCCTTAGTAGTTAGTTAATGACTGGGTTAAGCATTCTTCGAGTCAGACTCCCTAGCATTGTATTGATTATGACAACCATAATTGATAAACGTTTTACATGATTTACCTATATGGGGTGATGGTTGATTTTATCCCAATAAACAAAGAATTTGGGACATGAGAACACATCTTGATCCATGATGATTTATTGAGTAATGTGAGGATCCTATAGCTAGGAAGTTACTAACCTTAGGGATTATGAGTATGGTTATTTGTTATGATTTTATTATTGACTTCAAATGACTGTAGAAATTTTTTTATTCAAGCCCTTAATTTATGAATCTTTTTATTAAAGTTTGTTTTTGATATATCTTCCATATATTTAATTTTAGAGAATTATTGATTGATAAATGTGTAAAATATTTTTCATACATTAACATTATTTAAATTAAATTACAAATGGTTTATTTATATTATAAATACTTATGGAATGTTGGGTGATATCTTTCTAGTATTATTAGCTCACACAGTACTTTTTCCTTTGGGTGTTTACAGATTATGTTATTACAGATCTTGGAAATGGGAAAGCGCCACTAGGAGGTGGAAGTTATTCTTGAGAATGGGACCTAGGGTGACAATTTTCACTAGTGTATCTTATATCCACTCATTACACAGCATTTCAGAGATTAGGCTTGAGGGATGTTGCATCGTATTTTGGATGATGTTTTACTTTGGGATGTTTATTTTTCTAAATTTTCTATTCTTCTCCTTGAGGAGTATTTTACATTCCAAAAGTTAATTGACTTATCTTATGTTGCTATTTGTTCTTATGAAAAATTGTTCTCTTTGAGTTATTTTTGATGTTAGGTGTTAGTCACCAACATGTGGGGATCCATAATGTTCTTCGAGATATGCCATAACCGAGTAAGGTAATAGTTTACCTGGGAACTGGAGTTGGTTCAAAAAATAAATTTCCATAGAAATGTATTGTAAGTGAAATATATTTTGGGTTATATAGAATTTTATAACTGTTTCATTAATGAAATTTGAAATATTTTAACCCTCCACGAATTACTCTAAAATTAAATGATATTATTTAGAAAACAATTATGTGGGTCATTTTAATAAATTGAAATAATGTCTCATGTATCACCGGGTAATATAACCACATCAATGGAATTGACCACCTGATATCCTTTGTGATGCTTCCAATAATGTTGTGGAGGATGTCTTACCACAACAAGTCATCAAAGATCTATAATTCACTACATCAGCCTCATCCACATTAAAACATTCTCTAGAAAACAACACCTCAACTAAGAATTAATATCATGTCATTGTGTTTTTCATAGAATTAAAATTCAACGATCATTTCAATTATTTTTCAAATTATGTATTTTCATATAATAATGAAATATAAATTTTTATTGAAAACTATATTTCTGTTTCATTAATTTAATATATTAATTTTTTTTACAGTGTTTTAAATAATCCATTACAACTATCATATTATTAAAAATCTAATTAATATCATTGGCATCAATTTTTTGGATGATCATGGTATAAAAATAGTTTTATGCTTAAATTAAAATTGTTTAAAAGCTATTTTTAATTTCATTTTATTTTTCACAAAAACAATTATTTCTATATCTTATAACAATTGAGTCATGTACAATTTATTCCATATATTGAATAATAATGTCCTAATTTTGTAAATTTTTTCCTTTTATTTGGTTATTATTAATAGAAATCATAAAAAATAATTGTAACCATGGATAGTGTAAATTGTTCGATTGAGTTTAAAATAATACTAAATGGACAAAATAATTACCCGATTTCATAAATTTATCTAAATTTATTGCTTGTGTATGATTATTTCCATACAATTTAGGATTATATGTCTTCATTTTTTCATATTTCATATATTTGATCCATTATAATTTTTAACTAAAAGATAATGTAAAAGGATTAACATTCAGCATTTTAATGTATATAACATTCTTATAAAGTGATAAAAAATATTATATTTAGTTATAAATTTTTATTTGAATCGTGACTTATTTATTACCATGTTAATTTATTTCTATAATTTAGTTAATAAATAATAACATTTAATTTTTTCAAATACCTTAGATAATGATCATTAATGAAGTAGAGAAATCTTGTAATTTATTTTGAAAACACCAAAATTGCTATTTTTATGTATTTGTAGGTTCCCAAATATACTATAGATTAAATAAAATTTTATTTTTATTTTCATATATTTTATTATAATTAAAAAAATTCCATGTTAATTTTGGTTTCTAATAAATTGAATATTTACCCAATTATAATTTATTGTATTTTATATTAAATATAATTTATTAAATTATTTTAAAATAATTAAAATCTATAATGTTTATATATCATTTTAAAATTTTCATTAATTCTATTAGTTTTCCATTTATTATCCAATTATCACATTATAAGTAAAATCATATCTCTTTAATATTAAAGTATTCATTATTGTAGTTGTGGTTTAAATTTTTTTGACTATGGGCTTAATCTAATATAAAATTTTTACTATAACACCATAATGTATTAGAATTTTTTGGATGGTTATATTAATTGCATAAATTCCTTATATTTGAAAACATGTTAATTTTAATCTATTTTATAATAGTTAGACAAAATTTATATTAAAATGTTTCTTGTAATACAAAAAATAAGAAAATTATAATTTATAATAAATAATGTTCTATTAAATGAATTCAAATGCAAAAAGATATAATATTTCTCCAATATAATGGTATATGGTTTTAAATATCATATATTTTCTAATAATGGGATAAATATCCTTTAATAGTAAATATACAGACCCATATAAGGAGAAAATCCGTGTAGTTATAGTAATCGTCTGAAATGGTTATCATTGGATAAAAGAAAAAGATAAGGCTGAAACCCCCACATAAAATGTTAATATATATATATTTTTAGATTATTTAGAATAAAAAAATTATATACTATTTATATCAATTTTAGGATATTTTAACCAAAATTTAATATTAATTTAATATTTAAAAATTTCAAGCATTCCTCTATCATCAATTATAAAAGGTAACCACCTATCCTCTTTTATTTACACTTAAAAATAATTTATTTTGTAGGTAAATTCAAAATTAAGTATCTAAAATACATTAATTGGTCTAATAGTTTTTTTCTCAATCCATGAACAACCCTAGTGTGGATTTTGGTGTAACCAAGAAGAGGTTTTCTGAAGAAGTGGTATATTTTTTAAACGTGTTTCTAAAATTTATTTCTCATCAAACACCTTCAAATCATCTTCAACCATGATTAAATAATAAAGAAAATTATATTCATTAAACTAGTATGTTATTATGTTAATTGAATAGCCTATATTCATCTACTCTTCCATCAAATTAGAAAACCCCATCATTCTTTATATATAATGGACTGCCAGCTCCAAGAATGATGCAATTCATTTTTCATCACCGCCTCTCATGAGTAGTTATAATTTTGTATTAAATGTATATTTCCACATAAAAAGTAATTATAGAATTAAAAAATTTATATTTATTAATATTTGTTAATTTAATAGTAAATTTAACTTAATGGGACACAATTTCTTATAGCGTACCCAACACATAATAATATATTTCTCTGATATCGTGCATTGCATGCAATAATGAGTTATGATGAAAAAATAATATATTGAAATATAATTAATTCAAGTGTTAGTTATCATCGAGTCATTATAATTGAGGTAATAAAGAATGTTTAATTAATTTATAAAAATATTTTTTACACATTATTATATAAGTATTCATTGATTAGAAAATTAATTTGAACTTAAAATAAAAACAAATTGAATATAAAGGTTTTGTTTATATGAAATAACAATTAATGTGAGAATACTTGTGCTTATAAAATTATAAAATTACACTTCTTGGATCATATCAGTGAAATATAAATTCAATTTGATGTTTGAAATTCATCTTATTTGTTTTCAAGACATGATATATGAAAAATTCAATTTTATGCAAAAAAGAGTATTTTTTCAGAAAAGGCATTTTTATAGCCTTATAACGGTGAACCAATATTAATTATTTTTTATTTCACTTTAATAAGTAATATTTGAAAAAATACATCTTATTTGGAATTGGTGTATTAAAATTTAATTTTGTTAAATTTATTGTATTTTTATTATAAGTTTCAATTTTTGATGAATAGTGAATAATAATGCATTGTTGTTAGAAAAATAATTTTTTTATTTATATAAGGATTATACTTTAAGTAGATTTTTAATGTAATAAGAGATCAATAATAAAAGTATTAATCCAATTTATTTCATTAGAATAATTTTTTATCGTAGATATAAAAACGTAATGATGTTTTGAACACCAATTTTACCCTCCTTCTCACCACTCCTACGAGATGAGTGTTAAACATGATTTAACCAATTATATGAATTTAAAATTAAATAAATTACATATATGTTTATAATTAGTATGAAAAATGAGTTCTAATAGGATAAAAATAATTTTTATTGAATTGTAACTTTATTATTTTTTTACTTAGGTAAAGGATAATAGGGTAATTAAAGGTAAATATAAAATTAAAATAATATAAAATTACCCTTGATATTTTTATAATTTAATTGAATGAGTAGTTTTTTACACAAATAAACCATAAGAAAAAATAATATCCTTTTTAATGTTCTTATGTAATAAAATGAGAGTTATGATATTTTATTTAATGATCTGTTTAAAATGTCGTACTAATATTTTTAATATGTAAACTAATTTTAATATAGGGTCCTGAAGAAGAAAATTTCCACTAAAATAGTAATTTCAAAGATCATATTTTTTCTACATCAAGATAATATATTTGTTATTTTTAGACATTAGAAATTTTATTTTAATTTTCACACAATGGTGATGCGATAATAGATTTATTATAGGATAAATAAATTTAATTATATTAATAAGAAAAATATAAAATTAGTTTAAAAACATATATGCCATCCCCAAATTTTAATGATTAATTTGACATTATACTATTTAGTATAATCATCATTTTATAAGTAATAAAGATGTTACGATTTTTTAAATTATCAAATATTGATTAGTTTCCAAATTGAAATAATCCATATTTTAAAACATATACTATTTAATTAATTTATATAATATTTCTAAAAATATAATAATATACATGAAATTTTATATAACTCTAAAAATTTCATCAATTAATTATTTATTGGTCATTTTTCATGATTTTTTAATTATTTAAACTCCCAAATTGTAACATACAAGATAAAAGTGTAGGAGTTAAAAGGGTGACAAAAAAATGTCAGGATTAAAAAATATTCTGAACAAGTAATATTTTCTCTAGATTATTATATTTAATCCCATACCAATACTCTATTTTATAATAGGATTTATATCAAAGTCATTTTAGAGTATGGGTCTACTTTATTTGACATTATCTTAAATAAATAATACTCTAAAATGAAATGATCGATGAAATTAAATTCTAGTCTAGGAATCATAGAATAAGATTTCTTTATGTATTGTTCTTAACCTTTATGTTTTTAGGAATGGTTTGGATATCTTTAGTTGTTATGATGTTATCTTAATGTATGATAAGGTTCCAATATAACCAAGAAGGTTATAATCATATGGAAAATTTCATAGAATTATGGTAAATTAGGTGTATTGGATAAAAACCTAAAAAATTGGGATATACAGAGGTTTATGTATTATAGTAATACAAACAAATCACATTCAGGAAATTCTTCTAGTTATCGAACACATGGTATTTTCTAAAACAATTTTATGTGTATTGATATCTATTTTATATGATTTTAATATCTCCAATGATCAATTTCTTTAAAAAGGTTTTATTCTATAGCTGGGGTGAAAGTTTACTTTTTGAAAGTAGGGTTACATGCTGAAAGAGGAAAATAACCCCAAGAAGAATCAAAATTTGTATTCAATTTAGTAACTTTCTTATTATCCATAATTTATGATACATAATTAGATTTATATTTACGATTCATGAGGATATAATGAATATCTTTTATTTTTAGGGTTAGGGTATTAATATAGAATGTGTTAATGTATAGATAATGGATTATAAATATTGTTGAAATATTAATATGTCTACATATAAGAGATTTAATAGTTTCAATATACAAAAGGTCATGGAAATTTTTAAATGTATTAATACTCTATTGATGACATAGTTACATATGAAGTATTTTTTAGTTTTGTAATATGTAACCACGATATTATTATTTTAAAACTCTATTTGAGGAAATTATTTCTTTTTTTGATATATTATAATGTAATTGTGAACCATCATATAATCTGAAGTTTTTGAGTTAATTAAGGGTTATAAAATTTTGGGATGTAAAATTATATGTATAATATAACATATAAGGTTGAAAAAATGTTATGATTATTTTTTAGGACATTATCATATTCTGGAAATTTCATAATAATTATATAGTTTTAGAAAATGCAAAAGCCAAAATAAGGGGGAAAATCCTATCGCGCCGGACAATGTTGCAAAAATCGAACTGGCAACCGAAGGGTGACAAGGTGTTATCGCCTACAATTAGGCTTTGTGAATTCCCTGATGTGTATAAATTATTATTTTTAGTTAAATGTGATTATGGAATAAAAATATATTGATTTTTAGAACATATGTTTTATCAAATGGATATCCTTGGTTTTGGAAATTGATTTAGGGAATAAGTGATAATTTTTATTTTGGAATATGATCACTATTTTGGGGACATTATATGATTTAGGTAAATAGAATACAATTGAATTTTATTTTAAGATTAATGGATGAATTTAATTTTGGAATAATATATGATATTATTGTGGGATTATGGTTATTTGGGGTTTTTATTGAAATTGATAACCAATTATAGAAAATATGTGATTTTTGAAATTACATTTTTTTTCAGGTACAACGGGTGATAAATGTTATTCATAGAAAAATGATAAAATTTAATATATAGGTATCATAAAAAAATCTTCTATGTTTTTGGTTTCATGTATTGTTTGAATTATTTTGATGGATTTTAGGGATATTTATTTATTGACTATTCTATGATTATATTTTGGTACTACATTTGAATTTTAGATATTAAAAGAAGTTTCCCGTCATCCAGTGGTTTATCCTTTTTATCGAATTATTTCATCTTACCCTAACCATATTTTCGTGGGTTAATGTTTCAGTATAAGAGAAATAGATGGTTAATATTTTATTATATGTGATTATATAAATTTTTATTCATGTGTTTCAGTAAGAAATATTCTATATGAATACGCATCATTTAGAGTAAAATATGAGTTTGTGGTGGAATTTTATTAAAGGATGAAACTCGACATTCCATGTAAATATATTTCCTTATGTTTATAGTCATTCGAATAAATTAATTCCTAAAATTTATAGTAGAATGGAACAAAGGCCTTCAATATTTATTTTTTTATAACCCCTATATTAAGAAAATGATATTGAAATAAAAATATTGTTTTCTTTTACTATTATGAACAGAACGACCATCTGACCCTTCACAAATTTATGGTTTTGTGATTATAAACATTCTCATATAAATGATTTCTATTACTCTATATCATAAAAAGATTGTTAGTTTTTCCTTCCATATATGTGTTTTATTATATGTAATCCAAGTATTTATTATATTGGGTGACCTTTGTAATTTATATTATTACATATAATGTGGATTTTTTTGACACTTATTAAAATGTTGTATTTCAACAAAGTAATTTTGAAAAGTGGATCCTATGTTACGAAGACAAAATTTAAAATGATGAATATGTCATTTCTAAAAGGGGAATGATGTATCATCCTATTTATTTATAGAATAATACCATTTCATATTTCTTAATATTAATTAATTAAATTGTGATTTAACATTAATGGGATTCTATATCTGATAGCATTCTTATCTCCCAACAATGGGTTTCTCGGAAATCTTACGTTTCATGCTAGACTGATTTATACCATAAAAATAATATATTATCATATTAATATTTAAAGTGGTAGTTATTTCCTAGATTAATGAATATTTGGAATGAACAATGTAAAATTTATTATTAAAATATTTCTTATGAATCTTATATAATGATTCATTGACTCTAAAATTAATTATAAATAAAAATAGAATCCAATTTAATATAAAATATGTGTTTTCTTGAAAATTGCTATTTAAGAGTGAATTATTGTTTTTATAAAATGATAAAATCACACATTTTGAATTTTAACAATGATATATAAATTCAATATGATATTATATTCGAAATTCATCTTATATGTTTTCTGGATATGATATTAGATGTAATAAATTTACGCCTAAAAGGGGATGTTTATTTAAAAACATTATTTTATTTGTATGAAAAACACATTTTAAATATAGTTTTTGTCACTTTATAATTTATATTTGACTAAAATAACATGTTATTTGGATGTAGGATGCCAAATATTTCTTTAGTTGAATTTTTTTTCTAAAAAGGTACAATATTTTTGAATAGTGAAAAAATTTACATTGTAGTTAAAAATTGATTTATTTCATTTTAATAATGACTATACTTTAATAATATATTTAAATTTGAAAGATATCGATAATACACATATTAATCCAATGTAGTTCATTGGATTAATTTTTTATATTAGATATAAATACATATTGATATTTTGAATGTCTGTTTTACCGACCTTCTCGCCACACCAGCTGGATTAATGTTAAAACTAATTTAATTACATCTGGGAATTTAATTTTTAAAAACAGGCATAAGTTGATGTTATTAGTATTATAAATTATGTCCAATAGTATGAAGATAATTTTTGGTAAATAGTAGAATTTCTATTTAGATTATCTCGTTTAAATATAAATTGGGTAATTAGTGGTAAAAAATACTATTATAATACAAAATTATCCAAACACATGTCCTAATATAATTGGATGAGTGAGTTTCAACCAAAATCAACTGAAGAAAAAAATTATAATATTTTTATTCCACTAATGGGAAAAATGATTGTTTTGATATTTTATTTATGGATATGATAAAAATGTCTTACTCATATTTATAATATGTAAATCTATTTTAATATTGGGTTATGATGAAGATAAATTAAGCTATAAATAATATTTTTAAAGAAAAAATGTTTATAAACATCATTATAATTTATTTAAAATATTTAAACATTATATAATTAAATTTAACATTCACACAATTGTGAAGAAATAATATATTTATTAAAGGATTATTCCAAAAAAAGTTATTAATAACATTAATATTAATATTATTTTCTATAATTGATTTCATCAGCGAAATTTATGGATGCTTTTAACATATTATAAATTTTTAAAATTAGATTCCCACAAGGGATTGAGATGTTTTGATTATTTAAAATTTTAAATAATGAATACTGTTAAAATTGTAATAATTCATATTTTAAAGTATATCATATTTAATTAAAAGATATAAAAATTAAAAAATCTAATATTCAGCCAAATTTGAGATAACTCTATTAATGTCATTTCTGACTGATTTATTGGTCATTTGGCGTGATTATATAATTATTTTAACTCTCAAAGTGTAAATTTATGAAAACAACAATAAGAGTTAAAATGTGTTAAAATGTATATATATGGAATAATAAATATTCAACATATTTCTAATTTTAATTGGATGTTTAGATTTTTCCCCATAATCCTTGTATATTCTACTTAAATTATATTTTACCTTTTATTATGGAAAATTAATTTATATTAATTTTCAACTTTTTATAATTCAAAGAGTGCCCCCCCCCTTCCCTATATAGGATCCCATTACACTCTATTTCTCACACATCAAAAACCATTTTCATTCCATGATCATCCCAAAACACTTCCTAGAATTCCTACCAACATTATTTTGGCCATATATAATGCATAAAACCGTCCTAAGATGTGTCATGGTCTTAATAAAGGTGATCATCCAAAGGAAAGGTAATGTTTTATTAATATGCTTCTGTTTATTTCATCTTCCACTTCTATAAAAATCACCCTAAACCATGATGAAATAAATACTATAGTATCCTCAAAATAATGGTATTTTATTATGTTATGATCATCACATAAATTCATCTTAGATTCTATCATATTGTATTTGAATTAATTATTTGGGAATATGTGTGAATTATTAAATCCGCGAAACTTTATAATTCTTTTTCCATAACAATATGTCATGAATATTTAAAAATATGAAATTAATGTTAATATTTGATATTAATTACATATTATTAATTATAATATAATATTACAAAAATTATGTTCTTACATTCCATTCAACGAAAAAAGAAAATGATGTTCTTGCATACCAATGAACTATCTCCTCCATGAAGAGATGTCAATTGTTTTTAGTTACCATGTCACCAGGATAATATATATAAGAATATATAAAATATTAATATGATTTTATTATAATTACATAAAATTGAAAAAATACTTAACTTATTTCCATAATGATAAATGAAAAATGAAAAATTTTCCTCATGCGTAAATACGACATACAATCTCTAGGATTATAACATTGATAATTTTTCATTTCCAAAATTAATAGTTTGATTACAATTTTTAATTTATATATAAATGTTATTATTATGTGTTGAATATTATTATGCATAAGATTTAATTATTACCATTTTGACTAACGACAACATTTTAATGAAAATTTGGACTCCAGTACCCAATATTGACAAAACGCATGATGTGAACACATATAATTATCTAATTGTTATAACATGAAAACAATCATATAAAATAAATAATAAACATTATAAATGGTCTTTATAAAGTAAATAATTAATCTAAGGATATTATTAAGGAATATAACGATTTTATGTAATCATTCATACTCAATGTAAGGGACTATTTAACTAAAATATCATTTAAAATATTTAAAATAATTTTTAATCTAAATTATTCTACTTATTTTCCATATTTTCATATTTAAAGGATTTATTTATATAGATTTGAATTTATTAAAAATTTTAATCCTTTCGATAATATCAATGTGGTATGAAACACCTTGATTCAAAAGTATACCTTTTAAAAGATTTCATTTTGTTTTAAAAATGGGCTGATTATTTCAATAACATGGAATGTTTTATTTTATACATATACATCATGAAATAAATTTCAGACTTTTATTTCACTTGAAATTTTTTATTATTCTTTTATATGTTTATAATTTTATATTTGAATAATTTTTTTGAGTGGGAAACTTTGTAAAAATGTAATGTGATTTCAATGTGGGAAAGTTATTATTCTTTTATATATGATTTCTATGTTCTCATTATCATTTTGTTCTTTGGTGATGTTTATGTATAAATGTGGTTCAATGATAATCTCAGGGTGGGTAATACCGTCATATCTCTCTAATGTGTTGGGTAATGAGTTGGGGTAAACTGTTTGGTTTTATCGAATGATATTTATGGAATATACATAGATGTGTATTCCAAATGAAGCCATGAAGGTTACTCCCTTGAATCTATGAAAACTAAAATTTATTTATGATATAGATTCCAAAAGTAACCTTTATGATTTATAATTTCATATATTTTTTTATTAATCTTTCGATTTCATGCCGTAATAAAAAGATCTTATGTTTTATAATGTTAAATTACGAATTTCTGAAAATGTTTTCATAAGTTTAAAAAAGTCATAGATTAATGGTTTTATTCCTTATTTAATATATGATAGTATTCATTTTATTCGCATTTAATGTTTCAAAATATTATTCAGTTGTATTAAGATATTTATAGATAATGAATATGTTTCTATTAATGGATTGATGAGGTGTCTTGGAAAAATTTCATGTTCCATTTTAAAAGGATTTCAGTTGATGAAAGAAATTGATAATTATTAGAAGAGTCCACATAGAATATATGGTTGTAAATTTTAATAGTTTTTATTATTCCTCTAAAACAATAAACTAAAAAGGTACTAAATGTAAATTCTAGTGTACAAACAGTATAATATGTAATGTTTAATTCGAGGTCCGTATATATATATATGTGTGTGTCTTTATATATTATATTAATGACAAAATTTATCTTTTTGGTGAAGTAATATATCATATTTATTTATCCTTTCAATTTATTGGAAAATTATAAAATCATTCTAGAATGCATGTGGACTACTACATACACCATAAAATGTGACTCTTTTTCATCTTCACATAACACATTATTTTTATATAAATTTATTTAACGAAATAATATAGAATTTTAATTATAATTTTTATTATATAAATCTGAAATAATAATTATCATCTTTAAATCAGGAATATTTATAAATGGAAAGGTTACTTATGTGTATGTAATACCAACCACCACCATGATTATAATGTAGTACATTTTTCATCACCATATATGTGTTTCACTTAAAATTATTATTGATATAAAATATTATAATTCTATCCTGATTATTATTCATGATTTTATAAAATAATTTACCCTTTGACTACAGTCATCCTACTGATGTTATCAAAATTAAAATGTATCACATGAATTTAATTGGTTAATAAATTATTATATAACCTGATGAAAAAAATAGAATAATAAAATATAATAACACTGTTAAGAGTACAAATAAATAACATAATAATTTATTCTGGATCCAAAATATATTATTACAAATCATAATTAATATGAAAGAAAATATAAATTAAAACTACATTTTGAATGTTTAAAATATTTATTTCTTAAATATTTTTATTGAATATAATTATTTTTCAAATTATTTAATGGATTTTATTTGTGTTTTATTAAATAAATATAATGGACATTTGATGTATCATTCAAATATTTTCAAAATATAATATTTATAAATAACGTTTTATCATTCATTACAAAATATAAAATGAAATTTTTTATTTTTACATATATCATTTCAGCAGGTTTTCTTAACACCATAACAATTATTTGACATTTATATTTCATTTTAATTGCCATTTTTTTCTTCAAATTAATTGCATCATTCCATTTTTATTGTTATTTATGTTCTATTTAAACTATTCAAATTGGTTTTTAGATAACCCAAAGTGTGATTCATTTGGATTTATAAGATTATATCATGTGTACTATAGTGAAATTGTTCATTTTTTAATATATAATTCATGATATAGTATTTTGATATTGTTTAAAATAGAAGATGGTTTTGTTAATAGCTAAGGATGGGGTGTTATGTTATAAACTATGTGTGGTTGGTTATATTATATGTAGATGATGGATTAGACAATTATTAACCTACAATTTGGAAATTAAAATACTTGCTAAAAAATTGTGTTTAAAATTATCGGTATGTTTATTCCATTTTTTAGTGTTATTGTAAGGGATATATTAATATGATGTTTTAGTGACCCAAAATTACATTACTATAATTGCATATTTTATCTGGAAAATCATATGATTAGAAATGGTAAGATAGAAATATATTATTTTAATTAAAACATTATTCCTTTCTAAAAAATTTGTTCTATTTTTTAGAATGTGATTTCATGGATTCTATTTTTTTTAAATAAAGCATCATATTTTTATTTAATATTTATGATTTATTATAATTTTTTTTTTGAAAATAATAGTGATGAAATTTTAATTTCATGTCTAGGTAAGTGATTATTTTTTGGATCAGTGTTTATTTATGTTCTATGAATACTCTTTTTCTATTGATTATGAATATAATAACAAATTTCTATATTTATTTTTATATCCATTGATGTGATTTCTCTCTCATTCCATTTTTTATTTATTTTTAACTTGGATTGTGTATGAGTATAAAATATAATATTCTTATTGTTTCAGATATGGATGGTAACATGAATGAAGAATACCTATCATTATTATGAATTTATTTTATTGAAAAAATGGTTATCGTCATGATACATAAACCTAGATTGGGTATTTCCTAATTAAATAAATAACTAAATCTAAAATTTTAATTGGGTATTTAATTGATTCAATATTTAATTTAGATTTTTTAAGGATGTATGGCTGAAATACTTCCACATTTATCATTATAAAATCCAGAAATGGAATGATTACCCATTTAGAATGATCTATAAAAGTGTAGGATTATGTATTTTAGCATTGGTATCAGAGTGAGGTGTAGAAAAAAAATATTATGATTCCATTATGAGATGTTATCTTATATTTTTTGGAGGACATTAGGGATTTTATGGATTAATTTTGATTATAAGTGAAAGATCATATGAAACCCTTTTTATGTATTATGTGTATGGATTTTACAGTGATTACTAAAATTTTGGCTGATTCTTTATTAGTTTGAGGAATTTTTCTTTTTATTATACCTTCCTTCTTATTTTCATGATAAGTGATGGGTATGGTACTAGATCATAGGTTAATTATCCAAGACAATTGTGGACTGAAATATTTTCGAAGGGATTCGAAAAAATCTGGTGATGATTTCCATTTGGAGATAAAAAACAAAATATGATAACCATAACATCAAAACATTAATATGATTCATGAATAAAAAAATACTTGATATTACTATAAAATCCAAAATAAAAATTTCTAGTACAAGATAAAATCAATTGAGATTACCAAATGAACCAATAGAAAACCAAAACCCAAATACACTAATGTTTAAAATATAAAACTAATAATATTTCCCATGATATAATTCCACATTCCCATCCTAAGGTATCATGAATAATCACTACAAAATTGGGGTACTTATTGATTACATGTGCCTCAATATACAATATTTTTATGTGAAATCAATTTTCCTATAAGATGAATAAAAGAACAATGATATTCCAAGAAGACTCCTTTCAAAACCATAACCCATTACTAAAATCCACAGGCAAAAAAATTCTTCTAATTCACACATTCTTCCATGAAATCCTTGTGGACAGTTCCATGCTCATTATTATTAATTCTTTAATTTACAAAGTTGATATAAGGAATCAATTTCAAGGTTCCCCAATAGCACCAACCACATCCCTAGGGTAACTATTATTGAAAATGAACTCACACAAACCATGTATTCCAAAATAAAATATTATAATTAAAATAACATTCCAAATTAATAAAAAATTTCATTATTAAAAACATTTTTATAAAACATTTCCATTCTTAAATAGTGATCCATAATTCTGAAACTATAATTTTAAAATCATTAATAAATGTGCATTCAAATAATCATACTAATTTTTAGAATTTCAATGACAACATAAGTGAAGTGGTTTCCATAAATTAATTGAATATTTTTCACAAATATTTAATGAAAATATATCAATTTGATTCCAGAAATGCAGGATTCATAGAATTGAAATTTGAAAGGAAGTCACATATCTCTAAAACATAGGTGAAAATGAATAATGTCACAGTACATAAAAAACACATATTTAATATCCAATAAATTTCACTATATCACATTACATTAAATAAAAACAATCATATCCCATCATGATATACATCACCCAACGTAGATCAATCCCAAAGCGCTTGGATATGTGATTCCATGAGAGGGACGAATAATATATCAAAGGAAAATTATGTAGAAGGGGAACTTATTTGTTAATCTGGGCCTCTAATGTAATTATATTAACATCAGATTTTCTCCTAGATTGAATGAAATTTTCTCAAAAACCTTTGGTGGGATATTAATTTGGGTGATTAATTATTTTGGTAATAATGGAGGATTTTTGAGAAAAATTGGATTAAAACCCTGATTTTTTATCAACGAACACATAATGAATGGTTAGGGAGAATGATTAGAAAATATATGTTCTAACCATATAGGATCCACTACCTCAAATAATTCATATCATGGATGAATCACACGATTAAAAAAACAACATTCTAACTATTGTATTCCCCTCATTCCAACTATGTATAGTTTATCCTAGAAATTGAATTTATTTTTCCAAAACAGTTATCCTTACCATCTACATACCCTGGACTTGCTATTTTATTTTACTTTTTCATATAGGATTTCATGGTTTTTATGAGGATTTCTCAATCCATTAATCTCTACGAAAGCCTCAAATACTAGAAAAAACATCACAGAACATCCCTTCATTTAACTGAATTACTATATACATTAAATGCATAATTAATTGGTCATGATCCAAAAGTTTGAGTTTCTAAATTATCCCCACAATTAGTCTTTCCATACCTAGAATGTATAAAACTGTCATTGTATAGAAATATTTAGGTCCATTTTCCACCATTCCCTTCTCTCAATGATATATGTCATCCTAAATATGACCATGTTCTGATAGAAGTTAATGTAGATTGGTCTATTTCCCATGAAATACCATATCGTACCTATCAAAGAACTATATGAGGAGAATAATCTAGGATGCATCTAAGAATAGGCTCATGTGATTTTCTCAATCAAATTTCCATGATCAGTTTCATACTTCTTAAAACTAGATATATAAAACGCATTATTCACAAAAATGAACCTTGGGGAAAATTCCAACTGATAGGCCACCTCACCGACCCATTCACATATCTGAAAAGGAATATATATCAAGAATTTTACAATATAATATTCCCATAATTATGATTTCCAATACTTGGAGTGACCGTTAGGAACATGGGATCATGAATCACAAATGAAAACTTCCATCAACGTTTATCTTTATAGCATTTATGATAACTCCAAGTCATCTCTAATTAATTTCTTATCAGCTGAATATTTTTCATTATATCTTATAGATGGCTTGGTCCAACCATTGATGTATCACTTATTTATACCAAACAATATATGGATTTAGTAGGATTCCAATTAAAGTATTAAAAAGGAACCATAGTTATTAAGGCCAAAAACTATTATTATATGGGAACTCCATTAATTGTATGTGATACTCCCATGATCCAAAAAATAAATTACATAATACCTATGTATTTACTCCACTATTTTGATCATCTTATAAGATAGTCTACATTTTTTAGAATGATAGTCCTCACTCATAGTCAACAGAGTTCCATGGTATCTCTTTGTGGATTTCCAAAAAATGTGACATAAAACTGTGGTCTCAGACAAATACTATCAAAATGGGTATGCCATTACTTTTTAACAGTTTAGGGATATGTATTTTTTTATAAGTCGTCGATAATATTGGATTCAGTAATAAGAATGAAATGATCATACATTGTGAGATCATATCCTATAACCCATTTGGAATCATGTTTCTAGACCTTTTTTGGATATCCTATTACAACATCCATGTGGATCTGCTTACATTTCCACATGGGAATTTGTAAATACATCAACATATTAAAGGGTTGAGGATGTTCAACATTATCATTGTAATAGGTCAGGAATTTTGAAACATACTTAGAAAATTTAAATTTCATTTTATACAACTAAAAGTTTAATTTTAGTGCCTTATACATATTTTTTTATTCCTAGATGAACAACCTATCTCGAATTCCGGTGAGAGTGAAAATATTTTTATTGGGAAACCAAAGGTACGAAAATCTCATCACGAAACTATATAAAGGATCTTTTTCAATCATTCATCCCTCAATGGTCTCCTCACCATTGATTTTTGACCTCATATAAGCACATATTGAATCTGATGTATATGAATCTTTTACCTTTTAAATGAAACTGGGAAAAAATAAACAAGAAAAAAAACAAACAACACTCCCTCAGTCTAAAAAATTAATATAAATATTGGATATCACTAACATCATATACAGTTGGCCTTAACCCAAATTTTACAACCGAATATTTGACATTATATTTTATGTATCTACTAGAGATATTCCTTTACCTCATGTAAACGTTAATTAAAATTAGAAAATTTAAAGCTACTAAATTCATCTTCATTGTATCAAATTAAAATCACTACGTTTGAAAATGTGTTTCAAGATCTTATAATCCATAATCAGTTTAATTTCTCACCATAAAGGTAGTGAAACTATGTCATAAAAGCATGGACTATAGAAGCTAATTCAAAATCATGTGTTGGTTACTTCATCTCATGAAAATGTATCTCCCAGGAAATGTAAGAAATATCATTTTATCGCAACATGTGAACCCAATGTATCCTAGATCATGGAAAATAACAATACACTATGGATCCTTTTCCTAATTTAAGACATATCAATATCAGTACTGATGTATGGTGAAAATTATGCTCTTGAAAATCTATCTGGAATTCATTATTATATTTTTATAAAATATTTTCCCCTTATAATCCTTTCATTTGTGAATATAGTAAAGAAAAGATATAAAGAAAATGTCGATAATAATTATCCCTGCCAAGGAAAATGTCAATCTCAGAGAAATGTTTTGATGTTTCCATGTGGTCAAGACCTCTATATTTTTTGGATACATTGAAAAAAAATTAAGAGAAAACATGGTCAAGGAATCAATCCATTTATTTGTAAAAAATAACTTTCAAATTTTGAAATATAGATAATGATCATCCAAGATAACAATTTCTATATCCATTTTTTCTATTGGTCTTATCCAATAAGATAAAATTTAAAGATGTCTGGTCACCGATATGAGATCAATCATAAACTCCACTCCTATCGTGGGTGGAATCCTTGAGAAATAATTTTAAAAAACAACATGAATCTAATCATCTATTATTGGTAAACCTCTATTCTCAATGTAATCTGTAGATTTGAAGGTCAAAGCTACCAACAGGTCTGAGATATTTCAAACTATTGGTTTCAAAAATAATTCTCCACATTACATCACATTGAAATCCCATATATATATATATATATATTATTGATGATATATTAAATTGAAAAAATAAATCATCAAGTATAATAATTGATATAAGATTCTATAATTTTCATGAAATACATACCCAGGATTATTTCATAGTCATCCATCATGGTCATAAATATATTCCAAATCTGTTAAAAACTATTCATATATATAGAACATGGTTTCCAAATAAATGATCGACACACTCTTTGGGGATGAAATGTTAGAAGATTAAAAAAAAGGAATAAAATCTACATATAAACTAATCAGATCTATAATAAAAGAATATATAAAATAATGGGATAAACCAATGTAAAAAATTCATTCAAAAGTGTTGAAGTCATAAAAAATTGTACCTATCCCTGTTGAAGGTCGTGATTGATCGTCCAAAATCACCTATCCATCCCTATAAAAATGTTTACTCAATAAATCATTCTATATATTAACCTATTGATATTGTACTGGTCGATGGGTCATGGTATTCCTATAATTACCATGGCCTGTAAGGTTCTTCAAATGAGAGATTTTTTCCTTCACTTTACTATTCAATGAATGTGATTCATGAGAATTATTAGTTTTTCCCCAGCACATGACCATGGATAATTGTGATAAAATCACTGAAGGTGTACCATATGGTTTATTTGTGACATTCTCATGGTGGTGTCATATAATACCCCTTCATATATGAAAATATACAACATTAATATATTCCATATTTATTTTTTGGTTCGGGAGGTAATTTTATCGATCCTATTGTCTTATTCTGAGGTATCAGGATCCCTTGAGAATAGGTGTCCTTCAATATATATTCATAGGATTGAAGTTACCACTTATTACCATCAAAATAATCACGATTCCTATTATATTATTTCTAGATATGTCACCTTCTACCAAAATATCTCAACTAACCATATCAATATAATCTGTTATACAAATAATGCTAACATTTTAGGACATTTATGTTAGCAACCCTTATATAAAAAATAATTACATGATGGAAAAACATGAAAAAAATTATTTTTAAAAGAAAATAAAATTCATCTATTTATCTATATACTCCATTATATAGAGTTTTTAATTCATTAATCAAAAAAATCATTGATCAAGAAATTATGAATATGTGAGAAATGAAATGTATGTCGAATATTTTACAAAATTCTCAAATTTAATTCCATGGTCTTATTTATCATAAAATGATAAATACCATAGATGGTGTTTTGGATCATCTAGTTTGTACATCACCAGCATTACATTTCGATATGTAGGTGTTATTTAGAAATAAATCACCTTGTTAAACCTTTTTATCCACAATTATTCTTTTTTTCTCTTCTAAATCAGCTAAAAATAATGGTGGTTACATCATTAGTAATTAATAAAATGATCCACTTTCTTGGGTTCATAAAATTTATTCCCTCTATCACTTACATAAAAATAATAGACAATACTCTGAAATAGTTTTTTCATTAGCTATGTCTGTGGTGCAACCACATACACAACATCATATTTCAGTCTCTTTCTGTATCATTTACATGGTTCCATTCTATATAACAATAATGAACTCCATTTAGACCCAATGTGAGGAAAATAAATTATCTAAAATTTTATATTTGTTACTTTATGTATATCAAAACATGGATTTAAAAAATAATTAATTTTCACATTCAAATATTTTTTTAAAATTCAACCATGAATATTAAAAATCATACCATTTTTTACTATTTTCACAAATATAACATATATCACTAAATCATAAATCATTACTCAAATTTATTTATGCACTCATAGTTAGATGTCAGTTATATCAATTTTTTCATGCACTTTATCCTAGTTTAACCCAAGTACCCTAGTAACCCCATTACTAAGACTACTTTAACATAAGCCAATGGTTATTCCCAATCCCCATTAGATGTTGACAAGAACTTGTCAACATAAAATAAAGATGTGGGAATGAATTTACTAGAAACTGAATCTTATAAAGATAAAAAAGTTATTATGAATATAATAAAGAATCCATATGGAGGGCTATAAAAGAATTCAAACTCGTAAAAACAGAAATTACAACACAAAGTACATAACATATATCATAAAACCCTAATTAACGAGAGGATAAAATCTCAATGGACATGGATCAATAACTACTACCACAACCAAGTGGTAACTTACACTTTCTCAAATCCCGATGATGATAATCTATAAACATACAAAGGTAGAGGTTATATGTGTGATAAAATCAAATTAGGGAGTCACCAAGGATTCCATAACTAATTCCAATATCTAATTAACTATATTACGTATTCAATTTTAACAAACATGAATATAAGTTAAAATAATAATTAGAAAAATTCACCATTTACATTTGAAATTATTAAAATAATTCTAATAAATATTATATTAAACATTTAAAAAAATGTTTATATAAATTCCAAAGTAATGTTTTAACGTGTCATAATAAACAATAACATATATTTCAAATATATATAATAAGAAACATGATAATAATATAAAATGTATTTTATTCCATGCAATTATATCCTAACACACTTAGTAGTGATCATGGAAATATGAGTATACACACATCTCCCTTATACATTCCATAGAGGACTCATCGCTATCCCATTCGGGATGTTACTTGCTTCACTATTTTTTTTCATTGGTTTTTATGCCTCAAAAAGAGTGATATCTCAATAAATCACTATCTTCTTAGGATTTCATCTTTTCTATTGATAATAAATGATAGAAAATTTAATTTAAGAATACATAAAATACAATTCATCCCATTCCCCATTTTCAAATATTAAAATTTTTATTTAAAAACCAATTCATTTGATTTGAAACAAAAAATATCTTTTTCCATGATAAAACCACTAGGATTCTTCCAAATCAATTTCTGGGAATTTTATCAAATACCAATTTCAAATAATTTTCACCAAGTAAATTTCAAAATTCAAATTCCTAAACTAAATTTTCCAATTTTATTTAAAATATTTCTATTCAATTTTTAAAGACACCCCAATTTAATAGAATTGGGGGGGGGGGGGGTTTAACATTCTTGCCAAATACAATTTCATATCCAAAATGCAGAATTCAATGAAAATGGGTTTTTAATAATCCAATTGAAATAAATTCATCATGACATTTAATTAAAAAAAGAAGTGATTTTGAGTCATGATATTTTAGTTTAGTTATTTTAGGATAATAAAAATGAAACCACCTTCTTTTTATACAAAAAACACAATTCCCCCAATGGATCCTCTCAATAAGAATGATGGTGTCGAAGATCTAGGAACCCGACATAGAAATAATTTTCAACAAAATGGATTTGAGATTCATAAAACTAAATATGATCAATCAAACTCTAATGAGGGAAATAGGAATAGATGATGATACATGGGGATAGCATACCCAAACATTCACTATCTATTGAAAATAATGATCAATAACTAAACAAAAAAAACTCATAATGGTTGGAGGTCCCAAAAATATTGTGGGGATAGATTTTAATCGAGATTATTAATGTATGGAGAAGAGGAAATATAAATTTCTGCAGAGATTTGAGTTTATAAACAACACCTGAGACATTACAAGATGTGTAACTTAATTACATGTCATGTTGTTGACAAGTGCCCTAAACTACAAAAAAATGATTCTTTTGGTTAAAAAATTATTTTTAATTTTTTTAGAAATTATAATTCATGTATCCATGTTACATAGCTTGTAAATACCTATGTGGGTACATTACTAGCATGTTTTTTATATTGAAAAAATTGATAAAAATCATCACATTACTATTATAGGTATCCTTCCAATTACACTTGGTTCTGCTCAAAAAATGAAAAAGGACAACCATGTAATGTATAGAAATATATCTGAAAATTTTATTATTATGTAACAACCTCCCAAATATAAAAAACATTGTCCTTAGAAAGGATATCAAGAAGTTTCATTATTGAAAATATGAGGCAACTACTCTATCATCAATTCCTCATGATCTCTTATCTTAGAAGAATCTAATACATAATATAATAGTACACAAAACAATGGTATCATCCTCTTAAATCATACCTTTTATTTAGAATCATCTATCCTAAATTTTCATTTAGTAATGATAAATTTGTTTTAATTTCATGAACAATCTAGATCAAAAAAATTATATGGATCATATTTATTCATTTTCAGTAGTAAAACAAGGAGAATATTATGTATCAACGTCATCTATGGTGGAAATGGTAAAGGTTAGGAAACATTCCACACCTTTTAAAAATAATCACAAGGTACCAAAAAATTAGGAGAAATATTCCCTTGTATCCCAATCCGTTGGTGACCAAACTGAGTTTAAACATTCATGAACACCCTGTGACTGAAAAAAAATAACAACCATATATGATGATGATAATAATATGATTTATACAGGGTTTTCCCCATCATAATTTTCCGATTAATGAACTTAATATTTACTATTTTCAGTTGATAAAATCTAGGTTCAACCAAGCAACTATCACCAATATCAGTTCAACACAACATAGATCTAAATGACCATCCATACAAGGTGTCAAAAGGATCCATTATTATAACAAACTATTAAATATTGTTATATAAAAACTCAACATGCCTTAGATGATCATCCCAATGTCTTACAATGTCAATAACACTATTGTATAACATGACTTAATAAAATGTTATATATCTTCCTATATGGGAATCCAACTGTGGATGGTATGTTGTCTTCAAATGTACCTACCATCTAAGTTCTTTGAGAAGGACTACCCAAAAGTGATAAGTGAACTATGGATACCTATTTGTGACTATAACATATGAAACATTATTAAGATAAAAAATATCTTTCACATAGAGATTTCCCAAGTCATAAACATTTGATATTTCACAAATGGTTATAATGTGAGATAACATTTTTAGTTGTTTTATTACTACCCATATCACATTATACTATATATGGGTATAAAAAATCTATACCACAGTGTCCAATGAGATGTCATCCATCTTCATAGTAGATAATAGATGTGGAAGAAGAAATAAAAAAGGACTATAGTGTCTGAACATGACTTTTTGTCATGTATAATAATGAGAGAGAAATTCTAGAATACCTTATCTCATACCTAGACACCAAAATTTTCACAGTATGTCATGAATAATTTCCATGATTACAAGGTGCACTAACCCTAAGGAATTATAAAAATCCCATATCAAATCCTTCTATTCTATAAAAGTTACAAAAATGATTCGGATAATATTAAATTCCATCGGTGGAGAATAACAAGTCATCCATGGTATCTCCCTCATAAATAGTGTCTGTAATGCTAAAAAACATATCATAAATATGTTTTTCCTGAAAAATATTATAGAGAAGACATGATTATAGATGATAACTAGACAGAGAAACCTGGGACCATGATTAATGGACTCTAATATGCAAATGTAAAAATTGATCCATCATGTTCCACCCTTCTGAATATTCTTTCACAACCTCAGCCATAAGATTCACTCTCAAGGAATTTTGGATTCCCTTATATTTCACTAATGTATAGACAATGTCTATGTGTAAGGATTTCTGGTATTCCAATCATCAAATATGGAAAATATTAAAATATTTTTTAAGAAGTTATAACTCTAGATATTGTGGTTATTGTACATGGTAAGGTTTTCATTGAAAATTTAATACCTCCAAATCTAATGTACATTAATAACAACTTTATGTTAATGGTCATTGATTAGATTATTATTTTGTTTGGGCCTATGATCATGAGGTCCCCCAGTGACATTATTTCCCTATTTATTAACGTAGGCCAAACCATAACATGATGCATCATAGAAAACCATATACCCTTGTCTATCCTCTAGTAGAGTTATAACTAGTGCAATAGTCAAAATATATTTTATCTCAACAAATGAATGTTTACCTTTCTCATCCCAAATAAAATTTATTGAGTTTCAAGTTAGAAAAGTAATTAGTTATTCCAACATTGATAATTCCTAATAAAACTATGTATAATACCTAGATACACCCATTAAAATCTAAATATCAAAAAAAATCATGGTTGTTCCACTTATATAACATCTTTTACCTTTTCTTGATCAAATGAAATACCAATTTCTAACAACATGTTTCCAATGAATTCCACTTCTTTAATACATAAATCACATTTCAAAAGCTTTTCATAAATTCAACAATTTCAAAAAAATTCCAAAATGATGTTAGATTATCCACTTGATCCCCCTATGAAATAGTGAAAATGAGGATGTCATCTAGAAAATGTCTCCAAAAATTTATGGACATACTCCTGGAAAATTATTTCCTTAAATCCATAAAGTCTAATGAAGAATTTGATAATCCCAATGTCATTACAAGGTACTCATAATGTTGGTACAAACTCTGAACAATGGAATTTCAAATATCAGAGTCATTTATTCTCAACTAGAGATAACTAGATTTAAGATCAATATTTGAGAACCAATTTTCCAATCTCAAGGGACTAAAAAAATACTCTATCCATAGAAACGTAAATATGCTTGTTACCACAGATGTAATGAGTTTTTTATAATCCACAAAATGGAAAAAGTGAATCATCATCTCTATAAATATAGAGAACCAGAACTGCCCTTGGTGACATGCCCAGTCATATCAATAATTTCTCTAGAAGGTCATCCAACTATGTTAATAACTCATTCATCTCATCTAATTAAATAATGTAATAAGGTATAAACATAGTTTGAGTTCTAGGTACTAAATCAATAGAAAACAATACCACTATTACTAGTGGAAGACCTGCGATTTCGGAAAAAAACTTATACAGAAACATGATGACCAAAAGAGGGAGATCCCCACTCAAATTTTATCGCTCCATATCCAAGGAAAAAATTGATACCACTTTCCTCAATTCTAGATGAGAAGGTCCAGATCTACTCAACAGTAGCTATAATTATACGTGAAACATACGACATACACAATAATTTGTGGTAATGGATACCCATTAATGACAAAAATCCATATCTGCATTGTTGTCAGTGACATTATCCATCTAGAATATAACATCCATAGGCTTCCTATTGAGATTCAAAAGACTCCAAAAACGATCAAAATCTGATAAAGTAGAAGCACATGTGGGACTATAGAGGCCTTTACAATTCATTATTCCTAGGGTAGTAGAAATGTTTGTTAAATAAGAAAAAATCTATATTTATGGATTTATAATATTAAAAAAACTAGTTTAATTGAATAAATGTGAAGAAATAATATCAAATAATGATATCAATAATGGAAAATCAATTGTGATTGTACCTCCCACAGTCGATGGACCTATATCTACTTCCTCTAGAGACGCATCCAATATTTAAAACACAACATTATGGATACCTTTGGCTAAGCACCCATTGATAGTGAAGCAATTAATTAATCCATTTTTTCTGAAGGAGTTGATGATCCTTTTACACTCTGTGGAGTTGAAAAGATAAGGTAAATCGCTTGACTATGACATGAGCTTATTCATGAACCATATATCATGGGTTTCTCATAGCAAAAAATCTAATAATGCGTGTCCTTAACACATTGGTATAAAATAATAGATCCTCTTCCATGAACTATAGGGGTTTAGAGAAACCATTATTTAGAGAACAACTCTTTGAATCGTCATTCCCCTTTTATTTTCTTTAGATGGAATTATACTAATATTGGGAGAAAAAAGTACTCATGTCAACCCAGATATGCCATTCAGGTGCATTTCATCCCTCAATACTCCATCCCTCACATCGGCATAAGAAGAATTGTTTTGCATGAAAACATGACATCGAATATAAAATCCTAGTCCCAACTCCAAGTGTTCTTTATTGAACTTCTTATTTGATATTACCTCTGGTGAAAACAACAGTAGCTCAAAAAAATAGTTTCATACATTATCATGGTTCAGTCAGTCCACTCGAGTTTGAACAACATTATATACATAGACAAAAACATCAACTCTAGATCAATTTGGATGGTGAAAATAGCCTTGAAATATATACAATCTACATCCCCATTATTATTCTCCATCATCATCATGTCTCATCATCTCCTTCACCATCCCTCGAGCGCAAAGGTGGAATACATCCCCTTGTTCTCATAAGTTGTATCCAAGATATTAATCAAATTATCAATCCTTCTTAACCATTCATCATCTTATTTAGGATCATTAGATCTATTTAACATTAGTGGTTTCTAGAAAAGGAACTCCTAATAATGATCCCATAAATCATACTAATGTGGTTCCAAATCTAAACCATTAATGGGAAATTGTGGTGGTTCTTGTACTAAAGCATAGATAATATATATAATAACCTCAACTATAAATGGGTCCATTAGATGATTTTCTTTCTATTGTACACCGGGATTGTATTCCTAGATTTGATTCACATTTCTTCTTGAAAACATGATGCTACATAACATCCACAACAAACATTGAACACATCAAATTAAATATCAAACAATGTAATAAAAGAGATAATCAATCCTCACAAAAGGATTCATAATATTTGGATTTCATCTAATAAAAATTAGAATAAAGGAAAAAACATGAAATAATCCTCATCAATCATTAAAAAAGAACCCATATTAACATAATGTGAATTGGGGTTATTATTGGACAGGAAATCAATGACAACAATCTCTTATGTCCCAACAAGATTACACACCTGCATACTAAAATATGGGTAAGATGAAAAACCTACACCACAGATACCCCATTCTCATAAACCAGCAAGGGTACCCTGATAACTTGATAATAGAACTATCCCTTAGAATGCATAAAGGGTAGTCTTGATCCGTCAATGGGTAAGAGATAATCACTAGAAATCATAAAATAATAATGTAAGAAATCAATATCCACAAAAAACAATGGATTCAAGGAAATGAATTCAGTATGTATACGAGAAAAAAATATAATATTGTACCACAAGTAAAACATGTAGAAAAACAAAATTAGTACATCAGTGTAAGAGAAAACAAGATAAAAACCAATTCCAAATAGATTAAACACTCAATACCCAAGGTTAAACTACTACTACCTCCTCCAAGTGGTTATTTAACCACGATTTAACCTCATGGAAGATAATATTGAAACATATGAAGTAACATGTAGTTTGTGAGCTAAAATCAAATTAGGGTTTCACCATGGATTCCATAATTGATTTCAATATATAATAAAACAAATAATCCTTTCAATTTTAATAAATATATATTTGGAATCCCAAATAAATAATTTTAACAAATCATTCATTACATTTTATATGATGGAAATAAGTTAAAAATGTATTAATAAACATTTAATAAGAAAAATTTTAATAAATTTTGAAGGAATGTGGAAAACATTTTACAACAAACTATAGAATATATTTCAAATAAAAACAAAGAGAAACATGTTAATTTTACAAAAGAGTTGATAGTTCTATCCAATAAGATCCTCACGCACTCAAAGGTGATCATGGAAATATGTCTACACACACCTCCCTCTAACAAATTCAAAATAGGACTAACAATAATTTCATTTGGGATATTTCCTGATTTACAATCTTTTACTTCCATTGTAATGCATCGAAAACTATAATAACCCAATAACTCACTAAATACACACGATTTCATATTCTCTAACAGATACCGTTGAAGGGAAATTTATTTTAACACATCTTACAATTATAATCATCACATTCTCACAATTAAAATGATATAATATATATATGAAAACCAATTCATGGTTTTTTTATCAAAACTTGGCTTTTTTCCATTGAAAAAACATTAGGTTTCACTCAAACCCATTTTAATCTAGTTTATATAATATCATTTATAAATGAATATCAATAAATAAATTTCATATTTTTAATTCTTGAAATAAATTCCACAATTTAATTTGATCAATTTTTATCTGATTTTTCAATACAGCCCAACTCAATGGAATTTCCATTTTTACAATTTCATGAGAAATCCAATTTGAATCCCAAATCCACCAATTCAATTGAATTTGGTTTATAATAAACCAATTTGAATGAATTATATCAATAAATTGAATTTTAAATCATAAAATTCAATTTAAATCATGATATATAGGTTTATTCGAATTTATCCTATCAAAACGGAACAAACGATTTTTTCCATGGAATCACTACGATTACAATATAACAAGAAAATAAAAAATAAGGCACATAATATATCATAACTCAACCTAGAAACAATATTCAACAACACAAATTGTAGATTCTACAAAAACAAAGTGATATATCATACTCTAAGGAGGTAAAGAGAAACGAAAAAAAGACATGGATATCACATACCATGAAAGTCACTCCGTATCTCCATGAATTATAATTCATTAAAAAAAATTTCATAGAAGGGTATGCTGTCTCCAAAATCACTTGTGTAGGAATATTAGTCTATATAAGGATGTCTACATAAGAATAAATTGAATCTTTAGTTGATATGTCTATTTAAAAAATACTCTAATGCAATTACACAATGTGTAACCTAATTACGTTTCGGGTAATTGATAAGTCTCATAAATGCTGAAAACCCCATATCATTTTATTAAAAATGGTGTTATTATTATTTTTTAAGTTTAATTTCGTGTATCCATATTACTTTACATCAATATCCCCAATGGACTATCAAAACAGAATGTTTTTATGTGAAAAAAATCTACTAAATATCTGACTTCACTATAAGAGGTATCTAATAAACTCCTTATCATCCCTAAGCAGATAAGGAAAAAATAAAACCCACAACAATTTTTATTATGAAAATGGTATTAAGGTAATGAGATGATACTATTTTACCACTGAATAATCAAATAACGATGAGTTTATTTACAGATACCCTCACTTTTCATTCATTAACATTACATAAGCTTTCCAGAATTCTTAAAACAATTGTACAAATCATTTACAAAAAGACCCCATTGGTCTAGTTCCATTTGAAACAGGGAAACATAAACACACATGAAAAATTGAGATACATTATCTCTCACTCGGGTATTCTATAATAGAACCCTTCTTAGAAACATCAATCATAATACATATCTACCAAACTTGGGGGATTGGAAACATAATATGCGGTAATCTCTAAAGATTAGTAATAGTGAAAAAGGGTGATATATAAACATAATCATGAACATTAAGGTTTTATAATAGGATCATAAAAATAAAAGATTATACCCTGCATATCAAGGATCACTGTCATGAATAACGGTAAAATGATTGGTTGTTCAAAACATATGAATATTATTGAAATAAAGAACAGAAGCCATGAAATCATAACATAGTAATAACACATGTAATTTTGGAAGATATATAATCATGTAAAATTAATTCAATAGTATACAAGGAATTTCTTCCAAGGTCTTCTTAGTAGAATGGGTCCACTCTAAATACCATTTTGGTAGTCATAGTTCACTCCCATATCCATTTTAGTATTATGAGTTCACCCCAAATTCTATCTTTGTAGTCATGGTTCACTCCCATGGCCATTATAGTATTTGAGGATCTCTCCCAATCCTATAATATTATTTCTCAGGTGATATAAATATTTAAATAATACTTTTTAGGGAGTTATAGGTCCCATTCATCTCATAATGAAATCAGAAATACATGTTACACAAAATCACACCCCACAAAATGAAATGTGTGTCATAAATATATAATCATATAATAATGTGTGAAAAATACCGGTTTCATAAACATGTTATCAAATCGTAACCCATTAAAATAAGTTGGTTTCACAAACAATTTACTCCATAAAGAGAATCCAACATCATAAACATATAACCTGCGAAAGGGAACAAATTATGTAAATATCATTCCATAATCTATAAACCATTAAGTGAAAGAATATTAATAAAACAATTCAATCAATTCAATAGAATTTCTTGAGTAACAAAAACTTATGTAATCTTATATGGTAAATATTTTTGAAAGTTCTTACAAAAAAATTCCTGGGAAAATTTTTATTTATCCTTTGAAAACCATTTATTTAAAAATAAAATGAGAACTTATAAATACATCTTCAATAAATATTGAAAATAATTTGACATGAAAACATATTAATGAATCTGGAAACAATTTTTAAAAACATATTTCATGAAAAATCATAACATAATGTTAAAGGAAATTTCAAAAACTTTTTCATTGAAAATTTATGAATGATTATGGAAAACATTTTGATAACTTTTTTCCATAAAAACATATAAAATGATCTTGAAAATTTTTTGAGAATTATTTTTCATGAAATATTATAAACGAAACCTGAAAAATATTTGAATCAAATTTTAAACATATTTTTTTGAAATAGTTTTTTTTGAAAAAATGGGTCTGAATAACCTAATATTTCTAAACAATAGTAAATATATAACCACATTTTCATAAAAACATTTTCTTAATTTTATAATGTACCAAATAGTGAAAAATGTAATATTTAGAGGAAATAACATGAATATCCATTTTTTATGAAAATTAATCAATTTTATTGAGAGATGTATCATAATATTTTATCAATGAAAGTGTAATCATAAACAATCTCGATAAATGATAAGATTGTTCCAATAAACTCTTCCCACATTGAAATATTGAATCATACATTCCATGTAAGAAAACTAAATTACATGGATAATAAAATATAATAAAAATTATGATATGAATGACATAACAATTCAATTGGAAGAATATAAACCATATAAATAGAAATGGTTCAAAAGAAACCATGTGTCTCAATATAGGTTAATTGAGAGAAAATTACATTACTGTTTTGGATACTATTTAACCATACAAACAATGAAACAATAATCATTAAAAAAATATTTAAATACCCATAAATTAAATTATAAGAACCATTTAATAAATTTATCAATATTATACAAACCATATAAAATAAATGAGTGCTGAATAAGGCATGTATATTAAGGAATTAAAAAGTGGGATTAAATTTTCTTACCTTATGTTTTGACAATCATCATACTAATTAAAGAGTATAGTAAAATTGATATATTTTTATTATAAATCGATTAAATAACCATATAGTTATATATAATACCATATATGTTTTTATTATGACATTACATTACCCACTTATTATCATTTCTATGTTACCGTTTCACTTAGGGTAATACTAGCTTTCATATGCATACGTGTTCTAAATTTTTATTACTGAGATTCATACTTATATCATGATTTAATTATATTAAAGATGTAAAAAATTATATAAATATCACACATATTAATTATTTATGTATTTATCATATTCTACATAATATATATTGATGAAATAGAATAAAACATTACTAGAGACGGTAGGTCATAAGTATGCATTAATGATCTTTTTGTTTTTTGTCGTATTGAAATAATTTAAGTATGTGAAATATATGTATATGTATAATGACATAAAATAATCATTATATATATATATATCATATATTTTCACTAAACCATCCATAACACATCCCATGAAACGAGTGATCAAATCAGATCCATTGAGGAGGTGATTGTCTACACGTCCACAAAGATGTTACCATTTTTAAGAAACATGGAATGTCTAAAGGAATGTGATATAAAATATCTAAATAATTCAAAATTAATAATAAATATAATATTTCATATATAAAAATAACGTCCATTATAATTCCTAACCATTAAATATGGTAAATAAAAAAATAATCATCATCGTTTTGTGAGGCGGTAGTTCACCAGACCAAAAAATATTATGTTCCTCACCCATTAGATGGATTTGTGAGAAAGTGTAGTTTGAACCCTCATCATATAAATATTTCGGTAAACATAGGGTAATATTGTTTTATAATCATGGAATATAGAGAGATTATGGGTTTAATGGATATAAAACTAAATAGCATAAGAAAATATGTTATCTCTTCTTTGGGAAACTACATTTTGATATCACTAAAGTGATTACATGAATGAATTCCATCCCAAAGTAAGGAATATAGGTTTATTATAGAAATTTTAAGGAGATATTTGGGTAGATGTTGTTCTTTCAAAATATTCTATAGATGTATGAGGGAGTGGGAGGATAGGAGGCCTTTATATGGTAAAGGATGAGTGGCACTCTTGTATATCTAGGAAAAGGGAATCCAACCAATGATTATTCCATTTAATGTGGATCCAATAATAGACCAAATTTGATACATTGGAGTATATATTCTATATATTAAAATAAATTGGCATTTGGAAAATATTATAGGTAATATTGTCTCTTTAGTTTTTTTTCTCTCTTATTAAGCTTTATTTCTCATTAATCATTGTAATTTATTTTAATTACTTTCACAAATTTTTTTGGTAAAAAATATGTTCACCTCAATAGAAAATTTAAAATATTGTGATTGCAAGCATTTAATTCATTTTTTCAAATTCCATTAATAATAGTGGGATAAATTAATTGTATATTAATCCTATAGACATGATGAAAAGCTATGGTTTTTAATGTAAAACTGTTCAAACATTTTCGATGTTTTAATATTCAATTTCAATGTTAAATTGATTAAAATTTCTTAAATTGATTTAATAAAAAACAATTTATGTTACGGGATTTTAGATTATAAATAAAATATAATTTAACACTATAAATAACTTATTCAAATAAAATATTTTTTTTAAAGTTAGTATTATTTACTATTCATTAAAAAATAACATTAGAGAGAAAAAAATATTAACCCTAAACTTATTTTGATGATTCTCTTTCAATATTATCTTTATTTTGTAATATAATATTTTAAATAGTTCAAAATTGGATTTAATATATGTCCACCATTAAAAAGCATTAAAATTGAAATTCTAAAGAGATTTATTTTTACGTGGAATATTTGTGTTGTTATTACCTTATGCTTAAAAAATGTATTAGATGAATATAAAAAATATTTTATTAACTAAAAAAATATATATTTCATTAAAATAATTCTCTAATTTTAAATAGTTTAATTTATTATTATAAAACATCTTTCTGAGTATAAAATTTATTTCTATATAAATATCTCCTATATATTAAATAGGTTCTTATATCTATTTAAAATTAATTTGTAACAGATGAATTAATTTAATATTTTCATTAAATAACAAGTTTTCATAATTTAGTTTTCATTATTCAAAACTATTTTTTAATAGATATGTTATTTCTTATTATTTTAAATAATAACACTTGAATAATATATTGGTGTTCACTAAAACATGGTAATGTGTATAACCCAAGTCGTTGAAAAAAATAATTGTTTCTTGTGAATCATGGAAAATGGGTACACAGTGCAATTCAATATATGAAGAATATATGTAATATATTAATAATAGTAAAAATATTTTAATCTCTCCGGATAATATATTTCTATACGCACTTGTTGTTGCATGTACTGCAAGCATAACGTGTTGTTGGGAATAACATAATCCAAACATAGAAATTACATTTATACATTTATATATTGTTCTATGATTTGAAAAATATCTATATAATATAAAATGAATCTGAAAAAAAATTCTCAATATCTTATGATGTTACATTATACCCACCGTAAAATGAATTTCACCCTTTTCATTCGCCAGGGTGATTAATGGTTTAATAGTTGAATATTCAATTAAAATTAACCCACATCAAAAAAATAATACTTAATTAAAAAAATATTTCTATAAACTAAATGTTTTAACAATTTATCATAAAATTAGGATTCAACATATGATAACATAGTTTGGAAGTAAAGGCTATAATTAGAAAGAAAGTTTACATATTTATAGGGAGTGATTGAGGTTAAAATCACAAAAAATTAAATGATCAATTGAATTTCGTGTACTCATAGTTATAAATATATGACAATTTAAAGGCCATCATTTAAGTATAAATTATTATATTAGGATGACACTTTTTTTCTAATCATTTATATAATGTTTATTAATTCTTTATTTGACAAATAATATAAGGATTTATATATATCTTATATATTTCTATAAAAAATATTTCATCCCATGGTTGTGATTTAAAAATTTTCTAATATATCCACTACTCCACAAAATGGATATAAATCTTTAACTTTGATACCTAAAGTAATAAAATATTATTTTTAATTCCCATTATTGAGTGACACGTCTAACCATTTTTATATAACTATTTTCCATGGGATATATTATTAATACATTAATATCTAAACCTAAAAAATAACAAACTATTTATATTACTAATATTTTCTCATATATTTTTCATCTAAAAATAATAATTACACATTGACCAGGTCATTTTGAATGCATGTTGTAGTCATGAAACATTTATCATCCTTTGGTCATGGGTTCAAAACATGTATCCTTCCTGGACTCGATGGGTTTCCATGCAAAATACATGTTGTCCTTTTATAAAACATCTATCATATAATTTTGAAAATAAATATCATAGACAACCTTCAAATAGTGATATTTACAATATATCCTTTTAACTATAATTTTCAATGCAACCTCACTAAATAAATTCTCCATAAAATGTTTAACTTAAACATTCAATAATAAGTTAACCTAGAAACTCTTACAAAAGAAGAAAAAAACTTTCGTAATAAATTTGAAGAAATAATCATAACATTTATCCACATATATTAAAATGTAACTTTCTGATGTCACATTCCAAAAATTTGAAAAAAATGCTTTGGCAGTTCTATTGGGACATGGTAATAGCCTTATTTACCATAAATCATTTTGGAAGACATGAATGGTTCCTTATTCCTAAAAATAAAAGATATATTTATTAAATTCAATTAGTTTTAAACTTAATCCATGGTGATATAGACCAGTTTTTCAATAAATATATAATTCGATCGACGATAATCAGTGTTATACAATATACATTATAAGTATTAGTCATCTCTTTACACATGATAAACATATTTTTCTCAACATCTTGATCACATTAAGGGTTACCTTCCTTTAATCAGAATATTAATCTTACTGGTCATAATCACCCATCAAAATATCATTTTAAATCATTTATGAAAAAATAAAATAAAATAACGTATATATTTGATGATTCATATCACAATATCATTGAATTCAAAACATACAAACTTCAATCATACAACATTATTCTCAAACCATCTCATATGTTTGATCATCATATTACATGATACATTTCATCTAGAATATGAAAATAAATCATGATTTAATCATCCCCAACCGCAATAAAATCATGCATCATATATTTAATGTAAAAAATACATGAAGATCACTTCATACCATTCACAAGTCATTCACAATATCGTTATCTTTAGAAGTATTTCTCTAAATCCTACCCCCTTCCTAATTGTCGTTAGTATATTTACACATTGGAAATAAAATTTCAAAATGAACATAATTTACACATCCAAAACACTCAATTTCAACAATTATTTATTGAATAAATTAAGAAATCCTTATGTATGAAACACTTAGCATAATAGAGTATAATATAATCAAGAATAATCGCTTATAGTATGTCTAAATTATGACACATTCTTTTTTAATATATGAAACATAGGTTTATATTATCTCATTACAAGGATACTGGTTTTTAAATAATTAATGATTGTTCATAAGGAGTTTCTGGATTCAAAAAGCATATCACCCAAGCTTATCAAATCAATTTTATAGTAAGGCCCATTTTCATGTACCGGGTTACATCGAGTTCAGTCCAACACAACGTGTCGAAGTTCTTTGTCAATGGTACACATGGACTAGTGGCAGATCCACTTTTACAATACATATAGTTATTTAATTCTAGTAATACACTCACTCTATCCTTTACCAAGATACTATGACATTTTTTAGTTATATTTCCATATCCTTATACTTATCCTTTGACATGCCCTTGGAGTTCCCAGTGTGGTTTTGTCATGTAATATGTCAAAGGATAACTGAACCATTTTATTGATACCAACTATAGAGACACTTTCTGTTCAAACATAAACATTGAAAAACATTTGTAAAATACATCAAATATTATACAAATCGAATCCCAAATACCATATTTGTCTAGTTCCTTTGAAAACATGGAAGCATAAGCACTTATACAAAGTGAACTAAATTATATCCCACTAGGATCTTCATGACTCTATCCTTTAAGAAAATCATCAAACATAATACATATAATCATAAAATGGTGGAACAGAAACATAATAAGGGGTGACCTTCGAAGCATAGTAAGGGTAAAGAAGGGAGATATGTATACATGATCATGATTATAAGGGTATGTGAACACGTCCATGAAAATAGAATTTCATATACTGTATATAAAATATTATAAATAGGAATAATGGAATAATGATTATAATTTTTTAAGAGGTTAATCATAAAGAAATAATGAACATATGAAATTTAGTCATAACATATGTTTAAGACATTGGAAATGTTGAAGACCCATAAGCATATAAAATGATTTCTATAGTTTTCAGCACATTTCTACCAAGGTCTTCATATTAGTATGGGTTCAGTCTCCATAGCATCTTGGTAGTCATGCATCACTCCCATGGCCATCTTATTAGACATGGTATAATGAAAAGTCCATATTTGTTTACATAATTAGATATAAATATTTTCCCAATACATTTGAAGGAGAGATAGGTCCTTCCAATCACAAAAAGATATCATACATACATGTTCCACAAGATCAAAACCCTTAAAAAGTAATGGGTCTCATAAACATGTTCTCATATCATTACATGTGGAAAATAAATATTTCGTAATCATTTCATCAAAGCACAACCCATGAAAAAAGTGAGATTCATTAATATATATCCCATGAAAGAGAAACCAAATTCATAAACATATAACTCATTATAGATAATGTATTTATGAAACATCATTCCATAATGTATAAAACATTCATAGATTGAATATGAATGTATCCTTTGCATCATTTCTCAATAATGGTAGTAGTAACACCAATATGAGTAATCAATTATGGGAAATAATTTGAAAAGATCGTTTAAAATCATTTTCTGTAATAGTTTTCGATTATGCATTAAAAAATGATTCCTAAATCATAAAAACATTGAAATCCATTTTCATGAACATAAAGATGAAAATTAATAAATTTATATTTGAAAAAAAAAATATTTAAAAAAATTCAAATAATACCTCAAAATGGTCTGAAAACCATTTTCCATTATAACATAAAAAAGATAATTTAAAACCCATTAATAACCATTTATTTAAAAATACATTGAAATATTATAAATACATATTGAAAATATATTGAAAAAAATACCTAAAAAATATGAAATAATATAGAATCTATTTTTAAAATCTACTTTCCTTCGATACATATAAAAGAAGATTGAAAAAATTATGAAATACATTTTCCTTGAAAACAAATAAAAGAATCATTGAATAATTTTTAAAAAAAAATTCCATAAAAACATATAAAATAAGATTGAATGAATATTGAAAACTATTTTTTAAAAAAATATATAGAATAAGATTTAAAACATTTTGTAACACATTATAAATAATAAATAATTTTTAAACCCATAATAAGAAAAAAAAAATTGAATGAATAATGATTTCTGGTGGAAAGGAATGATATAGCAGGAAGAATAGAATTATTAATTATCTTGTGGACCAAAGAGTGTAAAAATTAAAAAATTACATATATATGACATGAATAAAAAACTGGGAATAAAACTCATGAGTTTATATGTGAGATGTATCATAATATCTCATCAATGAAAACATAATCATAAATAATCTCAATAGATGATAATATTGTTTCTATACACTCTTTACATCATGGTAACATTCCTTCATACTCCCTATGTTAAAAACGGAAAATATGAAGATCCAAAAATATTATTAAAAGAGATTAATTCAAGATATATCATGTCAATTTGAAGAATATAAACATGAATAAATATCATGGATACATAACAAAACCTGAGTTTTAATGATTGTAAATTAAAACAATATTAATTTAATAATTTGGTAAATATTGAACCATAAATCCCGTGAAAAAAATCATAAAATGGATATGTAAATATCCATAAATTTTAGTTTATTAATCATATACTACATATATGGGAAGCAATTACATCACAAATAATAAATCTCTCGTTAATAAGGCCTGAATAACATGAAAATAAAACGTGAATGAAATTTCGTTACCTGATGTTTTTACTCATGTCATACTCATACAAGGCATTGGTATAATAAATATAAATTATTATAATATTTTAATAATATTTATTTTTATATCATATAATATATATTATGACATTATGAAAATATATTATCAGCTTATTAATAATTCTATGATAATGTTTCACTTTAGGTAATATCTTTTTTGTTCATCATACATGTTTTGAATAATTATTATTCATATCTTGCATAGATCATGATTTTCATACATAAAAATGAAAATTGATATATAAATAAAATATATATTCATTATATATGTATTTATAATAATAAATAAACCATATAAATATGAAATGGAATACATCGTACCTGGAGAAGGGAGGCCATCTATATGCAAGACAAGTGTTTCTATTATGATTTCATATTGAAAGAATGGTTGTAAATTAAATATATGTATATGTATATGTATATATAATATCAATAATTTATCATTATTATGTTATATATAACATATATTTTCACAATAACAATCCATATCACATTCCACATAATTTGTGAACGAATAATAACACTTTGACGAGGCAGAATTTCATGCGTACGCAAACGATGTTGTCATATTTATCCAAGATGGAAAGTATAAAGGCGTGTGTTATAAAATAATTAAAAATTAATAAGGTCAAAGTAAATATAATATATAATACATAAATATTTTATCAATTAAAATTCCTAACCATGAATGGTGGTAAAGGAAAAATGAACAATCATCTATTCATTTTGAGGATGTTAGCCATAAACATAAACAACATGTCCACTACCAATAAGATGGATGTGTGTTTAAATTCTTGCTGAAATCCTTGCATAAAAACATCCATGTATAATTAGGATATTTTTTTATTTGATAATAAAAGAATAAGTAGAGTTTTATGGGTAAAAAATCAAAATAAAACGAACGTGCTTGACAAAATATGTCAACTCTTCTTTAGCTAACTATTTTTGGATTGCACAAGAGTCAGCCTTGGATAAATTTTTTAAAAATGTGAAGCTCCTTATTTATGTTTATGTATGTTGATTATATATTATGTTAGAAATTTTTTGACCCATAGTGTCTTGAGAGGTCTGACAGAGTGGGAGGAGTGGAGACCTTTTCATAGTGGAGGTGGAGCGACACTCTAGTAAATTTGGTAATAGAGAATTCCACCAAAGTTTTTCCACTAAAATTGGATCCAATAATGGACAAAAATATATTCATCAGTGGATAATATCTAAATATAGATATCATGACAATTCTCTAGGACAAAATTTCCCTTAATGTTTTGGTTTAGTCACTTTTTAAGCATAATTTCACGTTAATCGTTATAATTAATTTCAATTATTTCAGTAGTATTTTTTGTCAACAAATTAGTTTAATTTTTTACAATTTAGAAATTATTATTGTTATAAATATTTAATCCATTATTTTAAAATAATATTATATATGTTTTCAAATAATTGTAAATTTAATCTTATATATTTGAAGACAATATGGGTTCTAATGTACAAATGGTCAATAATTTCCATTATTTTTATATTCAATTTCATTGTGAAATAGATTCAAATGAACTAAATTAGATTAATTGATTAATAATTGATATAATATTATTTTAAAACATAATTAATATGTAATTAATATTATTATTATATTCTTGGAGCATGTTGTTTTTATTATAAACTTGGTATCATTCACTATTTATTAAGAAATATTAATTCACTAAGAAATACAGAAACTCCATCCGAATAAAATTTTTATGTTTCACTTTCAAATATAATGTTTACATTAAGATATCAGTTTTAAAAAAATCCAAAAAAAGAGTAAAAATAAGTTTATCTTTAAAAGACATTGAAAGTGCCTTTATAAAAATATAAATTTATATGTGAAATATGGAGTTTTTTCTTATATACATTTTAGCAATTATATTTGAAAAATATTAAAATAAATAAATTAATATAAAACATATATATATTTCATTAATATCATTATTTAATTTTAATTAAATTAATTTATATTGTTAAACCAACATTGTTTATATAAAAAATATTTCCTATAAAAATATATATTTTATATTCAATTGCTTCTAATATCCATTTTTTGTTAATTTTGTTAATATTAAATTTATTTTATAATTGGAATAAACCACATATTTTCACATGTTAGATAGTTATACTAGTAAATATTAATTTAACGACTATATAATATATTATCATATTAAATTACAATATTTTCATAATACGTTGTTGTTCGTTAAAACTCAGAAATGCATGTAATGAAATTCATTGAAGAATATCATTGTTTCATTCGATGAACTCTAACATGTTGTATCATGAATTGAAGGCTATATAGACTATATAAAATATATTTAAGATTGTTAATCTATTGTAAAGAAACAAGATATTATATTTTTATACATAATTTTTGTTGCATTTATGGAAAGCTTAACATAGCGTTGCACTTAACACATTCCAAAGAAAGATTAGGCGTATAAATAAACTATATCTTTTCAAAAGATGAAAAATATATATAGAAGAATAAATTATTTTGAAACAAAAATATTTCACAAAATCTCTGGGTGTTACATTATAGCTCTTAGAAGTGTCTCAAAGCACTAATATACCTATACTCTCTAGAAACATGATGCTAAGATTTAACATGTTAGTTGTGTCTTTTTTCACTACATTTCATGTTTGGAAAATCCAAATCCTTTTATCCAAACTAATTGATATAATATCATTTTTACCATATCATGTACTAATCATGATGATCCCAATTGAAATTACATTCCCATCCTCATTGTCTAGAGAAGTGATAGGTGTTATACATGGAATTAGTTGAAATTGTTGATAATATGAAAGCTAGAAAAAAATGGCAAGGTCTTCAAACCAATTATGTGGGGGTGATTTTCCACTTGAAGATAAAAACATCCAAACTTGGTATACATATAATTGATTCCTCTTTCAATTTCATGATAAAAAATACATGACCATTCAAAACCAAAACAAATAAAAATATCATAGTACAAGCATAAGAAATGGGAAATAACCAAAATACCTTACAGATGAACCAATCCCAAACCCAGTTATGACACCCAGAAGAACATCCATTCATCTCTTATATCCAAATATACAATCCCTTACCATGGTATCAAACTCCATCTCTAATGAAATTATATACCTTTCCATTAAGGATGTCAAAATATACTATAACGTAAAACCCCCTAAGGTTTCCAATAAGGGGTGAGCATGCAACTCAGAAGGACTTCCTCAATGACATCCCAACTCATCATAGATTTATAGAATATATTACTACATTTATATAAAATGGTAACAAAAATTTATAGAAGTTTATGAAATAACCTACGTATTACTAAGGAAACCCAATTTACTACAATAAATCCTTTTTCATGTCTATTGTCATTAACATTCTATAAATCTTAATATGCATTCCGATTTGATAGATTGAAACTCATGAGTGGTTTATCCTAGATATAGCATGTTATCACAAGGTATCTAATAACATGATCCTGAATATCATACACCCCTTCATGGGGTAGGGTCAATAGAAATAATCTCATGCCAACCATGTATTCTAAAATACCATGACAGAACAATAATGCCAAAAAAATAAAAAAAATTATTTTATAGAAAAAAAATCTACATCCATTATCCTTTCATAATATCTACACAATAATTTTAAAAACATCATTTTAAAATCATTAAATAATAGAAGATGGCATTAACCAAGCCAATTTTAAAAATTTCAATGAAAAAAATAACTATTGTGGTTTCCATCTAATCAGATTAGTTATTCAAATCAATTTAATAAAATTATATCAATAAATAGATAATCCACAAATCATTCAAATATAACAGAATGTGAATAATAGAATAAAACCTTAAAAACAGCTACAAACTACAATAATTGTCCTAAATCTCATTCCCATAAATAAAAATAACCATATTCCATAAATATTTCCGTCACTCATCAAAGATATATACTTAATAGATTATATATATGATTACAAGAGAGTTAAAAGGAATATAATAAATTAAAATGATGAAGAATGAGAACATACTGATGAATTCAGGCCTCTAACACACTTAGATACTCTTAAGAATCCCTTCCTAATTGAAATTAATTAGCTCAAGTGCATTGAGTGGGATATGAATTCATGTTTTTATCTGGTTGGGAAAATTTGAGTGGATTCAGAGGTAAATTAGATTATATTGAAGATTTTATAATCCGTTTTTTCCTTGTGCATGGGTAGTGCTCACAGTTTGGAAAATCAAGTCCAACCATACCTGAAACATGACCTCAAACCATATATCACATGGTTGGGACACATGGATTTAAAAAAATCAATAATATAAATTTAATTCCCATCATCCTATAATAATGTGGTTACTCTAGGTAATCTTTTCTGTTTGGCCAAATAATGCTCCAAACTATGTTCCTACAATGTGCCCACATTTTTAGTTGCACGATTTCCTAAAGGTGTTTCATGGTTTATACTATGTAAGTCCAAACAGTGAAAATATATATATTCCTTGAAAACAATCATAAACACTGTATAAATAAAAATTTATAACCTAATTAAATTATACTTGTAAATTCAATTTATAAATGGTCAAGTATATGAAACAGGGGGTTATATAGTGCCCACAATGTTTATGAAGAATTTTTTTTATGATGAAGAATTCCAATATGGTTTTGGAAAATATTATTATATGTATTCATAACATTTAGGTTTTATTTTATCATTAATTTTTTATTTATTATGTTCTATTACAATTTTCAAACATATGATATAGTTATTGGTGGGTTTGAATCGTGAATTATTTCCTATGTGAGTAATGTTATTTTTGAATATATTCGTTATTTTGATGATCATTATTTGTTATACTTGATTAATTTAGAATCACATATTATTCTAATGTGTATTTATATACGAATTAGGTAATTTATATATATTTTATGAAGATCTTAAGGATTATAAAACTTGGGAATATACATTTTTGGTATGATATGTTATGAGTGAATGTTGTAATTTGGAGATTAATGCTATATTTATCAAGGGAAAATATATAATCAAATAATTCTAATATTTTTGAATTCAATATTAGTTAGAAATATGTTGATTACATTTGAGGATAGTTATTTTAGAATTACTCAGTTTGAAATTTTGGTTACTATTTAATTTAAGAGATTAATATATCCGTTCATCTTATGGTGTTTTCTTGATTTTGTGAATAATATTACCAAGAAACAAATTTTTTAGTTTTTTCAATCTCTAAAGGTATATGGAAGAAATTTAAATCATTTTTGGGGTTATTTAAACATTTATAAGTTTAATATAGTTCTTCAAAAATGAAAAAATCAACTTGATCACTCATCATTTGTAATAAAAGATTAGATTATGATTGAAATTGATTAAACGAATAAATTTTACTTATCACATTACAATTTCAACTAATTTAGTTACTATAGATGGTAATGAGTACATAAATATTTTAAAAGGGTCTTGAATTAAAACAATTCTACTTACCTTTATATCTGTTGAATCAATGGGTTTTTTCACAACTCTTTGTGTTATAGTTTTGTGGTTGTTAACATTATCAAGATCATTAAAATTCGTGTGATCAAATATCTATACCACACGCTTTCATTATTATTCCAATAAAATACTTATCAATGTAAATATTTTCTCATCCCACTATGTTTTTTTATTTATAAACCTGGTTATGTGTTATTCTAGATGCCTTTTATATTTTCTTTTACTTCTTTTCAAGAGGATTTTTAGTTAACCATTTTAACAATGTCGATTTTCAAAAATTAAATTTTCTAAATTAATTTTTTTTTTCACATTAAAATTCAATAAACTTATACACTATTAATTAAATGGGGTAATTTAGTATCCCTATATTTTAAAATTATATCTATATTTTATATTATACAATCTACACAACACTCAACTTCAAAAAATCTCAAATACTATTATATAAACTGACAGTTATAACCAAATCATCACGTTGGATGGGTTAAGAAGTATTAATAACATTATAAAATAAAAATATTAATGTACTAATCAATATAAATGTATTAATTCGTTTTTTTATTAAATAATGTATTTTTAGTTATGACATTTTATTCTTCAAAAATAAAATTTCTTCAAAAATTACATTTAATTCATTATAAGATAAAATATTATAATTAATTTACATATAAATTAAAAAATCATTGGATTAAAATTATATTATTATTGAATTCATCATGTCAGAATTATATTAGTGTTTTTTATGATATTTTTTAAAAGATTAATTTTCTTGTGAAACATGAAAAATACTAATATATATTGAAAACTATATATTTGATTGAAGAATTTAAAATGATTTATTTTATTTACAAATTATTTCAAAGTAAAATGATTTATATAATATTATGAATAATATTATTATGTTCATTTTAATAAATTTTATTTTATATCTTTTTGATAAAAATTGTTACAAATAAGAAATATTTTTTATGAAAAAAAAATTTCATTGTGTTTATATTTCATTATTTAATTAACTTTACCACCTATATTAATTTATTTATATTAAATGAGTACCATATGTTGAATCATTATATTCAAATTTGGTAAATATAAAAATTTTGTTTTTTTAAATATGAATACTAACCACAGTAAAAAATCATCACAGTAAGGGTAAATTGGGAAATTATGGTTAAATATAATGTGATATGGACTAAAATTGACACACTACACATGCCATTTTCATATTGGATGCATGTATTTATGACATGAACATATTGGTTTTGATTATATAGAAACATGGGGCCCCATTAATTTCATTTTGAAAATTATATTATTAAAATAAATAATGATGCAAAAACTATCACTTTATTTCATTTTTTTAACAATAATAAATAGTGATATTGATAAATAATATTTTTTATAGTTTTAATTTTAAAAAATATAATGATATTTTTTATAGAAATATTTGTGAAAAAATAATTATCTTATATAATTACAAAACACTAATATAGTTCTTGATCAAGAAGTTTTAAAGTCAAGTAAATAATGATGATAAATTTTAAAAGTAATATTATATAAGTGAGTACTTATGTACCTCTAATTTATTAGTCAAAAGTAAAAAATTATTGTTATTTGGAAGTATTATATTAAAATTCAATTATATCCAAGTTATTTCTACTATTAAATGTTTTTAATTGTTATGAAATGTCATTTATTCTGTTTTATGTTATATACAAGTTATCAAATTATTTTAAAAATAAAAATATCATGAAACAGTAAAATATAATGAAAAAGGGTCCAAAATTTTATCTCCTATAAATTTATTCGATAATTTCCAACATATATATTAAATTATATCCCATTAATATTACATAATTTTTTATTGAGGTTATTGCTAAAATTGACTGACGAAGGGGTTAATCTTAAAAATATAGTATAAAATAAATATAAAACCAATAAAAAATTTATTCGATGATTATATTAATTATATATAAAACTTGTTTTGGATAATGTTTCATTTTGGAACCATTTACAGAAGATAGACACATAATAAAATATAATATTTTTTCAAATTCCAAAAATGACATAAATGATATTTTATAATACATAATACCATATTAAAATTTTAAAAATTTAAAAATGTATTATCATTATACAAGTGATTTGGATATGTTTTAAAATATAATACATGTTATATAAATTTTTAAATATTCCTTTTATATTAATTATCTATTTCTATGTAGTGTAAAGAAACATTGTTATTAGGGTAATCATTAAAAAGGCATAATATAGGTTAAAATAATATGATTACAGTGAAAACATCATCGAAAATATTTGATGTTTTTATTACATGAGTGGATTTTTGACTCATCCCTATATTTTCTTATAATAATGACATTTTGGATCTATTGTGAAATGAGAATTAATTTATATTCAATTTATTCTTTATTTAATTTGATGAGTTACCCTTCCATCCATTATAAAAGGGAACTTTTTTCCCAGTTTCACCATACATAAAAAAGACACTATGATAATAAAATATATACAAGAATCAAATTTTTTAAAACCATAAATATTTTTTAAGTCCTTTTTTTAAAAATAATTTCTTTAATGCATTGATTTTTATGTAAATAGAATGATTTTTTTCCAAATAATTGGTGTAATTAAAAACCAACCACATTCGATTTATTTAATCTTATAACTAATAAATGATTGTTATTCTTATAAAAATATTAATAACACTAGAAACATATATATAATGAGACCCTTTTATGTAAATTTTATAACCTATATATGAATACACTTCCACCAAATGGGAAGCAAAACAATAATTTGTGTTCATGGTGGAGTACCACCTCGCGAACTGATTTGATTCATTTTTCAACAATATATCTCAGGACGAGTCATAACGGGGGATTTAATGTGTATATATTAATATATATATATATATATATAATTGTTTTCTTGTTTCTTATTGTGTGATTTTGATCACATAATTTTAATTTTTTTACAATAATATATCATCAATTTTTTATCCTTCGATACATTGAAAAATGAAAATGTTGTTTGTGTGTACCTGTTGACTACCTCCGTAAACCGACGAGATTTTTTTCTCATAACCAAGTCACACAAATTGAATATATAAGTGTATTTAAAGACATAATATAGTATGAATGATATATTCATCATTATATAATGATAATATAAAACATTCCTTATTTCCATAATGATGATTGGATGATTTAATAATTATACATGCATATGTATAACCTACCATCTCCATTATTATAATGTTGTTCATTTTTAATAACCCCAATTAAGGGATGGTTTTAAAATAATGATTAATAAATAAAAATGATAAATAATAAATTATTATTATTATTGATTTTATTTAATAATTATACCATTGAAGACATTCAACCTACCAAAGTCATTTTTGGACATATGGGCTGAATGTCGTAAAAAATTATAACATGAAATTAAAAGATTAATTAATTGAGGATAATGTTCTAAAAAAATATACAGAATAATAGACTCAAGAAATATTATCAAGAAAAATGTTTGTTAACATAATTTTGTTTTTCAAGATTATTAATTACATATGGGAAGATTTAAACAAGAGTTAAGGGACATTTTTACAAAAAAAAACATTTTCAATATTTTCACGATTAATTTTATAAATGTCTTTATTACATCTAAATTTTCCTAAAATAATTTTGTGGTGGTATTTTTATTTAAATAAGATAATTATAAATGAAATATTTTTTGGTTAATTTATTTTCAAAATGTAATCCATTTATATAATTATTTGAATTTATTTATAAAAAATGGAATGTTTTATTTTAATGTAGGTGGTATCGACATCATTTCCTGTCACCAAAACCATTATTTTATATTTGTATTTAATTTTAGTCTTCCTTTTTTTCAATAAATCTTTTCTCACCTAGTTTTTTTAATTTCTATTTTGAAATAAAAAAATATGAATATTTTAATTCGATATCTAAAATTATATTTCATATAGGTATGAAAGATATTTTTATGGGTTTTATATTGAAATGATTCATGATTAAAAAAATTTATTCCATATGTGGTACATGTAAGTTTTTATTGCGACTTGTTATTCCTTTATAACACTTAGACTGGTGATTATGTTATAAATCGAGGATGGGTGGTCACATAATAAACTGAGGAAATTTAGTTCTATTATATCCCTCTAATACATTCAGTGATTATTATATTTTTTAATAATTTTATTGGATGTCATCTTTATAGTTATTATAATTTTATGTGTTCTTGTAAAAATTATATGAATATGATTACCCAAGACACCTTCATGACATCTACATTTGTTATTATATTTTTACATACAATTTATATTATTTTAAGAGCTTATCTAGTGATATTTTTAATGAAAATATTATTCCCTTTTGGGTAAACAAATATTTTATAAAAAAAGTGTTTTTAGGGGATCACATATTTTCTATGATAATAACATGATTATGATTTTACCTTTATGATTTATTATAATGGGTTTTATGAAAAAAAATATAAATATTCATTTAATGTGTGGGTTAATGATATTTTTTTAACTTAATTCTTTTATATTAATGGAAGAAAAATTTTATGTATTTATGGTTTTAAAATAAACTAATGGGTTTCTATCCATCAATTTATATCCCATAATGACAATTGTTTTCAAAGAAAATTTTTTATATGTTATTAAATGGTATTAATCATGAATATAATAAATAATAAATTATGAGTACTAGATATGTAAGTCACCATGTTTGATGCAACTATGTCTTTAAAAAGAATTTTTTTTTTGGGAAATGGATATTTTGTCAAAATTTAATATTTAAAATGATTTTTATATATTCTATAAATCAAAAACCCATAATGATACATGGGTATCCAATATTTCCTTTTCATGATGTGTGTTAACATATATAAAATTATGTCACATTTATCAATATCCATGTAAAAACAACCTTTGAATTATCACAATTATATGTATGAATATTAGTAACATATAGGATTACACAAAACTAGAAATTAATTTTTTTTTAAAACAAATTCGTGTTGTAAATTTAAAATTGTTGTTTAAAAACCATTCTTTGGGTGAATTGTAATGTGAAAAATTGATTAATTGTAAATTATATCTAAAATTGCTAAATTAGTTTTGTCTACTATGAGATTCTTAACAATATCATTTCAATTGATGCTTTTCAATTACTATATATCGTGAAAATCATAGAAAATGGGGTGTCTATGTCTCCTTACATTAAAGAATTACTATAATAATAATTTCATCGGTTATTCAAAGGATTCCCTGGAGAACATAGTGGAAAATATCTCTTTCTATAGATGTTATATTGATAAATTCTAGTCTACACTCTATTTCATTTGTCAATTTTGATAGTAAATTAATTTTTTTTAACATTTTGTGAAATGTAATTTAATGGTGGAGTGGGGAATTTTATTCATTTATATTATTTCAAGGGAGTGTATGAGGGTGATATGTGAATAATTTATATTAATTATTCATTTTTATATGCTACACATTTTCATGTTTTTATTTATTTTTTTAGTATTTTGTTTTTTTCAATTAATTTATTATATATTATATTAAAATTGTATTATCATTTTCTCGAAAATTCAAAAATAATTCCATATTTTTTAGAATTTTTTAATATTGTGTATTATGGATTAAAATATAGACACCTATCAATAGAAATCATCAACCAACCATTGTTATATCATATCTTTTAGATCACGTGTGATGTTTGAAACTACGTAGTGGTTAAGAATATAAATGTGAGAACCTTCTTTTAAGATCATTTATGATTTCTTCCATTATTTAGTTGGTTTCATAAATTTATAACTGTAAATTGATAACATTATTATATGTAAAAATAAAATCATGAATTTTTATTTTCAATGTAATTTTTACTCCATATTTGTGTTTATTTAATGATTTAGGGATGGAAATAGATAATTTTTTATGAAATTATGGGAAAAAATAATGAAAGGGAAAATAAAAACTTATTGTAGTACTTTCCAACTCGTTTTGGTTCTTCTATATGGAGTTCTATAAATAATAAATGAATCTTCCCATGTATCATGGAGTGGTAAAATTCCAATTCAATAGATGATATTTAATAGTTTCTCCCTGGCTGTGTTACTTGGAAAAAGTTATTATAAATATAAATATGATTTTATGTTCAATATTGTAGATAGTTTGGGCCAAATGAAGCATTTAAAAAATAACAGTTTTCCCACATTTGAATTTAATTTTTTAATATACCGGAGGAAAATCATGATAATGATGTCCATGGTATATTTTTCAATTGAATTAAGAATGGGTAGAATTTTAGAATAAATAATTATATCAAAGAAGATAATAAATCCTAAAAATGAGATGCAAGGTATAGAATTTTAGGACAAGAAACATTTCATTACCTTAAAATATGATTTATTTTCTTTCACATTAAGAGAGATTTATTTCACTTTAGAATTTATTGAAAAAAAAATTATTGTCTAGAAGGATATCATTGAATGTCTAACAATGAGTTTAGATTAAATGAAATTTTTCAAAAATTGGTATAGTTATTCCCTTATTAGTCACATTTTCTTACACATTCTATTCCCGTTAAGCTTAGTTATAAATAATTTATGTATTGAATGTTTATTTGAATTAAAATATTATTATAAGGGTTAAAAAAATTTAAATTAAAATTATAAATACATAAATAATAAATTTATTTGTCTTTTGAAATATTTATTTATGTCGCATATTATAAATTATGTTAATGTTTTTAGTTTGTATTATTTTTCTATGGAAGGGGATAATATAGGACATAACTAATTTGATAATGAATAATTTTAATATTATATATGTTTTGATTTCTCTATTATATTTGGTATTCAAATTTAAGTCATATCATTTAATGTAAATTATTTTTTTCAAGGAGGGTAGAAATAAGTAGGATAATATTAATGGAATTGTAATAATAGTTGTTATGTATATTTATATTATCATAACATATTAGGGAATTAAATATTTATTAGTGAATTAGGTAGTTAATCTTTAGGATAACTGTCACTAATATAAATTATATATTTCTGAATTTTTCATTTTATAATACTTAGTTTTGATAATTATTTCAACATCAATCAAAATTTTATATAATGAAAAATATTATGTTTTGGATTATATGATTTTTATTTCCCTATTTTATCATCCCTGAAACATTATATTATTATATCATTCCTTTTTAGTTTTGTTAAAAATAATTACAAATTATAAATGATTATTTATTGTGAGAATTATTACATCCTCATGGATTGTCAGGAAATTATACATCTAATTCCATGAGATATGCTACTCTATTTTTAGACCCCATTAGATGAAAATACATTATTAATGGAATTAAATTCATTATAATAGTTTTTTATTTGAAAAAAAATTTATTTATTATCACCTTAGGTTAAACAAACTATTTTTTTTACCATTTTGATATTACATGTCTTCAAAGTAAGCTAAATGTGAGTGAAATACATATTAAAGATTATTTTATAGAATACTAATACTGAATCAGTATTGGGTGAAATGGATTACATTTTTGAATGAATAATTGGTCTCAATTACCCAAATTGGATTACATAACCAATTCAAATCATGAGATTTAGGATGTGATTGGATAGGAGACCTTGAAAGGATTTGGTTATAAAAGAATAAATCTCTATTAATTAAAAAGATAAAATATGACAAATTGTTTTCTACATAGTTAGTATATTGTTTTTAGTGATACAATTATCATGATTATCTTTTTAAATAGTAATTTGATGACATAAATTCAATGAAAAATAAAAGATTAGTGAAATATATATCCTAGAAAACCCACTGATTTGTTGTATAGGTTATCAAATTATTGAAATTATATTAAATTAAATATTGAATTATATTTATAACATGATACCCACAAGGTAAATATCCTCATCTGTGATTTAAATTGCAGTAAACACATAATTATATTTGAGATTCATTATATACAAATTGTAAAACATGAGATGTATTGTCGATTATAAAAAGAATACAATAATTCCTAATAAAGTAAATGTTATATAAGTAATTTTGTTATATTTACTAATCACAGATATTGAATACCAGTTTTGTAACACCATGAAATGTTTAAAAATATTATATACTCAATACAAAAAAGTCACACAAAACCAATCATAAAGGAACCATGAAATAATATTATTTTAAATATTACTATTATAAATGATCCATTGAATTAGAAGGAATATATATTATAAAATTCATTATGATATATATATATATATATATTTCGCTTTCAATATAAATTTAGTAGTATATTCTTGTTTAGTAACCATTCAATATTTTGTAATGTAATATAATTCATCAAAAAGAGATTTTCCTAAAAAATTGTTTTTATTTTATTTAGCGGGAATGTATTATAATTAATATATATTATATTAAAAAATCAAATTAATAAAATTATTCTCTATTTTTAAATCATAATATCATGATATACATATGTTGAAATTTTTTCATTAATTAAAAAATATTGAATTCTCAATGAATATGGGAAAATATATATTTTTGTAAAAATTTAATTACATTTAAATAAATTATTTAAATTAAAATTGTTATTATTTTTTTATTATTATTTAAATTAATATATGTTTATTTCAATATATTTATTCCAAATAACAGAGTTTCATTCATCATTTTTTTAGAATTTAATTAACAATTATTTTTCAGTTTAATAAATTAATTTTTTTTTAAAACTATTTTACAATGAATAATGCATCTCAATATGAATTAATTAAAACCCCATAATGAGGAATAATTTAAATGAAATTTATATATTTCATATGTATTAATATAAATTTAATTTCATATAAATATTATTTTATGTTATATAGTAAATATAATATAATTGTTTACTAGAAAAGTAGACTTATTTAAAAAAAATATTTCATTTTGCATGTGGATTTGATTTTAAATTAAAATCCTCCTTATCTATGAAGTGAAATTTTAAAACATTATTATATATTTGAATAAAAATAAATTATAATATCTAATATGGTTATCTTATTTTTTAACCATTATTAATAATATTAATGGAAGAACATAATTAGCTTTGATAATGACAAAACAAGATTTATGGTGGTTAAACTAAAAATATAAGTGCCAAAATATCCTCATAACTAATTTATATTTTGAATTTTAAACCACTAGTATTTTATAATGATTTATTTCTATCATTTTTTAATTTTAAATGCGTTGGTACACATTATCCTTTTTAAATATTCAATGTGTGTCCACTTCCACGCTTATAAATGGCCCCTTCTCCTCTACAAATCACAACATCAAATCCCTTTGGAACATCTATGATCAATTAATATACCAATATTGCATCCCTAACCATTACCTAGAACGCATATTTGTATTTTCAATCAATCCTAAAAATCATTTTTGTTCTAACCTATGGTGGTCGTCCAAAAAAATATGTATTATGTTTAACTAAATTTTTTTTTATTATATAATCTCCATCATCAATAAAATCATATTAAATTATGCTGATTTAAAAAGTATTATCGCCCAAATATTTATAATTAATTATGTTAATATTTGTACCAAAATCTATCTCACAATCCATCAAATGGAAAATAGAATCATCATTCGTGTCTATGATAAACCAACCCCTCACAAATCGATGTGATTCATTTTTCTTCATTAACACTAATGGCGTCATATAATGATGGAATAATATATATATATATATATATATATGATATTTTTTATGTTAATATACTTCCTGAATTATAATATAACATATAATATCATATTTTTTTAATTTCAGTTATGTAATAATGTATCTTGTGATTACAATTAAATTTCGCCCCGTGAAGCGATGCGTTGTTTTTTACTAATGATAGTCATTGAATGTAATAATTATAACATCCAGGTTCTGGTTGTCGCCCAAAGGTTCCCCATACCCAGTTGGTCAAATGGCTTCAAGTGGATTTCCTCAAATACTAGAGGCTGCTGACTAGAAGCGGGGGTCTTGGGTGTGATAAGGGGAAACTATTCCCCCATTGGAAAATTATGCACACCCGAATAATAAATAGTTAATTAATGTGGAATAAGCATTAACATAAAAAAGTAAAGAGTTTAATATTTATAGTAATATAATAAAATTTAAGCATCTATATATGATTCATGTCACATGTTTTAAGTAAATTATACAAAAACGTTACAATGCTGGAAATACAACACTAAAACAAAACTATAAAAAGGTTGTAAACTCCAACAGCATCAGAAGCCTTAGCTTGGTTCTATGCTCTACAACTCCAACATCAATCATGTACCTTATGGAGAAGGGTGGTTTCCCTTATCTATATCTGCAATAGTATAATCTGTTTGGGTCCAAATGCATGACCCATAATTGGTGTGAGATGAATCCAAGATGGAAACCCCCAAAATATCTCTGCAAATCTGTTAAAGAGTGTATATATATAAGGAAATATAAAAAATGATTTAATGAACTTTGAAGTATTCAAAAATATAAAATCCTATATATTCCAATTACCTTTATTTAAATTTATTAATTATTCAAACCATTTGAAAATGACTCTTGGGATCTAGCCTATCTTATGTATCCCATGTGTAATAGAAAAATAGATATCTTAGAAGACTAACTAATCAAACAAGTAAGACAGAGGCCATGCTAGCAATTTATATTGGCAGACTCATTAGAATCATTCAATGATTCATAAGAAACCCTCTAGTAAGGTTTTCACTGTTTAACCCATTTGGTTTAAAATTGAACTAATTCAATAAATAATGACCCTTTCGGAAAGCTCAGATGATCAAAACCCTTTGGTCCTGCATGGAACTAGTCATTTACCAATGACCACCGGGGTTACTCTCAATGTCAATACCCCCTTGGTCTGCATAGCAACAACAAATTATAATGATAACCTGATTGCTCTCACAGTCAATAACTCTGGGTCTACATTACAATAATTATACATAATTAATCGTACCTCAGGAATCTCTCAAAGTAAACCCCCCTTGGTCAAACATAAAATATGTGAATCACATACATCGCATATAATCAGTAACTCTATCCAAACAACGCAGGGCATGGAATACAAAGGACGCCTAAAAGGAATTCCAGACCAATATATACATAATCATTATAACATGGAATACACACCCATATTCATGGAATGAAACTGTATTCCTATGAAATAACTGTCTATCAACCAAATACACCATTGTTTCTATTAAATATGGTTAAATAACAGAACACACAATATCCCAAACCTAGGTATTCGGCACCTAATGCATAAATAATCCAATAAAAATCAAAGAAAGTCACAAACCACCTACCTTGTCATTGTACAACAAAAAATGCTTGAACATCAACCCTTTAATGTGCCTAGATTGAAACTGATCTATGAAAAGGATAAAAATGATAAACCATTTATAACTCATGAGAGAGAAGAAATCCGGAAGAGATGCTCTGTGGAAGTAGATTTCTCGCCTGTGGGAATCAAACACACCTAGTGGCTTCTTAATTAGAGCTCTAATGGAGTACCGGGAGGAGCTTGATGTTCTTCGGCTATTAATCACTCTACTATAAGAACTGAGGGGAGAAGAAGTTTTTTAAAGAGATAAGACATGAACCTACTCAAAGACATAAAATAAAAAGAAAATCACACTGTGTGTTCATTTAATGTACACACTATGTATAATCCTTAAGTGACCCCCACATTAGGAGGTCTTCCAGGTAAACCACATGGCCTTGTACTCAGTGGTTACACAACCATTACAAGGCTACATACAAAAACCATGTTCACAGTGTGTACTCAATAGTACGTGGTGTGTACATAAAAAATTTCCCATATCTTCTCTTTTTCCTCGAAAATAACCCAAAACAGGATCCACACCTAAAAAAAGATCTAGGTTCTTACAAAAATCCTCCCTTAAATCAATTTTTCATCGAATTTCCCTTCCATGGGTGGTGAATAAGAAACATAGAAAAATGTTTCCATTATGATTGTATATCGGTGTCCCCCTCCCATGTCTTGTTATGTAATCTCTCATGCTTCCATAGGACCCATATGAGAGGAACAAACTATCCATAGATAACCACTGTGATGAGATCCACAATCTATATTTGGATCTCCTCTAAAGATGCATCCACCACAAACACAACCTCCTCGGGATTAAAAACAAGAGACCTGTTGGAAAAGAAATTTTGTAGCTAATAAACATGAAAGAAGTTTCGCATAGCCTGGAACTTCTGAGTAAGGTGAAAATGAAAGAAAACTTGCCTAACTATCTCCAAACATCAACCAGCCTAATGTATCTCTATGATTGCTTCTCGTGTCTTTAAATCCTCCCTTGTCCACAACTCAGTGTGATATGAAATCAAACCTGATCTCTGACCTCAAACTCTAATGTTCATCAATGTCTATCAGTATAAGGATTCTGGCGAAGGTGTGTTGTACCCATCCTTTATAAAATCCTCTCTAACTTCTCAGTGGTCTTCTAGAAAAGACAAGGTCCAAGCATAACTACCTCACCTTCCACCATCCATCATAGGGGTGACCAACATGGCCTTCGGTACAAAGCCACATAATGTTCCATCTAAATCCTTGGTAAATTTTATTGTAGAAAAATTAAACTAGGGTTATGTGTCTCTCCCAAGTCCCACTGAAATCCAGAACTTATGATTGAAACATGTCCTCCAAAACAAGAATTGTGCACTTGGAATGGCCATATGTTTGAGGATGTAATGATGTTCTCAAATGTACCTATGTACCCAAATCACATTGTAGCCCATTCGATACAGAAGATGTAAATTGTGCATTCCTCTGTAAAATGATAGTGTATGGAACCCCATGAAGACGGACAATGTCATAGATGTAAAACAATCCAAGTTCATCAAAAGTAAATGATTTCTTGATCAGTATGAAATTTGAAACATTCGTGAGTCTGTCAACAAAAAACCAATCAACATCACTCCCTCGTGGTGACATTGGTAAACCTGTCACATATTCCATCATTAAATCATTCCTATTCCACTAGGGAATGGGTAAATGCTATAAAATCCATGTCATTGGATGATGCTCCAACCTCACCAACTGATAGGTGGAATAACTCATAAAAACCTAGCTATATACCTATCCATACCAGGTCACCAACACTGACGTTGTACATCTTGATACATCTTGGTGACACCAGGATAAACTACCTATGTTGTTGAATGAAAATCTTGTAACATCTCCTCGTGTATGTCTGTTGACATCCATATGTGGTGATAAAAATGCAAAACATCATCCTTGTATATGGTCCATCCAATATTATGGTGCCTTTCGAACACCCTCTATCGTAGGACTATGCATTCAGAATCAGATAATGGTCTCATTCGTACTCGATCCAATAGAGTAGAGGTAACATCTTTAAAAGAAAGAAATGATTTCCCATGTCTGTTTCAATGCTTCAAATGATTCTTATAGAATATATCCATAAGCTATCACTCATTGATGGACTCCTGAAATGGTTGTATCTGATTACACATTCTCTATGCATTAGCTGCTACATTGCCTTTCCATGGTATGTATAAATGGTCAAAGTCAAAGGACTCAAGGTACTATACATACTATCATTGCCTCAAATTAATATCACGCAGTGTAAACATATACTTGAGTATTTTTTGTTTAGTGTATTCCATAAAATTATCCCAAAAAATATAATGTCTCCAACAATGTAAGTCATGCACAACTTTAGATAACTTGAGATCATGCGTTTGGTAGTTACTCTCAGGTGTCCTCAACTACCGAACCCTGTATGCAATGACAACTTCACTTATATAAGAAAGTTTTCTAGCCTGATACCAAATGAATCAGAGTAAATGGTGTAACTCTTTCCTGTCTCTGGAAAAACTAGCGTTGGTTCTGAATTCAATCTCCCATTCAACTCCTAAAAGGCTGAACCACAAGAATCTTTCCACAAGTATATTTTACCCTTCCTAATCAGGCCTTTTTAGTGGCACTTCTAGGCATGAAAAGTCTTGTATAATACATTGGTAGTAACCATCCTTTACTAGAAATCTATGTACCTCATATTTTTTCTTCTACTGCTCCTAAGAAACCACTACATTCACTTTCCCTAGGTGATTCTGTACTCCATTTTCTAAGAGGAAATTACTAATGATGTGAATATAGTCCATCCAAAAGTGGAATTTTTAGAACATAGCATATAAAAGTTGATCTATCAGTGTACTCAATATGATCAAAAGATGGGTGGCATGGCTGTGTCGAGAGTGAGAGTACACCAAGATATCATATATGAAGACTACAAAAAAATAATCTATATTAGGATGAAACAATTGATTCATCATATCCAAATAAAATTGTTGGCTAGTTTGTGAGAATAAACGGAAAACCCAAATATTTTGTATACCATACCTACTCCTAAATGTTGTAAGTGGTATATTTGAGGGTGTAATGTGTAACTTAGTGTAATCGTATCTCATGTAAATATTATAGAACACCTGGGATCCTATACTCTGATCAATGAGCTCATCAATCCTCGACAAGGTATATCATTTCATGAACATAAATTGGTTCGGTTTCTGATAATCCATTAAATGCCTGGAGTACCATTTTCCTTATTCGTAAAAAGGACAAGAGAACCCCATGGAAAAATACTAGGCCGAATAAAACCCTTTGCCTAAAACTATACTAACTGCTTATTGAGCTCTTGTAACTCTGGTGTAGCCATCCTGTAATTAGGAATGAACACCAGTGCCGCTACAGACACAAGATTAATTGGGAAATCTACCTCTCTCTCGGGAGGTAAACCTGAAATGTCATCTAGAAAGACATCTCTGAATTGATCCACCAACAGAATAATGTCCATCTTTGAATTCCCCTAGACATCCAAATATAGTCTATAAATACGGGCTTTAATTCATCCCAACCCATGATGCCTAGGTGCGTCTCTTAACTCCTGGACATCCAATTTTTCCATGTCTAGAGAAGACCAACCCTCTATTGAGGTGAAACTCACCCTGCGACGATAGTAGTCAACAAAGGTTTGAATGGAGACCAACTAGTCCATTTAATGAATCACAAAGAATCAAGTAATATATATGACATAGAGTAAACAAAATAAGTGAATCCCAACAACCTCATGAGGGAACTCCATATACTGATGTACACAAGCCATCATAAAAACAAAAGGAGTGTCTAGAAGAATATATCCTAATTAATAAATATATAGAGGCAAATTCTATCCTCAATAAAAATAGATTTAAAACTATAGAAACCCACCTTATCAAAAAGATAGAAATCCCAAACTAAGGAAACTAAAATAGTACCTCTAACAATAGATTGTCTGAGATCTTTCACCTGCTAGTTCAACTGCACTTCAAACGATTAACCTCTACTATGGCCCATCATCCTTTCATGAAAACCCTGAGCTGATTCACCCGGATATTTATAGAATCTTATAGCCTGACTACAATGTACATGACATCCTCCTACATCATAATGTGATGAAAAACTATAGTTCCCTGATTGATGAGAAATGGATCGTCTTGCCCATGATCATAGAGTCATAACAGAACCCCTATCACACTCTACTGGGGAGAAAACTTGGATAAAATGCTGAATATGTCCCATCCTTTTGTAAGATCATCACCCAATTTGGTTCTTCATGAAATGGGGTGTCATATGAACACGCTTCCTGCATTGGTATTATACCACCATGAAACACGATGAAATATCATGTGAAAGCTCCCTATGGCACTTCATGTGATCAATCGATGGAGTACCATCCCTAGATGCTTTGCATCCACAACTTATAGCTCTTAACTCCCTAAAATTTCACTCATCAATTAACACCTACTTTACTATATCCGTCATTGAAGTCATCATGAAGACATAAAACTCCAATCAGATGTCATACCTGAGACCATCTTCAAATACCCTATCCAAAGGTAACTCGTCACCTCTGAGAAAAGGTGAGAAGTGATGAGGCTCTGTAAAACGGGGTGAGTCATTCATCACTAAAAGTGTGTCATGATCCAAATGAATTATTTCTTGGGCTTGATTAGTCCTCAACGTCTTGGGATAGAAATAATAATAGATGGTCCTTTGAAACACCTCCCAACCCATATACTAATGACATCCCACTTGTGATATAACATCCCACCATATATTAGTTAAATCTTATATCATGTACATTGAAAGCTTCACCCTTCTCTATGGTGGTGTATTCAGATGATCAATGATAGAAATCATGGCCTCCAACCATAACTCTATTTCCTATTGTCCTCCATCCCCAGAAAAAGGGGATGAATGCTACTGTTGGAACACCCTCTCCAGCTCGTCTATAGCCAGGGCATGATGTGGTGCTACCTGAAATGTCTGTATCATCCTCAAAATACATTTAAGGAATTTATAATCTTCTCCTATGTCTGGTAAAATAGTTTATGCCAAGATGAATTTGATGGGATGATCTACTAGTAGTCCCTGATGCACCATTTCTAGTGTCTGGTCATCACCACGCACCTGGCGTACTACTGAAGGGAGTCTTTGTGTCATGAATTTGCAAGGATATGTCTACACATTAGATAAATTTCATCATGGACATAATCATAGAAGTTCAAGAATGGAATAGGATAAGTAAATCATTCATGTTTTACAAAATAGGGTCACACACCATGTATAACCTACACACGACATGTTGCCTTCAAGCCATTACATGGGTTTGTACCTCTTCCAAAACATTTCGTGTAACAACAGAAAACATGACGTGTTCCTCATATGAAATGGCATTCACTTGAATTTTCCATCATTTCAATGTTTTTCTAAATGACTAGAACTACACGGTAATCTCTGAGTGTAACACTAAACGACATGTTCAACCTAGAAACGACATGTACTAGTTTTGTTCCACCCACCTATGATGTTTGTCACACGACTGATTACATGGTTGAATATACACAATGTGTATAATCAAGAAACATCATTTACACATCAAGTGTCATCCACCCATTTCTTTTGACACACTACCAGATAGATAGTCTATTCAGTATGGAGTTTACTTGAAGTATAAAACATGTTCAACAGAACATTTATCAACCCCATTCCTCTACTCACACGGTCAGTCACACGGTCAAGGACTTCATGATGTGTACATACGGTACCTAAAGTGTACTTCAAACATATTATTTCTTCATGAATAGAAGAACACATGGAATGTGTTCATAACAACACACGCTGTGTTTTTCTGGGATTCTAGATAGTAGGCCTCTGAAACTTCATGGGATCCCTTATAAGAATAAAATTTTGTCCAAGGTAAGAAAACATCCATCTTCTGTAATCCCATACACCCTGTGAATTAATGTTTGTCTTCCTTTTTCACATCATATCTTGAAATAAAATCAACTAATGTTCAAACATGATCCACTAAATTACTATGAAAGAAGGAACATAACACCTCCGGAACAATTTTTGGTGTCTATAAAAATTAATCATTTAATATTCTAACTCCTTATCAAAATAGTATGTATTTCTATAATGGAATCTACCAAAACATCTGGCATATCCTACAGAACATCTATCACAAAAACATGAAATCAGTAATGCATCCTAAATAAAATGATGAGAATGCATGACATGTGATCTCTATCAAGATCCTATATGATTCATGTCATGGAATACCATCATATAATTGGTTTTTAATAGAAATATAACTGTAAAGATATCAATAAAAATCACAAAACAAGTGTGTTACCAATTAGTGATATCAAATCGACTATAACAGCTTCAATAACCATGAAAAAAGAATTATTTAGGGGAAGTCAGATTTTCCCCGTACACGGGTTCCCGACTCCCGGTCATACCAAATAGCCATTCATTCCTATCTCAGTCTATTGGGTCCAAATAGTAAAAAGAATAATAAAATTATCACCTTTGATAAAAATTTGTAATGTGCCAGTTCTGGGTGTCGCCCAATGGTGCCCCATACCCAGTTGGTCACATTACCTCACACACATTTCCCCGAACTCCAGAGGCTACCGACTAGCGAGGTCCTTGGGTGTGAAAATGGGTATACTATTCCCTCATTGGTAGAGTATTCACAACATTATAGGAAATATTAAACAAATTATGAAGTAGTAACAACATAAAACAAAATTAAACATGAAGAAACTGATATTAATATATCAAATGTAGCATATATATATGATGCATGTCTCATGTGTCTATGACGGAATCCAAACAAGTCACAATGCTGGAAATAAAATTATAAAAAAATTGTTTAAAAAAGATGTAAACTCCATCAGTATCACAAGACTCAACATGGTCCCATGATACTTAGATCCAATAGAAATGAAGTACCTAATGAAGAAGGGATATTGCCCTTATCTATACCTATACCGATATAATCTTATTAGGTCCAAATGCATGACCCATACATGGTGTGAGTCGAATCCCAGTATCTATCCACCAAAATATATGTTCATAACAGTTAGTGAATATATATAGCATGCAATATATAAAATGAAGTAATTAACAAGGATGTACCGAAAGGTAAACAATCCTAAATTTCCCAATTACATTAATTTAAATTGGTAAATTATTATAGGTGTTGAATAATGAATCTGGGGATCTAGACTGAGCTATGTTTCCTCTATGTAATAACGAAACAAATGTCTTATAAGACCATCTAAACAAACAAGTAAGACTGAGTCCAAGATTGTGCTTTGGCTTGGTAGACTTGTCATAATAATTCAATCATTTTTAAAAAACCATATGGGAATGTTATCTTAGTCTAACCCGTATGGTTTAATATGTCAACAATTCAATAAATAATGACCCTCTGGGAATGGTCACATAGTATAACCTCGTTGCTCCCACATGGCACAATCATTTACAAATGACCATTTGGGTAGCTTTCATGGTCAATACCACATTGATATGTATAGAACTAATAAATTATAATTCCCACCTGGGAGCTGACACAATCAATACCTATGTGTCAATATAATAATAATTATACATAAATGACCCAAACATGGGATGATCTCATAGTTAATCCGACGTTTTCAAACATTTACAATGTGAATCACATGTATCTCATGTAATTTTTAACTCCATCCTAATAACACGTGGCATGAAAAACAATGAAAAAATTATAATAATTCTAGACCATTTGTCCGTAATAAATTCAAGAAGGGAAACAAACCAATATTAATGGTATAAAAACTTATAAACAAGCAATAAACAATTTCTCAATCAAACAACACATTGTACGTATTAAACAGGTCTAAATTACAAAACATTCATTACCCCTAAACATTTGTATTCAGATCCTTCAACATAGATATTATAAAGACAATCAAAGAAAGGAACAAACCACATACCTTGACTTTGTACAATGAACACTCTTGAACGTCATCCCTTGAATCAACTTAGAACGATATGGATATATGAAAAGGGTAAAAATGATCTTCCCTTGATAACTCATTAAAGATGAGAAATCTAGAAGAGAGGATACATGAAAGGGTAGAACATTCCGGTGGGAATGAAATTCACATGGAGGAATCTCAATCACAACTTAGTTGGAGAACCGGTAGGATGATGAAGTTTATCGGACATTTGTTGCTCTCTGGGATGAACTAAGGGTATAATAAGCATTTTCTTGATAAGAGATGGTACCCCACTATGACTCATAAAACACAACAGAAAAGTTTGCATCGTGTTCATTTAATATACACTTTGAGTACAAACCTCAACTGGACCCCCTTTATGTGGTTTTCCAAGTCACCCATATGACAATGTTCTCAGCCATTAAACGACTTGTACACAACTACACGCGTCAACTGGGTACATGGAACATACTCAAGAGTACACAACATGTACGTAGAAAATATACCATGTCATCCCTTTTTCTCCAAAATAAGATGAAATAATGATCCATTCAAGAAAAAATCAGATTTCTTACAAACTTATACCATTAAAGCAACTAGTTTAGGAATTTCCCTTCTAAGGGTGGTGTAGATGAAACATCAAACATCACTAGCCACTATGATCATACGTCGAACATGCTCTCCAAAGTCTTCTCATGTACTCCCTTGTGCTACCATAAAATCCATTAAAGAGGAATGAACTAGCCATGAAGATCCTTTGTGGTGCGATCCACAATTAGATTACGGTGCTCTTCGAAGGATACATCACCCTCTAATTCAAACTCCTCGGATTGAAAAACATTAGATGTTTTAATAAAGTTACAATGTAGCTGAGAATCATGAAAGACATTTTTCAATTCCGGGTACCTCTTACATAGCTACAAATAATAGGAAACTAGCTTGAATCTATCCAAAACCTCTATCCTCCAAATGTATAATGTTGAAAGCTTCTCCTATCTCCAAATCCTCATGTTTCCTAACCTAGGTGTAAAACTTAAGAATACCAGATCACTACCCTCAAACATCAGAGGTTGTCTCTATATATTAATTAATGATATATGGAGAGATTTTGTAGTATCCATCCTCTTCTGAATCTACTCCAACTGCTCAGTGGTCTCCTAGACAATATGAGGTCCCAACATAGGTGCCTCTCTTGCCCCCATACATCATAGGGATGATCAGAATAGCCTACCATACAAAATCTCATAAGGATACTTCTGAATCGTCACCCTGAAACTGTTATTTTAGGCAACCTCCACTAGGGTTATGTGTCTCTCCCAAGACCCCCTGAAATCTAGCACGCATTCTCGAAGCATGTACCCCAAAACATGAATTGTATGCTCGGACTGGCCATCTTTCTAGGGATGGTAATCCGTACATGGATGTACCTATGATCTAAAATCCTTATGTATTACCTTCCAGAAACGATATATAAATTGTGTGTCCCTGTTTGAAACGAAAAATTGTGGATCCCCATATAGACTTACAATCTCTCGGATTGAAAACCTTCCATGTTCATCAAAACTAAAGGATTCCTGGAATGAAATGAAATATGAAACCTTCATGAGACTGTCAAAATCATCCCAAAATACATCATTCCTTTGAGGAAACCTTTGTAAATACGTCACTAAAACCATCTCGGTAACATTCCACTTCCACTCGGGAATAGATTACTATTGTAAAAGTCCAACCAGTTGATGATTCTCTACCTTCACCTACTGACGGGTGGAACATCACATAACTTATCTATCCAAATCAATCTTTATAACTCACCAACAATACGAACGGTGTAGACCTCGATACATATTGGTGACACCAGGATGAACTTTCAATATTGAGGAATGATAATCTCTCAATAGATTCTCATGTATGTCGCTGACAACCATACATGCCCCTGAGAATGAAAAAACTCATCCCTGCCTACTATATAACCAGTAGTAGGTTTCTCACCAAACTCTGTCTCCCATTGTATTAGGCTTTCAGAATATGATAGTTGTCCCATTCGTACTCGATCCATTTGGGTAGAGGTAACAACTATAGAAGAAAGAAACATTTTCACATATCTGTTGTGTACGTCCAAATTCATCTCATAGAATAGAACCATTAGTTTCCACTCAATAGTGGCCTTATGCACTTCCTATATCAGATTCCTCCTTCTCAACTCATCAACTATTTCATTAGATTTCTCAGGCGTGTAGGGAAGCTCAATGTCAAAGGACTGATGTTACTCAACGCACCTTTGCTGTATCAAATTCTGGTCGCAATGTATAGAGATATACTTGATTATTTTCTGGTCAGTGTATACCAAAAAATGCTCTCCCAAATGAAAATTTATCCATTAGCGTAAATCATGAGCAACTATAGCTAACTCGAGATAATGCGTCAGGTAGTTCCTCTCAGGTAGCCTCAAATGCTGAAACCCATAAGCCTCGACTCCTTCCCCTTTCATAATAACTTCTCCAAACCAGATACCTGACAGATTAGAGTAAACAGTGTAACTCTTTCCCAGCTCTTCAAAAAGAAACATTAGTGAAAACCTATAACTCCATTTTATCTCTTGAAAGGATGAAGTGTATGAATTTTTCCACTAGTACTTTTCACCATTCCAAGTGCGGCTTGTCAATGGCACCAATATGCATGAAAAGCCTAGTATAAATTGTTTGTAGTAACCAACCGACCCTAGAAAACATCTTACCTCAAAGTTGATCATTTTCTTCTCCAATTAAACTATTTATCTCACATTATCTAGGTATATTGATACTCTTGTCACTAATATTACATGTCCCTAGAGTTGATTCTCATCCATCCAAAAGAGTCATTTTGAGAGGATAGCGTATAAATGATACTCTTTCAATGTACTCAATATGATCTCAATATGGGTGGAATGTTTACATCGAGTGTGAGAGTAAACCATGTTATCATCCAAAAAGAGTACAAAAAATGAATCCATATAGGGATGGAACACTCGGTTCATCGGTTCCATAAAAACTATTGGTGCATTCATGGGATCAAAAAATATAAAGAAACATTCATATAGACCATACTTGATCCAAATAGTTGTCAGAGGTATATACGATGGTGTAATTCACAACTGATGGTAAATAAATCTCAAGTAAATCATTGAAAACTCCTAATCTCATCAAGGCTGATCAATGATATAATCAATCCTCATCAAGGGATATCAGCTCTGAATCATCAATTGGTTCAACTTCAAATAATCCACATAAGGTCTGAGGGTACCATCCACTGTCTTAGAAAAAAGGGCAGTTTAAACCCAAATATAAGTATTGGGTCGGGTGATACCCTTTCCCTATAACTCATTTAACTACTTCTTGATCTCCTGTAAATCTAATGTATTCATCATATAAGGAAAAATGGAAACTTATGCCACTCCTGGAACAAGATGAATGGGGAAATTTACATCTCTCTCTAGATGTAAACCTACAATGTTATTTGTAAAGAGATCACTGAAATGGTCCACCACTAGAGGAAAGTATATCTGTGATGTCCCCTAGTCATCCAGATAAAAACTATCCATCTGAGTTAAAATTCCTCATGACCCATGATGCTTGGGACCGGATCTTCTCTAATGGACATCCCATTCACCCTTGTGTTGGAAAGACCATTACTCTAGTGATGATGAACTCACCCATCGACAATAGATTTCAACAATGGCCTGAATGAAGAACAACTAGTCCATTCTGGGAATGACAGAAAAGCCTGTCATATCTTTGTCATAGAGTTCACATAGTATGTGACACCAACCAATCTCAAGAAGTCCCTCCTTGCACTGATGTACACATGTTGTCCAAATCCCAAAAGGACTATCTATACCCATAATATTCTAATATGTAAAGATTCAGAGCCCATGGATATCCAAAATATAAACATATATAAAACAGTGGGAATAAATTGTATTAAAATGAACATAATTTGAAACTAAGGAAACTAGAATTGTATCACTAACCGTAGAGGGTTTGTGATCCTTCTCCTGCTATGTCTGCTCTACTAATAAATTCTCACCTATATTGTGGCTCATTGACCCTACCTAACTACCCAGAGCAGATCCACCATACATTATCTAGAATCCAATATCTTGACTACCATAGCCACGACCTCCTTCTCCACCTTTATGGCCGAATGAAATCTAGTTCAATGTCTGATGAGAAAATTGTGGTCATTCTTTTGAACATGGAGTAATAATAGAACCCATATCATTCGCTACTAATGAGAACACCCAGAAAAAATGTAGAATATGGGCCATCTTGGCACATGATCTGCACTTGACTGGGTCCTTCGTGAAATGTGGTCTCATATGCCTACTCTTACCGCAGAGGTAGTATACCACTTATATATCTTATAAAACATCATTTGAAATCCCCATGTGGTGCTTCCTCTTATCTTTAGAAGGAGTACATACCCTGTATACAAAATCTCTCTTGCATAGAGCTCCCAAGTACCACATATTGTGCCAAATAATCAACACATTGTTCACTATAGTCATCACTAAAGTCATCATGAATACATTATCCATTGATCATATTTTGTACCTAAGACCATCCTCAAATCACATATCCAAATATAACTCCACCCCTCCAAGAACAGATGAGAATAGATGAATCTCTATAATATAGGATGAGTAATCCATCACTAAAAAATATCCTCTCTCAAAATGCTTGACCTCTCGGGATTTATCGGTCCTGACGTCTCGGGATAGAAATATTCACCAAATTCATGAACTCTCGGTCTCAATCCGCCCTAAACATCACGTGAAATAAATAATCATAGAAGGTCCAATAAAACTCTTCCCAATCCATACCATGATGACATCATACATTTGGGATATCATCCCAAGGAAAAGTGTGATGATTCTACTACGATAAACCCTGCTCCAGTTCTACCATATACAGGGAATGATGGGGTACATCCTAAAAAGACTGTAACAACATTGAAAATCCATCCCAAAATGTTGCATCAACACCTGTGTCTGGTATAATAGTTGGTTCCAAGACAGGAATGATGGGAGGATCTTTCGGTAGTCCCTCATACACAATTTCTAGTGACTGGTTATCTCCCTACACTTAGCCTACAACCACAAGATGTCTTGGTGGACTGAATATGCTAGGTCAAGTGCACACCTTAGTTAAATATTATCAAGGTTTGAAACAAAGAAGATCGTGAATATATCAAAAGAAGGAACGAATTAATGTTTTACCAAACATGGTTACATGACCTTTATAAATTCAACATGGTGTGTTCCCTTCAAGCCATAAAATTTCCATGTACCTCTACCAATCCTGGTCATGTAACAACCCTTCACACAACATGTTCCTCTTATGACACGACATGTTATTGAATTTTCCCTCCATCTCAAGTTCTAACACATATCTAGAACTATACGATTCTCTTAGGGTGTAACACTACACGACATGTTCACCCTAGAGAGAATAAGTACCAGTTAAGTTCCACCCTCCTGTTTCATTAGACACACAGCCGTTTACAAGGCTGAATTTAAACGGTATGTATAATAAGGACATGGTGTGTACCCCTTAGGTGTCATCAACCAGTGTCATTAGTTTCATGGATATATACATGATCTCTTCAGTATGGTGTTTACTTGCAGTACCCAATGTGTTCTACTAGACATTTATCAACCGCATGTCTCTCCACACTGAGTTAGTAGTTCAGTCAAGGACTACATGGTGTGTACATATAGTAGATAGTGTATACATAAGAAAAGTTGTTTTATCTAGAATAAAAGAACACAATGTGGGTGTTAATAAGAAAAAATGCTTTGTTTTCTAGGTTTCTAGATTATATCCCTAAAAATGTTCTCTAGAACACTTAGAAACTTATAATTTCCCCCAATGCAAGAATAATTCTCAACCATGGAAGCCCATACTCCTCATGAATCAATTTTTTGTTTCCTTTGTCACATCATAACAAGAGAAAATTCAACTACAGATTAAACACAATCCACCAAATTTTGATCCATGACGACCCATTACACCTCTAGGACAAATGTTTGTCATCCATCCAAATGAAGTCTTAGATATTCTAATTCCATATCAAAATATAAATTATTTCTATCATGTAATATATCACAATTACATTCATATCTAGCACACCACCTATCACAACCGCAAGCAATATGTAATGTATCCAAAATGGCATGGAAAAAATTCCTAACATGTGATTCCTAGAAAATTATTATATGATGCATGAGATGGAATACCCTCATATCATTGGGTTGCAACAGAAATAGTTACACAATGATATGGATAATAACAGAACAAAGAAAAGTGCACCTCCTAATAGTGATACTATATCAACTTTAAAAATATCAAAAACCATAAAAATTAAAACATTTGAGGTTAATTGGATTTTACCTATACACATGTTATCTTCTCTCGAAAACATATTATTTCCAACTAAACATTCATTCCTATCATAGTTTGTTTTCTTCAAATAGTATGACAAAGAATAAAAGTACCCCCTTTGATACCACTTTGTACGGTCCCAGTTCCGGTTGCCACCCAAAGACACCTCTTCCCCAGTTTCTCACATGGACTCAAGTTCATTTTCCCAAATGCCGGAGAATACCGATTACCAGCTTGGTCCTTGGGTGTTATAATGAGAAAAGTATCCCCCACTAGAAGAGTATGTGTAGTGGAATAAAAAATAGCAAACAAAAGTGGAATCAGTAACAAAATACAACAAAATTAAATTTTCGAACACTGATAGTAATATAACAATTGGTGAATATATAAATGATGCATGTCACATGTGTCTAGGAAAGATGCCAAGCAAGTCACAATTCTTGAAATACAACACTTAAACCAAAGAACAGAAATGATGTAAACACCAAAAGCATCACAAGCCTCATCTTGGTCACACGCACTCCAGCTCCAACAATAATCTAGTGCCTAATAAAGAATAGGTCTTTCCCTTATCTTTACATGCAACCATATAATATATTTGGGTCTAAAATCATGACATAAATAATGTGTGAGATTAATCCGAGTAGGAAACCACCAAAATATCTCTTCCTAAATATTAGTGAATATATATATATATAAGGTAATATGTAAGATAAAGTAGTGAACTAGGAAGTACTGAAATGTATACAATCCTAGTGTTTCAAATTTCATTCATATACATTTATTAATTTACCAAACCATTGAATAATGAATATTGAGATCTAGCTTAATATCTATATACACTAAGTAATAACAAAACTAATGTCTCAAAAGACCATCTAAACAAAAAAGTAAGATCGTTTCTATGCTTGTTCTTTTCCTTGGGAGAATAATAAAAATTATTCAATCATTCATATGAAACCCTCCTGGAATGTTTACACTGTCTAATCCCTTTGTTTTAAAATAGGGCTAATGAAATATATAATGAACCTTTATGAATGCTCACATAGTCTAGCACCTTTGGTCCCCCATGGAATTAATCGTATATGAATGACTACCATTTAGTTCTCACAGTCATTAACCCCATGGTCTCCATTGCAACAATAAATTATAATGACCACCTGGAAGCTCTGAAAGATAATAACTCTAGGACACCATAATAATAATTACACCTAAATGACCCTTCCATAGAATTATCTCACATTCAACCCACCTTGGACAAACATTCACAATGTGAATCACATTCCTCTCATATAAAAGTAACTCCATCCTAAAAACACGAGGCATGTAGAAGAAAGAAATCCTAACATGAATTCTTGACCAATTGTCCATAATCGATCAAAAAACAAAAACAAACCCATATTCAAGGTATAAAACCTTATGAATAATCAATAAAAACTTTTTGAATCCAACAAACCACTTTTGGAATTAAATATTGGTAAATTCAAAAACACGCATGTGACGACCGGGAACATGATGCCATTTAAAAGATGCCTCGAGCCTAGTGGGGCACATGGAATCATGAGCGTCAACCGAAACACTAGAGGCTTCCGAATTGTAGTGAGGGCCTAGGGTGTGTATGTGGGAATACTATTCCCTAATAATCAGTGTATAGCACATCAGAAGGTATCTAATGAAATAATAAACAATGAATGAAATATAATTAAATTGTAGAAGAAAAATGATGCAATAGATAAGAAAGAATAATAATAATAGTATCAACTGAAGAAATGAGGATTTAATGTCCTATCACTATGAAATTTTTAATCAAGGATAAAAAAATAGGCATAACATGTTACAAAATGTAAATGAAAACAATGTCTACTCCAGGAATCCTCATATCCTACTTGGACATCTTCTATCATGATTCATCTTATCAGCAAGAAATCAAGTATTGGAAGTAGCATTCTCCCCTTTGTCAATACCTACTACAATTTAATCTACTTTGTGTACCAAATGATGACCATGGAGGGTGTGAGACAAATCGTAGTGGGTCACCATAAAAGGTGTCGATAATATCTGGCATGTTTAATGGAATAGAGTAGTGTACATGAATGCATATATAAAATAAAGCAATAAGTACAATATAATAAAATAACCAAGTACCTGCTTCAACCCTCGTCTTGTGTTTGAACATGTAACTGGTTCATCAATTAATTAATTATAATTTATTTCTTATAGGTCACAATAGGTATAGCCAACACTTACATCAGCTCAAGATAGTATAATTAGTGAAGTTCCCACGATGTAACAAGGAACCACACAATGATATCCCATGAGGGAGTTACAGGGTAAAAACCTAGGTAATGTAAACTCACATAAAAATAACTCAGTAATATCTATGTCTAGATTAGGGGTAAGTTTGTAATTTATGGAGCATAAATACAACACATTCCACTATAATTCTCTGACCTTGTCCAAAGAGATCAGCCAAAGTAAAACAAGGCTGTGCAAAGACAGGGACCTATGGGCTTTCGCCATATCACTTACTAGTCAATGATGGATTTAAGTAGTGCATATGAGGTATCATGTACTGATGAACGAGACCAAATGGTAGTATACTAGTCGTCCATGTTATAGATAAGAACCTAGGTTGAGGTGAGTATCAACCTATGCAAACCATATCCTTGAATCGTAATGGGGTTCCTGAGTCCTACGGTATTCTTCTCCCAGAATCCTTACCGAACTCGAGTCAGTCAATTCCAATATGATATTGCTAGCTTGTAGTAATTAATTTGTTTCATGTCATGCCTTCAATTAGTGTGGATTGGTCATGTAGAGTTGTATACATTTATTTATTGATCAAATCCTTATATACAATTGGTGTGGATATGCCATGTAGTGTTGCAATCATTTAATCAATACGTAGATAGTCATTAAGGCATAATAAATTATTATGTTTCACTCAACTACCATCCATTAATAGGTAAAGGGGTAAAAACGTCTTGTTACCTTTATTCAATATGTTTTACTAAGGAAATGGTAAGTACATAGTATACTTTCCATTTAACATTTCACATCTAGTAATTATTTGAAAGCACTTATCTTATGCGGGTCATTTGGTGAACATAAATGGTACATTCAAATTTTATATTCTGAGTAATAAAAATCCATTTATAATAATAAAAATTTCATTTAGAAAGGTCATGTAATGGAACACCCGAATAATGGCTCAAAAATTCTTAAAAACAAAAAACCCAATTATTGCATAACCTTTGACATGAGGTGGATTGAGTTGTGGGTGAAACCATAAATACTAATAACATATTTGGAAAGATAATAAACATATAATTATAAAGAATATAATAATAGAATGTTAATTTATTAAATGGTTTCTAATGAATCTGGTGGGCCCTAAATAAATTTTCCAAAAAACAAAAATCTTTAGGGATGATTTATAGACCACCCACAATAGGGTTGTATGAGTCTTATCATACGGTATCGACCCTTGAGTTTCCTTGGATTGGATTATATATAAGAAAATTAGAAGTAATCTCACCTAGAGATATCTAGGTAGAGAGTGAAAGTGAATAAGAACCTATAAATATGACTTGAGTACATACCATTGCACATCCATCGTGATGAACAGAAGATCGATCAGATATCAGATGATGGAAATCTCTTGATCCCTAGCTTTGGCCTTCAAAAAATAACCAAATGGGTGAAAAGGAGGAAATTACCACTGGTTCTTGGATTAGCAGAGTGGAGGATGATAAATAAATCATTAAGAGTGTTTTAGAAATTTTATATTGTTTTTTAGACTACGCACATTTTTTTAAACAGTGCGCAAACCGTGCAAGACAGTTCTTCTCAAAAATTCATCCTCCACACAGTTTGATCAAATTGTGTGCCACCCATGCATGTTTACTTGTAAAAAAGAGGTGTTTTCATGGTTTATCTATATGAGCATGCGCCAACCATGTGAGGTTCCACTGTCCAAAAAAAACACCCTCTACACGGTTTGCAAAACTATGCGGTAATCACATACGGTTCACTCTAAACTTTATGCAAAGTATATTACCTAAAAAAGATGGGTTTTATTCACCATGAAATCCCTGTACACCCTCATAACCTTTAATAACTCATTATTAATTTATATTAGGTATAATTTTATGATTTTGACCAAAAAAATAATGGATTTATTCATGAGTGAAAACCTAGATTTTTATAGTCTTCCAACATTAAATGTACTCACCCCTCGAGTTCTTCTTCATAGGGAATGAAAAAAAAGCTTGGTAATAGATATGGACATTGGACATATACATCAGTTTCCATCTCCCAAGTCTTATCTTGTACTCAACCATGTTTCCATAGCACCTGTATGAGAGGGACATACTAGCCTTAGAGAGGATTTGTGCTTCGGTTAACAAGGCGTACTAGTTAATCCTTAAAGGTAGAATCAACTACTCACTCATCTTACTTGAGATCGTGTTATGAGACAGGTAAACAAGATCTTGGAAAAACTATAACTCAATAAATAATCCATGCAACGCACAGTACCTCTGATGTAATAGAAACATATAAGCTAGTGGCCTGAATCTCTCTAGAAATTCAAATGCCCCGACATAACGAGGAGACAAACATTACTTACTTCCATAAAAATATATTCCCTGAAAAAGTTGGAGGATGCTGCTAGTCGAACTCATAGGTCATATCATCCGTCGTATGTGCAACACTTGGGGCACCCTTCTTGGACTGCATCAAACATGGGAAATTATCACAGACGTGGGTATTCGTGCCCAGATTTGGTATAGTAGGTGGTGTCTCATGTGGCACTCTTGGATGTAAGACCGATGGCTTAGGTGACACCCTATCTGGATCATGGTTGTGACAAATTTCTTGGAGAATTACATGAGGGATTCATAGAAGTATTGGTCTAAAAATTCCATGTACACTCCTCATAACAAGAACATAAGCAAAAGATAAAGACCCTAGCAGAAACTGATCATTGTAAAACTCACTGCCAATGTCATATTACCCATACTACCCACTTAGACAACCAAGTATTAGAAAGTTATCATGTATATGTTTTACTTTATTTTGTAGTTAATTTCCATGTTCACTTCTTTACCTTTAATAAACATGAAAAGGAAGGATATGGATGTGAAACCAATCTTTTTTTATTTTAGTATTAACATTAAATTGGATAGAATTTTTCAATGAATTAGTGCCCATATACCTATCACCAAAAACGTTACCCATTTACATTTATCATAATGGAATGACTCAGAAAATTACTCGTTCAAACCCATGAGGGCCCATACACCTCATGCACTATGAAAATCAATCACTCAATCTAATACAATGTAATAAAATTACAAGGTACTATCAAAAAATCACTCAAAAAATCACAAGTTTATTAAGAAATGCAATGAGGTGAAATACACTTATATGGTATGGCAATATGTATGACATGTGAATTATAGGTGTCTATGATGATGCATGTAGAAATACACATTTCCATCATATCACCAGTCCATGGATGGAGTACATTCTACAAGAATAATAATCAATAACACCATAGAACATGTGATTCACCAAACAGTGAAATAATATCAATTTCAATAGGAAACATAGAACTAAAATTGCATTATAGGTAACTTGGATTTTACACTGAACATGGGTTCATGATGACCAAGAATAGCTTATGATCGAGTCATAAGCGTTCCTATTCCCCAATATCTTCTCTCCAATTATTCATGTATAAAATGAAATGACCTTTGATACTACATTGTGATGACCTAGACTCGGATGCCACTTAACGGGTTCCCTAAGTACAGTGGGCCACATGGGTTCAAGCACATCTTCTCAAATGCCATAGGATACCGACTAGCATTGAGGGCCTAGAGTGTGTCTGTTGGAAGACAATACCCACATTAGAATAGTGTATCACAACAAAAGGAATATAATGGAATAACTAACAACCAAAGTAATATAAATAAATAAGTGATGAAAACTAATCCAATATATATTAAAGAATAATAATAACTGTATCAACTGGAGTAGTTATGATGTAATTTCAATTCACTAGAAAATTAGAAATCATGGTTACAAGACAATAGGTATAACATGTTCCACAAGGGAAAAGAAAAAAAATTCTACCCCATGCATCCTGGGATCCTAATCAGACATCTTCTATCAAGCTCTATCCTATTAGCACACAATCATGTATTAGAAGCTTCATGCTTCCAGTTTTCAATACATGTGACCATGTAATCTACTGTGGGTACCAAATAGTGCTAGGATTGTTTGTGAGAGGAATATATATGGGCCACCACAAATAGTATCTATAATATCCTTCTCATTTAATGGAATACACAGGTGATTATGCATGCATATATAATGTAAAGCATGCAGTATAATATAACTAAATAACCAAGTACATGCTTCAACACCTGTCTTATTTATAAACATGTAACAAGTTCATTAATTATTAAATAACCATTTAATGATAATTGGTCACATGAGACATATCCAAAACTGACAGCACCTCCTTATAGTATATGTAGTGAAGGTCCCAAGACGTAACAAGGGAACCAGACAATGATATCCAGTGCTGGAGTTCTATGTTAAAAAACATGGAAACGTAAACTCATAGAAGCTAACTCAGTAGAATATGAGTGTATATAAGGGGTAAGAGAGTAATAAAAGGAGTTTAATTGATGGAATTATACAATAAGGAACCTACCGAGTCCAATGTGATCATCCATGGTAAAATGGGGCTATGCAATGACAGGTCCCTAAGGGATTTCACCTTGGCACCTACTAGTCAATGATGAATTCAAGGAGAGTATATGAGGGATCATGTAATGATTAATGGGACCCAATAGTATTATATCAGGAATCCAAGTAATAGACATGAACGGAGACATGGTGGGTATAAACCTAAGAAAACAGTATCCTTGAATCGGAAAGGGGTTTTTCGAGACCCAACATATTCTCCTCTCAGAATCCTTGGTGAGCATGAGTTAGTCCACTCCTATTTGATATTTTAATCATGTAGTTATTCATTTGGTTCATGTCTTTCCTTCCATCACATTGGATAGGTCATGTAGAACTAAAACCATTTATTTATTAGTCCAATCCATGATAATTATTAATGTGGATAATCCAATTTGTGTTGCAACCATTTAATCAAGTCTTAGTTAGATGTGAAGGAATAATCAATTATTTTGGTTCACTCTTCCACCTTCCATTAAAAAGGAAGGGATGTTACGATAATATATCCTATATTCAATCTCATTTATTAAGGCCATGTTATATACATTGTATACTCACCTTTTCACATTTCACATTTAGTAATTATTTGAAGGCACTTAACATAGGCGGGTCTAGCAGTGATCATACATGGAACATTCCATTATGGAATTCTCAATAATAGAAATCCATTTATAATTTGAAGACTCACATTTAAAAAGTTCATTTAAGGAACACTAGAACGATGGCTCAAATATACCGAAACACTGAAAACCCATTTATGGAATAACATTTGAAATAAGGTTGAGTGAGTTGTGGATGAAACCACTGACAACTAATAACCTTTTTTGAAAGAACATAACCATACGATTCTAATGAGTATAATCATGACATGTTCATTTAAGAAATAGTTTCCATCAAAACCATTGGGCCCCACACAAATGTTCCAAAAACATCAATCATTTAGGGATGATTTATATTCCACCCACCATAGGGTGGTATGAGTCTTCTCCTCTAGTGACGTCCCATGATTTTCCTCAAATAAGTCATTATCAAAGAGAATGAGAAAAATTTTCACATGAACTTATCGAGGTTGAGAGTGATATAGAAGAAGAACTGATAAAGATGAATCCAGTAATTACCATTGCACATCGAACATGACAAACCGAAGCTGGATTAGATGCAAGACAAAAGAGATATCATGATCCCTAGATTTGGCCTTCAAAAAGATCCATAAGGGTGAATAGGGGGGATACCCCACTAGTTCACGGATTAGGAGGAATGATGGGGATTAATATATCATTATAGGTATTTTGGAAAATTTAAAGAGGTTTTTATCATATGCCAGATTGGTCTGCACAATTTATCAAACCATGGAAAAACTGTGAAAGAAGGTTCTTCCCGAAAAGTCTACCATAGCACTATTGGATCCAACCATGCGCCACCCATGCATGATTACCTAGGAAAATATTTCACCTTAATAGATTGGCTACATGGCCAGGCCAAAACCGTGCAAGGTGACACTATCTGAAAAAAACATTCCTCGTGGTTTACTATAAACCATGTAATGATTTGGTTTCCTCCAAAATGATGGGTTCTGGGCTCTGAAGAATCCCCAGACACCCTCAGAACCACTAATAACTCATTACGCATCCAAATTAGGTCCAAAGTAATGATTTATGAGAAAAAAATTAAGGATCCATACATGAGTAAAAAATCAAATTCTTAAAATTCATTACCCAAATATGGGTGTTCAACAACTTATCCATATATAATCCAAAGACACTCAAAGAATGGAACATACCACTTTCCTTGTAATTGTACGATTAACACTCTTGAACTTCATCCCTTCTATCTGCCCAGAACAACATAGATATTTGAAAAGGGTAAAAACAATGAACCCTTGATAACCCCCAAGAGAGGAGAAATCGGGATGAGAGGCTCTAGGGATGGACAGAACTCTTCGGTGGGAATCCAATCCACCTGTCAGCGTCTCAATCAGAGCTCGGATGGAGAGGTTAGATGAGCTCGAAGTTATTCATCCATTTGACTATGTCCATTATGAAATGAGGGGAGAAGAATATTTTTCAGGAGATGTGACACCACCCTGCTCTGACCCATCAAATAAAAATTAAATGTACACTAGGTGTTCTTTTAATATGAATGATCTGTACTAGACTTAACTGCCCCCCTCTTTAGGTGGTCTTTCAAGTCACGCACATGGCCATGTATTCGGTCGGTACATAGAGAGTACATGGCTACATGCGAAAACTAGGTGCATGGAGTGTAAAAAAGAGTACAAGATGTGTACTTATAAAATATCCCATATCTAACTTTTTTCCTCATATACAACCCAAATTAAATATCCATTCATGAAAAATTATTTATGGGTTGTTAAAATAATGATAAATTAAAAGAATTTATATGATATATATAAAATAATTGTGATATTGATGAATTTTTTATATTTATGAATTGTTTATATATTATCATATTTTATACCATTCAACTAACTCAAAAATTATGTTGTCGTTCATCTTTATATGTAGACTACCCCCTCCATGATGTGTTGGGGTTATTTTTTCATCCACACATCACATGGATGGTGTGTATATATATATATATGTGTAATAGTTAATGAATTTATAAGTTATTTTTTATATTAAGGTAATTATAGAAATATAAAATAACACACTCTTCATTTTTATAATGATCATTGAAAAAATGGAAACATTTCTCATATGTAAGTATGACCTACGATCATTATGAATACAATAATGTTAATTTATCATAAACATATTTTGTGTTTTGTTTTAAAATTATAATTGATATATCAATATGATTATTATTTCATAATTATTATTCATGTAATATTTAAATAATGATTTCTTTGATCATATTAATCATACGAAATGCATTTTTTCATATAATCCTTATAATTCCAAAACCAACAATGTGAAGTTAAATTATTAACTAAGCGTGTATATAATAGTAAAATATAAAATAAAATGAATTATTAAAATCAAAATTTTTATTAATAAATATATAATTAACATAATTATAATAATTAAGACGATAATTCTTGTATTTTAAAATTCTTACAGAATGTATGTGACATCATCTCAATTTTCTTTCATTAGGGATTTTTTTATGCATTTATTTTCATTTATGGAGTGTATCAATGACCTATGTTACAATTTAAATCCCAAAATTCTAATTATGAAAATATTTAATGTTTTTATTAACTTAATTATTTAATGGGGCATATGATTCCAATGTAACCAATGTGGAAAGGGACTTTTTTATTAGTATAATTTTAACTATATAACATTCAATTTTTTCCCCACACCCATATTTTTTAAAATATTTTACTTATTAGTTTATATAAATATAAATGATTTATAAATAAATATTTATGTCTCATTAATATATATTTCAATGGTTTTTAGAACATAATTTTTATTAATTGTATTAAATTTATTGACATGAAGATAAGTGGATGTTTAATGTTTAACATATACATTAACAACAAATTCTCTTACCTCCAAAACCACTAATTGTTGTTTGACATAATTGTTTAAGAATTTATTTTTTATTCCATGAAAAAACTTTATTATATTTATTTTTTTGGCTTCAAATTTTGTTTTAAAATAGAATTGTTTTTTGATATTCAAAATTGTTTTTCATACAAGTTTAAAAGTGTTTCAAAAATGTATTTTGATGAAATATTTAGTGCATAAAAGGTCTTTTTATTGATAATGTAAGTGATAATTCTTGGAGAAATGGGTTTGTCTGATATAATATATATAATATGTAGATCCCTGTTATATCTTAGGGGTGAGCCTGATATAGCTTATACAATGGGTGCACTAGATAGCATTGGGTGATTATAATAAGGATTTGATGCTGAGTGAACCCAGATAGTGTCCCAATGAATTTGGTATTGTTACTTGTCTTAAGAGAAAATAATAATGGGGATACTATATGGATTTAACTAGGACCCAATTACTTACATGATGTAGTTCAAATGGCTTATATATGTGATTCTGTATGTCGCAAACAATGGATTGATGATATTATTATGAGTTTTAATGGAATTATTTGAAAAATAAATTCATATATCATATAATATTTATTTATTTAATTATCTAGGAAAATTGATATTAAAGTAATAATTTCTTACTTTTCATGTATTTCACTCATCACAAGGTATTCTTCATTTAATTTTCCATACTATAATTTTTTAACTCATCCCCCTGTTTTGACATGTTTTTCATATGGATTATAGATAATTAAATGAAAGGAATAATAAACGTTGAATGGAATTTTGAATTATCATGAAGATAAATAATTATTTATTTTTATTGTTGATTTAATGGGTAAAATGGATACTAATAAAAAGATTAATATTTATAATGTCTATTTTTGTTATGTAATGTTTCTTGATATTATTATTAAACTATAGACATACATGATCTTTATGAATTAATGAATATGATTTATAGTTTAAATAAACTAGAACATTTAATCATTATATAAAAATCCTTGTAGTTTTTATCATAGAATGTTTTTTGAGAATTTAGAGAAAATGATATTATTTTATACATAAGTTAAAAATCCTTATAACCACAATGGTTTATACGCTAATGAGAATTATGGGCTTTAAAAAAATAAAATAGTTGATAGTGGTCTGATTGGTTAATGATATATGATTATTTATACTCTATATATGGTGGTTTTTTTGGTTTATATTATATATTCACACTATTTTTTTAATATAATAAATTTTTTGAAGTAGTAGGAACCAAAATTATATTTGGTATAAAGGAAAATATAGTGGATTATTGATTGAGAAACTAAAAAGTATAAGATATATATTAAAATGTGTTTTGTTAATTCTTAACTAGATATCATGTGTCAAAATTTATAACATGTATGTAGGTTTTCTTATAATGTACACAAAAAAGAAAAAATAACATCAATAGAAGATATGTTGATAAAGATAAAAAAGAAAATTACTCAAAGACATATGTTAAAAGATGTGGGAATATGAAACACTGAAAATGTATTATCAGAAATGGAAAATGTTTTTCATTTTTTAAATGGGGTAATAAAGTAATAGTCTTCCATGGGTAAAAAGTAAGAATTGAGTTACCACAATGAATGGGATAAATGTTCTACCCATGGAATCAGTAGAATGTTTTATATGTTGGGGTTTTTTAAAATTTAAAAATTCAATATCCTAGTAGGGAAGATCATGAATATGATTGATGAGACAGTATACATAAATTCCAGGAAATACCAAATGACACTATAGTTAAAGATGAGTAATCTAATGAATATATATTAGAGGTACGGATTATATCTTGGCCTATGTTTTTATATTTTAGTATGATATGAAAATATTCATATTTTTGTTTTTAGGAAAAAATTATTATGGAACAAGATGGAAAAATATGGTTAATGTATTATGAGTAATGATAAAAATTTATGATTTAAACAATAATGGATTTAATATTTTTGATTTATTTGTATTCATATATAATATTGTATGTTTAAATTAATTTGTACTAATATAACGTTTGATATGATAGGGTTAAATATTAATACACGTATTAACATTTTATATTTTGTAATTGTAAATACATAAATATGATTAACATTTGAAAATGTTATTTGAGAGAAATTATACTTTTCAATTTTTTGGAATATGTTAAAAGGATTTATAAAAAATAAGATTCATATTCCCATTGAAGAATATGATTATTATTTGGATGTTCTTCATATTTCTAGGAATGTAATTTTATTTATAATTTTTTAAAAAAGGACCAACAATTGGCTAGATGAAAAACCACCCCATCCAACTAGACCACCTGGCATGAGCCCATAACTAAGGGGAGACATGGGGATGTTCCCAAAATAGGCTTCTGTGTTGTGGTGGTAAGAATGACATCATTTTTTACCGAAATGGTTTTAAAAATATATACTTATTTTTATTTTTGGAACATATTTCTTTCCTATAGATATATTTGGGATTGAAAAGTGATTTTGTTATTAGTTGATTAATGTTATTTTAGATAAAGTTTTTGAATTTGGGATCCTTATATGATTATGGTAAAAAACATTATTTGATTTTTTTTAGGATTAAATGGTAGAGTTATCTTTTTATTATGGATTATAGTGATATGAGTAATTTATAGAAATGGGAAATCATATTTGGGGGATTATATGATTATGGAAGATGCATTTATGGGTATATGAGGTTATGAGTGACTAATGTGGTTGGAGATAAATTTTAATTTAATCACAGAAGAATATGTTATCACATTTTCTAATTTAATGGTTTTGTTCACTTTTCAGAATATTTTGACAAAATTTTAAGTTACTTATTTATTAAATTATCAATAATGATCATTGGGTTTTAAGATAAAATTGATATATGATCATTAATTATTTTCGGAAATTACCCTATCATGTTTTAAATATTTTTTATTTAGATAATGTATAATAATTATAGGAATGTAATTTTATTCATTATATGGTTACGTGATCATTTATATTGACATTTCAATTCTTTGATCTCGATAAATTCATCTTGAAAACTTATCATTTAGAAAAAATAACAAAATTGTGGTGGAAATTTACAAATTAATGAAATTAAACATATAATGTATGTATGGTTTTGTATATTTTTAGAATATATGGAATGGAATTATTAAACCCTATGGAAATGATCCTGAATTTGAATTTTTTATGATAATATTTAGAGAAATGATGGTATGTTTTACCTAAAATTGGTTTATGGTTTGTGGATCTTGACATTCTCATTATCATTCACATTAATATAATCAATGATGTGTGTAACTATCCATTATTAAATGAGAATGAAGGAATTCATCTCTGTCCAAATCATATATTCCGACAAATTGTATTCATCCTGGAATCCTAATATCTACTATTTCATATCATCATTTGTAACATCCTGATCCTGGATATCACCCTATGGTGCCTCAATCCTTGTTGGACATATGGGCTCAAGTGCATATCCCCAAATTCGCGAGGCTACCAACATGCGGTGAGGGACTAGGTGAGTAAGTAAGGATACTATTCATTCAGTACTAGAGTATCATAGTGGAAGTCGATCATATAAAAAATACAAGAAGAGAATAAATAAGTATTAAATGACGATAAGGAAAGACATGATGTCATATCAATATGAAGAAGCATCTCATATACAAATTCATGTAGATGGTACCGGTATCATGAATTCAGCCAAATAGGTACATTGCAGAACAATATAGTACAAGACCTAAAAACAACAGAAGACCAAAAAGGTATCCTGGCATCCCAAGTCTCTTTATAGACCTATGCTCTCCCCAACAAATTCCAAAATCAAAAAAATTAACTTGAGTGCTTGTCCCCTATCATCACCTCCAACCATATAATCTATTTGGGTCCCTGTGGAGGCCCAAATAGGGTGTGAGATAAACATTCTAGTAGGAAACCACCAAGGTCTGTACAATTCTAACAACAATATAAAAAAGTGATAGCATGTGTAGACAACAAACAAATTTAGTGTGTATTTACATGGAATATGTCTAAATTAGTACGTAAAACTAAATAGTTCTTAAGGATACCTATAAAATAGATGCATCTACTAACAGGGCAACTATAACTAGGAAACAAGAAGTCCCCCAGCCATGCTGTTCATCCATATGTACAAATCAATCCACAACAACAATGTATAGAGAAGAAAATAATCTCACAAACACACTCTATAGTGTAGTCAAATATCCCACGGACATGTTGAATTGTGAAATAAAGACTTGAAGGGATAGATCCAAGGTGTCAGCAGACAAATACATCCATGTTATATATCAAAACCATAGATGGCCTGATCCATAGAGCATGTCCAAGGGATCCCATTGACTTCCATGGGCATCCCGGGTGGACACATAGTTAGGAACTAGTTGTGGTCCTGTTAATATATAAATAGCATGTCCTACATGAGACCAAGAATTCCGGATCCATCGGGTAGTAATCTTGGGGAATCCTTCATAATCAAGACCCACAAGGTAGAGTGAACCCATGGAATCCACTACCACATTCTCTATCCATGTATAGCATTCTCTGACATCTATCAAACCACTCAATCATGCTTTAATTCATTCAAAATAAATATTTAATCTAGGTGAGTATATCCGCTCACGTCATGCTTCACAATCCATGAGTATACCCACTAATGCAAACCATTTATCAACTACAAGCAATTGGTCCTAAACTCCCATAGAAACAATTTAAACTGGCATTATTAATTTCATATTGTTATACACACCTGTATTATCCATTACAAATTTAATATAGGTATACCCACCTATATAATCCATTTAACATTCCAATACATCTAAGTAGTGAAGAAATAACATGATATTCGTTAATCAAGGAGCTAGTACATATCATAAATAGGCTACTCAAACAATCAAGGCACTTACGGGCTATATATAACTATGAATGAACAAGAACACGACCATTTGGTGGTCTAAATAAAAATAAATATGTTAAAACCATATGGTTCACCACATGGGTGACCCTGAAATGAGAAATAGGTGAAAAAACACATAAACAGAACCAATGTGCATCCTCACATAGACTGAATAAAACTACAACAACAAAATTTCATAAAAATGCGTCCTTGCCGAAATGTATGATAGGCGGCATATTGGACGAATGCAAAAAAAGAGCATGAAAAGAGGAAATAAAGTGAAAACAAAATTCCTTTCCTCAGTAGTAGACAAATCGTCCAGTATCATGTCCTGATCCATCCTGTTGGGATGAAATCTAATGAACGGATGAAGAATAAGATATTAGGGAATACGAGCTTAAATCTAAATAGAACAGTCATTTTTATGAATAATCAAGAACAACCAAAATGGAATCGAGTACTTACTGATGTGGTTCCAACGTCACCAATGACACTTGAATCTGAATTCAGACAGCTTCTAAAACCGGAAACCTATTTTAGAGGTCTTTTAAGTTAAAAGGTGAGAGGAAAATAAAGGTGTGTCAATATATGAGGCTATTGCCTTTTTGTATAAAAAACAGTTGGTAAAGTTTATGTTGTGTACTCTAATTTATTTTTTTTCTCATCCAGATAGGATACACATCATAATGCGATAGTTCACATCATCTAATAGAAGTACACGATGTGTAGACCATGTATGTGATGTGTACATGGCCTAAAACCAGATTTCAGTATGTTTCCCCAACTATTTATTAAAAAATAACCCAATATTTCGATAGCCCAACCTAGTGATTAATCCAAAAAGTAATTTAAACACATTTAACATAAAAAATCATCTTTACCTCATAAAATACCCTTGATCATAAAATCTCCCCACATATAACAATTCATCCCCAAATTGCTCTCTTAAGGGTGGTCAAGATCTATTGAAAAACAAATCTGGCCACTGAGCATGTATGTCATTATCCATCTCCCTAGTCTCATCATGTAAATGGATGTTCATACATAGCACCCATACTAGACGAACTGACTAGCCCCAATAAAACTTCTTTATCATGTCAAATATTTGAATCAGATTCTCTTTAATGGATGAATTGACATACAAGTCTACATTCTCAGGCTATAAATCATGAGATGTTTCTGTGGGATAGAATCATAGTAGAGATAAATGAGAGACATCGTGCATAGATCAGTACCTATGAGGTAACTCAATCGATATTAAACTGACCCAACTATCCCCGGAATCTCAATCGGCCAGACATATCTCAGTGAATGATTACCTTATCTCCTGATCAACAGGTGTCCCAGCCATCGTGAAACATGAAAAAAATCATGATGCCCAACATCAAACTAAAAATTTTATCTGAGGATATTATCATATGATGTAGAATGAGATAGTCTAAGGAACATCCAATTCAAAAATAAATTGGTCCTTCTCTTAGGTTTTCTACATGAGATGCAATCCCTGTAATGGTACCTCTCCTGCCCCTACCCAGTTCATGGGAGATTGACATGGCCTTCCATATAAATCCTTATAATGATCCATATGTATCTTTTCCAGAAAACCATTATTTTAGGAGAACTAAACCAAGGGAATGTGTATCTCCCAATATCCCTTAAAATATTGGACGCATTCATGTAGAATGTACTATAGCACCTATATCATATGCTCTGATTGTCCGTCAGTCTAAGGGTGGTATGTTGTGCTCAGAATCACCTTTGTTCATAGAGACCTCTGAAAAATATTCCATAAAAATGACATAAAGCATGAATACATACATGAAATTATTGTCCATTGGACCCCATGAAGTGATACCACCCCTCATATTATTAACATTCCAATATCATGAACACTGATGGTATCCTTGCTAGGTAGGAAATGTGAGACATTCATAACCTTGTCAACAACAACCCACAAAACATCATTGTCTAATGCGACCTCGACAAACCAGTCACGATATCCATCATGACATCATCCCATTTACACTATAGGATAGGTAACTATGTAAAAATCCCATCTGAGGACTAATTTTATGCTTGTTCCTTCTGATTAGTGGAACACCTAGTAATAAAACTAAATATTTCATGCTTCATTCAAGGCTATCAGTACTACAATAACATGTCACGGTCAATCTTGGTAACTCTATGATGCATTACTAAAACTATAGCATGAAACTCCTACTTCACTTCCTCATTTATATCCACTAGAACCCAACCACGTCCATGGATACTCAAAATCTCATAATCCCCTACAATCCAACCAGAATGAGGGTCCTCACCATACACAGTTTCCTATAGAAATAGACCTTCTAAATCTAATAGTTGCCTCATCCTAACTCTCTCTAGCATGGTAGAGGACATATCTACAGATGATAGAAATTTTTTACCATATATATGGTTCACCTCAATATGCATCTCATAAACCAATTCCATATGATGCCACTCACAACTGGTCGGCTGCACTGCATGAATCTGATCATTCTTGCTTAGGGAATCATCTACTGCATTTCACTTACCATGCATGTAGGAATGCCTGATGTCAAAGGTTTGTAGGTACTCCAACCACCTTCGCCACATCAAATTCATATCATGCTATGTAATGATATAATTGAGTCATTTATGGTCTGTATACAGCATAAATTCTCTCTTAGTAAATAGTTCCTCCAACATCGCAATGCATGAACAACTACAGCTAACTCGTCATCATGTGTAGGGTATTTATTCTTATGGGGCCTCAATTTCCAAGACCCGCACACCATGATTCAATATCACTGCATCTGTACTACCCCAAACCCAATACCTAAACTATCACAAAACATAGTGTACCTCTTTTCCTACTCTGATAATATCAGGACTGTTGCAGATATCAACCTCCCTTTCATCTCTTAATAGCCTGTCTCGAAAGATGATGAAAAAAAATTCACCACCTTATAATACATTAATGTTAATAATGATAATATGAATGATATGTTCTATATAAAATTAATTCAATAACCAGCTAGCCCCAACAAACTATGTCTGTCAAAACTGTTCTTGTGATGTTCCTCAGAATCTAAAGCTCTCAACTTCTCTAGGTCTAATGATAGTCCACTATCATAGATAATGAAACTAGGGAAGCGAATCTGATCCATCATATAGTGTCACTTTATCATCATATCATATAACTGATTTCCTCTTAGTGTATTCAAAATTATCTCAAGATGATTTGAATGTTTGGGTCGATTGTAATAATACACCACGATATAATCCAAGAAAACCACCACAAAATAATCAAATTAAAGAAGGCACACATAGTTAATTAGTTCCATGAAACAGTCTGACACATTCTTGACAAAACATGTCATAAATAAATACTCGTATAACCCATACCTTCTTTAAAATGTTGTAAGGGGTATGTGTGTAGGTTAAACCCACACCCGGTGATATCCTAACACCATGTCAATCTCAGTTAATAGTCAAGTACCTTAAAGATGATCAAATATGTCATCTATCTGGGGAAAAGGATATCAGTTTATAATCGCATGTTGTTCTACTTTCTGACATTCCACACATATTCAATGATTAACATTCCAAATTTTTGTAAAAAAAGACCGGCGTTCCCCATGGAGAAGTACTGGATCTGATAAACCAAATCACCAAAAAATCTGTCTTCTGCCTTTCGTGGTCCTTCAACTATGTAATAGCCATCCTATATAGAAGAATGGATATCGGTGCATCTCTGGGAACTATCTCTATGGGGAACTCCACCATTATATCAAGAGGTAAAAAAGAAAATTCATCGATAAGGAAATACATGAAGTGACCAACCAATGGAGGAAAGTGCAGCTGAATCAATCCCTTACAATTCAGAAACAATTTATCAATATAGGTTTTCATCATGCCAATACCATGATGTTCGGGTCCAACTCTGCTTTCCGAGACATCCCATTCACCAATGTGAATAAACACTACCCCATGGTGATGTGAAATTTACTGATTGATGATAGTAGTCAATGTTTTCCGATAATCCACGAGCTAGTCCTTTTCCTGAATGATGTTAAACCCTATCAACATGATGACATAATGATCTCAGATAAGGTGACACCCTCCAACCATAAGGGGACACTCCATACACTAGCACAGAACACCCATTCTATCTCCCAATGGTGTGTCTCATGTAAAAACTCCCTATGAAAGAAAAACCACAATCCCAAGGCTTTTTACCACTCGTGTAGAGATAACACTATGAGAGAAACCTATATCGAAAATAGTATATGTTATATTACAAGATTCTATGATCATACCTCTCACCGTAGATAGTCTGGGATCCTTCTCTGGTTGGGTCTGTTGAACTGTAAAAGTATGGATTGTATCATAGCCCTCTGACCTAGTCTAGCAACCTTGAGCTGATCTTCCCGACTATCTATGAGATCCCGATGACTAGATACCATGTCTAATACCAACACTACAATTGCTAGACCGACACGTGTGGATCCATATTCAATCCTAAATTGGAAATAAAGAACATTTTCTTAAATAAGATGTCAAAGAAGACCCCTACCACTCACACCTAGATGGAATATCTGGAAAAACTGCTGTATTTTCCCCATTAGACCTTAGGCTCGACACTCTACTCGGTTGAGTTTGAACTGATTTTTCATGTGGAATCACCTACAACACAAATGAAAATACACAAAGCTATCTGCACACACATCCTGACTAGAACTCACATCACGAGAAGCCATAAAATGGCCCTTCCTTCCTAATGATGTATATCCATTGGGATGAGAAACAACACCCCCTTGATATTTACTCAAAACATCCCATATGATCTTCTATATAATCTAAAACTGATTAAAAATCACATGGATAGAATGAAACCTGATCATAGTTGATCATAGATATGATAACATGTCTATGTTTTTGCATGATGTGTCACTCCCTCAACAGAGAATCAGTATGATTTATATGGTCAAAATGTTGTAGCCCTATAAAGCATGTTGGGAATTCCATAACCATCACCATGCAATATTCCAGACACATAAACTGAATAGAATACTCTTCCCACACTATAACAAAGTAAAATCAGTCATAGAAGTGAGTTTGAAACTCATCCAATCAAATATTTCACAACACATCTTCCTTGTTCAAAACATCGCACCAGTGCATTCTTTCTCCACATAGCATATAAGTCGTGGGCTTGACCCTCCACTAATGAGGCATCTCTAGATGCATAATAATTGATGACATGGTATCTAGGCATAGATCTATAGACTGTTCTCCTCCATCCTTTGAATATGTATGAGTATTCTGCTATTGGAACACCCGTGTCAGTTTATCCATAGTCAATGATTGCTATTGTTCTCTCTTTAATGTCTGCATATACCGAAAGAAACCATCATGGAACTATGCCCCCAAACCTATTTCTGGAAGAACCTCATGTTCCATAGATAGTACTATAGGAGGACCAACCAGTAGCCTATGTCCCGCCATCTTTGAAGTACGGTCATTGACTCCATCATGACATATAATTAGAGGTCATCGTGTTGTAATGTCTCCACAATGCCATACACATGCATCGAGAATGTCAATGTTAGAGCATAAAGTACAAATCATAGGACATGTCAAACCATTCTATCAACCATGTCAACCCATAGACTATTCCTAATGACAACTTTGTATAAGGAACAACCAAAGAACCTCTAGAAATAATTTCTCATGCCCACAGAATAGTCGGGTCTAGTTCATGTCTCTATTCACCATTCATGTCTCTATTTCAATAAATTTCACATTCACATATCTATGAAATTTTACCAAGGTTACCAATTCTTAATCCATGAGGTCCCATAACACCTCATGAACCCATAAAATTTCTCCCATTCAAACCATACATTTTAAAATTTTATTTATCATTTACATTTCACCGGTGCATCATTTCATAATTCATAAGGGTACAAAGCCTTTATGGATTTACAAATGACATCACACCATTATCTACTTCACCAAACTAACACAAAAACATGTAAAATATAACATAAACTCTCACTACATCCTGAAATATCTAATGCATCCTAGATGGAATGGCAGAATGCATGACATATGATTCTACAATGTGTTTATATGATGCATGATATGGAACAACCTCATCTCATCAGGTTGAATGTAAAATGGAACCCACAATTGCATCAATAGTAATAGCAGAAATACTATTTTTCACCCAACGATGAAATCCAATTAACTATAACAGTCAAAATCACAATAATCAGTACTCATTTGATGAAATATGGATTTTCCATGTACACGGGGTAGCTACTACCAGACACAATTTAGTACCAAATCCCATTTTCTTCATATTACTGTCTAATGTCGCCATATACTATGTCAAAATAGAAAAGAAAAATCCTATGGTACCTTTTTTTATGGTGATGAACCCAAATTACACCCTATGGTTCCCCCATAATGGTTATCCACATGGAATCATGTGCATCTCCCGAAATGCAAGAGGTCGTCGACTAGAAGCAAGGGTATTTTTGAGTTCTGGGGGATAATATGCCCTCATTAAAAAATTAACATATTAGAATTAAAAAATATATAAATAGAATAAGAGAATAAATAATCAGAAACTGAATATAAGTAAAGACAAGAATACATATCAATAACAATAGGAGACTCATATAAAAAATGATGCAGATAGAACCAGAATCCAGAATGTATCCAAACACTACATGGAAATACAATACAGTATATGTCCCAAAAAGATCAATATAAAAAAAATGAATCCTGGAATCGCAAGACTCAATATGGTTATATGCTCCCCTACTAAAAATCCACTGTCACCAACCTATAATAGGGCTCTTTACCATATCATCACCTGTAACCACATAATATGTTTGGGTCCCTGAGGAGGCCCAAACAATGTGTGAGATAAACATCCCAATAGGCCACCACCATGGTTTGTACAATTCTAAAAATAGTTTTTAAAAGTCAAATAAAGTGTAAAAACTCAGTAATGTATGATTATATTCCCATCACATAAGTATATTGTAGATTGTAAAACTAACCAGCCCTCATGCCTATGTACAAAAAGATTAATCTCTTAACAAGGAATATATAACAAGTAAACAAGAAAGTCACCCGATTACACCGTACATCCCTCTGTATCTAGAAATACACATCCACACTATATTGAGAAGCCAAGTATCCCATGAACACTCTATATATTTATGTAAAATATCTCACAACCACACAGAAAAGTGAATTTTAGACCAAATGGGCCAGATCCAAGTTGTTTGCATACCAAGTCATCCATATTATATATCTAGACAACAAAGAGACGGAACCAATGAGCTTGTCCAAGGAATCCCATCATGTCCCATGGGCGTCCATGGTAGATACTCGGTTAGGAACTAGTTGGTGTCATGGGGGATATGAAATAGCAAGTCCTAAATGAGCCCAAGAAGGTCAGATCCATTTGATTGAAAGGTCCAATACATCCCTTGGAATCAAGACCCAAGGGAAAAATTCAACCCAATGCATCCACTATCGTATTCCAGATCCAGAGGGAGCAGTCCAAGGAATCTAAAAAACAACTCAATAAAGCTTAAATCATTCAAATTAAACATTAAATCCACGTGAGTATAACCACTCACATCCACCTTCACAAGGCATTAGTATACCAACTCATGGAAAACATTTATTACAAATAATTATTGGTCACACACACCCATATATACCATATAACATGAAATTATCATTTTTAAATAGGTATACCCACCCATATTATAAATTAACCATTTTATATCGGTATTTCAACATATATAATCCATTTAACATGACAAACCATCAAAATGGGTTGGGAATAACATGATATTCATTAATCTAGGATGAGAACATCTCTTAAAAAATATACTCATGATATCAAGGCATTAACATGATTAATATAACTGAGAAAGAACAAGAACACACCCCATTATGTAGATTAAATAGGTATAAATAGGTTAAGACCACAAGGTTCACACCTTGTATGACCCTAAAATGAACTATAGGGTCCAACACACCTAAACGAAACCAATGGTATTCCTCACATGGTCGGACTACAACCATGACAATTAAATATCTATAAAATGAGGCCTCAGTAGAATGTACTATGGGTGGAATATTGGATGAACGCCTAAGAAGAACAACAAATGAAAAAATAAATTTTAGAACATGTACCATAAATTAGTAGTAGACAACTCATCTAGTATCAAGCCTTGATTCTTCCTTGTTTGTAAGAAATCTGAATAACAGACGATGAATGGGATATTAGAGAATATATACCTAAATCCATATAGTGCAGCCATTGTTTCGAAGAATAAATATTTCCTAAATTGGATTTTAGTTATTACTGATGCACTTCCAATATTATAGATGTCACTTGAATTAGATTTCAGACATCTTCTAAAATATAAAATTTATTTTAGATGGTTTATGTATTAAAAAATGAGAGAAAAAATAATGTGCATCAAAATATGAGGCTACTACCTCTTATATATAAAGAACCCCAACGGAAAAGTACATGGCATGTAATCCAACTAAATTTTTACTTGACTAGACTAGAAACACATCAAGGTGGGCCAGTTCAAAGCATATACTGGATGTAGACGATGTGTAGACCAAGTAAACGACGTGAACCTATCCTGCAACTTGATTTCAGTCATTTTCCCTTTTTTTCCAAAAAACAACCCAATCGGCCAATGGACCAACCTATGGTCTAATTCAAAAAGGAATGCAAACAAATTTAACTTGAATATATGTTCCTTACCTAAAGAAAAAACCAGGATATTACAATATTATACTTCTTTTTCTCTATTATAAATTTGTTTCTAAGTAATTCTTTTTTATGATGTGGGTTTCAAAAAAAGTTAATTACCAATTTAAATCATTTAATTAATGAGATAATTTAATAATTATCAGGAAACTTTTTATTAAATATGGGAGGAGAGAAATTTCACACCACATTATTTAAAAAAATCTACGATCAATAGCATATAAGTTACACAAAAAAGCGTTATAGAAACATGTAAACATATTATATTGAATATGTCTCTTATAACCTAGCCATTATATTAGTTGGTTTAAAGAATATTAAATAATTATATATATATATATAAAAATATAATAATTCCTTTCTTAATATTAAGTGTTTTTATAATGGATTATTTAATAATAAATCTATTTTTCGTAATGTAAATTTATAAATAAAAAATATGTTATCTTTAAAAATTATTTTTCTTGATTTTTGTTATAATGTATTATGGTTAACGTCTAGAAAATTCAAATTTTTTAGTTGATAAAATTAATTTCATTTTTGATATCATGATCTCGAAATATACTTTGTTTTATATTTTTTTATTTTTTGAAAAATATTTATATTTCCATGAATATTGAAAATTGTAATTTTTTATAAAATGTCATTCATTATCAATAAATTATTTAACTTAAATATAAATATGAGTATTAAGTTGATTAAAATTATAATATGTATTATATAGTTATATTTAATCTACTTAATTACTTTTAAATCTATTTTTATTTTTATTTGAAGAGTTAGTTTATTTTTTGGATGCAAACGATATTTTTCAGAAAACTGTTTGAAAGTGTATAATATTAACCTATTTCAATTCATTAAAAAACCTATAATGATGAATTAATTAGATTAAACTATTGTGTTATATATCTATATGTATGAATTTAGTTTATATTGATTATTTCTACTATTCATAATGTTATTATAAATTCATTTTTTTGGAAAAAATACTTGCTTTGTGAACTCATTTTTTCATCAGGATAGTGAGTTTGATTTTAAATTAAATTATAATAAAATATGAATTAAATATTTTATAATGTTTTTAATATTTAAAATATTAATAATTTATATTATAGAATAATTTAGTATTATTTTTTCACTATGATGAACACTAGAAATGAAAAAAAATCTAATTTTCATGGTTATGGTTAAAAAGGGTTCATTTAGGGGTGAAAATGAATAGATAATAGGTAAACTGATCTAAAACATGTGAGGAACCAATTACATGGACATATTAATAAATTATAACATCTATTTTTCAATAATGACACATTTTGGAATATTTTGACATTTGAAATCTTTGGGTACTCATTATTCATTTCCAAAATTCAATGTGTGTACTCTCACTAACTTATAAAATGCCAACTTCACTTATATGTTGTTCAACCTATCAATTACATTTTTATGAGCCAAAAAATATAAATATAAATTTCATTAATTCCTTCCACATTACCGAGATAACATTTTTTGATCATATATCCATCCTATGTATCATTTTGGTGCTTACCTGTGGATTTTTTCTGAAGAATATATATCATAACTAACCAGGTGGGATTATTTTATTTCATTATCTACGTTATTAAAATATTATTCAATTATAATTATCTGATAAAAAATTATCTCATATATAATTATATGTTACTATTTTATTCTCATATCATAAATTCATCTCCTCTTCTTCCAAAAGTGAAACAAAATAATCATTCGTGCGTACAACTGATTATCGTGTCGCAAACCGATGTTAATAATTTTACATATGTGCATATCATGGAGCTATATAATGATTAATTTAAAGTATATATACATTATTTAGAACATAAATATATTTATAAAATTATTATATATCATATACTTTGTTAAATTATATTCATTGGGGGATACTATAATTTCTATCGCCTATTCGGCAGACTACTTACACACTATGCGATATGATGAATTTTTAACTAACCCAATTCATTGAAGGTAATAAGGATAAATTTAATGAATATATGTCATTTATCAGAAATTATTATGAAATTAATCAAATAATTTAAAATTTAAATAGATAATATATCATTTTATTTTTTATGCTTCCACTCCCAAAAAATGGTAACATCATTCATGCATACATGTGGACTTATGTATTATGTGATATGATTCCTTTTTCATAAAAAATAAATTGGATGATATTTATATCAATATTTAAAAAATAATATAGTATTTTAGATATTTTTTAATTATTAAAGACAAAATAATACTTACCTTTTATATATAATGATCTTTGAAAAATGAAGGTGATACTCATGCGTATATATGCCTCATTATCTCTATGATTGTATCATAGTTTGTTATCCATATCTAAGGATCGTGAATAATTTTAAATGTATAATATATTTATAAATATAATATTTATTTGATGATAATTATTGTTGATATGTTGATATTATTATAAATGTTTCTATACTCAACCTAACAAATTCAATATTGACATAAAAATTGAATAATATCAATAAAATTTATGTGATCATAAATGTTTAACAAATTGTGTATAGAATGGAAAAAGATAAAAAAAAATATAATAAACATTGAGAATATTATTATTATGTTATATAATTAAAAAATTATAATTTAGGAAGAAAATATATGTGCATGATGACAAAGAATCATGGTAAAGAAATCCATCACAATTTCATTTCATTGAGTAATATTTTGATGTTTGGAACATATATTATTTTTTCATGTGTATATACGTCCACTTAGACATGTTATATGATTAAATTACCTTATATCATATAATTTTAAAATTTTTTTTTGGAGGATTCTAATTTATATTTAACAAAAGGGGAAGGGGATATTATTTTTAAAAATATCCTCTTAAAAATGTATTTTTTATCTCTTTTCCATAAATGTCTATATCACTAAAATTATTTTACATTAGTGTTTATATGGATAAATAAGTTTAATATATAACATATTATGTCTTTTTTGATTTATTTTTAATGTCTTTTAAATTGAATATTTTATCATGTATTAATTTTTTTTAATAACCAAAGGAATGTTCAATGCTAATATATATGTCAATAAAAACATTTCCTGTTGTCGTAACCATCTTTTATGTTCAGAAACATTTAAAATATATTATTCATCATTAAAATCAAATGAATATTTTGGGTATTTTTTATTTAATCTTGTTAAATTGATATATTATTTCAAAATTCGATAGTGCTATTCATATGGGTATGAAAAATATTCATATGTTTTTTGATTAAAAAAGTGCAAGATTAAAATGTTTTATTAATGATATGTTAATTGTGAATTATTTGAGAAACCATTGATTCTAAGAGATCTTCTAAGATGCGTTGAGACTTATTATATATTATTAGTGAGCTTGATATAGATTATACGATGTGTGTACCTTGATAGTGATGATATATCCTGATATAGTTTATATTATGGGTGCTCCAAGATAATTCCCCAATGCATTGGGTAATTTTCCACATCTTAAAAATAAAAAATAGGTAGTCACAAAAGGTTTTTACATATGGATTTTAATTGTATCTATTTATTTATAACATGGGATTAAAATTGTTTATGAATGTGATGCTCTATAATTCAAAAAATTGTTTATTTTTATTGATATTGGTTGTAATCGTATTTTTCAGAAACAATTGTTTGGTCTTTTATGTGGAAATTATTTATTTCATTCACTCAATGTAAATTTAGATTAATTTAATCATTTAATTGGATTTCCTTTATTCACAAGAAAAATATAATTATTCATTCTGTGTCTCTAATTGATATTTTTGTTCCCATACCAACATTTTGAAAATAATCACCAGATTTTCAGATGGGTAAAGAGAAGTATGATTTCATGATTAATGTTAATAAAATATTTCATTAAATTACATATTATTTTGTTTATAATTTTTTTATTATGGAGAAAATTGATACTGATAATAAGTTTGCACATTGTTATTTATAGTTTTTATAATGCATGTGTAATGAAATAATTACCTAAAAATATAATCTTAAATGATATTTAGGAATGAAAGAAATTGATTTCATGTCTGATATACTAGAATATGTAATAGATATATCTATGTCCATACAAGTTGTATGTATGAAATTCTTGTTAAAAAATAGACTTGGAAATATAATAGAACTGATTAAGTGGTATATATTTACATATGTATTGATAATAGGGATGGATTTCTTGAATATAAGTTGAGAAAAAATTACTAAAATAATTCATGATGATTAATTATAATATTATAAAAAAATTAAAAAACTAAAATCACAAAATAGAAATTTGTACATGAATGAAATATTTTATTTCATGAGAAATATGTCAAATAGTTTGTAAATTATTAATATGCATAATATGTTTTATAATAATAAATATATGAATGTCAAAATAAATGATTAAAATACAACATTTTATTGGTGTTTTGACATTGGACATATAAATGAAATTCACATTCTTATTGTATAGAGTGATAAATTATTGGAATAATTTGATATATTACAATATAATTTATTTGTCATGTTTTTTAGAACACCTTTTGTGGAAAATATAATTGTGTTAATAGAATATCAGAAATAATAAAAAGTAATTTATATTTTTAAATGTGTAAAAAAATAATTAAAATTAATCAATACTCTTTGTAGATGAATTTAATTAGTGTGGTTATGATATTCATATCAAAATCAAGTTTAAAACATTTAGTAATTTTTTTGTGAGAAAAAAATCATATTTGAAGGACTAAAAATATGATTCCATCGTATCAAAGTGAAAAATAATAAATCAAATTTTTTTATTACTCACTGAGAGTTTAGAATTTTTTTACCAATATATATTCAATATACCACTTATTGGCATCATATATATATAAGGAGGAATAATTAATTTTTTGATATGGCTCGACCAATTAACAATCAATCTAACAAAAAAATATCTTTTAGAGTTATATACTTGAAACAATATATTACTATATAATTATATTCTATATAATGAATTTTTTAATAAATGATATGTGATTTTGATTAAAAAATACCAATTATTATTCAGTACAAAATTATATTTTAAAATATTATCCATGGTGTAATGTTTCAGATAAACAAGGGCCAAAATTTAACATGATCTTATTTATTTTATATTTTAATAGAAATAATTGAAATTGTTTATATCATTCTAATGGAAATGTAGTGATTATTTCATAGACAATAATATTTCATGTGAATTAATTTATTTTTCATAGATTTATTGGAATGAATATTTAACATAGTTATTTATAAACCAACCTCACTTGAATTGTCCCTATGATAAATTTTAGTTAGATTCATATGATATTATTGAAATATTACTATATTAGATATTAGAAGAACAATGATTATTTTTTAATATATTTTTATATTGGATGATACAAATTAAATTATGAAAATGTTAATGAGGTGATATTTATACATAATTATAATATTTCCTATTAGTGTGAAATTGATATTTCATATTCCACAAAATTTATAGAGGCCATAAAATCTTAAATCTGAACCATATACAGGAATAATAATTTAATATTGTATGAACATATTAAATTATCAATAATTATTAGGATAATTTAGGGGTTTCATAATAAATCATAAATTGATGTTGTCATGTATTACAATAAATATTGTTTTGTGGGAAAATGTTAAATATTAATTCATGGTATTGAGTATGAAGAATCTTTTTCACACTTTTTTTTATATTCCATTCATATTTATTTTCATATAATCTTATTATGATTTTTAGTTCGAAAAATTGGAATTAAAAATTACTTACCAAAATTTAGAACTATTATTGAATGTGTATATATGATAGAACATTAGAATTTAATTATATATAATGATGTTGGTAATGTTTTCAAGTTGAAATGGTATATTTAAGTACTAAATAATTAATATTGGTGTTAAAATATTCATCTGGATGATTCATTAAAATTTTTTAGTTTATTTAAAGGGAATATGAATCTTAAGAATATAATAAGTTTAATGGGAGAACAATATCATTTCTGGTGTTGCTTGTGTTGTAATATTAGATGTTAATCAATTCATTGGAGTTTATTTAACTGATAGAGGATTTAAAAAATATCAATGAAATCACACTACTAATCCAAATTTTTTAGGAACTATAGTATAATGGGACATTATAGTTGACTTCACCACATACAAAAATGTGGTTTATGAGAATAGTTTTGAATACTTCAACTCGGTGTAATATATCATAGTGGACTTATATTTATATTTGGGTTTTATAGAAACACATGTCAATATAGAAGTATTGTTCTTCATGAGATAATTTTTAAGATAATGTTATTATGTTTTATGTTCAAGCTCTATATTTAAAAATTCTTGATATAGTTATAAAATTTTTAAATCTTTTTGGATATCATGATTATTCATTAAAAATTATAATATTTGTGTACATCCTATTTATATTATAACTATAATTAAATCATATTTAAATAATTATCCATATTGAGATACTATTTTTGATAATTATAAAATGAAAATATGTTAATCAAAATAACTAATATCTCAGTGGTTATTTCAATTAATATTGTTTTGGATAATTATTTTCAATATAAGACATAAGTGAAGTGGCATTCAAAATGCAAATGAATACATAAAAAGATGGACTTGAGAAGTTATTTATATTATTTTTGGATAGAAACATCAGTAGGGTTATAAATATTCATTCCGTAAAATATTCCATTTTGGGGGGTTTTACTAATATCATAAGGTTTTGGTATTATATAGATCAATATAATTATTTGTGATAAAAAAGTTCCCTAGGATTGATATTCAATATGGTATAAAAAGTGTAAAAACATATATGTAATTTTGTGTGCTCATCCAAATTTTTATTATTATTGGATATACAGAATAAATTATAAACCACAACATCGTAACAATCACCATAGAATAGTCTTTAATAAATCAAATCTCTTTATACTACATCTCTTTATCTATGTTGAATGATATGGAAAATTTTTTAATGACCACTTCTTCAATATTTCTGGAATTTTTTAATGATATTGACACATTCAATTATGTATCGATGTTTTGAATGATTAAATAGTTTTATCGAGACACAAGATTAATAAGGTTACTATTGATTGTGTAATAGCTATGGGAAGCCAAAAATTTATTAATTAATAATGTATGAAACATACAGGATTCAACAAGATGATTCATTCAATGAAAATGTACTATATAATAGATTTTGTAAACCTAGTTTTTAAATATTGTTGATTAAACTCATACATTAATATTTCCATTCTCAAACTATTTTCATCATTAACCATTGTATATGATGTGATAATATATCATTTATGGAAAATGTGTCTTATGAATTAATATTTTGAAAAATTTCATGCCACTAGATTCATTTTTTAACACTCCAAAATTTTACTATTTTCATATTAAATAAATATTATGTTGAATATCATACTTTTATAACCAACACTGAACTAAAATGGGAAAATATTAATTTTTAAGGGAAAATAATATAACTAAATGTTAAAATTTATACAATATGATAATAAAATGTGATATATCACTAAAAATATCATATGGTTAAGAAGAACCCATGAAAATAAAAGTACCTCGACTGTAATATGATTATACATTCTTTTCTCCATGGAGATCGCAAAAATTATTTCAGAAATAAGAATATGGAAAAAAATTATAAATATAATAAATATTATAAAAGTGATAGAAATGGGTATAATTAATGTTTACATTGATGTATGTAATGATATATATATGAATGAAATATAAAATTAATATATATAGTCATATAAAATATGTGGGTTGGATATATGGTTAATTAAAGTATTGTAGAGTGATAAAATCTCATTGGGAATTCATGTATCCAATATGTATATTAAAAGTATACATTTATTAGTATGGAATATAAAATACTATTAATCATAAACAAAAAATTTCATGATAATGAAATAAAAAGATGATTTTTAACTAAATAATTTTATATTGAAAAATATATTTCTATGACTTACCATATTATTATTTATGTTTTTGAACAATGATTTAATGTATTTTTAAAGATAAATGGATTATTTCAAAATTTATGTAATGAAAAAAATTAATGTTAATGAGATAAATATATGATATTATGAGAATGTGAATAAGATTTCGCAGGATAAAAACAGATATTTTTATAAGATTTATTTTCAAATAGTTATAAATTTGAATCTAATAGGATTAAAGTAACCATTTTGTAATTATGATTCTAATTTAATGTTTCAATTTATAATCAAATGTATTAATATTTATTTAATTTGTAATTTATATAGAATAAAATTTAGAATAATTAATGTTAAAAGTATTGTATTCTTGTAGAAATAGTTATATATATTAGGTTTCCCATTAAATGATTATTTTAGCATATTTAAAAATTGCATTATATTAAATTTATTTATATTAATTGATAATCATTTTTAATTTATTTGATAATATCAATTAAATTTTTAAGCATAAAATTATGTTACCAAGGTAAATATTATGCTACCATAATAAAGGTAATATGGTATAAAATGTGTTAAAATTTGTGGTAATGACATAAAATATCATGAAAAATTATAATTAAATTTCTTTATGAGGTAATTCAATACCCATATCTCTTTTTTATACATTATTATCTGATTTCATTTAAAAATAAAAATACAATGCATTAATGAATGAATAATTGTAAAAAGGAAACTAAAAAATCCACTATAAAGGACCCCTCTTTACACCTATAAAATTATTTATTTTATTTAGATTTATCAGTTATCACTTCAAATTTTACCTCTCTAATATCCACATTATATGTTTTGTTGCATCTGTTTCCTATAATGAGGCTTATATTAATAATTAAAATTAATCATTTGGAAAAGGTGTGAATTCATCAATGCGGATAGTTTTTAACCATATTTTTCAAATTACATATCATAGAAATTAAATATTAAAATCATTATCCATTTTAATTTTTTTATAATAACACATTTATTATTATGATAATATAATGTTATTATTATATAAGTTTATAATAAAATATGTATTCATGAGTATAACATTTTCTTTTTTGGGCTAGATCAACTACCAACTTTTACTATGTCATAATAACAAAATGATTTCCAAAATTATATAGTCTAAATATATTAATATTATTAATATAAATTATTCAATATCATTTTGTGCTAAGAATATGTTTAATTTAGGATTAAACTCAAAAATAATGATCATTGTAATGTAATATGTTTTTATAGGTAAATTAACTGAAATACATTCATCGTGGATTCAATTGTCAAAAACCATACTCATACCATCCATCAAATGGTCATGGGAATAAAAAAAATTTAAAAAAATATTATACTAACATTAATATATTTTAAAATATAAGCATCTAATTAAATAATGAGGATTTTCATCAGAATTATTGAACAATCATAAAGGGGTCAAAATTACTAATATTCATTGATAAAGATAGAAAATAACATAAAAATATATATTTTATGAATGATTATTTTTCAGGATTATGAAATGTAATATATATAAGAATTAGGTATTGAAACATGGGTTTATGATGAATATATTTATTATATATGATGTTAAAGGAATTCATCGATGTTTGGAATAATTGTATGGATTTTTCTTTCTAATCTCACATTGAATTTGTGATTGTTTCTATGTAAATTGAATAAAGTTGAAATGGAAAATTATTTCTATCTAAATATAAATAAATTTATTCATTTATGTATATTTTATGGATTTACTATTCTTCTTACATATTTATCTCTCTTTGGTTCATAATTCTATAAATGTTTTTTTGGTGGGTTTAACCATATATCTTCTTTTCAGTTATTAATAATTCTCATCCATGTACATATTAATTATTTTTTTATAGATTGACTTATTTATACATCATTTATATCAATTGGTATTCAAATTATTTATATATTTCAAAAGGGAAACTTTTTATTTATTTCTGTTTACATATAGTCCGTTTTCTATAATTTTTAACATTATTTATAATATAGAGAATGAAATTTATTTTTAAAATTTCTATAAAAATAAACCATTTTCCCCAAATTTTAATTGGTAATAGTTAGTAAAAATTATCTCGATGACTTCATGTTTTTGAAAAATAAATTATACACCAATTATTTTTTAAAATATATTCCATTACTATAAATCATTAAAAAGATATTTCTTCATTCTTTTTTGACAAACCATTCCAATAATATTATAAACTTCTATTTAATCTATTTCAACATCATCTGTGGTTTCTTTTGCATTACTGGGGATATTATGAAATGATATGATAAAACATATTCTAATATTAGTATTATTATATATCTTATGTATTTCATCTAGAGACATGTTTATTTATCATCGGTTAATCACGTTATTAAGGGGTTATTAATACTTTTATGATCAAATGAATCACATATGAATTGTTTAACATTATACAACATGTGTGTTGGATAAATCTTTCTAACTAGATTACTAAATGTTTTTGTATCATGAGATAAAATTCTCGTATATGTGATGTTATAAAACGGAAAAAAATTAGAGTACATGGGTGGTTAGACCACTGAAAATGTTGTGGAATACGGCCAGTTTGTGCAAATAAATGATCAGGGATAGTTATAAAAGCCTTATTGTGTTATTATAAGGTTCATATCCAATACCATTATTTAATGGATTACTTAGTGGTCAACCTATATTCATGATATATTCTCATTTTCAAGACATGTTATTATGTTATGCATCATGCCTATCTTATGTCTACATATTATAGAATCATGTTTCCACACCCCTATAGATCATATCATATGTTACAATCAAGTCGTTATTTCATGGTTCACGATATATAATCCATTTTTAATTGGTTAAGAATTACATAGGTTATGTTCATGAACCTTTATTTTGTTCTCATTCCAACATTATTAATTATTTCTCCATTATGATATTGGGTAGTAAACTCTCATGCTTAACCTTTCTATCATCCAAGCTCACACTTTTTAATATTTCAATTTCCCATGTAATTATGTAGAATATTTGTATAAGGGTTCCATAAATAATAAGATTTGCGGTGGATATTGATTTTTTCATATAATAATCAATTGTTTATCTATATAATATTTATAAAACAAAAATAATTGAAAATACAACATGAATTATATTGAGATGTTTGGAATATTAATATGAAATTATTATAAGTGTAATTATATTGCTCTTTGGAATCCATATGTAGTATTAATACAGGGTTTGGTTATTTGTCTGGATAATTTCATGATAAATAAAAGGAATTATCATAAAATAAAAAATGATGAACCAACATTGATAAAGGATAAAACTAATGTATCGTGAGTTAAAATTATGTTGTCATAATTTTGGATAGCATTTGAATTCTTTTCTTTCTCATAAGACTATATTATTTGAGAATTGTGTACTAATACTCATATATAACATTTTGTTTTCAATAATGAGATCAATATATAATCATGAAACTGGTTGGTTAAAGATATGTTCAATATTGAATAAATAATATTTTAGTGAGATATATAAATTCATTCAAATATTATAACGCATCAAATAAAAATAATTCATACACCCCATGACTAGATATTGAATTTTAATTGAAAAATAATTGTGGTGTGTTGATTTCATATCATGTCCATAAACCCTTATTATTGTTCTTTTTGAATATTATTCCTACAAATCAGAATAGGTTCCATTTAGGTGAATTTAATTTGATTTTCAGTATATATTTGATCTATCTTCAATGATATCAATCAAATTACAATGATATGGAAGTCAAATTACCTATCCTAAATCATCGTGCAATATTCCACCCACATAAACTCCATAGAATACTCTTCATATAGTATCATAGAGTAAAATTAGTCGTATAAGTGAGTTTGAAACTCATCCAATCAAATATTTCACAACCCATCATCCTTGTTAAAAACATCGCACCAGTGCATTCCTGCTCCACATAGCATATAAGTCGTTGGCTTGACCCTCCACTAATGAGGCATCTCCAGATGCACAATAATTGATGACATGGTATCAAGGAATAGATCTACAGCCTGTGGTCCGCCATCCTTTGAATATGTATGAGTATTATTCTTTTGGAACACTCGTGTCAGCTTATCCATAGTCATGGATGGCTATTGTTCTCCCTTAAATGTCTGCAGACACCGAAAGAAACCATCGTGGAACTATGCCCCCAAACCTATTTCTAGAAGAACTTCATGCGCCATAGATGGTACTATATGAGGAACAACTAGTAGCCTATGGGCCACCATCTTTGAAGTACGACCATTGACTCCATCACGACATATAACTACAGGTCATCATGTTGTAATGTCTCCATAATTCCATACACATGCCTCAGGAATGTCAATGTTAGAGCATAAAGTACAAATCATTGGACATGTCGAACCCTCCTTTAATCCATGTCAACCCACAGACTGTTCCTAATGGAAACATTGCATAAGGAACAACCAAAGAACCTCTAGAAATAATTTCTCATGCCCACTGAATAGTCGGGTATTATTCATGTCTCTATTCACCATTCATGTCTCCATTTCATTAAATTTCGCATTCACATATCTAGGAAATTTCACCAATGTTACCATTTCTGAATCAATGAGGGCCCATAACACATCATGAACCCATAAATTTTTTCCCATTCAAACCATAGATGTAAAAATTTCATTAATAATTTACATTTCACCGGTGCATCATTTCATAATTCATAAGGGTACAAAGCCTTTATGGATTTACAGATGACATCAAACCATTATCTACTTCAACAAACTAACACAAAAACAGGAAAAATATAACATAAACTCTCACTACATCCTGAAATATCTAATTCATCCTAGATGGCATGGCATAATGCATGACATATGATTCTACCATGTGTTAATATGATGCATGATATAGAAAAACCTCATCTCATCAGGTTGAAAATAAAATGGAACCGACAACTGCATCAATAGTAATAGCAGAAATAATGTTTTTCACCCAACAGTGAAATCCAATTAACTATAATAGTCAAAATCCCGATAATCAGTACTCATTTGAGGAAATATGGCTTTTCCCTGTACACGGGGTAGCTACTACCAGGCACAGTTTTGTACCAAATCCTATTTTCTTCATATTACTTTCTAATGTTTCCAAATAGTATGTCAAACTAGAAAAGAAAACTCCTCTAGAACCTTTTTTATGGAGTTGAACCCAAATGGTACCCCAAGGGTGCCTCGATCATTGTTATCCACCTGGATTCATGCGCATCTCTTGAAATGCAAGAAGTCGTTGACTAGAAGAAAGGGATTTTTTTGAGTTAGTGGGGGATAATATTCCTTCATTATAAATGTAACATAGTATAATTAAAAAATATAATAAATAGAATAAAATAATAAATAATTAGAAACTGTATATAAGTAAAGAAAAGAATACAAATCAATAAAATTAGGAGACTCATATAAAAATTGATGTAGATAGAACCAGAATCCAGAATGTATCCAAACACTACATGGAAATACAATACAGTATAAGTCCCAAAAAGATAAAAATACCAAACACGCATCCATGCATCCCAAGCCTCAATATGGTTATATTCTCCCCTACTACAAAGCCACTGTCAAAAACATATAATAGGGCTCTTGACCATATCATCACCTGTAACCAAATAATCTGTTTGGGTCCCTGAGGAGGCCCAAACAATGTGTAGATAAACATCCCAATAGGCCACCACCATGGTTTTTACAATTCTAACAATAGTATAAAAAAGTCAAATAAAGTGTAAAAACTCAATAATGTATGATTGTATTCCCATCACATAAGTCTACTATAGTATGTAAAACCAACCAGCCCTCAAGTATATCTACAAAATGATTAATATCTTAATAAGGAATCACTATTAAGTAAACAATAAAGTCACCTGATTATATCGTACATCCCTCTCTATCTAGAAATACACATCCACACTATATTGAGAAGTCATGTATCCCATGAACACTCTATATATTTATGTAAAATATCTCACAACCACACAGAAAAGTGAATTTTTGAAAAAAGGGGCCAGATCCAAGTTGTTCGCATACCAAGTCATCCATATAATATATCTAGACTACAAAGAGACGGAACCGATGAGCTTGTCCATGGAATCCCATCGTGTCCCATGGGCATCCATGGTTGATACTCGGTTAGGCACTAGTTGGTGTCATGGGGGATATGAAATAGAAAGTCCTAAATGAGCCCAAAAAGGTCAGATCCATTCGATTGAAAGGTCCAATACATCCATGGAATCAAGACCCAAGGGGAAAATTCAACCCAATGCATCCACTATCATATTCCAGATCCAGAGGGAGCAGTCCAAGGAATCTAAAAAAAACTCAATAAAGCATTAATGCATTCAAATTAAACATTAAATCCACGTGAGTATAACTACTCACATCCACCTTCACAAGGCATTAGTATACCAACTCATGGAAAACATTTATTACAAATAATTATTGGTCACACACACCCATATATACCATATAACATGCAATTATCATTTTAATATAGGTATACCAACCCATACTATTAATTAACCATTTTATATCAGTATTTCAACATATATAATCCATTTAACATGATAAACCATCAATATGGGTTGGGAATAAAATGATATCCATTAATCCAGGATGATAACATCTCTTAAAAATTATACTCAAGATATCAAGGCATTAACAGGATTAATCTAACTTAGAACGCTCAAGAAGACACACGATTAGGTAGATTAAATAGTTATAAATAGGTTAAAACCACATGGTTCACACCTTGTATGACCCTGAAATGAACAATAGGGTCCAACACACCTAAACAAAACCAATGATAATCCTCACTTGGTCGCACTACAACTATGAAAAGTAAATATCTATAATATGAAGCCTCACTAGAATGTACAATGGGTGGAATATTGGACGAACTCCTAAAAAGAAAAATAAATGACAAAAAAAAAGTTTAGAACAAGTACCATACATTAGTAGTAGGCAACTCATCCAGTATCATGTCTTGACTCATCATTGATTTTATGAAATCTGAATAACGGACGAAGAATGGGAAGTTAGAGCATATATACCTAAATCCATATAGTGCAGCCATTGTTTCGAAGAATAAATAATTTCTAAAATGGATTTGAGTTCTTACTGATGCAGTTCCAATATTATAGATGTCACTTGAATTAGAGTTCAGACGTCTTCTAAAATATAATATTTATTTTAGATGGATTATGTATTAAAAAATGAGATAAAAAATAATGTGCATCAAAATATGAGGCTATTACCTCTTATATATAATAAACCCCACTGGAAAAGTACATGTCATGTACTCCAATTTATTTTTTACTTGGCTAGACTAGAAACACATCATGGTGGGCCAGTTCACAGCATATACTGGAAGTAGGCGATGTGTTGACTAATTAAACGATGTGTACCAAGCCGGCAACCTGATTTCAGTCATTTTCCCCTTTTTTCCAAAAAGCTACCCAATCGTCCAATGGACCAGCTTATGGTCTATTTCAAAAATGAATGTAAACACATTTAACCTGAATATATGGTCCTTAACAAATGAAAAAACCAGAATGTTACAATATTATACTTCGTTTTCTCTTTTATAAATTTGTTTCATAATTATTATTTTTTATGATGTGGGTTTCAAAAAAATTTAATTACCAATATAAATCATTTAATTAATGAGATAATTTAATAATTATCAGGAAATTGTTTATTAAATATGAGAGGAGGGAAATTTCACACCACATTATTTAAAAAAATCTACGATCAAAAACATACAAGTCACAAAAAAAGCGTTAAGGAAACACGAAAACATATTATATTGAATATGTCTCTTATAACCTATCCATTATGTTAGCAGGTTTAAATAATATTAAATAATTATATACATATAAATATAATAATTCCATTCTTAATATTAAGTGTTCTGATAATGGATTATTTAATAACCAATCTATTTTTAGTAAAATAAATTTATTAAAAAAAATATGTTTTCATTAAAAATTATTTTTATTGATTTTTGAGATAAAGTATTATAGTTAATTTCTAGAAAATTTATATTTTTTTTCATAAAATTAATTTCATTTTTGATATAATGATATTGAAATTTACTTTGTTTTATATTTTTTTATTATTTCAAAAATATTTTATTTTCAATGAATATTGAAAATTGTAATTTTTTATAAAATGTCATTTATTGTCAATAAATTATTTAACTTAAATATAAATTTTAGTATTATGTTGACTAAAATTATAATAAGTATTATACATTTATATTTAATCTACTTAATTACTTTAAATCTATTTTAATTTTTTTTAAGAGTTGGGTTATTTTTTGGATGCAAACGATATTTTTCAGAAAACTGTTTGAAAGTGAATAATCATAACCAATTTCAATTCATTAAAATACCTATAATGATGAATTAATTAGATTAAAATATTTTGTTATATATCTATATGTATTAATTTAGTTTAGATTTATTATTTCTACTATTCATAAAGTTAATATAAATTCATTTTTTTTTGGAAAAAATACATGTTTTGTGAACTCATTTTTTCATCAGGATTGTGAGTTTGATTTTAAATAAAAATATAAAAAAATATGAATTAAATATTTTATAATGTTTTTAATATTTAAAATATTAATATTTTATATTATCAAATAATTTAGTATTAATTTTTCACTATGATGAACACTAAAAATGAAAAAAAATCTACTTTTCATGGTTATGGTTAAAAGGGTTCATTGAGGGGTGAAAATGAATAGATAATAGGTAAAATGTTCTAAAACATGTGAGGAACTAATTACATGGCCATATTAATAAATTATAACCTATATTTTTCTATAATGACTCATTTTGGAATATTTTGACATTTGAAATCTATGGGTACTCATTATTCATTTCCAAAATTCAATGTGTGTCCTCTCACTCACTTATAAAAGGCTAACTTCACTTATATGTTGTTCACCCTATCAATTACAATTGTATGTGCCAAGAAATATAAATATAAATTTCATTAATTCATTCCACATTACCTTGATCCCATTTTTTGATCATATATCCATCCTATATATCATTTTGGTGCTTACCTAAGGATTTTTTCTGAAGAATAGATATCATAAATAACCGGGTGTGTTTATTTTATTTCATTATCTACATCATTAAAATATTATTCAATTATATTTATCTAATAAGAAATTATCTCATATATAATTATATGATACTATTTTATTCTCATATCATAAATTAATCTCCTCTTATACCAAATGTGAATCAAAATAATCATTCGTGTGTACAACTGACTACCATGTCGCAAACCGATGTTATTATCTTTACATACTTGCATATCATGGAGCTATATAATGATTAATTTAAAGTATATATAAATTATTTAGAACATAAATATATTTATAAAATTATTATATATCATATACATTGTTAAATTATATTCATTGGGGGATACTATAATTTCTATCGTGTATTCGGCGGACTACTTACTCACCAAGTGATATGATGAATTTCTGACTAACCAATTTCATTAAAGGTAATACAGATAAATTTAATGAATATATGTCATTTATCTGAAATTATTATGAAATTAATCAAATATTTGATAATTTCCATAGATAATATATCATTTTATTTTTTTGCTTCCACTCACAAAAAACGGTAACATCATTCATGAATACATGTGGTCTTATGTATGATGTGATATGATTCCTTTTTCATCACAAAATAAATTGGATGATATTTATAACAATATTTAAAAAATAAAATAGTATTTTAGATAATTTTTAATTTTTAAAGCTAAAATAATACTTAACTTTTATATATAATGATCATTGAAAAATGAAAGTGATACTCATGCGTACATATGCCTTACTATATCTATGATTGTAACATAGTTAATTATTAATAACTAAAGATCATTGATAATTTTAAATGTTTAATATATGTATAAATATAATAATTATTTGATGATAATTATTGTTGATATGTTGATATTATTATAAATGTTTCTATACTCAACGTAACAAATTCAATAATGACATAAAAAACGAATAATATCAATAAAATTGAAGTGATCATAAATGTTTAAGTAATTTTGTATAGGAAAGAAAAAGATAAAAAAATATAATAAACATTTTAAATATTATTATTATGTTATATAATTAAAAAATTAAAATTTAGGAAGAAAATATACGAGCATGATGACTAAGAATCATGGTAATGAAATCCATCACAATTTCATTTCACTGAGTAATATTTTCATGTTTGGAACATATATTATTTTATCATGTGTATATACGTCCTCTAAGACATGTTATATGATTAAATTACCTTTTATCATATAATTTAAATTTATTTTTTATTTTTTGGAGGATTATAATTTATATGTATCTAAAGGGGAAGGGGATATTATTTTTAAAAATATCCTTTTAAAAATTAATTTTTCATCTCTTTTCCATCAATTTCCATATTACCAAAATTATTTTACATTTGTGTTTATATTGATAAATAATTTTAATAGATTACATATTATGTCTTTTTTAAGTTATTTTTAATGTTTTTTAAAATGAATATTTTTTCATGCATTAATATTTTTTAAAAAACCAAAGGAATGTTCAATTATAATATATATGTCAATAAAAACATTTCTTGTTGTCATAACCATCTTTTATGTTCAGACACATTTAAAATATATTATTCTTCATTATAATAAAATGCATATTTTGGGTAATTTTTTTTGAATCTTGTTAAATTGATATATTATTTCAATATTCGATAGTGTTATGAATATGGGTATAAAAAATATTCATATATTTTTTGATTAAAAAAATGAAAGATTAAAACGTTTTATTAACGATATGTTTATTGTGAATTATTTGTGAAACCATTGATTCTGAGAGATCTTCTATGCTGCATTGAGACTAATTATATATTATAGGTGAGCCTGATATAGCTTATACGATGTATGTACCTTGATAGTGATGATAGATCCTGATATAGTTTATATGATGGGTGCACCAAGATAATTCCCCAATGCATTGGGTAATTTTCCACGTCTTACAAATAAAAAATAAGTTAGTCACTAAAGGTTTTAACATATGGATTTAAATTGTTTATATTTATTCATAACATGTGATTAAAATAGTTTATGAATGTGATGCTCTATGATTCAAAAAAAAGTTTATATTTAATGATATTGGTTGTAATCGTATTTGTAGGAAAAAATTGTTTGGTCTTTTATGTGGAAATGATTTATTTCATTCACTAAATGAAAATATAGATTAATGTAATCATTTAATTGGATTTCCTTTTTTCACAAGAATAGTATAATTATTCATTCTGTGTCTCTAGTTGATATTTTTGTGCCGATACCAACATTTTAAAAATAATCACTGGATTTTTAGATGGGTAAAGATAAGTATGAATTTATGTTTAATGTTAATAAAAAATTTCATTAAATTACATCTTATTTTTTTTATAATTTTTTTATTATGGGAAAAATTGATATCGATAATAAGTTTTCACATTGTAATTTATAGTTTTTATAATGCATGTGTAATGAAATAATTACCTAACAAAATAATCCTAATAGATATTTTGGAATGAAAGAAAGTGATTTCATGTCTGATATACTCGAATATGTAATAGATATATCTAGGTCCATACAAGTTGTATGTACGAAATTCTTGTTAAAATAAATAGACATGGAAATATAATAGAACTTATTAAGTGATATATATTTATATATGTATTGATAATAGGGATTTATTTGTTGAATATAAGTTGAGAGAAAATTACTAAAATAATTCATGATGATTAATTAAAATATTATAAAATAATTAAAATATTAAAATCACAAATACAAATTTATACATGAATGAAAATTTTATTTCATGAGAAATATGTTAAATAGTTTTTAAATTACTCAGTGAGAGTTTATAAATTTTTTACCAATATATCTTCAATGTACCACTTATTGGGATCATATATATATAATGAGGAATAATTACTTTTTGGATATGGCTCGACCAATTAACAATCAATCTAACAAAAATATTTTTTTAGAGTTATATACTATAAACAATATATTACTATATAATTATATTCTATATAATGAATTTTTTAATAAATGATATTATATTTTGATTAAAAAATACCAATTTTTATTCAGTACAAAATTATATTCGAAAATATTATGCAAGGTGTAATGTTTCAGATAAACATGGGCCAAAATTTAACATTATCTTATTTATTTTATATTTTTATAGAAATAATGGAAATTATTTCTATCATTCTAATGGAAACATAGTGATTATTTTGTAGACATTAATATTTCACGTGAATTAATGTAATTTTCATAGATTGAGTGGAATGAATATTTAACATAGTTATGTATAAACCAACCTAACTTGAATAGTTACTATGATAAATTTTAGTTGGATTCACATGATGTTATGGAAATATTACTTTATTAGATATTAGATGAACAATTTTTATTTTTTAATTTTTTTTTATATTGGATGATACAAATTAATTTATGAAAATGTTAATGAGGTGATATTTATACATAATTATAATATTACCTATTAGTGTGCAATTGATATTTTATATTCCAAAAAATTTATAGAGGCCATAAATTCTTAAATATGAACCATATACATGAATAATAATTTAATATTGTTTGAACTTATTAAATTTTCAATAATTATTAGGATAATTTAGGAGTTTCAAAATAAATCATAAATCGATGATGTCATGTATTACAATAATGATCATTTAGTGGGAAAATGTTAAATGTTAATCCATGGTATTGAATATGAGGAAACGTTTTGCCAAAATTTTTTCAATTCCATTCATATTTATTTTCATATAATCTTATTATGATTTCTATTTAAAAAAATCGGAATTAAAAATTATTTTCCAAAATTTTGAACTCTTATTGTATATTTATATATGACACAACATTAGAATTTAATATTATATAATGATGTGGGTAATGTTTTAATGTTGAAATGGTATATTTTTGTACTAAATAATTATTATTTGTGTTAAAATATTCATCTGGATGATTCATTCAAATGTTTTAGTTTATTTAAAGGGAATATGAATCTTAGGAATATAATAAGCTTAATGGGAGAAAAATTTCATTTTTGGTGTTGTTCGTGTTGGAATGGTAGATGTTATTCAATTCGTTGGAGTTGATTTAACTGATTGAGGATTATAAAAAATATCAATCAAATCACACTACTAATCCAAATTTTTTATGAACTATAGTATCATGTGACATTATAGATCACTTGACCACATACAAAAATGTGGTTTATTAAAATAGTTTTTAATACTTTAACTCTTTGTAATATACCATAGTAGACATCTATTTGTATTTGGGTTTTATAGAAACACATGTCAATATATAAGTATGGTTCTTTGTGAGATAATTATTAAGATAATTTTATTCTGTGTTATGTTCACGCTCTGTATTTAAAAATTCTTGATATAGTTATAACAATTTTGAATTTTCTGGGATATCAGGATTATTCATTAAAAATTATAATATTTGTGTACATACTACTTATTTTATCACTATAATTAAATCATATTTAAATAATTATCCATATTGAGAAACTATTTTAGATAATTATAAAAGGATATATATTAATCACAATAACTAATATCCTCGTGGTTAGTTTAATTAAATATTGTTTTGGATAATAATTTTCAATATAATACATTAGTGATGTTGCATTCAAAATGCAATTGAATACATAAAAAGATGGACTAGAGAAGTTATTTATAATATTTTTGGATAGAAACATTAGTAGGGTTATAAATATTCATTTGATAAAATATTCCATTTTGGGGGTTTTACTAATATCATAAGGTGTTGGTATAATAGAGATCAATATAATTATTTGTGATAAAAATGTTCCTTAGGATTGATATTCAATATGGTATAAAATGTGGAAAAACATATATGTAATTTTGTGTGCTCATCCAAATTTCTATTATTATTGGATATACAGAATAAATTATAAACCACAACATTGTAACAGTCACCATAGAATAGTCTTTGATAAATAATATCTCTTTATAGTATATATTTTTATCTATGTTGAATGATATGGAAAATTATTTAATGACCACTTCTACAATATTTCTGGCATTTTTTAATGATATTGACAAATTCAATGATGTATCGATGTTTTGAATGAATAAATAGATTTATCAAGACACATGATTAATAATGTTACTTTTGATTGTGTAATAACTATGGGAAGCCAAAAATATATTATTTAATAATGTATGAAATACATAGGATTTAACAAGATGATTCGTTCAATGAAAGTGTACTACATAATTCATTTCGTAAACCCCGTTTTTAAATATTATTGATTAAACTCATACATGAATATTCCCATTCTCAAACTATTTTCATCATTAACCATTGTATAGGATGTGATAATATATCATTGAAGGAAAATGTATCTTATCAATTAATATTTTGAAAAAATTCATCCCACCAGATACATTTTTTAAAACTCCAAAATTTTACTATTTTCATTTTAAAGAAATATTATGTTGAATATCTTACATTTATAACCAACACTGAACTAAAATGGGAAAAATAATTTTTAATGGAAAATAATATAACTAAATTTTAATATTTACACAACATGATAATAATATATGATACATCATTAAAAATATCATTTGGGTAAGAAAAACCAATGAAAATAAAAGTACCTGGACTGTAATGTCATTATCCTTTCTTTTCTCCATGGAGATCACAAAAATTATTTCAAAAATAAGAATATGGAAACAAATTATAAATATAATAAATATTATAAAAGTGACGGAAATTGGTATAATTAATGTTTACATTGATGTATGTAATGATATATATATGAATGAAATCTAAAAGTAATATATATGGTCATATGAAATATGTGGGTTGGATATATGGTTAATTAAAGTATTATAGATTGATAAAAGCTCATTGGGAATTGATGTATCCAATCGGTATATTAAAATTATACATTTATTAGTAAGGAATATAAAATTATATTAATCGTAAACAAAAAAATTAACGATAATGAAAAAAAAAGATGATATTTAACTAAATAAAATTTATATTGAAAATATATATTTCTATGACTTACCATATTATTATTTATGTTTTTGAACAATGATTTATTTTATTTATAAAGATAAATGAATTATTTCAAAATTTATGTAATGAAAAAAATTAATGTTGATGAGATAAATATATGATATTATGGGAATGTGAATAAGATTTCGCAAGATAAAAACAGATATTTTTATAAGATTTATTTTCAAATAGTTATAAATTTGTATCTAATAGGATTAAACTAACCATTTTGTAATTATGAATCTAATTTAATGTTTCAATATATAATCAAATGTATTAATATTTATTTAATTGGTAATTTATATAGAATAAAATTTATAACAATTACTGTTTAAAGTATTTTATTCTTATAGAAATATTTATATATATTAGGTTTCCCATTAAATGATTATTTTAGAATATTTACAAATTTAATTAAATTAAATGTATTTATTATAATTTATAATCATTTTGAATTTATTTGATAAGATCAATTACATTTTTAAGCCTAAAATCATGTTACCAAGGTAAATATTATGCTACCATGATAAAGGTAAAATGAGATAAAATGTGTTAAAATTTGTGGTAATGACATAAAATATAATGAAAAAATATAATTAATTTTTTCATGAGGTAATTCAGTACCCATATCTATTTTTTATACATTTTTTTCCAATTTCATTTAAAAATGAAAATACTATGCATTAAATAATGAATAATTATAAAAAGGGAAACTCAAAAATCCACTATAAAGGACCCCTCTTTACACCTATAAAATTATTAATTTTATTTAGATTTATCATTTATCACTTCAAATTTTACCTCTCTAACATCCATATTATATTTTTTGTTGCATCCATTTCCTATAATGAAGCTTATATTAATAATTAAAAATAATCATTTGGAAAAGATGTGAATTCATCAATGCGGATAGTTTTTAACCATGTTTTTCAAATAACATATCATAGAAATTAAATTTTAATCTCATTATCCATTTTAATTTTTTAATATTAACACATTTATTCTTATGACAATATTATGTTATTATTATATAAGTTTATAATAAAATATATATTCATTAGTATAACATTTTCTTTTTTGGTCTAGATCAACAACCAACTTTTACTATGTCATAATAACTAAATGATTTACAAAATTATATTGTCTCAATATATTAATCTTATTAATATAAATTATTCAATATCATTTTATGCTGATCATATATTTAATTTAGGATGAAACTAAAAAATAATGATCATTGTAAAGTAATATGTTGTTATAGGTAAATTAACTGAAATACAGTCATCGTGGATTCAATTGTCAAAATCCATACTCATACCATCCATTAAATGGTCATGGGAATAAATAATTTTTTAATAACAAATATTATACTAAAATTAATATATTTTAAAATATAAGGATCTAATTAAATAATGAGTATTTTCATCAGAATTATTGAACAAGCATAAAGGGCTCAAAATTACAAATATTCATTGATGATGATAGAAAATAACATAAAAATATATATTTTATGAATGATTATTTTTCAGGATTATGAAATGAAATATATATAAGAATTAGGTAAGAAACACAGGTTTTGGATGAATATATTTATTACATATGATTTTAAAGGATATTCAACTATGTGTGGAATAATTGTATGGATTTTTCGTTCTAATCTCACATTGAATATGTGATTGTTTCTGAGTAAATTAAAAAAAGTTGAAATGGAAAATTATTTCTATCTAAATATAAATAAATTTTATTCATTTTTGTATATTTTATGGATTTACTTTTCTTCTTACCTATTTATTTCTCTTTGGATCAGAATTCTATAAATGTTATTTTGGTGGGTTTAACTTTATATCTATTTTTCGGTTATAAATAAATTTCATCCATGTACATATTAATTATTGTTTTTATATATTGACTTATTTATACATCATCTATATCAATTGGTATTAAAATTCCTTATATATTTCAAAAGGGAATTTTTTTTATTTCAATTTAAAGATGGTCCGTTTTATATAATTTTTATCATTATTTATAATAGAGAGAATTAAATTTATTTTTAAAACTTCTATAAAAAGAAAACAATTTCCACCAATTTTAATTGGTAATAGTTAATTAAAATCATCTCTTTGAATTCATGTTTTTGAAAAATAAAGTATACACCCATTATTTTTTAAAATATATTCCATTACTATAAATCATTTAAAAGATATTTCTTCATTCTTTTTTGAGAAATCATTCCAATAATATTATAAACTTTTATTTAATCTATTTCAACATCATTTGTGGTTTCTTTTGCATTACTAGGGATATTATGAAATGATATGATAAAACTTATTCTAATATTAGTATTATTATATATCTTATGTATTTCATCTAGAGACATGTTTATTTATCAACGGTTAATCAAATTATTAAGGGGTTATTAATACTTTTATGATCAAATGGATCACATATGAATGGTTTAACATTATATAACATGTGTGTTGGATAAATCATTCTAATTAGATTACTAAATGTTTTTGTCTCATGAGATAAAATTCTGGTATATGTGATGTTATACAATGGAAAAAAATTTAGAGTACATGGGTGGTTAGACCAATGAAAAAATGTTGTGGAATACTGCCAGTTTGTGCAAATAAATGATCAGGGATATTTATAAAAGTCTTATTGTGTTATTAGAAGTTTGATATCCAATACCATTATTTAATGGATTACTTAGTGTTTATCCTATATTCATGATATATGCTAATTTTCAAGACATGTTATTATGTTATGAATCACGCCAATATTATGTCTACATATTATAGACTCATGTTTCCACACCCCTATAGATCATATCATATGTTACAATCAAGTCGTTATTTCATTGTTCATGATATATAATCCTTTTTTAATTGCTTAATAATTACATAGGTTATGTTCATAAACCTTGATTGTGTTCTCATATCCACATTATTAATTATTTCTCCATTATGATAGTGGGTTGTAAACTCTCATGATTAACCATTATTTCAACTAAGCTCACACTTTTTAATATTTCAATTTCCCATGTAATGATGTATAATATTTGTATAAGGGTTCCATATATAATAAGATTTTGTGGTGGATATTGATTTTTTCATATAATAATCAATTGTTTATATATATAATATTTATGAAACAAAACTAATTCAAAATACAGCCTGAATTATTTTGAGAAGTTTGGAATATTAATATGAAATTATTATAACTGTAATTATATTGCTATTTGGAATCCATATGTTGTATTAAAATAGGGTTTAGTTTTTTGTGTGGATAATTTCATGATAAATAAAAGGAATTATCATAAAATAAACAATTTGAACCAAAATTGATAAAGGATAAACCTAATGTATTGTGAGTTAAAAATATGTTGTCATAATTTTGGATAGCATTAGAATTTTTTTCCTACTCATATGACTACATTATTTGAGAATTGTATACTAATACTCATATATAACATTTTGTTTTCAATAATGGGATCAATATATAAAAATGAAACTATGTTGGTTAAATATATGTTCAATATTGAATAAATAATATTTTAGTTAGATATATAAATTCATTCAAATATTATAATGCATCGAATAAAATTAATTCATATACCCCATGAATAGATATTAAATTTTAATTGAAAACTCATTGTGGTGTGTTGATTTCATCTCATGCCCATAAACCCTTATTATAGTTCTTATTTAATATTATTCCTACAAATCAGAATAGGCTCCATTTAGATGAATTTAATTTGATTTTGAGTATAGATTTGATCTATCTTCAAAGATATCAAACAAATTATACTGATATAAAAGTTAAATTACATATCCTAAATCAATCATTGAGAATATATTTGAGCAAGGATGGAAAAAAAATCTCAATGTAAATTACATCCATTATATAACTCTTAATGGTAAATGAATATTGGTAATTACATAAAACAGTATGTTATGGAAAAAATATTATTGATATAAAAATTTAGAATGATTATATTTATTTCTTTTTCAAATGTGTTTTTTGGTATTCCCACCAATCCTGAGGTTTTGTTATTTATATAACTATAACCTGCTATTATAAAAAAATCAAAGGATTTGTATTGAATGGATCTAATTGAAATGGACTAATGGAATAAGATACTCAAATAAAACATTAATAAGGTACATATATTACAAATTTCTTCACCAGAGGGTGACAACATCTCTATATTAAGAAGGAATAAATGTTAATGTATCCGTGAATTGGTTAGTTTGAAGTAATAAAATAATAAAATAAAATTGTCTCCTCCAACTAGTATTAATTTTTTCTTTAATCCAGTGTGAGGGGCCCAATAGATCTCAAATATCAACCTTTTTTCTAGAAATTATATATTAATTGTGAAAATAGAAGATGTATATAGAAAAATAATAATAATTTTTACTCATAAATATTAAATTATATTAGATTAATATTTATTATATATCATTACAATTCACACTAAAACATTGTTTTTTTAGTGTCTTTGGAATCATAGATACATATACAACTAGTTAATTAAAATCCTCATTATATCACATTTATTTTTTTACAACTAGTTCCCTTCTAAAAAAATCATAAATAATTAATTTCTTCATCTCCTAGGAAAAAGAAAAAAATAATAAATGGAGAGATTATATTCTAATTGAGTGTAATAAAGAGAGTTATCAATGATCATTTAAAAATGACATGAAAATAATGGGAATGAGAGTATGTGTGTATTATTTGAAAATCCCACCCATGTATTTTTAGATAAATAGTATAAGGACTCAGACATTATTACTACATACAGTAATTTCCATTATCTAGAATATAGTTTCAAGTATTTCAAATAAATTTTTTGATTTAGATTTTTATTGAAATAGGTCTTGACTATTACATAACAAAACCATAAATAAAAATGTAGAAAATTTTACTCAGTATCCATTTTCCATAATATAATACACATAAAATGAAAATTAATTTATTTTTCGGGAAAATATTCACTATATTCAATATTACTTATTTATTGTTCTTACTCAGCCTTATGGGATGCGGAAAACCGTTAAAAACATGCTAAGTGAAAAAAAATTTCATTCAGGGACATAAAATAAAAAAATCTGTTAGTACTATGAAAAAATAAAAAAAATTGATTTATACCAATATTAATTTAGTTTATTAAATACATCATATCCAAATGGAATGCACACAAAGTTTCTGAAAATATATTTCCCAAAAACAATAAAAAATAAAACCCTTATTAGGAAATATAGTGATTTTATTAAAAACCAGTGTATGAAATTACATTCTCCTAGATAATTTTATAAGATAATGATCCATGATTAACACCCACATTATTACCATTGAATTTGGTGAACATTTTCTAGGGAATCAAAGGGATATATACCTCTCATCACTCATATGAGCTCAATCAAGACCCCCCATCATTTAATTTTAATCAGTTTCACACATCTTATCATATGTATTATGATCACATTTTTTCTATTTTGTGTTCTGACAACCCATCATATATAGTTCTAAAGTACCATATAATTAATATAAAATTGTTTTAATTTTTTCATTTTAACAGCTTGAAAATCTCTATTGATCCCATATGAAAAACATTTTTTGATATAAAAAATCCTTTATTAAAAAACCCATATTCAAAACATAAATAACTAATGTAATAGGAAGAAGTGTTTTTATTTATTGAAAATGTAGATTTTTGTAAATTTAGAAAGACTTTATAAAATTGTTTTTATGGTAGTAAAATTCATTGGGTCCATATGAATTAAAATAGATGATTCATATTCCATTATATAAATAAATAATTAATGATCCATGTAAAAAAGAAAACTTTTTTAAGAACAATAAATCCATGTCAAAATATACATAAATGGTCCCTTATAATTCATTTAATTTGACACTTATGTTGTTAAATATATTACTACTTAATTATTTTCAACTCCCACTTACTATTTTATATTTTCACAAATGGTGCTTAACCCAAATATTTGATAATTTGTTATTTTGTAACCAAAATTAAAAAAACATTAATCATTGGACAAACTCATTTTCCAATTTTCCTTTTTTTGAATGAAGATGATGATATATTTATTTTCTAGAAAAAAATGAATATTGAATAATTAACAACCATTGAGAATATGTAGTTAAAAAGATAACAATGATATAATGGGGAATTAAAAGTATCAGGTAAAAATTTATTTAATCATTTATAGAAATTTTATTCAAAAGGAAACCTACAAATTTAATTATATTTCTCTCCCTCATGATGATATAAATATTGTTAATGAATGATTATAAGAGTTTTCCACTACAAAAATAGTCATATAGTAGTAGATTTGGATGAAATTTTATTGTATTAAATCTCACTAAAATATTACAATTTTTTCTAAATAAGAAATGATGAAATATATTCAGAATAAATCCCCTGGTTTAATCATGTCTATTTTGAAACGTTAGTAGCAGATGAGTAAAAAAATTATGAGAAATAATAGTGATGAATTATTGTATGGAATCATTAGGTTAAAACAATCCATGCATATAAATTAGTTATTGGTCATTTAAAATTATATATTCAATGAAGATTAAATTTTGATTACAAATGGATGAATGAAAATAATAATAGAGAAGATATCTCCACAAAAAAAATATTGATCATTATGATATTTTCTCAGCTACTCACTCTCCTCTATGACCTCTCACGATATGTCTATGAATTCAAAATCCTCTGTATGATACTCCCAAATTGAATCAGTAGTCTCTGAATTTATTTTAGATATTTATTCTATTAAATCAATAAAATACACACCCAAAATCAGTAGATATTATGTTCTTCAAAAACAATTAGAATATTATCAAGGAGTATTATCACTCACACCTGACAAGACGATACCACCTTCAAAGATAATTAAATCTACTCGCATAAATTTTATTTCCAATAAACATGGAAAAGTTATCATCTTATTTTGTTCCCCCACATTATATATCCCAAAAGAATATGGTGAACTGGTCAAGGATTCCCGGATCCAATGAAATATTCTAAACTCAATCATAGTCCTAATATAATAGATCTGGATAAAAACTATATAAAACATTAATTTTCCCATTATTAGTTTTATCTCATGAACATTGCATAACATTTGTAGAGACCCGTATCTTGACGTACATAGACATTACATTACTTTTTCGGAATACATAGTACATAACAAAAAACACACACACAAGGATCGTAATAGTTTAGTGTCTTTGGAAACTCGGAATATAATCTTCTAATCGTGGTGAAAGATCTTCAAAATCTCCCATAAAGATCTTGCTTTTTTTTACCTAAAACCTTTATTTATATCCTGGGGAAAGGAAAACATAAAAGGGTGAGCTCAAATGCTCAGTAAGGGTAAACAAAAGAAATATCAATCACATCGTATTCATAAGAACATAACATTTTGGAAATCTTAACCTGCAAAAGAGGGCATAATTTCATAACATGGGATAAATCATGGCAGTGAAATGTAATCACAATAATCATAACTTAAAACATGAATCTTTGTGGCATTCACACATAATCATAAAGAATCATTTCTTATTAGTCAAGACTCATTGCCATGACTATCTTAGTGGACAAAGTCCCTTTCTAAATCGAGTAACCCTCATTTCAGTCCTGTTTCACTGAACCGGTATAACCTACCATTCCAGACATGTCTATCTCATGAGATATAAAATCTTTACCCAATGCATTGGAGGGAGATATAGGTCCCACCCATCTTATAATGAATCCTTTCTTATGTGTGCCACATAATCATAAATCATATATCATCGCATAACCCATGTAATAAAAATGGGATTCTTAAACAACATGACATCATAAAACAATTCATATAAGATAAAGGAATTCATAAAAATGTTTCCATCACAACATAATCAAATCCATTTAATAATAGGGATAAAAACAGAACCCTTTTATTATCTTAGATGGAAAATAATTTTGATAAAATACTTGAACTTCATTCTTGAGGAAAATATCCTTTCTACTTCAAAAATACTTTTCCTTTCTTAACATGTCATACAATTTTAAACTAAAAGAAGTTGATTAAAAATAAACTTGAAAACTTGTAATGGAAGCTTCTTGGAAATAATGTTTTAAAAATCCATTCATGCCGTATAAGTTAAAAAAACATTCTTTGTACTTTTGTCGGAAAAGTCAAAAAGTACCTCGTACGAAAAACGACAAAAGATTCCTTTCATACATATTACTAAAAACTCACCGAAGGGTAAAAATGGATTTAAACAATTGTAGGTGGATTGAAATAACATCACATATTTATGAAACATGGATGTGGATGATAAAATACACCCCAGTAAATAACAAAGTATAAACAATCTCATATAAAAATGAGATTGTGATATTTTCCCTTACCTTAGGTCCGACTTGCTTTGTACGTGTCCGAACCTCCTGTATAATGATTTAAATCATGTTATTGACTTATTCCAGAATCATATTCATTGTTATTATATCATATATGGTCCACTTATGAATTTATATTACCCGTTCTTTTGTAAATTCATGTTAAAGTAGCGTTTTGGGTAAAATCGTCTCATTTTTCATTCGTGTTTTTAACTTGTAATTATTAATATGATTACTTGGATCATGATTACTTATATCCAGAATGTAAAACATGATTTATATATAATATATATTCAGAATATACATATATATAATATATTGATAAATGGAATGAGATACACCGTTCATGGAGACGGTAGTCCGTACGTACGCATGAACGCTGTTTTCGTTTCCTTATTGAATTGAATGGAATTAAGTAGATGACATAAATATAAATATAAATAAATCCAGTATAATTATTATGTCATATATTTCATTAGTACTTATTATATATACTTTATAATCATTCATGAATGGTTAATCATTGAGAATGAATCTCATCGCGTCGTGGAGACGGTAGTCCGTACGTACGCACGAGCGATGATATCGTTCCCATGGTTGTGGAATTGTGTTGAAGTGTTTGTATACTATTTCAGTATCAATATCACTTTATAATAATCATATATAGTTACTCATTAAACCATTATACCCATCCAATTAATGTGGTGGCGGAAAATAGATTACACCACGGCGTGGAGACGGTATTCCGTACGTACGCACGCGCGGTGATTTCCTTTTTCCGTAGGATGGATAGATGGTGAAATAGGGTTGTTTCATACTTATAATATCATATCAGTATATGATTGATACTGATGTTATTACTTCATAATTAAACAACCTAAGAAAAAGAAGTGGAAGAAGAAATAAAGATGAAAGAATTGGTAACGGTAATTACCTCTTCTTTGAAGCGCCTCTTTGAGACCTCCTCTTAGGGCACTAAAATTGGTCTTTGAGGAAGACCAGAACCTCTAGGATTATTCTAGGGAAGTGGAGATGGGATTTTGGCAGATTTTGGCCGAGCTTGAGTGCTCAAATTGGTGTGAGGAGAAGGGGGAGGAGGTGCCCTTTTATAAGGGAGGAGAGGGGCACCTTAGGAATATCTCAAAATATTATTTTATATTAAAGTAAAAATCGGTTTATAATGGTTCCAAAGGGTCTTATTTCGAAGCTAAAGTGGGTATGGGTAGAAATACTTTCAACCAATATGATTTATACAAGTTTAGGGTATTATTTTATCCTTATCAATTAGATTTAACTCTAAGTTAAATAATTTAACTTTTACCGTGTCTTTTTGTTTTCTTTCACTATATGGTTAATACACTTACTATAACATGCCAAACGAACCCCAAATTTTTTATTATTAATATATATATCCTTATCTAAGTCATTTGGACGAACCTTGGATTTTTAGGAATAAAATAACAATTAATAATATAATATTTTATTTAAAAACTATTATGTGTCAATTTTGAAACTATTTGATATATGATTTTTGTGAAAGTCATAAAATAATTATATGTTCGAAAAAAGTTGATTAAATCAACACTAATATATCATAGTAACCTAGAAAATTAGTTTAATTCATTAAAAGTCTCAAATTAAATTCATTTGACCATTTATAACATCAATTATGTTAATATTTCCTTAAAAGGGTAATTACTGCATCATCGTTGTGTCATAAATAAATTAAATTATTTAATGTCTAAAAATTACAAATAAAATACCATTATGTAGGAAATCTTTTTAGATTTATAATTAATATTTATAGTAGAATTTATCCTATGTATAACCCCATATTAAAAATGATTTACTTATTAAACTTTGATTTTAACTATTTTAACCCTTCTTTAAATAAATTAATAATAAATGTCCTCATCTAATCCAAGTGGGCCTAAAAGGTCATATTTTATTCCTAAGTTTGTTTTTGGTCGAATTACACTTGTCCAATAGAATTAGGACATGTGTTAGGGTAATAATAATATCATATTTACCCTTAGTTAGCCTATTTACTATTAACCGCGGTAAAAATAGTAAAAAGTTACTTTTCACCAAAAAATTATTTTTATCTCATTGAACCACATTTTACTTACTGATATCAACCGTGTCTGTCGGATTTTCAAAATTCCATTCACAGAAGCGGTAAAATTAAGTTTTATTCAAAATTCAGTTTTTTAACCTACCACTTAGTGGTTTCACTATTAATCAAAAATTGAAAGTTTTCAGAAAAATACCAAAATTTCATCTTAAGCTATATTTCATATTCCGAATTCAAAAAATGATGTCTATTTTACCAAATTCATAACATAGAAGTTGCATTAATTAATTTTATAATTAAATCTCGTTGTTAAAACAAATAGCGTGTTTTTAAGAAACAGTATCTATCAAAAGATTGACACTTGTTTATGTCTGGTTTAAATGTGAAATTACATCCAATTACCAACATTGTATTAAATTGTAAAAATATATTCTAAATATACTTTAAAACAACTCAAATTAATAATTTATCACTATTAATTATTTTGATTAAAAAGTTTTTTTTAATTATAATTTAGTAATTTTCACTATTCATCAGAATATGAAAGTTATCCGAAAAGTACCAAAATTTCACCTTAGGCTAAATTCGATACTCCGAATCCAAAAATTAAGTCCATTTTGAGAGCTAAAATTTCTAAAATTTTAAAAGGTGGTTATTACTATTCATAACGGCTAGTTATAATAATATTTTAATAGCATATCGTTGTTTAGTGAAACTCGGTATTGCGTACTACACACGCTATCGAGGAAGGTCGCGATTGCGTGTAATGCAAGGCAAGTCAAGGATGCGTGTTGTGTAAGCTCCTTTTGGTGTAGCGTACAACACAAGACAATAGTGAAATAAAAAAGAATATTTTTCATAAAATCTCGGGCTGTTACATTCTACCCCAATTAAAATGAATTTCGCCCTTGAAATTCGTCGGGGTTATAAATGGTTTACTATTCGAAAGTTTCTTTAATAGAAACCCACATCGTAAAAAGGAATACCAAAACTTGGCTTTAAAAACTAAAGTATGAAATGTAACGATTACCCAAATAAACTAATCACTGGGTTTCCACATAGGTGAAAATATGGATATGGAAGAGAAATCTAACCATCATGTTCTGATAGAGAGTGGTAGAGAACATGGCTATGGAAAAGCCAGCAATCACAAAGCCATAAATTTGTGATGATCTACGGTACCATCTGATTCATCAAATATAAGATCACTAGGAAAACATTTTTGGTTTTCAAGATCGTTTCCCTAAAGTTAAAGAATTTGAATTAGAATAAATACTTACTTTATTTTGGTACAATCTCACTGTTGTTCGTGCCTTTAACAATTTCCACTTCATCTCTTAAATAAATAAAGTTGAATTTGTTATTCGTGAAGTGTTAGCAGATCATGTGATAGAATGACGGGTCATTCCATCTGTCTCAAACAAAAGGTTAGCAAAAATTATATACATAAGTCGATCTATAGTGAGATTAATCATATATGGTTCCTAAAATGGACTTATACTTCATATATCATACTGCTTAATAAAATAAAACTTGTTTATACTAACCAGGGACTTCCTGTAGGCCAGTGGTAGGCGATAAAGGCCAGTCACACTTCGGTTGTGGGTTCGATTCCCACATCCTTGTCTGACACGATGGGCTGTCGCCCGTCCTGCAGGTTGTCCTTTTTTGAAAACTATATTACTATAACATCCCATCAGTAATATCGAGAAAACTTCTATCCTTAAACAATACTAACTTATGTCCAGCATAATCCATTCCAATCTTTAGGATTATCCATAATACTGCAGTCCACTCTCATAACATAGTGAAAACGATTACCAGAGATTTAACACCATCGTCGATCCCCATATATCATAAGATATGTTTTGTTGGTCACATTCCAAACATTCAAAGTCCTTAATCATGTATTCTCTTGAATACCTTATTGAAAACATGAATGCAGTTAAACGTTAACACTTTCCACATACCAAAATCCTCAAAATTCTTTATAATCAAACCATGATATCACTTAGTCCTTATATCAATCATGAGCGAATGAATACTGTCAAACATTTCATTTTCTCCTTATCCCTTCATTATGCGCATATCATCTACTTTCCAAGATATTTGAATCACTTTTCATGGTTACCGACACCTTAAAATTATTGAAAACCACAATAGACCAATACATAAATATTTCAATACACCATAAAAGTACCTCAACAACATTATTCTTGAATACCAACACATAAACACTTCAGTCCATCCACTTTAATGATTGTCCTATAATAAGTCCTTCCTTGATTTAGAAGTAACTTTTTAGGTCAGGGAATTGAGTTGGGTAATGCCCATGTTCTCCGCAAATAAGACATTGAACTCCATAACAGTCTGTCACTCTATGACCCTTTTCTCCACAAAGATAACATCGGTCCCTCCATTTGAGGTATTCCTCAAGGTTCTTCTTCCCTTCTTTAGAAATCTCAATCTTCCTTTCTTTATGCTCCTCAACATGCAAACATGAATAATAGTTTATCTTCCTCTTCTTTGATGAATTAGGCATACCACTAAATTTCACCTTGTTAATCATATATCGCGATGATTGATTCGGCATAATCACAATATCTTTCTCTCTAGGAATTACATAATTTTGTTTCTCATAGTCACCAATTTGTCCATTGGATTCAATGTTAACTGAATTCCTTCTGGTTCCCTCCATTAACTAAAACACAAAAAGAATCTTGTGAGAGGCAAAAATCATGCTAGAGAAAACAACATAGTAACGGGGGAGTACCCTCAATATCTAACATCTTAGGTTAAATTCTAAGATCGTTTCCATAGTTCTAGGACTATCCTATACGTATACTTATCCTTAGGGACATCCCTATAAATACCTTAGAAATATCTCTAGGGATCTCACTAACGTTCTCACATCCTAGTTTCCAAAGGTAGACTAAACCTTTCCTCTGATACCAACTGTAGAGACCCATATCTTGACGTACATAGACATTACATTACTTTTGCGGAATACTTAGTACATAAAAAAACACACACACAAGGATCGTAATAGTTTAGTGTCTTTGGAAACTCGGAATATAATCTTCTAATCATGGTGAAAGATCTTCAAAATCTCCCATAAAGATCTTGCTTTTTTTTTACCTAAAACCTTTCTTTATATCCTGGGGAAAAGAAAATATAAAAGGGTGAGCTCAAATGCTCAGTAAGGGTAAACAAAAGAAATATCAATCACATCGTATTCATAAGAACATAACATTTTGGAAATCATAACCTGCAAAAGAGGGCATAATTTCATAACATGGGATAAATCATGGCAGTGAAATGTAATCACAATAATCATAACTTAAAACATGAAATTTTGTGGAATTCACAAATAATCATAAATAATCATTTCTTGTTAGTCAAGACTCATTGCCATGACTATCTTAGTGGACAAAGTCCCTTTCTGAATCGAGTAACCCTAGTTTCTGTCTTGTTTCACTGAACCAGTATAACCTACCATTCCAGCCATGTCTATCTCATGAGATATAAAATCTTTACCCAATGCATTGGAGGGAGATATAGGTCCCACCAATCTTATAATGAATCCTTTCTTATGTGTTCCACATAATCATAAATCATACATCATCGTATAACCCATGTAATAAAAATGGGATTCTTAAACAACATGACATCATAAAACAATTCATATAAGATAAAGGAATTCATAAAAATGTTTCCATCACAACATAATCAAATCCATGTAATAATAGGGATAAAAATAGAACCCTTTTATTATCTTAGATGAAAAATAATTTTGATAAAATACTTGAACTTCATTCTTGAGGAAAATATCCTTTCTACTTCAAAAATAATTTTCCTTTCTTAACATGTCATACAATTTTAAACTAAAAGAAGTTGATTAAAAATAAACTTGAAAACTTGTAAAGGAAGCTTCTTGGAAATAATGTTTTAAAAATCCATTCATGCCGTATAAGTTAAAAAAACATTCTTCGTACTTTTGTCGGAAAAGTCAAAAAGTACCTCGTACGAAAAACGACAAAAGATTCCTTTCGTACATATTACTAAAAACTCACCGAAGAGTAAAAATGGATTTAAACAATTGTAGGTAGATTTAAATAACATCACATATTTATTAAACATGGATGTGGATGATAAAATACACCCTAGTAAATACCAAAGTATAAACAATCTCAGATAAAAATGAGATTGTGATATTTTCCCTTACCTTAGGTCCGACTTGCTTTGTACGTGTCCGAACCTCCTGTATAATTATTTAAGTCATGTTATTGACTTATTCCAGAATCATATTCATTGTTATTATATCATATATGGTCCATTTATGACTTTATATTACCCATTCTTTTGTAAATTCATGTTAAAGTAGCATTTTGGGTAAAATCGTCTCATTTGTCGTTCGTGTTTTTAACTTGTAATTATTAATATGATTACTTGGATCATGATTACTTATATCCAGAATGTAAAACATGATTTATATATAATATATATTCAGAATATACATATATATAATATATTGATAAATGGAATGAGATACACCGTTCATGGAGACGGTAGTCCGTACATACGCACGAACGCTGTTTTCGTTTCCTTATTGAATTGAATGGAATTAAGTAGATGACATACATATAAATATAAATAAATCCAGTATCATTATTATGTAATATATTTAATTAGTACTTATTATATATACTTTATAATCATTCATGAATGGTTAATCATTGAGAATGAATCTCATCGCGTCGTGGAGACGGTAGTCCGTACGTACGCACGAGCGATGATATCGTTCCCATGGTTGTGGAATTGTGTTGAAGTGTTTGTATACTATTTCAGTATCAATATCACTTTATAATAATCATATATATTTACTCATTAAACCATTATACCCATCCAATTAATGTGGTGGCGGAAAATAGATTACACCACGGCGTGGAGACGGTATTCCGTACGTACGCACGCGCGGTGATTTCCTTTTTCCGTAGGATGGATAGATGGTGAAATAGGGTTGTTTCATACTTATAATAACATATCAGTATATGAGTGATACTGATTTTATTACTTCATAATGCAACAACCTAAGAAGAAGATGTGGAAGAAGAAATAAAGATGAAAGAATTGGTAACGGTAATTACCTCTTATTTGAAGCGCCTCTTTGAGACCTCCACTTAGGGCACTAAAATTGGTCTTTGAGGAAGACCAGAACCTCTAGGATTATTCTAGGGAAGTGGAGAAGGGATTTTGGTAGAGTTTGTCCGAGCTTGAGTGCTCAAATTGGTGTGAGGAGAAGGGGGAGGAGGTTCCCTTTTATAAGGGAGGAGAGGGGCACCTTAGGAATATCTCAAAATATTATTTTATATTAAAGTAAAAATCGATTTATAATGGTTCCAAAGGGTCTTATTTCGAAGCTAAAGTGGGTATGGGTCGAAATACTATCAACCAATAGGATTTATACAAGTTTAGGGTATTATTTTAACCTTATCAATTAGATTTAACTCTAAGTTAAATAATTTAACTTTTACCGTGTCTTTTTGTTTTCTTTCACTATATGGTTAATACACTTACTATAACATGCCAAAAGAACCCCAAATTGTTTATTATTAATATATATATATCCTTATCTAAGTCATTTGGACGAACCTTAGATTTTTAGGAATAAAATAACAATTAATAATATAATATTTTATTTAAAAACTATTTTGTGTCAATTTTGACACTATTTGATATATGATTTTTGTGAAAGTCATAAAATAATTATATGTTCAAACCAAGTTGATTAAATCAACACTAATATATCAAAGTAACCTAGAAAATTAGTTTAATTCATAAAAAGTCTCAAATTAATTTCATTTGAGCATTTATAACATCAATTATGTTAATATTTCCTTAAAAGGGTAATTACTGCATCATCGTTGTGTCATAAATAAATTAAATTATATAATGTCTAAAAATTACAAATAAAATACAATTATGTAGGAAATCGTTTTAGATTTCTAATGAATATTTATAGTATAATTTATCTTATGTATAACCCCATATTAAAAATTATTTACTTACTAAACTTTGATTTTAACTATTTTAACCCTTCTTTAAATAAATTAATAATAAATGTCCTAATCTAATCCAAGTGGGCCTAAATGGTCATATTTTATTCCTAAGTTTGTTTTTGGTCGAATTACACTTGTCCAATAGAATTAGGACATGTGTTAGGGTAATAATAATATCATATTTACCCTTAGTTACCCTATTTACTATTAATCACGGTAAAAATAGTAAAAAGTTACTATTCACCAAAAAATTATTTTTATCTCATTGAACCACATTTTACTTACTGATATCAACCGTGTCTGTCGGATTTTCAAAATTCCTTTCACAGAAGCGGTAAAATTATGTTTTATGCAAAATTCAGTTTTTTAACCTACCACTTAGTGGTTTCACTATTCATCAAAAATTGAAAGTTTTCAGAAAAATACCAAAATTTCATCCTAAGCTATATTTCATATTCCGAAATCAAAAAATGAAGTCTATTTTACCAAATTCATAACATAGAAGTTGCATTAATTAATTTTATAATTAAATCCCGCTGTTAAAACAAATAGCTTGTTTTTAAGAAACATTATCTATCAAAAGATTGACACTTGTTTATGTCTGGTTTAAATGTGAAATTACATCCAATGACCAAAATTGTATTAAATTGTAAAAATATATTCTAAATATACTTTAAAACAACTCAAATTAATAATTTATCACTATTAATTATTTTTATTAAAAAAGTTGTTTTTAATTATAATTTAGTAATTTTCACTATTCATCCGAATATGAAAGTTATCCGAAAAGTACCAAAATTTCACCTTAGGCTAAATTCGATACTCCGAATCCAAAAATGAAGTCCATTTTGAGAGCTAAAATTTCTAAAATTTTAAAAGTTGGTTATTACTATTCATAACAGCTAGTTATAATAATATTTTAATAGCATATCGTTGTTTAGTGAAACTCGGTATTGCGTACTACACACGCTATCGAGGATGGTCGTGATTGCGTGTAATGCAAGGCAAGTCAAGGATGCGTGTTGTGTAAGCTCCTTTTGGTGTAGCGTACAACACAAGACATTAGTGAAATAAAAAAGAATATTTTTCATAAAATCTCGGGCTGTTACAACATTTCATTGTTTTTTTAATTCAAATATACCCCTTCACTAAAGTCATCTTTCTCCAACACATACTCACTTCATGAAAATGAATTTCCATGGTTATACATGTTGTCCCCAATTACGGACTTCGATCCAAATTATTGTGCATCTTGAAACCCTATCGCATGTAGTTATTCAGACTAGAAGACCAAAAAATTACATTATACTCCAGACTGCATCATTTTCGACCTCCATTATTGGAGTGTTGCCACCATACAAATATTATCCAATTACTAGTTGAAAACACTCTAGTATGTTCATATTCATTTTAAGTCATCTTTATCATGCTTCAATTGACTCAACTAAATGTCATATTCTTCAAGTGGGTCACCAAAAAATCAGTCTGACATAGTACTGAGTCATGATTCAGTCATTTTATTGGTGTTCAAAAAACAAAGTTCCATGATTTAGATTCCCCCTCAAATAAAATAATAATTATCGAACTAGGGTTCTTCTATTATTAAAGGGTCATATCAACTCATCCTCAATGTAGAAACTTGTAAATACTAAGAAATTCTATGGAAATTGTTTCATAAATACATGGGAATTTTACGAGTCCGTGAAAATTTACGATGCTTGATTCTGAGGCCCGGTGTGTCCGGAATCAATTTCTGATGTTTTTTTTGTGTATGTTCAGTAAACATACGAGTAGAATTTTTTAACTTTTAAACCGGTTCTCATAATTGAAATATGAGGGCACCGTTGAACTCACAGCGCTAGTATTCTCTTAAGAGGACATTCACCTCGACGGCAATCGGTCGAGAATAAAAGATTGTTTTTGGGGTTTTTAAATTAAATTAAATAAAAATAAGGTGATAACTTATTTTTATTTTGTGGTGGTTAAAACCTACATGTGGTGGTTAGTGGTGGGGGACACCACACCATAACCTCCAGTGAGAGGTTATGGGGGTAGGGCCCATTCGCATATAACCTCCCTTGAGAGGATATCCTTGGTGGGGCCCACACGAGATAACAACTCCCTTTAACTGCCCATTTATGTGGGAGAAAACTCTTCACCTTCACCACCATTTAATTGAGCCAACCCATCTCATTTATTGGGTTATGTTTCACAATTTAATTAAACTCCTTTTGAGTCCATTTGAATTCTTGTCAACCATTAAAATAATAGATAGTCTATTATTTTTGGTTTTCAATTCATTTGGTGGGGCTTCATAGAGGGATTTTATAAACTTGGAGAACATTGTCCTTCCAACGAAGAACACCAGTCACCACCGAAGAATGACGAACTCCTTCTTCGACCATCAACTGTGCTAAAATATAAGGATTCGTCCGTGAATAACACCATCTTCAACATCGTCCCCTCCGAACACTTATACTCCAGCAATGGATATCCTCTTCCTCTTCCGACATTGACGAATCGACGCTGTATTTCCACCAATTCGTTAATGATCATCATCATACGAGGTAGCGGTTGTTCTATGTATGAGTTTTACCCTCTGTTCATCGCCACTCAAATTACGGATTTTGAACTATTGATAGATATCACCATAAATAAGAGGGCTCAAACAACACGAACATGGACCGAAAATCCCCCTTTTGTTCTGTCTCTCTTATTGACGATGGTGGTGCCACCAGAAGAGGGGACCGTGACGGAGCAACAACAGCCGGTGACGGGCAGACCGTGAATGAAACTGGCGGCACAAAGGCCGCCAATTCACCGGAGGGGCATGGCGCCATTGCGCATCATTGGTGGAAGGGCTGCGGCGGTCGGATGGCGTAGTATGGCGCCGTCGCGCTGTGAGGAGAAGGTGAGATGCGCCTAAGGCAGGCTGCGCTAGAGGAGCAGGGACATGACGTCGTTGCGCCACGCCGGTGGTGCGGAACCAGCTGGCCGCCCAGCTAATCGGATGAGGGGGGACCCCTCGGGTCCCTCGGGATTAATGAACAGGCGCCTACCGCCATTTCTGTTCATAATGGAGGGGGCGCGACACCCCCCCCCCCCCACGCAGTCAGCGCTGGCCGCGGGCCGCTTGGCCAGCCGGGCTGGGTCGCTAGCCAGCCGGGCCTCCAGCCAGTCGTGCCGCCGGGTCAGGCCGCCCCCTCGGGCCCGGAAACCCCCTCAGGACAAGCCGGACAGTCAGGGCGGGTCCGACCCGCAAACCGGGTTGGACCCAGGTCGGGCCGGGTTTGTCCGACTAGGTCAGACCGGACCCGGACCAGCTATGTAATGTTATCACTTTTTCGCTCATATCGTTGGCTACGAGTGTACAATCGACAAAACATATATGGGGACGAAAATCATAGAGTGAGTCAGTTATTTTGGAATACACCACTTGTGGTTTGGACATAGTTGGGGTACGGTCAGGTTGGTTTGAACCTAAAATCCAACTGGGGCCCCCGGGAGAGAAATGCCAATAACTCACAGACCGGGCGTCCGATTGACGCATCGTCTTTTGCGTTGATACCCCTATGACAACTTAAACCTTTGAGATACCTCTAAATGGTAATTAGTGACATTTGAGTATTGACCAGTAGATCGTGCGGCGGATCCTCCTAGAGATGAGCGAGCGGAGTACAAAGACCTAGTAGCTAGCTGAGACATGAGGATGACTCTCCCTTTCAACTCGGAGTGTTTCGACTTGCCTAGTGGAAAGCGCCTCTGTGTGACGCAGCAGACCCACACTAGAGAGAGACTCTTTGTGATGCATTAGAACCCCGGAACTCGACAGCAGGAGTACCATAGTAGGCTATGAGGGGTAGCGCCTCTGTGTGACGCGGCAGACCCATAGTAGGGAGTGCCTCTATGTGATGCAGAAAACCCACGATACATAATATAAGGAGTACCATAGTAGTCCAGGATAGTGGGAAGATCCTCTGTGTGATGCGCCATGCCCACAATACTCTTTAGAGGAAGAGCACACCACCAGTGGAGGTTTCAATTGTTTGACTGGGAGTGTTTCATGTTACCACCCCTAGAATAAAATTATGCATTTCAGCTGAGTCAATGACATTAGTGATTTCCCCATGATTGAGATGTGTAACTAGATAACTTAGGTATATGTATGGTCATATACCGAAGTAATGGTTGTCTATTGATTTCATACTTTTCGGTTTATCCTTGTTAGAGTTTGTTAGACCTTGAGGGTCTCGGGGACCCTACTAAGTATCATTATACTCTCCCATACACAAGCTATTCCCGCACCTCATTGAGTTGGTTGCATATGACAGACAACGCTGACTGAGGCAGAGTTTAGAAGGATTGGACAATACCTGGAGGTGGACCACTCGGAGTGACGGTGCACGAAGTGGACAGACATGTGAGAAGTGCTATAGAGTCAATCTGTACATACCCTTCAGGTAGGAAACCTGGAGGACGGCCCAGTAGCTACCTCACTTTCTTTTAGTTGTACTTAATTTCAATTGTACTTGTACATTACAACTGGGCTTGTATTTTTGACCCCTTTTACTTTCCATCACTTCTTCTATATACAGTATTGCTTAGTGTTTCACTTCCAGTTGTGTACTCTGATTATGTGTGTTTACTTTTGATAAAGGCAATTCCTTCCCATTTTATGTATTTATGACTTTGGTGCTAGTCTCCAGCCCATGGCCTATGGAATGTGGGCTTGTGGTAGTCACGACATGGGCCCCGAGGACAGGTCATGAATGATTGGTATCAATGGTGTCGGTTCAACATTAGTACATTGGACTCTGACCAATATTTTCTGTGAAGTGATAGTGTTAATGGTACTAAGTGTGGTTTTCACTTCATGGAGTCCAGTGTTGCTGGGGGCATCCAACGTATCCATAAAACATGACCATAAATACTGATTTTTGACTTAGTGCATGAAAACACTGATTGTGTTTGTGTCTTTTCAAATGTTTTATTAAGTCAGCTCAACCAGTTCAGCTCACCAGGTATAATATTTTGACTGTGTGACATTAATTTCTTTCAGGATGCCTCCCCGACGAGCTTCGTGAGTCTTACGCTATGATATCCCACCGAGCGACGATGCCACAGTGTAGGGAGCTTTTCCAGTTTTGGCACCAGGGGAGACACTAGCGGTACCACTTCCCATTAGTCAATTGATGCCACCAACCCCAGTGGAAGACGATGTACGCCGCTTGAGCACGTTTCATGAGTTCTAACGCTAGAGACCACCTAGGTTTCAGGGATAAACGGACCCACAGGTGGATGAGGATTGTATGTAGGCTTTGGTGAGTGTCTTCAGGCTGGTATGGACACCAGCAGACCTCATGGTGATTCTTTCTGCGAGTCTCTTTCGGGATGTAGTATGCAGATGGTGGAGACTGACGCTCCAGGTGAACGACGTGGCGACACTACTTTGGACTGACATTGAGAGCTTGTTCCATGTGGAGTTTGTTCCAGCGACTCTATGAGTTGTACAGATACAAGAGCTACTTCATTGTTCTAGCGATTCTATGAGTTGAACGGATACAAGATCTACTTCATCTATAGCATGGTAGCATGACAATAACAATGTGCACAACAAGGGTCACCGACCTCCTCCACTACTACACAGATAAGGTATGTGACCCATTATTTAGGGCCCAGACCTTCGAGTAGAGGCTCTGGTGAGACATCATAGCCTCTATGATCTCCCTCAGCATACCTATGCAAGATAGGATGTTAGAGAGATCCCTCATAGTGGAGAGTTTCCTTGTTGAGCAGTCTCTGGTAGCGAGACCCACTAATAGTCGACATGTAGAGGGGTCTTCTGCTGCTGACAGTAGATAGATGACGCAAAGGACCAAGAGTACCAGACCCACGAGTGGACGACCGTAGGACTCAGGATCTGTTGTGTGGGGCACTCGGGGCCATGACATATATTCCAAGAGAAGATAGTGTTACTCATGCATCGGGCAGGGCCACATGGATCATGACTATCCGACCTCCCATTCAGATGATCAACAGACAGTTGAGGGACCTCCAAGGTAGAGGAAGAGGTTGTATTGTGGCGATCTGTAGGGAGCAGGTAGACGTGGAAGAAAAATTAGCCGAGCATATGGAATTGGATGACGTTAAGAGGTGCTACTTCCACCACCACTAGGGGGTCAACCCCGACTGCAGGGAGTTAGTGGACAGGGGAGAGCGTAGCTTTAGGAAGCTGAGGCCTACGACCATGGTGATCTTCTGATGATTTGACGTATGATCTACGTCTACTCCACCTAAACTACAGTTCTTATAGACATAGGTTCTAGTCATTCATTCATAGCCAGTGGCCTCGTTCTGAGATCAGAGATTTCAATGAATCCATTGGCTCAATCCGTATGGCTAGAGACTCCTACGGGAGCAGAATTGATGATTACGCACTGGTGCCGGTAGTGTGAGCTTACTCTAGGAGGAGAGAGCTTTGGCTGGGATATCCTCGTCGTGGCGTCGAGGCTTTACGTCATCATCGTGGGTATGGACTGTTTATCTAATGTCCACGCTTTGATTGACTGTATTAGGCGAAATGTGTGGTGTTTCCACACGGATGGGACTAGGTTCACCTTCACCGGCATGAAGGGAACCTTTGCAGTACATGGAAGACTTATTCAGAGGAGGGTGCAGCCGATCACTCACATGTTGGCATGGCTTAACCACAGAGCAGTTGATGTGGAGGGTCCGACTTATCCTATAGTGGTGGACCAATACTTAGATGTTTTCCCTGACGATGTTCCAGGAATACCTCCTCACATAGAGGTGGACTTTTATGTTGACATGTACCCCAGGATGGCACCGATATCTACACCAGTATATCGGATGGCTCCAGATGAGCTTCGTGACCTTCGGGTATAGTTAAAGGACTTGGAGGGAAGGGATTCATCCGGACTAGTGTTTCTCTATGGGCAGACCTAATTCTGTTCACCAAGAAAGAGGATGGGAGCTTGAGGAATTCTGTCGACTACCGTCACCTGAACTAGGTGACCGTGAAGAACAAGTACCCACTCTAAATGATTAATGACCTATTTGATCAGCTCAAAGGAGAACGATGGTTCTAGAATATAGAACTCATATCAGGCTATCACCAGCTTAGAGTTCGAGATGAGAATGTGTAGAAGATGATTTTCAGATGTCAGTATGGTCACTATGAGTTCTTGGCTATGCACTTTGGAGTAACCAACACTCAAGTAGTGTTCATGTATACCTTGAACATGATCTTCCAGCCATACCTTGATCGCTTTGATGTAGTCTTCATCGATGACATTCTGATCTACTCGACTACTGAGGAGGAGCATACGTACCATTTGCAGGTAGTACTGGACACACTCTAAGAGCATCAGCTTTATGTTAAGCTCTCGAAGGGCCAGTTTTGGAATAAAGAGGTTCACTTGTTGGGACACGTCATCTAAGAAGCTATAGTTCCATTACATCTAGTGAATATTGATGTGGTACTTGAATGGGATATAGCCAGGAGTGTGATGGAGGTACGAAGCTTCCGGGGCTTGGATGGATAATACATTTGATTCGTTCCAAACTTCTCCAGATTTACAGCACCAATATCTACCTTGACGAAGAATGGGAAACCCTTCGTGTGGTCGAAGAGATGCCAAATTAGCATTCATGAGGCAAGGAAGATGTTGACTAGTTCCCACATCTTGAGACTTCCAGAAGAGGAGGTATGGTACGTATTTTACTGTGATGCATCAGGGACCAGACCTGGCTGAGTCCTGATGTAGGAGAGAGTAGTGATCGCATATGGTTCTCGGTAGGTAAGACAACACGAGAAGAACTACACTACCCATGACATGGAGTTATATGTAGTGTTCTTCGCCTAGAAGATGTGGCGGCACTATCTGATGGGTGAACATTTTATCGTGTACTCTGATCACAAAAGTCTCAGTTAGACCTTCTCGTAGAAGGACTTGAACCTGAGGCAGAAGAGTTGTCTTGATTATTCTAGTATTATGACATCGATATTGTCTATACATTTGTAAAGGGGAACATTGTTGAAGATGCTCTCAGCAAGAGATCTGGTATACAACATCTAGGAGAGGCGACATAGCAGTTAGTTTCCCAAATGATATCCTTTGTCTATTGGGATGGAGCAGCCTATCTACAGTTCCATACAGTCACTCCTCCACTTCTTCAGAAAGTCAGGGAGGCGCAACATGGGGACACTGACTGTGAGACAGGACGTGCTTAGATATCCACAAGGCAGGCACCTGATGGATTTTTTGATGGTGGGGAGCACTTCATTCTCTTCAGAGGATGTACCATGGTACCAGTTGAACTTCAGGAGGAATTGTTGAGGGAGTTCAACACGTCCCCTCTTGCGGTACATCCAGGAGTGGTGAAGATGTATCAGGACCTTCGTGGATATCACTTGTGACCTGGTATGAAGAAGGAAGTAACTGAGTTTTTCTCTTGATGCCTCACTTTTTAGCAAGTGAAGGAAGAGCACTAGGTACCAGTAGGCTTGGTTTAGCCCTTAGAGGTCCCAGAGTAGAAATGGGATGGGATATCCACAGACTTCATTAGGGGTCTTCCACGTACATCTAGGAGTAATGATTTTATTTGGGTGATCTTCGACAGACTGCCCAAGTCGGCCCACTTCCTACTGATAAGAGAGAAGGGTTCAGTAGAGAGCTTGAGATGCCTTTATGTTCCGGAGATTGTGCGATTTCACGTAGTACCTTCTTATATTGTCACCGGCCGTAACATAGGGTTTACGTCCCCGCTATGAAAGGGGTTGAATGAAGCTTTTGGGACACAACGTCTCTTGAGCAACACCTTCCAACCTCAGATAGATGGTTAGACAGAGCGGACCATCCAAACCCTCGAGGACATGATCCACGCCTGTTTCCCCGACTTTGGATGTTGCTGGGAGGATCCCTTTCCTTAAGTGGAATTCTCCTACAACAACAGTTATCTCTTCACCATTGGTATGGAACCTTTTGAGGCCATGTATGGTCGACCTTGGTGATCGCCACTGTTCTGGATAGACCCAAGGGAGTCTGCACTAGTGGGACTAGAGATGGTACCCACTACCATGGAGAAGGTGAAGATCATCCAGGAGCGGATGAAAATAGAATATAGCAGAAATAAGTCTTATGTTGACAAGAGGCAATGACCTCTAGAGTTCAATGATAGAGACCACGTCTTTCTACAGGTCTCACCTCGATGTGGTCAATGGTGATTTGGAAAAGGCATAATGTTATCCATGCGGTTCATCAGACCATTCTAGGTCCTCAGTAGAGTACGTGAGGTGGTTTACCGCTTATCTCTTCCACCTTAGTTTCACCGGGTGCATGATTTCTTCCACGTATCTCAGTTGAGGAGATACGTGCATGACCCTTCCAACATCATCATCCATGGAATGCTGGACATTGATGATGGGGAGACTTTCACTGAGGTTTCAGTAGAGATTGAGGATCGATAGGAGGAGGTCCTATAAGTATGTTCGATACATCTGGTGCATGTTCGCAGGTAGCACAGGAACCACTAGGAGAGCACATGAGAGTGGGAGGCTCAGATGAGTGCTCATTACCACCATTTTTTCTAATAGTAGGAGTTATAGATTATGGGGACGTAAATCCCTAAGGTGGGGAGAATTTAATGTCCGGGAAATTCCATGGAAATTTTTTCATAAATACATGGGAATTTTAGGAGTCCGCAAAAATTTACGGCGCTTGATTCCGAGGCCCGCTGGGCCCATAACCAATTTCTGATGTTTTTTATGGTACGTTCAGTATACGTATGAGAGGGATTTTATAATTTTTGAATTTCATCTCGGAATTGAAATCTTAGGGAACCATTGAACTCACAGCGCTGGTATTCTCTTAAGAGGACTTTTACCTCGAAGGAAATCAGTCGAGAATGAAAGTTAGTTTTTGGGTTTTTTAAATTAAATTATATAAAATAAGGTGATAAATTATTTTTAATTGGTGAGGGTAAAAAACTACAAGAAGAGGTTAGTGGTGGGGGTCGCCACACCATAACCTCCCATGAGAGGTTATGGTGGTGGGGCCCACCCGCACATAACCGCCATTGGGAGGATATCCTTAGTGGGGCCCACAGTGGCTAAACCCCCCACCCAATAAACCCCCATTTATATTGGAGAAAACACTTCACCTTTTCCACTATTTAATTGAGCCATCCCATATTATTTATTTGGTTATGTTTCACAATTTCAGTAAACTCCTTTTGAATACATTTTAATTCATTCCATCCATTTAAATAATAGATTATCTATTATTTTTGGTTGGAAATTCATTTGGTGGATCTTGAGAGTGGGATTAGAAGAAATTAGAGACCTTCATACTTCCAACGAAGAACGCCATCACGACCGAAGAACGACGAACTCCTTCTTCGATCCTAAACTGTGAAAAAAGAGAAGAAGTTGACCACGAAGCATGCCATGTTCGACTTCGTCCCCTCCGAACGCTTATCCGTCAACGACAGATGTCCTCTTCCTCTTCTGAAGATGATGAATCGAGGCTGAATTTTCGTGACTTCATCAACGGTCATCATCATACGTGGTAGTGGTTGTTCAATGTATATATTTTACCCTCCATTCATCGTTGTTAAAATTATAGATTCTAAACTACTGATTGATATCACCATAACGAGGAGGGCTCAGACTGCACGAACATGACACCACCATCCCACTTTTACTCTATCTCGCTTGTTGATGATGGAGGCTCTGTTGGAAGAGGGGACCGAATCGGATAAACGGCGGCCAGAGATGGGTCGGGCATGAACAAAACTGGTGGTGCAAAGGCGACTGGGTTTCCAGAGGGGCGCGGCGCTGTCGCGCCGCGTGTGTGGAAGGGTTGGGGCCAGGCGGGCCGCGGAGGTCGGACAGAGCAACGCATCGCCTTCCTGATGCTCTGAGAAGGTGAACCGCGGCCAGGGTGGGCCGTGATAGAGGAGCAGGGGTGCAACCCCATCGCGCAGCGCCAGTGGTGTGGAACTGGCTGGCCGCTCGGCCTTCCGGACAAGGCGGGACCCCATGGGTCCTGTGGGTTTACTAAACAGACGCCTAGCACCGGTTCTGTTCGGAAAGAAGGAGGGGCACGACATACCCCCCACCACGCGTCCAGTGCACGCCGCAGGCCGCTCGGCCAGCAGGGCCATGCAGACCGCCCCTTCAGGCCTGGTTAGTTTGACTGGGTCGGACCGGACCTAGACCCGCTATGGCATGTTATCATTTTTTTGCTCATATCTTGTTCTACGATTGTCTGATTGAAGAACCGTCTATGGTGACAGAATGCATAGAGGGACGCGGTTCGTTTGACATAACCCAATTGTGGTTTGGACATATTTGGGTTATGGTAAGGTTGGTTTGAACGTAAAATCCAACCGGGCCTCCGGGATGGAAATGCAAATTACTCACAGACCGGGCGTCCGATTGACACGTCATCTATTGCGTTAATACCTCTATGACAAGTTGAACCTTTAAGATACTTCTACATTGGACTTCATGACAGTTGAAGAATCGACCAGTAGCTCCTGAGGCGGATCCTCCTAGAGACGAGCGAGTGGAGTATGGAGACATAGTAACTGCGTAAGACATGACGAATATTGTCTCTTTCGACTCAGAGTGTTTCAACTATCCCAGTGAGGAACGTTTATGTGTAACGTGTCAAACCCACAGTGGGGAGCGCCTCAGTGTGATGAAACAGACCCAGAATACTCGACAGGAGGAGTACCTCAGAAGGATATGAAGGGGGGGGGGCACCTCTATGTGATGCGGAAGACCTACAGAGGGGAGCGCCTCTGTGTGACACAACACCCCATGGTACTTGACAAGAGGAGTAACACAGTAGTCCAGGAAAGTGGGAAGTGCCTCTGTGTGGCGCAGCAGGCTTACACTACTCTTTAGGGGAAGTGCACACCCCCAAATGAGGTTTCAACAGTTTGACTGGGAGTGTTACATGTTACCACCCCTAGAATAAAATCTTGATTTTGAGCTGATCCAATGACATTACTGATTACTTCATGATTGAGATGGGTTACAAGGTAACATAGGTATATGTATGGGAATATACCTAATTAATGGTTATCCGTTGATTTCATACTTTTCGGTTTATCTTTGATGGATTTTGTGAGACCTTGAGTGTCTCGGGATCCCTACTGAGTATCACTATACTCACCCCTACATGGCTATGCCCACACCTTTTTGTGTTGGTTATAGACAACGGCCAGTGCCGACGGAGGCAGAGTGTAGCAGGACTGGACGGTACCTAGAGGCGGACCACTCGATGTGACGGTGCACGGAGCGGACGGACGAAGGTGGAGTGCTAAAGAGGCCATATGTACCTACCCTTTAGGTAGAAAACCCGGAGGACGACCCAATAGATTCTTTAGTTGCTTTCAGTTGTACTTTCTTTCTGTTGTACCTATAATTTACATTTTGCCTTGTATTTCCATCCCCTTTTACATTCTAGAACTTCTTCGGTATACGATATAGCTTAGTGTTTTGCTTCTAGTAATGTACTCTGATTGCGTGTGTTTACTTTTTATAAAGGCAAGCCTTACCTGCATAAGGATTTACACCTTTTTTTCTAGTCGCCAACCCATGGCATATGGAAGGCGGGCTTGGGGAAGACACGGCACGGGCCCTGAGGATGGGTCATGACACAGCTCATCATCGTAGCTATGAAACAACTCATTTGTACTCGACATCACCTAGAAAATATTTCTTACTTTAGGTTCTTGGAATTTTCAAACTAAATCAATTTCAAATGATGGCATTTCGGGATTTGGCATCCAATTGAAAAAACCTCAGATGATTAAATATAGTGTGACATTTTGGCACCATGGAAAGATCTATCAATATGGACCACCATTTTTTTGGATCCTTCTACAGTTGAGGATTTCAACGATGGAATATAATGGATCTAGTTTAGAGGAGCTGTGCATACGAGGTTATCGATGCTTATGTGTGGGAATATTGGAAGTGGATGATTGAATTATCACATGGTTGTTGAAGAAAGTTGTGAAGTTGTATAATCCATGTGTGTTTACATTTCTTGTTATTTCATGGTTTCATCTTCAATCACGACTGATTGTATCTCTTTAAGGGAGATGGGACTAGGTCCATAAGATGACGGTAAAATAGTGTAGAACAACTAAAATATTTGTGAAGAGATAACATTATTCACATAAACTAATTAATCAAAATTTAATGAAATGATCTAGAAATACACCCCCATTAATGGACACAACATAATCCTCCACATGTATGGATTGATTGTCCCCAAAAAAATCCTAAATCTATTAAATCGAATCTAACTTGTCTCAAAATTATAAAAATTGTAATTCCTTATGTATTTGATTATCGAAAAATGATTTCCCATATGGGACCCTTTTAGCAGAATGAATAAATACCCTCTACTAATGTTTTTCTAAAACATCATCAAATTTAATGAAATGTTTTTTCATTCACATTAATATATAATTTTGTATAGCTTGTGTTATATAATACACCATGATTAGCTTTAATTCTATTATATAATGAGTATCATTGATATTGTGCCTAAAAGGGGACACCAATCATCAATCAACCATGAAATAACATTATATTGATCATCATAAAATAGAAGATAAATATGTCGATACGAATAATATTAACTACTTCATAAAATATAAATATTATTTTTCTATGAAATATATTATTTTATAAAATGTTAGTATTTTATCAATCAATTTTTAATAAATTAGTTATATAAATCAATAATATGTATTTCTCAAAAATGATATTTAATTTTTTTTATGTTAAAATAAAATAATTAATTTATATATATTTTAGAAACATTATGTAAGAAAATGAGATGAATTTCTGAAATAATTATATTTAAATTAACTAATGGAGGAACATTCATGTTTTTTATGAAAATAATGATTTTATGTGAATACTAAAAAAAATTTATTTTTAAAAAAAATTATTTAATTACAGAAAATTAACAAATTTAAATTACCATTTATTTTTATAGTATCATAATTTTTTCTTCAATTAAATTTGATTCACACAATTACAATTTAATTAGTTTTGTGTCATATATTAATTTATGTTTATTTTTTGATTAAAAATTATTATTTTTCTAATTTTTTTCTAAATGCATAATCGTTCTCCAATTAAATTAAATTAAATATTACACAATTATGAATATTTTTAATGAATTATATAGAATATATATCTCTATATTTTTTATATATTGATACTACTATTATTATTATATATATATTTAATATAAAATTATATTCTACTTAAACAATACACTTTTCGAAAGCCCTCATTATGATGTATTTATGAATTTTTTTAAATATAATTTTTTTTTATTTTTTAAATTTATTTTAAATATAAAATTAAATTTTAACATCATCCATTTTAAATAATTCATTGAGGAACATTTGATAATTTTCAGGAAATATAATTCATTTATTATTATTTAAAAACACTAAATTTTAATTGAAAACTACTTTTACATTTCTATAATATATGAAGATAAATTATATTATAAATTGGTTTTAAAAGAAATATTGTTCAAGATTATATTTATTAATCCAATTTATGAAATAAAATATTTCATATTGAAATCTATATATAAAATTTTTGTAAGCATTTGAACATGTTCTCATTCGAACCCAACATTACTGTCATGTCGGTAAAATTAATTTTCAAGTAAAATTTTACCAATAAGTGAAGCTGAATAGAAACAATTGATTACATATTTGGAATAAGAGTAATTTATATTATATAATAACATCATCATGATTTGTTACCAAAAATAATACCAAAAGATTACTAATTAATTACCTATGATAAGGTAAAAATAGATTTACTAGGGTAGTATATTTCAACGGCATGGGTTATAATGACCAAATAAAACGGCTACAATCTATTTTTTTCGGAAATATTTTGACAATACCATGAATAATGCTCGATAAAAATCCAATTTGAATCCTTATTTCAGGATAAAAATACGGGTACACATTTATCTTCAGAAGCATACATGTGTGCCTCTCACCACCCTTATAAAAGGCCACCCATCTCCTCTCTTAGTGAGACTTTAAAAACAATATAATTTGGAATATATCGTACCAAATAACATCCCAAAATAATTCCTATAATATAATATTCCATATATTTGGTAAAAATACAAAATATGACGGATTTTGGTGAAAAACTATTGATTTTAACTGAAGAAGTGGCAACATTCTTAAATAAGAGTTTTAAATTTTTTTTCAAACTCCTACAATTGTTATTAAAATAGTATGATATAATAACCTTGATATAGTCCATATAATGAGATGTTTTAGTTTATTTTAATAACCTACAACAATAACCACTTCAATCAAAAGGGATAGAAAATCAATGCTCCGGTGTACGGAATACTATCGCCTTGCGAACCGATGTCATTCATTTTTCCATTACCATATCTCACATGTGGGTATGATGTTATACTTGAAGTATATATATATATATAATAAATTTATAAAGTAGTACTACCATTGGAGTTATTATATAATATATATCCTTTTAATATCCATTTCTTAGTGGATTCTATAATGATACTCTTGTGTACAACGAACTACCACCATGTGAAGTGATATGATTCATTTCTCACTGTCATTATACATGGAAACGATAAGGATAAATATATGTTCTATGTAAGAAATAATAATTATATTCATAAAATAATTACCATTCTATGATGGTAATATATAATTTTTCTTCTTTCCTTTTCACTCACTATGTCATGACCCGTCCTCGGGGCCCGTGTCGTGACTACCCCAAGCCCGCCTTTCATAGGCCAGGGGCTGGTGACTAGCACCAAGGTGTAAATCCAAACAAAAGGGAAGTAATTGCCTTTGAAAAGTAAACAAGAACCACAGAGTAAGAAAGTGGAAAAGTAAACACTATGTAAAAAAGGTACAAGCTGTGCTGAAAGTAAAAGGGGCCGGAAATACAAGCCCAACTGTAAAGTACAACTGAAAGGAAAAACAGCAACTGAAAGGAAAAGCCGTAGCGTCGAGCCGTCCTCTGGAATCCCCACCTGAAGGGTGGGTACAGATAGCCTCCACTGCTCCTCGGGTCCACCTAACCGCTCCATGTACGTCCCGCCCAGTGGTCTACCTCCAGGTTCTGTCCTGCTCCGCACGCCTCCACCACAATCAGCACTGTCCGTCGTCTGCAACCAACACAACGTAGTGCAAGTATAGCCCGTGCAGGGGTGAGTATAAGTTACTCAGTAGGGACCCCGAGACCCCCGAACGTCTCTCGAAATCCACAAAGGATAAACCACAAAGGAAAGATACAAACACGAAGTGACAACCGACAATGCTTAGGTATATGCCTATACATATACCTAAGTCATCAATTCCCGTTCGGCTCCAACGTCCGAGCCCAAGCACAACCCATTCCACACCAGAAAGCAAAACATATACCCACACAGGATAGCTCAACAGAATCCACAAAGAAGAGTAAACAGTAAATCCACACAGGATAGCTCAACACAATCCACAAAGGAGAGTAAACAGTAAATCCAGACACGATAGCTCAACACAATCCACAAAGGAGAGTAAACAGTAAATCCACACAGGATAGCTCAGCACAGTCCACATAGGAGAGTAAACAGTAAATCCACACAGGATAGCTCAACACAATCCCCAAAGGAGAGTAACACAAGATTCAGCTCACATAGGTATACTGCTTCGGATGACGATAAAGATGATCATTGATCCATCTAAGTCGTCGGACCCATGAAGGATCGATAGGTAACTAACCCCCGCAATGACCCACAGAGGATCGGGCCCACATAGGACCTGTAGGCGCTGGCTCACACAGAACTGCTGAGCGCTGACCCACACAGGATCAGACCCACACAGGATCGGGCCCACACATGACCTGTAGCACTGATCCACGTAGGATCGATGAGTGTTGTAGTCGTCGCAGTCCACTGAGGATCTCTGCACAGTCGTCGGCGCAGTCCACTGAGGATCTCTGCACGGTCGTCGCCGCAGTCCACTGAGGATCTCTGCACGGTCGTCGCTGTCGAAGTTGCAGTCGCAACCAGCTCTAGGGTTCTCGCACACAACGAGCTCATTTGGGAGGGTCCGCTTCACGAGCCGAGATGCCGATACATCAAATGTCCCAAAGTCCGAAGTTGATGTATCAAAAGTTCCGTATCGTCAACATGAACTCAACGTCGCAGACGGCGCGTCAATCAGACGCCCGGTCTGAGAGTTATTGGCTTTTTCGTCCCAGGGTCCAGGTTGATTTTTAATGCAAAACCAAGCCGACCTTACTCCACCTACATCCAAACCTCGGGCGGAGTATGCCAAAAGATCCGTCTCACTTAGAGGAACTCAACAAAGCTGACGGCACGTTAATCGGACGTCTGTAGCTCAAGATATTAGTGTTTCCGCTCCGAGGGCCCGGTTGGTTTTGTGTACGAACCAACCCGGCCAAACTAAAATTATTTCGAAACCTTGAGTGTGATATACCAAAACGACCGTCTCGATCCAAGGATCGTGTTTTCGCTGACGGTGAGTCATTTGGAGGCACGTAGCTCACGTTACAGACATTTGAACGAAAACCGTCTGAAGACGGGGGGTCCGGGCCCGGGCCGAGCCAGCACGACCCCCCCGGGGTCGGCCGAACCGGGGCGACCTGGTCCGACCCGGTTGGACCGGCCTGGCTCGGCCAGACCAGCTCGGCTCGGCCGAGCGGCCGAGCGACGCGGGGGGGGGGGGGGGGGGGAGCCGCCACCCCCGCGTGACACCCCCGCGACACCTGTGGGGTGTCACCATGGACAGCCGAGCGACGCGGGGGGAGCCGCCACCCCCGCGTGACAACCCCGCGGCACCCGCGGGGTGTCGCTCGAACAACCGGGCGCGGCTTCAGCCGCGTCTCGCGCGCGCCGGACGTGCGTGGCCGCGAGTTCGTGAGTTCCGCCGCCGCGGCTTCTGCCGCGACGGCCTTGTCCGGCGGCGCACCGGGGCGCCACCGCTCCCGGCTGCCGGCGCCACTGCGCCGGCGACCCACACTGCCGGCGGCTTCCGCGGGCCCCCGGAGTCGCTCTGGTGGTCCGATTATGTTCCCGTCTGCGCCGCTGCTCCTCACGTGACCCTCTCTTCACTGCGGAACCATCACACTTCCGTTTGGCACATTCCGTCGTCGCCCGTGAAATCCGCATAACAATGAAGAACGGCGGAGGGTCGTCGGGCCGTGTTCGTTTGGCCCGCACCCTCCGCGTTAGTGATAAACAACGGGAGAAACAATATTCAACATATGAATTAACAATTTTTAATGGAATAAAAATTGTTTATGAATCAGGTTCTTCATTCTTGAACGGAAACAACACGGGAAAGTAAGGGCAATTCCAAAAATAAAATCCCTACCTCGTTGGTCATCGTCGTACGCACGTTCTTCGCAGAATTTCTCATCGCGGAAGGAGGGGATCGTCGCGTCGTCGCAGAAAGGAATCGTGTCATAGCGGAAACCGGCGTTGAGTCGGCAAACTCAAGCAGCTGATCGAAGATTCGTTGCGGAGGAAGAGACGTCGCAGAAGATCGTTGCTGGAAGGGAACGTCGGCGTCGTGGAAAACGGCTTCGCATCGTCGACTTCCACGGGTTCGGCGTTCTTCGTCAGAGGCCGGCGTTCTTCGCGTTCTTCGCGAAGGAGGATGAAGGTTCAAGAACTCTGACAAACCTCTCAACATGTATTTCTCCAAAAAGACAAGTTGGTCTTATTTTATTATTACGCCAACAAATGAAAAAGGGGTAAGTAATGACCCATCAATTCATTTTATTAATTCAACAAAAGTAACAGCTCATTTAATTCATGAAATAAACCACCCAATTAAATGGTCTGTTAAGAATTTAATAAAACGCGTCAGTTGACTTTCATAATGACGAGTTTTCACGGGTGCGTTACATAGCGGAAAGAAACGGCACAGCACGTGCGGGCCCTACCTCACAAATATTCTACCAAGAGGGTTGGATATTCCTGGATAGTACCCTATCCATTTCAACTCAGTTTAAGCCGCTTTTAAGTGGCGTCAAGTGGCTTCCAAGTGGCTTAAGTGAAATAAAAAAAAGTTGTCGTAAAATTATTTTATTTCTTAACTTTAAGCCAAAAAATTGAAAACCACACCCGAGCAAACGCTATTCCGGAAGAGGCGTTTCTATGAAAATACCGGTGCTGCGATTTCATCGGTGCCCTCAGAATTTGATTCTGGGCACCGGTTCAAAAGTTAGAAAAACCCGCTCGTTCGTTCACTGAACGTACCCGAGCCAAACTTCGGAAAATGATTCCGGGCACACCGGGCCTCGGAATCAGGTGCCGTCAGAAACTGCGCTCTTGTAAAATTCCAAATAAAATTAAGAAAAAAATTTCCTTGAAATTTACGGATCTTTACATTACTCCCACCTCATTGATTTACGTCCCCGTAAAGATACATCATAAACTAGGGAAACAAATGTGGGTAGTGAGCACACATCTGAGCCTCCCGCTCCCATGTTCTCTCATGGAGGTTCCCGTGCTACCATCTGATGCACACAAGAGGAATCGATCGCCCACGTAGTACCCGCTCCTGTCGATCCTCTATCTCCACCAGGACCTCCGCAAAAGTCGCCCCATCATCCACGTCTATCTCCCCATGGTCAATGATGTGCGTCGGGTCGTGCACGTATCTTCTCAGCTGAGATACATGGAAGAAGTCGTGCAGCCGGTGCAACTGAGGTGGCAGAGCCAGGCGATAAGCCACCTCGCCAATCCTGCTGAGGACCTGGAAAGGCCCGATGAAGCATGGAGACAACTTTCCGCCTCAGCCAAATCTCTGCAAACCACGTCTAGGTGAGACCCGCAAGAAGACGTGGTCGTCATCCTCGAACTCTAGTGGCCTCCGCCTCCTGTCAGCATATGACTTCTGCCGGCTCTGTGCTGTCCTCATCCGCTCCTGGATGACCCGGACCTTCTCTGCCGTGGCCCGGACCATCTCTGGTCCCACAAGTGCTGACTCCCCAGGGTCTGTCAAGCACAAAGGAGATCTGCAAGGCCTGTCGTCCAACGCCTCGTATGGTTCCATCCTGATGGTGGAGTGGTAGCTGTTGTTGTACGCGAACTCCACCACGGGTAGGTGGTCCTCCCAGCTGCGACCAAAGTCGAGGACACATGCGCGGAGCATGTCCTCGAGAGTCTGAATGGTCCTCTCCCTCTAACCATCCGTCTGAGGGTGAAAGGCAGTGCTCAGATGTAGTCGCGTCCCGAATGCCTCCTGCAACCCCTTCCAAAGCCGGGAAGTAAAGCGAGTGTCCCGATCAGAGACGATAGTCGATGGCACACCGTGAATCCGTACAATCTCCTAAACGTAGAGACGCCCCAAGCACTCTACTGAGCCCTGCTCTCGGATGGGTAAGAAGTGTGCCGACATGGTGAGTCGGTCAACAATCACCCAAATAGAGTCGTGACCTCTGGAAGTGCGTGGAAGTCCAGTCACAAAGTCCATAGATATCCCATCCCACTTCCACTCTGGGACCTCCAAGGGCTGTACCAAGCCCACTGGTACCTGATGCTCTGCCTTCACCTGCTGGCAGGTGAGGCACCGTGAAACGAACTCCGCCATAACCATCTTCATGCCCGTCCACCAGTGGTGTCGCCTGAGATCCTGGTACATCTTCGCCACTCCAGGATGTACCGCCAAAGGAGAAGTGTGAAACTCTCTCAACACCTCCTCCCGTAAAGCGACTGGTTCCAGGGTACGTTCTCTGAAAAGGACGTCGTGATCTGCTCCAAGAGAGAAACCATCAGGTGCCTATCCTGAGGATATCTGTGCATGTCGTGTCTCATAGTCAGCGTCCCCATGCTGAGCCTCTCTGACCCGCTGTAGAAGTGGAGGAGAGATGGTGAGAGACTGAAGGAAGGCTGCTCTATCTCTATCCACGAAGGATATTTGCAAAGCGGCTAGCTGCTCTGTCTCCTCCTCAAGTAGCTGGATGCCCGTCCGGCTGCTGAGGGCATCGGCTACCACGTTCCCCTTCCCAGGAGTATAGAATATCTCAAAGTCATAGTCCTGGAGGAACTCGAGCCATTGACGTTGTCCTAGGTTCAGGTCCTTCTGCGAGAAGATGTACTTGAGACTCTGGTGGTCAGAAAAGACTGTAAAGCGCTCGCCCATCAGATAGTGCTGCCATGTCTTCAGAGCGAAGTCCACTGCTGCTAACTCCAGGTCATGGGTAGAATAGTTCTGCTAATGTGGCCTCAAATGACGTGATCCATAGGTAATCACATCCCACTCCTGCATCAGGACACACCCATGTCCGGTCCCTGATGCATCGCAGTAGACTACGTATCCAACTCCCTCCTCAGGCAACCTCAAGATAGGTGCGCTGGTCAATCTCTGTCTCAGCTCCTAGAAGCTCTGCTGACATCTGTCTGACCACACGAAGGGTTTCCCCTTCTTCGTCAACGCTGAGAGTGGTTCCGCAACTCTAGAGAAGTCTGGCACGAATCTCCGATAGTATCCGGCTAGACCCAAGAAACTCCGCACCTCAGTCACGCTCTGAGTTGGCTCCCAAGCTAGCACTGCCTCGATCTCCGCGGGATCCACTGCAACTCCTGCCTCAGAAATGACGTTCCCCAAGGAGTGGACCTCACGTAACCAGAAATGGCACTTCGAGAGCTTTCCATAAAGCTGGTGCTCTCGGAGTGTGTCCAGTACAACCCGCAAGTGGTAGGCGTGCTCCTCCTCCGTCGTCGAGTAAACCAAAATGTCGTCGATGAAGACCACGACAAATCGATCGAGGTATGGCTGGAGGATCCTGTTCATGAGGTTCATGAACACTGCTGGAGCATTGGTTACGCCGAAAGGCATAACCAAGAACTCGTAGTGGCCATACTGACACCTGAAGTCCGTCTTCTGCACATCCTCGTCTTGAACTCTGTGGTGATGATAGCCTGACCTGAGGTCTATCTTCGAGAACCACCATGCTCCCTTGAGCTTATCGTAGAGGTCATCAATCCTGGGTAGCGGATACTTGTTCCTCACTGTCACCTGGTTCAGGCGACGATAACCGACACACAGTCTCAAGATCCCGTCCGCCTTCTTGGCGAACAAAATCGGCGAAGCCCAGGGTGAAACACTGGGTCGGATGAACCCCTTGCCCTGCAAGACCTCCAACTGTACCTGTAGCTCTCAAAGCTCGGTGGGGGCCATCCGATATGCTAGAGTGGATATCGGGGCTGTCCTGGCGTATAGATCAATATAAAATTCTACCTCTCTGCGAGGAGTTAGCCCTGGGACGTCGTCGGGAAAGACGCCCGCATACTAATCCACCACTGCAGGAAAAATAGGACTCTGCACGTCAACTGCTCCAAGGATGAGGCTAGACAACTGATGAGTTATGGGCTGCCCTCTCCTCTGCGAGAGTACCTCCTGTGCTGCGAAGGCTCCTTTCTCGTCGGTGAAGGTGAACCTGCTCCCATCGGTGCGCTCACATCACACCTTGCACCAAATGCAGTCAATCTTTGCATGGACCATAGATAACCAATTCATGCCCAAAATGACGTCGTAAGGCCTTGATGATGCTACAAGAAGATCCCAGCCGAAGATCTCGCCTCCTAGAGTATTCCCACTCTGCCGGCACCAGTGTGTAATCGTCGAGTCTGCTCCCGTAGGAGTCTCTAGCCGTAAGGATCGAGCCAACAGCTCTGTCGGAATCTCCCACCTCCAAACAAGGGCAGTGGCTATGAAAGAGTGACTCGCTCCTGTATCTATAAGAAATGCAGCAAGGGTGGAATAAACACAGATCATACCTCGAATCATCTCTGGTGCGCCATGGTCGTAGGCCTCCGCTGTCTGGAGCTGAGCCTATCTCTGACCGCCAGCTCCCTGTGGTCGGGGTGGATCTCCTGGTGGTGGTGGTGGCAGAGCCTCAAAGCGTCGCCCACCACCTGCTGCTCGGCCAGCTTCTCTGCCTCATCCGCCTCCTCCCTGCAGACCGCCACGGTCGACCCTCTGCCTCTTCCTGGGTGGCCCCTCCACCGTCTGCTGCTCCTCGGTACGGCGGGTCGGGCAGTCACGAGCCATTTGGCCCTGCCCGCCGCACGCGTAGCACTGTCTGCCCCTCGGAAGACTGGCCATGCGCTGTGTTCCCCGCACTGCTGAGCCAGTGTCCCGAGGTCGTCTGCCGGAAGGTCTGGTCTTCCTGGAACCCTGAGTCATCCGTCGGCTACCCGCTGCCGAAGACTCTGCTACTTGCCGCCCTGCAGTAGGTCTCGCTGTGGACTCATCCAGAAAGCCCACGATCAGAAGTGCTCGCTCTAGCAATCCTGCCTGGGTCGGGATGCTGAGGGAGATCAACGATGCCCTGATCTCGTGTCTCAATCCCTGCTCGAAGGTCTAGGCCTGGAAGAAGGGGTCTCGTACCATGTCTATCGAGTAGCAAGAAAGATCGGTGAACCTCGCCGCGTACTGGGCGACTGTCAAGCTGCCCTGCCGCAGTTGAAGAAGCTCTTGAATGCGCACCGCATGGAGGGTGGCCGAGACGAACTTTGAGAGGAAGAGGCTCTCGAAGTCTGTCCAGATGAGGGAGGCCTCATCGTGCACCAGGAGCATCAGGCTCCACCATCGTCCTGCTGCTGCGTGCAGAAGGCTCGCCGCGAGGATCACCATGAGGTCTCCTAGTGTCCTCACTAGCCTGAAAACTCGGACGACTGACTCCAGCCAGTCCTCGGCTGCCTGGGGGTCCGTCTCCCCACGGAACCTGGGTGGTCGCTGGCGCTGGAACTCGTGCAGAGCTCCGAGGCGTCGTGCATCGTCAGCGATCAGCACTGGAAGAATCGGGGGCTCGGCGGGTAAAGCTACCGCCGGTGTCTCCGCTGTCATCGGGCCCTCTACCGAGGCTTCGTCGCTCGGCGGGCTGTCGTCGCGCTCTACTCTTGGAACCCTAGCTGGCTGCCGTCGTGGGGCCATCCTGAAAAGGAAACAAGTGCACCATGGTTAGAAAAATATACCTGGTGAGCTGACACAAGTAATCACAAAGAAAACTTGAAACACACATGCAATCAATGTGTTCGTGCATTAAGTCGGAAATCATAAGTCAGGGTCCTGGTGTACGGATACGTCGACCGCCGCAACAACACTGGACTCCCTGGACTGATAACCACACTCAATACGCAAAACACTATTGCTTCACATAGAAGAAATATCAGAGTCTGTGATAGAACCGACCACCTCTGATACCAATTTGTCACGACCCGTCCTCGGGGCCCGTGCCGTGACTACCCCAATCCCGCCTTCCATAGGCCAGGGGCTGGCGACTAGCACCAAGGCGTAAATCTCAACAAAAGGGAAGACATTGCCTTTGAAAAGTAAACAAACACCACAAATTAAACAAGCGGAAAAGTAAACACTAAGTAAAAACGGTACAAGCTGTGATGAAAGTAAAAGGGGCCGGAAATACAAGCCCAACTGTAAAGTACAACTGAAAGGAAAAACAGCAACTGAAAGGAAAATCCGCAGCGTCGAGCCGTCCTCTGGAAGTCCCACCTGAAGGGTGGGTACAGATAGCCTCCACTGCTCCTCGGGTCCACCTGACCGCTCCGAGTACATCCCGCCCAGTGGTCCACCTCCAGGTACCGTCCTGCTCTGCACGCCTCCACCACGATCAGCGTTGTCCGTCGTCTGCAACCAACACAACGTAGTGCGGGCATAGCCCGTGCAGGGGTGCGTATAAGCTACTCAATAGGGACCCCAAGACCCCCGAAGGTCTCCTGAAATCCACAAAGGATAAACCACAAAGGAAAGATACAATCCCGAAGTAACAACCGACACTGCTTAGGTATATGCCCATACATATACCTAAGTCATCAATTCCCGTTCGGCTCTAACGTCTGAGCCCATGCACAACCTAGTCCACACAGGAAAGCAAAACGTATACCCACACAGGATAGCTCAACACAATCCACAAAGGCGAGTAAACAGTAAATCTACACAGGACAGCTCAACACAATCCACAAAGGAGAGTAAACAGTAAATCCACAGAGGATAGCTCAACACAATCCACAAAGGAGAGTAAACAGTAAATCCACACAGGATAGCTCAACACAATCCACAAAGGAGAGTAAACAGTAAATCCACACAGGATAGCTCCACACAATCCACAAAGGAGAGTAACACAAGATTCAGCTCACACAGGTATACTTCTTCGGATGACGATAAAGATGATCACTGATCCATCTAAGTCGTCGGACCCACAAAGGATCGATAGGTCACTAACCCCCGCAATGACCCACACAGGATCGGGCCCACACAGGACCTATAGGCGCTTGCTCACACATAACCGCTGAGCGCTGACCCACATAGGATCGGACCCACATAGGATCGAGCCCACACAGGACCTGTAGCACTGATCCACGTAGGATCGCTGAGTGCTGTAGTCGTCGCAGTCCACTAAGGATCTCTGCACAGTCGTCGTCGCAGTCCACTGAGGATCTCTTCACGGTCGTCGCCGCAGTCCACTGAGGATCTCGGCATGGTCGTCGCCATCGAAGTAGCAGTCGCAGCCAGCTCTAGGGTTTCCGCACATAGTGAGCTCGTTCGGGAGGGTCCGCTCCACGCGCCGAGAGGCCGATACATCAACTGTCACAAAGTCTGATGTTGATGTATCCAAAATTTCAGTATCATAAACAGGAACTCAACGTCGCAGACGACGCGTCAATCGGACGCCCGGTCTGAGAGTTATTGGCTTTTTCGTCCCAGGGGCCCGGTTGGTTTTTAAGGCAAAACCAACCCGACCGTACTCCACCTGCGTCCAAACCTCGGGTGGAGTATGCCAAAAGATCCGTCTCACTTTGAGGAACTCAACAATGCTGACGACACGTTAATCGGACGTCCGTAGCTCAAGATATGAGCGTTTCCGCTCCGAGGGCCCAGTTGGTTTCGTGTACGAACCAACCCGGACAATCTCAATGTATTCCGAAACCTTGAGTGCAATATACTGAAACGACCGCCTCGATCCAAGGATCGTGTTACCGCGGACAGCGAGTCGTTTGGAGGCCCGTAGCTCAAGTTACAAGCATTTGAACGAAAATTGTCCGAAGACAGGGGATCCGGGCCCGGGCCGAGCCGGCCCGACCCCCCCTGGGTCGGCCGAACCGGGTTGACCCGGTCCGACCCGGTCTGACCCGGTCGTACCGGCCTGGCTCGGCCAGCCCGGCTCGGCTCGGCCGAGCGACGCGGGGGGGGGGGAGCCGCCACCCCCGCGTGACACCCCTGCGGCACACGCAGGGTGTCGCCCTGGACAGCCGAGCGATGCGGGGGGGGGGGGGGGGGAGCCGCCACCCCCGCGGCACCCGCGGGGTGTCGCTCGGACAACCGGACACGGCTTCAGCCGCGTCCCGCGCGCGTCGGACCCGCGCGGCCGCGGGTCCGCGAGTGCCGCCGCCGCAGAGGCCTTGTCCGGCGGCGCACCGGGGCGCTGCCACTCCCGGCGGCCGGGGCGCTGCTGCTCCCGGCTGCCGGCGCCGCCGGGCCGGCGACCCGAGCCGCCAGCGGCTTCCGTGGGCCACCAGAGTCGTTCCGGTGGTCCGATTCTGTTCCCGTCTGCACCGCTGCTCCTCCCAGGTCTCGCTCTTCACTGCGGAACCATCACACTTCCTTTGCGGCACGTTCCGTCGTCGCCCGTCAAATCCGCATAACAACGAAGAACGGCGGAGGGTTGTGGGGTCGTGTTCGTTTGGCCTGCTCCCTCCGCGTTAGTGATAAACAAAGGGAGAAACAATATTCAAAATATGAATCAACAATTTTTAATGGAATAAAAATTGTTTATGAATCGGGTTCTTCAATCTTGAACGGAAACAACACGGGAATGTAAGGGAATTTCTAAAAATAAAATCCCTACCTCTATGGTCGTCGTCGTACGCACGTTCTTCGCCGAATTGCTCATCGCGGAAGGAGGGGATCGTCGCGTCGTCGCGGAAAGGCATCGCGTCATCGCGGAAACTGGCGTTGAGTCGGCGAACTCAAGCAGCTGATCAAAGATTCGTTGCGGAGGAAGAGACGTCACAAAAGATCGTTGCAGGAAGGGAACGTCGGCGTCGCGGAACACGGAATCGCGTCGTCGACTTCCACGGGTTCGGCGTTCTTCGTCGGAGGCAGGCGTTCTTCTTGTTCTTCGCGTTCTTCACGAAGGAGGATGAAGGTTCAAGAACTCTGACAAACCTCTCAACGAGTAATCCTCCAAAAAATCTAGTTGGTCTTAATTTATTATTACGCCAACAAACGAAAAAGGGGTAAGTAACGACCCATCAATTCATTGTATTAATTCAACAAAAGTAACAGCTCATTTAATTCACGAAATAAACCGCCCAATGAAATGGTCTCTTAAGAATTTAAGAAAACTCATCAGTTGACTTTCATAATGACGGGTTTTCGTGGGTGCGTTACTTAGCGTAAAGAAATGGCGGGGCTCATGCGGGCCCCACCTCACAAATATCCTACCAAGAGTGTAGGATATTCCTGGATAATACCCTATCCATTTCAACTCAGTTTAAGCCGCTTTTACGTGGCTTCAAGTGGCTTCCAAGTGGCTTAAGTGAAAAAAAACGTTGTTGTAAAATTATTTAATTTCGTAACTTTAAGCCCAAAAATTAAAAACCACACCCAAGAAAACACAACTCCGGAAGAGGCGTTTCTAAGCAAATACCGGTGTTGCGATTTCATCGGTGCCCTCAGAATTCGATTCTAGGCACCAGTTCAAAAGTTAGAAAAACCCGCTCGTCCGTTCCCTAAACGTACCCGAGAAAAACATTGGAAAATGATTCCAGGCACACCGGGCCTCGGAATCAGGTGCCGTCAGAAACTGCGCTCTTGTAAAATTCCAAAGAAAAGTAAGAAAAAAAATTCCTTGAAATTTACAGGTCTTTACACACTAAAAGATGATGACATCATTTCTGTATAGGTGGAGTAAAAGATCACAAAAAGATGGGTCTCTATTTTCATCACCACAATATATGGATGACATATTTTAGAATCTTTAATCGAAAAATATTGTTATTATAAAATCTTAATAATTATTGTATTATAATATATTACATACATCCTTTTTATAATTATCATTGAAAAATTGAAACATTATGCATGTGTATATAGGGCATATCGTCTCCATGATCGTAATAGACATTGTCTCCCAATGATATCATTTATTGTTGATATTTAAATTATAATTGATTTATATGTATTATAATTATTTCATCATTTATATTCTATTGACAGTGTATCTGTGATCAATATAAGAGGACTAAACCAAGTTAGAAATATATGAAAAATGTTGTTACTACAAAAATTGTTTTTTTAGCATGGAAATGTTAAAAAGATCGTAATAAAAGTTCATATGTAAATAATATATGGAATGATATAAGTAGTATTGTTTCTATAATAGATTCACAATAAGTATATATTTATTTTAATCGATTTTCTAATTTGTATGATGGAATTCAATACTTACTATAATTTATTTTCATCTCACTTTTACTTCAATGAAACACATTCCATATTCACCACCTATTTCAATTATGTTGTGTATATACTACACATGAAATTATTTTATGAATATTTTCCTTAAAATAAATATTATTTACTTATCCATTTTAATAAATAACATTCATGGGGTTCAGTGTTCATATGTTACCCAAAAAACAAGTACTTTTGAACAAATTTCCCTTCATTTTGGTATAATTATATGTTAAGAACCTATAATATATATATATATCCCAATTATATTTTAATACAATTAATTCATTTATCCTCATGATATTTTAAATTTCATATAGTGATATTCTGTCAAGGGGCATACGTTTTGATGTTACCTATGTAGTAAAGATTCTATGTCATAATCTATTCATTAATTTGGATTGTTTATGAAAACATTAATGATGATCAAGTAATACTATCCATCTCTCAATAAACTCTTGAATTTTCTTATCCTTTATTTATTTTAGAAGAGTAAATGGATTCGATTCATTTTCATCCATTCATGTATTGATGTTTTTAAATATAATAGTTTTATAAAAAAACAATTTCTTATTGAAACCCATTTTTCATCAAAAACAAGGTTTTTAGAAATTTGTTTTCAAAAAAAGAGTAATTTTTTAAAAAAAATTATAAAATTCATTTTTACCTATATATGATTTTTGTACAAATTTTTTTGAATGGAATATTATAGTATTTTTCCGAATAATTCATGTTTGTCTTATAATGAAACATGGATGTAATCTTTTTTTAGCTTGTATAAAAAAATTAAACATCTCAATTTCCTAACATTTATTTTATTTTAAGAATAATTTCTAGTTTTTTCAGTTTATTTTTAATGATAATTATTTTAAAAATATTCTATGTTTTAAAAATCATTTTTTTAAGTAAAATAATATTATTTTCATTAAGTAATGTTTTAAATGTATTTAATAGTATCCTTTGTTTGTGTTTAGTGATATATTCCAAAAAATTATACGAAAAATGTTTTCTGTTTTAAAAATTATATTAAATGTGAAATTAATACATTCATTATGAATTTTTATAAATAGTTATTAATGATTCCATTATAATTTTTCTTTTCTATTTTCATTTAGAAATATTTTAAAAATGCATTATGTTTTAAAATGTAATTTTTCATTGAGAGAAGGTCATATTCTATAATAAAAGATTGAAATTATTTTTATGTGTTTTTATATATGTTTTGAATGATATTTTAAATAAAAATTAGTTTCAGACAATTTTATGTTTCAAAAGTTCTCATCAACATGAAATGGTTATTTTCCCCATGAACTGATTTATATGATTTTTAATGATTACACTGTATTATTTTAATGTTATATTGAAGGAGTAATATTTCAAAAAAAATTTAAAAATTATTTCAAATGTATTATCATATTCATTAAGAAATATTAAATTTATTAATTCAAATATAATTATCCAAATAAGATGACATATATTGATGAAAATTATTCATTATCATGTATATGACACAAGAGTTCAATTTTGAGTCTCCCTGTTAATTGTTTATATTTATTAAGAAATAATTTAAATGAAATACATTTATCATCCATCAGATACAATGTCATGAAATGTTTAATAATACCTATTATTTTTTCTATGTGTTATTATATGATTATAAGATTAAATTATTATGAAATATGTCTATTTTCCATTGGTTATGATATGTTTAAATGATTATAAAACCAATTTCATTTCAGGTATTACTATATGATTAATGTTTTATGATCTTATAGTACTTGTAAATATAATGATAATTATGATATTGGTGGGACCTTTACCCCCACTAATGCACTACATAAATATTTTTGTCACATGAGAGTGTCAGGACTGTAAAAGTGACTTAACATGGTTTAGGTTGAGTGTTTATGTGCTATGATGGTCCTAGTACTGAACCATGAATACTAAGATAATTTTAAGAGTTATCCAATTCTACTAGGATATACTTTTCAATGGTCCTATGATAATATGGAAAGGATTTTCTATGCATATTTGTATGCCATATTTCTATGTTATATGTTAATGTTATGGTTTCTTAGATCATGTTCTTTAATTATGTTTTTATTCATTACATATGAATTTGTAATATTTATTCCATTAATCTATAATATTATATTTGATATATTTGGTATGGAATTAAATTATTATTTTTATGTTATCAAACACTTATACTAATATTAATATTCTGCATCTATCTTTTTTTCATATACACATCATATAAGATCATCATTTGTTATGTTTTCTTTCCCTCAGATATTAAAAATGGCTATAAGTTAGAGTAAAAAAGGGGTAAATATTTAATTGAGGTTTTTAATATAATTAATGAATTAATAATATTGTGTTCCATGAATCCATACACACTATAGTGTTTCCATCCTCAGATGGGTGTTTTGGTAAGGTAATGATTATTCATCCAAAAATATATAGTATCCATGCATGAGAAAATTTTGTTTTTATAGTTGAAATTAAATGAAATTATTTTTTATTCATTGTAAACTGTGATGAAAAAACATTATAGTGATTCATATGAATATTTTTATGGATATATCATGGGATGTATCTAAGGATAGGTATAGGGATGATTAAATTTGTAGGAAAAATTCTTGGAATTTTTGGAAATGATAGTGAAACTATTTTCTAATATATTATATCCATGTCTAGGTGCATGACAATGATACTTACTACACACCTAGATTGAAACGCTCTGTGGATATGCTTTATAAATTAAAAAAAACATTATGAACCATAAAAAGGATTTAAATATATATTTATCATTTCTCTCTGAGGATAACCCTAAGGTATTAAATATTTTAATAAATGATTCTTGATTTATACTCTCTATAATGGATTTTATACAATATATGGTTTTACATTATGAATAAATTTTCACCTAAAATTACTTTTGGTTGTAGTCATTGGAAAAAACAAAAAGGAACATGGATTACCTTGACTGTGTTTGATAGATTTCTAATGACAATAAAATTTGGATGATGACTAGAGTAAACTATATTATTATTATGCTTAATTATTTATGAATATTTTTGATCAAAAACATTTACCTTAACAAAGTCTCTCACTCGCCAAAGACAAAAAGTATATTTTTCAATGAGAGTTCATGTCATGGATTCCATATAAGAAATAATTATATGTGTCTTATATGGTGATAATATAGGAATAAGAAGTCAATCGTATGTTTCAATGGTAAAAGAAGATGTTTTGATCATATAAAATAATGTCACACAAAAAATAATTATTGTCTAATAATAAAATGTTTGGTTAATGAAATGTATGAGAATAATTGTCTTCCTAATGTATAATAGATATTTGAATGTTTAGAATATGAAATGTATTGTCATTTTGAAAATAAATTTCCTAATGATAAAGATAATGAAGAGAATGTGAATGGTTATATAAGTAATAGTTATGGGGATGTTGATGAAAATACCATGAATAACATGTGAAAGGAACGTTGTATTAATGAATAATATAATAAACCATAGTTAATGGTTTGAGAAGGAAGTTGGAGGATTATTGTTTTTTATGTATTTGAATTCAATAACAATTAATTATATGAAGATTTCTTAGTATATTTTTTAATTTTGGATTTTGAATAATATTTTGAATGGTGTATATTACCTATAAATGTGATTTAATGGAAATGTGATATTTATTGAAAAAGAAATAATTATGATAAAGATATCCATTAATATAATCCTAATGTATTTATCATTATGTTGGGTTAATGATATGATTTATATGGATGAATTAAATTGGATAATACTAATTACTATTGAACCTCTTAATTATTTGTGTAAAAATTGGTTTTTGTTATCATTGTAAATGTTTGAAACAGTATTTGATTTTTGTAATATATTAAATAATCTAATGTTTTTTCAATTAATGTGGAAATTAGTATGTTTTTCATAGAGGGTTGTGGGTCATACTAGTCATTCACATTATTCGTGAAATTACATGACTACAGTATTCACAAATACAGTATGTGAATATCAAGAGAAAAATTTAGATAGATTGGGATTCACAATAATGCTGATTTTGAGATATTTTGATAACTTATTTATAAAGTATGAATGTAGTAATTGTTATATGGTTAAACAATTATTGAATGATATATTTTGAATTTGGGATGAGGTTTTTGAGATTAATATATTGGTTCACCATATGATGGTTTATTCATATCTTTTGTTAAACATTCTTTTGATGATATCTAAAGATAGATATTATGCATTATCATTTTATTTATGGATATTATGATATATCAGTTTTTCAATCATAACAAATTGACCTTCATTGCAAAAAGTAAGAGATATTGTAAAAAAATTTCAAGACACAACTAAAGGATTTGACTGTTCTTATGAAATTGAATTAAATCATATATGAATACCTTCATATTAAATTTCATCAACATTATGGATTTCGTATTGAAACAAAACTTCATCATTTTATCAAAAAAATTTATGATATCAATTAACGTTTTAATTCATATTTGGTTAATTGTTTTTGTCAATAACGTTCTCTATATCTCCCAAATTTTTTGCGATCAATGAACTCTATCTCCCCATATAATTATTTATTCATTTATTCTGTGTCCAAATAAACACTTGAAATCTATATTATATTATCAAAATGCATGTTATGAATTAATTTTTTCACCATCATTTTTAATTAATTACATTATTAATGGGGGGGTTGTTCCTTTTTATGTTGTCGGTTTCTATTAAGAATTTATCAGATATTAATCCCTTTTCAATGGAAACTCTCAAGTGATAAGTTCATTTTAATGTTTTTAGAGTGTAAAATATTAAAATTTTATTAATAATTTTTTTAAAAAATTAATTTTAATTTTTAGATACCTTGTGTTATATGAAACAAACATAAAAACTTGTGTTATAGGAAAAAAATTTTATTTTATAGTGTGCATTACATTTGAACTAGATCATCAGAGAATAATGAAAAGTTATTATATATGAATGTTATAACATTTCCATTAAATAGCAAGGTATGGATACTATTAATTAATTTTTTTAATATAAATATATGTTCAGAACTATTTTTTTATATTTTTAGTAAAAAATAAATCATTTTATACTAATGAAATTATATTCATCAAAATTAGGATTTATTTGAAAATGATTTTAATTCTTTATCATGATAAAATAATGAAATTAGTTTATAGTAATTTTAGAGTATTTATTTGACATAGTGAAATTAATTTTTCTAATAATCATATTGAAATTAACTTATTGTTAAATTTCAGGATTTTTTTTAAAAATATTGATTTTTCTAGGAATAGTGAAAGTAATTGTTTTTGTAAACCAATCACATATTTTTAATAAATTTTATTAATTTATATTACCTAATGTGTTTTATTTTAACAAATGTATTGTTAAGTTTTATTAAAACCAAATAAATAAATCAATACCATCTTTATATTGGTTTTTATTATATGTTAATTTTTCATTTTTCAATTTTTTTTTCATAACACTATATTGAAATGCATAATGTTTCTATGTTTTAATTATTTAATATATTATATAATGAAGAAACTATTAAACGTGATGTATGGATTATAATTTATTTAATTTTATTCATGATTTATTGAATAATAATAATAATTATTATACATATAATTAATATAAAATCGCATGGTGCTTGAAAAGAATACATTCTTCCAAAATCGACTTTTCTGTTACTTATTGTGGTTTTATTTAAAAAAATATTTCCCAAATTAGAAGAATTTATTTAAACAAATATTATTGGTTTTTTAATCATCACTTCAAAACTATATTATGCAGTTTTTTTAAGAATTTGCTGAAATGTTAATATTTTGACTAATAATGAAAAATACTAGATTTTAATTGGAGACTCTATTTTATTAATTTATTTATGAATATAAATAATATATTAAATATCATTTTAGTTAAATTATCTAAATAATATATCTAATAATCTAAATTAGTTTTTTTGTAATGAATTATATATAGAAATTTTTATGTACGACTTTGTAAACTTTGAAAAAATTTCACCTTGATAACCTACTTTCTAATCATGTATATAGGAGTAATTTTAAATTAAAATTTCCGTCATATATGAATTTAATATGAAACAAATTGATTCCATATTTTAAATCATTGTAATTTATATTATCCAATAATATGAAGATAATCATTGACCAAAATGTATTGTGGAAAAAATAATTTTCATGATTATTGTAAAAATGGTTTTTTCGAGGATAAACTAAAACACTAGTTAAAATGACATTAAGACATGCCTAAAATAATTTTTTTTAGAAATTTAGACCATATAAATATTCATTATTGATTATAATTCAATTTTTATCCTTTAAAAATGAGAAAAATATGGATACACCTATTTTGTTTTAAAAAATAGAATTTCTTAAATTCACAAAACTTATAAATCGAAAAACACACTTATATCATTCTCATACCTTAAAACAATTTTTATATAGCCATAACCTACCCAAATAACATCCCAAATTATTTAATATCATAATATAAGACATATTTTGTGATAATTCCAACCTATAACGTGTTTTTGTGAAAATATATCGAGGTTCCTTGAAGAATAGGTAGCGTTCTTCAACAAGTGTTTTTCATTTATTTATTTGTAAATTTAATTATTTTTTTATTAAAACATGATGATATAATATCCCCAATATATTGAATATACTAATGTGTTTTTATTAATGGTAATTACCTAAATCCATCACCAATTCCATTAAATATCTTACGAAATTATCATTCATGTGTTTGGAGGATTGCTGCCTCAAGAACTATTGCTATTCATTTTTACATTATCACCTCTCACGACTGTGTATGATTATGAATAATATATATATATATGATATTCATATTTTAATTACTCACATGGATTCACTATATCATAAAAAAATAAATTATATTTCGTAGAGGATATAATAATGTCTCTCTTCTGTAAGATGGACTACTTCTTCATAAAGCGATGTGATTCGTTTTCTACAAAAGATTTACATTGAATATAATAATGAAAATAATATCTCATAAAAATGAATTCTTTATGGTAAGAAATAAATATATATCATACAGAAATATAATATATCATTTTTCTTCTTACCAATTTCGTCATTGAACGATGTTAACACCATTCTTGTGCATGTCGACTACCACCTTCATGAAGCGATGTGACTCTCTTTTCATCACCACACCACATGGAAATTTTTATAAGAACAGATAAATAAATATCATGAAAATTATTATATTACTATAATTTTATAAATATATTATATTACTAAATTTCATTCCATACTAATCATGGAAAACCGGAATTTTTTAATGCATAGTTGTGGCCTTCAATCCCTATGATCATAACATATATAATTTCTCAAAACCATGTTTTTTTATTTGTATTAAAACTATAAATAATGTATAAATATTTTAATTAAGTTTTTTTATTTTATGAAAAATATTGAAAAATTACCAAGGTGTGAGGAATAAAAATAACAAATCCAATCATATAAGTAAAAAAAGTGGTTATTACCCAAAACCACATTTTAACAAGGAATTGTTTATAAAATTATAATAAAAGGACATAAATAAATAACATATCTTATGATATATGTATTTATTGTTCTATTAAATATTTATAATAAAATTATATTTATTATACATGATGTTCGATTGTGTTTGAATGAATTTATGACTATCAATGTGGAATTTTTGTAAAAACTTTACTTCAATGAGACACATTCCATATTCCCCACATATTTCAATAATAATTCATATATAATTTCCATTAATATATATTATTATTCTTATCATTAATATTATGTGGATTTAAAAATCCATCTGAATATTTAATTTTTCCGGGGTTTATGGTTCATAACTAACTAAAATCAATAAGGTTTTATTCATCAATTTTTCTTCATAGAGACATATAATTATGTTAAGAACCAATATTCATTTATGAGGTTTATATAAAGACCCATTTACTTGTAATATAATGAATTTATTTATCCTCATGGTATTTTAAATTTCGTTGAATGTTTTTACTTCATGGGGTTACATTTAAATGTTAAGAAATCATGTAAACATTTCATGTTATAATATCATCATTTAACCGGGTTATTTACCTCTATGATTCCATTGATAATGTCTTATGATAAAAATATAAAAAAATGATTTTTATTATCCAAATGTAATGTCCCTGTAATGATATTCTTCGATTAATTTTTCTATCTTTATTTACTCAGGAGTTTATAAATTATGTATTAAAAAATCATATCTTCCGTCATAAACCATTTTTCATCCCAAATAACATGTTATAAAGATGATTTCCAGAATGTTTTCAAAAATTTTAAAATAAATGTATATATGTTTTACAAGTTTTTGAAATTTTTTATCATCAAATTGGAATGTTATTTTATTTCATAAATGAATTCATATATAGGTTTTATAGAAAATTTGAATAGATTCATTGTTTTATCAACAATGAAATTAAAAATATATACTAGTATACAAAATATATTTTATTTTATGCTTCATTTATATGCTTTCAATTTCATTTCCATTGATTTTCAATTTCAAAAAAAAAAATTATAAATATATATTCAATGAATAATGGTTATTTTCCTATATTTTTTTTAAGATTTATAAGATTCATTTTTTTATATTTTATAAACTATTTAAAATGAAAATTCTTCACAAAATGATTAATGTTTCAAAAGGTTTTTCTCAAGGAGAATAGATTATTTTCATTATGAAATTTTGTAAATTATTTATAAATATTTCATAAATAAAATTCAAGTTTATTTCCAATGACAATCATTTTCAAAATGATTTACATTTAAAATGTTTTATTTTAAAGTGAAAAGGTTATTTCACTAAAAAAATGTTTAAATTTATTTAAAAACAATCCACTGTTAGTTTTCATGTTTATTGAAATGTTAATGTATTTTATAATGTTTTATATAATAAATAGTGTATTGATGGTAAAAATGATATTTTCCACCTATTTTTTCTAAATTAATTTTATAGAATCCATTTTTAATTTTCATGTTTATTTTCAATGAAAAGTGTATCGAAATTTTTTTTGTATTAAATATTTATATTCAATAAAATTTTATCTTCTTAAATAAATATACCTTGTAATCTTTCAAAACAATTCTATATCTAGATAACATCGATTGATGTCATTAATGATTTACTTAGGATATGATCCATGGGTACCATTATTATTCATTATTTAAATGGTCAATGATTATGATAGAAATATGTAATAAAACACATTTATCTTCTTCAGTTTATACCATGAATCATTTAATATGAATACCACTTTGTTATTCATGATTTAAATTATTATTAAAAAACTAAATGATTAAGAAACATGTCTATATTATATATGTTCATAAATGAAGAAATTTGTAATAAAACCATTTCATTAAATGGGTGATGATATGATGACTATTATATGATCTTGTGGAACACATATATATGTGATTCATTTTCAGAGGGTTGGGACCTATATCTCCCTCTAATTCTTTGAGTAATGATTTATATCTCATGAGTTAGAGAATAAATCAATATGGTTTAACATAGATTACTATTAAATTTTGTATTTTATGGGGATATTGGGAGTGACCATTGGCTATATGATGGTTGGGGGAGTGAACCCTTTCATCTATGATAGCCATGAAAATGATCCAGGACTACTGCATAAATTATTTTATATTCATATTTGTATTCAACAATCCTATGTCTTCTTCCCAAGTTATTTTCACATGGCTCATGTTTGAATAATCACTAGTTGTTTACTTTTTCTGTGAAGAAAATATTTAATAGTTGAATCGTTATTATGATCTTTGATACTATGGGTATGGTTTCAAATTGTTATTCTCAAATTCTCATACCATTATGGTCATGTTGTACTTCTATATGGCCCCTGATAACCATTACTAAGAATATGATCTCACGGTTTTTCAGATTTCCTTTCTCTAAGTTATGATGATTGGTTTTTGAGAAGGTCTAATAAAGGGGTAGAACATTATGGGAGACATTGAAGATATTTCTTAAATTAATAAGATTTTGTTCCCTGTTTCTAAAGGAAATAAAGTATTTGGTCATCATACATTCATTTTATTAATATAATGAACATTTATCTAAAAATATGTAATATCCCGGTATGAGAATCCTAAGTAATTATTTTTTCAAATTAAGATTTCATTATAGTTTATAAATTGTTATTTTTAAATTTTTTTCAAATGAGTAAAACATAAATTCAAGTTTTATTTAACTTAGAAATCCAAACATCCCATTACCACAAGGTTATTAGACACTCATAATTTATCACACAAAAAATTTGTCCAAATTGAACGTATTATTAGGTCAAATAATTACATGGAGACATTAATAACTCGTCTAATACTTTTAGACTAATGAATAATAGAATGAATGTATAAAGCCCAACCTGAATTATGATTTTCATTAGATAGTTCTTATAATTTATTCTTATTGAGTTGGATTCAGTAAAAAACAGTTCAATTCAATGCCAGTTTTAGAACGTTATAATAAAATCATACCATGAAGAAAAAATTAAAAATGGAATTGAATTATTTAAATAATTAAATTCAATTGGAAATAAATTATATCCTCTTTAAAATAGAAATTAACTATAATAATTATTAAAAAAATTTCACCAATGAAATGAGATATACATGAATGAAAAATAAACAATTTTTACCTATTTGGAATAAATTAATGGTATTATATATGGATATAAATTTTATCAAACCTTAAATCATTGGTTGAACCCCATTCCAAAGCATAAACCTCAACATTATCTTAAATAATGATCTATAATGTGAATTAAAACTATTAGTATTCTAATGATAAATGATATTTATAATTTATCATCTTAAATGTTTGTTGATGGTTCAAAAGATTTTTTTTTAAAATACACATCTGTTTTGTTCATCCTATTAAAAGGGAATTCCCAAGAGTGGCCTTTTAGAACCCTCCACACATGGTCACCACCCTCCCCTATAAATGGGGCACTGCCCAGAGGTAGAGACCTTTTTAGGGAAAGATCCATTTCTAGCTGAGATGGCAGAGCATCCTGGAGGATAATGGTCTGGTCGGTGATGGTTGGTCAAAGAAATCAATTTATATAGTGGATTGTGCCTCATTTTCCCACCCAGTTTAAGACCCGGAGACACGGCAATATAGGTGGATCTCGTGGGAGAGCCTCTCCCCAAAAGTGGACTCACAGGATTGGAACCCCAATCCTTTTAATGAATGATGTGTTTAAAAAAATTGTATGTATTATCAATAAAATTTTGTAAAACTATTTTGATAATAAATTTCATGATAATATCATGTTTATCATTAAGTAAAAATGAAATTCGGAGTCATGAATTTTGGGAAAATTTATATTAATTTTGTTTTAAAATGTACATAAAATAGATTTATAAAAATTCAATTAAGATGAAATAATTCATTTAATATCATTATAGATCAATTTTTAGTATAATCACGTGGTTACAATAGATGAATTAGAGTAAAAATACAGAAATATAAAAAATCTCCCCAGATTAATGAAGCACTCTCTTTGGGGATTAACAAAAATACTCCCCATTTTTTAATGAATATTTTCTAACTAGTTATTAATCCATCAACATATTGATAATGAAAATGTTTTTAATAATAATCCAATATATTACATTCAAATTTAATTAAAAATAATAGGTTGCCTTTGGGAAATATTTATCTAGTCATGCATCATCATGCATCTTCTTCATAGAATTGGAATGGAAGGTAAATCTACTATTATTTTGAATCCTAAATCCTTCTTAAATAAAAATTACTAATAATATTAAAAATTTAAATCCAATAAAATAGAGAGAATTAAAATATATAAGAAAATCATTTTACTTATAAGAAAATTAAACAAATACTCACATAGAAACCATGGGTATCCTCCCGTGAAGCACTAAATTTAAATTCTAGATTAATAATTAATATGAAAATAGTTTTTCAAGAATAATGATGTAAGCTGAACCCTTTGGCTACCTGTAAAATATTTTAGGATTTTCTGACTATCTAACATGATTAGACTATTTTCTTACAAAACTATTTCAATATCTCTATCTTTCAGCACTATATGAACAGTGAATGGTCTAGACCACATAGATTTTAATTTTCCAAGAAAGTGATTAATTCAAAAATTAAATAAAATATAATTATATCCATCTTTGAATTATATTTTTTAATGAAAAAATATAAAATAACATGAAAGTATGCTTTTAAATCCTATAATTGGCATAAGAATCTCTCCTAATCTCTTCTATATCACGTAGTTCTATAATCCCCCTCTCCAATATACATAAAATAAAATATCTATAATATCATAGCCCAATATTTGATGTGTGAAAACTCCATAGGTAAATGAATACATTTCCAAATAAAATCCATTATGGATAGATACATATTTGGGTTGTGAAAGAATTTCATTCGGCCAATATTTCCTCCTCTAATTTAAAGCAATAAGCCTTCCATGAATTGGTTAAATTTTCTATATGATCTATATGAAATATCTTTATTAAAATTTTAACATCATACTGGATTGTGGATTGTAATAATTTATAGTTATATGGGATTATCAGTATTTTTTCATTAATGATTGGAATTTTTTATTCTTAAAATGCATTACCTTTATTAGTGTTAAATTATCTAGGCACCCCTAACCTAGTGAAAATATTTTTTTAATAAATATTTTCATGGAACTAACTATATTGTTTAGATGTTCCACTAAGTCATACAAATTAGAAACATAGTATATAACTATAAAAATGTGCTCATTCATGTTAGATTATGGAAACATTCTTATAAAAACCAATCCCCAAACATCAAATATGTAAAATTCAAAATTAAATTTCAGTAAAAAAATAAAATTTCAACAAAAATTTCCTAATCTATAAAACCTATAACAAACGAACACAAATTATTACAGTACTAAAATATTATACAACTTAAAAATTGATGAAGGACTTTTTGGGATATCTGTTCTCCATTATTATGGCATTAATCCTCCAAATCTATTTTAATTCATTTTCTAAATACCGAATATTTGGATTTAATGGATCCTAAAAAATTACTAGAATCCAATTTAAATAACAAAAAAATACCACAAATGGGGACCAACACCCAATCCAAAAATTCAAATTTTAAAAAAAAAACTAGGATACATGGTAATCTTGGACATAAAGCACCTCAAAATTCATACCCTAATGCACTTAACCCACCACTTAGTTTCATTTCCCCCCACCCACAAATCTGGTTAGGCCCCAAATGAAGATCATCAGAATCACTGAACAGATTCATAAAGCATAAAAAATTCAAAATCTTCGATCAACCACATCTACTGGAAATACATTCATAATTATTATGAAATAAACAAGATTCAGAGCTCCAATAGAAAAAATAACTATTGAAAGGATCAAACAAGACAATTAGAATCAACTATATTGTCTAGGGGGAACACAAAATCCAACAATCCAAGACCAAAATGAGCACCTACTTAAGGATTCAACTCATAGAACACTAACTACCACACTAACAGAAAAATCCCAAATCCTACACAAGCACCATCGCACCATAGTGACCTATCTTATGGGGAAATACAAGGAATAAAGATGATATTTTTATGTGGAGATGATTTATGAGTGGGATTAAACCTTCTACTCAACTCCATCACCATAAGTATCAATTCTTTTTCTACAATGATGAAACACAGATATTTAGCCCTTGAAATGTAAAGCATACTCCTCCTCATGATATAGTCATAAAATCCTCTAAGAAGAAAAAATAAACCCATAGATAATACCAATGCCCCAAAAATGAACATCTTCAACTGATTATTTTAAAAACCTCTACGAATGAAAACTGCTTCAATGAAATTAAAAAAATATATCCACACTATGAATACCAATTAATAATGTATTGAGTAACATTTCATCAATAAAGGATGAATTATTCTGAAAAGACTCTTTACATTGGTTATTATAAGACCACGAGTGATGATATAAAATAATAATATGTGTTCCCTATTTTTATTTATTCTTCATATGAAACTATTATGAAAAGAGTATTCACCTAATTATTTTAGGTTTGGCCTAATTTGTTGATAGGTAATATATTACGACATTGAATGTGATAGATAGTTTTCAAATAACAAGAAAATTAGATGATGAATAGAGTAAATAATTTTATGTTTATGACTAATCAGTTATGAACATATTTCATTACCAAAATTAACAATAACCAACTCTCTGACTCACCAATGAAGATAAGTATATATTTCAATGAATTTTCATGTCAAGGATACCATATAATAAATAATATGTTTCTTATATGTCATGAATATTGGAATAAGAAGTCAATTTTATGTCTCAAAGGTATGGGAATCTGTTTTGATCATGAAAATGAAGATCACAGAAAAGGTAATTATTGGGTAATAATGAAACATTTGGTTGATGCAATAGATTATAATAATGAACAACATAAAGTATAATTGATAGTTCAATGTATCAAATGTAGAATATATTTTTGTTATGAAAATAAATTTCCTAACGATAAAGATTATGAAGAGAACAGAATGGTTGTATGAGTAATGGTTATACAGTTGATTATGGATAAACTATGAATGCAATGTGATTGGAAAGAGGTATTAATGAATAATATAATAAAAAATAGTTATTTTTTGTGGAGGTAATTAGATGTTTAATGTTTTTATGTATTTTAATTTAACAATTATTAACTATATATGGATTTATTAGTATATACATTCATTAGGGATTTATAAAAATATGTTGAGTGGTGTGGATGTCTGATAAAAGTTATCGTATAGAATGGTTTTATTTATGGGAAAAAATAATTATTGTAATTATTACCATTTATAAAATACTAATGTATTTATAATGATTTTGGTTTAATTATAATACTGATATGGATGAATTAGATTGGATAGTTTTAACTACTTGGGAACATATTAGTCATTTGGGAAATTTTTTTGATATTAACATTATTGGAGTTTAAAACATTATTTGATTTGTGTTATATATTAAATAATCTATAGTTTTATTAAATAAGTGAGGATATATGATTGTTTTAATTTTTGTTTGTGGGTAATTATAATAATTCACATTATTCAAGAAACTATATTACAACAGTTTTCACATATATGGTATGTGATAATAACGTGAAACATTATGATTGTTTGGGGTTCAATGTTATGTTGTTTTTAAGAAATTTGTATACCTTCATTATAGATTATGAATTTTAGAATGGTTATGAGGTTAAACAATTATTGAATTATTTATTTTGAATTTTGGATGAGGTTTTAGAGGTTAATGTACTGCTTAACCATATGATGTTTTATTCATATATTTTCTTTACATTTATTTGATAACTAATTATAGATAAAATTACTTATTATTTTATTTATATAAATTATGATATATTAGTTTTTCAAGAAAAAAAATTGACCTTCATTTCATAATGTAAGAGATTATATAGATACCTGTCAAGGAAAATATAATGGATGTGATATTTCTTATGAAATTTTATTACATCAGATACATATATTTTCATAAAAAAATACATTAACATTTGAAATTGGATATTAAAATAAAATTTCATTGTTTTATCATAATGGATTATGATATCAATGAACATTTTAATGAATTTTTTTGATAACCTTATTTATATCACCCACTTATTTCAAATAAATGAACATTATCACTATCTTTAATTATTTATTCATTTATTCCACGTCCTAATCATCAAATCCCTCCTATGTTATACCATCTAAAATAAAGTTATGAATTAATTTTTTTGAAACTTTATGTTTTCAACCATCCTTTATAAATAGATCTTTTTTTAATTTATATATTGTGGATTTCTTTGAAGAAAAGTTCATATTTTAATAATTTTTCTGAGGATAATATCAAGTGATAAATTTATTTTTTTCGGTGTATATTGTAAAATCATGATTTTATTAATTATTTTTTACAATAATATTAATTTTAAATTTTATATACCTTGTGGTATATGATACACTGATAATAACTTCAATCACAAAAAAAGTTTTTCTTTAATAGTGTGCATTACATTTGACTCCGAGCTTCAGGGAATAATGAAAAATATTATATATCATTGTTATAACATAGCCATTAAATAGGAATGTATGAATATTATTAATTTATTTTTAAAATATAAATATAAATTTACTAATAAATAATAATTGATTTATATATTCTTAGTAAAATATCATTCATTTTGATATAATCTATTTACATTAATCAAAAATAGATTTTCATTGAAAATGTTTTTTATTCGTTGTTATGATAAAAGAATATAAATAATTTATATTTTTAGTAAAAATTTATTTATTAAAATTATATTCATTTTTTAACTTGGAATAATAAAATTAACTTATGGTAAAATTTTGGTTTTTTTGGGAAATATTGATTTTTCATGTAATAGTGAATAATCATAGTTATTGTAAAAATATAATATTTTTAATAAATTTTAATAATTTAAAAGAAATTTTAAGTTTAAAATTTACCTATTTATTATTTAGATATGTTAAAACCCCATAAATATTTCTAGATCATCTTTATATTGGATTTTATTGTAAGTTTATTCATCAGATTTAAAAAGTGTTTTTTCATAAAACTATTTTAAATTTCATAATGTTTCTTAGTTATAATTAATAAAAACATTCTCTAGTAAGGAATATTTCAAATGATATGTATATATTATAATTTAAATAATATTTATTTAGATTCATTAAGTTGTATTTATTATTAAACATAGATTTAATTTAAAACCTTCTTGTGCTTGAAAAGAATACATTTCTAGAAAATCCACTTTTATGTTTCTTATATTGGTATTATTGAAATAATGATTTCCAAAATTGAAGAAATGTATTTTCAAAAAATAATATTTTATATCATTATCTGAAATATATTTTATGGTAATGTTTTTACAATTTGCGGAAAAATTATTTTTTTGACAAATTGTGAAAAACATTGGATTTTAACTGAAAACAACATTTTTGTTTAATGTATTTGTTAATATTAATTATATATTAAATAGTTTTTGAATTGAAATTAGATAAATAATATATATATATATATATTACTGTAAATTATTTTTTTAGAATCAATTTTATAAAGAAATTTAGATATAAAACATGGTAAACATTTGAAAATTTTTCCATGATGACACGCTTTCTAATCACAAACATATTATTATTTTTAAGTTTAAATTTTCCTCTTATATGAATTTAATTTGAAATAAAATTGGTTCTTTATTTATATTCATAGTAATTCATATTATCTAATTTTTTCAACAGACTCTTTGGCCCAAATTAATTGTGGAAAAAATAATTATCACGGTTAATGTAAAAATGGTTTCATTGGTGGTTAAACATAGAAAATAGAATAATTTACATAAAAAGATGACTAAAATATATTATTATACATATTTGGACCGTATAATTACAAATTATTGATTATAATGAAATTTTATTCCATAAAAAATGATAAAAACAAGGATTCACCTTTTTTATTTTAAAATATTGAATGTATTCTTCTCACCAAACATATAAAAGGGAACCACCTATTTTATCTTCCTCATACCTAAAAACCATTTTTATATGACTAATACCAACCCAAATATAATCCCATATTTTCTCACATCTTCATATAATTCATATTTTTGTTATAAATCCATCCGGTAATGTATTATTGTGAAAAAATATATAAGTTACCTGAAGAATATGTTGAGTTCCTCAATAATAGTTTTTATATTATTTATTCCTACACCTCCTTAATAACTTATCAAAACATGATGATATAATATCCTAAATATATTAATAATACTAAGGTGTTTTTATGTATATTAATTACCTAAAACCATCTCAATCTCAATTAAAGGTATTACAAAATCATTATTCATGTGCACAGAGGACATCCTCCTCAAGAACTAATGTTATTCACTCTTCCATTATCAATTCTCACGGATTGATATCATGATGAATAATATATAAATATATATATTATATTTATAATAAAATTACACACATGGAGTCATTATATCATAAAAAAATTAATTTATATTCTCTAGATGATACGATAACATTACATTTTTGTAGGATTGACTACAACCTCATGATTTGATATGATTTGTTATTCACGAAGTAATTGAATTGAATATAATAATTATAATTATATCTAATATAATTTAATTTATTAAGATATTTAATAAATATTTATCATAAAAAATGTAATATATCATTTTTGGTTTTACTACTTCACCCATTAAAATATGATAACTTCATTCCTCTACGTATCGTTACCTCTTTCACGAAGCGATGTGACTCTATTTTCATCAGCAATCAACATGAATGATGTGTATAAGAATATATAAAAATATAATATGGTAATTATTAAATTACTATCATTCTATCAATATATTATATTGCATAATGTTTTTCTATAATGATCAATGAAAAATGGAAATGTTTTTCTTGCATTGGTATGGATTACCATATTTATGATCATAACTTACATCATTTCTCAAAACTATGATTCATGATAGGTATTAAAAGTATAATTTTATTATAAATATTATAATTAATTCAATAGAATTATTTTGAATAAAATTGTACAAAATTCAAATTAAAAGGACTGAAAATAAAAAATGAAAAAAGAGAAACAAATCCCTTTTTACCCAAATAAACATTTTACATAGGAATTGTAAATAAAATGACAATAAAAGGTCATAAATAAATAATATAATGTATGATATATGTATTTTTTTCATTTTAAATATTTATATTAACATAATATTTATTATAAATTAGAATTGATTGAGTAGGAAAGAAGTCAAGACATATAGTGAGGGATTTTGGTCCAACTTTTACATATGTGAGACACAGTCCATATTCCACACCTATTTAATTAATATTATTAATATAATTTCCATTAATATATATTAATATTATTATCATTAAAATTATGTGGTTTTAAATATCCATTTGAATATCTCATTTTCATGGGGTTTATGGTTCGTAATTAACTGAAAGCATTAATGTATTTTTTATCACAATTTTTATTCTGGAAGATATATGGTTATGTAAACCACCAATATTAATTTATGAGTTGTATATACAGACCCGTTAACTTTTAATATCCTAAACATATTTATCCTCAAGATATTTTATATTTGGTTGTATAATTTTACTTAATCGGGATTAAATTTAGATGTTACAAAAGTGGTAAAGATTTTAATAATATAATCTAATCATTTTACAAGATTTATTACAACTATGATTGTAATGATCATATATTATGATACATATTTCAAAAAAATGAAATATATTCTCTAATTTTTATATCCTTATAATAGAAATATTTATTTAATATTTATATGTTTATGTCCAAAAGTTATTATAAATAATGTATTTTTTAAAATATCATATTTTTCATCGTAATCCATTTTTCATCGAAAATGATGTTTTCTAAAAATGTTTTCAAAAATGTTTTCAGTATTTCTAAAATAAATGAATAAAAATTTTCCCCTATTTGGATTTTTTAAAATGTTTAATGGGAATGGTTTTTATTTCGTAAATGAATTAATATTTAGATTTATTAAAAATGTGAATGGAATAATTTTTATAACTGGTAATATGTGAAAAAAATGCTCCACCATCCAACATATTATTTTATTTTATGAATCCATTATATGTTTAAATTTTTGTTTTCAATGATATTAATTTTCAAGGCCCATTATGTTTTATAAATTTATATTCAATGTAGAATGGTTATTTCCCTCAAGATTATTTTTAAATGATTTCAAAGATAATTTTATACGTCGCCACGAATAATTTAAATGAATCGTATTCTCAAAAAACAATTTGTTTCAAAATGTGTTTTTTGAAGTTGAATAGATTATTTTCTACAAGAAATGTTTTAAATTATTTTTAAATATTAAATTATATTTTAACAATATAATATTCATTGAAAATAATTTTCAAAATGTTGTTGTTTTTAAAAATTATTTTTCAAATTGAAATGGTTGTTTTCCTCAAGAGAGGTTTTAATTTATTTCAGAATCATACTTTTTAAGTTTACAAGGTTATTAAAAAATAAATGTATATTCAATATGTTTTAATTTTTTAATTGTGTTTTCATGGTGACAATGTTATTTTCCTCATGAATATTAATATAATATTTTTATATCATCAATATTTAATTTTCATGTATATTTTTAAAGAAAAGTGTTTCATAATTTTTTGGTTTTGACAAATGATATTCTTGGTTTGGTTATCTTCATCCAAAAAAATTCCATGTAAAATTTCAAAAATCATTTTGTATCTAAGATGAAATCCATTTCTGTTAATAATGACCTACCAGGGATAAGATCTAGAGGTACCAATATTCTTCGTTATCTGAATGGTTCATGTTTTTTATAAAAATAAGTTAATGAAACTATTTTATCTTCAACAATTTATTTAATTAAAAAATTTCTGTAAAGCCTAGTTTTTATCCATGAATTGTCCTTTTCTTAAATTAAAAAATTATTATGAAACATGTCTCTTTTCAATATTTTATTATATGATGAAATTTTTAGGAGGCCCATTTCATTTCATGGGTGAGGAGATGATGAATATTTTATGATATTTCAAAACACATATATATGGGTTTCATTATGAGAGGGTTGCGACATATATCTCCATTTAATTTTTTTTAATGATATATATATCATTAGATATGGAAAACTTGAATAGGGAGTAAATATAGTTTATTAAGATAATTTTTCTTCTATAATGATATGGTGAGTGATTATTGTATATTTGATGGTAGGGGGAGTGAACCCTTTAAACTATGATAGATATATAAAAGATTCTTAACTACTGCATAAATGTTTTTTAAGCTTATGTGTATACCACAATCTATGTCTTGCTTCCAAATTTATTATCCCATGGCTCATGTTCATAAATTCACTTATGATTTATTTATTCTGAACTGTCAATATATATTATATGACTCATGATTATGATTTTTGATATTAAGGGTATGATTTTAAAATTATATGTTCACATTCTGATACCATTATGATCATGTTATTATTCGGTATGTCCCTTGATTACACATACTGAGCATACGATCTAACCAATTCTTATGTTAACTTTCTCAAAGTTAAAATGATTATTGTTTAATTAGGTGTACTAAAGGGTGAGATCTTTATTGGGGAAATTGATGATATTTCATAAATTACAAATATTGTATTCCTTGTTTCCAAAGGCACTAAACAATTACGGTCATCAGACATGTGTTTGTATAATATAATTAATATCCATATAAAAATTTGTAATATACATGTATTAGAATATTGGGTATCTATTGTTTGAGTGTAATATTTAATTAATGATTATGTAAATGAATGCTTTCTTAATTTCATGAAATAAGTAAAACATAAAATCAATGTTCATTTAACTAATAAATATAAACATCCAATTGACACTTTCTGATTAGATAATTATAAATTATCACTCAAATATTTTGAAAATTTTGGAAGGATGAGTAGGATGAATAAATATATAGAGGAATAAATGACTCGTCTTACACTTTTAGGTTAATAATTAACAGAATAAATGAATGATGATACACTTGAATTAGTGTTTTCATTTATAATCTCTTGGTATTTATTCATATTCTGTTGGATTTAGTAAAAACGTTTCAATTCACTTATAGTTCTAAAACATTATCCTAAAATCAATCCTCAAACAAATTATTTCAAGAGGGAAAGAAATTATTTAAGTAATTAAATTCAAGGGAAAGTAAAGTAAATCTTCATCAAAAATTGAAACTAAAATATCATAATTATTATATATTTTGGCCAAAAAAATTGAAGATAAATGATTTAAAAATAAACAATTTTTACCCACATGGAAAACATTAATGGGATTGTATATGGATACGAACTATATCATTGATTAAATTATAGGCAGATTACATTCCAAAAACCCAAAAATCAGCATTATCCTCAATGCTGAATTACAATGTGAATGAAAAATATTAGTCTTATAAAGATTATATAGAATTATAGTTAAACTTCTCAAATTTATGTTAAAGGTTCGTAATAATTTTTTTTAAAAAATTTACTTTTATTATTATGAAAATTTAATAAAACATATCCAATTTATATTGAAGGTTCATAAGATTTTTTTAAAACAAATTATACATTAATTATTATAAAAATGATTAAAAACATACATGTATTATCAAAAAGGTTTTGTATAAATATTTTCATATAAATTTCAATATAATATCATGTATATCATTGAGTATGTTGAAAATAGGGAGTCCATAATTTTGGAAAACATTATTTTTATTGGATTTTAAATAGAACAGAAAATATTATGATATAAATTCAACTAATAATATAGAATTTATTTAATATAATTCTAGATAAATTTCATGTAGTATCACAGGGGACCAAAATAGTACGTAGAGTAAAAATGCAGAAGTAAAAATAATCCAACCTGATTAACAAATCACTCTCAACCGAGATTAACATAAATGCTCCCCATTTATTATTGAAAATTTTAAAACATTTCATTAAATCCTAAATATATTCATAATGAAAAAATTAAACAAAATAATTCAATATATTAAACAGAAATGTAATTAAAAACTATAGGATGTCTTTTGGTAATATTTATCCAATCAGGCTCTAGCATGAATATTCTACAAGATGTTATAAGAGAAGGTAGCTCTACTATTATTATGAAACCAATAACCTTATTAAAAAATTGATAATAGGATTGAATAATAAAATCCTATAGAAATGGATAGATTTTAAAAGATAACAAAAACATTTTATTTATAAGAAAATAAAATGAAAACACATATAAAAACCATGGGTTTCCTCCCATGAAGAACTAAATTTAAATTCCATAGTTAGAATTGATATGAAAATAATTGTTCATGATAATTTATGAAATACCAACCCTTTGGATACATTATAATATATTTTTGGATTCTATAGCCATTTACTATGATTAGTCTATTTTCATTTCTAATGATTACAAAATCACTATATTTTAATAAACTGTGAATAGGGAAAGGTCTAGACCTCATTAATGTAAATATACCTTTAATGTGATTAAGTATACAATTAAATAGAATAAATTTATGTCCATCCTTGAATTATATTTTTTTGAATGTTAGAATTATGAAAACCCATGGAAGTATCTTTTTAAATCATTGCATTGTCATAAGACTCTCTCTTAATCTCTTTTTTCTCACATAGTTTTATAATCCCCAATCTCTAGTAATAATAAAATAAAATTTCAAATATATCATATCTTAATATGAGTTTTGTTAATCCCCATAAGAAAATAAAAATATTTCCCAAAAAAAATCATATTTGGTGATATACATAGTGGGGTTTTAAATTAATTTCAATAGGCCCATAATTCCTCATCTATTTTGAAGGAACAATCCTTCTAATAATTGGATATATTTTCTATAGATCTATTTTAACTCCCTATATAAAAATTTTAATTACCTATTGGATTGTGTATTGTATTAATTTATAATTTTATTGAACATCCGTATTTTTTTATTAATGATTAAAATTTTTAATTATTAAAATAGGTTCCCCTTATTTGTGTTAAATGATTGAGACACCCATAACCATGTGAAAATATTATATTTAATAAATGTTATCATTATACTAACTAGATTTTTGTGCAGTTTCACTACCTCAAACCACGTAGAAAAATATTTAAAAACGACAAAAATGTATTCATTCTCATGAGATAATGGAAATGTTCTCAAAAAACCCAATCCCCAAACATAAATTATGCAAAATTAAAATATAATTTTTTGAGTAAAAAATCATATTCCTACTAAAATTTCACAATCTATATCACATATCAGTACTAAAAAAAATTATATATTCCTACAAAATATTTACTAGTTAAGAAATCTTGAATAATTTTTGGGATATCATTTCTCCACCAGGATGACCCCCCTCCTCTAAATCTATTTTTTTCATTTTCAAAATATCCAAATTCATGGATTTTTGGAACCTCACAAATTAATAGACTCCAATTAAAAAGACAAAATAAAAAATACCACAACATGGTAACCCCCCCAATCCAAAAATTCGTATTTCGAATAGAAAACTAGAGACATGATTATCATGGAAAATAATCCCCCCATGATGCAAACACTAATTCAACAAACACACTAGTAATTATCATCATCACCCCATCTGCATATCTAGTGATGGCCTAGGTGAAGCACATTAGAATCATTGAACAAATTCATAAAACACAAAAAAATAAAAATCATCAATCAACCACATCAACTGGAAAACACATTCATAGTCTTGGAGAAATAAAAAAGCATTGTAGCTCCAATAAAAAAAGGAACAATATTTGATTGAGAGACTATCAAAATAATAATTGAATACATTGTATAGGGGAAACACAAAATCCAATAATCTAGGAGAAACACGAGTATCAACATGAAGATGTGCCTCTTAGAACACTGAAAACCAGTCAAACAAAACAGTCCTTAATCCTACAAAAAACTATCACACCATAACAAGCTATATTTGGGGGGAAAATAGAAATATAGATCAGAGTATTATATGAAGAATATTTTTAAGTGGGTTGAAACCTTATACTTATCTCTATCATCATAAAAATCAAATAGCCTTCCATATTTATGACACACTGAGATCTATTCATCAAATTTTCAAGCACAGCCATCCTCATGATATAGTAATTAAAACCTCAAAAACAATTGTCATCCCATTGACAATTAAAAATCTCAAAAATGAAACTCTTCATATGATTATTTGAAAAAACATTTGGAATCAAAATATATTCAATGAAATTTAAAAAAATATAATGATTAAGAATACCACATAATAATGTTATTGAGTAACTGTTCATCCAAAAATGAAGAATTAATCTGAAAATGATCTTCACATTGGGTAGTAGAAAACCATGAGTGATGATCTAAAAATTTATTCTTTCATTCTTATTTTTATCAATTCATCATATAAAACTATTGTGAAAAGAGAATTCACCTAATGTGTTTAGGTATTACATCCTTCTTTGATAGCTCATACATTATGAAAAATGTTCTACAAAGATAATGAATTTTGAATCTAACTGGTTCATTCAAAATATATCTATAAAAGAAATAACATCTAAAATATAATTATAAATTAGGTTTTGGTACCCCTGATAATCCCATATTAGTCTTCAATCGTAATAAATAACATATAATCTCTATTCTATACATTATAATAAATCACATGTAACGGCTATATCTCATGCATCAAATATAATTTCAAAAGGTAATTTCCACTCACGTGTACTTATGATTGTTGATGAATTCATTTTTCCATTTATAAAATTATTGTGTTCAAAACAATTTTTTCTCCAAATATAATGGTTTAATATTTGGCAAAAAAAGAAGATAAGGGATTTTATTTTTCCAACTTTTTTAATAAACTTCTAGTAAAATATATAATATCATAGAATGAATCTATCAACATTATAAAAATTTTGATTTGTAATATTGGGATCAAATTAATAATAGTATTAAAAGTTCATAAACCATATTAGGGACATTAAATTTTGGAAAAAAAATTAGTGACAATAAACATTCATTTCTTCCAGTTTATAACTAAATCGATCTAAAATAATCACCCTAAATGTAATTGAAAATAAATTTTATGGATATAAAATGTTCATCTAAAAAATTAAAATGCATCAATTAATATATTAACAATCCTCTCTATCATATATAATTTAATATTGATTATAAATGTTTAGAAGGTATCTGTAGGAACCCATAATCCAAAGGGTATTCTTCGATAGAAATATTTTTTAATAGGTCATGTGAATTTAGATTTATCCTTATTATTTGGGGATAGAAGGATATGGTTGTACCCATAATATAAATCTATAAGAAAAGGATTACTTATAGAATATAATCAATAATATTTTGATCTAACAAAGGTATTTTATTGTTATTATTTTCTAGTAGTAGAAATAAAATTTTTATAATATACAAAGACTCACAATTTAGTTTCCTTTATATTATTATTATTTATAGTGAATCATCTTTCCAATGAGACTAATTGGTCTAGAATTACCCACACACTATTATATTTTGGATATATAGTTCCAGTGTCTAGAATCTTGATTACCACTTCTCTCATAACCACTTTCATATTTGTTTTTACACTTCACTGACAATCTAATTAGTTTTGTGGTATGGTTCCATATAAATCCTCTGCATGAATAATGAAGGTAATACCCCTTTAAAATCTTATACTGGCTCACTATTTTTTTAAAAAAAATTATTAATGAAGATGGTCAATTTTTATTCATGATTTTTTTTAGAGCGATGGAAATAATTATTGGAAATGTTTAATTCTCAGCTTGAGATGAGTAGTTTAAGTGTCCCTGGATTAGTTTTACCTCATATGTGTGGACTTATTTTCTTTATGGAATAATCAATACTCGACCACATCAATGATCCTTAACATGTATTTTATAATGTGATTGAATAGTGGAATGATTTTTAACTATATAACTAGTTTTAAAATTTTCATCATGAAATTCCAAAGTGCAGAACTCACTCTCAAGAATTACTAGATCCTAAGTCAAAATATATATCATGGTTATAGAGTCACTATTTTTTAATACATAGCTCTCAATATTTTCAAAATTTTTATTCATATTCATAAAATGAAAATGTGACTCATGTTCCAAAAAAATCAGTATGTTTTGACATATAATATTCATTATTAGCTTCATTCTTGGTAGAAAAAACAATATTCTTATTAAATTCTTGAAACTTTTTAAAATTCACACTCTAAGAAGTCTCAATGATATTTTTTAATAAATTATCAAACTCTGATGCAATATCATTATCAGAAAATGCATGTATATTATATTCTTATAAATTTTCTTAGAATTTTTCAGATTTATAAAACTCTACTCTGAATCAGTTTTCATCAAAATTTGGATATTCATAAATTTTAAAAACATAGATGACCAATTTTTTCTTATCCAATGTAAATATTTATGTACAATATGACACATCTGTAAAGTTTTCTCGGGCGGCACAAAGGGCCTAAAAAGGTTTATTGGGACCTTCTAGTGACACTTTTTGTCTATCATAATAATGTTAGCTAGAATATATTTCATTAAAATTCAAATAAGAAGATAATCTAACATTCCAATGGGATGTGTGAATTAATGGCTAGACAACTATTGAATAAAATTAGTGGGTTAAAGGTAACCCAATCTCAAATTTCGAAATAATTAAATTGGTAGAATATTTATTCTATTAACAATATCACATAGAATGTTTAGTTATCTACTCTTTTGTATGATGCAATGAAAAAAAAAATTCAGTGTTCTTATAATTTTGACATATTTCCTTTGTGAAAAATAGATCTAACCTCATTACAGATTTTGTATGTGGAAAAGTTTTCCAACGAAAATATTCTTTAAATAATTGTTTCATATAAATAAAAAAATATAAAATATAAGAAATATCCTTTATTAAAGAAATATTAACATTAGGATTTGTTAGAATCTCATGGAAACAGAGTACTTCAACAATGTTATTATGATTGGGGTTTAATTTCGTATAAAAAGTGATGGGTGTGTATAATTTCTTCAATATAAAATTAATTTACCCAAATTATTCATGAAAATTTTCCATTCCATTATAATTATTATTTTTAGAAAAAACTTCACCTTCTTTATTAAGTGGAAAATTGAGAATTTCTTCGTTATCAATATTTTTTCTCTTATTTACAGATTGATTGTCCTATATATTTTGAAATCATAATTAACATCGATTTTTAGTTTTTGAATTTCTAATTACTTTTCCATCTTCTATATAAGTTTCAAATCCACCTCTTCTATCGACTACAATGAGACATTCCATAGTTCATATTGTAATAGTGCTAGGAAGTTTTCCCTTATACCTAGATGTCTTGTATCTTAATAACTAAACAAATTTGTAATTTAGAGTTTTAAAAAAAATTCTAGATTAATGTTTCTCTTTTTGGGAGTCATATTTAACCACTTTCATACAAATAATTAAATATATGATCTATCATATTAATCATTTTCTACTCAAAATTTCCTTCGAAAGGTGATGGTTCAACTATCATTTTATATTTTTTTATAATGTTTTTGGTGAACTATGGAATAATATTTTATAATCATTTCTTTTTGATTCCATGAGTTATTAGTATAGTTCATATACCCATTATTGTTACAATTTAAAATGGAATAATATTTTTTACGAATCATATGGATAAATCCTAAAAAATTATCATTCTTCTATTATAGGTATTGTAATGCTCCAACCCCAGAAACACAGAGTTAGTACATTATTTAAATACATTAGAATGATTACAATTAATCAAGTCCCGAATGACATATTGTTTATCCACCTTGGAAAATATATTACATACATGAATGTTACATTACACTTTAGAGAATAAAACACAATATAAATGATCCTTTGAGAACCCCATAAATCCACAAGCTTAACTATACTAATCAAACATAATACAATTCTTGTAATACTGGTAAAATAAATCATAAAAAAGGTGAGAGATCAAACAATCAGTAAGGGTTAGAAATAAAGCAAAAGATAACATAAACATTAAGCATGATGAATAAATTAAAACACATGCCTTTACAAATAATAAAAATGTACTATTTATTGTAGAAATATGAGATGTGTAAATAATTCCATAATAAAACAGAGCCATGGGTAGTCTACTAATTGAATAACCACGTGATCCATCAATAATATTTTCATAATTAGGGAATGTATAATTCCAGACATTCTGAATCATTTTTTCAAGGCCTTAGCCAAGATGTATAAAATTGATTAAGGCCTCAGCCAAAAGCATATATCAAATTGGGAAAGGCCTCGACCAATTCAACATAAAATTCATTCTTGAGACCTTCTGATGCACCAAAGAGATATATTGGGCTCCACCTGTCACTTTATATGTTTAATACATTCCTCTTATTAAAATGATGAAACATATCATAAACATTTGTATTAAAACTATCATATGAAATATTAATACTTTAACCATAAACCATGAATGGTATAAAAATAACACATCCATAGTCAAACATATAATAAAACATAAAATACAATATGGAAGATATGTATCATAATAAATAAATATCAACCATGTCTAGAATTTTTCAAAGGATGTTGACAAACATGAAATCAAAACTATTTGAGAGAAATATCTATTTTCATTCTGAAATCATTTAACATAATATAATTATAAAAGAAAACATTTATTTTGAACAAAATATTATAAACATGTAATGGTATCTTCTAAGGTCATGTAATGGTGGAGATTACCCACACCCTCTGTATAAGTCAAAACACATTCTTCTCTTATTTTTTCGAAAAGGTCATAAAGTACCTTGTTTGGAAAACGAAAAAACGATTCATTTTAAAAATTTTATAAAAAGTAAATCAAGGGTATAAATAACATTAAACCATATTCTATTAAATAATAAAAAATTTATTAAAATACAATTTTATGAAACATTCATGTGGGTGATAAATAAGTCTTACTAGATACTTATATAAAAACAACCTCATATAATAAAGAGATTGTGAAATTAACACTTACATTGCACTTTTCTTTGGTCGAGGGTACATTTTACATAAAGTATAATGGAAATAGTATGTTATTAAATTATATCAAAACCACATTCCTATCTATTATATCATACATGATACATTTTTGACATTATACTACTCATTTAATAATGATTTCAATGTTAAATTTCCATTTTTTTGTAATAATCAATTTCTTTATCGTACTTGTTTTAACTTGTTATTCTGGATCATATCATTTAAATAATTATTTACATACTTCATGAATATAACACATTATTTATCATATATATTTTGAATACAAATATGTAAAATATATAGATATATGAAATGGAAATCATCGTTTATTGGGACGGTGGGCCATACGTATGCATAAAAGATGTTCCCATTTTCATATCATGTTGAATGGAAGTAAGTGAATAAGATATATATAAGTACATATATGTATAATCAGTAGAATTATTATGTAATATATTAGATACATATTAATAATATATATTTTTATAATCATATTTGAATGATGAACGTGGAAATGAATCTTATCTCGTCATGGAGACGGTAAGCCATACGTACGCAAGAGCAAAGATATAATTCTATTTATGGTGAAATAGTATGTAATTTGATGTTATTTTATAAATAATGAATCATTAACATTTTATATTCATTATTTACATCATGTCTACTCATTATTATACTAATATAAATAATGATGTGTTGACTAACAAACGACAACATAATGTAGAGATGGTAAGTCGTACGTACGCGTGCATGGTGACATTATGAATCATAGGATGGATAGAATAATTAATATGGTTGTAAAACATTTATAATAACATGAATGTATGTATAAGGTACATTTGTTATTATATTTGTATGAAAATAACAATAAAATAGAATGTCAAAGAATAATATAACTTTGAAAGAGTTGATAAAATAATTACCTTTTTTCGAGTTTTTCATTTTGATTTGAACAAAAGGGCTCCATAGGATGGCATTATGATCAAGGGAAGGCCTCTAAGTTGAAGTTAGGAATGTTGGGAGGATATTTGTGAAGGGTTTGTACTGGAAAAATGGATTTGGAGGTGTGAGTATGAGAGAAGGTGAAGTGCCTTTTTATAAGAGAGGTGAGGGTCACTTTAAGAAAATATTGAAATATTATATTATAATAAAATAATTTTGTATTTATAATGGACCAAAAATAATTTATTTCAAGTATATAGATGGTTTGGGTTAAAAAACACTCAACAAATTGGAATTAGACATGTCTAGGTCACCATATTATCCTTATTTTTTAGATTTAACTTATAGATAAATAGTTTAATGTTTACCATTTCTACTTGTATTTTTACACTATATGGTAAATAAACTTACTATAATCTTCCAAAAAACGTCAAAGGGTTATATAATGACATATATAATACTATTTATGCACTTTTTCCAATACTTATTTTTTTAGAAATATTATATAATTTAATAATATAATATTTGTTTTGAAACCTCATATATGTCAATTTTGACACAATTTAATATTTAATTAATGTGAATGACATAAAAACATCATTAATTTGAAAAAGATAAATTTAATCAATCCTAACATGTCATATTAACCTACAGTATTCCTGTATTTCATAAAAACATTGAAATTGTTTATATATATATTATTATTTATAATAAAATTTATTTGATTTTTTCATTAATAATGGAATTACAACATCATCATTGTATGATAAGTAAATTTAATTATTTAATGTAAAAATTTATAAATAAAATACCACTATGTATTAAGTAGGTATATTTTTCTAATTAATATTTATATTCTAATGGATAACATATATAGAACCTTGAAAAAATTATTTTACTAAAATATATATTTTTATGTCATTTGCGTCGTTACTTTAAATTTTTTAATATAAAGTGTCATTGTCAATCACGTGTGGCAACACGTGGTCCCAAGATCGAACCATGGATTCCCATGTTCAGTCATGTATCCACAAATATTAATTGGACACATGTTAGTGTAATTTAATATTATTATAATAATATTTTTTTACCCTTATTTACCAGATTTACCTTTTAACCATTGTAAATAAAATATTTACTGAACTAAATATTCATAATGTATAAAAATAAAATTTACCTATTTACAAAATTTGGATATCCTGATTCCAAATATGGAATCCTTTTTTCCAAACTAAAAACACTGAATTGGAAGAAATTAATTTAAAATTAATTCCCGTTGTAAAAGCCAAAAAGCTTGTTTTTAATAAAAAAAACTTTTAAAATATTGACATGTGTTTATGACAAATTTAAATTTGAAATTTCATATAGTGACCTAAAAATAATTAAATGATAAAAATATAATCTAAGTATACTTCAAAACAATTCAACTTCATAATTTAATGCTATATATTATTTTGATTAAAAATGTTTTTCTCAATTAAAACATAGTATTTTTCACTATTAAAAAAATATGAAAGTTATCAGAAATGTACCAAAAATTTATCCATAAGAAGTTTTTATGCCCTGCTTCTAAAGAGGAATTTAATTTCATTATATTGAAAATATAAAAGTGTCAAAAATTGGTATTAGAAATGGATCGACATTAAAAGATGTTAAAATTTTATTTTTTTGAAAAATACATCGTTTATCTAAAAAATGGATATGTTCTTGTATTATGTATAAGAAAAACATAATATGTATGTTCATATTATATAGAGTATATAAGATTCAAAATTCATTTAATACTATTCATGGCCTCTTTTTGAACAGCCAGTTTGGTAAGTTGTGGTGTGCTCGAACTTGATGTTGCGTGTTGCTTAAGCTAATCAATTACTTTAATAAGAAAGCGTACTATGAAATCATGGGGTGTTACATTCCCCCATTCTTAAATAAATGGTATCTTCACAATTTGAAATTTTTATACATAAATTATTGTTTTAAAATAGAAAAATACCTTTGTGGAAAATCCACATATGAAATTGGGTTAATAAAATATAGTATTAATAAGAGGGAAATGGAAATGAATAAGTCATCAATAATTTATAATATCGATTAGGAGAACATTGGTGGAAATTAAAGACACATAATTGGAGGAAAAGAGTAAATATTTATAGGGAGTTATTGTGGTCATCCATCACAAACAAATGTAAAATTGAGGGTCCCAAAGACAAAAAATCAATGATTATTTAAAATATAATCAGTTCAACCAAACATAAGGTATTATGATAACACATTTTTCGATTTAAGATTTGTTCCCTAATGTTTTTGATTTAATTTATTCAGAGAATAAGAGGGAAAATATATGCTTGATAATTAAAGTATCATCTTTCAACTAATTCATAGCACAAACTCTGCTTTTACTCTAAATGATAACAGAATTCAAAAATATTCTATTTATCCTAATCACACACTATTTTAAAAATAGCGAATTTATAATTCATTTGTCAGACTATTTAAAAAAAAATACATTATACAAACCAATACATCAGGTAGGCAAGTGGTAGGTGATGCTCCCTTATTGCCCTTTAGTTGTGGGTTCATGTCTCAAATCCTAGTTGGATGTGAAGGTTTTTCGTTCGACCTCAGAGTTGTCATTTTTTTGAAAAGCCAAAAAAAATCTCAAAATTGATTTAACCTTAACAATAATATTCAATATCAATCATAATCTATTCAACCTTTAGACTTATCAAATTTACTTTTGTCCATTCTCACATTATTTATTTATAAGGAAGTAATACAAAATGAAGATCCTTTTATCCACATAATAAAACTTTCAATACCTTCATCATGTATTGTTTCAAAACATTATAACACCCAGAATTACCACAGAATCATATTGATTACATTCATGCTCCCTTATTCATTATATAATACTAGATATGCTCCTTCTATCCAAAACGTTAGTAAACTCCAATAATGATGGAATATACAAATCATTAATCAGTTTCAAGGTAGTCAGGAATATCAAATATAAATTATCCAAATCAATAATATATAATTCTAAAATCACTACTATAGTATCAGAACAATATTACGGTTTATCATTCATTAAACCATATATTTTCCAAAAAAAATAACCTAATATTGAGTCACTTTTATTTGTTTCACACAATCTCATGTTCATAATGATATAGTACTACATTACAATCCATTGATACACTATAATTCTCATAACATATACATCATCCCAGCCATAAAAATTATGTAATATTGAATTAATTGAATAATTCACATTGAGGATCTTTTCAGGTTTACAGTTTAAGAGAATTATGAAATAACTATTACATCTCAAAAGATTACAAACTGACACCTCTACACCATTTCCATTTTTTTCATAAAATATAATCTCTTGAAAAAAGAGTCAGGTCTAGTTCCATGTTTTAAACAGCATGACTTTTCTTTGATTCAATCCTTGACCCTATTCACCTTTATGTCATGCGAATACATTTCAAAACATTGGGATGAGCATAAAAGGCTCAGTAAGGGTTATAAAACCAAGAATGGAAACATTTGTTCATAAATTCATACAAAACATGAACTCTTTTACTTACCTCATAAAAACATAATATCTATTAAAGATGCATAGAAATCATAAATCAGAAAGGTAACTTGTGGAATCCATATCATAGTTACATTGTAGCTATCACAGCTACATAAGCTGTTACATTGGAATACCCATCCCAGTATATTCCCTAAATCTCTTAGTAGAAACATTCACATTTACCTCCGTAATGTTACCCAATTCATTGGAGATATATCTCAAGCTCAACCACCCTAGGTTTATCACGGAACCACCTGTATACGTAAATAATTTCAGAGAACCATAACATAATCATGACACATAACACAAGCATAAAAAAAGATAAAATTTCCACATTGCAATAACAAAATATCATTTCAAGATATTGAAATAATAAATCCATTCTCAAAAAAAATTTCAATACCAAAATACATAAAAAGAGGTTATGATATTTTTTTTCATTTAAAAAAACATTATGACTTATGAAGGAAGTCAAAGATCAAACAATACTCACGATGGCGGAAAGGTCATTTTCACCGCTTACGTAAAAAAACATACCTTTTTTTCATTTATTAAAAAACTTTATATAAAAATATTCCCTTTGAAATAAATGAAAAGTCAAAGGTGTTTATACAGCGTATAAAAGAAAATCGTTTATTAAAACAAAATATGCCTCAATGAATGGAGATTGAGACGAAGTCCCTTACCTCATATCCGGCTTGAACCGTTCATTCTTTAATATCATGAATAATAAACTAAAGTTAATTTATACTTGCTTAAGAAACTTTTTCAAGTATATTTTCCCTTTTTCAAGTATATTTTCCCTTTTTCAAGTATATTTTCCCTTTATACATCCCACATAATGCATTAACGAGTCACGTCACTTTGAGGGGGCAGTAGTCCGCACTTCCTCTAATGAGATTATCGCGTTTACCCATAATGGAAACCATAAAGGCATTATATAAATGGAAATTACAGAAAAATAAAGAAAACATAAACATAATATATATCATATATAAATACAGTTCCATCATAATGGCCACTATAATAGGCGGTAGGAGATAATCGAACAATCATCATTTCGTGGGGCCTTAGTTTTCCATCCACAGAAACATTATGGTATTCATTCATTAGAAGGAGGTATGTATAAGAGTCGTTAGAACACTTATTATAACAAAATCCTAGTATATATAGGATACATTTTTTGTTACAAAAGAAAAGAATAAAAGGATTTTAGGGGTTGGAGAAGTAAAATAAAAGAAAACAATTTAAGAGAAATCGTTACCTTTAATTTGGGTAACTCCCTTTGGTTTGAACCAAAGGACTACTTGAAGTGCCTTATGCCTAAGGTAACAGTTCTAGGAGGAGGGGGGGTTTAGGGAGATTAATTGAGTAGAGATTAGAAAAGACAAAATGAATGAGAGTTGTGAGGAATTGTTTATAAGTTGTCTCCTTTTATAAGAGAGAGTATGGGATCTTTATGAATGTGTGAAAACATTTTTTAATTATAAACATATATTCGGTTTCAAAAGGTCCAAAAATCATTATAGTATAATATAAGATGACTCATATTCGAAATAATATCATCCAATCAGTATTGGACATGTTTTGGATAATATTTTAATCATTATAATCATATTTATTTAAATCATTTATTAATGAGGTAATAGTGCATCATTATTGTGTCATAGGTAATTTAATTTACTTGACATCAAAAAATAATTAAAAAAATACCATGATATAGGAAATGTTTTTATATTTATAATGAATATTTATAGTCGAAATGATAATTTATATAACCCCTTATAAAAATAAATTTACTAAAAATATTTTCTTTTGTCATTTTTTCCTTTACATTAAGATAATTAATCTAAATTGTCATTATCACCCCCAAGTGAATAAATGGGGTCCGAAAATAGACCCAAATACGCCCATGGTAGAAAATGATTCATCAAATAAGGTTTGGACAACTATTAAGGTAATTATGAATTTTTATAATATTCTTTTTACCTTGAATTAACTATTTACATTTAACCGCGGTAAATAAAAGTCAAAAGTTAATATTCACCATAAATTATTTTCATCTTACTTAACCACATTTTAATTCTTTATAACAAAGATGTATGTTGGATTTTCTAAATTTAATTCACTGAAGTGGTAAAATTTCATTTAAATGAAAAGTCAGTTCTTTTTAACTACTACTAAGTGGTTTCATTATTCATCAAAAATTGATGTTTTTCAGAATAATACCCAAAATTAATCTTAAGCTATATTTGATATTCCAAATTCAAAATTGATGTTTATTTTTACAAATTCAAAACATAAAAGAGTCATTAATTAATTATAAAATTAATTCTCGTTGTTTAAAAATATATCGTGTTTTTAAGAATCAATAACTATCAAGAGATTGACACTTGTTTATGTCCAATTTCAAAGTGAAATTAATTCCAATCACCAAAATTGGATTAAATGGTGAAAATATATTCTAATTACACTTTAAAACCAATTATAAATTTAATATAACTATATATATATAAATTAGATTAAAACGTAGTTTTGAATTAAAATAAAATATTTTCGCTATTCATTAAAAATTTAACTTTATCGAAAAAATTCCCAAAATGTGCACAAAGTAAATTTTGATGTCCTTATTCTAAAGAAGGATTTTATATGGTAAAAAAATGTATTAATGTTTCAAAAACTATATTTAATGATGGTTCTCCATTATATGGTGGTAAATCGTCCTTTAAATGTAAATTATGCTTAAAATTAGATTCATTCACATTTCAAGCCTCTAACATTTGTGGGATAAATGTAAATACATTTTTAAAACCTGTATAATAATATTATAGTTAGTTTTATTCATTCCTTCCAATGTAATATCTAGTAGTTAAATTCCATTTAACAAAATAATATTATATTATTAGTGTACAATGTAAGATTTCAAAGAATCCCGTTGTTGTGTATCAGATACGCTATCGAACATAGAAACTCATTTAAAGTAAACTCAATATTTAATTCACAAATATTAATAAATATGAAAATATCTTATTCTTTATTTACTAGGGATGTTACATCCTTCCCCTTTTTTGGAAATTTCATCCTCGCAATTTTAAATCGCTTATCAAAATAAGTGGGGGTATTTATAAATCATAGCGTATTCAGATTCCCACATTGCCTCTTCAACCATATGGTTTTTCCATAAAACCATTACTTGGTGATTCAACTTATTCCGCAACACCTACTCTCTATGGTCAAGAATCTCTACTGGTTTTTCTTCATAAGAGAGATTCTCTTCCAACTAAACTACCTCTGGGCTCAAAACATGAGACGGATCTAGCATATACATTCTCAATATCGAGACCTGAAAAAACATTGTGTACATATTATAAACATGGAGGTAAAGACACTCTGTATGCAACTGATCCAACATCGTCTAGGATTTTATAAGGTCCAATGAGGCTCAGACTCAACTTTCCCTTCTTACCAAAATGCATCACACCTTTCCATGTTGAAACGTTGAGAAATACATAATCACCTACCTCAAAGAAAGATCCTTCCTCCGGTTATCTGCAAAACTTTTTTGTCTACTCTGAGCTGTTCTCATATGCTTCTAAATCTGTTAAACTTTCTATGCCATCTCATATACCAATTCTTGTTCTATTAGATTCCTTTCACCTAATTCATTCCAAAAAGCCAGTGTTTGACAACGATTTCCATATAATTCCTCAAATGGAGCCATCTGTATAATGGAATGAAAACTGTTATTATATGAAAATTTAACCAAATAAATATGTTGGTCCCAACATCCATGGTAATCCATCAAACAAGCACGTAACATATCTTCCAATGTTTGAATTTTTATTTCGGACTGCCCATCTAATTGAGGGTGAAAAGCTATAGTAAAATTTAATTCAGTACCCAACGACTTCTGAAGGCCTTTCCAAATGATAGAAGTAATCCTGGGATCACGATCAGATACAATGGAGAGGGGAACACTATGAAACCTGACTATCTATTTAACATAATACCGAGCATGTAGATCTAAAGACAAAGTATATCGAATTGGAAGGAAATAAGTAGATTTAGTCAGTCGATCAACTACAACCCATATTGCATTATTACCTCGAGATGTCTTTGGTAATCCAACATCAATGTAAATTGATATATTTTCCCATTTCTACTATGGCACCGGTAGAGGATGAAGGATTCCATTTGGTGACTGTCGCTCTGCTTTAACCTGCTGAGAAGTCAAACACATCAAAGTAAAATCAGCAATATCACTTTTCATTCCATACCAACAATAATTATCCCAAATATCTCAGTACAAATTAGTACTGCCAGGATGGACTGAAAACGGAGAACTATGAGCTTCACATAACAACTCATTCTTCAATTATAAATCACAAGGCACACATAATCTATTTCCAAACCTCATAACAGAATCATTATCAATGATAGAATCAGATAACTTACCCTTATGAACCAACTCTACCTTTTTCTACTACTCACTTTCTTCCTTCTGTGCTTGCTTAATTATGTCTGATATGGATGATTTCCCTGACCCCTGAAACAAAATAGAATAATTTCCTGCACCAACAAAATCTATGAAAAAGTTTATCAACTGATAAACCAATGGATCTTGTTCCAAACGTAAAATGGTTAATGAAAAGTTACTTTTTTGACTAATAGCATCAACCACTTTATTTTCGTTTCCAGGATGTTAATGGGTGGTGCAATCTTAATCCTTGATTAATTCCAACCATCTCCTCTGTCTCATGTTCAAATATTTTTGAGTGCATATATACTTTAAAATTTTGTGATCAGTAAATATTTCACACTTTACTCTATACAAATGATGCATCCTAATTTTTAAAGAAAAAAACAAAAACACATATTTCCAAATGATGTGTAGGGTAATTTAACTCATGAGGTTTCAACTGACATGAAGAATAAGATATCACCTGATCATTCTGTATTAGGAAACAACCCATTCCTTTCAATGAAGCATCACAATAGATAACAAACTCACCATTTCTGGATGGTAGTGCCAAAACTGGATCATTAACCAATCCTATTTTCAATTCCAAAAAATAATCATCACATTCTTTTATCCAGATGAACTTAACACCTTTTTTAGTTAAATTAGTCATTAGACTTGATAACCATGAAAATTGTTCAACAAACCTTCAGTAATAACCTTCCAAACTATGAAAACTATAGATATCGGTTATATTTGTGGGTCTTGGCCATTCTTCAACAACTTTTTCTTTTGTAGGATCAACAGTTAAGCCATTTTTTTAAACAATGTGACCATGTAAAGAAATTTTTTGTAACCAAAACTCGCACTTGCTTAATTTCCCATAACCTTCTTTTCTATTAAGGTTTTCAAGAAAAACCTTAAATGACTTTCATGTTCCTCCTTACTTTGGGACTAAACCAAAATATAATCAATGAACACAACAATAATCTTATACAAGAACTCATTGTAAATTCTATTCATAAGATCCATGAATACAGAAGGTGCATTGGTTAACCAAAAAGGCATAAATATAAATTCATAATGCCGATATCTAGTATGAAATGCGGTCTTCGGAACATCTGCTTCATTTACTTTATACTGATGGTACCCCAACCTCAAGTAAATCTTCTGAAAAATAATGAGCTCCGTAGAGCTGATCAAGCAAATCATCAATATGATTCAAAGGATACTTGTTCTTAACAGTAATGTTATTCAATTCTCTAAAATCAATGAAAATTCCCATTTAACCATCTTTCTTTTTAACAAACATGATAGAATGACCCCCTAGTGATGTGCTAGGTCGAATGAAAACCTCTATCTAAGAACTCCTGAAATTGCTTCTTTAACTCTAAAAGTTCAATTTGAGCCATTAAATAAGGGGGTGTTGAAATTGGATTAGCATCAGGAACTAAGTCAATAGTAAAGTCAACTTCCCAATCAGGTATTATACCAGTAAAATCATGATGGAAAACATCAAGGTACTCATTTACCACTGGCACATCATTAATCCGAACAATCCACTTGTTTTCAACAATATGTGCATGGAAACATTCATTTCCATCTTTTACCAGTTTTCAACTTCTTGATATGTTATAAATATAAAGGGTTCATTCTTGTAAACACAATAAAAATCTTTCTGAAACGAAACCACTTTGGCTCTACAGTCAATCTCACCATGATAAACAGAAAGACAATCCTTGGACAAAATAACATCAAACTCTACTATAGGAAAAACAATAAGGTTATCTGATATATTCTTTCCGCACAAAAGGAAATGAATGTTCTTATTTTTTTCATTTTGTCTCTACATTTTGTCCAGTTATTTTTAACATAGGTTCTATATACATATCTTGAGATGGAAGTCCCAATTTACTTGAAAACATCTCATAATTGGAAGAGCATGTAGACCCTGAATTATTAAACACATTGGCATAATCTGAACAAAAAAACAGTGTACCTGACACAACATCATTTGATGGCCCATCATCTATTTAAGTAGTTGAAAAGGATTTCACCACCCCTTTCTGCTTGTAGTCTGGCAGTTTCCTTATGTTGAGTTCATTATTGGACACTCATTTTCATATTGACCCATTTCATTTTGGCTTAAATCATTTTACTGACATTAAATCAGATATTGTCTTACCATTACCCTGATCTTTTTTAGTGAAATTACGAGCCTTATGTCTAATTTTACCACATCAGTAGAACTTACCCAAATTCAAAAGACATTCCCAATAATGCTTTTTACCACAATATTTACAAACTGTAAACATACGTTTCTTACCATCAGACTTTTCTGAAGATTTTTTCCCTTTCACCTACCACCGCGACCATTTATTCTGGTGTTTGTCAAAGAACACTTGATCATCAGCAAACTCCATTTCCACCATCTTCGTAAAATGAACATGTTTTTCATAACTTTTTAACTCACGAGAATCTAAAGCCCTTCGAAATTTTTTCTTTAATCCAGAGTAAAAACAGTTGATTTTACAATCAAGATCTCGTATGAAATTTGGAGCATACCTTGTCCATCGTGTGAGTTTTGCTTCATAAGCATCCCCTGAGTCATCCTCCTTCTTCAATTCAAGGAATTGTTTTTCCATTCTAATATGAACCACCTTAGGAAAATATTTCTAAAGAAACATACCTTTTAATTCAACCCAATCAAGAGCATCAATCTCATTACTATCCCTGATATTTTTCACCATCGACCACCACTGATCAGATTCACCTTCAAAATGGTAAATAGCAATAATATCCTTTTGATGTTCTAAACAACCCGTGACATCGAAAATATTTTCCAGTTCTTAAATCCTACCTTCAGCTAGCACAGGGTCAGATGATCCTCTTAATGATGGGGGGTGTTTCCTCATGAAATTCTCCACAACTAACATGTTCCTCTGTAGATGATCTGGATGATCTCGTACATGGATACTACCACCATTTATAGCCTGATTCAATTGTTCCATCGTTGCAACAAACCGTATAGTTCTGATTCGTACCATCTCAGGTTGCTGAATTGAAAGGTCATATTCCCCCTGATGTATTCCCAATACAACTACCTTTCTTCCTCTGTGGAAAACCATTATGAACAAAAATATCTTAGGTGAAGCAACATGGTAATATAGAAATGCTCTATGATTTCAATATTAACATAAGTTAATTTATGGATATTAATTTAACAATACCCTAACACCTAAAGTTATGTAAACCGACCTCTGAAACCAACTATAAAAAGCCACCTTAAACATTACGTAATATTGAATTAAATGAATAATTCACATTGAGGATATTTTCATGTTTAGAGTTTTAGAAAATTAGGACATAACTATTACATCTCAAAAGATTATAAAGAAGACATATCTACACAGTTTCCATTTTTTTCATAAAATATAAACTCTTGAAAAAAAGAGTGATATCTAGTTCCATGTTTTAGACAACATGACTTTTCCTTGATTCCATCCTCAACACTACTCAAAATTATGTTATGTGAAAACATTTCCAAACAAATGGGATGAGCATTAAAGGCTCAGTAAGGGTTATAAAACAATGAATTCAATTTTTTTTTCATAAATACATAAAAAACATGACCTATTTTACTTACCTCAGGGAAAAAAATATTTATGAAAGATGCAGATAAATCATATATCATAATGGTAACTTGTGGCATCCATATCATACTTACATTGTAGCTACCACAACTACATAGGGAGTTACTTTGGAATTCCCATCATAGAATATTCCCTAAAACTCTTAGAAGAAACATTCACATATACCTCCATCACATTACCCTATGCTTTGGAGCTATCTCAGGCCCACCTTCCCTAGGATTTTCATGGAACCACCCATATACGTAAATAATACCAAGAACCATAACACGATCATAACACGTAACATAAGCATAAACGAAAGATAACATTTCCACATTGTAATAACAAATTATCATTTCAAGATATTGAAATTATAAATCCATTATCAAAATCATTTTCAATAACAAAATACATAAAAAGAGTATATGGTATTTGATTTTTCTTTTAATAACATTACGATTTGTTAAGGAAGCGAAAGATCAAATAATACTTGCCGCGACGGAAAGGTCGTTGTCACCGCATACGTAAAAAACATTCATTTTGTTGTTTAGTAAAACAATTCATATAAAAATATTCCCTTTGAATGAAATGAAAATTAAATGGTGTTTATACAACGTATAAAAGAAATTCGTGTATTAAAACAAAATATGCCCCAATGAAAGGAGATTGAGACGAAGTCCCTTACCTTGTGTATGACATAACTCGTTCATTCTTTAATATCATGAATAATAAACTAAAGATAATTTCTACTTTCTTATGAACCTTTTTCATTTTTAATATCCCTTTCATATCACTTATTACCATGTTGTAAATATTATGTAATCATTTATGTTAATAACTTTATTTTTGTTGATATTTTTTAATTTAGTCCAAAATGAACCCCTTATATTTACATGTTGTCCATGTGGTCAATAGTTCATTATATCCAGAATAAAATTCTTCATTTAGATATCATATATATCATTTATATCCAGTATATATATGTATTTAGAATTGTACATAACATTTGGAGGTATGAAATTAAATGCACAGTTCATGGAGACAGCTAGCCATACATACGCATGAATGCTACTTTCATTTCTATTTCATATTTTAATGGAATTAAAACATAATTATACATAGTTATATTATACTTACAGTATAATATCATTTATATTATCATTATATCTATCCTTTATACATACCACATAATACATTAATTAGTCACATCACTTTGCGGGGGCGGTAGTCTGCACTTCCTGTAATGAGATTATCATGTTTACCCATAATGGAAACCATTAAGGCATGATATAAATTGAAATTAAAAATGAATAAATAAAACATAAACATAATATATATCATATATAATTATAGTTCCATCATAATGGCCACCATGATAGGTGGTAGGAGATAATCGAACAATCAGAGTTTTGTGAGGTGTTAGTTTCCCATCCACAAAAACGTTATGTTCTTCATCAATTAGATGAAGTTGTGTGTAAGTGTAGTTCAAATACATATAATAAAAATATCCCTGTATATTTAGGATACATGAGTTGTTACAGAATAAAGGAATAAAAAGATATTTGGGGTTGGGTAATTAAAATAAAAGAAAATAATTTAAGAGAAACGGTTTCCTTTAATTTGGGTAACTCCCATTGGTTTGAACCAAAGGACTTCTTGATGTGGCTTCATCTTAATGTAAAGATTCTAGGAGGAGGAGATGAATGTAGGGAGCTTTATTGGGTAGATTTTGGACGATCCAAAAGTCTTTCTAGGTGTGAGTAATTGGTTATAAGTGGTCTTCTTTTATAAGAGAGAGGAGGGGCTGTTTAGGAAAGTGTGAAAACATTATTTTATTATAAACATACATTCGGTTTCAGAAGACCCAATTATTATTATAGACAAAGATAAGATGACTAATATTCTAAATAAAATCATCCAATCAGAATTGTACTTGTTTTGGATAATACTATAATCATTATAATCTTATTTATTTAAATATTTTACTAATGAGGCAGGTACTGCATCATTGTTGTGTCATAAATAATTTAATTTATTTTAGGTCTAAAAATGATAAAACAAATACCATGATGTAGAAAATATTTTTATATTTCTTATAAATATTTAGAGTCGAAAAGATAATTTATATAACATCTTCTAAAAATTAATTTACTGAAAGATATTTTCTTTTGTCATTTTTGTCTTTACTTTAAGTTAATTAATCTAAATTTTCATTATCACTCCCAAGTGGCTCAATGTGGTCCAAATATTGTCCCAAATATTCCCATGGTCGTAAATTAATCAAAAAATAAGGTTTGGACAAGTGTTAACGTAGTTCTGAATTATTATAATTTTCTTTTAACCTTGAATTTCCCTATTTACCTTTAAAAATGGTGAATAAAAGACAAAAGTTATTATTCACCAAAAATTATATTCAAATTATTGAACCCAATTTTACATGGTGATAAAAACCATGTATATTATATTTTAAAAATACAATTAATATAATTGGTAAATTTTCATTGAAATGAAAAAGCCAGTTTTTTTAACTACTACTAAGTGGTTTCAATATTCATCAAAAATTGATGTTTTTCAGAAAAATACCAAAAATTCAGCCTAATATATATTTGATATTGAAAATTACAAAATTAAGTTTATTTTTCCAAATTCATTACATAAAAGTGTAATTAATTAATTTTAAAAGTAATTCCAGTTGTTAAAACAAATAGCGTGTTTTTATGAAATAATAACTATCAAAAGATTGACACTTGTTTATGTCAAATTTCAAAGTAAAATTAATTTCAATGACCAACATTGGATTAAATGGTAAAAATATATTCTAATTAAACTTTGAAAACAATTAAAAAGATAATATAACTATATAAATGTATTATATTAAAACGCATTTTTGAATTAAAATACAATATTTTAACTATTCATTAAAAAATGAACTTTATCAAAAAAATTCAAAAAATTTACACAAAGTAAAATTTGATGTCCTAATTATAAGGATGGATTTTATATGGTCAAATAAAATTTATTAAAGTGACCAAAACTATATTTAAAGAGGGTTCTCCATTAAAACATGTTAAATCGGCCTTTTAATTTAAAATATTCTTAAAATTAGATTCATTCACATTTTAAGCCTCAAAATTTTATTGTATAAATATAAATACATTTAACAAAAATGTATAATCATATTTTAGTTAGTTTTGTTCATTACTACCAATAAAATGACTAGGAGTTAACTGCCATTTAAAATAATATTATTATATTATTTGTGTGCAACGTGAGATTTCAAAGAAACATGTTGTTGCGTATCGGCTACGCTATCGAACATAGTAACGCTTTTAAAGTAAAATCAATATTTAAATCAGAAATATTAATAAATATGAAAATCTCTTATTCTTCATTTACCTAGGATGTTAGAAATACAATACTCAAATGAGACAATATTTCAATGAAAATAAAAGAAATCTTATCATTCCTCTTTATCTTCATTAGAATCATAACATGATTATTATCCAATAGCAGCATTTGAGGTATACTATGATGATTTGGAAATTTCTTAACATAGTTTCTCTAATCCTTCCAAATGAATAGTCGTACATTTGAAACTGTTTCCTTTCCCTTGAAATAAGGTACATGATGTACGTTATTTCCAAAATTATAACAAACAGCCATTCCCTTCATGCATTTACCAAGGTGAGTATTTCCACAGTTATCTCATATGAGAAAATCCTTCTTCCCCTCTTCCCATTATCCATATTTCTCTTTTATATCCTTTTCATCTTTTTCTTCCCTTCAAAGTCATAAGACTCATATATTTATTTACTAATCTTATTAACACATGATACTATTTCATCATATGATAAGAATACATGTGATACTATTTAAATTTTAAATGTTGGATTAATACCATGAAAGAAATGATCCATCTTAATCTTTCAATCATGCGTATTTTTAGAATTATCATTCCTTATACTAGGCATCATTTTTAAACAATGGCAGACACATGATTAGTTAATGAACTACAATGCCTAATTCAAAACTTTTTAAATACCTAATGTGAATTGAAATTTTTATGCATATAATTTATATTAATAAATTTTTTTCATTAGGAATGTATTAATTCATAAATCCTTCATAATGGCTTATAATGAAAATTTGAATTATCATTAGCATATCCCCCAGGAGTGTCATAACCAAGAGTGTATCAAAGCCCATTTTCATGTACCAGGATAGCCTAGGACAAGCTTGAAACACCTTTTCAGAGTTTTATCTCCTAGGAACATCTATGCAAGAGCCGCCTCTACCTGCTTGTATCTAGAGAGGGATGTATTACTTGGAAATTACACAAAATCTCTACATTAAAAAAATACTAGGATGTCCTTCTATAATAACACACAAAGACTGTATGAGGGTAATGTTATCTAATCCATGTTTATCTAAATCTATTTCCATGGTAGTTCCTAAACAACCTCTGATACAAACTCTAATTCCCCAATAATAGAAGCCTAGAGTTGGTGCATTAATTTAATATACTAGCATGATTACATGGAATCTTGTCGAGAAAATCTGATAGTTTAGTAGTCTTATAAAATAGATTATATACATGACCATCACATTATACATTATAAAACAAATAAAATCATAAATGATACTTTTATAACACCATTAATCCCCTAGCTTAACCATGATTTTCGAGCATAATACACTTTTTGGAATCATGGGGAAATAACACTTAATAAAGGGTGAGCTCAAACGCTCAGTAAGGGTAAGTAATACAGTTGAAGATAAAATCAGCATTAAGCATGGTGAACAATTTAAAACACATGACATTACAAATAATAAAAATGAAAACATAATGGTAGGAATATTACATGAGTAAATAATACAATAATAAAACATAGTCAAGGGTATTCTAGTAGTCGAATAACCACATGAACAATGAATAATATTTTCATAACCAGGGAATGTATAATGCCAGACATTCTGAAGAATATTGTCAAAAGCCTAAGACAAGGCGTCCAATAATGATTCAGGGCTTGCCCAAAAACCATATATCAAATTGGGAAAGGCTTGGCCATTTCCACGTCTAATTGTCTCCTGAGATCTACTGATGCACCGAGTAGCTATAGTGGGCTCTACCCATCACTTACTATGTTCAATACATTCCTCAAATGAATTGGTTGAAACATGACATAAACATTCGTATTTATACTAGCATACAGAATGTAAATACTTTAACCATAACCCATGAATGGTTTAAAAATTACACATTAATAGTGAGACATATCACAAAAACATAAATACTATATGGAAGATTTTTATCATATCAAATGTACATAAAACAAGTTTAAAATATATCAAAGGATGTTGACATATAAGAAATCGAAACTATTTGAGAGAAATATCCCATTCAATTTTGAAATCATTTAAGAGTCACATTATTATAAAAACAATTTATTTTGAAAATATTCTTATAATAATGTAAGGAAACATAAAATGTGATATAATGATGGAGAATAACCACAGAAGCCGTAAATGTTATGAAAAAAATTCTCCCCATAATTTGTCAAAAAAGGTCTTAAAGTACCTTGTTTGGATAATGATGGAAATATTCCTTTCAAACCATTTTATAAAAAGTAAAATAAGGGTATATATGAAATTAAAGTATAGATTAGTAAATATTAAAAAACCAGTTTTGAATATAGATTTTTAAGAAACATGTATATGGAAGATAAAGAGGCCACAATAAATTCTTATGTAAAAAGAACCTCAGTTAATAAAGAGATTGTGAAATTAACAGTTACCTAGAACTTTTCTTTGGTTGAGTGTACATTTAATCTCTTTATAATAACCATAGTATGTTATTAAATTATACCAGCACCATATTCATATTTATTATATCATACATGATTCATTTATGACATTATTCTATCCATTTATAAATGACATCCATGTTAAATTAACATTTTGGGTTATAATCACTTTCTTCATCGTAATTATTTTAACATGTTATTCTTGATCATATTATTTAGATACATATTTAAAAACTTATAGAATATAACACATGATTTATCATATAGTTTTAGCATATAAATATTTATAATAGATAGATATATGAAACAGAAAACACCTTTTATGGAGATGGTAGGCCGTACGTACGCATAAAAGTTGTTTCAGTTTTTATATCGTATTGAACAGAATTAAGTGAATAAGATATATGTATGTGAATATATATATATATATATCAATCTTATTATTTAATATATTACATACTTATTAATAATATTTATTTTTATAATAATCATTTCATGGTGAACGTGGAAATGAATCTCTTCGCGTCGTGGAGATGGTAATCCGTACGTCTGCACGAGGGACGATATTATTCTATTGATGCTAAAATAGTGTGTAAATTCATGGTATATTATATATATAGAATCATTAAAATGTTATATTAATTATTTTCATCAATAATACTCATTATTTTAGTCATGAAATTATTGAATTGTTGAATAACAAACTACACCACGTTGTGGAGATGGTAAGCAATACGTACACACTCATGGTGAAAATATCATACATATGATGGATAGAATTAATAATTGGGTTGTACCATATTTATAATAACATCATAGTATGAAGAATGTACCAGAGTTATTATATTGTTATGGAAATAACAATGAAAGATAAAGTTGAAGAATAATTGTACTTTGAAAGATGTGATAAAATAATTACCTCTTTTCAGTTGTTTCCCATTTATTTGAACAAAAATGCCCATTAGGATGGCTTTAGACTAAAGGTAAGGCCATTAAGAAGAATTGAGGGAATTTTTGAGAATATTTGGGTAGGTTTTGGCCTATCCAAATGGATTTTGAGTTGTGATTTTTAGAGAAGGGGAAGTTACCTTTTTTAAGAGAGGTGAGGGTCACATTAGGAAAAGCTTGAAATATAATATTAAAAGAAAATCATACTCGGTTTATAATGGTTCAGAAATAATTTATTACTAGTATAAGGTTGTTATGTGTATGAAAACAGTGAAAAAATAGGTTTTATGTAGGTATAGGTCACCATATTGACCTTCTCGTTTAGATTAAACTCTTAGTTAAATAGTTTAACTTTTATCGTGTGCTCTAGTATTCTTATACTATGTTGTTAATAAACATACTATAAAATACCAAGAGAACCTCAAGTGGTTAATTAATGACATATATAATATTATTTCAGCCCTTTGGAAGAGACTTATATTTTTGGTAATATTATATATTTTAGTAATATAATATTAAAAAAAACTCATTTATGTTAATTTTGACACTATTTGGTATTTGGTTTATTTGAAAGCCATCACACCTTTATTAATTCAAAAACAATATTCATTTAATCAATCCTAAAATTTTATTTTCACCTATAATATTAGTGGATGTCATAAAATCATGAAATTATATTTATTTTAATATTTATAATACCATATATTTGATTCTATCATTAATAAAGAAATCACCACAACATCATTGTGTGAAAAATAAATTTAAATATATAATGTCTAAAAATTAATAATAACCCTTCATAGAAGTAATCCATGAAGACATAGTATAAAAAATGTGGATGAGGAAACTACATATGCAGGACATTAAGTCTTTCTCAAGCATCATGAAATGATTATCCATCCTCATAATAAAAAAATACAGATTTTGGTTCCCTACTCCCCCTTAAGTATTTGGGTATATAATTTCATCCATATATATATATATGATCCCAATTTTTAAAAAATACTAAATCTTGAGAAAAAACTATAATTTTCATTCCTGTTTAAAAAAAATTGTAAAACACTCTCTTATTATGTTTATTCTCTTTAATCATTATAAAATATAAATATTTCACTATTTTTTAGAATACTCTAATGAATGTTAAATATTAATCACGATACATATCATAAAATGTACAATATATTGAAAAATATAATAGTAAAAGATCATAATTTCTGGATACTAGTGGATTCTTAAGGGTTGATTTATTTATAGATACAATAGGGAGTTGATAAACCTTTGTACTAGGACTTTTATGTTCATTATTATTGATTTATAAATGAAGATTTTTCTATGTTTTAACATGAACTCTCTCACCCATGTTTAATGTTTCAATTTTAGTTTTTGTTTTTTAAGATAATATTATGTTTTTTAACTCCGTAATATAACTCTCCATTCTATAAGATGATCTCATGCTACACATTGAGTAATTATTAAAATATAAATTTCATTCTAGTATAGATAATATAAACAAGATGTATAAGAAAATTGAAGGATTATATTTTTACAACACTTTTCATCCATTATTTAAAATATTTTTTAGGCATCATTCTTTATGCATTAATATTTTGGTTCCATAATACACATACCAAGAATAGAATAAAAATATACATGTGTATTTCCTTGAATACATGTTATTTTAAAAAATTTTAACTCTTAGTTACTACTATATAGCAGTGTGTATGCTTTCAGAACCATTCGAAATTGATTTTTTATTGTTGAAGATAAATTTGTTAAGAACACAAAAAAATGCTAAAAATAATTTATATACATTTCTATTTATTAATGAAAAATTATTAATAATAATAAATTTCTAGAAAAATATAAATTATGATAGATTAAGGAATTGTAATAAATGTTATTTAGAAAGACAGTAGAGGGGGAAGTGAAACAATGTGACTTGTTTAAATTGATTTCTTAATCAACAAATTTTATATAAAATTTTATCCTCAATAAGTAAATTTATTTACTATCATAACCAATATATAAGTATGTTAAAATAATGATTATTTTAGTGATGTAATTCAAGAATCATAAAAAATAGTATAATTTTATGAATTCCCATTATAATCAATCATGCCACATCATTATAATGTTTTTTATGTTAAAAGTGAATACATAAATATAGAATCATTATCACTAATTGATCTTTAATATTTGAAAATTAAATTTTATATTTAAGAAAATTTATTAGGTAAAAAATATTAATGAAGTGTAGTGTGGAAGAAACATCCCTAGAACATAAATTAGACACTAATATTTTTCATTTCTAGATAGAATAAAAATTCAGTTTCTATAAAAAAATTTAATGAAGGAAAATAATATGAGAGAATATATCTCCCATACAAATATTGATTATGAATATCATTTCATTAATACTATATTTCCTCAATGATATCCCATGATCTATCTAGATTTAAAAATTATTCATGAAAATGTATATGATTCTCTCATTATCCTCACAATTGGTTATCTTCTTTTTTGGTTCACCATCATCATTTTACAAAAATTTATCTAATAATTAATTAATTTATTGACCATGTTAATCTTATCAAGTATTATAAGAACATTCACATGATAGTATAATTCATCCTCCAAACATAATTAAAATTACTAATTTTAATTATGGTTCAACTGAATTTTGACATGTTCTTGGCTTGGTGTAGTCCACAAGTTTAGGTAGGCGAAAATCAACTCTAGAACAACATAAATTTTCCATGATCCAAAAATATCTTATCATCTCTGTAATAGTTTTAACATAATATGTATCATCAATCCTAGCATGTGTCTTGTTTTTTTCCTTTAACAGAAAAAGCTCATATATTGAATTAGCGTAACATTTTATGAGTTATCCAATATGGACAAATCCTTTACATTAATCATCTTAGATCAATTCAGTTTGACTTCTTGAAGGGGAATTTAATTTGGTAGAGAATGTTCGTCAAGTTATGACCTACCCAATACAATATCATAAATCTTCAGACCCTGTATTGTTCAATTATTCAAACCCGATGAAAATCATCACGTAGAAAATAGCGTACTATTTCTTTTACAGGTTATATGTTTGAATAATTTTGACTAAGTTAATATTTTCCAAAGCTCGGTTGATAACACTCAGGTATGCTTCTATTAATTATCAAGTAGTTTGAATGAAATTACATCAATAGGATAAAATTTCATCATCATAAATCCCATTGAAAAATAATGAGTATGCACTAGTATGGAATCCTGATCCAATCATTTGATTGCTGGTCACACAATATAGTGCCCTGATTTCATTTTTCCCTCATATAACTGAATTAAGGTTAACCTATGGTTAATCAAGTTTTAATTAAATTTCTCTTCACTTCATAATGGTTTTGATTTGATTTATTTAATGAAACATAAGATCATCTAGAATCGGAGTCTCCTAAATAAGGTATATGGTTATGAATTAAATGGAAATTCAGAATGTTATGTCTTATAATTTGGTGAATCATTAAATGAGATAGGTTTCTATCGTTTATAGATCATTAAATAGAGTGCATCATTAGAGAAACAATACTAGATCTAAAAAAGAGGCCCACCAAAATTCAGTTCATTCTTCTATCAAAAATTGAAACAATAACATATGGTGGATATGTGTCAGTAGAGAAGTGTGCATGAAGGTTTCAGTGCTTGTGTGTGGGAACCATGGTGGTGGAGGTTAGTGATGTTGGATGGTGGAATAAGAAAGGGCTTATGTGACAGCATCGACCATAGTTAGGACTTATTGTTCAATCATGAGTCATTCATCATGCACTGAATAAGGTTGATCTTTGAGTGTGCATTAGATCAACAACATAACAGTAGTAGGGTGGTTCTATCATTGGTGGAAGATAACCCTGGAAATGAATGACCTTAATGGTGAATCCATGGGATGAGGTCTAAATAGAGAATAGCCTGGTCTAGAGTAGTCGAAATTGGATATAACAGATTGGTATATTGATTAATGGTTTCCTTTTTCATATTGGAAGCTTGTGAACTAGTAATGGTAGAAGAGTCCTTAACACGTAGTGGTAACATAATGGTTTTATGGTTTTATGCCTTCTAACAATATCAAAGTATTTATTCTTGTGGTATAACTACCTATGATTTTAGTAGATCTGTATGGTGGTTGAAATATCTCATAGTACTATTGAAGTTGAAGTATAGTGGTATTAGGCATCAGGTAATCCAAAAAAACGATTTATGTTATAAAAAATATAAAATATTTTCAAAACAACAAATTAAACATTTAAAATTGATTATTTTAATATTTTTAAATCAAAATTATAAGTTCAAATAAAAAATGAATATAAATACCAATAACTAAATATTTAAAACCCTACTAATTATTAAAATTAAAAAATAAAATTCAGAAATAAAAAATTGATTATTAATTAAATCTATGTAACATTTATAAAATAAAATTATAAATACGGAATAATTAGTTACAACTTTTCAATAATAAAAAATTGACACAATGAAATGTTAAAAAATTATTTATAAATAATGATTTAATAAAAACGTGATGGAAATAAAAAATTAGTTGACTGTAAAACTCTTTAGAAAAAAATAGTGGATTAATAATTTATTAAAAAAATAAGTACATTCCAATGATATTACACTTATGTCACATTTAATTAATATAATGGTAAAAATATTAATTTAATTATTAGGTAAAACATTCAAATGCGACATCATTTATTTTTTTAAATATATCCCTAAATTAATTTTAAAAATAAATCACATGAACAAAAGGATTTGGAAAATAAATGTTTAAAACCTTTAAAATGAGTTTTCCCGTTAAATTAAACCTTACCTTGAGCGTGAATCATCTCTAAACTTATTTATCATCATGTCTAACAAAATTACTTTTATTTTATACATTCATCGTAAACAATTTCACTTTTATTATTAATATAACATTGTTTATTATTATGTTATGTTTAATTATATAAAATATTATGTTCACTTCATTTGTCCTCTTGATATTCGGCCCATATGTCAATAAATTTATTGGTAAGTTTAATATTTTCAAGTATTTCATTATTCCACCTCACCAAAAATATTTATAATGAAATAGCTATAATTATTATAAATAAATTATAATTTTTAATAAATCTATGATTTATGGTTATGAAAAATGATCTATGTGTCAATCTTGGTGACGATAGGTCATATGTACACCTTAGTAAAAATTCAATTTTAAAAAATCATGATGGAATGATGGTAAGTAGTATTTTAAAACTATGGAATGATAATTTTATTAAATATATCATAATAAAAATTTAAATAAAAATATATATATCAAATATTTATTTTCTATAGAAAATTGAATGACCTCACTTCGTGGATGAGGTGATCCACAGGTACGCATGCATGATGATAAAAAATTTCAATGAAAAAATCTTTAAAAAATAGGGGCTATATTATTTAATATAATTATAAATATGTTATTAATATCATGTATACAGATTTAATATATCACTATAACCAAGAGTGATAGGTATTGATCTGAAATGAATTATATCAGTTTGTATGGTGGTAGCCTGATGTTCACACGAATGATGAATTCATTTCACTGTTGATAGAAGAAGAGAGTGATATTGGTTATTAAAATATATAAAAAAATATATTTATATGTATAAAAATAGTGTAATTATTTAATAATGTTAGTTTATTTTTTCAAATTGATTGATAAATAAATTAAATGAAAAATCTAAAAAAATAATTATACATTCCCATAGGATATCCACTTTAGGATTTTACCTAATTCATTCTTATGTTTTTATGATCAAAACATGTATAATATGAAATGGATATAGATTTTAGTATTGGATTTTTGTGGAAAATTGATGATTAAAATGTTATTTGAGGACTGTATATGTTGGGATATTGGGGGACATTATAATTGAGAGAGATGACACATTTTGAATTTTTTTTAAAAGTAAAACATTTTATTGAATGTCTAAAGGAAAATTTCCTTTAAATTTAGGATTTAATAGTTTTAGATGAATTTGGGTATAAATAGTACCATAAATTATAATTTAAAAAATAAAATAGGTCGATTTAACCATTATCCAATTAGTTGCATTGTCAAAGAACATGTTATAACATTAACCATGGTAGAAATTTTTTACTTTTTTAGTGTTCATTGGTGCCAAAAAATTTAATTTGAAATTATTAAATAATATAAATAATGATGATTCCTAATATATTATATATAATTTTCAAGTTACATAAAAAAATATAATAATTTAATTTAAATATTTATCTACACAATGTGATGAAAAACATATGTTAATAAAAATGAAATATTAATTTAACAAATGTTCTTATAAAAAATTCACGTATAATATTTATTAACATGTCAATAATTATGTTATTTTTAATATAAATGAATTATTTTTAGAGTTTACTATTTTTAAAATAATTATCTATCTAAATTTTTAAAATGAATAATCTATTTTCTATAAAAATAAATACATTTCACTATCCATTTAAAAATAAATCCATTTATAAAATTTAAAAAAAAACATATAATAATAAAATATTAATATGGTTAATTAAAAAAATTTAAATATCCAAATTAAAAATCTATAATTTAGAAATAAATATTTTAAATAATCTATAACAATTTTAGAGAACTCAATTTGGTTAGAAATTATTTTTTTTATCTGACATAAAAATTACCACAAATTATTTTAATGAATATAACACTTTATGTGTAAATTTTTGAGTACTAATAAGGAATGAAATTGAGTTAATATTAAAATTTCCATGGTTTTTATATTCATCCACCTTTTTTAAGTTGTTTCTTCAAAATTTTATTCATTTATAAAAAATTTGGAGATATTTAACTTTTGTATAATTTTTTATTCCCATATTGATTTATAAAACCTAAGGTTTTTTTAAAACCATATCCTAGTTGGCGGACACATTCAATAAAAAATAGAAGGTTATAACCCACTAAAAATAGTAAACTATTAACAATTTTGACATTTATAGGTCTTGTACATTACTTTAAAACTTTATTTTTATTAGGATCAACTCTTACTCCATCATCAGAAAAATTATTCCTATGGAAGGAAATTGTTTGTTAAAAAAATTGTTAGCAGAAAAATTATACATATAAGTAAATTTCATTTTATTTTTCCACAAAATTCATTATATTTAATTCTTTATCCTCATGAATTTTTGATATATCATTATTTAATCTATAAATAAATACAATTTCATATAATCCCTATTCATGAGATCAATAAAAAATGGTGCATAAGAAAACCCAATGAGAATAGACCAAAATTTTTAATTACCATATATAGTCCAAAATGATATCTTTAGAATATCTCCCACTTACACCATCACCTGATGATACCGTAGCCTAAGAAAAGTCTTGAAAAAAATATTTCACTCCCAATATCTATTTAATCAAATCAAATATATCGGTAAAAAGAGAAATATTATTAACAGCGTTGTTATTATATGATCTATAATAAATTTAATGTCCCATTGAAACCTATTTTTTAAAATCTAATAAAATAGAATTACTGTAAGTCCAAATTCATGGAAAAATGAAAAAAAAACTGTCTCTTGGAAGATATTCTTCAATTTCAAAAGCTATACCTGAGCCATTTTATTTAGGGATGTTGATGTTGGGTTAGAATCATTAACTCATTATACTATAACCCAACATCATTATCATGAATACCACTAAGAAACTAGTCAAGAAAAGCATCTTTATATTCATTCACTACTAGTACATCACTAATTTGAAATTTTTTATACATTCAAAAAACAAGATCATGGTACTTTAGCTACCATCTATAATCTATTCTCATCATCTTGATATTTTATCAAGGAGATGAAATAGTTGATTACTACTTTCTTAGCTTATCAATCAATCATTCTATGATAAAATGATGTCTAATAAATAAAATAAAAATATAACACCCCATTATACAAATATTAACATGTTTTTTAGAATAAATCCCGCATTTGAATAAATAAGAATATTCTTATAAATATTGGTTTCTTTTATACATCCCCTGAAAATATTCACCAAATTTTTTTATTCTCTTAAAAAATAAATTATTACAATTTACATGAAATTTTATAATAAATGTTGTAATGAGATGATTCAGTGTCATATAGGGTATCAACATAACTCCAATAAACAAGTTACATACCTAAAACCACTTCATTTGATTACCAAAAATCAACTATCATAGTAAAAAACTATTTTTCAACACCTTTTTAAATTCTATCATGATGAATTCCACCTCTAATATCTAATATTATACACATATTAGATTAATATTACAACACATTGCGATTAACACATGTCATATTTGGGGGGATATATGTTACCCAATTCTTGGTTTTTTTTTGGAATATTTTCATTTCAGTCATGATAACGACGACCATTCATACCACACCAACAACACATTCCAGATCCAATCAAATGTTAACTAATTTTTTTACCAAACATGGAACACATAGGCTCTTACCTCCTATTTTTTAGTAGACTACACCAATATTTCTTTCCACCATGAGTGCATCATATAATTTTCATCTAGTGGAAATAATTTTCAAACTACACTCTCTAATTTTTTTCATAACAAAATAAATTCTCATAACATTTCAGTACCCACGTTGTCAATGATCTTCATAAACATATTTTTAATCATGAATAAATGTTTAAATATTAAAATCATGGTCTCGAATAAATTTCATTGTTAACAGAGACAAAATTGAAAAAATTCTTTCTTATACACCAATTGAATATTCATCTTGCCTCAATTTAAAGATACTTTTCCATGTAAAGTCGAATAATCATATGGAAATGTATATTAAAAAATTGATTCATAAATGTGTAACTTTAAATGAAGTCAAACTCATATCTCCCTAGTATTTTTAATAAAATAATACCATCAAACCACGTCACATTCAAAAATATAAATGGAAATAGTATCCTTTAGATTTTATAAACATCCCATGATATAAAATAATTTTTCTAGATCATTGATCAATCCTTTGGGTGTCATTGGATATTAAAATCCAATAATTGTCGAAGGGTGCTATTTCAAAAAGAAATCTTCAACATTTGATATGTTCCTCTATGTCTATTATTTTTTTATCACTATCATGGATTCGACAATAATTTATAGACACATTCAACAGATAAATAACTAGAAAAAACTGACCTATTCCATTTCAAACTATTATAGGATGTGGATTTTTAAGGATGTTGTCCTCTTGGTTCCCTCATATATTAAATTCCAAATTTAATCTAATGAAAACCATTCTGAATAGATATCATTTATATAAAAAATCATGTTACTATTTAAATTTTATATCATGATAACCATAAATTATAACATCATAAGGGTATATAATACATATTATGACTCAACCAACCTATGTTGGTCTCAATAGTGATAATCCAATTGTTCAAAGCCCAATCCTACCTCCAATAGGCTAGAGTCTAGGGACGAGAACCTATTTGACATATACCACACATGTAATGAATTATCGTAAGGTATATTTCATCAAACACACATCTCCATGCCCACACAATGGTGAAATATTAAAAAACAAAACTAATACCAATACACATATAAATCTAAAATCCGAACATCGTAGTATGTAAAGAGAAAGTAAAGTGATAGAGAGAAAAATAAAAGTCCAAAATAACTAGAAATATGTCCAACCTTATCATGAAGGAGGGGATTTGTCTGAACTGTATCCCTAGAAAAGACATTGATCTGTTTAGAATGATTCTAAGTGCATATGACTACTGATCTTTCTATGACACAATCAACTGTCCTATCATATGTATAATACATGACATGTTGATCTAGATCCCTTATTTGGGATACTATAGAAACAGATAATAGGAATACCTGAAATAAAAAAACATACATAATCAAGGGAAGTTAGATTTTAAATACAATGGTATGAAATTATTCATATGATACAGATTGATAAAATGGAAATAAAATCTAGATATAATAAAAAAAACTAATCTCAAATGGTCACGACCATCATAACTAGCCACATGATTCTTCATAAGGATTCAATGCAACATTTTTTCAGGAGGGCTCAGTACCAGAGCCATTGTTTCACTACTGAAAAGCATCTGAGAGGTTATTATTATTTATCCACGCTGATATATAATTACTCGATATCATAATATCATGATTACTAATTAAGGTATCATTCCCTTGACACTAGGGGACACCACCAACCCTACTATGTCAATTACCTATATAGGGGAGCATTTTCCTATTCATGATTGTCATATTTATTCCAAAAACACCACCATGTAAGTATTTGATATAGGAGCCTCCAATATGCCTTATAGATGGATTCCCTGAACATTATCAAAAATGGAAAATGTAGAAGGGATCATAGTCTTATGATTAGGTTGTAATTCCACAATTTGTCCTGGTAGGGATACACCAATGAACCATAATCAACTGAAACTATAATATACTATGGAAATAACGGACTCTAGTCTATGTCAACATAATTAAAAAATATGTATTCTGGGAATAAAACATGAACCTCTAATTAAATACATTTATCTTTCTATGAACATGTACCTATTTATATGCCCATACACACCTTACAGTTCACATGTATTAAGGCCATGGTCATATACCATTCCAAGACTATGTACTTTTTGTGCTCAAGTGAATTATCCATTCTCATTTACCTATCCTAGTCTATGAATTTGTACTCCAATAGTGCACACCAGTCCACCTAGATAAGGTCACATAATATATGAATTGTATCACAGGCTGTGTGATATTTTAATTTACATGAAACCATAACAACATAGGTAGTCTACCACACCTGGGATATTTTCTTAGTTACAAACAATGTAATGTGGAAGATTAAGAAATCAATAGTTCCATAACAAGAATTCTCCCATATATTGAGCCTTTAATTTATCCCAGATCCTCACATATGATCATGCATCAATTTTTGACCACCCCTCCCCATCATCACTCCCAGAATCAATCCTTCAATCTGGTTGGATCACCATTATCGTCACATCACTATTATAATTTTCCCTTACTATGGATGGAAAATACCAATACAAAAATGATCCATCATTTCTCTACACATTTTTGTTCTCAATCAATATCCAAAACCCATGGAGCTGATCCATTATGTAAAATATCATTTGTACAATGATAATCCATGAGATATTTTTCAAACAACAATCTAAACAAAATTACCAAGATGTTCACACATAGAACATGGTTAGATATAAAAAAATGAAGAATAAACCTCAACCAAGATCATTTTGGACATGATTAATTGTTATTATAGTGATCAACAAAGTATAATATCTTCAAATTCAAACCTAATAAATCCCATGATGAATAATCATGAACCCACTAGCTTGATTTACTTGTGAATCAAACTATTATGAGGATTTATTTTTTTTCATCATGGGATAGATAAATTTTTATAAATACAAAAAAAATTCCAACCCAATTTCATATTTTTCAGGAATGAAGAATGATTGAACATCGATATCACTTGCGGTATCTCAGTCCCCCATTGGTGAAATGATCAGTTATGACAGTGTTGGTCCTTTTTAATTTTACATGATATCCTCCAAAAATCATATCAACAAATCAACAGTATTTATCTAATCCTATTATTTGGTTATAAAAATATATTTATAAATTATTTTTTTATCTCGATCTAAAATATATAAAATAAGTTAATAAATAATTAATTTCACCATCTGGGATCATGACATGGTTTTTTAAACACTTTATATCATGAAAAATCATATCCTGAAATGAATAAATCCTATAATCTAGACTCAATCGATGTCTTGTTTTTCAAATATGATATTCTATTTTTAATTTATTCCATTATTTTATAAAAACTATGCATTTGTGATACTAATATATTTATTATTTTTATAACATCAATACAACTTCACCATGACTAAAAATAACTTGTCTCCCTAGAAACTAGATCAAAAAAATATTTCTCTTTAGATTTAAAATTAATAAATGGAAAATATAGAGATAGTAAATTCACCTAATGAATAAGTATTTTCATCATAAAATTTATAAAGACTACTAAAAATTGTTTGTAAACCATGATCACATATGAGACTCCTTCTCACAGGTACAATACGAAATATTATAATGCAGCCATCAAATTCACTCCAAATGAATATCACACCCATTGATAATATTCTATTGTCCATCTTTATTATTCAATAGGTAATTTAAATAGGTATATCATCCTATATGATATGTTGTCAGTGGATGAAAATTTTTTATTGGTCACACCGCTAACTCCTCCAATTTGACACATGGAAGACATTAGTTTCATGGCCTAACTACTGATATTTAAAAAAGTGGAATTCCAACTTTCTATACCAACACCATATCTGGAAAATGGATAGTAAATATTAGAGTTAACATACTACCTCATACAAATATCAATGATCTACATCATATTTAAACCTTAAAATATTGATGTTCTCCATCTTTAAACACTAATGTCCTTTTTCCTCAGTCCACATAAGGGATTTGAAGGATCCATGTAGTCCTCAAATGATCCTTGATTATTTATATATATATATATTCATATCTCACACAATATCTAGTTCCATTAGGGCTATATCATCTAGAATATTCTTACATAGAGGTTAATTATATGGTCACCCATAACAATAATCTAACGGTGCAATGTTGGAGGTGGAATACTGGTTTACTCTTTATGAAAACTCCCACATGGGTAGGTGAACCTCTCAACAATGGAAATTATCTATCATGTAATTTGGATCCATTACCTCCATAAAATTAATGGTACTCATAGTTTGGGAACTATTCTGTTGGTGAAATGCCATGATCAAACAAATATATGTCCCAAAAGACTCATGTAATTCACTATGTATTCATAATGTGTAGATAAGAACATTGTCTGAAACAATCATTGAGGAAACTCTGTGGATCTAAAATATCACTATCATGAACACACATCCTGATCATTTTAGTAAATCCTTTTTTCAAAAAATTTAAAAGATGGAAGATATAGTGGGTAGGTCTATGATGACCTAGATGTCATCATTTACTCTTGAAGTTCTCAATATTATCTTCACAGTGTCCATAGATATCTATTTACATATGATATTATATTGTGAGCCATGTTTGGGAAACATGATGGCTCTCAACTATAATGATTCATTCATCCTATCATTTCATGCTTTCACGCGAGGTTCGTCATTTATATATTTCATTTTTTAACTAGTTGATAAATAGAGATTATGGGAGTGTATTACCCACGGTTTGAGGTATGTGGCCTTTGTTGATGAATTTTTATGTGTTTAATGTGCATGGGATATGTTGGGAAGAGGTTGGGAGAGTTTGGAATGGTTTTGGATGAGTTTGGAGACTTTTAAATGGGTGCATGGTTTGAAAATGGTTAGTGGAAACCTTGAGGATTCTTTAGGAAACAGTGCAGACCCTTGCTCTTGAGGTAGTAGCGTGCACATGGATTATCGCACGGTTTTCCAAACCATGCGGGTTAACCGTACGACAACTTAAAAATAGGGTTATGAGTTCTGGGCTCCCTCGGGCAAAACCTTTTTCACTCCAAACATCCTCCCAATCGTGACTCACTCGGGTTCTTCAGTTCTCAATGGGTGGAGGAACTTTCCCACTCAATTTGGTTGCGTTTTGAAGAGTTTTCTTGGAATATTGAAGGTAGTTTCTCCTAGGTAATTCTCACCTCTTGGTTTCCTAGTGTTTTTCTCTAGATATACATCCCTATCTTTCTTGGTTATCTAGATCTACACTTTTTGTGTGTATATCTTCGGTTGTGGTTTCCTAGGATGATGTTTTAAGGCTTGCGAAAGTTAGGGAAGTGGATCTTGAGAGTTTTATATGGTGTGTTCTCCAGATTTGAGGTTCGGTTGTTTGTGGATCGATTTCTCAGGAACCCTAAAGGTTGGTGGCTTCTCTCTCGACTCCATAGGGTTGGAGATAATGGTTTTGGATACAATTTCATTTTTGTGTTTGAAATTAATTGTCTTTTGATGTGCAAAATTGGTTAGAAATCCCTTGGGTGGTGTTTTGGGGATTTTTGGGAGAATGGGGTGTTTTATGGTGAAATGCTATTCTTGTGGATTTTAAAATGGAGTTTTTAAAATGGGATGCTATGGTTGATTTGTGAAAATGATAAATGGAAATGGTTTTCAATAAAAGGGTTGTTTTATTTAAATGTTGTTTGGATTGGAAAATGGATTTCAATAAATGGGTGATTTATTGAGGTGGATTGATATGAAATGGAATTGGTTGATATCATGTGGTTGCGACATTAGTGGGTTATATGATTAGGATTGACTTGTTTTTAATGTTGTGTGGAATTGGTGAGAAGTACCACTATATAAAGGGTATTTATAGTAGACTGTAGGGCCACCATCTAGGATAAGTGGATGGGAAGTTCCGCTTGGTGTGAATGGGTGAACGGGTTGGACGGCAGCTCCACCGTTTGGTTGTTATAGTTGTCTTGTTGTGCATTTCATTGGTAGATGGATGTTTTGTGATAATGTGTAAATGATTAGATGGATTGTTCCATGTTTGGTTGGATTTCCCTTGGATGTTTGTGTTGGATGTGATGGCTTGGTAAGGGCACATTTTTCTTATGAAAATGGTTCCACTTTTGATTTATTTTATATTAACTATTTTATATAAATGTGATAAGGGTAAAATCCTAGTGGCATGTGTAGGGAATTAATTTGGGGAAAACCTACTGAGTTTTAGTAATCACCCCCTACATTGGCACGTTGGTGTCTTTGTAGTTGTGTGGTACATCGTGATGTGGGCAATGGTAAGTCATATCCTTCCTTTAGTGGTGCATTTTGATGTCTCGGTGGAGCTTGGAGCTTGGAGCATGGTGTGGAGCTATGGTGGTATCATGGCTCGTAGTGTTTGATGTATAGTTTCCACTTGTACTATGATATGGTTGGTTGTATTGGTTTTGAGTTTTATTGTGGAACAACTTGGTTGTCTTTTGGGAATACATGTTTGGGTTTGAAAGTGTGTGCATCATTAGTTGTTGGTTTTGTTGGTTTTGTCTTAAGGGAAAATCGTTCCCCAAATTTATCTTGAATCCATCAACATTTATTTCCATACATTGGAATCTTGGGAACGTTGCTTATGGCCAAATTTCCCTCACCACCTCCTCAAGCCAATGAGGTAGGGGCAGGGTGTTACAAGTTGTATCAGTTTGTTCGATACTTTGGAGTTGATTATCGGGTTTGGTGTTGAAATTCGTTGTGGTATATTCCTTGATTCAGGATGGTAGAAAGGATTTGGATTTTTAGAACATGGAATGAATAGTATAAAAGGACGTAGATAATCCATTTATACTGAAATTCAAGTTATCAGGAAGTTGGGCACATAAGTGTTTTGGAGACACTTATAGGCATTGGATATCTCATTGTCGTGGGTGTAACCAATGAGTTGAGCATGACATGCATGGTAGAAATGACATCCCACCAGGATGCATATTTCATTGAGGTATAATGATTTATTATGTGATATGAATGTGTGAAATTTAATTGTGATTAAATTAGTATTTTACAAATGGTTTGGTTTTCAAAATAGTGAAACATGGAACATGTGGAAATAAGGGAAATCCTTGTTGTGATAGTGTTGTGTAATGCGGTTTGAAATGAGATTTTGTGATGACTACGAAAGTGAGAATCATAGTTGTTTGTTTTCTGTTTATAGAAATGGCACCGGGTTGGCATCATAGAGACCAACAGAAGGAGGCTACTGAGAATGTGGTAGCACCTGATCCTCAGGTGAACCAGTAGATGGTGCAATGTATAGTGCAATCTTTCCAAGGTGTGGAATGTGGGAACAATGTGGATGAACCAATGCATGTTGATCATGTGGTTCAGTTTCAAAACCATAATTTGCTCATCTTCAGGGGTGATTCAGAGCCATAGTGGGAAGAAGCATGAATGAATATAATGAACAAGATCTTCATGTTCTTGAGAACACTGGTAGAGTTAAAAGTGAATTTGGCCAAGTATATGTTGGAAGATCATTCCCTTAAATGGTGGGAGTTGGTAGTCCAAGCGGGGAAGGACTAGGGTATGATGTGGGATGGAATTGAAGAATTGATTAATAAAAAATTATACGCACACACGTTCAGAATTCAGTGTACGACTGATTTCTTCAGTTTGAAGCAAGATCTTATGTCGGTGACAGAGTAAGAAACTATATTTAGGAACTTAGTGAGGATTTCACCTAATGTGGCAGGTAGCATGTTGTTGAAGGAAAGGATCTTTGAAGCATGGTTATGGAAAGAAATATGTTCAAATATAGTGGTGCTGTGTATAGATGATTTCAGGAGATGGTGAATTGAACCTCGGTTGCTGAGCAGTATTTGTTGGGTGCTCCGGGTGGAGGAGTCGTGGTATTACCCATGTGGAATTGTGGGAACTCTAATTCTATGTTCAAGAGAAAGATGGAAACTTATTCCTATGGTGGGAATATGGAATATAATCTGACGGAAGGATCGGTAAAACTTCCTCTGAAGCCCTAGAGCAAGCCAGGATGTTTTCAGTGTGGTTCTATGAGCCACATCAAGTGGGATTGTATGGACCAACCATGAGAATGTCATAAATGTAAGCAGATGGGGAACTTGTAGTGTTATTTTAGGAATTCTCCGAGGTCAGTTGCACGTTACACTCCTCAAGGATCACATACTTCGTATGCTTTGATGGGACTGGGACATCAGCACACCCCTATTCAGCCGAGTAAGGTGGGTCATGGTGTTTCTTGGAATACTAGGATGCCTCATCCGAGAAATAAAGAGCAGTGTGTGGAAAGAAAACATGTGTTTGGAGCTGCGCAGGTTTTGGTGGATGATTAGTCAGCACCATCCACGGTGCGAGGTACTATTCTTTTAAATTCTACCGTAATGCAAGTGTTGTTTGATACTGGTGCTTCACACTTTTTATTGTTTCACATGTGGTTGATTTTCTATGTTTAAGGTTAGAAACGATTCCCTCTCTTATGATACTTAAAACTCCTCTGGGTCGAAGAGAATGTACACCCTTCTGGTGTAGAGCATGTTGTTTCATTGTGGGAGAAGTTGAGCTAGTGTAGAATATCTCATATCATGAGATGAATGGGTATGACGTAATCGTGGGAATGGATTGGAAGGTGGAATTTAAGGCCCACATTGACTATGATGAGTGAACATTGGATTTTACGACAAATGATGGAGTTAGACATCTCTTTAAAGTATAGGGACATGAAAGGTAGGGTGCAACTGGTTTGTGAACACCAGCAGTGGGCACGTTATCATATCAGTTGGTAGTTTTGTCGTTGGAATCGGTAGAGGGTATTGAGTAGAATGTTCTTCCAGCAGTTGTGAATATGTTGATGGAAATTTATCATATAAAATTACCTGGGTTACCTCCTGTAAGAGGAGTGGATTTTACAATTGATCTCCTTCCAGGGACTAGTCCGATCTCACTTCTGAGATATCAGATGACACTAGCTGAATTGCGAGAATTGAAATTCCAGTTCGATGGGTTATAAAACAATGGGTTTATCCTACCTAGCATGTCTCCATGGGCAGCACTGATGCTGTTCGTGAAAAATTCAAGAAGGAACTTTGAGGCTATGTGTTGATTATCGTAGACTTAACCTGGTTAGGATAACGAATAGATATACACTAACATGAATTGGTGAATTTTTTATTTAGTTTAGGGGATCCCAGTGGTTCTTCAAGATCGACCAGAGGTTGGGATATCATCAATTGAGGGTGAGGAAGGACGATATTACCAAAATAGATTTCAGAAGTAGATATTACCATTATGAATTTGTGGTTATGACGTTTGGTTTAACGAATGCGCTAGCGGTGTTTATGGAATTGATGAATCAGACATTTCATAGATATTTGGATTTATTTGTGGTGGTGTTTGTAGATGATATTCTGGTGTATTCAAAGACAAGGTTGGAGCATGAGCGGCATTTAGCGATAGTGTTGGGGATATTGAGGGATCATCGGTTGTATGCCAAGATGTCAAAGTGTTACTTTTGGATACAAGATGTTTGTTTTCATGGACATGTGATTTCTGAAAGTGGTGTTTTAGTGGATCCAAAAAAGGTAGATGTCATTATCTCATGGAAACTTCCAAAAAGTTTGTTTGAGATACGGAGTTTTCTTGGTCTAGCAGAGTATTATCGGTGTTTTGTTCGTGATTTTTCACATTTGGATTCGCCGATGACAGCTTTGACAAGGAAGAATGTTACATTATTGTGGAATGAGCAGTGTCAGTAGTGTTTCGAAGATCTAAAGGATCTCCTTACATCAGCAAAAATCATGGTTTTTCTAGAACAAGGAAAAGGGTATGTGGTGTATTGTGACACATCAAGATTAGGGTTTGGGTGCGTTCTCATGTAAGGTAATCATGTGGTTGCATATGGATCATGACAGTTGAGGGTCCGTGAGATGAACTACCCAAATCATGATTTGGAGTTGGCAGCTGTGGTCCATGCTTTGAAGGTGTGGCGTCATTATCTCCACGGTGAGAAATTCATGGTATATACAGATCATAAGAGATTGATGCACATTTTCTCACAAAGGGTTTTAAATTGAGGCAAAGGAGATAGATGAAATATCTCAAGATGTGTGATTTTGACTTAATGTAAACACCAGGTAAGGAAAATTCAGTGGCAGGTGCATTAAGAAGAAAATCATATGTTCAGGTGGTAAAACATGCACCATACCAGTGGAATTTGATGTCGGTTATAGCCGATATGCGGTTGGAATGTGAGGACTAGGGTGATAGAGTGAGTTTATTTCCAATTTTGTTGATTCTAGTCTTGGTTGGCCTAGTTAAAGTGGGACATATATCTGATTATGAGTGTGTGACAACAGGGTCGAGGCACAATGGTGGGGAGACCATTACGGGTTGGAATCTAAATGGAGATTCAGTTTCGTGTTTTCAGAATCGGATGGTTGTACTAGTATTTTCTCAGGAGGATCTTCTCAGGGCTTATCATCATTCTAGGTGGGCTGTTTCTCTGGGAATTCAGAAAAATGTATAGAGCGTTGAAAGCACAATTCTGAAAGGATGTTATGAAAAGAATAATGGATGAGTTTTTTTCGAGACGCTTGACTTGTTAGTAGGTCAAGGTAGAACATCAGAGGTCAGCAAGAATGTTGCAGTCTTTACCAATACATGTTTGGATGTTGGAGAAAATAGCAATGGATTTTGTTATAGGTCTCTCAAGAACAGTCAAAAATAAAGATTCCATTTGGGTGATAGTGGATCGTTAATGAAGTCGGCCCATTTCATCCGAATCCGTGAATCTCTTACAGTGGAGGAATTGTCCAAACTCTATATTCTGGAGGTGTTAAAGAGGAATGGTGTTCTAGTTTTGATTGTATCAGATCGATATCTGAGGTTTACATCTCGTTTTTGGAAATCCATACAGAATGCCCTTGGGACAAATTTGTCTATGAGAACAACGTGTCACCCTTAGACAGATGGTCAATCCAAGAGGCGGATACAAACTCTGGAGGATATGTTGCGAGCTTGTGTCATGGATTTTGGTGGCTCTTAAGAGTATCAGTTGTCAAAGGTTGAGTTCTCGTACAATAAAAGTTATCAGGAATCTATAAAGATGGCTCTTTTTGAAGCATTTTATGGGCGTCCATGTCCTTCTCCACTATGTTGGGTGGAAATGGGTGAGTCCTCCATGGTTGGACCGAGCCTTTTCCAGGAGACTATAGAGAAGATCAAGTTAACCAGGAAGAGAATGGAGATGTCTTAGAGTCATCATATTTCGTATGCGGATCATCGTAGATGGCTGTTGTCATTCATGGTGAGTGACCATGTTTTCTTGAGGATCTCTCCAAAGTTTGGACATCGTCTGTTTGGAAAGCAGGGAATGCTATCTCCAAGGTATATTGGACCTTGTCAGATTATTGAGTGGGTTGGTGTGGTGTCTTATCATTTGTCTTTTTCACCTAGGTTCAGTGCAGTGCCCAATGTGTTTCTTGTGTCATAGTTGAAATAGTAACAGCCAGATCGTGACCATGTGATTCGATGGGATCATGTTGAGCTAGAACCGGATGCTTCATTGGTGAACGTGCCTGTGCGGGTTATGGATAGGCAAGAAAATGTCATGCATGGTAAAATCCTCAGTTAATTTTTTGTTTTGTGGCAACATGGTCAGATTCAAGAGGAGACTTGGGAGCGGGAGAAAGAGATGGTCGAGTAGTGGCCCGAGATCGTTCAGTAAAGGGCGGGTTCACTACTTTCCGAGGATGGAATGCCCAATGGTTGGGAGATTATAGTACCATTTGTTTGAGGTATGTGACATTTTTTATACATTTTATGTGTTTAATGTTCGTGGGATGAGTTGGGAAGAGGTTGGGAGAGTTTGGAATGGTTTTGGATGAGTTTGGAGACTTTTAATGTGGATCACGGTTAGTGGAAACCATGCAGATTTTCCAAGAAACAGTGAAAGAGAGATAGTAGGCTTTACATGGCCTGCATACGGTTTTTCAAACCATGCGAGGAAACCGTGTAGGCCTTTTCTCTAGATGAAGTAGTGTGTGCACGTTTAGCGCATTGTTTTCCAAACCGTGCGGGTTAGCCGTGCGGCCACATAAAAATTGGGTTATAGGTTCTGGGATCCCTCAGGCTTTACCTATTTCACTCCAAACTTCCTCCAACTCATGTATCACTCGGGTTATTCAGTTCTCAAGGGATGTAGGAGCATTCCCACTCGATTTAGAAGAGTTTTAAGAGGTCTTTTGGTGGATTGAAAGTGGTTTATCATGAGTAAGTCTCTCCTCTTGGTTTCCCTGTGTTTTCATCTAGATCTACATCTCTATCTTTCATTGTTTTCTATATATACACATGTTATGTGTAGATCTTGGGTTTTGGTTTCCTTGGATGACATATTTAAGGCTTTTGAATATTAGGGAAGGGGATCTAGTGAGGTTTTAGTGTTGCTTTCGCTAGATTTTAGGCTCGGTTGTTCGTGGCTTGATTTTTCAGGAATCATAAAGGCAGGTGGCTTCTCTCTTGACTCAACTTGGATAGAGATAATGGTTTGTGTTAAAATTAAATTGTTGTGTTTGAAATTAATTGTGTTTTGATGTACGAAATTGGATATTAATCAATTGGGTGATGTTTTGGGGATTTTTGGGAGAACAAGGTATTTTATGGTGAAATGTTATTCTTATGGATTTTAAAAAAGAGATTTTAAAATGGGATGCTATTATTGATTTTTGAAAATGATTTATGGAAATGGTTTTCAATAAAATGGTTGTTTTGTTGAAATGTTGTCTGTTATGGGAAATGGTTTTCAATAAATGGGTGATTTATTGAAGTGGATTGATAAGCAATAGAATTTTTTGATTGCATGTGGATGTGACGTTGGTAGGCTATATGTTTGGAATTGGATTATTTTGAATATAATGTGGAAGTGGAGATAAGTACAACTATAATAAGAGAATGGATAGTGGACGGATGGGAAACCATCATGGATAAGTGGATGGGAAGTGCCGCTTGGTGCGAATGGGTGAACGGGTTGGACGGTAGCTACACCGTTTGGTTGTCTTGTTGTGCATTGCTATGCAAGATGGAATTGTTGTTCTAATGTGTAAATGATGAGATGGATTGTGGCATGTTTGGTTGGCTTTCCCATGGTTTCTTGTGATGGATGTGATGGCTTGGTATGGGAAAATTTAGCTTACGAATATGGTTTCACTTGTGATTTATTTTATATAAACTATTTTATATTAATGTGCTAATGGTTTTATCCTAGTGGCGTGTGTAGGGAATCCATTTGGGAAAAACCTACTGACTTTTAGTACTCCTCCCCTGCTTTGTCACATAGGTGTATATGAAGATGTTGTATATCGTGACGTGGGAAAAGGTAAGGCATCTCCCTCCTTTAGTGGTGTATTGTGATGTCTCGGTGAAGCTTGGAGCTTGGAGATTTGCGTGGAGCTGTGGTGCTGTCATGGCTCGTAGTGTTTGTTTTCTAGTTTCTTCTTGTACTCTGATATGGTTGGTTGTATTGGTATTGAGTTTTATTATGGAAAAACTTGGTTTTCTTTTAGAAATACATGTTTGGGTTTGAAAGTGTATGCATCATTAGTTGTTGGTTTGGTTGGTTTTGTATTAAGGTAAAATCATTCCCCAACATGATCTTGAAGACCTAGAATTTTATTGTTAGCCTTGGCCTTCTTGGGAATCTCTCTTAAGGTTAAGTATCCCTCACCGCCTCATCAAGCCAATGAGGTAGGGATGGGGTGTTACAGGGAGGTTCAAATATGGTTGCATAATCATTCACATTATGTTCACAATTACTATTTCTCATGTAAACTGCCAATGGATTCCATATCCATAACAACACATAGAACTACTTTCCAAAGGTATATAGTTATATGAAGATTCAATTCAAACTACAGATAACAAATCATATTGGTTGAAATAATGAGAGTTTGGACTCATAAAACAATTTTGTGGGAGAATTATTTTCAATTATAGTAATATCTTATAGTTTATAAATATTTTTGTGAATCTCTTCAAAATCCTAATATTTTACTTGTTATATTAGTAAAATTAATGGGTGATGAATCATTCTATGGGTAAATGGAGATATATTAATGATACTACATATATGTCTATGAGAATAGACATATTATTCCAATTATTTCTTAGTAAACGGTAGGTGAATATATTTTGAATCTCTATAAATAGGAACAATAGACCTTACTACCATCCATCAAATAAATTGGTGTTTCCTTGATAGGATTAAACCTTAATGATGTTTCCAATAATTATATTATACTTATAGCTTGAGAAATAACCAACATAATTAGATTGAATCCAAACTATGTAGCATAACATCATATAGAATGGGAATGTATGAGGGAAGATAGGAACTCATAATGGAGCTCTATCCATCAAAAGGTTTCCTATGTATCTTGATCAAAATAGTTATTAGAGTCATCATTAGTATATTTCCCATAAATAAGCTAATTGGAGTCTACAAATAATTAATGCTCATTAGGGATATTTATATAGGGTTTATGATAATTCCATCATGATTTACACTATGGTGGTTGTCATTGTTTGCGGAAAATTGTATCAGATCACCGAATTTGGCCTACCGATTATGGATTTTAAAATAATGTTGAAATATTATGATTCTATTGATTTGATCATTACAAATTTCCAATCCACTTTGATTCATGTTTGGTGTGAGATTCACGGGACAAAAAGAATTCATACTCTCCACATATGTATACAAGATATATTCCCTAGGGTGTCGCTAATGGGGTATTAGATCTGAAACATTAACCTTACGAATGCATCCTAAACATCCTTATTATTGAAGGAATAAAAGTCCTCAATGTTGAATAATTATTTCAATCCACTGATGGATGTAAAATAATGATAAACCCATAAGAAATTATGGGTCCCATGGGATATCATGTCTGTGATATAGAGGGACATTAACCAAGGTGGATTCCCAATTAGAGATATGTCTATATAAAGTGTACCTATGAATTCATTTTTGATAGAAATCTATGTCCTTGTTGTTATGAATGGTATATTTCCTTGTTTTTCCTCATTTTAAGGTAATCAAGTCCTACAGTTTCTTATTGACATGTTAAACATATCATATAGTTTATGATGGAAATGTTTGAAAGGTCATGGATGTATGTATGTAACGTATGAGATGTTTTCTTGACATGTCTAAGTATGATTGGACATGACTTTATTGTCTATCTATCATGTTAATGAATTTATGGGTCACGTGTCTAACAGGCCTTTTATACATGTCCGGATTGTATGGCGGACATTTCTAAGGTTTCTTACTTATGATTCAGTTTACTTGTCTTGGACTCTTCGCATGATCAATAAAGATACATCCAACGGTATCATATTTTCGGTGATGATGTTTTAAGGAAATTATGGTGATCATGATAACATGTATAGAATATTTTATGGATATTCTAATTATCCCGAGATTTTATCATGACATGATTGAAATGGATGAACGAATTTACATGGAATAAGTGATATGAAAATATTCTTTATATGATTAGGATGATATATTTTTAATTCTCCGATGATCTTGATAGACCATTCAAAGAGCATAATGTATTTACAAAAATATCATCATTTCTATTTTCACATTTGGTTTTCATTTTTTGTACTGTTTATAACCATAATGGATTAATGATTGTCAAAAAATGTCCTATTAAGACATACTATGATCAATTCGTCAAGAAAAAAACTCTTTTCATAATCTCATAGAAGCATGAGATGTCCTTAATATAATTAATCTACAGATAAAACGAAGGGTATATACATGTTGTGAAATCCCTTATGTTATTCCCCAGGTTTACCATATAGAATACCCTTTTAATGGAATTGATTTCTCCTATTATAATCCCTCTCTATCTTCTTTTATCTAGTGATGATTATATTTTCTAATGGTGGAGGATGGTATGGCTTCACCACCACAATTATACCCCTCCATTCACAATGAGTATATCAACGATTTGAGATTGACTCGGTGTAGAATTAGACATTTCTCAAGAACATTATATGGGCCATCCATTATGTCATCTCTGTGTCGCATGACAAATAATGACTGAGATATTTATTTATGACCTCCATATATATTGTAACCATATCTTACCAAATTGGGTTTTCATAATAAAATTGAAATGTAAAAGGGACTTCTCAAAATTTTGATGACGTGTCAAGGTGTTTTATTGGGAACCAGACACCAATATTTGAGTATTTTTCATGTCCCATGGAGATAATTGTAGGATCCATTATAAAATCATGTTGGTTCATTGGAGGGAAATCACCTAAAAAATCATAACATTCCATCATATAAAGGTACCATATTTTTTAACATTAATTTTGTAAGGCCTTTTCACTAACCCAATAATATTCCATCAATGTGTCACATTATCAAATGGACATGTCTGAGATCCTTCTTATGAAGGAGGTGACCTGTTCATGTCCATTATGTGATGAGACATGAATGTTGGAGGGGTTTCACTTGATCAGGTCACCGATCACATGGATCAAATCCACTATTCAAAAAAAAATCTAAAATTCATTTCTCATGAGGCATCATCATTTTCCTTCTTTTTATCTACAATTTCACGACTGTTAATTTTATTCATTGACTTTATTATAGGGAATTACATGATAAATATTGGATCCCAAAAATTTTGTGTGATCACTATCATGGGTAGTTTCTTGGATTGTCTATAGTGCAAAACATGATCAATGATGGATCTCATGATGGTGAGTGATAATTATCATGGATAGTTGCCCCACATTTCTATGTATAGAAATTGGTGTTACCTAATCATATGGATATGTATATGTGGATTTACATGATGAAAATGGAACACCAAAATAATTTTCCTGGAATTATTGACATGATACAAGGGATCTTGTGTGATCATAGAACTAATCAGTTGATTTTATTTGACCGTCATTTGAAAATAAACAAATGTGAATTGAATGATGATTCTACCATTTTCATATTTTATTTCATATGTGGATTTGGTTGATTTTCTAGGGTAATATGATTATGATGTCTCGTGATCAAAGAAACTCATCTGGAACCATTCTGACGATCATGAGGTATTATTAGATGGGAATTGCAAGATCATAAACATATCACCTGAAGAAAATGAAACATTCTTATGATGTTCCTAGATTAATGCAATCATGTTTCTTCTAGGGGTCATGCATTCCATGTAACATAGCTTCCAGAACTCCATTAAGCATCACTAATCCTTCCTCCCTTTTAGGATAAAACAATACATGCTCTATGGTTATATCATCGAACTGAAAATTTTTGTTGATCATTTTTAGAGCATAAATAAATTAATACAATTATAATTGATGACAAAAATGATAATGACTTAGTATTGTGGAATGTAAATTCCTTCAAAAAACATTCAGTCTTCCACTGGTTAGTGTTCTATGCAGATTATAGTTTTTTGGGATACCTTTGGTATTATTCAGGGCATCATATAAATAGAGGACTGAGATGGAGGCTCATTACACTATCAACTGTGGACTCCAGATATTGCCCAATTTCTTCTCTCATGGGAATTAATTTTAATAAATCAATATAAGAACCATATATATGACCAAATTACATGATCATTACACATAATCTACTTGTATCCGAGACTTGTTAAATCAAATAGTAACATAATAAATAGTAATATACTCAAGTTGTGGTTGACATTATTTACTGTAGGACTATCTCATGACCTAACCATGGTCCAAAAATTCAATTTTCATGTGATTTATTGTTCATTGTATGGAGATCATTACCTACATATATTCATTTGATATTTGTCTCTAAAATAATATCATGTGATCGAAATGTGTCACCTTGGTCATTCCCTTCATGGGGTATGTGATTGTTCATTGCAATTTTTAAAACATATATGGGTTATTTGATTCATGTGATGTTTTCAACCATGTATTATTTGTTTTCCTAATTACACATCTAATATTATACTTATTTTCATGTATGCTTTTTACTATTGGGGAGATGATTTCCATTTTACAGATGTCTCTTAATGTGGATGACCTATGAAATATGATTTATAGTAATCTATATACTAACCCTCAATAAAATGTATTTCCAAAAATTGGTGTTTTAATGGGGATTCATTTGACTAAAATTTATAACAACAATTAATCACATAAACTACATATATTTGGATTTAGTCTTTATGGTAATAATTTTATACCTTCTAATGAAGACTATATTACATCAAATGTGTTTTTTTCTTCACTCATTTATATTCAAATGATAATTTCAAAAGACTGTACATTTATTATGGAACATCACTAAAGGATATTATATATGTTATATAACTCCCATACGAGTTAGTATGTTCATGAACTCACCCATAAACAGATTTCATAGAGTTACTTGAACAAACATGTATTCTTATTGAACAATACTCGAAGTGAATAGAGTTCATAGCTGGACATTAATCTTGATGGTAACATATATAATGAAGGGTAATGTAAATTATGATTTTGGTATATTTACTAAAATATATCCAATCAACTAAATTATACCCATCATTATGAGGCGACAAAGATTTCCTAGTTTTTCATGTACCATCAATCATAAAAAATCATAGATATTACTAACCACAATTATCCTGAAACATTATCCATTCACATGTCACATAGAGAAGTAGGAAGAACCCTCTGGGATATAGACCGATTGGGATGAATACTTCATCTTGTGGTGAGTTACAATGAATTATTTCCTTTTTTTGATATTTGGGAGGGCCCTAAAAAACTCCAATATTGGTGTAACACATGATTAATAATTTGAATGAGAATAAAAAATGAGATAGAAATATTCACATATCATTATTTTGAGGATTTGATCAACATAATACATTATCATTTTAAGACTTATAAAGCAACAATATTCTACTATTTATGTCCATGTAAATAATTTTGAGATAGCATAAGAACATATTGGTGAATTGTTAAAGAAATCTAACACACCTCATTGGGCTATCAGGTGATACCAATGGTATCACAAGGAATTTGGTGATGGGGATTTTAGCTATATTTTTATGTGTAATGATTTTCTTATATGAGGATTAATTCTTGTGTTTTCTAGTATGTACATTGGTGATGAAGCCTAATTTGTATAGGGGACCTCTTTTTTAGATTTTAAAACTCTTTCCCTTATATATTAGATCATTGGTCATATCCAATTAGGAAAATCCCTTAACTGATTAGAGGCCCTTTACTATTCTTATTTTTTTGGGTAAGAGATTGATTCTAGTGTTACAAATATCAGAAGACTTCTAATATTCCAAACAATTCATTCTGTCCCAATTTATTGAATTTTTTGAGTACGAGGAGATGAAATTACATCCTAATGTGGTTATTGATGTGTGAATACAACATGATTATTTTAGCAAGATTCCATATCATCAACCAATTTGGAAATTGTGATAATGGTTCAGACTCTATCAAAAAAGGTTATATAAAATCTATCTTGGGATAAGGATACTGTATCTCTTGTATGATATTGATATCTACATTTCATACACCCCTGGATGATTTTATCACTATATTTTCTATATTAAGATATATTTTACTCATCCCTTAGCTGACGTGTGGGATGAATTAAATCCCATGACCATTCACTAGTTTTGGTTAATAATGGAAAATGATGATATAGAATAAAAAAATATTCTTCTATATACCAATTCCACTATATATCTATCCATGACCATATTGAGGCTTTGGAGGGAGCATACATGGTAACTATATTGAATTGATTGATCTGTCTATCAGATAATCCATTTTTTCTATAATCCTTTTATTTATATTAATAAAAATGTTTTTATATGACTAGAGGGGGCCTCTGAAGTTGTAATATTCTTATATTGACAAACATACCATTATCAGGATAGTTTTTGTTGAATGAAATGGCCCTTAAGTTCATGTTCGAGATGATATATTGGTTGGGTTAGAAATACATAAGACTCCTTCCCATTCTTCCTTTTCAATTTGGTTTATCCCCCATTCATGACTCCTTGTACAATGCATGATATTTTTTTATCACATACATGTTTTTATGATGAATACTACTTTAGGGAAAATTAATTTCCAATTAGAACATATTCTCTGTTTGTATTAAGAGTTTGGATATGGTGGCTTCGACAATAGGGCATTCAATGATATCATGACACGGGTATCCATAACTCAGCAAAAATTTTAATGCAATGGGAAATACCTATATGTTTTACATTATTTTACTACTTTTGTTTAATGAATATGATATGTTTCAAAAGATCCGGAACCGATAAATCACGAAAAATCTATCCAACTTGTCCAAATGAAATAAATATCTACAAATATATAATAAAAGGAAGCAATTATAACTCAATAAAGGTCCCATTATTTTAGGTCACCATCCTTATTAGTTATAACAAAAAAATATGGTGAATATATATCTAAATACTTTGATATTTTATATCATCAATCTGTTGAAAAATAAATCATGTAGAAAAAAATTCACTTTTAAAGAAATTCCTTTAACAAGACATTGGATAATTTAGGAAACCAACACACTGATATGTTATAGTACCCTATTAATATATCTTTTTACTATGGATTTGTTTCTGAAGCTTTCACTGGGGCACACACATTTGTCTATTGGAGGACACTGAAGACGTGTGGACTGTTGCCCTACATTACCACTTTCCAATGGCAGTCGACATATGTTTCTTATTTAGGGAAATTTTCTCCATGATATAAACGAGATGATGTGATGTCGGTTCCTCTTTCTATGGATTCCACCTTGGAAAATGTTTCCTAGTACGTGACTCCTTTATATATTAAGACAGTGTTCGTGAAACTCATACTAATGCCATATCTTCATGGACACCGGTTAATTACACTACTTATGTTGACAGTTTCCATGGGGTCCGGCCAGGGCAGCAACCTTCGGTCGGGGGAGATGTCACATTGGTCATCACGGGCGTGTCTGGACACTGGAACACTAGTTCCTCTGGGTTTCTTCACCTTATTATAGGGATTCTCGAGGGTATAGAAGCCTGAGGCATCCCACATCGAATTTGGGAAATTATATTCCATATAAATGTATATGAAGTTTTCCTCAGCTGCCTGTGTTTAACACAGGGTATGTCGTAGGTTTAACGTCTAGCGGAGATGGATTAGACTAATTAGAACAGTGACTACAGTGGACTAGATGGGTGTGACACCTAGAGGAAACACTGATTCTAGGAGGTGAATTGGCATGATCTCACTGCATTGAGGTGGCCCTGTTAAGAATCAGGAAGGATGATGGATGGTTAAAATAAGTGGATGAAGAATGAGATGTATTCGAATTAAGAGAGATAGTGATGTTGGTCTTGAGTCTTGAAGAGATCTCCTACATATCCTTGTGGCATGGAATCAATGTCCATGTAGTTTGGTGAGGCTACGGGACACCTGAGGAGGCGGCCCATGATTATGGGTGCATGGATGGGATTCAGAGGGAATAAAACCTCCATGTTGGGGCATCATCTTCCTAGAATACATGGGATCAAGAGGTATATTAGGATGAGTAATGAGTGAAGGGCTTGAAACTAAGCGAGGCTTCGTACGTATCCTCATAGTAGGGAATCAAAGTCCACATAGTTCATCGGATGATGACTTATCGTTGATTGAAGAATTTAATGACGTACCGATTAAGAATGTTGACAACAACATACCATTTAATAGGGTGTCACAATGGATTACTGCTTGATTGGGTTGACAACAACTTACTACTGAATAGGGTTGACAATTGATTACTGTTGAAAGGGTGGTTGATACCGACTTACGACTGCATGGGGGGTCACAACAGCTTACCGCTAGATGTGGTTGACAATGACTTACTATTGTATGGTGGGTCGCAATGGCTTACCATTGGATGGTGGATATAGTTTAACATCGTGCATGATGAAAAGGGGGTATACGTTTTAGCGTCATGCAGGACAAAGGTTGTCTGACATGAAGGAGGACCGGAACTAATTTTTTTTAGGCTTGAACCTCAAGGAGGATTACTACGTACCTTACATTGGAAAGGATCATAGTCCACATATCTCATAATGTTTGGAACTAGCATGAAGGTAAATGGAACCAATGGTTATTGGTCTTTATCGTTAGGGAGGCTTCCTATGCACCTTGCCTTAAAATGGATAAAAGTCAATGTTTTTCAAGAAGGAGTGGGTTCTGATGTGAAGATGGTCAGAACTAATGGATGGTGGGCTAGACCCTCAAAGAAACATCCTATGTACCTTTCCTTGGAAATGATCAAATACCATGTAGTTCATGGGCGGGTCTGGTGAAACGACTTGGAGATGGTATGAACCTATAGATGGTGGGATTGAATCACATGGGGGATTTCTACGTACCTCTCCTTAGAAATGATTGAAGACCAAATAGATTAGGGAAAGTGGTTGGTGCATACATTGTAGAGTGCCCAGAGATTATTTCATGGTCGATGCATGCTCTAAGCCCACATGAGACATGCTCGGTGTGAGAAAAAAAGAGAGCAAGGTATGCTGATCACATCACGGACTGTGTGTCCGTGGGAAGTGGAAAGGGGCTTACACGTATTCAGTATCCCAACGAGTAAACAGGGGGGGGTCTTACGCACGGTTAGCAGCCCAAGGTGAGGGAGATTGGGACTTATACTAGGATAGAGGCCATGGTAGAGACAAATCCCAATGGTAGTGGGAATGGATAACATAGGTATCAAATCTAATCTCTCTTACGGTCTTTGTCATGAACAAGATTGGAGGAGTTGGGGTGCTGCATCCTGCAAGAAAGGCTAGGGGAATACCCCAAGGTGGTTTCCCAATCCTCATGGATAAACACAGCTCCAATAAATAGGATCTTATTCCTTCTGAGGTAGGATTTCACTCCCTTATATACCAATGTGCATAGGGAATTTCTGAGACTAGGAACCCCGTGAATGATGCACGGGGGGAGGCCACATATTAACGTCATGTGCTGGGGATGATAATTATGGGCAGTTTAATGTTATGTTACTCAGATGAGGTAGGTGCACTCCATGCCCCAAGGATGTACATAACTGATACCATCTGGACCTTTATGGAAGGAAGGAGTCATCAATGTCGTGGTGTGGGGGTATTATGGAGTGATCCATTGAGGGTTCCATGTTAGAATGGTTATCCGAAGAAATAATAGATGTTAGTATTCTTGGGATACACTGAGGTGCAGAAATGGTGAATGGGTATTATGCGTGGAGGGTGCATGAGGTCACTAAGGTGTAGGGATGCTGGATGGGGATTATGCATAGAAGCTTCTGGAAATGACTTCCTCATGTCTGGCCAAGAGGGAATCCCAACTCACATGTGGGTTGAGGCTTATAATTGGGGCCAACACCTATGTTCATGTGAAAATGTGGGATAACACCAAGGGGTGTTGGAATCAATCTAAACAAAGTGAGATGAAATGTGTGAATCATATGCCTGACATTTGGCACACAATAAGGGTGGTGTTGAGATGGAGTATAACCGTTGACCACGGTCAAAAAACAACATATATATCATGTTAGCTTGAAATGGGGAAAAATTGAGGTTCGACTTTTGACTGTGTCTGAAAAATAGGTCCTTACTCAATGTGTTGTCGAAAGACTTATGGGGCGTTGGCCTAATATGGTAGGTGATCTGATGGGGCATGGGACCTGGAAGATAAGGGGTCCCTTCAAACATGGAATATGATGAAGATCTGATTGAAGGACATGAAAAGCGTGAGGTAGAGAGATGGAATGTTTGAATGGATTCTAAAGATCCAAAAATTATGCCTCTATAATCATGGAATGAGATATCTTATGCTTTTCACATAATCCAACTCTTACCTAGAACAAGAGGCATCATTTTATTGATTGATAGGGCACAATACATTTTAAAGTCATGTAGAGAGGACTATTGGCATCTTACTCTTGGGACATAAGGAATTTTTTTTGTATCAAAAGGCAAACTATGTTTTAATAATAGGTAACAATAGATTTTATAGTCATGTAGATCAGATTGATGGCATCTCTTGCTTAGATCAAGATGCATCTCTTGTTTGGAGCAAGTGGAATCCTTTTTTTGGAACATATGCTGCACAAAAGATTATAGTCTTGTATATCAGACTGTTAGGTATAAGGCACCTAGTAATGGTTGGTGTTGGGACTTACGCATGGGCAGACCATTCTGGTTCAACTTGGTATAGAAGATAGGTTATGGGGTATGGATGAGTTTCTTGAGGAATTTTTCACCTCAAGGTACTCGGGGGAATTGATGACAATATTCTCAACTGACGACAAATGAAACACACAATGAGAAATATGTTGACTCAAAGTGTTTCATGGTGTGCATAAGATTATATCAAATCATGGAATCCAATTTGTAGAAGGAGGATACACATAAGGGTGAAATGGATATTTCCGTTGTCCCGGACCTAAAAGTTCACGGTGCGACTCTCCAATTTTCATGGGGGTCTGTGCGCATTATTTACCAGTAGTCATAGGCCTTGGTATTATTGCATGTAAGATAGGCTATGCGTATGATTGTTAGCACACAAGAAAGAATTATAGCATGCAATAGGGATGTAATGCGCGCAATAGGGCAGGAGTGCATGCGATAGGGGAGGCATGTGAGTAATAGGGAAGGAGTGCACACAATAAGTGAGATGGGCTAACAGTAAGAATTTTGTTCATAGTAGGAAACGAATTGGGCTCAATTGGGAGGTTAGCATGCTAAAGGGAATATTTGCATGCAATATGGAATGTGCATGCTATAAGGTGTCGTGCGTGCAATAGGGAAGGAATTGCGCTCAATAGAGGAGGAATTGTGCGCAATAGGGGAGGTGTGCATGTAATTGGACATGTACAACATTAGTTCATGAAAAATTGGGCACCATATAAGGTTTGTGTGGAAAAATTATGCATTACACGAAAAATTGGGCATATTGGCTCCTTTACGAGAAAAAGTGATTTTTTTTGCATGCATGATTGGGGGGTTTAACCGCAAATGTGGAAAATATGGTCTTACACGCATTAGAGCAGCATCCGACATCCATGGTCTCCCTTGACGAAGGTGGGTGCACTTTTATTTATTGGAAAAACATAGAGTGTAATTTTTTTACATGCGAGGAATTGCGTATATAGTTCCCCCCACGCAAATTTTTTTCAGCGTAACCTACTGAGGGCACTTTCACAAAGGGTCATTTGACATTACATTGGGGGTGGAATTGGTTTTCACGATTGTTTGTGCAAAAAATTACTTTATTGCATCCAATTTTATTTTTCTTTTAAGAGATTTTTCTTTATTTTTCTGCATGATTCCATTTTTACGAGGTAGTTCCCTTTTTAAAGGTGAATCCATACTTTACCACAAAACCATCTTGGATGGCCATTTCCTGCAACCCGACTCCGAACAGCCATAACATTTTATTCGTAACTCTGTTTGGGCTCCATGACCAGCCATGTTGAATCTTGTGGAATGAGATACACTCTAAAATCATATGTGGATGCATTGGATGAATTACATGGATGAGTTTTCCTATTCCAATATTATCCTTTAGATATTCTGAAATTTACTGATTCCCACCACCCTCTTAAAATTAAAAATGAATTTTTTTTGGGAAATTTCATAAAATATTTATGCCATTATTCATTCATTATGTTGATGGAATTTTGTTGAAACAAAACCATATGGAATATAAAATATTTCCATCCTTTTTATAAAACAGTGTAAACCCAAATCCATGGATTTGAAAACATGAGCCATACAAGATTAGTCTTAACAATGTCTCATGAATGACCACTAACATGATGTTTCTCATTGATGTATATACTTTGGTTTCCCGTGGATTATGTTTTTTTTAAAAGGTCATTTGGGCAAATATATAAGAAAGGGAAGGTTATCTAATATTTTCTATTTGTATTGGAATTTTAAATCATATATTCATTTGTTATAAGGAAAAATAATGATCCCTTCAATTTTTATATAATATCGAATTTTTATTTTCCAAACTGTTTACCAATATTTATATGGTTAACGATTAGTGTTCATGGATTAGGATTCTCTCAGGATTACCTGTTATGGGTTTTCATCCAAATATGTTTTATTACTATTCTATTGAATAATTGTTCAACATTAAATAGATCATAAATAGTGCATGTCCAACATGCATAGTGTCCACATTTTTTAGAGATCTGTTTTATGGTTTTCATCCATGAAAGAATTTGGACTCTTTTCATTTAATTCATATGCACATGAAATACATAATGTTTTTTTAGTTTAGTGTCTTTATGAACAATCCATCTTATTCTATTGTTTAATTATTATTTTCTTGATAGTTATGTTGTTTAATTCTAAATTATTTTTTCTCAAACACTCTTACTGTAGAAATTTTCTTTTACTTATAAAATCTATTTCAATAGTTTAGGGTCTCTTATAATAGAAAATATATTTATATACTTTATTGTCTTCTATCCTGGAAAATATCTTGCTGTTTTTTATGAATTTTTAGGTCATATATTTTATTTTAGTAGTTTAGGAATTTATGCTCAGACCATCTATTACTTGTAATGGAGGATGGTTATTCAGGAAGGGTTCTATAACACTGTATCCATTATGGGATTATAAAGAATGAGTGTTAAAAAATGGTACTAATATCCTAAAATCATAATTAATATTCTAACTAATGTATGTTCATGATGCGTTCTGGAACTCATTATTCATGTAGAAAACATAGAGGGTTATTGTATATGATGGTTTGTGACACCCGAAATAATTTATAATATTTAGTTTTTGGTAGTGTTAAATATTAGTAATTATATGTCATTAAGGAAAGATGGAATATGGTTATTGAAAGTATTTACCCATATTTTTGAATAGTTGGACATGGAATAGTGCATGAATAATGGTGATAACCAATGAACACTATGATTTTTCAAGTTCTACAATATTGATGATGTGAATCAAAATGAATGGAGGTTCTTTCATATAATAAAAATAATCCTCTAGATGATGGGTCACAAGCTCTTATGCATTATCCCCTTTGTCTTACATGAATTATCATATAAAAATGTCCGCACACTTTTCCAAGGATTGTGAATGGTTTGTAACAATTAAATAATTTGGATGATGATGATTAATATATAGAATAAGTATATCTTTGATGGGATTTGGAATTATTTGGTAGTACAAATTTTGGTTGGGAAGCATGGCCCCTTTTCTAGGTGTTTATGATTTATACGGTGTTTCCAGTAAAAATGTTATATAATTGAACATCATATTCCTTCATTGAGAATTATAATAGTGCAAGGTACTGTAAAATTGAGGTTTTCAAATTCATTGGAATAGTCTGGTAATGTGGATTGTAATGTGTAGTATAAGAATATATTAATTAACCTGATTTGAAAACCTGTGCTTATAGGTCAACCATGGATAATGGAAGACGATAATATTCCACACAATCATGAAAATAACAAATGGGTTTATCTAGGACATCTAATATGGACTACACATCCTCTAGAAATCTGCTATGAGGAAGTTAATTATTCACAATCTAATCATAGTGGTGTTCATTTGTATTATTCTATCCTTATTACTACTTTTCTAAAGGGGATAACCCGGATAAAGGAATCCCATGGTTCATGGGGGTCCAAGAGAAGAATATCAATAGGAGTAATTATTTGGTAATAACAGAGATATTAAATATATGAAGATATTTTGTGGATAGCATAACATTCTAGAAGGGGTTGTACACCCTACATATTTTCCTCTAACTAATAAAAATCTTATCATAGGGAGAATATATAATAAATCAACACTCTAATATTATCATATACAAGGGGTTCCAATTAGTATCACTCTTATTTTATGAGTTCCACATGATGATATCTTTGACGTTTATTCCTTTTTTATTTATAATCTATAATTGTCTAAACTCTGTAGAAAATGATTTTAGTGATGGAATACATTACTTTTTGTTAAAATAATATTTATGGGTTTTCATCCTAATAAGATTTAGGTCTCTTTCATTTTTAGTTTAGGTTATTTCAATTTAGTCCATCACATGATAATATATTATTTCATTAAGCTTTGACAAACTTCATACATTTTATGGTCATGATAAACATGGTCCCTTTATTAGGGGGGTGTTACAAAATTGACTAATTAGGATTCTCTTGGTTAGAATTACCCCACCACAATCCGATGTGAAGTGTCGTAATGTTGTATACCTTGGATCATGTTTCTAAAATCCTGAGTATTGGTATAGGAAAATCCTAGAAATGATGATTATAAATCACACTATAGTTATTATCACCACTATAATGATGTTAGGGATCAGAAGGATAAATTAACATTTTACTATGAATAGACATATTTTTTAAAGTTTGGGATCTCATATGAGGGAACAATGGTAAGATATTAGTAGTCAAACAAATGGTGCCTTGATGTTGGGTGTCCTTTCAAAAGGTACATGTATAGACCAAATCCATTCAATAAATTGAAGATGTGTAATTTGGTTTCAGTATTTTGGTGAGTGAAATGATGATGAAAGCATCATGGACATTTTTTTTGATCAGCAACTTCTGGTCCTTTGATAAGTAAGTATAATGTAATAAGTTCTACAAAATTTATTTCCATGAATTAGGGACACATTTGTTTTGTATTTTAACATCATGGGATGAGGAAATCATCCATACAATTTTACATCATGTTGTATAATTTTAATAACCATTGTGAAATAGTAAAACAATATAATTGGGTACATTTTTCCTTGTTTGGGGGAATTTAGATATGGGAAATATCTCTTATCCACGAAAATTTGTATTAATGGGTTACTATATTCTAGATCACTTAATACTCATAATTATCTCATGGGAATAAATGATGTATGTATATTTCACTCATACATTTGTTCAATTAGTTTTTACGAATCGACCTTACATAAATAAATAATTAGAAATTTTTTATATATGTATTTCAATGGATATCAATATGAATATATTAATTATAGTATTGATTTCATCATCATCTCTTTCAAGGAGACCCATCAACATAGATCTAATTCCCATATAGGCGAGAGGGGAATGAAATATTTTTTCCATTGTGATTATCGACACTATGGTTTATATAAGATTCCTTTACATATATTGTTTTATTTGTAGTGATAGATAATATGCATGTTTCCTTCTTGTATGGAGGCGAAAAATTCATATTAGGAACATATTCGTGGATTGGATGGATAAATCAAAAAAATTTAGGTCTTGTGTAATGGAACAAATTTCATAAAGTTTAATGACATAGAATTAGAAGGATGTCATGAATTTTAATGTCATGTCACTATGAGGATTTATCCTGGTGATTAACCAAGTTAGGGAAATTGGGTATCTATAGTAGATGTAATCCCCCAAATGGAAGTGTACAAATATATGATGTCATAATACTAATTTCAAAAATGGTACTATGAAAAGATGTGTATCATAGAGAGTATCTGAATATTAATTAATACTAGGGTTATGGAAGGTGTATATCATAACCCATAAATATCTAACATAACTAAGGGTGGAAACTAGTGGTTATATGTCAATGATTGACAATAGGGGAAACCCATATTCTATTCAGTTAGAATAATAACTCATTTGTTTAAGGGATATATCTCTTTTGTGACCAAACAACATATATGAACAAGAACAATGTAATTCTTTTAATTCCATAGAGAATCATTGCACGGTCCTTTTAGAAACCAAGACCATGTTACCAATTTGGAAATGGGAAGAACAAGGAGGAATGGTGCACATGGCCCCTGATATTCCAATAGAAGTATATCAACTTGAGTAATTGGTTACTATTAACAATGATATCAAATATTTGACTTTGGTTAATGGATAATGTAATATTTGATAATGGATTCAACTCTATAGATGATACTACATTGTGTATTGAACACATTTCAAGGTTATGAGATAATAAATTTGATTCATGAGTACAAAATAATCATAGGGGTTATCTATTGAATGTGAATACATTTTTTCATGTAGTTCAATGTCATTTGACTAGGAAGTTGTGTAGTTGTTTAACATCAAGTGCATATGATGTTTTGTGGATGGGTCAAAATGGGGGATCCAGGCATCACTGTATATCACATATACTAGTAATCATTCCATATATAGTTCTAATAATAGATAATACAATGTGCGTATCTGACCTACACACAAGGGAAAGTGTCATTTTTATCTATTTTATCAAATATGGAACTATGATTTGAGGTTAGAGTGTCCCAATAAAACTTATTGTAACAATAATAAAGACACATACAGTTTATATATAACTATCATGATGTTTATTATCATTCCTCCTGGACATGGAATACGATTTCATAAAACATATAGTCATTCTATATCTCTCTTGGATGTGTCTAGAAAGGATGATATGTACTAGAGATATAATATTCCAAATGGGGGAATCCAAAGGGATATCGAATCTTATGGAAAATATGTCATCATAAGACATACTGTCTGTAGAATGAAAGGGTATAAAAATGGAGTTTCAATATGATTTATTGAAAATGGGTATTATGCACAGATTATAACATCAACGATAACTAAATCCCCATCAATAGATGGTCTATGGAGAGTGTAAATATTATCACAAAAATATATATGGTAATTGAAGGTAGAAACTCATGGGTTAATGTCAACCATTACTAATGGTGGAATCCCATATTCCACACAATCATGATAATAACTCTTGTGATTAAGGGATGCCTCTCTTTAGGGGCAAAACATCTACTAAGAACATGCTCTATGGAATTTTTTCAATTATATAGAAATAAAATTAGGGACCTTATCATTTATCCCATCCATGTTACTAGTTTTCTATAGGGATGAACCAAGATCATGGGAGACCAAGGTTCATGGGGTTCCAATAGAATGATATATACTCGAGGAATTGGTAGGTATTAACTCAGATATCGAAGAGATGATGTCAGTTCATGGGGAACAAAGGATTTTAGATTGTATTATGTACAATAAACCCTATTCCCATGTGTATTGAACAAATTTTTATAGCTAATGGGTTAATCCATTAAATTTTTGTTTTCAAATTCACTTTTGTGGTTATTGTTTTGGCTTGAAGACCCCATGTTGTGAAGTTAAATGTAATAAAACAAGTATATGCTCCCTTATCCAAGACATGTATCAATCACGCAGAACTTCGAAGAACTCTATGTTCCAAAATCTCACATGATCCATGATCAACATGAGAAAAAGTATTAATTGGGTAATTGATATGCCACATGAGTGTAAATTACAGAGAATATGGAAGGGAAATGAAAATTTATTGTGGATTCGATCCTATACAATGATCTAACTCTCATGGTGGGAAATAATTTTGATTATTGATAACACATGGATGGGACTATATTGGAAGATCCATGCATTAATATATTTTTTATGACTGAAGGAATCAACCTAGACCTAGTTATTAAATGGGTTGTTGTATAGGTTGGATAAGTACATGTGGCGGGTTGCATTTTTTATACATATTCATGTTTGTGTTATTAATTGAGATCAATGAATCACTATTTACTTTGTGATTTCATGAATATGTCCACTTGTAATTCATGAATAAAAATCATCCATGATGGTATAACCCATATACATAGGGGAAATCTATAAAATATATATTGTAGTTTTACACACTATTTGAGATCGATGTGTCACTATGAATCATATAATTGCATAAATAAATCCACACGTAGTACATTAATGGATAAAATTCTACACTTGTTTCACCCATATCCAGAGGTGGCATTTTTTCAATTTTTTTATAGTTGGACCCGATTTTTCAGATTGGGGAGTCACTACATATCCTGGTATGGTATAAATCAAGCCAATAATAGTTCATAAATATAAATATCACCACACGGTTCTGAAATATATGTTTAGGGGGGAATTTTTTATTTTTATATTTCTATTCAAACAAGGATTTGAGATAATGGAATAACTATGTATCATGTTCTGGAATAACTGAAGACATACAATGTTCATGAATGGAATACAATCCATATAGGTGTGAACCATATAAATTTATGGATTTTTTTTAATTTTAATTATTGTTGGATCTAGGATATGAGATCTAGAAATCACTATATATCATGTGATGGATGGAAGTAGGCACCAAATTGTTCTTGAATGGAGAAATATACAGTTATCTCTATCTAATTTTTATTGGGGGTAATAATTTACTTTTATATTTTTGGATGACATTGTATTTGATTTTTCAGTTTCAATGCATATTATGTGATGGTATTAAATAGTGTACATGTAGTTATTGAAATAAAAAATATCCACTCATGTCTATCATATAAACAGAGTGGGTAAATTTATTATTTTATATTGTAGATGGAAACATGATTTATGATCTCGGAATCACAACATAGAATGTGATGTTAGGAATCAAGACATACATAGTTTAGGAATGGGGATATTCTCTATATGGATATAACTAACACATAAGTATGACAATACATTATTTACCATTAACAAATATCTCGATCATGTTCAGTGAAATGCCTTTCGAGAAACACTCTCAATGAATTTTAACGTCATGCGGTGAGAATTCAATCCATGTAATTTAGAATCATCCATCCAATATTTATTTAATGTACACTAACATCATTCCCTATGGAACAAGGAGAGAATGTAGTTTTAATTCACGATTTAAGGACATGAGATGTTGTGAAATTTATATTATTACTGATAAATTTTATTGTGTTCTATAATTTAGAGTCATTCTACTAGGAATTGTAAATATACATTGTTTAGAAACATTCTTATCAGACATAAGAGTCTGGATGATTTCAATAAAATTGACTTCTTAAGGAATCATTCATTAGTAGTAGCTGTAATGTTTACCCCTTCCATTGTGGCCAATGAGTATGATCTAGAAGAATAAGCTGTATATAAAATATTATTACCTTACCACTTAGGATCTATATTTTTATGTTTCCAACAATGTATCATTTGGGTTCTGAGATCATGCTCTAATTCGCCTTGTACGGATGAGTAGAGGTGTAACATTTTAGTGAAGGATCACAAGATTTTATTCTAATGATCATTGATGTCGTGTAGTGTAAAATTCATTTTCTAATAATGTTTTTAAAACAACTACAATATCGTTTTTGATTTACTAGAACCTATGAGTCATCCATAGATCTCTACATGGAGTGAGGGATCATATAATTCATTTATAAAGATATCTTTTGGTTCTATAGACCAATAATAATATACTCAGTTCTCTATAAATACATATTGTAGTACAGTCGACTGATAAAACAAGATGAAAATTTTTCATCCAGGACAACATTACTTTATCATACATTTTCTAATGTATATTTGAGTGTATTATTTCAGACCTCTATTTATCTATTTACCAATTCTAGATAGTGGGGCGATAGGTAGGATAATATATTGTTGTCAGGGTAAAATTTCATTAAATTTAATAATAAAAAGATGTTTTCATTTCCCATCAATATAATGTGAGTTATACCTAATATATACTTGATTGTGGAATTTATAAAGTATTTTATATTAATCATAAAAAATCACATTAGGTTTATTTACACAGGCTATTTCTAATTTAATTTGGTATCTGTAAGGGTTTACATAGTATAATTTGTTTTGTTCATGAATATATAGCTCCACATCATCCATTCCCCATACAGAAAAAATCAATGAAGATTTAGTTGTATATATAATCTTACAGGGTTTTTGTATGATGTTTTCATGAATCAAGGATGCATGGATTTTCTTATAGAATTCAATAAAGACTTGAATCATTGATTTCTTATTCTAAAAAAGCCTATTAATTTGGTGAGAGAGTCTGGTCCCATACTAATGAGCACTACATGATTATATATAGACTTCTTCCATGATGACGAGAATCATTCTTCATGATATGTATCCTTGGGGGATTCCACTAATTATCATTTATAGAGGTATTTTTTGTCAATTAGCCTCTAATGAGAGGTAAATTTCACTACTCATTTTTTATCTTATTATTTTTTCAATTAATCAAATTGGAGGGTCCCCTTTTGGATTTAATATGTTGTGTATACTATGAATCTAGGAATATATATTTTTCATTAGTCCCGAGGGATGTATTGACAATATTGATATCCTCAATGTCACATATAGTGAATTATGAAACCATCCTTCAGTAAATGATTTGGAAAACCACTTCATCAGCATAAGAGTCAACTATGATTGTGGATGCACTCTCATGTGAATCAAAATGATCATTATTGTATCGTGGTACCTAATGAAATTTTGGCTCAAAAGGATATCATTAAATCATTAACATAACCGATGAGAGGGTTAAGTTCATCCATCATAATAAAATTCTCATTTTCCATTTTTTTGACCACTAGCACTGAATACCGTAGAATTTTAGGTTGCATTTATGCCGCTATATGGATACCTATACGATTAAAAATATAGTTTAATTTTCTACTTATTATTAGTGAAGAAATAAAACTATGAGAAATGTTATACAAAATTATTCTTTTTTGTTGGGAAATAAACAGAATCCCAAGACCAACCTTGATGAGTTTCATGTTTTCCATACAATTCAAATAAGAATTTAGAATGCCCCATTACAATACATTTCACATATTTTTGGATTGCCATGTTCATTGAGAACCTATTAATTTGGATGTATTTTTCCACTGATGTATATTCTAGGGTGTGATGTACCGTATGGAAATTTTATATGTTCTTCCCTTTATATAACTTTTTAGAAAACAATGGATGTCGTATTATTGAAAAATATGCACCCATCTATCAAAAAACCCATTCAACCTTTGGTGGGTAGGGGTATACTTGAGTAATTAAACATCAGATACCATATATACATTGTGATGTTATAGGTAATGTCTCAAATTCTTTTCTGCACTGATTAGTGTTAGAAAATTCTTCTTGATATCATAATATGGAGTCTTTGTATGTGGAATTGATTGAATGATATTGAAGTGGCGGTTTTCATTACCCTCATCATTTTTCAATGTGAGGAGATCAATGTGAAACAATTCCATGGATGCTAGGTATATCATAAGTGACATTATTTCAACATTAACCATATTGATCGCTCAAAACAGTATGTACTACTCTATATTCTCATAGGAATATTAGTAATTTTTATCCCATTAATTGGTGGCCCCATTATTTGTTAACATGTTGAAGGGAAGATACTTTAAATCTAACTTATTTATGAAATGTAAAAGGTAATAAAGCTTCCCATGGAGCCCCCTTTGTTCATTATGAATCTAGGAGGTGATATTGTGACTTATTCAATATGAGTTTACGGATAGACCTCAATTACACATTGGCATAAAAAAGATAAGTAATTTTCATTTTGTTACTATGAAAACACACTCTAGAGGATTAATCCTCATACTGTGTGTGTATAACTTGAGGAATTTTGATTGATGATCCTTGATGTGATCACATTTCTATCAAAATTTAAAATCCATGTCATTTGTTTGTGATTGAACATACATGTAGTTGTTTTGATTGAATATAAATCATCCCACACATTCTTAATATTATCAACAATTTGAATTCTTTACATTGTTAAATTAATTATTTTAATCATGTTATATTTCTAATATAATTTTATTTATTTTTTTAGTAATTTTTTACTTTGGAATAATCATATCGGTTTATTCCATGATTAATTTATTTTTATATTTTCTATTTTGATATTTTATAACATTTTATACATGATTTATTTTCGTTTACTATGATAAATATTTGATTGGTACCTTAAAATATCATTAATTAGTGTCTTATAACGTTCTCCAACATACAATTTCTTACATAAATCCCATACATTTTTAATGTACTATAATTAACTTATGTAGTATATTACCTAATTGATGGATTCATATACATGAATAAAATACATGAAAAATACAAATATGTAAATCCCTCGCATAGTGAATCACATACATATGTTCCACACATAAAATTCTTATGTATTGATTCACTAAAGTCTTTTTTCATATATTTTCAATTTTAATACATAGTAAAAAATACCAATGTGACAAACTCATATGTCGTTTTCCAATACATCTTATTGAAACTAAAATATTATTATTTTATGTTGTTTTCATAAATATTATTGTTTTTTAATTGATATTACATGTTTTTACAAATTTTAAAACATTGTTAATATTTTTAATGTGGTGATATTAAATCTTGATAGTCTCTATATATTTATATCTCATTTAAATGTGTTGTTTTGTATTTTATTTATTTCAAATTCACTCATTCTAAATTCATTGGATTTATCTTTTCCCTTATATTATGTATAATATTTTAATTATTTGTATATTTTTTAAAATTTATTTTAAATATGTTTTACTTTTTAAAATTTTTGTCATAAATTAAGCAATTAATATGACATGATATTATCTGTATTTCTCTCCTGGATAATTCATTTTAATATGTTTTAGTATTTTTACTTTTTTAATGGTTTACTCAATTGTTTAGTCTTTATTTCATTTAATTTAATAAAATTTACGATCATTGAATGAAATACACAAACATATTGAATAACGACATGAGGAGTTAATGCGACTTAATGAGATAAAAAGTGTCTATACTCTTTGAACCATCAAGTGATTAAGTAAACTATTTTTACTACATCTGGACAATATGTCAAGGGATGAGAAAAACATCATTTATTTCAACAACCTTGATGATATTATCATGTTGAAAATATATTAATGAAAAAATACATGTGTTTCATAATTCTTTTATTTATTTTATCTTTTTTAGGAGTTTGTAACACTTCTTCCAATCTTTCACACACTCTCAATTTTTACCTTTATTCTTCAACATAAAAAACAATTTATTCTTCTATTCTTCAGTTTGTGAATATTAGATTTTAAATTCGTGAATATTATTCCTAGTAATTTTATTTTCTAATATCATATTGGTAATTTGATTGTGATTCCACACGAAAATATAGTGTTCTAGTTATTATTCCACTAAAAATGATGGTTTTAGTTACGTTATGAATACCCATTAAAAATAATGTTGTTAAAAATAAAACATTCATTCTGTATAGAAATATAAAACTAGATGAGGAACATAATGGATGGAACTATTATAAAAATTCATTGGGTTCATTCTTTATTTCCACTGATAATTCACTCAACATTAGTCAATAATTTAAATAATCAATTTATTTGATTATGTATTTTAATTACTTACAATCACCCACTTCTAGTCAATTTATCATTAACCATTCAAAACAAAAAATTTGTATCATAGCTTAACACTAATAAGTTTAGTTTATCTCTATAATATTTTTTCTCTATATCATTGTAATTTTATCTGATGTTTTTCCTCTTATATTTATATAATATATATTTATTGTCTCTTACTTATATTTTATTTTGATAACATCTTCCTAGAACTCATTGTCTAAGGATAAATATCCTTAGGTTTGTAGGAGTGAATGTAAATGATTTTTTTAATTCGTAGAAGTCAACGCATATTAAGGGATTTGGTTATATAAACATGGAATCTTCAATGGAGTCATACAATCAAATTCAAAATAGAACAATGGTTTATCATGGATAAATATTAAACAGAACCTGAATTTTCCCAGATACACCCACTAAAAAATATACTTAAATATATGGGATAAATTATAATGATTTATATATTTTATATGGTTATCCTAAAAGAGGGGAATTTATTCATGTGTCTTCTTGTTATATTTCTTATGAGATGTTGAAGATTATCTATGTAAATCACCTAGGCCTTGGAAAATTAATTCAAACAAATATTTAAATTATTATAGATGAGTGATTAGACACCATGATGTGTTAATATGAGATTGGAAAAAAAATTCATTAATTCAAAAGAATTGTTAATTCATAGAATTCCCAAAGAAATACTATACAAAATATAGTAATTATTTAATTATTCCTACAATCATTATTGAATAAATATCATATAATGATGTTTTATGTTATTGATATAATTAACATGAAAGAGTACACTCTTGATGAATTTTTTGGATCACTACCTCAATATGAACTAGAAAAGAATAACATAGAATTAGAAGAGACAAAAATGATAAAGCCTATTTTTTAAATATATTAATGTCACTCACTCTTTTATTTTTCTATACTAGATATTAAAATTATTATATGGATATTATTATGAATTAAGACTACAAATTAATAAAAAAGAACATTTTCATGAATTATTTTAAAATAATCCCCCTAAAGGAAATGTTAAGGATGATAATAATGGTACTATTAATTTTAATACTTTAGATGTTACTTTTTCGTTTATAGGAAGAAAGGCCATATCATGTATAATTTTAAAAAGCTAAAAAATAAATAAAAATATCAAAAATAAGGGAATAATCTATATAAAAACTAATGGAGTTAAATTGAAGAATATTATTCTATTTATGATCCTGAAAAATAATATGCTAACATGTGCTTCATGGATTAGTTTCATAAGTTCAGTGGTTATTGATTTTATTACTATTTTGGGATTCTAATTATGATTCTAGAAATCTGAATGTTTTTTAATTAAATGAATAAAAATTAATAATTAAAAATTGTTATTTTCAAATATTTTAAGTTATATAAAATTCTAATGGTGAGTTACGAGTAATGTTTTTTGAAATAACATAATTTTATAGGTGAATAAAATATTAAGAATAGTGATAATGCATCTAATTCTATTGTTTTTTATAATTATACATTTTCTCAATATTTGAATGAAATAATAAAAAAGTAAGGGTAATGTTTTTAGAAAATTTAGTCTATTACTATTGTGTGTCATGAATAATATCATACAATGATGTCTTTAAATAAAATTAATAAATATAAGAATTATATTTGATATGGTAGGAGCTCACCAGAATTGTATCGAAACAGTTTTGATAATAGTAAAAAAATTTATTCTCGTACTATTACTTGTTTTTAATATAGAACGAATGGAAAATATGAAAATGAATATTCTCTTAGATTCAAATTTTTTTTATTTTAATAAAACTATATCCTGAAATAATTAATATATATCATTCAATAAAATACTTTTTGAAATTATTTATCATTAATTAAATTGTTTTTACTTATCCAATTAGACCCAAATTACTATGGTTACTAATATTGTAATGTAATTTGTTTTATAGAAAAAAATTACATGGATGTATCAATAACATCATATGGTATATGGTCAGTGATTTATCTAGGAATATGATAGGAGACCTAATAATGATCACCAAATAAAACAAATATGAGGAAGGAACTATTACATTTTCATATAATTAAAAATGAAAGGAAAAAGGTTTGGGTAATGTTGTTATTTAAAATTCTAATTTTTATCTAGTGTTTTATATATTGATAATCTAAAACATAACATAATTAGTATATCTAACTTTTGTGATGACATAATTGTTGATAATATTCAAAACAATAAGTGTCCAGTTTTAAAATATTATGATTATTTTGTTCTACTTGAAAGAAAAATATTTATATTATTAATTATATTGACACTAACTATTCAACATGTAATGTGATTAAATATATTTTATAAGATGGAAATTTATGGAATTGAATATTATGACATATTAATTTCTTAATTATACATAAAATATATAATAATTATAATGTTCAATAGGTTACCCACATCTAAGAAATAAAAACAACATGTTTTTTTATGATTTTAGGAAATGAAAACAACATAATGGTTCTTTTAGACCTAAAAATAAATAAATTACTAGTATACCTTACAGTTATTCAATATTCATCTATTTATAATTACTAAAATCTCATTCTATTGAGTAAGGAAATATATATTACTTATTTTTTATGAGTATATAATGTTTATATGGGAGTATATTAATGATTTAAAAATTGATAAATTATTTAGATATATTTCATTATATAATTAACATAAAATTGAAAAGTTTTAATGAATGTTTATACTCATCAATATAATGGACATGTATTTCATTATTTATAATGGGAATATTTTTTTAAAAATAATGATTATTTTCATATAATCTCTTCCCTAATTTCACCAAAAAATGTTATTGAATAACTGAAAAATAGTTCTCTTATTGATATATCCAAAACCATGTTATGTGAATAAAAATTTCCAAGTTAATGTTATGAGGAATAAATTTCACCTATATTTTATATATGAAATAAAATTCTTCTTATATCGTTGACAATGAAAAAAATTTAAGAATTATATAAAAATTAAATCCCAAAATATGGAAACGTTAATTTTTTTAAATATTAATTATAATTTATATAAATTTGATGGTAAAATTGATGATGGAATATTTAATGAGTATTATAATAATATAAAATCATATAGAATTTATAAAAAATGAAATATAGTTATTTAAAAATATAAACATTTTATATTTCATTAAAATAATTTAAAAATAAATTATGATTCTAATTCTTTCGTTGATGATTTTTGAGATGTTTATTCTTATTGAATAAAAACGTCAATATATGGATGAATAAATGGGGGAGGGAATACTCTTTCTTTCCTTGATCTATGATCATAGAAGGCTCGTAAATTTCATCATGTTGAAAAAAGATAAATTATGATTCCAATGTTAAAACTAATAAATATTGGATAAATTCCTGAAAAAATATACCCTTTTTATGATTTTTTTTTGAAAAACAATTACAATGATTTAAATTATTATTAATATATAGTTTCTTTATAATAAAATATGAATCAGTTGGTTGGAAATAATTTTTTTCATTAATAGATTTTCTTGAAGAAATGAATTTAATTACAACTGCATTGATCCTTAGAAATTAGATCGATGAATCTAGATACATTTTCATAAATTAATCGATAATTTTTTACCAATTATACTCCCAAAAATGGTTAAATCATTGAGTATTTATTTCCACTTTCTTCCACATTAGAGGCAATTAAAATCTCATAATATTTTTCTTGTTTTAATATATTTAAATTCTATATAATGGATGTTAAAATTTATTTCCTAAATTGATATATAACTGAATCAATTTATTTTTATCAATACAGTACTTTGAAAAATAATTAATTTAATAATAATTTTATTAAATTAGCTAAATAATTTTATTTTTTCAAATGTACACCTATAGCTTAATAGGAATGGACATATTTTCTATATTTAAAAATTGTGTCAAGAATATGTTTTCAATCATATAAATTTTATTAGAATAACTTTAAATTGTACTTTATTTTTAATATTAATGTTGATGATATAGTTTTGGTTTATTCTAGGGAAAATATTTTTATAGATTTTTTAAATTTGATGTAATCATTTTATTTACATGAGTATAATGGAATAATTAAAATTCATTCTTTAAGTGAAAATTTATCAAAACAATTTTGGGATCATTATTAACAAAAATAATTAAGATAATGATCTAGTTAAAACTTATAGTCATGATTCATAGAAATATATGATAATTCTTATGATTACGAGTAATAAATTAGTTGTTTATGGAACCGTATATTGTGTTGATATTATAATTTACATATGAATTATCTGTAGATTTTTTTTTTAATTTCATATACACCCAATATCATGTTTTGTGTTATTCTATTTAATATATTTTTAGATGATCTTAAATCAATTTATTTTATTCTTTAAAAAGAATATTTTGATATGTTAATGGAACTAATATTTTTTATTGGTTATTTTATAAGTATAAATTTTTGAATTAACATGGTACTATGAATATGATTTTGGGGTTTGTAAAATTTAATGAATGTCCACTTAAGGCATATTCAATTTTCCTGTAAAAAAATTAATTTATCATTCTCTAATTTTTTTTCCTCTCTCAATAAAATAAGATGATTATATTTCTGCTAATAGTTTTATTTCAAAACATTTTTAGATTTAGCATAATTTTTATGATTTTGTTATTTTTCATGGTAAATTCAATACTTATTTTGATAATACAACACAAATTTAAAGATTTATGATTCCTTTAAAACATTCTATAAGAAACAATATTAATTTTGTAATTCATACTGTTAGAGATAATATGACTAAGGGAATTTTTTTAGAATTTATTCCTACATAAAATCCACATCAAATAGCTTCACTAATCAAACATAAATTTCTATGTTAAAAAAACATAACATGGCCCTGTAATGTTGGAATAATAATATAGTTTGATTGATAGGTTTAGGTATTGTTTTCATGTGGATAAATTATGAAATTTAAATATTTATTTTAAATCTACAGAATTTGAAATTAGATGTTTTAAATTACATGACTTTATTTTCAATAATAATATCAACGTAATATAAATATATGACAAAATTATCATACATCTTATATAATGTGAAATTAAAATTTAAATATTTAGTTTTTATAATATCTTATTTTGTAAAATATTTCACATTATTTGTGAAAGAAACTATATTTTAATAGTTCTCCTCACTAATGTTGATTCTATGTTTTAAATGGCGATTAATTTATTCGGGCTTTCATTTACATTTTTTTTAATATATATTTATTTTTTTGGGTTCATATTAGAAAGCGGAGTATATTTTTTTATTGATGTTAGGTTTTCCAATAAAACAAATATCTGGAATTTTTCAAAACATATACATGTATATCTTTTTTTTATTAAAATTCCTTCCATAATTGATTAAAAATATTGATTGTTTAATGTTTAAATTATGATCAATTATATTTTTTAATATTTTTATATATATATAACATTTTCAAATTTAAAATTTCTTAAATTATACTCAAAATTTATCATATAAATATATTCTAGATTAATTTATCCTATGATTTCTTATTTTTACAAGTCATAAAATGTTTGAAATGTTTCAATTTTAGTTTAAAAGATAAATAAATAATTTAGGTTTTAAAAATGTAGTTTATATGTGTTTTAAATTTTTCTCTTATATAGAATTTTTTACTAATATCATATGTGACTCCTTTATATTGATTCCCTAAAAAATTAAATCAGAAAAGTAAAAAATTCAGATACATGAATCACATATGTGATTAATTTGGACTAGTTAATCCATTCTATAGTGAATCTCATATGAAATTTTTTACATAAGATTCCAACATGGGGAATAAATAACATTTATTACCTTATTTGAACAATTTTCTTACATTGTTATAATATCGTATTTGATAAAATAATTTGTGACATTTTCCATTGTATCATATTAAAATCCGTACAGAATATAATTCTGCATTTTACGTTTTATTTCACATTCCAAATTACTTCTGGTATAATTTTTATATTTTCAAATTTTTAAAGTATTTAATAATATTTAAAAAATATTTCAAACCAATTTTTTTTTTTATATTTTATGAAATGTTTTTATGATGATCACTTATTGCCCTATATTCACATATAAAACATAAATCCAGCTACTAAAAATTTTGTTGTTTTGTTATATCATTTTCTTCATGTTCATTTTCAATAAAATAATATTTTATCATATTAAACTCATTTAAACATATTTTATTATTTTAAATTTTCTGTTATTAAAATTTTATATTCTCCTAATATTTATAACTGCTTTCTAATAGACTGTTTTTTAATTCATTCATTCTATTCCCTTGGAATTTAATGTTGACCAGTTATTATCAAAATTGTATTAATTATTTAATCCGTTCTTTAAAATTAGTTTGAATAAGTCTTTATTGGTTAAAATTTATATAGTGAATTTAATGATTAATATGAAATGAAAACATATTTTCTCTTCCTCTCTCTAGTAATCTAGTTTCTTCATTAGTATTAGATTTAATTATTCTATAATTTATCACAATGGTGTAGTTGATATTAGTATTCATTTAAATGACTTTAGGATCCTAGGAATAAATAAATAAACTAATAAAAATAATACATGATGAGTATATATGATTTAAATAGAATAATGAAATTCCATACACTACAACCACTCTACTGATATTGTACACTGTTTTTACAACTACAAGACGATATCTCTTGGAATGATAAAAAATTTATTTCAAATATACTACCTTGAAGATAAGAATAATACGATTAAATACTCATGAACCCTTACAGGTGCATTTGTTTTCATCAATATAATTCAGAAGTTTATCTAGTTTCTATAACACCTCTTCACATATTTCACATAATGTATGGCTTCCTATTTATTCTTTTCTATAAAAATGTATTTATTATTCTTTTCTTCAAAATGTACTCCGAGATTCCAAAGTTATTACCATTCTGGTTGTTACAGTCATTGAATAATTCCCTATCTGTAATTTTTTGGGACTCCCAATAAAAAGTAATGTGTCTAGATATGCTTCAAATATTATAATAAAATTTTAATCGAGCATGATTTACTATTAAAAATCATGGATTAAAAAAATGAATCTTTCTCTAATTAGAGATGTATAAGACATTACTAGGTCAACATTTGATGAAACCAGTATAAAAATTTCTTATGATAATTGTTTATTTCCACTAATAACTCTATCATGTTTCATAATTATTTTAACTAATCAATTTATTATCGTTTGACTCTAATAAAATCTATTCACCCACATATGACCATCATCCATTACATAATCTGACCTAACATCATCCACATAAAATTTATATATTAAACAAAAGGAGGTATTACAGATATGATTCATAGAATAATGGTACATATCACCAAGATACATTAATTAAATGGCCATGACCTGATAAAAAATAACCCCTATGTTACTCTAAATGTGGTATATTACGAATCATTGGGGTCTATCATTATTTAATTATACTACGAATATTCATCAATGATAGAAATGTATTTGAAGGAACTAGTTGAATAAAAAAATAATTATCTAATTAGAAATAGGAAATAATCCTTTGATATCTGTCTATTAATGTCCAAGAAATAATTAAATACCTTTATCTTCCCATTCTATTTCTTGATGAGGACAATATTAGATAGTCATTTTGGCTACTGCACATACTTGAAATTTTTTTCTATGATCAATTATTTGACTTATGATTCAATATTAGTAGTATTATTAGAGTAAATCCACTTTGATGACATCTTTGGACCTTGATGGTTATTATAAAAGACTATGTGATGTGTATCCACATTGGTGTTTATCTCGAGCATGTCTATATAATTCCAAGTGAACCTGTGTTAATGTTGTGTTTGTAATGATATATATGTCTCCTTCTCCTGAATGGGAATGGTGTCGCCAATCATATTTGTCTTCAAGTCTTCTTATATTCTCATATTCACCTACCTGAGCTCACCGATAGTGGTGGAGATTCTATCATCAAATGTGGGAGGAACGTTATTTTTGACTTCCATTTTTTATTCCACCTTTATGTATATAATATGATCCTATAGTATTTTGAATAGTTTAGTTGAATACTCAACCCTACAAATATAATAGATACCATGGTAATATTCATTATCATATTGAGATACCAAAGTCATCATGGAGAGATTTTCCTGCTTATAGTTTTCGTTTATGAACCCTAAAAAGGTAGGAATATCTTGTAGATATTGGGTTTTGGAAAATATTTTAAAGGAATCATAATTTTTTATAATGGAATGAGAGAAATATCATATCTCAATATATAATTAGACTCAACCCCTTAATATGAATACACATTATGATTTGAAAATACCATCTCATATACATCAAGAAATTAATTCTATGATTCATGGCCACTTTAAAATACTATGTATACTTAGTTAATTAGGATTAATGAAATCATTACATTATTTTCAAGATTTCTCAATGAAGTTTTGTTGTATTGGTCTCATTCCATTTAGGGAAATAGCATGTCTGTCATTTTCTACCCTTGGATATTTGTATTCTTACTTGTAGTAACCAATATTATTATATAAAGCTTCAAATGATTCAAAGGGGAAACTGTCACCATTTAGTATAGTGACTTTCCTATATATAGTGTGTTTCAAGAATTGAGGGAATGTTTAAGGTACAAATATGTGTCTTTGAAGACATTTTCTTCCAATAAAGAAATTGTATATTGTGTATTCATATATAACAATCAACTCATTATTATATATGAGATTCCCAAAACGGGACTTGAGTTTGATCACCCTAGATGGCCTTTATAAACTATAATCATATGATTTAGTGATTATTGAGATCATCTAAGCATGTTACTTCTTTTAATGTAGTTCATTGTTCATGATTTCAAATATTTACTTGACTCGCCAGATTGACGACCTCTTCACAGATTATGTATTATCAGCCACATAAGGACGTCTACGGGGTTAAAATTTCTATTTTAGATAAAGAGACCAATTTTCCACAAAATCATCATTTTGGAAGAGCATCAGTTTCATGCATTTTATAGGTCAACAAGGTCGTGTAATTTGTATAAAAATATTTATCCAAATTACCCATTCACAACTACAAATTTTTGTAACCCTAGACCCTCATTCATTAATTAAATGTTTTTATCGAAATTAGGGGTTATAATTTAATTAATATGTTTAGATCATAAAATAATGGGTTCTAATCCCATTTTCCATGAAATTAAGGATTTTATCTCTTTAAATGAGGATGTCTACATTGAAGCAATCTTCTTCTTATTCATTTAATTATAATGTTTGTTTTTTATAATAAATTCTCTATTTATACTCAATTTATTTTATTATTTAGTTTTATTCTTCCATAATCATATTTTGTAGTCTATAAATCATCTATCAAAAAATAATGTGTTTATAATTATTCTTATCATATCCACATGAAAAAAATTGATATGATGACGTTAACATCCATTGAAGAGTTGTTTTTCATATCAATTGTTCTAATTATCTTCTTCTTCAAATATTTATTTTCAGTCAGGTAGAAATTATTGTGAACATAATATGATATATGATTTGAGATTTAAAGATAAATGAAACTAATAATTCAATTCAACAATAAATAGAAAACATTCTGGGACTAGTAATTTGTGAATTGAAACAGTGTGATCTTAAACGATAAAACCAAACAATACAGTCTCAATATATTTCGTTCAAATGAAATCACACAACCCAATTCATATTAATATCCATAATAGATATATTACCTATTTTTCTTCTTACCATAGGTAATCATTGGAACAATATTTAGTGTAGGGTTCTGCGATTTCACGTTCTGAATCTAGCCCATGGTTCAGTTTATTTAATCTTTGTAGTAATGTTAAATACCTTTGGTTGTGAGGGTTATCATATTTGGGGATCATAATTAATTGGTATTCATTTTAAATAATAATAATTAATTTGAATTTGAAGTGGTATAGTTTAATTTATTCCACCTATAATAATATTTAATGTGAAAATAATTTTCCATTGTATTTTCTCAATCTCACATCAATAACCACAAAATACTCAATCATCCTGGAGAATAATTCTTATTTATTTATAATCATCAATAAACACACCATTAATCATATTTATATATTCCATTCACCTTTTTTGGTAAAAACATTAATTCTTGTTATATTTACTACCTCTTTGAGAGATTAACTTGGTCATCCACTATGTGGCACCTAATTACCCAAAAACCAAACATTAATTTAGATACATTGTGATAGTGACTTTAAAATTACTAGTAATTCTATTTCGTAAAATATATTATTCAACTAATTAGTGGTGTTTTTTTAATTTTCATTTAATTATATTAAGTTACATTTATTTCTTACACCTTTACCCATTCTCATATTTTATTCTATTTTTGAACAATCATCTAAAAATTATTATATGATTATTATGGTCTATTTTTCTATATATACTTTTTATTTTTCATTGATTTGTTACCCAAACTAATCCAAATGATCTCATAGATCATTATCTTGATATTTATCACTTCCTTAGGTCTAGAATCTAATTGTCTTAGTCTATAATGATTTTAAACATTCACTTAGTGAGGAAATTACTCCATTCTAGGAAGATTTAAATTAGAATCCCTTCTATGTCAGACATAAAACTATATTGAATGGATTAAAATAATTACAATCTAATTTTATTAACAATTATATAATTGGATATTCCAAACCTTAACTCTCATGCTAATTTAATTAAAAATCAAAACCCTGAATCATACATCAAACTAAAATCATGGTTAATTCACCATCTTCAAAAATTTAATGACCTTACTAGTGAGGATCCAAAAGAAAACCAAAATGAATTTAACATAGTTTTTTCAACCATTAATTCATGAAATGTATTAGATGTTCAAGGAAAAATATTTTCATTCACATTCTCACAAGATGGAACCATAAAAGGTATGATTTATTATATTAAACTTCAATGTCTGACATGTTGGGATGATTCAAAACAAATTTTCTTATAGATTTTCCCTACATCAAGGACCACCACCATTATTATTGAGATCAAAAGGATAAATAATGATCAATGGGAGTCAATGTGTGTGTAATATAAGAGATTCAAAATTTTGTGTGCATTTAACCAACATTACCAAATCAGTGGGAAACTCCTCATCCATAGTTCTATAAAGACGCAAATTTATGGATAGTAGTATGGGGGATTTTTAGGATATAGGGAAATTTTTAAAGCAAACACCAGTAGATGCATGTGAGTTGATTAATAATATTTAACAATACATATAATTATATAATGATTAAGGTTTCCTAAAAGTTATATGAGCACATTAGGAAAGACCATATTTTGTATAAAATAATTTTATTAATACAATGTTGGATGATTTCACCACTATAATGGGAAAAATCAACTAATCTCAAAATACAAATGAACCCCATCATAAGAGGCCATGTGGAATTTATATTGAAACAAACCACCAAACAGACTAATTAACAAAATTAATAGAGATAGAGGATAGTGAATTTAAATTCTGTGGGAAATGGTATCATCAATAAAACAAAAAAATCCCAAGGAAATGTGTGATCCAATTGAACCATCATATAATCAAGTGTAGAATGCTCAATCCGACATGAGGTATGGAATAAAAAAATTAAACAGATCCCTATATAAAAAACCCCCTTAACATCTTTCTTACCGACAAGGTTTTCAACAACCCAAAAGGATTTTTAAAGACAATTTATCAACATGTCAACAATAGAAATAAAGTTCAAAAATTATGGTAGATTCTAAGATTGATGAAATTTTGAATTTAATTTTTCTAAAATTAATAGAATGACCATATGAGTAATGATTTAGAGTTGGGGAGATGAAGAAACAAATGAGTCATATTTCTACCACAGTCTATAAACTAATAAGTGAGAACTTCTGAAATATTTCATCCCAACATACTCCAAATCCCCACGATAATGTATGTTCCTTCGAAATGAGAAGTGTAATGCAAATGATAGGAATTTTTACATAATTTATTTTAGTAGGATTCAACTCAACTCCCTATAAGGCCCATTCAATTCTAACTAATGATGATCCAAAGGATAATAAAAAACGTTAGAAAATGATTGATGAGGTTTCTCTAAAACCACATCTATTTAAAAATAGGTATATAGAAACCTATAATATAGATGATGATACGGCGAAAAAATAGGTTGTATATACATTCAAGTGTTGTTAGATCAATATCCCTCTACATGAATCAATCAATCTAATTCTAATGTATTCCATAAAAAAACAATATTCAAATATAAGTGTAAAAAACAATTGAGAATATAAATCGTTGGAGGAATGTTTCTTATCACATCACAAAATCCATGGTTATTCTAATAAATATCCTCACTCCCCATGAAATTTACCATTCAATGAACCATATGGTTTTTTTATTTATATGATGATATATGTGATTGGGGATCCAAGATTAATATCACGATTCACTCTATTTTTTCATCCCTGATAGTCAGTGAGATGAATACTAAATTTTTGGTGTTGTAACTAGTGAATAGGTCCATAACATAGCATGGGGAGTAATTTAATATGCCCTTGTTTGGGAAAGGTACATGATCCAACCTTTGATTTCTATGTGAGAAATATAGAGGTTGGTCAGGTAGTTTCGGAAAATCAATCATTAATGGAAGTCCCTTTTAAAAAATTTCAATAAAAATAATAAATTCCTCTCAGAGTTCACGTTATATGTATTTTTGAGATGATATTGTATGATTTAATATTTCAAATGCCAAGAAGAACCCATTAGAAGACTATTATTTTATTATTTACTCCCATTGCATACCATATTGTTATGATTATACAAATATTTATTTCCATATTTTTTATATGGGGATATTTACTTGCTTAGAAATCATTAGAATTAGTTCCACTTTAACATCTCAAAATAATTTCACAACATTTTCTCATGAAAATGAATAAATGATTTTTGATTCTTTTGTTTTTTCTATTTGTTTTTTAATATTAATATTCTGATTAGGACATGGGAATTAATTTTATAGAATTATATGACTTTTTATTCGCTAATATTGGTAATTTGTATAAATAAATCATCATTCATTGTGTACATATATTACATCCCACAATATTTAAATAAATATAGAACCATCCTAAAATGAAACTCAAACTATTTCCTCAAAATTTGAAAGAGAAAAATCTGATGACTAATAAAAGATGGCATTTAATAATTCCAAATAACATAATATCTGAGCAGAAAAAGAACTTCCAAATATTTTAAGGTAGTATGTAATGGAAATTGGGTGGAACATAGAATAAAATATATGTATCATACCCTAAATTTTAATTAATACAAGTATTTTAGAGGATTTTTTTCAAAACCATTTAGGTATCCACAATGAAGAAATAACCTCACACTATTCGAATTTATGAAAAATTAGGTGAATATTTTTATGCATGATTTATTCACCGCATTTTTTACACATAATGGTTTAGCCATGTCCATTTTGTACAAAATACAATTAGGTTTACTATTATACATATTGAAATTGATGAGTTAGTTTATGTAGGAGTACAAAATTTTGTATACTATTCATATATTTATTATCCTGAATCGCTCCTCTTGTATAGACCATAACCAACTACCATACATTGGCCAAATCATATAGATAATTTTACATAGGAAAACTATTTATTATTTTATTTTTTCACTTTTTATTTTAAGGGTCCTGTTATAGTATAGGGAAAGGGGAAGACAACATTTACCATTTAGTTTGATATATTTTATCACCAAAGGATTCCATTTGTAATTCATAACACCCCAGCTTCCATAGTGACGTGTATAATTAGTATCTTTAATGAAATACTTGATAATTTAATGGAGGTATTAATCTATTATTACACATTGTAGGGGTCCTATTTTTATGAGTTTCTCAAAAGTTTGTTTAAAAAATTTCATGGATTCATTGAAAATAACATGGTTTTGAAGATAAAAAAAATGGTATTTCATGGTAGGGAAAGGAATATCCAAAATTCATGTAGTCTAAAAACATGGTATTGAGTTATATATATATATAAGTTATATATTTATTCATCCTTGTCATATCATACATGTGTGCATTATGTTAGATCATTCCATAGACATGATTGTTTTTATTGATGCTTCAGAATGGATTTCATTAAGATAGCTTTGTTGAAATCTTGATCTCCTCAAAAATATATTGAATTATTTATTTGTGATTTATATAAGATATAATTTTATAATATAAATAATATTCTCACCACACCCTATATCGTAAAACCCCCGTAGTAGGACCTATCAAATGATCTTATTTGTAATGTATAAAACATTGTAGATGGATCAATCTTATATGATTGGGTGGAATGGAAGTCTCATGGGATTACTTATGCATTATTGACTTTAGATTCAGCCTAATAAAAGTAAAAAACATTAAAAGAGAAATTTAATGTTATTAATATTTCTTTAGATGAACTCATCTATATTTTTTTGGGATGGAATGTGGTTGTTTTATCAGATCATGAAAAATTGAGGTTCCTCTAAAATAATTCAGATGATAACCCATGAATAATTAATTATATGCTCTCTTTTCCAGACATTAGAAATTAAATAACGGAAAATAAGTTGTTAGAGAACATCATGTGTGACCACATGATAAGGATCACTCACATATTGGTTCTTGATACCATAAACTAGGTACCACATTGGGACACTTTCCAAAATGGGAAACCCTATGTCGTCTTAGGTACACATCCCAATATTTTATATTTACTGTATAACTTGGATCCATTTGAAATTATTCAAAACATAATGAATTACCAATTTGAAAATTTGAACTATTATACTAGGATCTATTTTTTGGATTATCCATAACAACGTCGCATTTTTAGTGACCATACCCTTTGAGGTTTTTCCTGATCTGGATTTTGATTCTATTTATTCATTATTTTCACAAATATATTTATTTTATAAAATTTTGAACACTATTTTTGTCTTCCAGTGATTTAGAATTTGGTAAATATTATCCTAGATTATTTTATCATGCGCATTTTATTTGTAGGACGTGCTCTAATTACAAACACACTTGAATCCATTAAAGGAGACATGATATTCCACACAAACCCTTATTAGTTTATGATATTTTTTATGTATATGGAATTAATTTTATGGGTCCTATTCAATCATAATTTGGGTTCCTATGCAGTTTTCTTACTATTGATTAGGTTATGAAATTAGTGGATGTTAAGGCCACCAAGATTGAAGATCCTCATTTTGTATAGGATTCTTTCACAGATAAAAAATATATTATATTTGGAGTACCGAAGGATATCATCACTGACCTTAGAAAATACATTTTCAACCAAAATTTGGATTTAATCTATCAAATATATGATGTGACACATAAAACATCTACTTTATACCACTCCAAATCAAATGGATATGATGAGGATCAAAATCACGAGTTCAAACCCTATTTTGAGAGAACAGTGTAAGAAAATATAAAGGATTGGAGAAAGTTCTTGGATGAGTCACTATAGGAGAGTTGGATGAAATTAATAACAACCATGGGTATTTTCCCATTATGAATATTTTTTGTTAATTCAGGTCGGGTTCTTGTTGAGGTCGGGCATCAGACATATTAGGATACAAAGATATGTAATAGAGATATAGCCCAAACTAGAGATCAATGGAAATTATAAATTCAAGAGCATGAAGAGGTTCTATTATCATTATATGAGAATGTAAGGATCTAAAATAAATTATTAAAAGATTCACATGATATAATGATCCAAAAAATATTGTTTAATGTATGATAGAATATATTCATCTATATTTCATGAATGAAGATGACTCTTAGTATATTGCACTCTAGATTTTTTTGTCCTTATGTCATATCTAAATTATTTTCAGTTGTTTTTTAGGTCAATTGGGGGGCTATAGGAATTGACCATATAGTAAACGGGTAGTAGTTTATGTAGTACATTGTGGGATTCCCTACACATGCAGTTCATTCCATCACACTATATAAGCCCACCACCACTATATAATATTAGGTTTCCCCTAACCATTTCACTTCTATACTACTTTTATGATTTAAAATTATACATTTCATGTGCATTTAAAATATAATTGGATCTCATTGATTACAATGTTATATTTTATGTTTGGGTGATGGGACAAAATATTATGGTAAATTTTTTAGATCATGATTTTTTTCTTCTTGTTTTCTATTTAATTTAAATAAATAAAAACTAAAACATGTAACATGATCATGTACATGTGGAAAATATGAAAAAATGAAAGTTTTCAAAATTCATTGGTATAATAATTAAATTTTTTATCGTTTCATCAGTTAGGGTTTATTTTTATTAAAATCAGAGTCATCGATAATATTATAGGCTATGTCATTATGAAATCATTTCGATTTTGACACCATTATTATTGATATGATTTCATGGTTAATTTTTTTCATTGATTTATCAACCCAATTTTTCACACAACCATTACATGTAATATTTTCTAACACAATTTAATGTGTAGATTAGTTTTCTAAAAAATTCATCTTATATCAATGGTTGATTCATATATTTTTTCTCTTCAAATAATTTTCATTACATAACATAATTTACCTTTGCTTTTTTAGTTGATATCCAACATTTACAAACATTCAAAAAATTAAAAATTAAAAAAATAAGAAATTATATTAATTAATATGATATTAATGAAATGTGTAAAACATGGGGATTTCTAGGTAGATTGTAGAATTTTTGACATTTTGAAATGCTAATGTGAGTAGGTATTGAAATTGTACTGCAATGGAAGTCAGAACAGGTTTTTAGGATTATACCTTGTAAAAAAAATTGTTTAAAAGAGATGAATATATTGTATAAAGGGTAGATATATGATCTTCAAATTTTTGGCACACACACACAAGAAGAATTAATGTCATGGTTGACCCATAACTTATTTCAATATCATTAGTGTCATTAATCTCTTAAGAATTTATTTTGATAATATTTATGATATAATTAAATTTATATTAAATAATATTGACTCTTGAAGATAGTATTTCATTTCTTATATTTCTATTATATATTAAGAAATTCAAACTTCTATATCTTGTAAAACAAATTATAGCATTCAATTCATGTGACTTTTCATACGGTTGAAAAATTGTAAGGGTGGTAGAGTTAATGAATAGAAAATTATATAAATTTTTATTGATAACAAATGATATAATATTTTCACATTGTGTTATATATGATTATTTATTAAATATTTCGGATTAAATTATTCATTCTCAAATTTGTCGAAAATTATCGTTCGACCAATTAAAGTGCATTGTATGAGTTTTTAATAAATATATTATGTTTATTATTTAAACATGATTTTATTGGATTGATTATTAATTTAATGGGATAAAACATTAATTGAGATCATTAAGTATGGAATGTGAATTGTTTCCCTATAAATACACCATCAATTCAATGATGGTCTGGACATGGAAGATTGTACACCACATGACCATTTAGGACACAAATTCTATATATGAAATTTTATTGTTATCAATTTGATTGTAGACATTTTTCCCAATTATGAAAAAATAATACATCTAAATGGATAGATGGTTCAAATGTTTTTTAGGAATACATAGCAAATCAAATTAGTATAGAATTTTTTGATGAATTTTCATTTCGTACCTGAAAATTCATGAAACAATAGACACCCTTCCACTCTGTAAATGTGTTTTTCCATCATTTATATGGGTATGGATGTGAATCAAAATTTTGAGGGTAGATGATATTTTACCACACTCCAATTCTCCAAGCAATTCAATATGGTACTCTCATGAAAAAATGATACCTTAAATGAATCCTTATTCATCTTTTTGCCATTATATTGTCTATGTTATATAATAAACTCTCCATTTATAATATATTTAAATATTACTATTTAAATAAATTATTCATCAAAATACCTATTTGGGGTGTAAATATAATGTATAAATTAATTATGTTATACTATTTGTAAACCCTTCCAAATGAAAAATGTTTATACGATGACTACACCAGCCATGGAAGTGTAGTTCTTCATAGATACTAATCTAAATAAAAAACTATAAAATTATTTATTTTTAATCAATGATATATAGTAATTAATATAATTTTATCAATAAATTTTGTTTTTAAATCAAAATATACTAATAATGTCGTTTAATTATATTCATAAAACATACAATGTCAAATAATGTGTAAATTTTAATAGCACAATCAAATTTAGTAAAACTAAATATGAGATCAACTTGTAGAGTTTAAATAAAATAACAAAACTAAATTCATAAAAATTTATATCATGGTTAGCAGACTGAATTTACCATTGACTTTATTATAGCATTAAAATAAAAATCACAATAGGGTTCTATGATTCCATTTTCCGAATCTTTCCTTGGTATTAAATTATTTCATATTTTTTTATTAATTTAACTCCCATATGTTTCAAGGGATAATAAATTAGGGGATCATAATGAAGTGGTGTTTAATTTAAATTATAATGAATACTAATTAATTAACTATGTATATCTAGATTTATTACTCATTTTAAATTTTTTTAAAAAAATACCCAATCTTCTCATTGAGTTTTCTCAATGTCATTTTTCAAATAAAAAAAATATAATCTTCCAACATATATATAGAAACATTGAAAACATCAAAAAATAACATCATCAATATATGTATTTTATTGATTCTTTATTTATTTTCATAATACGTTTATAAAAGTTGTTTTAATTACACCCACTTTTAGAGATGACATTGTTCATCCACTCTTCTACACCAAAGCACCCAAAAACCAAACATCATATTAGAGTTCCCATGATAGAGAATGTTGATGAAATCTACCATTTTAGTTCTTTTTTAAGGTATCATAGGTAATCAATATCATTACTATAGTAAAACATCCATTCCTCTTTTGGGGGGATTTTTACTCCACATGGATGTGAGTGTGGTGTTGAAAAACTATTCCATTTATACTTAGAAGTGTTCCAATATAGAGGTGGTAATTATATTTATTGAGATGTTAGTTTCTAGATCCTCTATTGATTAAACATGCGTATATCCATAGTGGGTGCATCCAAATCACCTACTTATCAAGGAATGGTTTCAACATTACATCCCATAGTGATTTTGTCATGGTCTATATCAACAGATGCGCTGATGGGGATGAAATTCACTGAGGTGCATCAGGAAATTTTATATATCTCATTACACTTAATGGAATATAATTATTCATCTATTGTTACTCATTATTTTATGTTTTCATTAGGTTCATTACTCTTACCACCTTCAATATTGGACTATTTTATCTTATAACCATAATGTGTTGTGATTTCATATTCCAAAAAATCCTCTCATATTGGCCTATGAATAGGTATTTTAAGGGGGGTTATGTTCATAAAAATTTAATTTTTGAAAAATAGAAAAGGTGTTTCTTGTAGTTGGATGAATTCATGGGATTTCATCCATTGATATTAATCTGCTATCATGGAGAATATGGATTCCTTCTCATGTGATTATAGTGATAGAAATACCTCAAACCCTACGGATTGGGGGTCCTTTAAGGCTAGTATTGCCACATTATGATCATTTTTTTGATGATTTTATATTTCTCGTGAAAAATTTAGTGGATCCTAATACATAAATTGATATATAAATAACCCACACCTAAGGGATGGGGTTGATATAAACCCACTATAGATTTCTCAATGACTGCCTTGGGTGTGATGAACCTAGTGGAAGTAATTGAGATACAAATGATTCTAGACCTATGGGATGGGGTTGGTTCGCTACTTACATAGGTATTTCCTAGATACCCTCTGGGGTTTTATCCCTATGGGTTGATGTATTTTTAACCATTCACATATCCCTTTCATATGGGTTTACTCCTAGATGAATTTTATAACGGATGCTATTGTGAACCATTGGATTTGGAACAATTTCACTCTTTCATGATCTTGGGGAAATGGATACCTATGATATGTGTCAGTTTCAACTAGATTTTGTAGGGTAGTCCACAAATTCTACTTTACGATCTAAAAGGTATCTCATTTTCTTATTGGCCGAGATTAGGAGTTTATTGGCAGACCTCTCCCTTTGTTCATGATGTATCTACATCCTCAATGTGGGGTGGGGGTTTTCAATATACTTATCAATGGGACTTTACATTACCTGGTTCCTTGATTTCTGTTGTGGATATGACATTAGATGTTTCCATAATGGTGGAGTTGTAATGTTTCACGGGCATATAGTAGTTTACCACACAATGCATTCCCTATCATTAGATATAAATATCTAACAAGGACTCAATTATAATTTACCAAAGTGTTGTGGAGAAATGTCTCCAAATATTTTTTAAATTATTGTAGTACATTTATATTATTTTGTATCAGGCCATAGATTTAGAATCTAGTTCGATTTGATAATAGATTATTTTTATCATTTGATGGATACCCTTCTATCCTGGATCAGGGAGGTGTCTATACTTTTACCAATGACGATTATCCTATATGTTCTAGAATATTTAAGGAAGTAAATACTTATATAACTATATGGTATCTCATATTCAGAATTGTAATGATCCAAGACATTGTAGGGAGGTTTTTTTCTAAATAAATCCATCCTTATGTCCATTTCATCCCCCTTCTTATATGAAATATATTAATAATCCTAGTTAGATGATAATGCTTTCTTCTCTAGGTCACCTACTTAACATGGTTATGTGATGTAGAAAATTTTTGAGGAACTATATATATTTAACCATAAAGTTTTGAGGATCTATATATATGAATGTGTCTATGATTCCAGGACCTTTATATATGAAGGTTTCTGGAAAAGGGGTGGATTTCTTCATCCTTGAGAGGTTGACTAAGTTTTATGTTAGTAGTAGAGTCTATGTGATAAAACATTTCATTACATTGAGGAGGCCTATCCATGTATTGAATTCTTTCAGAATTTTAAGAAGAGTTGAATGACCATTGATTTTGCGGATAGACATCATATTTTTTCATGGAATATAGAGTTCACATGAATTTGGATATGAGCCACATTCTACTTTTTATCTGAATATATTGAATTCCCTTTTGAGGTTGACAAGGGATATGAGAATTATATATTATGGTCTCTAAAATTTGAAAATATATATTTGATGTTATGATGATATGATCCCATTATAACGGTTCTAGTGTATTGATAGGATTTTCTTTTATCAGAATGAGTTGGTTCCTATCCTTGGATATATGATGGATTATTCTAGTTAATCCTATATGATGTGAGGGAATGATAAGAGTTAAAATATGCATTCCACAATATAATATCCCAATGGAGCTATAGAATTGGATAAGGATTATGAGCCTCCACTTATAAAGTCTCTACAGGATGTTGGGGATGTCATTCATCTATAGAAGTTAGGATATGAACCATGCTTCCCATAGATGATGAAATATGATGAATATTATCTTGAATTGGAAAATTAGACTACTCCTCGGTGATTTTCATAGTGTCCTAACGATCCTTTGTTTGAGTCACTAATATAAATTGGGCTTTTAACAGTTCTTATAAGATGAATTTACTAGGTATATATATTCTTTGAAAATATATGAATTTTTAAATTGTTATATTTATAAAACCATGTAAAAATTTCTAATAATGGATCTACTAATAATGGGTGTAATTTTTTTTGTTCATGTCCTCATTTTTCGGCCCTCCCCCTTAATCAATGCCTCCCCACCCCTTTATCAGTGCGTTAGATAATCCCACCCTCCAACGTGCGCACTAGCATCCAGAAAGTTTCAAAAACGACACCTACAACTTATACACCTCCACCATTTCCACACCACAATATAATTTTGTTTTAGATTTTATGATATATGTATTTATTTATTTGGTTATATTTCATTACATTTTTATCCAAATATTTATATATGTGTTTATATATAAGTTTATATATAATTTTCAACACATATAAAAAATATGTTTGTGTGTGTATGTATGTGTTTTTAAATACAAACAAACATTCATATATCATATATATGTATATATGAATTTGTAAATATAAGTATATATGTTCATATTTATTTACATATATTATATATTTATATTTATATTCATATATTAGAATATATTGATAAATATATATCTATTTATCAACAGATATAAACAAATATATATATATACACATATATATTTATATTTAATACGTATATTAATATCCATACATTTTTAAATTAAATAAAACAAATATTAGTTTTAAATTAGTAAAGGATTATATATTAGAAATATATTTTATATGTAAATACATTTACATATTTATTTATAAAAATAAATTTTAATGTATGAATATATAAAAAAATATGTATATATTGTAATATATTTGATTATAAATTAAAGTAAATTTTGAAAAATGATAAAATTTATAATCCAATATGTCAATATGAATTCAATCCCTGGGAATAAATTTATTTCCCACTGAAAAATGGAAAAAATATCAACTTTAACAGGGCTAAAAGTCCTTAAAATGATAAAAAATTTAAACTTCCCTAACAAAATACTCTATTTCGGATGCTTTAGGAGCCATTTTTTGTCCATAAGTAAAAAATGAATTGGGTACCGTAAGGTAAAAATCATGTAGAACTTATCAAAAAATTTATTTGATATGTCGTAGAGCCCAAGCAGATACCCTAATTAATATTTATATCTGTTTGAGGTATAAGTTTTATTTTCAACTTATTTTAGATATATTATTGATTTTTTTTATTTTTTTATCATATATTTTTTAAAAACCATTAACCAATAATAATTAAAAAATTATTAATTAATAATATTTTTGTTAACTTTATAAGACATTTTTTCTAAATATCTTATACATTATGTGTTAATTCCAATTTAGCCTTATCAAAAACATATTATAAATATATATGCTATATTTATATCCATATAAATATATTTATATATTAATATATTATTTTTAATGATATATAATATATTTTGGAAAGATAAATGTCATTAGAGCTAGTAAAAAACACCTTCTCAAGGGGGAGCATTATCAACCCTTCTAAAAAGGTCATAACAATGATCCCCCCTTTACAAGTACTTTTTTTAAAATAGTAGTAAATGAATCATTTTATTAGATTTATTTATTAGAATATATTATGGTTATGCGTCCATTATTATATTTTTTCAAAATACATAATAAAGGGTGCACTTTAATAGTGTTATTTTTAGTACTGTTAAAGACCCCCCATTGATAGCATTAATAAATAACTGCTAATGGCCCCTTTTAATAGCATATTTTCTAGCACTGAGAAATGTGGTTTTATCTATTAATTTCACTAGTTCTGTGAGAACCATTGTACTAGATAAAAATATTTTTTTAGTAGTTATTAAAGAAATGTTCTCAGACTCAAGCCCCTGTATTATGATACTATTCGTTTTTAAAAGTTTGTGCACCTATCTCGAGGCATGTTTCAAACTGGGATGGTGATCCCCAATTGGAATGAGGATATGAGAACAGACTAATGCCTCTTATTTTACCAAAATATGATAATAATACACCTAGATGGGAGTAAAAAATTATGGCCACATGTTCATACTGATCATGGTGATATGCAACTCAGAATATCAGGAGTCAAATATTTGAATACTTTTTTATCTATAGCAGTGTCGTAATATACCTATGGAGCTCGTCTACTATTTTTATAATTTAATGACATGATAGAAATGTTCATAATGAAATGTAGGACTAAAAATTCATAGTCTCCATTATAAACTAGTAGATGTATTAAATTAAGGAGGGGATATAATCCAACCCCTATTATTCACGTTCTATCAGAATATACTTATAGAATTTAAATGTGGGGGAAGGGAATCATGCCTCCCCCATTCTTATTATAGTAATATGTGGGAAGACATAACTTGAGTGATAATTGATATAATCCATCCCACTACCTAGTATTGAAATATAATAACATTCAATAATAGTATAAGTAGGGATATGATCCCACTACTAACTATAAATTGCATTACATTCCCCTGAAGACCACCTTGGTACCCATTCATGAGTGTCCTGGGTGGAAATTTGTTAGGTGGTTCTCTCGGCGAGCTACTGAGTGGAACCATTCATGGAATATCATAATATATGATAGATCTAGAGTTTAATCCTTGGACCACCATCCAAAAAATGTAATGTGATTATTTCATGTTATGGTTATAAGTATCCTAAGTGATTTGTGGGGCCACATGTGCCACAGATATCATTTCACAATTCCATAAAAGAGAAACCGTAGTCATATTTAGAGTTTTGAGACCTTTATTACTATATTAAAAGTTCAATAATGGACCATTTTTGTTGTATTACCAAACCATTCAACTCACCAACAAAAGATGATGGATTTGTGGGGGTGAATTAGTTTTCCCAACCTCGTAGGTTAAATACAGTAGACGTGGTTCCAAAACATTATTTTGATGAAGACATGATATCAGGTCAATAATTTATTTTGGTGACTAGTATCTATAGTCATAGTGAAAATAAGGATAATGGTCACCAATCAATGCGTCATCACATTTGTGAAAATGTCTCAAACCACTATACAAGTGTAAAATAATTGTCCATTACTATTCCCAATTGATAATTTTTTGTGTGTGTGATTTTCACGTCGAGTATGTCCAAATTCATGGGTACCCCAAAAATAAATATTATTTTAAGGATTTAACATCTTGTATATTATTTTCAATTACGTAGGGTATTCCCATAAAAATGGAATGATGCATAGTGAATTGATCATTTTTATTATCTCATAGATTCATGTTTGGTTCACAGTTTTTGTTTCCATCAGATATAGTATAGTGCCCCGATATTGGAAGACATGAAGCAGAATACCTATAATGATTCAGTTATTCTTTCATTACTATATTTCACACTAGATTCATAATTCATTCACTTTTGACGACATGGGGATGATGATTGATTGTGTGGGGTTCAAATAAGGTTTCAAAATCATTCACATTGGGATCCCTGTTTTTAGATCACATGGAAACTTCAAAATGATCCCACATCCATATAATGTTACGGATCTTATTTATAATGAAACATATTCATCTTTGTTTTCATTCCCAACTACATATAGGAACTCACATTGGTCCATAGGATGGTCGGTCAAGCTCATCACACCTTTTATGGGGAAATTTTTACCAATTCTGAGACTCAATTTTTGATTTAAGATATATTTGTAAATCACAACCAAATATTGATACAAGACAGGTTAATCTAATAAAATGATATAGTTTGGAGTCATGTGTTTAAAGGGATACTATTAATTTGATAATTTTTATGTATTGGAAGCACTCCATCCCTTTCATGTTATTTAATAGTAATGGGTATCTTATTATATTGTGAATCCATATAACTTGGAACGATGAAGTTTTCTACCTTTTTAGGTTGTTATTAAGGTTTCATGGTTGGTATTGAACCTTCAGGAAGTTGAGTATGTGTACAACGTATAATAGGAATCAAAACACATGTATTTCATTTTAGTACCCATTTAGTTAAACTTCAAATAAAAAGACTTATTTTAGGGAACACAAGAACATAGTGTGATGTTTAATCCTAAAGAAGATTTCATGTGTATCCATCTCAAAATATGAATTAGAGTTATACAAGTTTGATCCATCCTATACCCTCTAAGGGTTGGTGATGGATAGTTAATGTATATTAGGGTTATTTCTCTAGGGTTTATGGGAATGCGTTTATTACATACACCATGGTGTATTCCCATGTATGGGGAAATCATATAATGTAACTGAACATGGACTACACATTGAGGTATCCTTGGACATGGTAATTTTTTGGGTTCAACTTATATGTTAGTTCAAAATCCATTAAGATGCATGATTCGTGCATAGTGTGAGAAATAAGGGACTCAATGTGATTAGAATCACCTCATAGTCATATAGTAATTATTCACTGAGGAGTACCTAATGAGGTGTTTTATTTAGAAAACACCTTGGGAAGGTGTCCTACATATTATTATTTGAGTATGAATCAGATTCCTCAAAATAAAATTATCTTATGAATAAAATGATCTATGGGGATGAACTATAAACCCAAATGATTTTCAGGGTATCATGTGATTGTTTGTAAGAAATGGAGTTTATTACACAAATATAGATTCTATATAACTTCTTGGGACATTTTAATGTTTCCTACATATCTTGTTTAAATAGGAATATCTGTCCTCATAGTTCAAAAGGTTATATATCCATGTTATACTTTAAGAAATTTTTATCCTTTCCTAAAGTATCAGCTTAACATTCCGAACATGTCAATGTTATAGGCCTACTAAGGTTTCCATGTTAGTGATTTCTGGAAGACATTTCTAAGGTGTTGTTTTAACATGTCTGGGTATGTCTAGGAATATCCTGGATACCTTCTATGCAAGTCAACGGATTTATGGTGGACATTTCTGAGGCAGTTATCATATATTTATGAGGTTCAGGCCATGTGATTTGGCATACATGATGGGGGGCCTTCCTGTGATCGATGTAGATCTGTCCAATGGTATCGCATGGTTAGGCATGACACGGTTCAGGGATACAATGTGATCTGTAGGTCACCTGTATTGAACTTAATGGGTCTTATAATATATATTTGAATAAATTAGTGTGGCTTAGATAATGTGTACTATGTATATCACCTTACTTGGCTACAATTCACTAGTATTGTCACATGATTTAGATGATATTTATAGGTGATGTATCATGATCTTGATAGGTCATAAAAAATGAATGACAAATTTTCATGACTATTAGTGTATTTATCTTCTCTTAATTATTCATTCTATTTTCATCCTTTATCATATAAATCCTTCATTTTAGAGTAAATGTCCAATTGACACCCTATGTGATCATTTTGACACATAAAAACTCATATTCATAATATGGATGTCACAATAAAATTTCATCATGATATTAATAGGGTGGCCATGTAATGTGAATATAAATATTATGTAATCCCTTATGTACTTCCCCATGTTAACTTTGTTTACATCCCTTAAGATATCGTGGTTTTTTTATGATGATAATTCTACTCTCTCTTTTATGATCTCCTAATCTTTTTACATAGGTTGGATAATTTATTATCCTTTCCACTTAGGTTTTATGAGGCCCTTCATGGCCCATATATTGAAGATATGATCTTGATTTTGTGGATCATCACCTTTTTTCCATGAACCTATTGTGGGTCGTCAATGACATTGTCTTTTCATCATGTTATAAATAAACAATACAAGATCAATCTGTTATCACCATATTTGTTAGATACATGGTTTCCCAAATGTATTTCACATAATAAAATCCACATGACAATGGTTCTTCACATGATTAGGCTGAAATATTAATGATTCTTCATGGTATTAAAAATCAAGTAAAAAAAATCACTATCTTGGGAGAATTGTATAGGGTACTTTTCTAGATCACATTGTCTCATTGTAGGTACATCACATGAAAAATACTGTAACTCACCTTCACATATGGGTACCCCATTTTTAATATTTTATTTTATATTTCTTATTGAACATGGCCATCTATTATACACTAGGTAATAATTTGAAAAAATAGACATATCAAAGTTCATTCTTATGAGATAGGTGATGTGTCCAGATTCTTTTATCCCGATTATGTTATCATGTTGGTAGGGATTTCACATGATCAATGATTGATCATTCAGGTCACTTAATCCCTTCACAATAAAATAGGGTAACGTCCTTTCATATGTGGATTCATCATTTTCCACTTTTTTATAAAATATTTTAATAGATATTTTAATTTTCAATTTTTTTATTTTGGATTCACATGATAAAAATTGGATCTCTCGATGGAGTAAGTGCACAATCATGGATTGTTTATCAACTTTTTTGTAGTGCATCATGTGGTTAATTCCATATCATGTGATACAATGTGTCAATTTTAACATATAGGGGTTCCACATATCAATGTATCTAAAGGGGACTCATGTAATTTAATGTTGTTTCCAATGGATTTGAAACAATGAAGATGATATACACAACGATTTTCAGGTTTCATGACTGACATGCCTCTAAGGGTCCCACGGGATCATTAAAATGCACACATGAGCCACATGAGACCTTTTTTGAAAATAAATGAAAATTCCCTCACATGAAGCATCCTAATTTATTATATATTCCATGGTAATGTAATTTGGGTTTATTTTCATGAATGCAATGATAGACATGATGCATTATTATAAAAATAACATCGGGTAGACTTTACATGATCGGGATGGATTTTTAGAGGTGAGTCACGTGATCTTAAATAGACTACATGAAGTGAATGACTCGTTATCTTGCCATTCCTAGGGACATGAGCTTTTGTGTCTTCCTATGTGTCATATTACGCACATAACCTACCCACCAAATCACTAGGATACAATGACAATACATCCATCATTTTATATTTGAAATTATTACATTTCTTTGGGTATTTATTCAATCATAAAATTTTCTATGCAAATTTTGTAACCATAAATAATATCCTATCACACTAGCACTCTAGACCATCAACCGGTTGAGATAAACATGTTGGAACCTGGTGTTCAACCATCACATTTTAAATATTGATGCATCGAGATACAAACTCTCCTATAATATTACTTATACCTTTCCACACAAACCTACCTTTAAGGGACTTTATAATCTTTTCCACTCATTCATATACTGATAATTGTGATTCATGATACTCATTATAACATACTATTGAAATTTCCATAGTATAAAATTCCATCCTATGAAAAGTATTATATGATCCCCATCATGAAAAATTCCATCATGTGGAATTCCTGGGGATATTTTACCACATAAGGCATCATATTCGGTATCTCAATATTAATACCCCACAACACATTTTAGATGTTGTGGTGTTATAAAAATAAATTATAAAATTGTTACACCATCCTTGTCCAATATGGAATATTGAATGGAGGATGATATCTCTGAATCCTCAAACAATACATATGAAGAAGACCTCCTACTGAGAGGATGGTCCACCAAATTTGTGTTTATAGGAGTATATAATTTCTTGAATTTATAATAACGAAGTACCTATATCAATTATATATATCTCATGTTAATAAATATCCAATAAAATATTTTCGTGGGTCTATTGTGGTCAACACATATGATAAACAACTCACCCATAATGTATTTTACCATGACTTAAGAGAAAATACTACCACTCACAACTCTAGATCGATGATCGCTAGTTCTTCCCATGTAGGCTCAACCACTGAAACCGATAGGCAATAACATGTTCATGACTACAATAGAATATAAAAATGTCCATTCCCTGAGGCATAATAGAATAATAATTACTCAATACCCTCCACTCTAAATCAATCAATGGGGTGGTTTTCAATCACTACTATAACTTCTAAAATACCTATTGGAACCTCTCCATATACACAATTTGATTTTATTTTCTAGGTAAATTCAGTCAAAGATGTAGATATACTAGATAAATAAGACATAAATATCTTATAGTACCCTACCAGCCCAAATAATCTATGAACCACCATCACGCTATTGGGTGTATCTTATGCTATCACTACCTTGACTATCACACTGTATACTACAAAACTATCTGGTGAGATGAAATATCTAAAAATATGGACCTCCTAAATAAAAAACATACACAATATGATATTACCATAAATTTGGAACCCTCATTGTATTTCCAGGAAAATTTTCAAGTGTCTCAAGTGATCCTCCATAGAAAATGATTATAGTAAGATGTATTCTTTGAAGACCATAATGAACTGGACATAGAAATTCTAAAAGATACAGTTCATGATTCTCATGAAAAAGAAAGGTTTTTTCTCAATATTGGAATGAATCACCATGTACTCATAATGATCGTACCATTATTGAAATTATATCTCTTATTTACATTCATTTTGAACACACATTTGGAAATAGTTTTATTTTATGTCAATATTACATGTGTAAAGTAATCATAGAGGACATCAATCCATGGTAGTGGATAATTATTTTCATGGTAACCAATTTATAGTAAATATGATCATAAAAAAACCTCAATCTTATATAATCCATCTTGGTGAACTAAATAGGGGTTCTCATTGGGAATAAATAGGTCTCATGAATTACCTACTATGAAACTCATCTAACTGCACCACCATGTCTTGATGCTCAACATGAGCTATCCAATAAGTTAGGTTAGCTGTTGGGGTCATCCCAAGATGTAATTAAATGTAAAAATATATATCTTTTTCAAGACATTAGACCAAAAAATCGTTCCAAATGTTGTCGAGATACATTTCTGCAACTACAGTGACCTAAAATACCATTACACCCATTAATCAACTGTCATTCTAGAGATATGGTGAGTAATAATATATACTCTCCTATATATGAGTAAATCCTTCTCTTCTTGAGTTTCCATCTAACCCATGAAGGGACACCTCCCCCCATCACCACATACACACAGACTCATCCAAATGAAATAGTAAATCTTGTCATTAACTATAGATATCCAATTCATAACCAAAATAATCTTGTAAGGAATAATTAAAGCTAAAAATAGATCACATGAAAAATTAATTCCTCTAAAAAACATATAAAACAAATATTTTTATTTTCGATATTGTTGGGTCACCTCCAATAATATTATCCAACAAAAATGGAGAACTAAAGGATTAATTGGATTTTTATGTGTTGAACCAGTGAAATGGAATAATATGAGTATCTCTCAACCAGGTCAATTAATGCTAAAACTAATGTTTAGATGAAGAATAACATATCCTTAATCATACTAGTATAATAATATTCATTTGAATATATTACATGTAGCTATCCACTCCCCTGATCACTATCTTCTTAAATCCAGTATTGACCACCCCAAGGGTTGTGGTGGTGGTAATAGGTCATAAAACCAAAACATTCATTTTTTTAATAACATCACTTCCAGGTTTTCAACTTGTGGGAATATTTTCCCCTGTTATTATATATTTCTAGTTTTTCCATCAATAATCCCTTTGTAATATATATGATAGGTTAGACAATCATATGTGATATATCCAAGAACAACACGTGTGATGTAAAATGTTATCCATAGATACATCTATCCATCCAAATATCACTAAACGTCTGATCCTCTAGAAAATAAATGTATCCTAATGTGCATCTCATTCCTAGAAGCATGTTTCATCCATTGGAAAACTTTTTCTAAGGTATTCGATACTTTTTTACCATTGCCAACACACATTATAGAGGACTTCATTACAAGGAAGATATATAATACTATGGATCACTCAAGCACTACAGTATAGATGGGACAATAGTGAGCTATCATTCCAACAATAATATCATAACATCATAACCATTAATAAATCCATGATACAAAGAATATATCCCATTGAATTTTTAAAGATAACCATTAGAGGTCAATGAACATTGATGAATACACAAACGTGGTCAAATTTTTTTTTCTGAAACTCTACAATATGATTAATATGCATTGATGACAACATTTAATAATACAACTAATCCCTAATGAGATGCTCAATTTCTGATCAAGACATAATTATCACATTTTGTGACTATGTCATGAGACTCCACCATTTACATGAAGATCCATGAAACCATCTGATATATAGGCATCCAAACATGAAAAAAAAAATCAGTTGACTACGTCTAACAATTCCTTAGCTACATAGGATAAGGATCAACAAGAAAACGGGGTGATTTCAACCACTAATATAATTTGACTTCACTCAAAAAGCACATATAAATGACCAGTATTGGGGATAAAACAAGGGGCTCAATGGGTGGTAGAATAATTGTAAAATAACCTGAAGGCATTACCTCATAACAAAGCCTTTTTACTAATGGCTCACAACTCGAAATATCATCCTCAAAATAATGTTGTTCAATTCATGATTACCATATTTTTTGAGAAATCCTGATGTAAATAAGATGGATAATGAGTATATATTAGGAGATGAAACAATAAGGAAATGAAAAATGTTATTTATATTTGATGTGTGTACCAATTTTTTTTACTGAAACCATTTTCTATATGATCAAAAGAAATTATGTGATTATTTTTTTAGTGAATGAAAATCTCATCCACCACTCAAATAGTGGATTTCATGTCCAAAATTCTAAACTAGGGTCACACAAAACACTATTTCAATAAATCCCAAATTAATATCAAAGCTATAAATTCTCTAAACTCTAGTACTATGATATCCTTTTCTAATACTACTCAATAACAACCCAACCTAATTAGGGTCACCTAGCAAGAGATTAGATGGGTGTGAAAACCCAATGTCTTACTTCAATAGGCCTAGGGCTAGATACCGTCACTAATTAATCATATCCACAACAATATAGGTGTTAAATTAATTTACATGTACACACACACAAACATCTTCCATTACACACAATACAAAAATGTAAAATATACTAAAACCAATACATGGATTCATCTAAATCCCCATGATTATGGAATGAAAATTATACTGAATGTTTTAATTGTACAAATAAAATTCCACCAAAAAGGCATTAGTCTAAAATTAATAGAATGATTGTATTTCTACCAAATATACCATAGGAGGAAACCTCTGCCTATTTAGCCCGATACTATGATCCACCTTCAGTTTTTCCATCTTGGACACCATCTAATGGAATGCCTTATTCATAATAAACGATATGTTCATGTAGATCCCGTAAATGATAGTTATAATAATGAATTGTGTGACATGATAAAATATCCCAAATAATGAATCAACGGTTATATAATAATCAATAAACATTAATGATAATCAGTATATGTGAAATAATGATAATAGAGGAATAAAACCCATATATAATCATAACAAAAACCTGTTTCAAAATGTGACAAAAATCAATGAATTCCATGGGATTCAGGCCAAGAAATCTAGATAAATCTAATATGGTAATGATCACTCCCATATCAATGTTGTCAATGTTGAAATTCATCTGATATATCATGTTTTCTATCATCCCCAAAATGTAGTCACTAAATCCATGATTATCACATTGTCCAAATAGAGGATCAGACATAGTAACGACGAAAAATTCCATAATCACTAATCTATAAATTTATTGAATATTGGGTCAACAACCTTTTCATGGTAATCACACCAAAACCATTAAACCACCCTATGATGGATAGAATAGAGTTTCCCACCACATAAATCATAGAGGGATTCCACGTACTTTTTCCAAAATTGAACCCTTAGAGATGATCACAATATATTGATGAGGATGTAATACCACACTATACCCTCATAAGAAAAAAAAAGAAACCATACTCAATTGAAATTGTTCTATACTATAGAAATAATAATCCAAAATATATCATAGAAAATTTACACATAAATTATTGAGGGTACACAATATGTAACTCTAATCTTAGGCCTACCATTGTCTATTCAAATGATAATCTTCACATTCCCATGTACACATAGTTATTCTCATGTACATTGGTAGTGCCCATGTCTGAGTACCGGGGAATTTCCAAACACTATAACCATACCCTGATGTATGGATATTTGCATTCTCATGTAATCTAAGTTTATATGTTGAGATACCAGCATAGGGTCTCAAGGCATGTGTCGCGTGTTAGACAACATGTGATATTCAATTTTATGTGACATCCATGTTGTAATGACCCATGTAGTTATCATTGGAATTTCCATTTTTATATTTATAAAACACTTACATCACATACAAATCCCAAGAAACAATCATTCTCATAATGAAATAATGAAATAAGTAATATATACAGAAATTAAGGAAACTATACTGATGGAATAGTATCCCAACCGTTAGAATAGTAACATGAAAATAATGAATTTTAATCTTGCCAACAGAATAGTAACCTCATATATGAAAGAATAAATAATATTTATTTATATTATATATTAATATTTGAAATAATTATATAATATTGTACGTAAATAATAATTTTTGAAATGATATTATAGTGTTTGTATTCTGTGAAATGTAATTTTTTTTACAATTATTTATTTATATAATGATATAAAAGAAAATTTATATTCTGGAAATAGATTAATAAATTAATATTTCATTGTATAGTAATTAAATATCATTTTTATGATACCTTATTTGGCTTTATCATGTGTTATAAAAGTAGTTATAATATTAGAATAAATTTTTAAAAGAAAAGATAATTATAATGGGAAATGAAATTTCCTATATTATGAAATTATTTTCAATAAATGGAGTCTTTTTCTGAGATCCTCATATTTAAAAATTGTTAGTTTCATTTTTTATGATTATTTTTAAAAAGATGACTTTTTTTGTGAATTTTGAAATACATTGATTTATGATATAATTTAAATACAAGATTTTTGATTCATTATGGATGTATTGATAATGTGAGAACAATTATCTCAAAATATCCTTATATCTTTGATATATTTATTCATGGGAATCAATATTATCGATAGTCTTGATCAAAAATAATTAATGTAAAAATAAGATAATAAAAAATCTCCCATATCATCCACTATAAATGCCACCCCTCCCCATCTCTTCTACTCACACCCTATAATACTTGAATAATTTACACATTACACCCAATAATATTTAAATGCCTCTCCCCCACATCCAATAACTTCTTTTCATAAAATAATTCCAATCCCAAGTACCTTAAAGCGGTTCTTAACGAGTATAAATTCAAGAGCTGATATAATCTTTCATTCTCCCATGTTTTCTTTTATTTTTTATCTTATCCCCACCTCTATATCCCCAAGTTGAATGATAAATATAATATCATATATATAGAATAATTTAATTTTGTATATGTAATAATATATTATCATATATCATCTCTAATTTTTTTATTCTAAAAATGAACACATCATCCATGACGTGTCGATTAACCCGCTTTGTTGACGATTCATTTTCAATTTCCATTACCACCTTCAAGGATTGACATGAAAACATTTTTATGGTTATATTTTATTTCAATATACATATAATAACTTTTATCATGTACTATATCCAACACATAAAAATAATATGCAATAAATTTATCGAAGTTTGTGATGGTCATAAAAATAAAAAAATTAATTAAATCATTGTTGTTAATTTTTTATCTAATAAATCATCCTCATAAAAAATAACCAAATGATATATAAGAAAATTTAATCTTATATATTTTAACTAAGATCTTATAATTTTAATTCAATAGAATTATATCCCTTTTACATGAACATCTATACTTATATAAAAGTGAACTGTTCCTAAAAACCAAGAAAATAGACACCCCATGAATGATGAAATTGAACTCTATAACTTTTAAATATGTCCGAAAAATAAAATAATATTATTTTAAAAAATAAAATCCTTCTATAAGAGTCATTGGATTTAGTAATTAATGAGTCAAATTATATTATCAAGGATATTAAAGTCATTAAACAATTTAGACCTATGGTATGGGGATTCTCAAACCGAACTCTTTTCCATTGGGTTGTTCAAAATCCATTCCAAATTTCAGTGTGAATAATCTTTTATTTTACTGAAATTTTATTTCATTGTACAGGGATTTTTTTTCTAGGATATACATTTTTTCATTAGGTTTTAATGGTAAAAATTTATTATATTAGAACACTTGTTTCTAATTCACATCTTGTATCACCTTGAGATAGTTCCTTCTTCTCTCAATTTTGATAATTCTTATAAAAGACATGTTTTTATGTTTTTAATTTTTAAACAAAAAATTTTATTTATGAATTTATAATCTATTAAATAACTCACATTCCTTTCCATAGGTTATATTATGTCTAAAATTGATAAATGTTCAATGTGGCGTGAATGATTACTTAAATAATATTATGTGATAGGTTCACTCATAAGTATATAAAGCATCAATGCAATGGGTAATGTGTTGTATATGATGAGATAATTTGTAATATTCATGAACATTATTATATTTTTTTAACAACTATGTCTGGTATTTTAATACTATGACATGATTTTCATTTTTAGGCATTTCCACATTCCATTAAATTATACAGTTCTTCATCACATGATTATGAGGCTGATATTGTGCTTATGTTATAATGATGATGATTATACACACCCATGTTATATTGATTCATGTCCTAATCTGTCCTATTACTATGCTTTTAGCTCATCGTTTTCATTTATATAAATCTTTTGGTGGATACATTTACTAAGGATAGTTTAAATTCTTCTAAGAAGATAGAAAATAAGGGATTTCAAAGTTTAAATGTTTTAAAAAGTTATAGTTATGTATGGTTTTACTATTCCTGTGTCACTAAACCATAAAATCCAGGTTTAAAAATTCTATAATATTGTTTTTCTATAAAATAATTTAATTGTTTTGTTGTAAACAGTAGTGTCACTATATTTTGTATCATAGAACGGTTTAGTTAATTTTGGAATTAGGAATAGAGAAAATTAGTGATATCCCTTAGAATGATACTAAATAAATTTAAGCATCCAATAAGATTTATTATAGAAAATTCTAATCTTAAGGATCCCACATGATAATCCATTAGAGTGAATTTCAGAAAGGAATAAATTATTTATTCATGGGTTTTGGACTTATGTTTGGTTCAATCCCTTTTTATTTAAGATTATGGTGGGAATTAAGAGAATCCAAAATAAAAACACATATAGGGGAAAATATAGAGATTGATCAACAAAAATCACTAATACCTTTTGTGGTGGAGTTAAAATATTTATAGCGATTTTTACCTAGCTATCCCATCCTATAAATAGTAACCTGAAAAATGTGGAATGTCTTGATACACCTAAGATGAATAAACTAGAAATCAAATCATTATACGACAATCATAATTGAAATTCAGAATATATTCACATCCACTAGTAGAATAATAGTGGGTTAACTCAATAGAGAATATCATTTTTAATATACTATTTTGGGAAGGATAAGGTGACTTTGGATAGCTATCATTTAGATTTAGAGGATGGTCAATAGTGTAAATTTAATAGGAATACCACCTTGATGGGTGAAATATGATATATAGAGTAGGTAGAACTGACAAATATATATATATATATATATATATATTTATTTCTTTAGCTCAAACATTTATGAATCATATGGAGATAGATTTCATATAGATGATGAAAATGGAAGGTGAAACTATGGTGGATTTATAAGCAAATATCACAATGATTTCACTTTATGCCTATGGTTTTTTTATCAAAATGATTGAAACATCAATAGACTATATAGTGGATTAAAACCAAACCATCAAAAGGATTTGGCTATCCGAAACATTGGGACTTTGGATGATGTTGTTTGATGTAATCTCAAAGTGGTTATAGAGTTCAAAAAATGGTACCCAAATTATGGTGATAATAATAGAATAATTTATTTTCAAAATGGTGGATGAAATGAAAAAATAGTAAAGAGGATACAACCACAAATGTTTCAAAACTTATGGATGAAAAATCATGGGAAATACAATAATGGTACGAGGAAACTCTTCAAGTGTTTTAGAGAAGTACATTATAATCATTAATTTTTAAGATATATAAAGAAGTCATATAATAGAAAGGGGAATGGAGAGATCATCCCATGGTGAAATGCTTCATTTAGGGGGAGCGAGAGAACTATAAAATCCATTTCTCTAAAACAAGAGTCATATGGGGTAATCATCATCCTTAAAACTGAAGACTAAGGTGAAGGTGAATAATTATGCCATCACTACAACTTAAGTGGAACAAGAAAATTAATTTTTATAGGGTTCAATTCATATTCACTCATGAATGGCTGATGTCTTATATTATTAATGTTCTATTCATTCCTTTATATCAATAATTTTTTATATGACAACTGAGATAAATCCTTGAAACCATTATGTATCTATTTACATTAAAACACATAGTGGAGTGATCATTGCTTCCCAAGTGGGGGAAACTTCTTCAATTGGTGTTTGTGGGAACATTTTTCTTGTAAATCTAATTGTACTTATCATTGAGGAATTTGATGCTATAATGGAAATCTATTTGATATTCCTCTATATAGAAAACTATAACAACTAGTAAAAGGAAATATATTTTCAAATTTCAAGCCATCCCGTGATCCTATAAAAATTTATGGAATCCAATGAATCATTTTGTAAAAATCCCTCACCAGTTTTGGTTTTGATGGCCAGTGAACAAGCATACCTCGTTCAAAAGGTTGAGTCAAAGGAAGGTGTCAACCTAGAGGAAATGACCATGGTGATGGAATACGTTATTATATTTCTTGTACAATTACTTATACATCCCCAATATCATGAGATTGAGTTCACAATTGAACATATAGATAGAGCAACTCCATTATCAAAATTCCCTTATTTAATTGCCTCGGTTGAACGTGAGGAGTTAATGAAATAGTTATAAGAGAATTTGTGAAAAGGGTTCATCGGACATAGTGCAACACCTTGTAGTGTTCTAATATACTTTGTAAAGAAAAATTATGGATCAATGCAGTTTTTCATCTATTACATGGAGAATAATAAGATCACCATAAAGAACAAGAATCCTCTTCAATGGAATGCAGACTTTTCAATCATCTATATCGAGATAAATACATTTTAAAAGTGCATATCTATTATGTATATTATCATCTAAAGGTTAATAAAAAATATAATCAAAGTAATACATTAGGTGTAATGTATGTGCTCTATGAGTATCTACTGATGTCCTTTAGACTTACAAATTCAAATTCAATATTGATTGATTTTCTAAATAGAGTAACTATAAACAACCATGAAAAATATTTTTATAGTTTATTTATGATATTTTACTCTAATACAATATAAAATGGGAAAATGAAGATCATTTGATTTTTTTCTGAAATTAACGAAGGAAATTTTGTACACCATGTTCATAAATTATGACTTTTTGATGCACCAAGTCACATTTATGGGGCATGTTATCACATGTGAAGGAATTTATTTTGACCGTCTTAAATCGGGGAAATTATTAAATGGACGAGACCAACAAATTTCCTAGAAATTTGTGGTTTTCCGAGATTAGTATGGTACTAACATTGTTTTGCGATAAATTTCACATGATTGTATAACTTGCTAACTTAGATAACAAGGAAATGGGTAAAGTGTTTCTAGTTTAATAAATGTGAGGAATACATTATAGAGCTAAAGAAGACTCTAATTGTAATGCCCCGACCCTAGTTACCCAGAGTCGGTGCATTATTACATAACATTGTAATGATCACAAGAAAGATCAAATCTCGAAAGACCGATTGGTTTAGTAGCCTTGGAAACACTAGATATATTCATAAGTCTTACATTACATCATAAAATGAAAAACTACCACTACAACATATTGTCTCCATAATCCACACTCATATCCCCACATAATATCCCTACAGGTCATTCATAATTTACTTCTACACTTCCTGGGAAAATTAATACATAGAAAAGGGGTGAGCTCAAATGCCCAGCAAGGATAACAATATAGCGGAAACTTTCATAAATAAGAATAAACATTTAAGGCAATGTATAACTAAAACAAAAGCCTTTCAAACTTGAACTTTCAACATAGTATGGCATAAATAAAATGAAATAATTCCATTTACTTATTCACATGGATATTCTACTAATCTAATAATCACATGAAAAATCAATAACCACTTTCATAATGATGGAATGCATAATGTTGAACTTTAATTTCTTTGTCAAGGCCTCGTCCCAAGACCTTGGGGCTAACTGTAACCAGAACCCAACCCGGAGTGCCTCTAATAACCGGACACCAACCTGGAGTGCCTCTAATAACCAGACACCAACCCAGAGTTCGTCTAATAACCGGAGTTCCTCTAATAACCGGAGAACAAACCGGAGGGCTTAATTTTACTGGTCCCCAACCCAGAACATACTTGTCTAACACATTCATCTGAATGAAAGGATGAAATATAACATAAACATTTGGATTAAAAATAACTTATGAAATGTCAATACTTTAAACAAAAAACATAAGTGACATAAGAATAACTTATCCACTGTGAAAAATATCACAAAACCTTCAATAAAATATGGATGTTTTGTATCATAATAAATCAACTTCAAATAATCTTAAAATCCATCAACGGATGTTGACATAGATGAAATCAAAACTATTTTGGAGAAATATCTCTTTTTTTTAAATCATTTTAAAAGTAACATAATTATAAACTAATACATTCAATTTGAAAATATTCTTATAAGCTTGTAAGGGAAGCTTCGACGATTTTATAATGGCATCAAATAGCCGCACCCGCCGTATAAGTTAAAAAAACATTTTTACCTTAATTTTGTCGAAAAGGTTAAAAAAGCACCTTGTTTGCAAAACGACGGAAAGATTCCTTTATAAACCTCTTATAAAAAGTCAAACAAGGGTATAAATTACTTTAACCCATATTCTTATAAATATTAAAAATGTTTTGAAATAAATTTTTAAGAAACCGGGATGTGGATGATAAAGAGATCCCAATAGATTATTACGTATAAACAACCTCGGATAATGAAAAGATTGTGAAATAACCCTTACCAATATGGTAACATATGAAACATACAACCCATGAAAGAGGAATCATACATTGAATATGTAAATGCACATAAATTAGAGTGTATTACACAAAGAATATAATTATGGGCAGTACATACACCACACAGAAGGTGATGGTGGCAATATGGCATGAATCTCATGGGAATAAGGAGTGAGATGAAAACCCCTTACCTTGTACTTTTCCTTGGTTGGGATAGGTTAAACTCCTGTATAATGGTGAAATAATTGTTATTAAATTATTCAAGAATCATATATATTAATATTATATCATATATTATCTTTTAACACTGATTTGATAATAATATCTTTTAATTATCGTCGTTTCGGGTGTTAACTTACTGATTTTCTTTTATATGTTTTATTACATAATCCGTGTCTGTTATCGATAGGTTGTATCTTATTCATATCCAGAATGATATCAAGTCCTTAAACATCATTTTTAAATCATGAAATGATAATTATACATTAATGGATACGATGGAGAATGAATCTCATCGCGTTCGTGGATACAATAGTCCGTACGTACGCACGAGTGACAATATCATTCTTTTGATATTAAAATAATATATAAATGGATGTTATATCATATATACAGAATCATTAACATGTTATATTTATTATTTACATGAGTTAGACATAATTATTATACCCATCCAAATAATAATATATTGAATAACAATTACACCACGACGTGGAGACGGTATGCCATACGTACGCACGTATGGTGACATGTTACCTCTTCTTCAGGTTCTTCCTTTTGATTTGATCAAAAAGGCTCCTTAGGATGGCTTTCTGATCAAACTAAGGCCTCTAGGTTGTAGTGAGTGATGTTGGGAGAGTATTTTGGCAGAGTGTGGCCGAACAAAAAGGCTTTGGAGGTGTGAAGAAATGGGAAGGAAGAGTTCCCTTTTATAAGAGGGGTGGGGGGCACCTTTGGAAAAGCTAGAAATATTAATTTATAATAAATTCATATTCGGTTTATAATGGCTCAAAAGTTGATTATTTAAATTTTAAGGTGGGGATAGGTCTAAAACCACTCAACCAATAGAATTTAGACAGGTTTGGGTCATTATATTAACCTTATCTTTAAGTATTAACTTTAAGTTAATTAGTTTCACTTTTACAATGTCTCTTTGTATTTTTATATTATATGGTTAATAAACTTACCATATACATCAAATCAACCCACAAGTGGTACATTAATGATGAAAATATAATGATATAACTCTCTTGGCCGAACCTTAGATTATTAGTAATTTAATATCAATTAATAATATAATATTTGTTTTAAAAACTCTTTTATGTCAATTTTGACACTATTCAATAATTGATTTTTGTAAAAATCATAACAGAATTATTTCTTCGAAAAAATTTAATTTAATCAATCATAACATGTAATATTAACCTAAAAAATTAGTGTAACTCCTAAAAAGTCTCAAATTATATTTATTTGTATATTTATAATATCAATTATTTTAATTTTTCACTATTATGGTAATTACTGCATCATCATTGTGTCATAAGTAAATTTAAATATTTAATGTCTAAAAATTATAAATAAAATATCCTTATGTAGGAAATCGTTTTATCTTTCTAATGAATATTTACAATAGAATTTATCATATGTATAACCTTATATTAAAAATGTTTTAGTAAATAAACTTTGATTTTAACTCTTTTAACTCTTCTTTGAATTAAATAATAATAAATGTCCTAATCTAATCCAAGTGGACCTAAATGATAATATTTTATTCCTAATGCCGGTTTGGTCGAGATACACTTGTCCGATAGAATTAGGACATGTGTTAGGGTAATATTAATATCATTTTTACTCTTAATTACCCTATTTACTTTTAACCGTGGTAAATAAAAGTAAAAAGTTACTATTCACCAAAAATTATTTTCATCTCATTGAACCACATTTTACTTCTTGATATTAACCGTGTTTCTCGGATTTTCGAAATTACATTCACAGAAGCGGTAAAATTTAGTTTTATGAAAAATTCAGTTTTTTAACTACCACTTAGTAGTTTCACTATTCATCAAAAATTGAAGTTTTTCAGAACAATGCCAAAATTTCACCCTAAGCTATAATTGATATTTCAAAATCAAAAATAAATTCTATTTTACAAAATTCCAAAATTATATGTTTCATTAATTAATTTTATAATTAATTCCCACTATCACAACAAATAGCATGTTTTTAAGAAATAATATATACCAAAAGATTGACAATTGTTTAGATCCAATTTCAAAGTGAAATTAATTCTAATGAACATCATTGGATAAAATGGTAAAAATATGTTCTAATTATACTTTATAATCAATCAAATTCATAATTTATGACTATTAATTATTTTGATTAAAAAAGTTGTTTTTAATTAAAATTTAGTAATTTTCACTATTAATCAATATATTAAAGTTATCCGAAAAGTACCAAAATTTCACCTTAGGCTAAATTCGATATTCCGAATCCAAAAATGAAGTCCATTTTGAAATATAAAATTTATATAATTTCAAAAAGTAGGTATTACTATTCATAACGGCTAGTTTGATTGGTTGTGGTGTGTGTTAGAACTCGAAGTTGCGTACAACACACGCTACTGTATTATTCAATGGAAAGCGTACCGTGGAAGCCTGGGATGTTTCATTTTTAATTTTTTTTGATGTCCCCATTTAGTCAAAAAGTTTAAAATATTTTATTTAAAAAGGGTTCACCATTAAAAGTTGGTAAAAGTGCAATACTTAAAATGAATTTTTTCTTACATTATATCTAAGAAACTCATAATATGGATTCTAAAATTATATGGATTATATAAAGTTTAAAATTTAGTTAATACTATTCATAACCTCTTTTGAATGGCTTGTTTGGTAAGTCATGGTGTAATTGAACTCGGTGTTGCGTGTAGTGCAAGTTATTGAATTATTTTGAAGAAATAACACACTTTGAATTCTTGGGGTGTTACATTCTCCCCTCCTTCAATAAATTGCGTCCTCACAATTTGAAATTTTTCTTCAAAAATAAAAGGTTGAAAATAGAAAATATATTTGTGGGAAAACCCACATCAGAAATTGGGTTACTAAAATTTAGTCTTAATATGAGGAAAAGAGAAATCAAAGGGTCACCACCAAATTATGATCTCGATTAGGAGAACATTGGTGGCAATTAGAGACATATAATTGGAGGAAAAACGTAAATATTTATAGGTAGTGATTGAGGTCATCAATCACAAACAAGTGTAAAATTGAGGTCCTTAAATTCATCAATCTATGGTGATTTGAAATACCATCGGTTCAACAAAACATAGGGTATTAGGATAACACATTTTTGACGTTTCAAAATATCTTAGTTGAAATCCCACATCAAAAAATGAATTAATGAGGCCTCTATTTAAAATGAAGAGTGGAAAGTATGAAGATTATCAAAAATAACACATACTAGGGTTCCATGTAGGAAAATATGGATATGGAAGAAAAATATAACCATCAATTATTTGATGGAGAGTGGTAGAGAACATGGCTATGAAAAGGCCAACAATCCCAAAGCCATAAATTGGTGATGATTTAAGGTACCATCTAGGACAACATTTTTGTTCTAAGTTCCTTTTCTTAATGTTGAGGAATTTATTTATGAGATTGGCTAAGATCATAAGGAGATATACTTACATTATAATTAGAGTTTTATCCATTAATAAATTTCTACCACAAACTCATCTTTCACTCTAAAATATAATAGAACGTAAAAAATTCTATTTACACTATTCGTATAGGGTTCCAAAATAAATGAATTTATAATTCATCTACAAGATCTTTTAATAAAAACTACATTATTTAATCCAGGACATCTCGTGGGCGAGTGGTAAGTGATACAACCTTGTCGCCCATTGGTTGTGGGTTCAAGTCTCGCGGCCTTGCCAGACGCGATGGGTTGCCGCCCGACCTCCGAGATGTCCTTTTATGGAAATCCAAAATAATCCAAACTAGAACCATCAAAAATACTTTAGTCCAAAATTTATTAGGAAGGTAAACCTAATAAAGATCTTTTGTCCACGTAATAACATGTGAACACCTTTATGATGTATTTTTTTAAAACACTCCAACATCCTGAATTACCATAAAACCTTATTGATTACATTCATGATCTCTTATTCCTTAAAGAATAATAGATATAGTCCTTCAATCCAAAAATGTTTTAAACCCCAAAAATGATGGAATATACAAATCATTAATCAGTTTCAAGGTAGTCAAGAATATCCAATATAATTTATCCAAATCAATCATGTATTATTCCAAAATCACTACCTCGGTATCAGAACTATATTATGGTTTATCATTCTCTCAACCATATATATTCCAAAAATTTATCCTACTATTGAGTCACTTCTCTTTGTTCCACACAATCTCAAGTCCTTAATGAAACAGTACTGCAGTACAATCCTTATATACTCCATAATTATTATAAAAAGTACATTGTTGATACAACACTCAAATGACATAATCAACATAAGAACTCTAATCATTCCTCTTCATCTATGGTAGTATCATAACTTGATTATTATCCAATAGAATCATTTGAGGCATAGTCTGATGACTGGGACATAGGTTCGCGTAGTGTCCATACTCCTTGGAAATGAAGCATTGTACATTTGAAACCATTTTCTGACCCTTTCAGTCACGTACTTTGTGCCCTTTTACTCCAAACATATAACAAACTCTCATTCCATTCAGGCAAGTTCCAAGGTGTTTCCTTCCACAATTACCACATATGGGAAAATTCTTCTTTTCCCTCTTCCATTTATCCATCTTTCTCTCTTCTATCCTTTTCTTCCCTTTCTTCCCTTCAAAGCCTTATGACTCAGTAAACTCTTTACTTATCTTATCAACACCTGATATTATTTCATCATATGATGATAATACATGCGAGACTATTTCTCTTGTAAATTATGGCTTAAGAACATAAAATATATGATCCATCTTTCTCTTTGTATCATGTTCATTTCTAGAGTTCTCATTCCTTCTACAAGGCGCCATTTCTAAACAATGGCATACATTAGATTAGTTTATGAATAACAATACTTAATCCCAAACTTGTAAAACACATAACATAAATTAAATAGTTTATGGATATAATCCATAATCATAAAAATGACTCCTTTGAGGAAGTATATACTCATAAACCCTTCATAATGATTTGTAAAGAAAATGAGAGTTATCCTAAGCATATCCCACAGGAGTGTCGTAACCAAGAGTGCATCAAGGCCCGTTGTCGTGCACCAGTTCCCGTTCGAGTCTAGCTCAAAGCGGTGTTTTCGGGTTTTACCCCTATGTACATCTGTACCAGAGCCGCCTCTACCTGCTCGTATCCAGACAGGGATGTATTTCTCAGAAAACTCACAAAATCTCTACAATAGAAAAATTCTAGGAAGTTCTTCTATATTAATCCTCAAAATTAATCTTAAATATATGTGCTCTAATCAGAGTTTATCTAAATCTAGATTCCAAGGTTTGTACTAAACTTTCTCTGATACCAACTGTAACGCCCTGACCCTAGTTACCCAGATTCAGTGCATTATTACATAACATTGTCATGATCACAAGAAAGATCAAATCTCGAAAGACCAATTGGTTTAGTAGCCTTGGAAACACTAGATATATTCTTAAGTCTTACATTACATCATAAAATGAAAAACTACTACAAAAACATATTGTCTCCATAATCCACACTCATATCCCCACATAATATCTCTGCAGGTCATTCATAATTTACTTCTTCAGTTCCTGGGAAAAATAAAACATAGAAAAGGGGTGAGTTCAAATGCCCAGTATGGATAACAATATAGCGGAAACTTTCATAAATAAGAATAAACATTTAAGGAAATTTATAACTAAAAAAAATCCTTTCAAACTTGAACTTTCAACATAGTATGGCATAAATAAAATGAAATAATGCCATTTACTTATTCACATGGATATTCTACTAATCGAATAATCACATGAAAAATCAATAACCACTTTCATAATGATGGAATTCATAATACTGAAATTTAATTTCTTTGTCAAGGCCTCGTCCCAAGACCTTGGGGCTAACTGTAACCGGAACCCAACCCGGAGTGCCTCTAATAACCAGACACCAACCCGGAGTGCCTCTAATAACCGGACACCATCCCGGAGTTCCTCTAATAACTGGAGACCAAACCGGAGTTCCTCTAATAACCGGAGAACAAACCGGAGGGCTTACTTTTACCGGTCCCCAACCCAGAACATACTTGTCTAACACATTCATCTGAATGAAAGGCTGAAATATAACATAATCATTTGGATTAAAAATAACTTATGAAATGTCAATAATTTAAACAAAAAACATGAGTGACATAAGAATAACTTATCCACTGTGAAAAATATCACAAAACCTTCAATAAAATATGGATGTTTAGTATCATAATAAATCAACTTCAAATAAGCTTAAAATCCATCAACGGATGTTGACATAGATGAAATCAAAACTATTTAGGAGAAATATCTCTTTTTTTAAAATCATTTTAAAATTAAAATAATTATAAAATAATACATTCAATTTGAAAATATTCTTATAAGCTTGTAAGGGAAGCTTTGACGATTGTATAATGGCAGAAAATAGTCGCACCCTCCGTATAAGTTAAAAAACATTCTTACCTTAATTTTGTCGAAAAGGTTAAAAAAGCACCTTGTTTGCAAAATGACGGAAAGATTCCTTTATAAACCACTTATAAAAAGTCAAAAAAGGGTATAAATGACTTTAACCCATATTCTTATAAGTAGTAAAAATGTTTTGAAATAAATTTTTAAGAAACCTGGATGTGGATGATAAAGAGATCCGAGTAGATTATTACGTATAAACAACCTAGGATAATGAAGAGATTGTGAAATAACCCTTAACAATATGGTAACATATGAAACATACAACCCATAAAAGAGGTATCATACATTGAATATGTAAATACAAATAAATTATAGTGTATTACAAAAAGAATATAATTATGGGCAGTACATACACCACACAGAAGGTGATGGTGGCAATATGGCATGAATCTCACAGGAATAAGGAGTGAGATGAAAACCCCTTACCTTGTACTTATCCTTGGTTGGGGTAGGTTAACCTCCTGTATAATGGTGAAATAATTGTTATTAAATTATTAAATAATAATATATATTAATATGATATCATATATGATCTTTTAACGTTGATTTGTTAATAATATCTTTTAATTATCGTCGTTTCGGGTGTTTACTTACTCATTTTCTTTTATATGTTTTGTTACAAAAGCAGTGTTTGTTATCGATAGGTTGTATCGTATTAATATCCATAATGATATCAAGTCCTTAAACATCATTTTTAAATCATCAAATGATAATTATACTTTAATGGATACGATGGAGAATGAATCTCATCGCGTTCGTGGAGACGGTAGTCCGTACGTCCGCACGAGCGACAATATCATTATTTTTATATTAAAATAATATATAAATGGATGGTATATAATATATACAGAATCATTAAAATGTTATATTTATTATTTACAAGAGTTACACATCATTATTATACCAATCCAAATAATAATATATTGAATAACAATTACACCACGACGTGGAGACGGTAAGCCGTACGTACGCACGTATGGTGACATGTTATTCAAAGGGTGGATAGAATACTGAATATGGCTGTACCATATTTATAATAACATCAGAGTATATATAAGATACTGGAGTAATTATTTTATAATGGTAATAACAAAGAATGAAGAAGTGGAAGAAGAAAGGAACTTGAAAAGGGGTGGTGAAAACATTACCTCTTCTTCAGGTTCTTCCTTTTGATTTGATCAAAAGGGCTCCATAGGTTGGCTTTCTGATCAAACTAAGGCCTCTAGGATGTAGTGAGGGATGTTTGGAGAGTATTTGGGTAGAGTTTGGCCGATCCAAAAAGGCTTTTAAGGTGTGATGAAATGGGAAGGAAGAGTTCCCTTTTATAAGAGGTGTGAGGGGCACCTTTGGAAATGCTAGAAATATTAATTTATAATAAATTCATATTCGGTTTCTAATGGCTCAACAGTTGATTATTTAAATTTTAAGGTAGGGATAGGTCGAAAACCACTAAAACAATAGAATTTAGGCAGTTTTGGGTCATTATATAAACCTTATCTTTAAGTATTAACTCTAAGTTAATTAGTTTCACTTTTACAATTTCTCTTTGTATTTTTATATTATATGGTTAATAAACTTACCATATACATCCAAGAGACCCCCCAAGTGGTACATTAATGATGAAAATATCATGATATAAGTCTCTTGTCCGAACCTTAGATTTTTAGGAATTTAAAATCAATTAATAATATAATATTTGTTTTAAAAAATCATTTATGTCAATTTTGACGCGATTCAATAATGGATTTTTTTAAAAATTATAACAGAATGATTACTTCGAACAAAGTTAATTGAATCAATCCTAACATGTCATATTAACCTAGAAAATTAGTGTAATTCCTAAAAAGTCTCAAATTATATTTATTTGTGTATTTATAATATCAATTATTTTATGTTTTCACTATTATGGTAATTACTGCATCATCATTGTGTCATAAGTAAATTAAAATATTTAAAGTCTAAAAATTATAAATAAAATATCCTTATGTAGGAAATCTTTTTATCTTTCTAATTAATATTTTCAATATAATTTATATTATGTATAACCCTATGTTAAAAATGTTTTAGTAAATAAACATTGATTTTAACTCTTTTAACTCTTCTTTGAATTAAATAATAATAAATGTCCTAATCTAATCCAAGTGTACCTAAATGATAATATTTTATTCATAAGGCTGTTTTGGTCGAGATACACTTGTCCAATAGAATTAGGACATGTGTTAGGATAATATTAATTTCATTTTTACCCTTAATTACCCTATTAACTTTTAACCATGGTAAATAAAAGTAAAAAGTTACTATTCATCAAAAATTATTTTCATCTCATTGAACCACATTTTACTTCTTGATATTAACCGTGTGTCTCTGATTTTTGAAATTTCATTCACAAAAGCGGTAAAATTTAGTTTTATGAAAAATTCAGTTTTTTAACTACCACTTAGTAGTTTCACTATTCATCAAAAATTGAAGTTTTTCAGAACAATTCCAAAATTTCACCCTAAGCTATAATTGATATTCCGAATTAAAAAATGATTTATATTTTAAAAAATTACAAACATATAAGTTGCATTAATTAATTTTATAAATAATTCCCATTGTCACAACAAATAGCGTGTTTTTAAGAAATAATATATACCAAAAGATTGACAATTGTTTAGGTCCAATTTCAAAGTGAAATTAATTCTAATGAACATCATTGGATAAAATGGTAAAAATATATTATAATTATACTTTAAAATCACTCAAATTCATAATTTATCACTATTAATTATTTTGATTAAAAAAGTTGTTTTTAATTAAAATTTAGTAATTTTAACTATTCATCAAAATATTAAAGTTATCCGAAAAGTACCAAAATTTCCTCTCAGGCTTAATTCGATATTCCGAATCCAAAAATGAAGTCCATTTTGAAACATAAAATATATATAATTTCAAAAAGTAGGTATTACTATTCATAACGGCTAGTTTGATTGGTTGTGGTGTGTGTTAGAACTCGAAGTTGCGTACAACACACACTACTGTATTATTCAAAGGAAAGCTTACCGTGGAAGCCTGGGATGTTTCATTTTAAATATTTTTTGATGTCCCCATTTAGTCAAAAAGTTTAAAATATTTTATTTAAAAAGGGTTCACCATTAAATGTTGGTAAAAGTGTAATACTGAAAATAATTTTGTTCTTACATTATGTCTAAGAAACTCATAATATGGATTCTAAAATTATAAGGATTATATAAAGTTTAAAATTTAATTAATACTATTCATAACCTCTTTTGAATGGCTTGTTTGGTAAGTCATGGTGTAATTGAACTCAGTGTTGCGTATAGTGCACGCTATTGAATTATTTTGAAGAAATAACACACTTTGAATTCTTGGGGTGTTACACTAATCACTACACCAATAATGGCAATACTAAAAATAGGATATTGATTTGTGATATAAAATTATTACTTAATGAAATTATTCCATTGTATAACCATGAAAATGAGGAAGTGATAGAGTACGACTCATGAAATTTGAAGATCCATGAGAATAACTACCAGACACATGATATTGAGTAAGGAGTTATAATCATCACCTTTATAATTTTTTTTCACTACCTCTATGTTAAGAAGTGTGAAATAAATAATAATATTATTATTATAAATTATATATTCACACATAAGGAATATAACATGCTTCAAAGAATATGGTTATATCTAATCAAGGACTACGACTACTCTATTAATTTCCATTTGAGAATGGATAACAATGTAGCCGGTGACCATCATAGAAAATAACCTTACACCGAATCCATTATGTCGATTGACAATGACCCTTTATTTATGGATATGTAATGGATGGATTTGGAAATCATAATTGTAGGAAATACATCCTGAATTACCCAAATGATATCCCAACCTTTTATATAAGAGAATAATAAGGAGGCATAAAGGGTTGATCTTAAGCGTCATGGATGGTGAAATTATTAAATGAATGGGAGATACATGAGTTCCATATCGATGATGATGATGATTGTGTTATTATATTTGGAATAAGCCTATGTTTACATTAATAACATTAGATAAATAAGGATATATTTAATGGTGTACATATATCAACATTCATTATCAATCCTAGATATACCAGGATATACCGTAATATTTTAGAACCGATATAGTGGGAAAACATGAATGATATTATAGATTAAATTACAAGGTTCTAGATATTTCATCAAATTAGAGAACAATTGAAAATTCCTAATGGATGATCAAATCATTGCGATTATCCACATATAAATGGGAAAACAAAACTATGGACTATTTAATTGTTTCTTGAAGACACCTAAATGAAATAATAAGACATGGGTTGTGGTGTATTGACTATCCTAAACTACACACATTTTAACTATTTCGAATGATTTCTCACTTGAATAAAATTCCATGATATATGTGAAAGAATTGGTGAGGCTACATGGGGTTCCACTTTTTATAATCTATGATCATGATATAAGGTTCATATCAAAATTATTGAGATTTATTCAACATTAATTGAGTAATATATTGAATCTTCAAAGGGATTATTACCCCCAAATTGATAGAGAATATGAAAGTAATATTCACTTTCTTTATGACATGATAAGAGAATAATCAGTATAATTCAATGGATGATGGGATCAAAATATCTAGTTGGTTGAGTTTGGATTCAATAAAATATTTCACATGAGTATTCTGATGGATCTATCTAAATCTCGATATGGGAAGTGATGTAGAACACTATCCCTTTTTGTTGAAGTTGGTGAATGAAATCTACTTCGACTTAATCCTTTTAAATAGATGAAAACAAAAGATCAATATATCCAAAAAAATCTCAAATTTGATTAGATATAGAAAACATTTAATACTTAAATGCATTAAAAAGACTTGGAGTTTTGGGTTGGAGATAATTTCCTCCTTCAAATATCACCAGGGAAAAGATTTATTCTGTTTGGAATAAAAGGGAATCTTAGCCCATTATATAATAGAGAAATTAAGATCCTTGATCATATAGTAGAATATTACTATTGACATTCAATTCTAATAATTAAGGGTCATGTTTATGATGCTTTCTACATATCAATCCTGAGGAAGTACATACCTGAACACTCACACACACAAATTCTGTAGGTGGAATTACTTGAGAATCATATCTCATACGAGGAGCAACCGATAATGCTATTGGAATGAAGAGACAATGACATACTAAAAAAGTCAACTATCCTTATCAATGTGTTTTAGTGGAATCATAATTATAAAAAGTAGACATGGAAAAACGAAAATGGTATAAAGAAGAAGTACCCACACATATTTTCACCATAGTGTTTAAAATGTAATTTTGTGGGTGAAATTTCAAATGGGGGCATAATTTGATGACCCAAACTTTTATTAATGGATTTTCTATTCATATATTCATAAAAAAAATAAATGAAATATAGATACCATTGAAAATATCATTCTCATAAATTGATATTGGAATAGGTAATATTTATATAAATATTGGAACCTATACTTTTGGAATAATTACCTGACCATTAGCACATAAAAAGGACCATTAGGGATAGTAATCATGTCTATATAATAGTATCATTATCTACTAAAGTATAAATAATATATATGTATCTTGTAAATAAAATTATCATTTAATTATATCATTCTATATGTAAATAATTTTTTTTAATAATGATAAATTAAGTTTGGTATTTATGTGAAACAAAAATGTTTATTTAAATTTTTATAATTAATATAAATATTTAAATATATATTTAATTTCATAAAATTGATTCACAAATTATTATATTATTGTGTAATTATAAGATATTTTTATCATACTATAAGAAAATTTTCAATGTGTTATAATTTTGATTATAATATTAGAATACATATTTCATGAATAAATGATAATTTTAATTAAAAATGAAATTTATAATATTTAATAAAAAAAAGATTCCAAAAATTGAGTCCATTTTTGAATTATAAATATTTAGAAATTGATATGTTGATTTTCTAGTTTTTTTCAAAAATAGTTTATTTTTTATGAATAATAAAATATGGTAATTTAAGATAAGGACAAATACAAGAATTTTTTAGTCATGGATGATGTATTTATGATGTAAGGAACATTATATAGAACATTCATTCAATAATTTATTTATTTAGTAATTATAATAAACACTATTTATCGAATATAATATACTAAAAAATTAATTAATACAAAAACACTGCTGTCCTCCCCAAAAAATACAACATGTCACCTCCTATTATCATCACACATTTTAAGACTTGAAGATTGTCTAGATTATACCTGATACTCCTCTCAGTCCTCTCTATCATATCCATGATATTCAATAGTTTACAAAATACCGAACCCAAGTCCCATAAGATGGTTCTAAAAGAAAACAAATTCAAATTGTAAAATCCTTTATCGTTCACTTTTAATTTCTTTTCAATTTTTTCTCTTTTCTTATCCTCTGATAAAGTTATTCTCCAAAAGTAGAATGAAAACTATAAAATATTATCTAAATGATAATTTATTTCTATTTATTGAATAATACATCAATAAATCTCTTATATCCTCTAATTATTTAAAAAATGAAAACATCGCCTTTAATGGGTCTATTCTCCATCTTCGTGGATGATGAGTGATCATTTTCCATTACATCTTTCATTGATGGTCATAAAAAAAATTATGGTAAAATAATATTTTAATAAACATATTATATCATTAAAAGGTACTATATTTGTAACTTCCTGACCACAGTTACCCATAGTCGGTGAATTTTACATAACATTTTCATAATCACAAGGAAATCATATCTGGAAAGATCGATCAATTTTGTATTATTGGAAACAATACTAATACATAAGTTCAACTTTGAAACTTGAAAAGAAACACAACAAAACTATATTTCATTAGAAACATCCAAACCTCATAGATTATGCCTATAGATCACTCATAACTAACTTCTTCATATCACGGGAAACTGAATCATAAGAAAGGTGTCAGCTCAAACACTCAGTAAGGGTATGTAATAGAGCTGAAAAAGATATAAAAATGAAGCATGGTAAATAATTGAATCCATTTTCCTTTACCAATAATAAACATGAATACATTTATGGCATGAATATGACCTGAGTAAATAATGCCATAATGAAATATAATCATGGGTATTCTACTAGTCGGATGACCACATGAACCATCAATATTATTTCCATAATGAGGTAATGTATAATGCCGGACATTCTGTAACATTTTGACAAGGCCTCAGACAAGATGTCTAAAAATGATTAAGGCCTCGGCCAAAACCATAAATCAAATTGGTAAAGGGCTTCGGCCAATTCCACGTCTAGTTGTCTCATGAGACCAACCGATGCATCGAGGAGCTATAGTGGGCTCCACCCATCACATACTAAGTCCAATACATTTCTCATATGAAAAGGTTTAACCATATCATAAACATTCTTATTAGAACTATCATAAGAAATGTCAATACATTAACCATAAATCATGAATGGTATAAAAATAGCGCATCCATAGTCAAACATTTCCCAAAACCATCAATACAATATGGAAGCTTTGTATCATAATAAATCAACTCCAAATAAACTTAAAATCCATCAAAGTATGTTGACATAGATGAAATCAAATCCCTTTTTATAGAAATATATCATTCTATTTTGAAATCATTTAAGAGTCACATAATTATAAAATTAAACATTTACATTGAAATTTTATTATAAGCTTGCAAGAGAAGCTTTTATTAGTTTATAACGGTATAAAATAGCCACACCCGTCGTATAAGTTAATAAAATACATTCTTTCCTTAATTTTTCCGAAAATGTTAAAAAGGTCCTTGTTTGGAAAACGACAGAAACATTCCTTTATAAACATCTTATAAATAGTAAACAAGGGTATAAAGGACTTTAAACTATAGCCAATAAAATAGTAAGAATGTTTTGAAATACATTTTTCAGAAACTTGGATGTGGATGATAAAGAAGTCCCACTAGATAATTTCACATTAACATCCTCGGATAATGAAGAGATTGTGAAATAAACCCATACCTTGTACTTTTCCTTGGTCGAGGGTTGGTTAACCTCCTGTATAATAGTTAAATCATTGTTATTAAATTATACAAGTATCATATACATAAATATGATATCATATATGATCTTTTAATATTTCATTATTAATAATATTTTAGTAATATCGTCATTTCAGGTGATCACTTACTCATTTTATTTTATATGTTTTGTTACATAATATATGTTTTTTATCCATTGGTTGTATAATATTCATATCCAAAATGATATCAAGTCCTTAAACATTATTTTTAATCATCAAATGAAAATTATTCTTGAATGGATACGATGGGGAATAAATCTCATCACGTTCGTGGAGATGGTAGTTTGTATGTACGTACAAGTGACAATATCATTATTTTGATATTAAAATAATATATAATTGGATAGTATATTATATAAATAGAATAATTATCATGTTTCATTTTTTATTTACATCAATTACACATGATTATCATAAATATCCAAATAATAATGTTTTGAATAACAATTACACCACGACGTGGAGAATGTAAGCCGTACGTACGCACGTATGGTGACATGTCATTCAATGGATGGATAGAATACTAAATATGGTGGTAAAATATTTATAATAACATCACAGTATATAGAATATACTAGGGTTATTATTTTAGAATTGAAATATCAAAGAAAGATGAATTGGAAGAAGAAAGGAACTTGAATGAGGGTGGTGAAATCATTACCTCTTCTTCATGGTCTTCCTTTTTATTTTATCAAAAGGGATCAATAAGATGGCTTTTTTGTCAAAATATGGCTTCTTGGTTGATGTGAGGGATTTTGGGAGGATATTCGGGTAGATGTTGTCTGAGCCAAAAGGCATTGATGGTGTGAATTAGTGATAAGGGGGAGTTCCCTTTTATAAGAGGGGTGAGGGGCACCTTAGAAAAAACATAAAATATTATTTTATAATAAATTCATAATCAGTTTCTAATGACTCCAAAATGATTTATTTATAGGATGAGGTGGATATGGGTCGAAAAGAACTCAAAATATATGTTTTAGAAAGATTTGGTTGACATTATTAACCTTAACTTTTAGTTTTAACTCTTAGTTAATTATTTTTACATTTACCATGTCTCATTGTATTTTTATATTGTATAGTTAATAAACATAAAATATTCTTCTAAGAGACCTCCATGTGGTCCCTTAATGAGGCACATGTCATTATATAAGTCTTATGGCCAAACCGTATATTTTTAGGAATATAATACCAATTAATAATATAATATTTTTTTTAAAAACTCATTTATGTCAATTTTGACACTATTTAATAATTGATTTTTGTTAAAGTACTAATAAATTTATTAATTCAAACCAAATTAATTGAAATCATTACATGTAATATTAACCTTTAAAATTCGTTTATGTCATCAAAAAATTCATATAATATTTATTTTATCATTTATAATACCAATTATTTGACTCATTCATTAATAAAAAAATTATTTCATCATTATTGTGTCATAAATGAATTTAATTATTCAATGTATAAAAATTATAAATAAAGTACTATTATGTAGGAAATGTTTTTTTCTTTCTAATTAATATTTATAGTTGAAAAGATAACATATATGAACTTATGTAAAAAAATATTTCCTAAAAGATATATGCTTATATCATTTTTGTATTTACTTTACCTTAATTAATATAAAGTGTTATTACCACATACATGTGGCTTCATGGGGTCCAAAAATCGTCCCATAGATTACCATGGTTGGACATGTATCAACCAATAGGGTTTGGACACGTTTTAGGGTAATTAATTAATATTATAATATTATATTTTTCCCTTATTTACCGGATATACCCTTTAACCATGGTAAATAAAATATTTACCGAAGTAATTATTCAAAATGTATAAAAATAAAAGTTACCAATTTACACAATTTGGACATACTGATTCTAAATATGCAATCCATTTTTCTAAATTCAAAACACAGAAGTAGAAGAAATTAATTTAAAATTAATTCCCACTATCAAAACAATAACCGTGTTTAAAAAAAATAACTATCCAAATATTGACACATGTTAATGTCTGGATTAAATGTGAACTTACGTACAATGGCCAAAATTGTATTAGGTGGTAAAAATATATTCTAAATATACTTTAAAACAACTCAAATTTATAATTTATCACTATTAATTATTTTGATTAAAAAAGATGTTTTTAAATAAAATTTAGTGATTTTCACTATTCATCAAAAATTAAAAGATTTCAAAAAAATACCAAAACATCACCCTAATCTAATTTCAATATTACGAATCAAAAAATAATGTCCATTTTGAAATATAAAATGTATAAAATTACAAAAAGTTTGTACTACTATTCATAACGGCTAGTTTGATTGGTTGTGGTGTGTGTTAGAACTCGAAGTTGCGTATAACACACGATACTATATTATTCAATGATAAGTATATCGCGAAATCATGGGCTGTTACATTCTCCCCTCCTTCAAATAATTTCATCCTCAAAATTTCTAGAATATTACTGCATAAATAGTCTTGGGTGGTTCTTCATCATAAGTTTCTCAGGTTCCCACGTTGCCTCTTCCATCTTATGGTTTCTGCATAGAACATTCACCAGACAAGTCATCCAGTTTCTCAGAAATTGATCTCTTATATCAATAATACTAACAGGATCATCCCAAAAATACAAATTGGGGTCCTGTTCTAATTCCTCATAGGTGAGTACATGCATTGGGTGAGGCATGAATTTTATCAACAGTGATACATGGAACACATCATGAACTTTGGAGGGATTTGGCGGCATTGACAAACGATAAGATACAACCCCAATTCATTCTTGAGTTTCAAAAGGTCCTATGTACCTGGGAATCAATTTACCCTTCTTACCCAAACGTATAACTCCATTCCCTGGAGATACCTTCATGAAAACATGATCACCTACCTGAAATTCCAAATCCTTCCTTCAGTTATCGACATAGATCTTCTGCCTAATTTGAGCTGCTTTGATGTGGTTTTGGATTACCTTCACCTTTTCCATCGTTTCATCTATCAGTTCTAGGCCTACAAGTTTTCTTTAACCAACATCATCCCAACAGGTTGGTGTGCGACTTCTTTTTGTATAATGCTTAATACTATGCCTTTCGAATACTTGAATGGAAGCAATTGTTAATGGAAAATTTTACCATAGGTAAATATTGATCCCACATACCCTCGAAGAAATGTGAGCATGATCTCAACATGTATTCTAAGGTTTTAATAGTCTATTATGATTGTCCATCAGTTTGGGGGTGGGAGGAAGTGCTCAAATGAAGTTCAGTATCCCGGGCTTTCTGGAGACTTTTCCAAAATCTTGAAGTAAAATGAGGATCACGATCAGAAACAATCGACATGGGTACTCCATGAAGTCTAACATCTTCTGTAACATATAGTATTTCTAGTCATTCATTTGGTAAGTCCTCACTTATAGCAAGAAAATGTGCTGACTTGGTAAGACGATTAACAATGAACCATATTGCGTCGTTTCTCCTAGGATTCTTTGGTAGTCCCCTGACAAAGTCCATTGTAATATTACTCCATTTCCACTCAGGTATGGGAATTGCTTGCAATACTCCTCTAGGCTATTTCCTTTAGGCTTTCATTTGTTGACAAACCATACATCTTGAAACAAAATCAGAAATCTCCCTCTTCCTGTTGTCCCACCAAAAATGTTTCTTCAAATCTCAATTCATTTTGGTCCTCCTATGGTGTATAGAGAAATCTGAACTATGAGCATCATCCAAAAACTCTCTTTTTAGATAATGTATATATGGAACACAATGTCTCTTCCCAAATTTCAAAATTCAATCTTCATGCACAAAGTCTCTCAATCTCCCATCATTCACATCTTTATTCTTCTTTTGAAACTCTTCATCACTGGTCTAAGAACTCTTTATCCTTTCTAGTATAGATGGTTTGGAAACAATTTGAAAAAGGATTAATATTTCACCTTCCAAGTTAATTCCAATATCCATATTTAGTAGATCTAAATATATAGGATCCTTATCAACTCTAATCTTGTTCAAAATTCCATGATCCATTCTAATCAATGTATCTACCACCTTATTTTATTTCCCGGGTGGTAGTGTATCGTGCAATCATAATCCTTCAGTAGTTCAAGACATCTCTTTTGCCTCATGTTGAGTTCTTTCTATGTGAAAATATACTTTAAAATCTTGTGATCATTAAAAATATCACATTTTTTCACAATAGATATAATGTCTGCATATCTTCAATGAAAATATTACAACAGCTAACTCAAGATCATGAGTAGGATAGTTTTTCTCATGAATTTTCAGTAGTCGTGATTAATAGGCAATAACCATATCATTCTGTATAAGGAAAAAATCAATTACTTTTTCAATGCATCATTATAAATAATGAACCCATCATTCCCCATTGGTTGAGTCAATATAGGAGCATTGACTAATCTTATCTTCAGTTCTATAAAACATTCTTCTCACTCTTTTGTCCAAACAAATTTAACCCCATTACATATGAGATTTTTTAATGGCTTTGACAATTGGGCAATGCTCTGGACGAAATGATGATAATAACCTACTAAACCAATAAAACTATTTAACTCAGTTATACTCGTCAGTGCTAGCCATTATTGGATTTCATTGGTCATAGAAGGATCAACGGAAATTCCCTATTTGGAGACAATTTGGCCAAGAAAATAAATATTCTGAAGTCAGAATTCACACTTGCTAAACTTCCCATATAATTCATGTCTTCTAAGAGTCATCAAGATAATGCGCAAGTGATATTCATTATCTTAGTAGCTTTGGTGTATACCAAGATATCATTAATAAATTCCACCACAAATTCATTGAGATATTCCTTGAAAAAATTATTCATTAGATCCATGAATACATAAGGTGCATTATCCAAAAGGAATCACTATAAACTCATAATGCCCATACCTAGTTCAGAAAGCTATCATTGGAATGAATTCCTTCTTAATAAAAAACTGATGGTATCCAGATAGATGGTTAATATTTAAAAATTATTGAGCTCCATGCATTTGGTCAAATAAATCCTCAGTGCGAGGCAGGTGATATTGTTCTTTATTGTTATAGCATTGATTTTCCTGTAGTCGATACATAACCTCATAGATCCATCTGTCTTCTTAACTAAAAGGATATCGGCTCCCGAAGGAGAAACACTATGGTGAATAAATCATTTATTAATCAATTACTCTAGTTGTTTATTTAGTTCAACTAATTCCATAGTGTCCATTCTATAAGTGGTCTTCGATATAGGCCTTGATCCAAGAATTAAATCAATGGAAAACTTAATTTCCCATTTAGGAGGATGTCCAGGTAAATCTTCTGGAAACACATCAACATATTCTCTCACAATAGGTACATCATGTATTTGAACATTCCTTTCCTAACTCATAGTAATTTCATTCGCTTCCTCCCCGATAATTGAATTTAGTTGGGCTATTGTGGGTGGATCTAGATAAGAATTAGTCGGAAAATATTCTTCTCTATAGATAAGGTGTTCTTTATCAACATCATCAAAAATCATATCCTATTTCTTCTTAAAATAAATTTTCGCATCATTATATGAAATCCAATCTATACAAAGGATTATATCAAATTTAATCATGGGTATGACGATGATATCCGCATATAAAGAACATTTAGATTCCCCAATGGGAATAGATTCACAGAACTTTAAAACAATGATACTTCCACTAAGAGTTTTAGCTGACAACTCACATGTTAAATCAAATTGGAAATATCTAATTTTCGTAGAAAACTGGGATGATATGAAACAATGCTATGATCCAAAATTAGATAAAGCATTTTCTAAACATGATGAAACCATTAAATTATAGGCCACCACATATTTTGGGGCTTCAACCTCTGTAGTAGTGATTGTATAATATTGGCCTTGATCCCTTGGACATTTATAATGTATGTTTCCCTAATGCTTAGGATAGTAATTTTTATAATATCCCATCTCCCTGAAATTTTATCATTGATCATTGGTATAATCTTTCTTTCATTTACAATCACCAGCTAGATAACCATTATGTCCACATTTGTAGCATACTCCTTTTCCTTTTAGACAGGCACTAGGGTGATTCCATCAACAATTTTCATAAGGTGGATATTAAATTCTTCCCTTCTTACCTGTTTTCTTATTTACTTTCCTAGAGTGTTCATCAGATCACTTCTTCTTTTGATTTGATTTAAAGTCATAAGAAATTGAGAATTCGTTTTCTGTCTTGATAGCATACGATAAAATATATTCATTTGATGAGAAGGATTGTGATACTAATGATCGATGGAGAAATGGTATAAACCAATCAAAGAAATGATCAAACTTACTTCATGGGTTACGTATATAATCTTCATCATGCTTCTCTAACATTTTAAAGTTAACCTCATACTTTGCGACATTTTCATCCTCCTTTTACCTCAGACTCATAAATTGTTTTCCCATATCCTCTTGATGGTCACGAGTAAAGTATTTTTCTACGAAAATATCGGTGAACACCCTCCATTCCATATTTGATACTTACCCATCTTCCTTTGTGTTTTGAATCAATGACCACCATTAATCAGCATCTCCAGTAAGGCAGTAAACTGCCATGACCACTTTTTCCCTTTCGTTACTCCCCAAAGTGTGGAATAATTTCTCTAAGGAATTTACCCATTTCTCATCCACTAATGGATTTTTAATACCATTGAATGTCAGTGGTTGTTGCCTCATAATGAGATCTAATATTGAAAATCCACGCTATGGATCTCGGTGCTCTATACATGTAAGGTTATTATACCTAACCTGAGTGAGTTGTCCCAGTATAGTGATTAGCTGATCAGCACCAGTTGCATCACTAGCACCACTATAATTATCTTGTGCAGGAGGGAAAAACCTACATGGAGTGAGTGCACTGATAAAGTTTATATTCCTTCCAAAAGTCGCCATTTCTAAACAATGGAATAAACTAGATTAGTTTATGAATCAAAATATATAATTCCATAAATTTAAAACACTTAACATAAATTGAACTTTTTATGGATATAATCCATTATCATAAAACTGTTTTCCTTGAGGAAGTATATACTCATAAACCCTTAAAATGGTTTTTAAAGAAAATGATAATTCTCCTAAGCATATCCCCCGAGACTGTTGTAACCAAGAGCGCAACAAGGTCTGTTTTCGTGCACCATTTTTTATTCGAGTATATCTCAAAGAGGTGTTTTTAGATTTTACCCCTAGGTACATCTGTGCTAGATCCACCTCAACCTTCTCATATTTAGAGAGGGATGTATTTCATGGAAAACGCACAAAATCTCTACAATACCAAAATTCTAGGAAGTTCTTCTATACTAATCCCCAAATTCCATCTTAGGTCTATGTGCTCTAATCAGAGTTTATCAAAATCTAGTTTCCAATGTTTGTAATAAACTTCCTCTGATACAAACTATAATGCCCCAACCTCTATTACCTAGAGTTAGTGCATTATTAAAAAAATGTGGCATGATCACAAGGAAATAATGTCTCGAAAGACTGATCAGTTTAGTACTATTAGAAACAAGATTCATATATAAGTTAAACTTTACAACTAGAAAAGAAACACAAAACAAATATATTTCATTAGAAACATCTAAGACTCCTAGATTATTCCTTCAGGTCACTCATAACTAGCTTCTTCATATCCTGGGAAAATGAAACATAAAAATGGGGTGACCTCAAATGCTCAGTAAGGGTAAGAAATACAGTAGAAAATGACATAAATATTAAACATGGTAAATAATTGATACCACATTCCTTTACCAATAATAAACATGAATACTTTTATGGCTTGAATATGATATGAGTAATTAATTCCATAATAAAATATATTAATGGGTATTATACAAGTCGAATGACCACCTGAACCATCAATATTATTTCCATAATGATGGAATGTATAATGATGAACATTCTGAAACATTTTTTCAAGGCCTAGTCCAAGGCGTCTTAAAATGATTAAGGCCTTGGCCAAAACCAAAAATAAAATTGGGAAAGGGACTCAGCCAATTCCATGTCTAGTTGTCTCATTAGACCTACCGATGCATTGAGGAGCTATATTGGGCTCCACCTATTACTTATTAAGTCCAATACAATCATCATATGAAAAGGTTTAAACATATCATAAAAATTCTTATTAGAACTAGCATACGAAATGTCAATACTTTATACATAAACCATGAATGGTATAAAAATAGCACATGCACAGTCAAACATATCACTAAACCATAAATACATTATGGAAGTTTTGTATCATAATAAATCAAATATAAATAAATGAAAAATCAATTAATGGATGTTGACATAGATGAATCAAAAACCTTTTTAGAGAAGTATCTCATTCAATTTTGAAATGATTTAAGAGTCATATAATTATAAAATAAAACATTTACTTTGAAAATATTCATATAAGCCTGTATGGAAAGACTTGATGAGTATATAACAGTAGAAAAGAGCCTCACCCACCGTATAAGTTAAAAAAAGACATTCTTACCTTAATTTTATCGATAAGGTTTAAAAGGACCTTTTTTGGAAAAAGATGGAAATATTACATTATAGAAATTTTATAAATAGTAAACAAGGGTATAAATGAAATTAACACATAGTATATAAAATAGTAAGAATTTTTGGAAATACATTTTTAAGAAACATTGATGTTGATGATAAATAGGTCCTAGTAGATAATTACGTATAAACAACCTCGGATAATGAATAGAATGTGAAATAAACCCTTAAATTGTACTTTTCATTGGTCAAGTTTAGGTTAAAATCTTTTATAATATTTAAATAAATGTTATTAAATTTTAATAGAATCATATACATAAATATGATATCATATATGATCTTTTAATATTTATTTGTAAATAATATTTCAGTATTATCGTCGTTTCAGGTGTTCACTAACTCGATTTCTTTTATATGTTTTGTTACATAAGATGTGTTTGTTAAAAATAGGTTGTATCTTATTCATATCCAAAATGATATCATGTCCTTAAAAAATATTTTTATTCATCAAATTAAAATTAATCTTCAGTGGATACGATGGGGAATTAATCTCATCGCGTTCGTGGAGATGGTAGTCTGTACGTACCCACGAGTGAAAATATCATTATTTTGATATTAAAATAATATATAATTGCATGGTATATCATATATATAGAATCATTATAATGTTTTATTTATTATTTACATCAATTACACATCATTATCATACCCATCCAAATAATAATTTTGTGAATAAAAATTACTCCACAACGTGGAGACAGTAAGCCGTACGTACACACGTATGGTGACATGTCATTCAAAAGATGGATAGAATTATGAATATGGTTTTAACATATTTATAATAACATATAAATATATATAAGGTACTGGATTTATTATTTAATAATGGAAATAACAAAGAAATAATAAGTGGAAGAGGAAAGGAACGTGAAAGAGGGTGGTGAAATCATTACCTCTTCTTCGGATTCTTCATTTTTATTTGATAAAAATGGCATATTAGGTTAGCTTTATGATAAAAATAATTACTCTAGGTTGAAGTTAGGGAATTAGGAAGGATATTTGGGCCGAGGTTGGCCCAGCCAAAAGGATTTGATTGTTTGAATTAGTGATAAGGGGGAGTTCCCTTTTATAAGAGGCGTGAGGGGAACCTTAGGAGAAACATAAAATGTTATTTTATAATAAATTCATATTCGGTTTCCAATGGCTCCAAGCTGATTTATTTCGCGGATAAGGTGGGGATGGGACAAAAAACTCAACAAACAGGTTTTATACAGGTTTCGGTCACATTATTAACATTAAATTTAGTTTTAACTCTTAGTTAATTAGTTTTACATTTACCATGTCTCATTCTATATTTATAATATATAGTTAATATTCATACTATATACTTCCAAGAGACCCAAAAGTGGTCAATTAATTATAAACCAATAATTATATAAGTCTTTTGGCCTAAACATAAATTTTGAAGAATGGAACATCAATTAATAATATAATATTTGTTTTAAAAACTCATTTATGTCTATTTTGACACTATTTAATAATTTATTTTTTTTAACTCTTAAAAATTTTATTATTTCGAAAAAAAATTCATTTAAGAAATAATAACATGTCATATTATCCTATAAAGTACTTATATGGAATCAAAACATTCATATTATATACATTTTATCATTTATAATACCAATTAATTGATTCATTCCTTAATAATGAAAATACTCCATCATTATTGTGTCATAAATAAATTTAATTATTCAATGTCTGAAAATAATAAATAAAGTACCATTATGTATGAAATCGTTTTTCCTTTCTAATTAATATTTATAGTAAAAAATATGACATATATAACTCTATGTAAAAATTGTTTTTCAAAAATATATAAGGTTATGTCATTTTTTATTTACTTTAACTTAATTAATATAAAGTGTCATTATCACATACAAGTGGATCCATGAGGTCCCAAAATAGACCCAATGATGCCCATGGTAGGAAATGTATCAACCAATAGGGTTTGGCCACGTTTTAGGGTAATTTATTATTATTATAATATTAATTTTTACCCATATTTATCAGATTTACCCTTTAACCATGGAAAATAAAATATTTACTGACGTAATTATTCAAAATATCTAAAAATAAAAGATTTATATTTACAAAATTTGGACATCTTGATTGTAAATATGAATTCCATTTTTCTAAATTCAAAACAGAGAAGTGCGAGAAATTAATTTAAAATTAATTACCGCTGTTAAAGCAAAAAACGTGTTTTAAAAAAAATAATTATTATCAAAAGATTGACACTTGTTTATGTCTGGTTTAAATGTGAAATTACTTCCAATGAACAAAATTGTATTAAGTGGTAAAAATATATTCTAAATATACTTTAAAACAATTGAAATTCATAATTTATCCCTATTAAATATTTTGATTAAAAATGTTTTTTTAAATTAAAATTCAGTGATTTTCCCTATTCAACAAAAATTGAAAGTTTTCAGAAAAATACCAAAAATTCACCGTAAGCTAATTTTGATATTCTGAATTAAAAAATGATGACCATTTTGAAAGAAAAGATTTATAATATTTCAAAAGGTGGCTATTACTATTTATAAGGGTTAGTTTGATTCGTTGTTGTCTGTGTTAGAACTCGAAGTTGCGTACAACAGACGCTATTGTATTATTCAAAGAGAAGCGTACCATGGAAGCTTGTGGTGTCAAAATATCAAACATATAATCATGTTATTAAATAAAATCATACAATTTTTTGATTGTTGTAAAAATCACAAAAATAAATAAAATCATTTTCATTAACATTTAATCTATTAAAAAATCCTCATACCATAAAACATATATATATATATATATTTATACATATAAAATATATTTAATAAAATATAATTTTTGTTCTGGATATTGTTTCAATTTTTATGGAAACATTCAAGCATATATTCATGTGATCCGATAATCAAAACCATGAAAACAAGCACTCCCGAAATGATGAGGGTTCTCGAACCCAACTCATTTTCTTTTAAATTTTTTCATTTTATGAAAAATATTAATTTGAATATTATTTTAATTTCCCCAAATATAAATTTATTTTCATTCCCATTTATTTTATATGATATACATGTTGGTAATCATATTTTATGATAAATTAATATATTTTCCAAAATAACTCTTATATTCAGTTTACATAATCTCTCCTCTTCATATGGTTTCTTCTTCACTCAATTGTGAATATTAATTCAAAAATAATATTTTCCATTTATCTTTTTTAAACCATAATTTTTAGTCCTGGTTTTTTATTTAAAAAATAATTCCCATTCATTTCCATGTGATATTTTATGTCAATGATTGATATATATTCTCTTTGGAATGCATGATTTTATAAATGTTGTTATGTTATCTATGCACACAAAATTATATAGAACTATAATTAAGTGGATACTATAATATATCTTATGATATAATGTGAAATATCAATCAAACTGATTCTAAATTTTATCATAACAATTTGTGGTATTTTACCACTATGACATGATGCTTCATTTTTATGTTGTTCAATATTCCATGACATTATCTAATTGGTTATCTAATTATTATTATAATTATTGTATTATTATGTTTTGATGATGATTAATCTCTCAAATTTTATATTGATTCATGCCCATATATATCCTATTAATAGGCTTTGATCATTTGAAATGCATCACATCTTCCTGAAACACCCAATTATGGTTCTCAACTAAATTTATTAATTGAAATAAAATTTATATCTTATTTAAAAAAAGTATTATATTCATAAACATTTTTAGAAAAAACTAGATACCATACAAATTTGTATGAGAAACACTTCTTGATAACTCCCTTCTTCTTTTCTATGATGATCAAAAAATTACCCAATGCTTTGGAGTGCTATATCAGGCTCACACATCATATAAACATTATCATTATATCCTTTCATCATCTATAATTCTTAGGTACCATGTAATTAATAAAAAAATTGCATTCACTATTTCATTATAAGCCTTTGATACCACTTTTTAATCCATATAGAATTAATTTTTAGATTCTAAAATACAATTTCATTTCAAAAACCATATTCTAAATATAAAATACTAAATAAAATCATAGAAATGGTTTTTATTTTTAGATATAATAAAATATTTTAATGTTTATAAAACAAATAATAATTGTTTTGATGGTGGAATAAATAACTTAACCGAGTAAAACATTAAATAGAATATATGATTTACCGTCTATAAAAAAAGTCATAATGTTCATTATAAAAATATTCCTTTCGAAAAACCATTTAAATAATGTCAAAAGTGACATTGATGATCCTCTATAATATATTTAAGTCCGTTTAAATAGATCAGAATGTTATTTTTTGAAATTTTACATTGAGGATGAATATTTTATAGAAAAATATTTAAAACGTATTTGATGAGGTTTTATATTCACATGTTCTGTAACTTTATTCCAAGTCATCACATTCATTTTTCCTCTTCCAGAATAATAAATGTAAGTTAATTATAAGATTTATAAATAATTTTTTTCAATATTATTATTCCATTAAGCTTATTTATTACCATGTAATGATAAATTAAATCGCCAAATATAATCAATTTTGTTTTTTTGTTGATATTCAACTCATATATCAACAGAGACATTGATATGATAAACATGGTCAATGATTATATCATTCCAACAACTATAAAATAATAATCATGAAATTGTATTTATTTTTATAAATCAATTAATTTTTTAAATCCAACCATCAGTGTTGGTCATGAATAATGATCTATATTTTGATCATCCATATGGTGAGTAACACATATACATAAGTATTGATTCAATTTTTCAAAGGTAATGATAAAAAAAATATGTGGGTTATTTTTTATATATGTAATTGTTTTTATATAATAAATATGATATTTTATTTTTAAATTAACTAATATATAACTTCCATGTGATGTGGTGTTGAAAAAAGAATCATATTTCTTAGTGGAGGTGATAGCCAAAATATATACATGAAGGATGTTATCATTTGTCAATGATTGTAGTAGTGATAAAATAGGTGATAAAATATAATTATTTAATTATAAAAATCTCATTAATATCATATATATACATCAAATATTTCACTATAGCATGTCAGGATAGATGTTGAGGGAAAAAAATTAACATTGGTTTATGAGGTGGTAGTATGCCATGCACACGAACTATGGATTATCATCACATATGATAGAAGTTGTGATTGATATAGGGTATTTAATTAAAATAAATATATCCATATATGTGATATAGTGAAATTATTATTTTAGTTTGTTTCAATAATATTTGAATGAGTTAGATAAGAAAATTAAAGGAAGATAATCAATTAAATACTATATAACTTCTGTCTAAAAACATATTGTGGTTTATACCTAAAGCCTTATAGGTTTCTTTTCTACTAACAAGAGAATCTATGAATTTTGGTGGAATATATGAACCAAACGGTTGAATTTATAGAGGTTTTACTAAAAAACAAGAGATAATATCTATCCCTATGTGATTAATAATATCGATTGGGATAATATAACTAGATTTCGACATTACCTTCTCTTAGAATCTCAAAAACATTTTCCCATTGATAAATTATGTTGGGAAAATATCTCAAAAAGATTACCATCATTGTTTTATTATTTGAATTTTTTCATAAAATTTACAGGTCCATAAAAGAGTATGGTTGGTGTTTTCTCTCGCAAGTGTGAATGGTGGCACATTTTCCCCATGTTTGAATACTTTTTGGGCCTCAAAATTGATAGTTAGTTTTTGGAAAAGTATTTTTGACATGTAGGAATATGTAGTTATGGATATTTTAGGATAGTTTGAGTACCTAATATGAGGTACGTGGAATGACGATGAAAATAATCCAAGGGAAGGATTCCACATTGTAGCACTATGTGAACCATGAAGTGTGATATGCAGACTACATAGGAAAAATTAGTTAAAATAGAGGAATTGGATTCACACGAAGGAAACAGTTCCTAGAAGTCTAGAGGTACACGAGATGTCACACTGTTTGAAAAAAGGAGGCAGTGATTTATGGAGCCACAATGGGTATCATTCATGGAAGAGATCTGACACCACAAAGGAAGAGTTGTAGTTCGCAGACTACAAAGGGAAACTGGTTCAACGGAAGCTCCAAACATGGTGAAGGTTGTACCACATCAAATTTTAGGGTAAAATGTATTAGTGTAATTTTTCGATCTATTTTACTATATAAGGATATTAAATTCCATCATTATATAGAGTTTTTTCATTACAAAACATATTCACTTTGGGATGAAATTTAGATAAGTCCAAAAGTGTTCCCGGGGAGTCCGTGAAGGAGTTGTGGTTCGCGAGGTGGGTACTATGAAAGGGGAAGGATTTCATGCTTATGTTTCATGAAGGGGTTTAGGGGGTAATGTTTCCTACAATCGAATATGAGTTATCAGAGAAGTGGTAGTCTGTGTGATATGAAACAGTCCACAGAGGAGATCCAAACTATAGAAGAAAAACTCATCTACGAAGTAGGGAAAATTCTCGGAAGAATAGTTTGTCTCTAGAGGAATATGAATTTCCTAGATGAGAAGGAATTCTGCACAGGATAGGTTGTCCATGGAGAAAATGAGTTATGTGGTGTAGCATAGTTCATAGAAGAATGAGTTTTTTCATGATGGGACTTAAACATTTCCTAAATAAAATTTCCACAAACTAAAAATACATATAAAATTGGATTTACTCTATATGTGAAAAGGTACATCAACGGAGAAACTATCTATAGTTTAGGAAGTCTGTTTTCATGAAAATGAAGGGTATTAAATGCACTTATACTATTAGTGGATCCCTTCTATGTGTAGTGAGAAATGAAAAATGAAGATAACGATCCTTCCACTGAATGTGTTTTAGAAAAAGAGACATATGGAGGGACCCTTGGGAATGTAGTGAGATTATCCACAACATTTTAAAGGTATTGAACCTCATTATAGATGAGATCTATCCTGAACCACCATTCATGGAAGTGATACATAGTGTATTTGGTAAAATCCACACATTTCTATTATATTCTCTTTTGATGTGTCCTAGTGAGGGTGAACCGTGTAAAAATTGATGTATCTTGTGCATGATATAATTTTTTCTCATACATTATAAAGAGAATGATATAGAAGTTTATTTTTTCAATGATGACACAATTTCATAAGGGGGTGGAGTTCTAATCTTTTATACCATGATTCACCCTCCCCCTCTTAGGGTATTTTGCATTGGTGGGATAACAAATTCCTAGGAATACCTTTATACCAACATTATTTTCAATATTTCACTAATGATTTCAAACATAACATTTATTTTAACTATGAGAATATATGATGTTATGATAAATTTATTTGAATATATCATTAAATTTCTACGCTGGCCTAGTTCCCAATAGTTTTAAATCATACACTTCTCCTTAAAACATTGGATTTATTCAAATACTTTCATATTATGCTTCATACAGATCCATATGAATGCTTGAGTGAAAAATATTAATATAATAAATCAGGATGAAAGAAATTATCAATCCCAAAGACATTAAATATTCATAGAAAAAAGGACTTATAATATCTTGTTCTATTTTAAGGTATATATCATATAGTCAATCTATTTTAGGATAATTGGTAGTACTGATACTCATAACTCTTACTAGAACCTATTTAATTATTTACTAGAACATCGAGGTAAATCTATGATACTAATCAGATAGAATATAATTTATAAATCCATACTATATGACAACTTTATTAATGTATATTTTGGTAGGATGAACAAGATAGAGATATTATCTAATAGAAATGAGTTTTCCTAACTCAATAAGTCAATTGAAAATATTATAAATATTTCATTTATATGTTTTGGGGAGTCTTATGAAAAAAATAAATAATGATGTTTTCCCATTTCAATTCGGAAATGGGTAATTTTTGTAACATCACCTTACAAAATTTTCCCTCTACATTACCCTTTTGTCATAATAAGAACAGAGATTTATAATCTACACCATTTCTCATCATGTTTTCTAGTATTAAAGACACATTTATATATCTATACTTGTTCATGATATTAGGATTAATGAATAATTAAAAACTAAGGGACTAATCCAATAGCTCCTTCATAAAAAATATTATGTTAGAAATACATTCATAGTTCTTAAACCATACCAGTCAATCATAAATATGGTTTAACTCCAGAATTTTTATTACCTTGTTCTATTATTCCACAAATTGTTCACACACCTATCTGGTCCTATCATGGATAGATGGGTGGTAAATTAATTAAGAAATGTAATACTTGTCTACATCTATAATGATTTATTGATATATCATTATAAAATATATAATTATTATAACTTTTATGTTCAAAATAATAGATAATCTAGCATGATCATTTCAACTCAAAACATTGGTTACCTTGTTCACTCTTCAAGGGGGGAAACATGTTCAGTAGTTATTATCTTTAATCAACTCCAAAAATAATATATATAAAATTATTATTTCTTTTTGAGTGAATATTTATTTGAATATATTATTATGAGTATATTATTTTCTCCATTCCCCAAAAAGACAATGTAACCATATTTTACGTAGAAAAATTAATATAGCTAACTCCAAATCATGAGTTGGGTAATTTTTCTCATGAACCATCCATTATCGAGAGTTAGAAGATACCACTATATAATACTCCATGGAGACGCACCCCAATATATTATTTCAGGTATTAATACATATTATAAATAGTTATCCACTATAGTTTAATGTATTCATAGATATTATAACTAACCTATTTTAGGATCATTAAATTTTTCTTCATATTAATATCTTCAAATTAAATTGGATCCCTTCAATGTTTACTTCTTGAATGGATTTTATAACTAGGATAAAATATACACAAATAATTGAGAGTATATATTCAAACAAACAAAACTATATATATTAGCACCCTTTATATGTATAAGATTATGTTAAATATATTTTTTCTTTGATATCCACTAATATACCCTCACATGAGAATATATGACATAAAAAGTCAATATTTTTTTATACAAAAATTCATAATTTGTAAATATAAAAAAAATTTCTATTTAAGGTTCATCATTACAATCCTTATGTGATCATTATAATCTTCCTTAACCATTAGATATATATGAATATCATATATAATACTGACCTCAAACTGATAAATGCGTTCTCTATCAAGTATTTCAATTAAATCGAATAAAATAGTGGATGAATTATTTAGACCAAACAAAATCAATATATATTCACAATTTCTAGATCTAATATAGAAGACAATCATTTGATAGTGCTCAATTATTTCACTTAAACAATATTATACCGATAAATGCAAAATAATTGAAAAATAATGACCATATTATAATTAATTGTCTATGTAGTAGATATAAGGTTGGGGATGCATATTCCTAACTATGATTCCATTATGTTCTCACATAAAATTTAAGAGTCACATTTAACTATATTTCTTTTAAAAAATGAATTTATTTACCAAAATATTAAAAACATTGGAAAATGAATCCATTTTCATGATTCCCTTGGAGTTATTTCTTCAATTAATTCCAATAAATTTGGCGTATACTATACGGATTTTATGAAACATGTGTAGTTCCATTTTTTGGGTTATGTTTAAGAAAAAATTCATGATTTAAAAAAAAATTAAATTCTACTACAATTTCATCAAAGAAATATCTCATAAAATAGTAATTTCATTGATGTTGAGTTTCTCCCCCACTAACTGAGATAAAACACCCTTTTGAATCGGAATTAAGACCTGTAAATATATAAAATTCCCAGTAGATGATCATATTTATCAAGAAAATGATTGAAAATCATTTTATGGATTTTAATATTAATCATGACTTCATTTCCTTATAAATTAATGTGTGATTTATGTAATGAATACCAATATAGGCATATGAACACATAAATTTTAACTAGTAGAAAAATTGCATGGTTTGTTGGAAACATATTCCCACAAACATATGTTCGATAGGATCTATAAACATTATATGTAATCCTCGTAACATTATATGTTTTATTGACAAACTCAAAATATAAAAAAGATATGAATTATCATTCATAGATATTTATTTTGATATATGGGTATTCATTTTACATAGCTCAAAAAAAACTCCATTATTTTAGTGTATATTTCACCACATCAATTTCATCATTCAATATTTGATATCATTCAAAATTATATATTAAATAATCATTAACGAATCATAAACCGGGGTGATAAATAATACAATCTGGAGAATATTTCATAGGATGTTAAAATCATGGGACCATATTTTCAGTCTAGGAAACCTGAGGTTATATCTAGGACATCTTTTATCATCACCTTTTAAAATATTTCATATAGGTGTATAATGAATATGTGAATTAACATAAGAATATCACCAAGTGGTGTTAAACATAGGGGTTAGAAATAAAACACTCATCATAAATCATAATAATTTATTAGATATACATAATGAAAAATTTGTGGTTATTACCCCATGATTCATATGTTCCAAAGATACATCAAATTGTATTTTCCATAAATTGATGTTTTTTCTTGGAAAAATAATATATATATATTTCTGTATGATTCGATGTTCTCATATAAATAAGATTTTCCTAATGTTCCTCCCGAAATTTTTCTCATCCATGTATCCTAAAGTAATTATTCCTTACTCTGATACCATATTTAGTGAACCATGTATTTCATAATTAATTATTACATCTTATTATATTAATGTTTATTACACATCATTACATTCAATTCTATAATAGTAAATATTTATTATTTTTTGAATCAGGTATAAATAAAAATAGGTACACATAAATATATAACTTCTCCCACATTATTATCGACAACTACTACCCTTATTAGAAATATAATAAATAATATTTTTCCTCATATACTGGAGAAAATAATACTTAATAATGGATGATCTTGAATGCTGATAAATTGTAAACAAGGGAGATAACAATGATAATTTTAAAATAACAAGAGAATAATTTGTATGATAACATAATCTTATCCTTTTGAAATCAAACTCATAAATTCATAGATGATAAACACGATACATGAAATAAATATTTTTGGTTTATAAGTCATGAATCATAATGCAATCAATAAATTTGGCCCCTAAGAACATAACATTGTAAAAAGATCATATCATATAAGATATGAATATGTTGTGTCATAATCATAATCATATAAATTTTATGTAAAGGCATCCCACAAATATATTTATAACATATTAGGCTTGGGATAACCACTCATTGGAATTCTTTAGACATTGGACAACATCTATTGTACCCTATTTAGGGCTTGGAAAAACATCCATTTTATAATATTTTTTAATTGCGATAACCTATTGAGTACCAGTTCATCTCATAAAAAATTAATTGGTACCCAATTCATTTAATGTCAATATAATTCCCGGACTACCCATCACATAATAATAAATTCATTCTTATATATGCTTAAATATCATAAAAATTTCATAATATCTTAACCACAAAAAATAACATGAGTTTAATGGATATTTCATAATCAGAAAAATAAACCATCTACATATACATATTATTTATCAATATATCCATCTCGATTGAAGACAATGTAACATCATACAATGTTTTCATAAGAAGTTTTTTTATTAAAATCTCACAAGAATATTTCTTGAGGAAAATACCTGTTTAATATTTAAATGAAATATAAACATGTAAATATTTCATGAATATTAATGAAACAATTTACATCAAAAAAATATAATACATATAGTGGAAGAATGAATGAATCGGTCCAACATAATGGATTTAACTTCCATCAATATTATCCAGGTTATAAAAATTATTCGATTAAAATTTTCAAAAAAATTAATATGCACATATTTTTAAAAACAAGAAGATGGTTCCTTTAATACCATTTTATTAAAAATTAAAAAGTATATAAAATGGATATAAATTATAATAACATATTATTTTTTGATAAAAAACTTTATTAAAAATGGATATTGAAGAAAAATGTATTTAGATCGAAGAGGGAAATAATATCGTTTTTCAAAAAAAAAATTATTATATTTTCATGAGTAAGAATTTGGGTAAAATGAAATGAATTTTTTTTCTTAATAAATTACATGTTATTCAAGATAGATAGATCAATAAATTTTATCAATGGAAGTATAAATGTAAATGATCCCAATAAAAAATGTGATTGTAACATAAATGCAATACATTGGGTTTGAATATATATGAATGTTATCAGACCTCTCATACAATAAATTTGAATTTATTATATTTCTATACAAGATTATTTTTCATACTCATAAAAACATTTACGATAAACTTATAACCATTAAAACCCCATTTATTAATAAATTTTTATTTACATCCTCGTTTTTCAGTTTCACATGATTAATTTTTCATGAGAATTAGGGTTTGGTAGTTACAATCCATGTAAATTAATTAGGATTATATATTATTAATAATTTTAATCAATATTTAAATACCATATATATTTGTCAAGTAATGATCTATATTAATCCATAAATATTAGAGATAAAACACAATTAACATTATTCATTTTGACTGTAGGTTCTCTGTGCACATCAACATAGTTTTGACATTTTGTTGGACGGAATTAGGAATAGTAAATAATAAATCATATTTTTGTAATAATTATTATATTATCTATATAATATATTTTTTAAAAATACATATACTTTTACATCCATGTATTATGGAATTGAGAAATTAATCATATTAGTTCGTGGTAGTGGGGGTCCACGCATTTCCCAAATGACATTATCATTTTCCAATGGTTTTTAGGTAAGAAGGTATATATATTATATTATAATTTTAAATGAATGTTTAAGTATTAATTGTTATTTATAATTATTAAAACCATTATAATCAACCTCTATTAAATAAGGAGGTGATAATTTATTTTTGATGCTATGTGGGTGCAGTAGTCCACACAAACACATCAGTGATAATTTCAATTCCGCTTTGATGGAAAATAGGGTGAATAGTAGTGGTTAAATTACAATAATTTTAAAATATATTTATGATATTAAATTTTTTATATTATAATGAATATTATATACTTAGTTTTGAATGATTATGAAATAATTTAAAAGATGTTGTGTAAGTCAATTACCTCACAATCAATTGTCCACCTTTAGATCCATTCATAAGGACCCATTGAAAAGAATTTATAAAAAAATAACAAAAAATTATGGTCTAGGGATGTTGATAAGGGATTTTTTAGGGTTTTATCAATATATATTTCTCAATTAAGTGTACATTAATGATGAAATATGTGTATTTTTATAAGGGGAAGGGCACCATTGGAATCACAAAAATTATTAAAATATAATAAAGTAATATTAATTGAAAATGATTCCAAATGTATAGAAATATGATGAAATATGTGATATTGGAAAACTATATTCAAATAGTAAAATATATAAATTTTTTGGAACCATTGTATTCATTATCTTTTGGAACGACATTTTCATTTAACAATTTTATTCTTAAAGAAGCTAATTTTTTTAAAATATTAAAGGGTTAAAATTTTACAAAAAAGGTAATCATTGATCCATAAATGATGATGGGATGTCATTTTACCATTTAACATTATATTTTTCTTCATTCAATATTATTATTATTATTAAAAAAAATTACTAAATTATAATTATCATAAAATAAAATTCTAGTTATTTTTATTACTATTACAACATGTTTACATTGAAAAAACAATACACTAATAGAATTAAAATCTAAATAAATCACATTTATAGAAAATTTTATATTAATATTTTTTGGGGAACAATAAATGTCTCAAAACCTAACAATTTCATGGATTTTAAGAAATATAATATTCATTTTCTACTACAATACCAAACATTGTGTTGGTGTTTTGTAATCATTTAATGTAAAAATTTTATCACATAAACATAAAAATAAAACAACCTTATTATAAAATATTTATTCCATAAAATAGAAAATTATAAATGAAATTATTCTCATTTTATAATTATGTAAGAGAATATAGAGTTATTACAAAATGAAAGTTGCATTTTTATTATCTTTATATGAAAATATAAAATTCATTATGAATGGAAAATGGATCAAAAATTAAATATATTTTAAGAAAGGATATTATTGGATATATAATCACAACCAACATGACATATTCATGCATTAGAGGAATTTTAATTCACTATCCAAATGATTAAAAACGTTTTTACCATTTTTAACATTTCTGAGTGGATAAAAATTTATTAATTTTGGAATACATGTTGACTAAAAAAAGAAAATGGTTTACCAAATATTTTTCATATGAATAAAATTTTTGAATCCTTTATAATATATTCAATTTCTAATATTGCACAAATTAATTCTAAAATATGTGCACAAAAGGTGATGAAATCAATTTTTTGATAGGTTCATTATAATCATTATACAAGATTTAATCATGTCTCTTTAAAATAAATAATAGTAGATGAATGACAAATATTTTCAACACATAATCTCTAAATTTGATTAAAATAATCCAGTAATAGTTATTTATTTACTTATTTTGGATAAAAATATATTTTCTGTATAAAAATATTTTATTACAAAAATAAAACTTTTCCATTAAAATTATATTTATTTTAATTTAAAATCAGTTAATATCTATTATTTCATTATATAATTTTGAAACTAATAAAATTTTCATATTTTATATACTTAATTTCAGAAAATATAATCCCACTTCCATGAGATAATTTCCAAATAAAAATAATTCAATAGGATATTACACATCATTTATACTTAGTGTTCTTTGTTCATTATTCTATCAATGAAATAAAAATTATGTATAAAGAACTATATCATATTGTATTGTTGTGTAAAAATGTACTATAAATTTATCATTTTACTAGATATTGGAATTATAATTTAATAGTGATTCCATTTAGACAAATATATTCCTCTATTATGTATATAAAAATGATGAATAGTTCCTGCAGATATTTCCTTGATACATTTGTAGTATAATTTTTAACTCATATTCATATATATTAAAATAGAAATTATGGTAATATAGATATTTTTTATATTAGGATAAATTCCTTGATAAATGAGAAACACTCTTCCAAAATTATTATAATTAAACTCTAGGTATATAACCTATTATTCATGTGTAATTTAATCATAAGGGGGGGTATGTCAATGGATCATTATAATACTTAAGTGATAAAAACACTATAAAAACAAAACATTTTTATAGAAATCAATAATTATATATTTTTATTATTATTTATTATTTTTCTGAAATTTGTCATAACTATAACATTTATGAGAATAAATAACATGGAAAAAGGTCAAATTCCATTTTATGTATGAATATAAACAACATTTCTTAGAGAATATGAGAAATACTATCACAACACCTGTACGCAATATAAAATATAGTTAATATAGGTATTTTATATAAAATGATACATCAATGTATTTATTAGGATGTTTCCTCAAGTAAAATAACATAGCTATCAATTATTCCATTTGTTTGTTAAAAATCAGGAGATTATTTACATAAAACGATATTTTGAGCTAGGAGTGGTAATATTACAATTATAAATATGGATAGATTCTCTCAATAGTGAATGGTTTGAAATAGATACAAATTTTACGATTATAAATTATATATTTTTATAAATTCTATTAATCGTAAATAAAAGGATATGGTTGAAGTAAATTAATGAATTTGATTTGTCTATACATTAACACCCTATGAAGGAAAACATGGTGGATATTTTTCATTGTGGGAAATTATATGCTACTGTAAACATCATTAAGATTGAAATAGACCCAATACACATTTATTTACCAAACATATACCATAAAATTATGATGGATGGTATGAAATATTGTCTTTCCCATTTTACTTCAAAACAATCCGTCTAAGTGATGATCATGGAGGCTAGGAGGGGGTTATGTATAAATAGAAAAATGTGAGAAATATTTTGTATTTAAACATCCAAAAATAATTAAATTCTAAATTTTGGGGAGTAAATATGATTCCCTTAAATAATGGAACTTCTAATTGTCCTTTGTGTGATTATTTTATCTCATCGTTCTCTATTTTCTAATCATGAAAAATGAAGTATATAGATTTTATAAAAAAATTATTGAGGGAAAATATAAATATATATACAATAGAGAATATATCTCAATTATTTTTCTGCAATAATTTTAATGATTAAAAAAAATGTCTAAGGTTATGAATCAAGAATTACATTTATATGTATAAAAATGGGAGAAAAATACAATAGATTTCATTATAGGTCTATCTAAAACATTTAATGGTAATAATATTATTTTTATATGTTTTATATATTTATACACTTAATGAAAGTCATCTATATTGAAGAATATTTTACCGTTAATAAAATTTCTTTGACAAATATAATGGAGTTTATAAGGCCACATTTTGTGTCAAATTTAATTTCATATGATCGGGATATATGTTTTACCTTTTTATCTTATGGAAATAATTTAAAAATAAATGTATATATAGTTGGGATTAATTATTTCCTGACATATTTAGATTAATGTTCAATATTATAGGAGCATTAAAAACTAGTAGAATATACTAAAATACAATTAAATTATATTTATAGTGTGTTGGGAAGACCTCTATCCCTATTTATGGTTTATATATATGTTATGTTTCCATTAGTGTATTGAAGTGGCTCCACACGAGGATATGTAAATTATAAGGTTAAATAATACAAGAATTTTGGATGATGTGGGAGATTTTATGTTGCATGGACCAAAAATTCTAAAGATATTTTAGAGGGGATTCAAACTATTCAGTGGATTAGTATAACATTCTATAAATTTCAAAAGAACTAAATTTATAATCATATATGATATCTTAAGATTGATATTGGGGAAAAGTAATTCACTCAAATATCACCATGGAAGAGTGTTATGAATTTCGAGAAGAAAGAAATGTAGATCCTTATAAACTTATTCCCTTTTAAAATACATTATCATATCAGGATTGATGCTTACCATATTATATGTCCACCAAGACTCTACTAAATGCATGATGTGTTCAATGTATAAATTATGGGGATGTACATACCTAACCATTCAAATGTACTAAACTATGATTCATTATAACTAGAAAATGAAATATTTTATGAGTTGTAACTAGTAAAATTCTAGAATCTTAGTGATGAAGTAATATGAAAAAGACTACATATGTGTTAAATATTACATAGATGAATAACATTTTTAATATTGTAACATGGGAACCGGAAGATTGAATTTGGAATGATACCCTAATTTTTTATTTTATGTAGAGAAATATTTATCATCAATGTATTTTAATGGTTGTAGAATGGGACACTCAAATATTTACTATATAATTTTCCATTAAAAATTAATGATTTGAATATCTTGTTTCATAAGATATAGTGAACTAAAAATAACCATAATACATTTTATTATGATATAATGTTAAAATTTGAGATAAGTAGCAAAACATTATGAGAATAAAATACAATAAATCAATATGAATATTAGTAGTTAAAAAAACCACAAGTAAATAAAAATAGTATTTATATAAAATTATTATACACATGAGTTTCCTTGAATATCATAACCACAATTACAACTATGGAAATAAGGATACCAATTATTAATATAATAGACATCCTGAGTAAAAAATAAGTGAACAAAATGATTAATTGTACCTCACAATATAAAGGGATGTAAATCAATAAAAAATAAATATTATATATATGGTCATTGAAAATATTTTCATTTTTACATGGTCATTATGAATTTAGTGGTTGGATATATGGTAACATGGTACTCTTGTATCCGAGAGGTATATTGTTGTTGTATAATTTTTAAAAAAGAAATATTAAAATAAAATTTCCTAAATAATAATTAACGCTATAATGAAATGAAATAAATTTTTTATTTAAAATGTTTATTATAAATATATAATTTTAATGATTACATATTAATATTATTAGAAATGAATTTTCTTTAAATTATTGATAACATTTAAATAAATATTATACTACATATGTGTTGACTAAATATAATTTTTAGAAGGCAACTAATTTTTTTTATCGGAATTCGAATAAAATCACTTAATATTCAAAATTGGATATTTTGAATAGAAATACTATTAATGTATTGTATATTTTTATCATGATAAATTAAATTGATGGCTTTTTAATTTTGAAGACCCAAAAATTCATTGTAATGTTTTTTAAATTATTTAACTTTTTTAATTGTATGTGAAAATTGACGGCATGTAATTCCGAGGACCGGTGTTCCCAGAATAAATTACTGAACTTTTTTTGGGAATATTCTGTAAATATGTGGGCCATGTTTTCTATATTTTAACTATCACTCGAATTAAAAGGAAGAGGGCACCATTGAATCTACAGCACTGGGATTCGTTTAATGGAAGCTTCTCTTAGATAGTAGTTGGTCGGGAGAAAAATATTGATTTTGAGACTTTTATTAAAATAATAAAATATCATTAATTATTATTTTATTTCTTTTTCTTTTTCCTACAACCTGTAGAGTGGCGGCATCGGGGAAGACAAAGGTGGTTATACCTTTAATTATGCTGTTATAATTGAAAGGTTACACACCCCTCACGTAATTAATTAGACAAATTAATTACATCAATTAATGAGGAATATTAATTAAGTCAATTAATGAAACTCATTAATTCCTCCAGGAGTTGCTCGCCTTTCCCCCACTTATTTTAATGGATCTCGAGGTGGGGTCTTGGAACAAATATATCAACCGAGGAACCCCTGATTAAGTGATGACATGCCTTCCACATATGAATAACAGAGGATTGATGATGCTCGTTGTAGGATCAATTTCATGGTCTATCAAAGAAGAACGCCAATGCACCCAATCCTTCTCCTTAAACTGTAATACCCTCGAACGTGTAAGAACCACAATCCTCCGTGTTCTTGATGAATCACAATTGTCAGGGTTGTCTTTTAATTCAGGATTTTTACCAAGATTCTATTCAACTCTCTGGATTTTACAGGGGGATGTTGCGGGGTATTTGAATGGGGTTCCACATTATTTAATTGTAATGAATAATATCCTCCCTCTTTTTTGAACACTTACTCGGAGGGTGCGACCAAAAAAAACAAGGCCCATACCCTCCACCACTATTTTTTTTATTGGGATCTCTAGGGGTGATTTTCCTAATTCAACAGTAACATGCGAAAGAAGGTCAATCTATGGAGATAATGATCCAAGAAGCATTTAGGCATAGAAAACACACATAACGGACCACCAGAGCATGTCCAGTGGCCCGCATAAATAATTGTCAGCATGCCATGCTAGCGGTGGCCAGAGCGGGCCTGCAGAAACCAGCCAAGGGTGGTTGGACGGTAGAGTACCATATCGCTCCATGGTCTCTAGAGGTGATCAGACCGAGTCGGCCACATGATAAAATTGAGTACCCTACTGTGGCAGCAAACAGATGTAGGGTATGACGCATCCCCGCACCGCGCAGCGTCGCGCGAGACGAAACGTCCCCTTATCTATAAGGCCATCTAGGTGAAGAGGTCTTCTAGAAGGCGGATCGCGCCGAACCAGTGACCAAGTAGGCCGGACCCTCCCAATGGGCCAGTCCGAACACGTAGGACAGTGGGATGAGCTCCATATTATGTATAGAGACAACAACGGCCCGGTCCCACGAACTATCCTTGCCAACCCCGATTGGTCAAACCTTGTGAACCGGGCCAACCCTTATCGAGGTAGAACTGGGTGAGGTTATGAATTCCCTGGGACCTGTTGCCTCATGTCGGTTTGGAAGAGTCAGTTCGGTCCTAGAAAGAACATCCCCCGAATAAATAAAGACTCATAAATGATGAAATAGGTGTTTGTTTGAAACACTGAATGTGGTGTTGGAAACCCTTTGGGAATCGGTCTCTTCAGAATATTCCGGCTGGCCCGACCGAGCCAGGCTAGTCCGAGGTACGATCACCCATGTTTCTCAGAAAAAGGGGTAACTAACAGACCGTGTGTCTGATAGATGTTCCTTCTATGGAATAATTACCCTTTTCAAAAGAAGGTTCTTTGGAAATACTCTAATTGAGTTTTGATGGAGTTTTATGTTTGATGATGGGTTGATCAGACATAAATCCAACTTGGCCCTGTTTACAAATGTGACCATATCTCACAGAATGAGCATCAGATTGATGCATAGTCTATCACGTTGGGACCACTCTGATTGGGAGGACCGTTGGGTATGATTTTGGGAGTTTTTGTACAAGTTGAAATATGACCTATGGCATGAGGCGCAGAGTCATCTGGGGATCATACATCCTTTTTTATCCAGCAGCTGGTGGTGACATGTGGATGAAGAGCGACCAATGCGTGTCATCTTAAATAACTCTCGACTGTCATGATATAGTTGTACAACTAATCTTCTCTACCTCTGAATCAGAAAAAAAGATTTGTCAGCACTAGAAACAAATATGGTTCAACACCAATGACCAATAGTCGACAGCACCAACAACCAATACGGACCAACATCTAGTAACAAATACGGGTCAGCACCAGCGACCAATATTGGTCAACAAATAGATATCGATATTGTTCATAAAAAATGACATATATGGGTCATTAATAGTGTTACTAAAAATAGGGTGTTCTTTCTTTACGACTATTCTTCCCTATCCCCGAAAAATTGACGTTATACTATTATAGTGAGATGTCTATTTTTATTTGTGCTTGATGATTTATATACTGTTTGTGATATTACCTTTTTTGTATTTCTTGTGATTTTTTCAATTTTTTATTATAGGGAGACCACTGGGGGTCTCAAAGTCCCAACTGGTTATTGTTATAATCAACCCTCTATGGGCTTCGCCGACACCTTGTTGTGTCTGGTGCCGACTACTAACACTCAAAAGAAGAATTTGGGGGGGGGAGGGACTTGCTGGAGCTTTGTGAGACAGGATCAGTAGAGATCCTCTTATTTGACATCAGACCTACATATACCACCCACATGGTAAAGCTCCTAGGAATACATGATAGCTGTTTACATTAAATTAGTTTCTAGGGCTTGTATTTTATCCCACTGTTTTCTGTTTTTACTTGTACTTGTGGTAGTACCTTACTATCGTCGTTTTACATTAGTTTTGTTGGTATTTACATCAATTTATTTTTTTGAGTGTCTACAGATCATTAAGTCATTTCCATCACTAATTAAGAAAATCCTTCAAAATATAGTCACCAAACCTTAGCCTATAGAATGCGGGCATGGTGTAGTCACGCCTGAGACCCGAGGGACAAGTCATGTCAAAGTGGAATCATAGGGAATTCGGTTCTACCATAAGAAGTAAGAGTCTTATTTTAATGAGGTAATTGTGTAAAGTGTTTTGAGTTTGATTTTTAGTATATAGAGTCCAGTGTGGGTGATTTGGCTGACATATCCATACACTAGGACCCCGAATACTATTTTCTGACTCAGTATATGAAAACAATGGTTTGTCATTTTTTGAATAGGTTTCATGATATTTATTGATTCATATCACCAAGTATAGCTTATTTAATGTGTCACATACATTTCTTAATGTATTATTAAATAAATAAAACACGATAGGATTTCTGTTAGAGATTGTGATAGTGGTCCCTAGAGCGACGAGGCTTCGGTTCATGGACCACTCACAGTGATGGAACCTTTAGGTTGTGTACCTGTACCACTACCTCCCAGGGAGCAGCAGATGCTACCAGTAGATCATTCACACTAGCTGAGCATGGTTCAGAAGTTCCAGAGATAGAGGCATATGAGGATTCGAGGAGAAATGGACCCCCAGCAGTATATGGCTTGATTGAGGTAGTTTCGCGGGTCTTTCCGTGAGAAGAGACGCATATTGAGAAGATGGTGATCATGGCCACAAGGCTACTTCGGGGATCGACATGACAATGGTGGACATTGATGTTCTCCTTGCATGCACAGATGAACCTCACCTATCTGGACATTGAGATCCTTTTGGGGTGGATTTTGTGCTACAGATAGTATACTCTGTGTGTATTAAGGAGCTGCTACATCTAAATAATGGAGGTCATAATTTGGATCAGTACACAGTGAGATTTATTAAACTCTCCCAATACTCCACCAAAATGATTCTGGTCCCTTACATCAGTTCTCAATCAGTTTATCAGGATTTCCAATGATAGATCAATGTTGTGACAGATTCTTGCTGCATCCCGACGTAGGATATGGTGATATCGTGAGAATTGATGATGGAGAGTTTCCTTGGCGACCATGCAGTGACAGTGATCACCGCAATCAGACAACAGGTAACATAGTCATCTGCATTAAGCAATAGACATATGACATAGAATCCCAAGTGGGCTAGACCTTTCTGTGGTTGACCCGGGGATACGAGGTCAGAGGTTGGAGTCTCGAGAGTCGGAGGGAGCCACTAGTGAGGCATGATATGATTTTCAAGTTGTGTAAAACATCACAGAGCTCATAACTATCCAAATCCCCATATGAATGATTAGCAGATGGTGGAGGGGCCACTGAGGTAGTAGCAGTAGAAGGATAATAGCTTCAACCAGGTGGCAGATGAGTCTAGGAGAAGGACATGCAATGGGAGGTTGTGTGTCACAAGGAATTACCACCAGCACCTTTTGGAAATACACCATTAGCTAATGGAGCATGTGGCTGGGGACATGCCTAGCTATAGGCAGTTGAGGCTTAGGATCCTGACATCCCTGAGAAGATACGAAGAATGATATATATCATATCTACTTTAGTATTAGTTCTTATTGACAAAGGTGCTAGAAATTATTTCTTTTCCAAGAAGTTTGATCGACACTCTAATATTCCCCCTGATATTTTAGATGAACCTCTTTTATTGGATACTATTACAGGAGGATATTCAGTAGTCACACACTGGTGCCGATAGTGTGAACATACTCTCAAAAGAGTGAGTTTTATATGATATCTTCTATAAGCGTAATTAATGCCCTATGATGTCATTCTAGGCATGGAATGGCTATTACTGGTTCATGAATAGATTGACTACTTTAGATGTACAGTGTGAAATCTCCACAGAAATGGATTCCAGTTTTCGTTAGTGGTTAGAAGGAAAATAGATCAGCATGAGCTGGACATGCACATAGGAGGGTGAAGCCATTTACATGTCATCTGGATTGCATGTCCTTCGACACAGTGGATGAGGCGAGTCCATTGTTTCTAGCAGTGGTGGAAAAATATGAGGACATCTTTTAATAAGATGTCCCAATACTACCTCCTCATATAGTGGTTGACTTTTCCATTGACTTGTACCTAGGAACTACACCGATATCTACACCAGCATATTGGATGTCCCTTATGGAGCTCAGGTTGCTAATGGTACAGTTAGAGGGCTTATAGAGGAAAGGATTACAAAGACCTTGTGATTCCTCATGGTTATCTCCGTTGTTGTTTGCAAAAATGGTTCAAAAAAGATTCAGGCTATGCATGGACTTCCAACACATAAACAAGGAGACCATGAAGAAGAAATATCCACAACTGAGGATTGATGATCTATTTGATCTATTGAACAGAGCAAATTGTTTCTCTAAGATATACCTCAGATCAGGCTATCATCAGCATTGGGTAGGGGATGAGGATGTACCAAAGGAATCCTTTAGATGTCGATATGGCCATTACAAGTTCATGGTGATTTTATTCAGCATGACCAATTCCTTAGTATTTTTCCTAGAGCCCATGAATTAGATTTTTTATCCATACCTAAGTCGCTTCGTGATGGCTTTCATTGACGACATCTTGGTGTACTTAACATCCGAGGATGAGCATGTTGTAAACATGAAGATATATCTAGACACTCTTCGAGAGAAAAAGCTATATGGGAATATCATGGAGTGTGAGTTCTAGATATATAAGGTCCACTTATTTGGAAAATTCATCTCATAATCTAGAGTTGTAAGGGATCTAGTGAAAATTGAGGCAGTACTTGGTTTGGAGACACTCAAGAGTGTAACTGTGGTGTAGAGCTTCCATATATTAGTAGGCTACTACCAGAGGTTCATACACAATTTCTCTAGTGTATCGGCACCTATGAATGCCTCAACAAAGAAGGGAAACCCACTCTGGGGTCAGAGACATGCCAGCAGAGCTTTCAATAAATGATGGAGTGCTTGACCAGTGGTCCCATTCTGAGGTTGCTGGAGGAGGGACCAGAATATGTAGTTTACTGTGATACATCAGGGACTGGACATGGTTGCATCATTATGCTTGGTGATGTAGTTATTTTCTATGCCTCATGAAATCTGAGACCTCATGGGTAGATTTTAGCGACTCGAGGCTTGGATTTGGAAACAATATTATTGAACTGAAAATGTGTTGACACTACTTGATGGGTGAGTGGTTGATTATTCACTCAGACCATAAGAGTCTTAGATATATCATCACATAGAATTATTTTAATCATAGACTATAATTTTGAATATAGTTCCTCTAAAGCAATAACTTTGATGTAGTATATACTCCTTCGAAGGGGAATGTAGTTGCAGATGCACTCAGTCGTAGATCGAGTTCGCCGCAACTGAATGAGGATTCAATGTAGATATCCTCACATTAGATATCATGCGTGGATAGAGATGAGATAGTCTAGCTACATTAAATGGGAGTTTCCCCTCCACTCCTTCAGCGAGATAGGATGTCACAACTCGGTGACAGCATCTGTGAGACAACACATGCCAAAATATCTACCTGACAGATATTCTTATGGTTGGGAGACCACTATCCTTTTCATATAATGTACCATTGTAACAGGAGAACAATGAGAGTATGTACTACGGGAGTTCCATAAATCCACCTTGGAATTACATCCCGGTGTGATGAAGTTGTATTAGGACCTCCAGCATCAGTACTAGTGGCCAGGGATGAAGAATGATGTGGCAGAGTTTTTTTCAAGATGCCTCACATGCCAGTAAGTCATGGTAGAGAACAAGGTAGACCCAGGTTTGACCCAACCCCTCTAGATACTAGAGTTGAAGTGGTAAGGGATATCAATAGAATTTGTGAAGGGGTTACCATGTACGTCAAGAGGGAATGATTCCATCTAGGAGATCATTGACCGACTCTTCACGTCGGCCCTCTTCTATGCTATTTGAGAGAAGGGTTTAGCAGAGAGCATGTGACTTCTTTATGTTCAGATGATCATGAAAATTTATCGGGTTACATTGAATATAGTCTCATAGTATGATGCACGCTTCACATCCATGTTATGGAAAGGATTGTAGGAGGCTTTCGGGACTCATATTAGCTTGATGAAATCTTTTTACCCATGGATAGATGGTCTGACTGAGTGGACCACCCAATCCTTGAAGGACATGCTTCATGAATTTTTATTAGATTTTGGTCACAGTTGGGAGGATCATATACCATTTGTTGAGTTTGTGTAAAACAAAATCTATCACTCCACCATTAGTATGGATTCTTTTGAGGCATTGTATGGATGACCATGAAGATCGCCTATGTGTTGGATGGACTCAAGAGATCCCACTCTCGAGGGACCATATATTGTACAAGATACCACCAAGAAGGTACAGGTCATCCGAGAGCAGATAAAGACTTCACAGACCTGACATAAGTCCTATGTTGATAGGCGACAAATAACACTTGAGATTTAAGTGGGGGACCACAAATTCTTATGATTATCCCCTAGATGGGGACTACAGAGATTAAAATGAGGAGGAAAACTCTAATGGAGGTTTATGAGACCATTATATATACTTCAGAGGATTGAAGAGGTGGCGTACTACTTGGAACTACCACCGCAGTTGAAGAGGGTGCACAACATCTTTCATGTATCCCAGCTGAGGAGATACAAGTATGAACCATCTCACATCATTGACTATGTCGAGTTGGATATTGAATAGAGGGAAACTATTGTAGAGTTCCTAGTGGATCTAGAGGATCAACAATAGAAGGTCCCCTATGGGAAGTTGTTTCCTTTGGAGTAGGTTCGTTAGCAGTACCAGAATCTCCTAGAGAGCACATGAGAACGAGAGTCTCATATGTGTGCCCAGTACCCCTCTATGTTTGTGTAGCCTTGATTGGTGTTCAGGGATGTAAAGACCTAAAGTGGAGAAAATGTAGAGACTATAAAATTCAATGTAATTTTTTTAAATAATTTTTCATTTTATAGAGACTTCAAATATTTATGGTGCCTAATTCCAAGGCCCGGTGTGCCTGGAATGAATTTTTGATCTTTTTTGGGTACGTTCAGTGAAAATGCATGCAGAATTTTATATCTTTTGATATATTACTCGGATTAAAACTCTGAGGGCATCATTTAATCGATCGCATTGCGATTCTCATAAGACATGTTTTCTTTCGACCATAGTTCGTCTGGAGAAAAAGATAGGTTTTAGGCCTTTTCATGAAATAATAAATTAACATAAATTAATATTTTTTTACCTTTTCTTTTTCATACCCCTTGTTGAGTGGTGGTGGTAGGGACCATTGATGTGGTCAGACCATTAATTTTGGTGTATTAATTTCATTTATAAACAATGGTTGTTTAACCACCCATCGCGTAATTAATGAGACACTTTAATTACATCAATTAATGAGGCACATTAATTACGTCAATTAATGAACCTCATTAATTTATCATGTCGTTTATCATCTTTTCCCCACCTATTTAAATTTATCTTGGGTTGGGGTATTGGAATGAATTCATCAAGAGAATAACCCATGACAAATTTACGCCACGCCTTCCATAAATGGGGAATTCGGGATTTACGACCACTGTTGTTGGATCAATTCAAATGATGTCGAACGGCGTACACCAACACATATTAAACTTCTCCTTTGTCTAATATAACCTCAAACGTGGAAGAACTACCATCCATGACATTCCAGAAAAATCCCAAGGTAGGGTTTTCTTCTAAATTATTATTTTATATCTTTTTCTTTTTCCTACAACCTGTTGAGTGGCGGCATCAGGGAAGACGAAGGTGGTTATACCTTTAATTATGCTGTGTTAATTGCAAGGTTACACATTGGTTGTCTAACCACCCGTCACGTAATTAATTAGTCACGTTAATTACATCAATTAATGAGGAATATTAATTAAGTCAATTAATGAAACTCATTAATTCCTCAAGGAGTTTCTCGCCTTTCCCCCACTTATTTTAATGGATCTCGGGGTGGGGTCTTGGAACAGATATATCAACGGAGGAACCCCTGATTAAGTGATGACATGCCTTCCACCAATGAATAACATAGGATTGATGATGCTCGTAGTAGGATCAATCTGATGGTCGACCAAAGAAGAATTCCAATGCACCCAAACCTTCTCCTTCAACTGTAATACCCTCGAACGTGTAAGAACCACAATCCTCCATGTTCTCGATGAATCACGATTGTCAGGGTTGTCTTTTAATTCAGGATTTTTACCAAGATTCTATTCAACTCTCTAGATTTTACAGGAGGATGTTGCGGGGGATTTGAATGGGGTTCCATATTATTTAATTGTGATGAATAATAGCCTCCCTCTTTTTTAAACACTTACTCGGAGGGTGTGACCCAAAAAAAACAAGGCCCATACCCTCCACCACTATTTTTTTATTGAGATCTCCAAGGAAGATTTTCCTAATTCAACAGTAACATGTGAAAGAAGGTCAAGCTATGGAGATAACGATCTAAGAAGCCTGTAGGCATAGAAAACACACATAACGGACCACCAGAGCATGTCTGGTGGCCCGCAGAAATAATTGTCAGCGTGCCATGCTAGCGGTGGCCAGAGCCGGCCTGCGGAAACCGGCCAAGGGTGGTTGGAAGGTAGCGTACCATATCGCTCCATGGTCTCTAGAGGTGATCAGACCGAGTCGGCCAGACGATTGAATTGATTCCCCTACTATGGCAATAAATAGATGGAGGGGACGACGCATCCCCACACCGCGCAGCATTGCGCTAGACGAAATGTCCCCTTATCTATAAGGCCAAATAGGTGAAGAGGTCTTCCAGAAGGCGGATTGGGTTGAACCAGTGACCAAGTAGGCCGGACCCTCCCAATGGGCCAGTCCGAACTCATAGGATAGTGTGTCGAGCTCCATCTTATGTATAGAGAAAACAAAGGCCCAGTCCCACGAACTATCCTTTCCAACCCCAATTGGTCAAACCTTCTGAACCGGGCCAACCCTTATCGAGGTGGAACTGGGTGAGGTTATGAAGTCCCCGGGACCTGTTGCCTCATGTCGGTTTGGCAGAGTCAGTTCGGTCCTAGAAAGAACTTCCCCCGAATAAATAAACCCTCATAAATGATGAAATAGGTGGTTGGTTGACACACTGAATGTGGTGTTTGGAACCCTTTGGGTATCGGTCTCTTCGGAATATTCTGGCTGGCCCGACCGAGCTAGGCCAGTCTGAGGTACGATCACCCATGTTTCTTTGAAAAAGGTGTAACTAACAGACCGTGTGTCTGATAGATGTTCCTTCTATGGAATATTTACTTTTTTCACAAGAAGGTTCTTTGGAAATACTCTAATTGAGTTTTGATGGAGTTTTATGTTTATTGATGGGTTGATCAGACATAAATCCAACTTGGACCTCTTTACAAATGTGACCATATCACACAGAACGAGCATCAGATTGATGCATCGTCTATCACGTTGGGACCACTCTGATGGGGAGGTCCGTTGGGTATTCTTTTGGGAGTTTTCGTACAAGTTGAAATATGACCTATGGCATGAGGCGCAGAGTCATCCGGGGATCATACATCCTTTTTTTATCCAGCGGCTGGTGGTGACATGTGGATGAAGAGAGACCAATGCGTGTCTGCTTAAATAACTCTCGATTGTCATGATATAGTTGTACAACTAATCTTCTCTACCTCTGCATCAGAAAAAATGATTTGTCAGCACTAGAAACCAATATAGTTCAACACCAGTGACCAATAGTGGACAACACCAACAACCAATACGGACCAGCATCTAGCAACAAACACGGGTCAACACCAGCGACCAAAATTGGTCAACATATAGATACCGATACTGTTCATAAAAAATCACCTATATGGTTCATTAATAGTGTTACTACAAATAGTGTGGTCTCTCTTTACGACTATTCTTCCCTATCCCCGAAACATTGACGTTATACTATTATAGTGAGATGTCTATTTTTATTTGTGCTTGATGATTTATATCATGTTTTTTATATTACCTTTTTTGTATTTCTTGTGATTTTTTCAATTTTTTATTACAGGGAGACCACTGGGGGTCTCAAAGTCCCAACTGGTTATTGTTATACTCAACCCTCCATGGGCTTTGCCGACACCTTGTTGTGTCTGGTGCAAACTACTAACACTCAAAGGAAGAATTTGGGGGGGAGGGACTTGCTGGATCTTTGTGAGACAGTATCAGTAGAGATCCTCTTATTTGGCATCAGACCTACATATACCACCCAAATGGTAAAGCTCCTAGGAATACATGACAGCTGTTTAAATTACATTAGTTTCTAGGGCTTGTATTTTATCCCACTGTTTTCAGTTTTTAGTTGTACTTGTGGTAGTACCTTACTGTCGTTGTTTTACATTAGTTTTGTTGGTATTTACATCAATTTATTTTTTTGAGTGTCTACAGATCATTAAGTCAATTCCATCCCTAATTAGGAAAAGCCTTCAAAATATAGTCACCAAACCCTATCCTATAGAAGGCGGGCTTGGTGTAGTCACGCCCGAGACCCGAGGGAGAAGTCATGTCAAAGTTGAATCATAGGGAATTCAGTTCTACCAGAAGAAGTATGAGTCTTATTTTAATGAGGTAATTGTGTAAAGTGTCTTGAGTTTGGTTTTTAGTTCATAGAGTCCGGTGTGGGTGATTTGGCTGACATATCCATACACTAGGACCCTGAATACTATTTTCTGACTCAGTATATGAAAACACTGATTTGTCATTTTTTGAATAGTTTTCACAATATTTATTGATTCATATCACCAGGTATAGCTTATTTAATGTGTCACATATATTCCTTAATGTATTATTAAATAAATAAAAAACGATAGGATTTCTGTTAGAGATTGTGATAGTGGTCCCAAGAGAAACAAGGGTTCGTTTCATGGACCACTCACAGTGACGGAACCTTTAGGTTGTGTACCTGTAGCACTACCTCCAATGGAGCAGCAGATGCTACCAGTAGATCATTCACACTAGCTGAGCATGGTTCAGGAGTTCTAGAGATAGAAGCATCTGAGGATTCATGGAGAAATAGACCCCCAGCAGTATATGGCTTGATTGAGGTAGTTTTGCGGGTCTTTCCGTGAGAAGAGACACCTACTGAGAAGATGGTGATCATGGACACAAGGCTACTTCGGGGATCGACATGACGATGGTGGACATTGATGTTCTCATTGCATGCACAGATGACCCTCAGCTATCTGGACATTGAGATCCTTTTTTGGGTGGATTTTGTGCTACAGAGTGTATACTCTGTGTGTATTAAAGAGTTTCTACATCTAAATAATGGAAGTCATAATGTGGCTCAGTACATAGTGAGATTTATTAAACTCTACCAATACTCCACCAAAATGTTTCTGGTCCCTTACATCAGTTCTTAATCAGTTTATCAGGATTTCCAATGATAGATCAATGTTGTGACAGATTCTCGCCACATCCCGACGTAGGATGGGGTGATATCGTGAGAATTGATGATGGAGAGTTTCCTTGGAGACCATACAATGACAGTGATCACCCCAATCAGACAACAGGTAATTGAGACATCTTCATTAAGCAATAGACATATGACATAGAATCCCAAGTGGGATAGACCATTCTGTGGTTGACCCGGGGACACGAGGTCAGAGGTTGGAGTCTTGAGAGTCTGAGGGAGCCACTAGTGAGGCATGATATGTTTTTCAAGTTTTGGAAAACATCACAGAGCTCATAACTATCCAAATCCCCATATGAATGATTAGCAGGTGGTGGAGGGGCCACTGAGGTAGCAGCAGTAGAAGGATAATGAGCTTCAACCAGGTGGCAGATGAGTCTAGGAGAAGGACGTGCAATGGGAGGTTGTGGTTCACGAGGAATTACCACCAGCACCTTTTGGAAACCCACCATTAGCTAATGGAGCATGTGGGTGGGGACATGCCCAGCTATAGGAAGATGAGGCTCAAGATCCTGACATCCCTGAGAAGATACGAGGAATGATATATATCATGTCTTCTTTAGTATTAGTTCTTATCGACAAAGGTTCTAGAAATTATTTCTTTTCCGAGAAGTTTGATCGAGACTGTAATATTCCCCCTGATATTTTAGATGAACCACTTTTATTGGATACTATTACAGGAGGATATTCAGTAGTCACACACTGGTGCCGACAGTGTGAACATACTCTCGAAAGAGTGAGTTTTATATGATATCTTCTATAAGAGGAATTAATTCCCTATGACGTCATTCTAGGCATGGAATGGCTATTAGTGGTTCATGAATAGATTGACTACTTTAGACGTATAGTGTGATATATCCACAGAAATGGATGCCAGTTTTTGTTTGTTGGTTAGAAGGAAAACAGATCAGCATGAGCTGAACATGCACATAGGAGGGTAAAGCCATTTACATGTCATCTGGATTGCATGTCCTTCAAAATAGTGGATGAGGTGAGTCCATTGTTTCTAGCAGTGGTGGAAAAATATGAGGACATCTTTTAATAAGATGTCCCAGTACTACCTCCTCATATAGTGGTTGACTTTTTCATTGACTTGTACCTAGGAACTACACCAATATCTACACCAGGATATTGGATGTCCCTTATGGGGCTCAGGTTGCTAATGGTACAGTTGGAGGGCTTATAGAGGAAGGGAATAAAATGACCTTGTGATTCCACATGGTTATCTCCGTTTTTGTTTGCCAAAATGGTTCACAAAAGATTCAGGCTATGCATGGAATTCCGACACATAAACCAGGAGACCATGAAGAACAAATATCCACAGCTGAGGATTGATGATCTATTTGATCTGTTGAACGGAGCAAATTGTTTCTCAAAGATATACCTCAGATCAGGCTATCATCATCATTGGGTAGGGGATGAGGATGTACCAAAGGAAGTCTTCAGATTCCGATATGACCATTACAAGTTCATGGTGATTCCATTCATCATGACCAATTCCATAGTAGTTTTCCTAGAGCCCATGGATTAGATTTTTTATCCATACCTCGGTCGCTTCGTGATGGCCTTAATTGACTACATCTTGGTGTACTTAACATCTGAGGATGAGCATGTTGTAAACATGAGGATACATCTAGACACGCTTCGAGAGAAAAAGTTATATGGGAATATCTTGGAGTGTGAGTTCTAGATATATAAGTTCCACTTATTTGGAAAATTCATCTCAGAAGCTAGTGTTGTAATGGATCTAGTGAAAATTGAGGCAGTACTTGGTTTGGAGACACTCAAGAGTGTAACTGTGGTGTAGAGCTTCCATAGATTAGTAGGCTACTACCAGAGGTTCATACGCAATTTCTCCAGTGTATCGGCACCGATGACTGCCTCAATGAAGAAGGGAAACCCACTCTAGGGTCAGAGACATGCCAGCAGAGCTTTCAATAGATGATGGAGTGATTGACCAGTGGTCCCATTATGAGGTTGCAGGAGGAGGGACCAGAATATGTAGTTTACTGTGATACATCAGGTACTGGACATGGTTGCATCCTTATTCTTGGTGATGTAGTTATTTTATATGCCTAATGAAATATGAGACCTCATGGGTAGATTTTATCCACTCATGGCTTGGATTTGGAAACAGTATTATTGAACTGAAAATGTGGTGACACTACTTGATGGGTGAGTGGTTGATATTTACTCAGACCATAAGATTCTTAGATATATCATCACATAGAATTATTTGAATCATAGACTATAATTGTGAATATAGTTCCTCTAAAGCAATAACTTTGAGGTAGTATATACTCCTTTGAAGGGGAACGTAGTGGCAGATGCACATAGTCGTAGATCGAGTTCACTGCTACTGAATGTGGCTTGAATGTAGATATCATCACATTAGATATCATGCGTGGATAGAGATGAGATAGTCTATATACATTAAATGAGAGTTTCCCCTGCACTCCATCAGCGAGATAGGAAGTCACAACTCGGTGAAAGCATCTGTGAGACTACACATGCCCAAATATCTACCTGACAGATATTCTTATGGTTGGTAGAACACTATCCTTTTCATATAATGTACCATTGTAACAGGAGAACTACGAGAGTATGTACTACGGGAGTTCCATAAATCCACCTTGGAATTACATCCCGGTGTGATGAAGTTGTATTAGGACCTCCAGCATCAGTACTAGTGGCCTGGGATGAAGAATGATGTGGCAGAGTTTTTTTCAAGATGCCTCACATGCCAGCAAGTCATGGTAGAGGACAAGGTAGACGTAGGATTGACCCAACCCCTCTAGATACTAGAGTTGAAGTGGGAAGGGATATCAATAGAATTTGTGAAGGGGTTACCATGTACGTCAAGAGGGAATGATTCCATCTAGGAGATCATTGACCGACTCTTCACGTCGGCCCTCTTCCATGCTATTTGAGAGAAGGGTTTAGCAGAGAGCATGGGACTTTTTTATGTTCAGATGACCATGAAAATTTATGGGGTTCCTTTGAATATAGTCTCATACTATGATGCACGCTTCACATCCAAGTTATGGAAAGGATTGTAGGAGGCTTTCGGGACTCAGATTAGCTTGAGGAAATCTTTTTACCCGTGGATAGATAGTCTGACTGAGTGGACCACCCAATCCTTGAAGGACATGCTTCATGAATTTTAATTATATTTTGGTCACAGTTGGGAGGACCACATACCATTTGTTGAGTTTGTGTAAAACAAAATCTATCACTCCACCATTGGTATGGCCTCTTTTGAGGCATTGTATGGATGACCATGCAGATCGCCTATGTGTTGGTCGGACTCAATAGATACCACTCTCGAGAGACCATAGATTGTACAAGATACAACCAAGAAGGTGAAGGTCATCCGAGAGAAGATAAAGACTTCACAGACCTGACATAAGTCCTCTGTTGATATGCGACAAATAACACTTGAGAATTAAGAGGTGGAACACAAATTCTTATGAGTATCCCCTAGATGGAGACTACAAAGATTCGAATGAGGAGGAAAACTCTAATAGAGGTTTATCGGACCATTAAAGATACTTTAGAGGATTGAATAGGTGGCGTACGACTTGGAACTACAACTGTAGTTGAAGAGGGTGCACAACATCTTTCATGTATCCCAGCTGAGGAGATACAAGTATGAACCATCTCACATCATTGACTATGTCGAGATGGAGATTGGAGAGAGGGAAACTATTGTAGAGTTCCTAGTGGAGCTAGAGGATCAACAATAGAATGTCCCTTATGGGAAGTTGTTTCCTCTGGAGTAGGTTCGTTAGCAGTACCAGAATATCCTAGAGAGCACATGAGAATGAGAGTCTCATATGTGTTCCCAATACCCCTCTTTGTTTGTGCACCCTTGTTTGGTGTTCAGGGATGTAAAGCCCTAAAGTGGAGAAAATGTAGAGACTATAAAATTCAATGTAATTGTTTTAAATAATTTTTCATTTTATAGAGACTTCAAATATTTATGGTGCCTATTTGCAAGGCCCGGTGTGCCTGGAATGAATTTATGATCTTTTTTTGGGTACGTTCAGTTAACATGCATGCATAATTTTATATCTTTTGATATATTACTCAGATTAAAAATCTGAGGGCATTGTTTAATCGATCGCATTGCGATTCTCGTAAGACATGTTTTCATTCGACCATAGTTCTTCGGGAGAAAAATATAGGTTTTAGGAATTTTCATGAAATAATAAATTAACATAAATAACTATTTTTTACCTTTTCTTTTTCATACCATTTGTTGAGTGGTGGTGGTAGGCACCATTGATGTGGTCAGACAATTAATTTTGGGGTATTAATTTCATTTATAAACAATGGTTGTTTAACCACCCCTCACGTAATTAATGAGACAATTTAATTACATCAATTAATGAGGCACATTAATTACGTCAATTAATGAACCTCATTAATTTATCATGTCGTTTATCATCATTCCCCCTCCTATTTAAATGTATCTTGGGTTGGTTTATTGGAATGAATTCATCAAGCGAATAACCCCTGACGAATTGACGCCACACCTTCCATCAATGGGGAATTGTGGATTTACGACCACCGTTGTAGGATCAATCCAAATGTTGTCGAACGGCAGACACCAACACATATTAAACTTCTCCTTTGTCCAAAATAACCTCAAACGTGGAAGTACCACCATCCATGACATTCCAGACAAATCCCAAGGTAGGGTTTTTCTTCTAATTCAAGATCCCCCCACCCCGATTTAATTCCTCACTATTGATTTTGTTGGAGGTTATTGCGCAAGATTTGAATGGGGATCATTATAATTGAAATGATATATATAATTATCTCCTTATTGTTTAAATTCTAACATTGAGGGTGTGGTCCAAATGAACAAGGCCTAGAACCTCTGCCACATGTTTTTTGATGAATTATATAGGGATGTTTTTCCTAGTTTGATGGAAACACAAGACAGAAGGTCATGATGTGGTGGCGGTGATCTGGAGGCCCATAGGGGAAAACGAAACCAAGAATAGACCACCAGAGAATGTCTGGTTTCCCGTGGAAAAAATCGTCAGTGTTCCACACCAGCGGTGGCCAGATGAGGCTTGCAGCAATCGGCCGCAAGCGGTGGGACGGTGGCGCGCCGTCGCACGACGCGCTTCTTAGAGGTGGCCGGTCCATGCCGACCGCATGGGAGAACAGCAGTGCCCATAGGTGCTGCTGATGGTAGGAGGGGCTAGTGTGGACCCACGTCAAGCTAGAATAAATGGCCCTGCATCCATAGGGCCATCTATGTGAAGCAGTCCACCTTCTGGTAGACCAGTCCAGACGTGAGCTATCGAGGGTGGGCCGATCCCCACCCAGTAGAATAGAACAACTGCGAATCATCCCCGCAAACCATGTGGGCTAACCCAGAGGGGCCTGTCTGTGTAAACTGGTCCGCCTTTAATGGTCTTTGCCTAGGTGTGTCAGATAGTCCCCATGACACATTGCGTCGGTCTGGCCTGACAGAGCCGGACCGGGCCTCGACACAACCGTCCCGGAAATAAACATATAATCGTAGATGTAGAATCTGGGGTCCATTTGACCTGTCTTTAGTCGCATTGGGACACATTTTTGGAAGGGGTACCTTTTCCGTTTTCAAACAGGCCCTACCGAGCTAGGCCGGACCGAGATACTATCAACCCTGTTTCACGAAAAGGGGTGTAACTAACAGACCACACATCTGATCGACGTGTCATCTGTGAAATATGGTATCCTGTGACAGGGATGTTATTTGGATATTCTCTTAGTGATTTATATGGAGTTTGATATGAGAGATAGGTTCGATCAGACATGAATCCAAGCAGACCATTTTTACAAAAGTCCCCATATCTCACAGACTGGGCATCTGATCGACGTGCCAGCTATCACGTTGGGACACCCATGATGGGGAAGTCAACTAAGTATGCTTTTTAGGGACTTTGTAATGGTTGAAATATGACTGATTGCTTGAGGATCAGATTCTCCAAGATATCAGGCAAGCTTAATGTGAGAATCTAGTGGCTGGTTGTGACATGAGGAAAACGAGTGACCAATGTAGGTCAGAATCAGAAACTCCGGATTGGGATGATATAGCATTATGACTAATCATCCCAACCTCTATATCATTCAACATAATACGCCAGCACTATAAACCAATAAAATTCATCATCGTCTTCCATTAATGGTCAGCACCAGCAATAAATATGGGTCATCATATAGCGACGAATATGATTCATCACCAGCGACCAATACGAGTTAGAATCTAGCGACCAATACGGGTATGCATACAGTGAAATATACAGGTCGGCATTAGTGTTACTATGGATTGGATGATCTGGAATTACGACTATTGATCTCTATCCCAGTAACCCTATTGTTATACAGTTAGAGTGATCCTTTTCTTTTTCTTTGTGCTTCATGATTTTGATAATGCTTCTGATATTACCATTGTGATATTTCATGTGATATTTTACTTTTAAGATTGCTGAGAGACCCTATAGGGTATTGGGGTACCTACTGGGTATTGTTATGCTCATCCATGCATAGTCTACACCAACTAATTGTTGCGTATGGGATAGACTACTGACGTTGTGAGCCAGACATTGGGGGGGGGGGGTCGGGGATTGGGGGAGCTTGGTGCGACGAGAGTAGTTGATATACTCTGGTTTGACTTCAAACATACAGCTACCACCATAGAGGTAGAAATCGAACAGAAGTGACATCTATTTACTTTCCATTTATATCTAGGGGTTGTATTTTGGCCAATTTCTTTTAGTTTACAATTGTACTTCTGGTTGTACTTTGTTCTCGTGGTTGTACATTACTTTTTTTGGATGTTTACTTCAGTTACCCTACATGAGTGTGTACAGATTTCTAAGGCAATGCCTTCCCTCTGCGGGAAAAGCCTATACGTGTTAGTCACCAACCACTGTCCTATAGAAGAAGAGCTTTGGGTAGTCACGTCCAGGTCCCATGGGATGGATCGGGACATTAATGGTGTATCTAATGTAGATTTTCAATTGAGAAATAAATATTATAATAGTTATATAAATATTAATTAATAAAAAATATTTATATTAAAATTAATGAATAAAAATTTAATTTTATAAAATAACCATTATATATATTTTTTATGTTTTCAATTTAAAGTTAAATTATATATATATGTATATAATTGTATCGCATGAATTTAAATATTCTAATTATCATTTCAAAAGTCTTTAATAATTTAGATTTTATTTTGAGGGATAAAAGTATGTTACTGTGTTAAATAAATTAGATTTCAAGGGAAAAGTAAAATGATTTTAAAAGTGTTAAACTAATTATAATAGATAAAATATATTGTCAAACATTATTTTCAATTTTTTCCATAACTATTGATATTACACCCATCACTATTAGTTTTCTATTCGGCATCAACTTTCTCAATAACAAATATATAAGAGAATGAATATTTATGGAAATTTTACTCATGTCACACATAGAAAATAATTTCACCTCTACCCATCCCAATCAACTCTATTGATTTGGGTATACATTTATTACCTTTGAATTAAACACCCCAAATACGTGAACGATTATCATGATCTTTTTATTCGAATTAGGTAGACAAATTCCTTCATTCTGAAGGAATGCATTTTGAGGAGAGAACTCATTAATGTAACTAGTTCATCCCCATATTTTAAATTATATTCCCATATATAATACTTATATGTATATTTATCCATTATAAATATTTTATATTAACATTATCATTATTCTATTAAAATTATAGTAATAAATAAAATAACATATTCTTATACATTAATTATTATTATAAAATCATTTTTCGATTTGTCCAACATTATACATGATTGATGTTATACTATCCTCATAGATTCCACTATAAATAATTATCTTGAAATTAATAAATGTAATATAATATATTAATGATTAATTTATTTAAAGAGTATTTTTATGGTAGTGTGACACCAATACTGATTGATCATTACAACATAACTTATTGTTATTTTTAAACATCCTAACCAAATATATAATAGATTCCAATCTAGGGGGCCATTCCATTTTTTTTCAAATGAATGAAAATCTAAAAACTAATTGAAATAACATTATTCAATAATAATTAATAGTTTATTAAAAATGTAAATGGTATTAAATAATGATGATCAGTTGGTCGATTACAAAACATATACAATGAATGAAAAATTACTAACATATAACAATGAAAATTAACAGTAACTATAACGTATATGTACAATGAATGATTTTATTTCATGAATATAAATTGTTATATATACGAATAAGGTCATAAATTTGTTTTTAATAGTGTTATCTATGTTATGTAGTATTTTAGATCACTTTTTTGTTATCGGGACTAATGTTAAGGGTTTTTATATCTGATCTCATTGTAAAAATATGATTTTTTTCAGTTAAATTCACATCAATGTAAATTTAATGATATTTCTCTCTAAAAGCAATATATTTTATCCATATAATGTTTATTTATATAGATGAAATTTATTTTAACATTTTCAACCACAATTATGTTAAACATTGAGAAAAAATTGTTTGTATGTAGAGAAAATTATATCTATTTTTTTCAGGATTCAATCACCTCCAAGTACATGATCATTATATTATTTTGTAGATATAGTTCAATATAAAAAATTTAATTCAAAGGGATATTGTATATTTCCCATGACTTCCATTTGAAAATATTAAAAGTAATATTTTTAATGTCTTTATATGGGTCATTTTTTACTGTAATTAACATTCTTTAGAAATGTGTAAAATGAATCTCCATTTCAATTTTTTTTCTATATGAATAAATTATCTATATTTAAGATTACAAATTAAGTAACATAAGAAAAATCTTCAACAAGTTTTTTTTATATTGCAATTTTTATAGAAATTATCTTAATTTTAAATAAAAAAGAATATTTTTATTTTTTTAAATGAAATTTTATAATGATATTCTTTAAATTATTTTTATATATTCCAAAATACATTAATAATTATTGTCATAATCTAGGTATATGCATCAATGAAACCACAGACTTCCTTTTTTTGGGTGTCTTACTATAATATATCATACAATATTTCAAGAAAACCATTTAATTATAAGGGGTTTATCAAGAAATGTTGGCCTTATTATTGGTTTCAATATTAAATGGATAAAATATGAATGATTTATCGTTATATGATATGTTTTCATATTATATTACACCACTAAATTTGGAAATTCATTAAATGTTATTGTATATAAGGTTGTGCTACATGGGTTTCCATACCTTGGAAGAATGTTTTGTTTTATGGTGGTGATCCCAAGCACAAAAATGTTGTTGTATATAGGTTCTTATCATAATCCCAAGAGGGTAAATTAATTTTTATACCATATCTATTATGATATGTTAATGTGGGTATCCATATCCATTTTATGAATTCTATCTCAATGTTTAAGAATGATTTATTTTCAATGCTCATATTCATTCTATATTATTTGTCAGGAATTGTATATATGTCATCACTATATATGATTGTCTCATGTATCTACACCCCCATTACCGATAATTTGTGTTATAAACAAATCCTTATATCTAGATTCATATTTTTTCAACCATGTTTAATTAGGTATGATTAATTTAGTGTAGGTTCATGTAACATGATAATATTATCAATCCAACATGGCCATCTAATGCTCACTTATAATCATTGATTGCAATTTATCAGGTTTAATTTTACTGAGTATTCGATATCACTATTTATTATGAATGAAATGATGAAGAATATTATGAATGAGATGACTATATGGGTACCATATATGAGCAGAATGTTTTCGGAGATACTGAATAATACTTCAAAAATATGTTCGTTGTGTATAGAATCTCCAAATATAGTAAACCTATAGGATATGCGGTTTGAATTATTTTGAGATGTAAGTAATATTAATGAGAAATGATGTGATATTTGTGTGTTTTTTAGTCGAATTATCACACATATGGAGGTGTATTTCCTTTTATTTTTTTCTGAGGAATCCCTATCTCACTCTCTTATGTAAGGGACTCATCTTGGAAAATTACAATAATATGTTTTATTTGTTATTTTTTATCATTTATTCCCTCGTCTGAAATTATTCATGGGTTTTATTTATTCATAAAATAAATTTGAATATTAAATTTTATGTAAACCCCCTTATTGATATCTTAGTTGTGGTAAAATTATTAACTGATTCCTATGAACTATTACACATGAATGTGTAACAATGGGTGTCTCTCTAATCATTATATTCTTTGATGATGAAAATATTCACATATCCTAAATGTTTTGGTAAATGGGATGATCAAATGAATTATATGGAAATTATTTTAGGTGTTCTCATATTAGTGATATGATCCCACTATAATAGTATTATGATAATAATTATATATGATAAATTGATATGATATAGATCAAAAATCGAGATCTTGTTTAGTGTTTTTCAAACACCACAAACATGGTTAATATAAAAATGTCAATGAATAATAAAATATAAAAAAGGATTTATTTTATAAAACTATTACATGTTTTCTAAAAAAATTAGAGATTCATAAAAGCCAATGGTTTTAATCCCTAATTTGAATAAATTAATTATGGTTCATATAAATAATATTTATATGTGTGAAAAATAAAATTTATTAAATATTTTTAGATTTCATTCCGATGTAATATGTAATTATATTATTTTGTTTACCATAATATTAAAAAATGTATTATTACATGATTATTTTTATTCTTCATAACCTTAATGTGATTATTTCACAATATTAATTATAACATTTAATTGTTATATAACTTAATTGATATAATGATAACATTAAGATTCTATGAAAAATATATATCATATTTTTCATATATCTTCTTTTTGAGGGTACATTGATTATGTTTGACTATTTGCTGATAGAGGCCAACAAGACATTGATATTTCATTTTATTATGTAGTAATATGTCTTCTCTATGATGGGAGGTTATGAGTTCATACCCACCAATAAGAATTCCACAAGTTATATGTTTTAACAGATATTTTTTCCTATTGATGTGCAAATTGGTCCATATACATGAGAATATCATATATCATGTTCATTTTTAATAAACATAAACAAATTATACTATATTATCATGTAGTTGTAGTATACATGAATTTTTTGATGATATATTTGAAATTAATTGAAAAACAAAATTATTTTTCCCTTTTGAGTTAACTGAATATGATATATCTATATCATTGATCAAAATGAAACAATATAATTAAATTTATTTCCATAGTAAACAATTGACACGTTTTTTGTAATTTAGTGGAAATTTAATTAATAATATAATATGAAAAAATATACATCATTCTCGATGATATATATTTTTAGAGAGTTTATATTACATAGTAGCATTATTATAATGGTTGTTCTCTTTTTGTGGTTCACCAAATTTTACCATACTGATTGAAGTGGTTGTTTATAGAAAAAATAGATATTTTATTTCATATATACCAATGTAATGAAATAATTTAAAATCATCCCATATGATGGCTAACATTACACTGATGTGATACTCTAAAGGGAATATTGAGGTTTTATTAATTGAGGATTTTGGAGAAGAAAAAAATTGAATAATAAATCACATATGATGTTTTTCGAATGGATTCATTCAATGAAATGAAATTTTAATATAGTGATAAATAAAAGAAGATGATGAATAATGTAATAAATAAGATCTTTTATTTAGAAAACAATAGTTTTTTAAGAAAAATTCAATTTAAGAGCATGCTTATGAAAAACATTGTTCCATAACATTTTATTGAATAGAATGAAACCAAAAATCTACCATTTCCACCCACAAATCCACATTAATTATTTATTTAGAGGGACTTTGGTTTAGTGTATGTATTTCAAATACCACACATTCATCAGTTTTGACCAAAAGGTTATGGAATGTGGTTGAGAATTAAATATCCATTATTAAAAGGTGGAATGCATGATTTTATATTTTCCTCATCTACGAAATGAAATGGAATTAATTTCTTGAAAATTTTAATTGGGAATTAAAAATAAAATTTTCCCCATTACATCATCTAATATATAGTAAAATAAAAACCCAAAAGAATAATTCATTTTTTATGTTCTGATGTAAATTGTGGGATAAATTTTTTTATCCTTGAATATGTCCTATAATATCAATATCAACTTGGTTATCCATAATCACCTTCAAAATGTATAAATTATCTCATGTCAGAGTTCAGTTCTTTTTTTAAAATTATGTCGTCAACATTTTATTATAATGTCTAGTTCATTATAAATGAATTGAGGGCTCCACACCGAGTTTAATATTCAGCATAAAATTATCATTACTAATGAAATTAATAATTAAAGTCCTAAAATTATCAATTACCTTTTGGAATCATTCACTAATCAATATGGAATTAAATTCCCACAAATAGAGTAACATGATACATAAATTTATATTTTCAGTTATTATTAGAGAGTATATTACATGTTTTTATTGCAATGGATAAAAATTAAATCAATTTAAATAATAATTGAACACATTAAAATAAATAAATTTTATATTTTAAAATTCATTAAGGATGGAATTTATGAACAATTAATTTATTATTGTCATGTGTAGTTGAACTGGTAAAATGCAAGGGGTGTGGATAAATCAGTGGTTGCATTTTATAATTTCATATAACATCAAATTAACCTATGTAACTTGTTTGAGTTATGACCATCTCATACCATTAAACAATCATTAACCTATATGTGATAAATAAAATTTAATACAATGGGTATATGTTTTTTAGAATCATAATACCCCATGATGTGTTTTAATATGTCTAATATATGTTTGGTTACTATTTTAAGATTATGTTTTTATTTTTATTATATTATTTTTCCCTAATATGAGTTACCAGATCCTTACAATGAATGATATGTAAGATTTATTATATATATAGAAAATGTTGACTGTTTTTAATATTTATGATATATAGGTAGTTTAAGAATATATTAGGGAATTATATCTGATCACTTTGATCTAGTAAGATCCTATAACTTGATTGCAACCATTTTCATTATATTGGGTAGGTTGTATCCTAAAAACAATCCTGATATTAGACAATGTGTGTAACATCCTAGGTAAATAAAGAATATGAAATTTTTATATTTATTATTATTTTTTAATTAATTATTAATTTTACTTTAAAGCGGATGCTATGTTTGAGGGCGTACCTAATACACAGCAATGAGTTCCTTTGAAATCTTATGATTCACACAATGTTTAATTGTACTAAAAAAATAAATTATTATTATTATTATTTAAAATGGAAGTTAATTTTTAGTCGTTTTAATGGAAGGAATGAACATAACTAACTAAAAATTGTTTATACATGTTTGTTAATTATTTTTACATTTATCCAATAAAATTTAGAGGCTTAAAAAAAGAAAGATTCTGATTTGAAGCTAAAACACACAAATATTCATTAAAAGGTCAATTCACCACCATTTAATAGAAAACCCTATATAAATCTTGTTTCGGTAAATTTCATATGCTATATTTGACAAAATTAAATACTTCTTTAGAATCGGGACATCAAAATTTACTTAGGGTAATTTTTTGGTTTTTTCTAATAAAATTTATTTTTTGATGAATAGTGAAAAATATAGTATTTTAATTCAAAACTACCTTTTAGTCTAATTTATTAATATGGTTAAATAATATTTTTAATTTATTTTAAAGTTTAATTAAATTCTATTTTTACCATTTCTTCCAATTTTGTTCATTGGAATTAATATAACTTTGAAATTGGACACAAACAGGTGTCAATCATTGGATAGTTAAAATCTATTATATATACTAAAATAGGTTTCTTCCGACCCTACGTGTCATGCTCTCCTTATTCCATGTACCCCTTCATTTTAATTACCCTCATCTATTCCTTCCTCCCCGTGCAACACAATCGGCTACCCCCCACCCCCGTGCAATCTCCCCAGCACCATCTGAATTAGGGTTTTGCGGCTACTGGCGTCCTTCGACCTTCAAGATAACTTCAACATTCCACCGCTATACTTTCACACCTCTGTCGATGGTATCTAGTATTCTCATCCACACGCTCTTACCTCTTTCAATTCGATATAAGGTTTCGAGCTTCCGGGCTGCTTCGTCAAATATCTACGACATAGTCTTCCATTTTCAGTTGCAACTCCTGCGACGCCATTCAGTGCCCGGTGACCTGTCTACTCTGACCTCCATATAAGGGTTTCTTCCTACCAAGTGGATTCAACAAAGGTCTATATAACAATACTAATCCACTTCCCCGCACCGTCATTATTTCAGTTTCTAGGTTTGGTTTCTCTCGATGTGAGCTCCCATCGATGAATGTATGTACAGATTCCTCCATTTTACTATTTGATGTTCGAATGAAATATTATAGTAATTTATTTTGCATCTATTTGGTCTAATTTTGTACATCAATATGCAACTACAGTCCATGTATGTGTACACTTACTATACACTACTTATCTATGGGTAACTTTTACTGCTTAACTATACAGATTCCTCCATTCTACCATATTTATTTCCCACTCTTGAGTATTTCTAAATTATATATGTTACATTGATGTTGCTATTTGATTGATGTTGTTATAACTATGGTATAAGAGTCTATCTGTGAAATAACTATACACTGGTTACTTATGGGTTCCTTTTCTTACATTATCTGACATTCAAATTGAATATTTTAATTTATATTTTCTCTATAATCTTTATATGTTTCATTGATGTTAGTATATGTGTGGTTCATTGCAATCACAATATAAGTATCAATCACTATAATTCAAACATGCATTCTCAGTCAATTATCTTATCATTGTATTATAAATTGAATCTATGTACCCATAAACATCTTTTGGTTGCATTCTAATACATAACAATTTAACATAAAGACAACAAAACAAAGATACATACACTGTCAGCATCGATAGATGCAAGGTTACAAAGTATACTTTGTATGAGAGAAGGATAAATTGGTACCATAGTATTGTATTTCCTTGAAAACATTCCATAAACAAACTTACTGAATTAAATGTTCCTAACATCATAGGAAATTCACCCATGGATTTCCATCAACTATGTTCTGCTGCAACATTCTATTCATTGTAACTGAATAATGACTTGATCAGAGAATCACACATACCAAATTCACCTATACCTTCCAATGGTAATTATATTTTCATTTTACCAACATTTTTAGATACAATCAATATATTTACTATAAATAATGTAATCTACTTTACTAATGATGCATTTCAATTGATAGTGGATCAAGATTCGGGATCCTGTATGACAATTAGTGTTAGAACAAGAATTTGAAAAGGTTATAGTAAAAGTAGTAACTGTATGTATCTGAGATTTTCAATCATAAAGTAGATATAATCATTACAACTGTGTTAATAAAATATCTACTCACCAAAGGAAAATCATGCATATCATTTTCAAATTTATCTTCGAATTGTGAGTTGTGTTACACTGTCAAAGAACAGTGATTGTATATATTTATTTTACTATGTCATAAAATTGTAAAGATAGTCAACTATTAAATTTCATAGACAGCTCATCTTGGTTGTGGAACTTCATCAACATGATATGTGCTGATTAGCAAGCGAAAACTTATATACGCAACTAATCAAGAAAGTTATGACCCATCTGGAAAGTACTCTGTCATCATATAGTTCTGAAAAAATACATTTTTTCTCTCATATGTATTTAACATTTAAAATAAATTTGCATTACCTTTTCATGGTGTAACAACTGAGGGATATATTCCCACTTGCCCTTCAGATGACTCATTACCAGAGTAAGCACAGATCAAGCCTTCAAATGAATTTGAATTATCACATAGTGTAATTTTTTGAATACTATGTTTAAAACAGATAATGTTTTACTTCTTCAACTACTGGTAACAAAGATTATTTGCCCGACACAGGTGTGATGTATATTCTAATCATGTTGTATTCTTATTTTTTATCCACATATATATATATCCATTATTTTGGTATTTCAATGTAATTAGAATGCATAATTTACACTATAATATATGTGTCATCTACATTGAGTCATGTCATTTCAGAAAGATATGTAGCAATTGGTAAAATCAATGCTAGAATTACTCATCGAAGAGACTATTCCGGTTTGAACTACTACATAATCATTTTTACATTACAGGTGTTTTGTATGCATTTCCTTATAATTAAATTAAAATACTACTGTCAAAATAATGCAACTACTTCACATTATGGTAAATGAAGGTCAATGTATTCTTTTTACCTTTTTCTAGAATGTTTTTTAAGTCATCATATTTTTATGTAATTTATAATGCCATGTTTGTTACCACCATTCATTTAACAATTAATCACCTGCAGAATATTTGAATAGTGGAGATCCCTCTAATGTTTTCCAATTTTATGGTTCTATATTTTGGTTTGATGAGAGATATATAAAATGTCACACTGTAGGAAACCCATGATTTGATATATGTTGGTGCTTGGTAAAGTCTCTTGGGTATTACTACCTTCCTATCCTTCATTCAATCGATCATTAGTCTTTAATCAAAACTCTGTGGAGGAAAGTGCATTCCAACAATATATGCATATTTACAAGTATATCTTTTAATTCATGTTAATGGGTTGTAAGGTTGAAAAATAATTCAATAATGGAAGAGCTCCAATTATATTCAGATTAAATGGAAAAAACTACATTCGCATAGGTAGTCGGTGACCTCTTGATGGAAAACAACATAAGATTTCCCTGCTATATGTTTATGATACTGAGAACGAGTCTCAAAAATAGATCTTGAAGGTCAGGAAATATTTAACATGTAGGTTTACACATTTACGAGACAATCATATTTTCACTTCATTTTTAATTTAATTCACTTTGCAGTAATAACAGAGAAAATTCAAACATGGTGGTCTATTATAATGTTTTTTTCAACTTAAAAAATATGCTTTATTAAACAAATGTTTTAGCTCTTCATTTTAGAAGTGAAAAGGATGTTGTTGATCATCAAGAACATGAAAAGTTAATTTTTCGCCTTTATAAGAGAGGAAAATAGATGCAACTAAATACAACTTGTCTACTACTTCTAAGATTTCTATGCCTATTGTCGGTGACTTTGAAGATCTGAACTATGAAAGAGATATTACCATTCAAAGAAGAAGTGGTGATTTTCAGTGGAGTGATGAGAATCATCCCCTGTACCTTCAATTTAAATATCCACTTATTTTCACAAATGGTTAAGATGGATATATTGACCACATTTTTCATGGATCAAAATCTATGAGTACATGTAGAAAGGTTCAAAAAGTAAAAATGCATGAATACTTCTCTTGTCACTTGCAGTGTCGTTTGAGTGATATGTCAATATGACAACATTCAAGAAGACTGTTGCAACAATTTATTGTTGATTCATATTCAATGATAGAGTCTCAAAGACTATCCTTAATTATCTTCATTCAAAAAAGCTTTAGAGTTGATTTGTACAACGGGTTGCAAGATGCTTTTCTTCGAGGTGACTGTGATCGGTATGCATGTTGGAAGAAAATAATTTTACCATCTACATTTACCTGTGGTCTTAGGTATATGATTCAAAATTACCAAAATGCAATGTCATTCTGCAATTGGGCAGGATATCCGTATTTGTTTTTAACGTTTACATGAAATCCCATTTGGCCTAAAATCTGTAGATTTGTATCACGTAACAACCTTCGCCCATCATAGTGTCCGCAAATTGTATCATGAATTTTAAATATTAAGGTTTACTAGTTAATGAAAGATTTACGAGACATATGTTTCTTTGGAATGCCACGTGCAAGTACCTACTGTAATACAAATTTTGTTACGATACATAATTTATCTTATTTACTGATTCTGTTGTTGAACTGTGTCATTTATATCATTACATTATCTGTAGCTATTAGTATAGTGTAATTTCAGAAACATGGACTGCCTCATATACACATTTTAATATTTTTATCTAGAGAGAGAAAAATAGGTACTCCTACCTCCATTGACAAATGTGTTCTTGCTGAAGTTCCAAATAATAACGATTTCAAAAAACATCACGAGGCTGTTAAGTAGTTCATGATGCATGGACCTTGTGGTGATGCAAATCGTATATAACCTTTAATGAAAAATGTCAAATTTATTAAATTTTTTCCCAAAAAAATTTGTTGAAATTACATCATTTGATTATGATGGGTATGTTCTATATTGACAAAGAAATGATGGAAATAAGATCGTAAAAATTGGTGTCCCATTGGATAATCAGTTTGTTGTACCATATATTCCATTCTTGCTAATGAAGTATTAAGCTCATCTGAATATTGAAGTTTTCAATCAATCTACTTCCATCAAATATCTATTCTAGTATATTAGCAAATGTAATGATTGTGTAACATCAGATTTGTATGAAACCAACACAACAACACTGTTAGGAAATAATTTCGATGATATTAAGATGTATTATGATTTCCAATACATTTCTTCAGGCAAGGCCTCTTGGAAGATATTTTCCTATGATATCCACTATAGATATCCTCTGGCTGAAAGATTACATTTTCATTTACCAGGAAAAAAATAGTGTTACGTACACTAACATTCATCCAATTGAGGATGTGTTGCATATTTGTAACATTTTTCAATCAATTCTTACAGCATGGTTTGAGGCAAATGATTCTTACCAAGAAGGAAGATGTCTCACATTCACAGAATTTCGAACCAGATTTGTATTCCAATGACATGAGAAAATATGGTTTCCATGAAAGCAGGGGTTCAATATTGTTAGACTTTATTTTGTCCCACCAACAACTGGATTGCTATATTACCTATAGTTAATGTTCACAAAGATCAGAGGTTCAAATTCTTTTGACAATATTAAAACAATTACCAACATTATTCATTTTACTTTTCATGAAGCATGTTCTGCATTGGGACTGCTTGCTGATGACAGAGAATCTATTGAAGCAATCTAGGAGGTGTCAACTTGGGCTACAGGCTGTTCTATGCGCATAATGTTTTCCAGAATTTTGTTATCAAATAATATGTCTCGCACAGACACTGTGTGGCATGAAACATAGGAGCTCCTCAGTGAAGACATTCTCTATGCACAAACAATAGGCCACAAATGCCAGGTATATGTTTTCAAATTGCTCAATCTATATAATGTGAACTATGTAGTTGCTAATTCAGTATGTTTTTCTTCTTCATTAAGACATTGTACTAATTAAATAACAATATCTCATTATTCCATTTTGATTTTTCACTGACGGATCATCAAAAACAGTTGTATGCTTTTCTTGAAATAGAGAACCTACAATAGGGGAATGGTAGATCTCTTCATTATTTTCCACCAATTATAGTTCTAGATTCTGAATTCGTCTCTCAATGAAATCAATTGGCCGCTGATAAACATAATCACGACAGAGAGGCTCTACAGTATGAGAATCTGACTTTGCAATGTAAGCTTACTGATGAACATAATGTGGTGATGACTACCACCATGTCTTCGTTAACTGCATCCACCAGAGGTTTCTTTTTCTCACATGGTCATGGAGGAATAGGTAAAATTTATATCAGGGAAGTATTGACATCTTTACTATGGTCAGAAGGTAATATTTTTCTAGCAGTTGCATCCGGTTGAATTTCTTTATTACTGCTACCTGGTGGGTGGACAACACATTCCAAATTTCGATTCCCGATATCTATTTCTAAAAACCCTATTTCCAATATTCAACAAGGCAGTGATGTTGCAAATCTTCTATAGATAAAAAGCTTATTAATTGAGATGAGGAACCAATGATTCATAAGATTTTTGTTGAATCTCTTCACCGTACATTGAAAGATATCATGTCGATAAAAAAATTCTTCAATCCTGCCATTCGGTGGAATGAATGTTGTGTTGCATGGGGATTTCTGGAAAATACTACCTATCATACGAGGTGGTAACAGAAATGAAGTAGTTTCTTCAAGTACAACTTCTTCATACTTGTGGAAATATTGTCATGTTATAACACTGACAAGGAACATGATATTGCTTTCCAATTCTTCAAAAATTTCAGATGAGGTTCTTCAATATTCCAAATGGACTTTAGATATTGGTGAAGGTCGCATTTCAATACCAAATGATGGTGAAACCACAATTCCAATTAAAGCCACATATCTTCTTGCATGCACTAAAGAACCTATTTCTGATGTTGGTGAACATACTTTGCCCAACTTCATTAGTAATCATGATGATGTAAATTATATTAAAGACCATGCCATCTTAGCTCAAACTCGGGATATTTTTGATGAAGTAAATGTGTACATGATTTCCCTCATGTGTTCTGAATAAACAAAAAATATCAACTCAGAATCAGTTTGTGATGCAAGTTTTGATACAGATTGGCCAGAAAATATTTACACATCTGAAATGATAATTATGATTAATATATCAGGGATGGGTGCCCATAAAATTACATTCAAAATTGTTGTTCTTGTAATGTTTCTTTAAAATGTAGATCTGTTTGTGCGATTATGTAATGGGGCTTTCTTGATTTCTAAACACATCGGTGATCATGTCATCGAAGAAAGAATTACATGTGGTTTTAATTCATGATATCTTTATTTCATTCCAAGATTAAATATGACACACTCCGACTCTCTATGGCCTTTAAAAAGAAAAATAAGATAACATCCTTTGATTTTTTTTATGCTACGACTATTAACAAATGTCATGGACAATCACTGTCTTCTGTTGGGTTGTATCTTCAAAAACCTGTCTTTTTTCATGGTCAATTATATGTTTCTCTATCTAGTGTCACATCACCATTATGTGTGAATATAGTATAAGGTGATAATAATCTCATAGCTCATGAATCAATGAAAAATATATTATAGAAATAAATATTTCCTATATTGTGACAGTTACATGTAAAATTATAGGTTAAATTGTGAATGTTTGGTTGTGATCATCTTATCTATATCTGATTTTATGAAACTCAAAGATTATGATTATGATATGTTCATACATAAATTAAAACAACACACTTTTACGAATATATCACGATCAATTTTTCCTTTGAATGATAGCACACCTGATAACGATGACATATTGAAGATACAAGTGTGTATTTTGATTTTGTGGTGCAACACATCATCCAGGTACTCAAATGATGTTGTGGTGATTAATATGATTCTTGTAGATTTACAGGTGAATTAAAAATAAAAATATACAACATATTATCTTTATTCTATTTTGTTTTTCTTATCATTTCAATTATACCAAATATTTTTCAACTTCTATATAATGTGTTACAATTTTTGACATTCTTATATATTTATTTCTGCAGAAACATAGATACATTATACTTTTACAGGGCATCAAATTCCATATAAGATCTAAAATATATTGTGTGAAGGGATGTGCTATTTCATAAAGAACATGAAGATAGATTCTAGCCAAGGAACATACTTAAGAACAAGACTTGCATGTTGGGTACTTTTCTCATCAATAATGCATGTCCAACCATGTGATGCACTGCTACCACATTTCTATTTCGATTCTACTTCCTTTGAAGACTTAATTCAGATATGAGTTCCAGAGAAACATTTAATAGGTAAACGTTTATTAACATTTCTTTAATAGTTTATGAATGTTTCTAAAGTATCTCTGTTGATCAATATATAATTTTATGGATTAATTTCAAATTTTTTTACCTTATAGTATATAACCATTTCTTCATTATGATCTATTTTATAAATTATTGGATATTTACGTTTCTCATATCCTCTTGAAGTATTGGGAAATTCTAATTTCAAGATGAAAATTGTCATACAGGATGAAAGGTTAGTCATTACGGCCTTTCTGTATCTTTGACCTACTGTATATATTTAACATTATGAGGTACATATTTTTCTCAGGAGGGTTACAACTTAAATACATTCTATGGGGTGACTATACCAACCAGATGTCATATTACATGGATGAAAATATAGGTTCTTCAACTATTTTAATATTGGAACTTTTTAGAGATAAGAAATTGAGTAGTATGCTCTCTAATAACCTATTGTATTTATGCCCTTTTGTTAATTCAATGCATTAAAATGATTTAGACCACAACTCCTATTGAATTCGTTTTAAAATTATTTTCAGACTCTCTTATACATAGAAATTCCATTAATGTGATGAAAATCATTTTCAATCCTGGTATTGAAGATGTTGAATAATTCTAAAAAAGGTGCTCTGGATACATGAGTTAATTGTGATTTTTTTATATGTTGTCCAATGTTAGCTATATGATAGATGTACATATTATGTTTGACATTTGACTTTCATTTATTAATATTCATATGTATGTATATAATGGCATCAGAGTATCAATGTCCCGGACCAACAAACCCATCTTCTTCTTCTACACCATAGCTATATTGGGAAAATAAAAAAACCATTTCTAAAGTCAAGAAATTTGATCAAGTATGTAGCATATGAAAAATTTACAATTTAATTTATCCACATTAAAAATATGGATGCACCAATATAGTACTGTACTATGTCATTATCTACATTAATCTCAATTTTGGAAAACCTATAATATGAATTATTTCTATCATCATAAAAAATTTAAACAACTCACAATTGGTTCTATGATTCATGCAATTCTTGCAATAAAAAAGTGAATAATGTTGATGGAAAAAATTGATGCAACAACTGCATGATATATGTAACTTGCACCATTCCCAGGTTCTTATTTTTTCTTCTTCTTAACAATTGTAATGTTTTTTTATATATCAATTGTAATTAATTTTACTTATCCTAAATCCCTTTGAAATCATATTTATAAATCAATATATTTAGAGTGCAGCTGGTTGTCAGTGATTCCACAGACTCATTATCAGTTGTCCTATTTGATAAACAAGTAATGCAATTTGTGAGAAAAACTACTTCAGATCTGTGAGATTATTTTATTTAGGTACTACTAGATAATAAAATATCATGATGACAAAATATTTTCGCATCAATTAAACTATGATTTACAATTTATTCTTAAATAAGGTTGATGATGAGTAAAGTTTTCCTACAGAATTGACTTTTATCAAATCAAAAGAGGTTCTCTTGTCAATTGAAGTGTCAAATTAAAATATTCAAAATTATCAACGTTTAGTAGAACAAAAATCATACAATTTAATATTCATTACCGACAACGAAAACTACATCACCGAGTTAAATTATAGGTTCATCTAATTACACATAGATTATACTTCATATTCCTATTATCATTAATATGGATAGCTTGAAAATAGTTATTGGTGTCATTAATCATTTAGAGTATCATCAATTTAGTGGTTATAAAAATATATATAGTGTGCATGAACATTGTCAGGTACAATATAATACATTATCCTCATTTTTACTTCCACGTGTGTAAAGAACATGCAACTGGATTAATGCTTTGTTGTTATATCATAGGATCATCGAAAGGATAAATCATTTCAACTCAGTGAAATTTCAGAGTCTATACTTAAAACATCGTCTGCGATATCATCCTGTATTCATGTATATATATATTATGGCTCTTATAATTTTCTTTACAAGCCATTATTTTATTCATACATTGTAATTTATCCTACATCTGATGCTACAATTAACTATGTTCTATATGTAGAAAAACGTAATGATAGGATTTATTAATAAATATGTTATTGAGAAATCTCAAAATATCCCACCTGAATGTGTCAGTGGAACATGTCAGGAAAAAATATGGCAATCTGAATGATGGATAAATTAAACAACAAGACAGAAAAAAAGACTGATATGTTCTGCAGATATGAAAGGTAATAAGATATCAGGTGATTGTATCTTTTATTTTATTTTATGTCATGGAAGTTTGTTTATTCTTCCTGTATTACATATCACCATTAACTTTATGTATTTCAGTGATGGTGGGAGAAGGGGTAGGGAAAGTAGGGGTGTCTGGTGGGGGTTGGTTGGAAAGGCACTGGGCAGGGAGGAGCGGCTTGGATGGGTTGGTGCCGGGAAAGATGGGGGTGAGTTGGAAGGGGAAGGTTCTGGGATGCGGTGGCTATAGAGGCTGTTAAGGTGGGAGGGGAGGAAAGGGGTTGGGAAGGGGGTAGAGGGGAGGTGCTGGGCATGGGGTGGGGGTGGTGATGTGAAGTAGGGAGAAGGAGTTGGAATGGGGACAATCCTGGTGGGAGGGTGGAGCTAGGTAGGGGGGATGAGCCTGTGTAATTTTTTTTAATTTAGTTTCTTCTTATTACCTTGTTGACATAAATATATAGATGATCAACATTCATATTCATGTGGTGTTTGTTATATATTGATTTTTTATCATTGATAGTGAAACATGTTCACTTATCCATTAATTTTAGGATTCAATAATTTTAACATTAGTGTGAAGGTTCGATAGCAACTTGGTGTGGGGTGTTTTGCAAGGAACTTCATTCAAATATTCGAGGTACGTTCTTAGGTAATGTTATTCATTACATTTTTATTGGATCATTGGATGGTTAATATTAATTACATTACACAACACATTATGATTTTCTATCATAGACTTGATTTTTCATCTACAAAAAACCAATCCTGGGAGGTTATTGTTGATATTCTCTTATGTATATTTCAGGTTTGAAAGAAGGTATTTTAGTGTGTTATTATTAATAAAAGGTAACAACTTATAAACTGCTCAGTAATTTGTTCTAAAATACTTAATTATATATTAGTTCTAATTTAGTCTATATATGTATGATTCCTAATAAATGGTTTCCATTTTGATTTACAAATAAATAATAATCGGTTTGGCAGGTCGAAGGGGAGGGGAGGGGAGGGGAGGGGAGTGGAGTGGAGGTGAACATGAGTTCAGGGGGCGAGGGGCCTAGTGGGGGAGGAGGTTGGGAATGGGGAGTGGTGGGGGAAGAGGCTGGGCAGGGGGGAGGCGTACGTAGGAGGGGTAGGTGCTGTGATTGGGTGGGAGGCATCCAGATGTGGGGGGGGGGGGAGGGGTAGAGCTGGGTAGGGGGGTATGAGGAGGTGTTGGGATGTTGGGGGGGTGACAAGCTGGGAAGGGTAGAGATGGGGAGGGGAGGGGCTGGGAAGGTGAGGGATGATGAGGGGGAGGAGGAGGGGAGGAATGGCTCGAGGAGATTATTCTTAGTGGGAGGGTAATAGAGGAGAGGGGTTGGGTACATTGGAGGGGAGGGGAGGGGAGGATAGGGGAGGATGAGGGAAGGGGGATGGGGTTCTTTGGGGGAGAGTTTGGGAAGGGGTGGGGGGAAGCAGCATGGAAAGAGGGAGGCATAGGTGGGAGGGGGAGCTTCTAGGATTGGGTGGGAGACAAGAAGATGAGGGGGGAGGGGAGAGATGGGTAGGGGGATTGGAGGAGCTGCTGAAATATTTGGGGGGTGAAAAGCTACCCAGACTAACCACTGTTTCTCATCATGAGGGACGGGGTAATTAGAAGGTTTAATATAGATTTATCATTTACTAGCTGAATTGAATCATATATAGTATATCCATAGGGAACATGAATATTATAATAATTAGACATGTTACAAGGAATTATTTTTTCATTGGACTTGATTTTCTGGTAACCCATTTTGACATAATGTTAGTCTGATTGAAATTATTGATTTATTTTTGTAGATTGATTATGGTGAAATCACTATTCTATCAAGGTCTTCCGTATGAAATGGGCAGGGGAATGGAGGGGTGGGGCAGGGTAGGTTGGAGGGGAGGGGATGGGAGTGGAGGGGAGGATGAGGGCAAGGGGCATGGGGCTATTGGGGGAAGATTCTGGGTAGGGGGTGGTGGGGGAAGCGGCTGGGAAAGGGTGGGAGGCAGAGGTGGGAGGGGGAGGTGCTGGTATTAGGTAGGAGAGAAGCAGAAGAGGGGGAGTGGAGGGGTAGAGCTGGGTAGAGAAGTTGGAGGAGCTGCTGAAAAATTGGGGGGGGGGGGTGACAAGCTTCCTAGACTAACTGCTGTTTCTTTTTCCAATTATTACTAATTTTTATATTATTTCAATTAATAGTGATTTTTCCTCTTCATATTAATAATTGATTGGTTTCAACTCACTACATTACCCAGTTTTTTTCATAGTAATATGTATCATTTACTCACATTAATGTCTAATTATATATTGCAGGGATCAATATAACTGTCAAAAAACTTTTCTAACTACTACTCTACAACAATGATACATGGTAGTTCTTGGAGGCTATTTACTACACATTATGATGACATGAATAGTAATCTGATCTACACACCCGCTGTTGTTGAAAATCATGGTTCTTGTAATTGTTGTCAAACATGTATCTTCTACTTAATGTGTATTTATGTTCTCTTATCATGGATAAATAAAATTACATTTTTCTATTTCAAAGGTGACCTGAAAATAACAAATAATGTTGGTTTCCAATACAATGTTCTCTTACCAGGATTATGTTTCAATGTTTTCCTATTTCAAGTATCTTGATTTTATATTTTCTTACATCGTTTCTATGAATAGATTTATGATTTCAATACAATATTTATTAATTTACATTGATCACTTCTCATATTTCTAATGAATTTTTTAGTTCAGATTTCATTTATGATACCGTGCGTAGGCACGGGTGATGTACTAATTTCTTAAAAAACACGATTTTTGTTTTGACCGCGGTAATTAATTTTAAATTATTTTCATTCACTTCTATGTTTTGAATTTTGAAAAATGGATTCTATATTTGAAATTTGGAGGTCAAAATTTTGTATATACGTGTTTTTTATTTTTAGACAGTATAAATATTTTCTTTAGTAAAAATTTCTTTTACCACGGTTAAAGGGTATATCTGGTAAATAAGGGTATCAGAATATTATTATAATAATATAAAATTTCATTAACAAGTGTCTTAATACTATTGGATATTACATTACTAACCATGGTCATCCATGGGTTGATTTTGGGACCCCATGGTGCCACTTATGAGTGATAATAACACTTTATGTTAATTAATTTAATGCAAAGGAAAAAAATGTACAAACAAATATCTTTTAGTAAAGTAATTTTTACATGGGTTTATATATGTTATTATATCAACTATAAATATTCATTGGAAAGGTGAACCAATTTCCTACATCATGGTTTTTTTATAGTTTTTAGATTATAAATAATTAAAATTATTTATGACACAAAAATGATGCATTATTTACATCATTAATAAATGATTTAAATAAATAAGATTATAAATATTAAAATAACATCCAAAACCTATCCAATTGTTATTTGAAGAATTTATTTCGACCATGGGTAATTGTATCTTTGACTTTAATTACTTCTGGATTTTTAGAAACCTGAAATCTTTAAATAATAAAATAATACTTTCACACTTTCCTAAAGAACCCCTCCTCCCCCATATAAAAATCACTCACTTATAACCCATTCCTCACATCTCTGAAACCACATGGATCATAAAACCCTACCCAAATACGCTCATAATATCCCTATATTACATCTAAAAGAATTAACATAGGCATAAGGGACTTCATAAAGTCATTTTGGTTCAATCCAATAGGAGTTACCCAAATTAAAGGTAATAGTTTCTCTTAAAATAATTTCACTTATTTTACTTCTACAACCCCAATACTCTTTTTATTACATGTTATATAACAACAGAAGTATCATAAATATACTAGGTTGTTTTTATGAGAATTATTGAAACTAAACTTCTACACACCTCCTTTTAATGGGAAAATAACATACCGTTTCAGTGGACGACGAACTACTACCTCAAGAAAAGATGACTTTTCAAATATCTTATACCACATCTCATGGTGGCCATTATGATGACACTATATTTATATATGATATATTGTTGGTTATGTTTTCTTTATGATTTTGTATTTTTCATTTGTATCATTCCATTATGGTTTCCATTATGGGTAAACGTGGTTATTTCATTTGAGGAAATGTGGACTATCGCCCCCTCAAAGTGATATGACTCGTTCATGCCATATGTGGGATGTATAAATAATGGAGTTAATGAAATATTATATTATAATGTAATTAAAATATTCCTATGTATCATTATGTTTTCATTCCATTAAATATGAAATTGAAATTAAATTAACGTTCATGTGTACGTATGGCTTACCGTCTCCTTGAACGGTGCATTTCAATTATAACCTCTAAATGTTACGTAACATTATAAATACATATATATACTAGATATATATGTGATATATATGATATATAAATAATTAATATCATTTCGGATATTATGGAATTTTGACCACATTTTCCAATAGAAACTATATGGTTTTCCTTTTTGACTCAAGTACAAAATATCGACAAAACGACCATTATTAACTTAATTAATTACATAATGTCTATAACCTGATAATATGTAATATAAAAAGAATTATAAACATTATAAAGGTTATTAATCAAGTATAAATTAACATATGTTTATTATTTAGGAACAACAAGGAACAAACAATTCAATTCGGACACGAGGTAAGGTATTTCTTATCCAACTTTTAATTTCATGAGATTTCCATTGTTAGCCACTAATTTATTTCATGTGATGTATTGTGTACTTCCATTAGATATATATTATCATGATTCTATTTATATTAATTTTATTCTATGAAACATTTTGTGGTTATTAGCTTATTTTCATATGACTCGATTGATTACACTATGATAAAGGATTTTCATATAACTTTTTATTCCTGTGAGATTCATGCTATATTTACCACTATTTACATTTGTGTAGTGTATGTAATACCCAATATTATTTACATTATGTAATATAATTCATTTTTTGGGTATATAAATCTTTATTTTATGATCCTTCTTTCAGGTGATGTATGTTTCAAATGTTACCAAATTGGTAAGGGAAACTTTTAACCCGATTTCCATTCCTTGGGTTAATCTTGTAATTCATAATTATGTTATGAAATACTTATATATGGATTTAAAATTTATTTATTTATGTTGTAATTTACACTCCCCTTTGTGTGGAAATAATTTTAATACACATTATCACTCCATTGATAAATTCTCATGTCATCGATTGGAACATAATAAGAGTAATTTTAACTCAATTTCTATTCATTGTGTTAAATGTCCAAGTAATTGGTTTTGTCTTAAAATGACAGTGTATGAATGTATTATGATTGATTTACATTGAATATCCAATATTATTGAGTGTATTTATATTTTTCACAGATTATTATGTAATTTATTTATGCTTTATCTAAGGATACGGTTTTTATAATGGCTTTCATCTCAAATTAATTTCCATTGAGACTTCATTGTTGTTATGCACTAATTCCCCCTTATATTGTGATTATACTATTCTTTGGAATATTATATCATGAATACCTTTATTCTCATGATATTATAATGTTCTGATTATATTTTATTCCTCAATTATTTGTATTCAAGTATCTCTCATTTTTTAAAAAATGTTTAACTAAAATTACATTTTAAATGTTTTAAAGAATTAATTTTCATAATATTTATCATTAAGGTCCATGTTTTCAAAATGTTTTTTAATATTTATTTATATGGAAATTAATTTTTTCAAATTATAATTCATTTAAATGAATCAATGTGGTAATGGATAGTTTGATTCAAAATTCACTTTATTAAATATTTTAAATGGTTTGGAAAATTGGTTCATAAAGCATTTTTTGTTACAATATCTAGATATGATATATTGTGATTGGAATGTGGAATTGTTATCTTTCCATTATACATTGGTTAGGTGTTATGATTATGTTATGGTTATTAAGAATTTTTTACATATACTAGTGGTTTCATGATAAACCTAGGGTGGGTGAGCCCGAGATAGCTCTCAAATAAATTGGGTAACGTGACGGAGGAAAACGTTAATGTTTCTCCTGAGAGATTTAGGGAATATACTGTGTTGGGTAATCCAAATGTGACTCCCTAGGTAGTTGTGATATCTAAAATGTATTTTTCTTATCAATTCCATGAGTTATCTTTATGATTTATAATTTCTATGTGTTATTAATAAATCTTATGATTTCATAAGGAATGTTATGATTGAAAAGTATGGATACATTTTTTTGAGTTTATTTATGGGATAATGAGTTTATTCCTTATTTTATAAGAATTACTGAGATTTTTATGCTCATCCCCAGTTTTTTAAATGATTTTCACATGTTATAGGGATGGGTAAGAGGATTTAATTATTCATGAAAATTTATATCAAGAAAATAATTCTTGTTTTATATAATGAGTTTAATTGTTTTAAAAAATCGGTTATAGTACAAGTGTCTACTTTTTTAATATTCAAGCTGATATGTGAAAATTATAGAATAATTCACTAACACACTAATCCTAAAAAGATCCTAATTGTTAATTCTTGATATAACTCAACGTTATGTAATTTTATGGGTGGGGGCTTATAGTTGGTATCCGAGGTCAGTTTAGAGAACTTTTAGGATTTGGAGTTTTTTTAGACTCATAGATAGTCCCTATGTCTATAATATCAGTTAAATCATTGTTTTATATCTTTTTCATATCATGGGCTGTCAGTTACAAATGTAACGAGGAGGATCTCAAACTACATTCTAATCACTTCCTGATGAATTTCTTGCAATAATTATTGCAATGTCTTGTTCGGATGAATGTGAAACATTTTCAAGCATACAAATCACTTGCAAGCAGTTGTTTGATATATCAAACACCTCCTATATATCTCGTTATGACAATGGATCCTAGGTTGTATTTAAAAAAAATCATATTTTCATAATATTCTCATATTTTAAAGAAATATAAATATTATCAAGGCATTTTGAAATATTTTTCTTTATAAAACGATTTTGAAGCATATTATAATTTTGAAAAAGGTGATGAAGAAGGAGACCCTTATGCAACATATTTAAATTTTCTTTTACAATATAGTCTCTCAGCACATACCATTTTTAATTTAAAAGGACCATTAATTTACAGTTTCAACTCAAATTTGGTTAGACTATTTTACAGAAATCATGTTTTATCTTATTTTTTATATTATTTGTTATACATTACTATATTCCAAAATTATTTTTCTATGAAAACCCTTATGACCAATGTTGTTCAAGGTGTATTTGATTGAATGAATGATATTATTTTTATGTATTTGTAAGTAATTTTTTCAATGCATGGATCATATACCTATGTGAACATGATGATGATGAAACCAAGTGGAAAACATGATCATAGTATGATGTTATTTATTTAGGGGATCGTTATGTTTTATCATACGGTGGTATAATAAAAAATGACACTATATATAAGAATTTAGGAATTATAATGTTGAGATCTTAATGAATTGTGAGGAAAATTAGAGGTATAAGGAAAACTTTAAGGTTTAGTAATGTTAGGTTTATTTATGAGTTTCATAAAAATGACACAATGCAGATCGTGTAAAAACCTGTCGTATTAGACAATTTTGCGGTAATTGAACCCACAACCAAAGAGAAATTGGGATTTTTCACCTACCACTAGACTACATGAATCCCCTAGTTAGTATAAATTATTATTTTTAGTTAAATTATTTTATTGATCAAGAATAAGTTGATTTGGGATCTTAGGACTCATCAAATATATATCCATAGTATATGAAAATGATTTCTTGATTAAGTGTTAAAAGTGATATTGGAAGATGTTCTCTTTTATGGGAACACAATATGACTAAAGAAAAATAGAATACTCTGGGATTACATTTGTGGAGTAATGGATGAAATTTTATTTTGGAAAAATATCTATTTTTTTGTGGACATAGATAGATTTGTGTTATTTATGGATTTGATTAACCTATCATAGAGAATATGTGATTTGGTTAATCATGCTTTAGTGCTAGACCTTAAGAGTCATATATTTTTTTGGGTTTAAATGTTATGTTTTTCTGTGGTAGGCTATGTGATTTAAATTCATCTGAGATTTGGGTTTCTTTATTATTTTGGATTATTTTAAATAATTTTAAGGAAAATGTTGTATTGAATGGTATTTCTTGAAATTTTGGTACTTTTCCTGAATTTTGGAGATTAATAGTAGATTTCTTTTTATAATGGATTATCCTTTTTGGGATTATATGATCTTGTACTAACCATTTTTGTTTTATTTTATGTCTAAAGATAATGGAAATATATATTTCATAATTTGTGGATTATTGGATTCTCTAAAAGATGAATCTTGTTCTTTTTTTGTGACCAAGTCTTTTTTAATGCTTATTTTTTGGAGAAAATATTAGTTTTTTTAGTATAAACATATTAAAAAAAAGAGACTCTACTTTAAAGTAAGTATATTTTATTATGTTATTATTATATATAATAAATGAATTCCTAAAAATAATGAAAAGGAACATAAAACAAAATGTTCTGGTTTAGGTTTCCTAATGGGTAATCAAATACCGTTTATCAAATTTTATGTTTGTGATGTTCTGGTGGTTAACATTCTTCTAATCATGTTTTCTATCACTCTCCATCATAACATAATGGTTTGTTTTCTCTTAAATATCCATGTTTTCTGACATTTAATCCTATTATGGGTTATCTTAGGTGACCTTTGTTCTTATCTTCCTTTATTTTAATGTAATCGATTTATTGTCTCTTTTTCTGATGTGGGACTTTCAATGAATTTTCGTGCCCAATTGTAAAATAGTAAGGAAAAAAATCTCAAAAGGGGGGAAGGATGTAACATCCCATGAAAATAATTAATATGAAATTTTCATATTTATTAATATATGAAAATTAATTAACAATTTTACTTTAAATGGGATGCTATTTTTGATGGTGTACCCGACACACGACAACAAGTTTCTTTGAAATCTTATGTTGCACACAACATTGAGTTGTATTGAAAAGTAATATAATAATATTATAATTTTAAATATTTGTTAATGCATAGATGATATAATGGAGGGAATGAATAGAAATAACTAAAAAATGATGATATAGGTTTGTTAAATGTTTACACATTTATCCAATAAATTTTAGAGTTTTAAAATAAAAAAAAATCAGATTTTAAGCATACATTCTCTAATATTCTAAAAATGGATGATTTACCATCTTTTAATGGTGAACACTATTTAAATCTACATTTGGTTACTTTTATATGTTCTATTTGACAATATAAAATTATTATTTAGAATTGGAAATCAAATTTACTTTGGGTAATTTTATGGTATTTTGTTGAAAAAAAATTTATTATTTGACGAATTGTGAAAAATAATGTAATTTAATTCAAAACATCCATTTAATCTTATTTACATATAGAGTTAGTTTTTTTTTGGTTTTTAAGATTAATTATATTATTTTTTTACCATTTAATCCAATGTTGGTCATTGGAATTAATTTCTTTCTGAAATTTGACATAAACAAGTTTCAATCTTTTGATAGTAAATATTTTTTTAAACGCGTTTTTTGTTTTGATAGCGGGAATTAATTTTAAATATATTGCTGTAACTTCTATGTTTTAAATATAGAAAAATGGATTCCATATTCGGAATCAGGAGGACCAAATTTTGTAAATAGGTAACTTTTATTTTTAGAAAATATGAATATTTACTTTAGTAAAAAATTTATTTACCATAGTTGAATGGTAAATCTGGTAAATAAGGGATGAAAAATATTATTATAATAAAATACAATTACCCAAACATGTGTCCAAATCTTATTTTATAATACATTTATCACCATGGGAATCCTTGGGTCTATTTTGGGACCCCATGAAGCCACATAAAATTGATAATGACTTTTTATATGAATTAATATAATGTAATGACAAAAATGACACAAACAAATATGTTTTAGTAATGTATTTATTATATGGGGTTATATAAGATATAGCTTGGAATATAAATATTAATTGTAAAGCTAATAAGATTTCCTAAATCATTGTATTTTTTTAAGTAATTTTTAGACAACAAATAAATAAAATTATTTATGACACAAAAATGATGTAGTATTAACCTCATTAATAAATGATTTAAATAAATAAGATTATAAATATTAAAATAACATCCAAAACCTGTCAGATTATTATTTGATGAATTAATTTAAACCATTAGTAATATTATATTGGACTATAATTAGTTTTGGACTATTAGAAATCGAAAATCATTATATAATAATATAATATTTTCACATTTTAATAAAGAACACATCCCCCCTTATAATATGCCCCCACTTATAACCCATTCGTCAAATCTCTCAAGCCCCATGGTTAGTTAAAACCATGCCCATATAATATCTCAATATACCTTTATTTCACCTATAAGCCTTAACATTAGCATAATGTACTTCAAGAAGTTGTTTTTTTAAATCAAAGGGAGTCACCCAAATTAAAGGTATAGTTTCTCTAAAATTATTTTCTTTTCTTTTACTTCTCCAACCCCTAACATATTTTTATTCCTTTATTTAAAAAAAACATGTATCAACAATATACTATGTTTTTTTAAGGATAATTAATCGAACTACACTTACAAACACCTCAATCTAATGGATAAAGAACATACTGTTTCTGTAGACGGTGAACTATAACCTCACGAAACGATGATGGTTCAAACATCTCCTACCACTTTTCATGGTGACCATAATGATGGAAATGTATATATATATGATATATATTATTTTTATGTTTTATTTAGACTTTTTTATTCATTTATATCATACCATTACGATTTTCATTATCAGTAAACGTGAAAATTTCATTTGAGGCAGTGCAGAATATATCCCCCTCAAAATGATATGACTCGTTCATGACATATGTGGGACGTATAAAGGATGGAGTTAATTAAATATTATATTATACATGAATTATAATATACCCATTTCATTTCATACATTTAATGTTATGTAATATTATAAATACATAGAAATATATATATATATATAATGGATATATATGATATATATGATAAATAAAAAATTAATATCATTCTGGATATAATGGACTCTTGACCACATTGACAACATGTAATTATATGGTGTTCATTTCTTACTCAATTACCAAATATCGACAAAACGAACATTATTAATATAAATGATTACATAATGTTTATAACAAGGTAATAAGTGAAATAAATGGAATGATAGACATAAAAAATGTTCATAATCAAGTAAAAATTAATTTAAGTTTATTATTCCGGAATAAAAAGGAACAAATGAGTCATGTCCAATATGAGGTAAGAGATTTATTATCTCAAATTTAATTTCGTGTGATTTCCATTGTTCGCCACTAATTCACTGAATGTGGTTTATTCTGTACTGAAATTTGATATAAATTTTCATTATTATATTTATATATAAGTTATTATATGGATCATTTGGTGGTTATTAACTTTTGTTCATACGACTAGATTGATTACAATGAGTTAAGGGATTTTCATCTCGCTTTTTATTCTCGTGAGATTCATGATATATCTTCCACTATTTCTTTTTGTGTGGTGTATGTACTGCCCAATATTGTATTCATTTTGTAATATAATTCAATTTATGGGTATTTATAACTTCATATTATGAACCTTATTTCATGGGTTATATGTTTCATATATAACGAAATTGGTAAGGGAACCTTTTAACCGAATTTCCATTCCCTCGGTTAATCTTATAATTCTTAATTATGTCATACTATAATTATGTGTGGACTCACTATTTATTATTTATGATTTAATTTCCACTCAACTTTGTGTGTATATACATTTGATACACATAATCATTCCCTTGATAAACTCTCAAGTCATTGAGATGAACATGATAAGAGTAATTTTAACTCAATTTCCATTCATTGAGTTAAACATCTAAGTCATTGGTTTTGTCTTAAAAAGAACATTTGTGAATGTCCTTTTATTGATTTACACTGAATATCCTATCATATTGAGTGTATTTATATTGGTCATAAATTATTATGTAATTTATATATACTTAATCTAAGGATACAAATTTTATAAGGGATTTCGTCTCAATTTACATTCCATTGAGACTTCAATGTTGTTATGAAACAATTAACACATATATGGTGTATATAATTCCATTTTTCATATTATATCATGAGTCCCTTTATTCTCATGATATTATGAAGTGTTGATTAAATGATATTCCACAATTATTTGTATTCAATTATCTGTTATTTTTTTTAAAATACATTTACTAAAATATTATTTTAAATGATTTCAAGATTTATTATTCTAAATATTTATTATTAATGTTCATGTTTTATAAATGGTTTTTAGGATTTATTTTTATGGAAATTAATGTTTTCAAATTATTATTCAAATAAAAGTTTCAAAGTGGTATGGGCCACTTTTATTAAAAAATATCATTATTAAATATTTTAAATGGTTTTGAATATGGTTTGATAAATAATTTTTTATTTCAATATCTTTATATGATATATTGTGATTGGAAGGTGGAAATGTTATATTTCCTGTATGGTTGTGTTATGGGTTATTATTATGTTATGTTTATTGGGAATTGTTGATGTATATGGGTGGTTCCATGATATTCCTTGGGCAGGTGAGCCCGAGATAGCTCTCCAATGCATTGGGTAACGTGACGGTGGTAAACATTAATATTTCTTCTAATAGATTTTGGGAATATATTGTGATGGGTTTCTCAAATATTTATCCCTATGTAACTATGATAGATACAATATATGTCTGTTATGAATTCCATAAGATACCTTTATGATTTGTGATTTTATGTGTTATTCATAAATCTTTTGATTTTATAGGTAATGTTATCATTAAAATGTATGGTTTCATTGTTTGGTATTTATTGAAGGGCTACTGTTTTATTTCCTTGTTTTATAACCCTTGTTAAGAATTTTAATCTGATCCCTAGTTTTTTAAATGTTTTTCATAGGTTATAAGGAAGGGTAAGAGGGACTAAGTATTCATGATGATTTATATCAAGAAAAAAACTCTAGTTTTATTTAAGGAGTTATATTGTTGTGAAAATAGCTTATAGTGGAATTGTATACATTGTAATATTCATGTTGATATGTAATAGTTATGGCCTAATTCATTAAAACTGTAAACCTGAATAGATCAAAAATGTGAATACTTGATTTTACTCAAGATTATGTAACGTTTAAATCTGGGTCCTTGTAATATGGGATGCATAATAAATCCAATGATATATTAAGAATAATAGTACGATTCTTTTTATGTGTGATTATAAAAATGGGAATAGGAAAAATACTTCCTTATTGAACCATTTTATTGATATATTCTATGTTTCTTGAAGTAGGATTAATATCTAATCATAATAAAGAGAAGGTTTTTCGTAATGTAGTGGAACCTCATAATTGTTTTTATTCTACATTTAATTTTGTTGTTTATTTTTGGTTCAAACATCAGAAAACACATTTACAAAACAATAGGTAGTAGCTAAATAGATAATTAGTGGGGCTCAAAAATGGTAAAAATTATAATAGGAATGAATTTGTTAAAAACCTAATGACACTGGATTTACCCCCAGGTGATAATGAGATACATTAGAGAATCAAAGAATTTAACCCATGAATTATGATTCATACTCATCATATGAGAGGGAAAATATTATTTTGGTTAAACACAACTTAAATTATAAATATCAATATACCTAACCACCCTTGATTTTCATGGGCTCAAAGTTGGAGTAGTATATGTACCAATGTAGGATAGACCATATTCTAAATATTGTATTCAACATTACCTAATGGGTATCATTATATAGTTTTAATCCCCATGTATAACAATCATTCTATGTCGTATCATATGATATTCTTTAACAATTTAGCCCAAATAATTTGTCACCACTAATTATCTATTTAGTCAAATATATAACCTTAACAATTGATTTTAGTAAAAATGGTTATGTATTTATCATGATACACAAGTTTATAACATTTCAAATGTAAAAGGTATTAAAAATAAATGTATACAATAAATATGGAAAAATTATATGGATTCTCTCATTAAATTAGTGTGACGTATACTTGGGTTATGAATTTTATGATTATTTGAGGGATTATAGAATTTTGTAATTGAATCATATTTCTAGAACACAATGATAGAATGAATTTATGTGTGGATTAATTTTACCCCATTGGATATGGATCCTTAAATGATGAGAAAATGTGTCCATACTTTTTCATTCATGGGATATGATTTGAAAATTGTAATAGTCATAGATAATAATTTTCCATCTAATGAAGTAATAAATATACCATATGAGATATTGGATGAATATAAATCTATATATAATGAATATATTTATTTTTTAATCATACATATGAAATTTTTATTATGATAAAAAAACCATAAATTTTTAAAATATTTTTTTATCTAAACGATAATAGAGGATATTATTTAAATTTTACTCTAAAAAATATTTTTTACGTGATGTGGTTTTTTCATTAAGAAGAATCATTTTGTATGAGGAGTTAGGGATGTTGTTTTATCCTAGATAGGATAAAAAAAATTTCTACTTAAATTAATGTTGTGACATTTTCACGAGGGGTTGGGAAATTAGATCCAAACTAGGTTAGGTAAGAGAATTAGAGGTCTAGAAGGATTTTTTAGGATCATGAGAGAGATATATTTCATTTGGAAAATGATTATAATTTAATCATCAATTATTATGAACATACAATCTATTGAGAGAGAATTTAATGTTCAGATTTTGAGAAGTGGTTATAGAATATGAAATTTGAGATGGACTTAACATCCATTAACTACATTTTTATATTAGTGGATGGGGATAATGTGTCGAACCCCATATTATTTAATTGGGGTTTGATTATGAAAAAAGACATTAATAGTATAGTGTCTACCTATAAATCTCTTATATTAGAAAATTTTAATAATAAAAATCATGGTATTTACTATCAATGAACTTTTCCTCTATTTGGAATGATAATGTCTATTTTGATATATCAATAATTCATAATTAAATATTATTATTACATATGTCAATATATGTAAGATTATCATTAGATAAATGTAATTTTTTATAGTATATTTATGTGACATTTATTAAATATTTTGAAGTGGTAAATGAGTCATCTATGTTTTACAATTTTCAATGATCTCTTTTTGGATTGGATTTTCTTAATCCAAGATGGAATATCTTGTATGATGATAAAAGAAAATATATTAGTTTAATAAATAACCAGTACAACTATTATATATAAAATCACATTATAATGTTTTTTGTTATACGTAATATTTTATGTTTATAATATACTAATTATAATAAATTATATCCTGGATTTACATTTTACAAATGTACGGTTTCGAATGTGAATCTTCATAAATTTCACGGGTGCTACAGCCTACAAAAATGTTTTTCTGGGATATCGATATTGATAGAATGGGTTTATTATATAGATTCAAAAAATATATATTGGTAATTTTCTATCTATATTTTTCCCAAATTACTCAATGAATGTCTATTTACTAGTTCAACATGGCTTCCATATTAGGAAAACAAATAATTTGTCTAAAGATTTATAATGGGAGGATATGATTTGTTATGGATACAATAAAGGATATGTCATAAATAGGTTCAATTGGTATCTTGATAGGGGTGGTGAATCAGAGTGCTTCTTTTTTAAACATTTTTTTACCTTTTTAGGGTTTATCTATATGAACATTAATCCCACATATGTAGAGAGTATTTTTAACAAATATATCATGAATTTTACAAATATCCTATCAAAATTTGAAAATTTCAATGTATATAGTAAATATATATCGAAAATTATTATTTTACATGCTTTACCCACATTGGGATACATCTAATGAGCCTAAAATTTATAGTGTTTTGATGAAACAAATATAAAACCTCACTAGTTTGGAAAATTAGAAATGTCATGATCACTCAATAAATAGGATCATTTCATGTACACAGTTCTTATGAAGAATATTTTCCTTCAAAATTTAACTACCACCCCACCTCCAATGATAAATCTTCTAGGAAATATTACTCTATAATTTAATGAAATATATTCCCTCAATTATCAAAAACATTTATATTTCTTATTGGACCCTTATATATATGTAAAAAATTTATTGATCTACAAATATATCCGCATTCTTATTTACTAAATTATCTCATTATACATTTAAAAAACCCATTAATTATCTCATAATGAAGATAATTCCTCACCAAGATGGACATTTTAATCATCCATCATCCACTAGTAATTGATGAAATCTTCTTTCTCCCACTGCAGCAATTTTTATATCCTTTTTTCAAATAGAAATATCCTTATACATATCACATAAATTAAATTTTTTTGGTTGGATAGAGATCATTTTAATAGAATATATAGGATTAATAAAATAAAATTAAGAATCAATAACTTCACCAATTTTGTTTTTTTATTCTTATAAAATTCCAAAATATCTTACAAAATTACATTCCATAAACTATAGAAAACCCAATCACCTCTTCCTCTATATCTATTAAATTTTTTCGGATGAACTGAAAAATATTTTCTTGCTAAATAAAATATTATTTTTCCATTATCTCAACCATAATATCTAGTTAATAGTTCAATGAACTTTTCATTCAACACACTTCACATTCTATTTCGTTATTCTATAAAATAATCCTCTTATTTATAAATGACTAGTTAAAAATAAAAGGCATTTATCTCATCAAAAAAATATATTTAAATATAAATTCATCAGTATTTGTATGTATTTACATGTCATCACCTTGCACTTACACGTTGTGTGATGTGACAGAATTTTTCAATAAATTGTCTTATATTTACCTAAAAAATATCAAATCATCATGGCATAAAACTCTTATAAATCTCGTATTTTTTAACCATTATTTTTTGGGATATTTAATTTAAAAAATATCACTACGAAATCATCCTTGAATATATATAGGAATCATAGTTTTAAAAAAAATGTAGAAGTATATTTGAATCATTTCGGATCAATATATGGATCAATTTTTTTTGAAAAAACATTCATAAATATCATATATAATTTATCTTTTTGGTATAGAATAATATACAAAAAAATATTGGTTCATTATTCAAAAAAATGGTAATGTGTCTTTTCCTTCAAAACTAATAAAGTAACTTTCTAAAATATCCTTTTTTCATATCCTTATGTGTTCCCTTTTGAGAAATTCTTACCCTCGAACCCTTTCAGAATTTCCACGATGTTATTCCATTACATGTAGCCTTCTATAAAAAAAATAGTTTTCTTAATACACTTTGAAAAAATTTATACCCTTCAAATAATTGACTCTCGTTCTGTATACCCTTATGAATATTGTATTATCGTCCATAAAAACATATACACTTCCACAATTGAAAGGTACCTTTCTGAATTCGCCTCCATCCCCTATGAATCCACTCATGACTTGAATTGGAAAACCATAAAAATCATGGTGAACTAAATGGTTAACCATATGATGTTATCTCCATGATTAGTGGTGGTCTACATTAATATTATGCATATAAAAAAATTCCATGATTTTATCTTAATTATTCAATTCTCTTCCAGCCCTATGATATATACTAATCAAACCCAAGAAGAATTTAATATTGATTTCATCAAAATTCATTATCAATTTCTCTATCAAGAATGATAGCCAAAGGTTAATACTATCGTTTCATGAATGAAATTATATGGTTAACTCTCTCCCACATAGAATTTCTTTTTTTTAATCCAATCATACATCATTTGGTTGTACCAATCTCACCATTTGTATTTTTTTTTAAAAGACCTTTGAATAAAACTATAATAAATCCAAAAAATTAAAAAAAATTGGGACATAAGGGGGATTCCCCAATCCCCATTATATATAATTAATTATCATTAAAAATCATCAATATTGTCATTACAAGTAATTTTCAATGATTCTAACCCATTATGAATATATGAAAACCCTCTGTTTTTACATCCCATAGATTTAATAATTCATCGATAGAACATGTCATTTTTATCTTATAAAACTATTTCTCAATTAAAAACATATAATTCTCCTTATTTGGATTCTACCACATGTTGAATAAGGTGTACATACTATATCAATACATTACAAATATTTTATTCGAATTTTCAAATCATGAAAACTATTCCCAAACAATTTTTACAATATTATACATGCATTTAGTGGCACAAACACAAATAATATAAAAAAATAAATTTATCACATAACATCTGAATTGTCCATATATAATCGTCGCCTATAAATCTTATGATCGATATAAGAAATAATAATTTTTTCACACCTCTTTATAACTATCCATATCACCCATTGGTTTTCCATTGAAACCAATTGCCGCAAAAATGATTGGTTGCCTTCATTAATGCTGAAAATTTGATCCCATCACATTCTCACACAAATAATTTAGAAGATAAAAAATATATTATTATCTAATATTAGAATAAAAATCATTAAATTAAAATATCGCATGTGTTAATAATGAAAGCGAGACACCATTTTATATACAATCCTTTCCACAAACATGGGTTTCTTCAATATTATATTATTTTTAACAATTATTACTAACCCATCGTTAAATACACATGAATCATTACACCATTATCACCAAATTACATTTAAATTTATTTATACTTCTAGTCATAATTAATACCTCCAATTTTGTTGCATTTACTGTCTTGTAACCATGAACAATTGATATAATTTTATATAAATTTAACATATGATGACAGGCTTCAGGCTTGATTATTATACCAATTCAAATATTTCATACCAATTTTTCCAAAAAAAATATCATCCAAACACATTATTCCTTTTTTAATTATTACTACTCTAAAATATGGAATAATAATAGTTAAAACAACATGGAATTACCATAACACAAATAATGGTTTTATAAAGATCTTCAAAAAAATATATCTTCATAATTAAATAACATGGAACAATTAATTTTTTTCATTATACCATATAGTGGAATATATTGATCTTAGAATATATCATTTTGTTGGATATTTAATTCATATAATTAAATATACTTAAATTACTTGTTATAGGATAATATCAAATAGAAAAAAACATATTACATCAGATAAATCCAAGTTCATCATATCTCATCCAGATCTGGCGCTACATCATCAATTTTAGGAATAAAATTCATCACATTATACAATAATCATTTACTCCAATCCTTGTTTTGTTGTGACTTTTATATGAAGAATTCATTATATATTTTTATTTCAATCATATATTTATCAAAAATATTTATAATTTCATACTCAAATTTTTTTTCCTGATCACATGAACATAATGGGTTTTATATCCCCCAAAATTATACACCGCTTCAATATATGTTAGAAATATTTTATGTACAATAGTATATGAGTAAATTACATTTTATTTAGTCTAATAAATAGATAATGTAATCATAGGTCAACCAATTATTTCAGTCTTTATCACAAGCCTTTAAGATAGTTATTTTTATAGTACCGCTTAAACATATATCACACAGATTATAAGAAATTTATTCATTAATTAATATGGGGTGGTTTTTTAGTTATGGTGTTAAAACCCCTATAGAATGTTTACATTTAATATTCTCCAATTTTGGAATACATGTCATTATTCTTTCTCCATATATTGAAAACAATACGGGATATCCAATAATACTATGTAATAGTATGACTGAAACAACTCATGGATGATTCATTATTTGATTCTATAATTTATATCAAATAAAATTATTCTAGTAATATATATCGTGTTTCCATATTTATTAATAATCTCTTTTCTCTAATACATAAGGAATCATTATCATTCAATATCATCACGATCTACTTCCCCTCTTTCCATGAGGTATATTTTGAGGGAAACATATTTGTTTCTTATGGATCACTTCCTCGATTTCTTTAATTTTCCTCCAATTTGGTGATCCTATTTTCAAGAATAAGTGTATTCATTATGTGGTAAACACATTAATTTTTCATTAGAGTAATAGAGTAATTCCCCAGGAAATCACTTCATTGCATCATGATGATATATATTTTAAAATTAAAAGGATTAGAATACTTAAAATATATCTCTAAAAAACATTATATTGTCTCCATTTGGTTATGATAATTTGATTGTATATGTTAATCATCAATGGTCCATTTAGCTGATTGAATCTCACTCTTGGTGTTTCCCAATATTCTATAATAGTAAAATCGTATTACCAGATTTTTCATGGGGATATTATCTATTGATATATCCATAAATTTATTCCAACTTATTTATTTTGAAAATAAATTCATATAATATCACTTCATTGTGTTTAAAATATTTTGATCTTATAGTGTTTTTATAGTATGGTTTAGGTCTTTCTATAATCTCCACGGTAGAATATAGAAAGAGTGACGAATTAAAATTCATGGATGTGGGTGAGAATGTGGTGCATTTTTTTTAAATCTCAATTTTCATACAATGATCTATGACTACGTAGGAATTTAGGCATTATTACCATATTATTAATAAGTGGGGAGTCCATTAATTGAAATATTTATAAAGGAATCCAATGTTGAATGATAAGTACTAGTGTTCAAGATACAAAATTGAAATTTAATTTAAAAATTTATACCCAATTTAAAAAAATTAAAAGAATTGTTTTAAAATGTAGATATTATAGTACCCTAGATGTTTATTGGAAAAAGTTTGAATGAATTGATGGTAGAACCAAAGTGGGTTTGGTAGTTCATAGTAAATTAAATATACTAGCGGATAGATATTAATATTTTTTTCAATTGGATTGTCTCAGGTTTTTATGATGACGGTAATATCAATTTATCATTTAATCATTGTGGTTTCATATATTAAAAGGAATGTGAAATGATTACATATATTCCAAGTATGTTTTTTATCTTTCTTCTATTAATGATCATATTGAATTAATATGGTTTTGGATAATTATTAAGATTAGAATACGTATAATCTTTTATGAGGTAAGGAGAAGACTCATGATTCTGTATGTAAATATTTATCTTATGGACTAACATATGAATGTATATCAAAATTAATTTCACATTGCCATTGATATACATATAGATACAGTTTTAATATATATATTTATATATATATATCTGTGCGTGTGTGTGTGTCTGATGTTGACATGATACATCAAATGTAATCATTCATACTTTCAAAACATTCATACAAAAAACATCATTGAAGTTGAGAAAAACATGAGTGGATTAGTATATTGTAGATCATTTAAATAAATGAGTTTAACCATGATTGGATTTTTCTACATGTATAACAAATTATGAAATCTAGGACCATGAATGAATCAGACTATCTAAATTCAATCCATCCTCATATGAGTGAAATTTTTTTCATAACTTCTTAGATGAATGGCATGTGATATATTCAGTGAAAATTTTCAATATAATTTTCAAAATCACATGAGATATACCCTAAAATATTTTCATATTCCAATCTAATTAATCCTGAGATTCCTAATACAAAGAGATTATATAAACATGAATATGATGTATCTATATATTTTTTGATGAGCCCATTTACATAAATATGTCATTGTGTTTTATACGGAGCACATAAATTGAAATTTCAGTTTGAGTGGAAATTATATTTTCCTAATGGATAATAATTTATTTCAATTGAAAAATAATTATATTCATAAAAAATTATTTCTACAACTTAATTTAAATTCACATAAAAATAAAATCTAATGATAATTGATATATGTATACAGTTTGTGTTAAACATTTTAGATAGAGAGTGATACTGATATCCAAAAAATATTACACTAAAATACTAGTGATGTTTTCCTTGGTGTCTTTCGATCATTAGTTAATGTATGAGTTGGAAGATAATTATATGCCAAATGGTAAACCATGGTCTAGGGAATGTCTCTAAAACATGTTTTCTATCTTCCCTTATTGATTGGGACCATTCCATAGTCTATAAAAGGATTATATATGATATTTTACTATAAATTATTTCATAGTTATTGTTGTTCATCATTTACTTGAGACACATCCTGTGATGAGTTATAAAGTTAATGTGTTTTCTGAATAATTTTTAATATTCATTTTATTAAATTAAATGGGTGTTAAATATTTTAGTTGATTCAAAATTATAGTAATGTTATGAGCTCTAATGGTAATTTTTATTTGATGTATGTTTCTTATATAAAGTTGTTAAGTTACATTATTTTTTCATGATATTATTCTCAATTTCCTAAAACTATATCTCTATTTTCTATTTGGAGGATGTACTAGTACACTGTTGCGGATAAGAGGTCAAACTAAATTATTTAGTAATTGTAGTTGTTGGTGGAAACCATAAAATTAATGATAATGTTGGTTATTTATAATGGTTATTAATCAAACACAATACCAATGATGAATGAATGTTCGGAGAGTGAGGTATGTTAGCTAATAGAATTAATTCCATATTTTTGACTCCTCCCCTAGTAGATCATGGAATGGGTTTTGTGATTTCTAATTATAATAGTAATGGTAGATATATCTGATGAAATGAATCATATATCTTATATAAAATAGTATTTGGTATTCTATATCCACTACATTTAGGCATATTTATCCTAATAAAACCCTTCATAGGAATTAATTTTACTACCAATATGTTTGGATTACGATTTTAAAAGATTTAGAAGATTTAAAAAAATTTATCTCAAATTTTATTGTTTGATTTAAAAATTTATATCCATGTTATATGAAAAATTTTAAAAGATAAATTTTATTCTATGAATAATGAGATAATTTTATTAATCATTAGAACTACATTATGGTTTCAAAAAATTGGGAATGGGACTGCGATTTCCAATCAAAAATATCATTATTTATTTAATTTATTGGGGTTTTAGATTAAATTGGTTATTGTATGTATAAACATGTTATTTTTATATTGAAACCATAACATTGAAGAATAAAACAATTAATCTATGTAAAAATTACATATTATAATGTAACTTGTTGAAAAATTCATCACCCAATGAAAATCATTGTGATTATTTTAAAAAAATCTCATTTGTGAAAAAAATTCATGGATTTGGGATAAAATATGACATGATGGTTTCTATAAAGCATAACAAGAAATCCAACAAGGTTGTTATCATGGATGTTGAATTACGCATAGATCCCTTATATTTTTTACATGGATTTATTCTGATGATTTCATTCAAAGATAATTATGTTGAAAATATTTTGTAAGATATATATATTTTTATTTTCTAAAAATTCCGAAAATGTATAATGTTTTCATATTTTTATGGAAATATCTTGATGAAATTGAATTTAATAGATTCCATTTCATTTTTTAGAATTATTTTAATTTGATTTACTCTAATCTTATAAAAATTAGAATTATAGACTGTAAGAAGATTCATTTGTTCTTTTTGAACTATTATTGGAATGTTTTAAAATGGATAACATAATTTGGTCCTCACATACAATCTATTATTTTTCATGTTTAGGTCGGTTTCACCAGTATATCTCTTCTACTATTCATAATATCACCAAATTTCTGATTTTCGGGCATATTGTTCATCTTCTAATGCTACACTTTATAATGAAGAATCATTCAAGGACATTATTTTCTACGGGTTTTGTTGTGGCTCATATTTTCCAAGAACTACAATCTCTATTAAAGTTCCAAAAAATTATTTCTGGGTTTTTTCATTATGTCTAATATGAAAACACACCCGACCATTTAAGTGTTTTCTTTATTCGTGGAAATTTTAATTAGTATTTTGACCATATGAATGTACATTCTGTAGAATATAAATGGAGTTGGGATTAAAATCTTAATGAAATGGTATATACAAAAGATTTTAATGATAAACTTATTTTCACTACATGGTATTTTTTATTTCATTATTATCTTGGAGGATCGTATAAAAAATCATATTATAAATGATGATATAACAAAAAAATGGTACCAATGACCCTACTTGTTTATTATTTGTGAGACAAAAACTTGAGGATGAAGTCCATTAAGTTTACATTGATTTTTTTCAGATCATAATACATGCTTCCATTGATTTACCCATACTTTTGGGTGACTATGATGACATTAGTGAATCCTACAAAGAAACAATAAATATATATGACATAGAATTTCATGTTGAAGAAGATTTATTCCACCTAAGTACTAAAAAATACAATTATCCCGTTGCGGACCATGATGGGTTCATTACCCCTAATCATTTGAATTTGAGAAAGAGTATGGATTATTCTATATTAGGGGAACCACTGTTTCTAGATATGTGGGTATATGTATTGATACAATTAACCATCCTCCATAATCACATGTTTTCAAGGAGATAACCCATATTGTTGGTGATTAAAATTTGGATACTATATATAAGATTAAAAACCATTAATGGATAATCAATATGGGCATAAGGATGAAATTTTCCATTTTTTCAAAGAGAACGAAACTATAAAAATCAAATTTTTTCAAAAGGTGGAGATAAATACTCATGAATAATTTCAAATTATGTATTTATTTCTTTATTAGATTTAATTTTACTATTAATTGGATCACTATATTGACTACTTCTACCTTTTATGGGAACATAATAATAATTATTGATGTGTGCTACAAATAGGAAGAAGATATTAAAGATGTGGATAATCATATAAATCCATCTTAAATAATTATATAACATATATTAATTATCTTAATATTGAAGCATTAAAATGGTAATGTGATGCATAATATTATAATTTTATCACTCATATAAGGAGACAGATTGATATGATATGGTCACTTCCTCTATTTATTTTTTTGGGTTTTTATTAAAAATCATTATCACTCATTTCATCATTTATATACCTAGATTAAATAGTGGAAGATAAAAAAATAAGGGATATAAATATTAATAATAATTCTACTTGGATGAAGATGTTATGTTTTAAAGGATGTTGAATTAGGATACTAAACGTTTAGGTTCTTGAGATGCATCTAACATAGATGGATGTAATCTTAGATGAACTATATTCATATTGAATGTTCCATCAATGTGGGCATAACTATTTCAATATATCCATGTTTTCATTGGGGGTACTTATATTTTTCTACTTATCATATGAGGAGATTTGTAATTACCTGACCCTAGATACATAGAGTGAGTACACTATTACATAACATTGACATGATCAAAAGGGATCAGATCCGAAAAGACAGGTTAGTTTAGTTTCCCTAGACGTACTAGATATAAACATATGCTTTACATTACATTATGAAATTAAAAACAAAAACATTGTGTATCCTTTTATGAAATTCATCTCCCTTAGTCTAACCTTGTAGGTTAGTCAAACTATACCTTTTCGTATCCTGGGAAAAATAAAACATAGAAATGGTTGACCTCAGGTGCTCAGAAAGAATACCAATATAGCAGAACCATTCATAAATATGCATAAACCTTTAAGACAATGTATAAGACAAAAACACAAACTTCATAAACAAAAACATCCGCATAATATGGCCTAGAAAAATCAAAAAATGCCATTCACATTTTCACAGGAGTATTCTACTAGTCGAATAATCACATTTAATAACATTATCCAATTTCATAATGATGTAATGCATAATATTGGTCTTCATAACCACATGGCCAGGGCCTCATTCCATGACTAGAAATATGATTTTGTCAAGGCCTTATGCCAAGACACTAGTTTGTCTCATGAGACCTACCTATTCATTGAGGAGCTATAGCGGGCTCCACCCATCACATTCTACGTCCAATGTATTCCTCGTATGAAAATGATGAAACATAACATAATCATTCGTATTAAAAATAGAATTAAAAATGTTAATACATTAACCATAATCCATTAATGGTATAAAAATAACATATCTACAGTGAAACATATCACAAATCCTTCAATACAATATATAATATTGTATCATTATAAATCAACATCAAACATGTGTAGAATCCATAAAGGATGTTGACATAGATGAAATAAAAACTATTTGATTGAAAAATCTCATTATATTTGTATATAATTTAAATCTCCGTTATTATGAAAGAAAAAAATTATTTATAAAATATTCTTATAAACATGCAAGGGATTATTCATATGTGTTATAGTGGCAGAAAATAGTCACAGCCACAATATAAGTTAAATACATTCTAAAAATGTTTTATGAAGAGGTCATAAAGTTCCTTGTTTCGAAAATGATGGATATATTTATTTCAAGTCATTTTATAAAAATTAAAATGATGTTATAAATGAAATTAACTCATAGTATAGTAAATAGTAAAAATGTTTTGAAATAAATTTTTTAGAAACACAGATGTGGATGATAAAGAGGTCCCAGTAGATACTCATGTATAAACTATATCAGATAATAATGAGATTTTAGAATTAAACCTTACCATGAACTTTTACTTGGTCTATGGTACATTAATCTCTGTTATAATAGTTAAATAATTGTTATTAAATTAGAAAAGACCCACATATATAAATATGATATCATATATGATCTTCTAATATTTCATGGTATATAATATTTAAGTAATATCATTGTTTTGGGTGACAACTCAATTGTTTTTCTTTATATGTCTTATTACGTATGTTAAGTTTGTTATGGAAATGTTGTATTTGATTTATATCAATAATGATATTATATTTTTATGTATTATTATTAATCGTAAAATGAATATTATTCATGAATGATTGCGATGGGGAATGAATTTCATGGCATTCATGGAGATTTTAATCCATACTTATGAAAATGTTACAAAATCATTCTATTGACGATGAAATCATATGTAATTGGATGGTATAACATACAAAAAAATCATTATCACTTTAAATTTATTATTTAAACCAATAATACTCATTATATACTATTTATGAAACTTTCGCCGAGGTGGGTGCATCCGTCTGTAGAGGACGCACAGTTGTTGCCCTGCATTCTGACATTCCATAGGGTGGAACATCTGTTTCATACTGAGGGACGTTAGATCCCTGATCGAAATACGATTATGGGATGTAGATTATTCCTTATGTGGATTCCTCCTTGGAACTCGTCTACTAGTCCGGGTCTCCCGTAAACATTAAGTCAGGGTTCATGAATCTCGTTCCCAGTGCCATATCTATGTGGATGTCGGTTAATTATACGATGTCTTCCCAGAAATTCCATGGGGTCTAGACATGGTAGCAACCTTCGGTCAGAGTAGGCGGTAACATCTGTCATGTCATGGTATATCTGGATGTGTGGACAATGGGGATCCTATATTCTTTTTCATAAGTGGGAATCCCAAAGGCACATAACTTGAGGCAGCCCACATCAATCGTTGGGTATCCTATGCCAGTGGGATGTCTCCGAGGTTTTCCTTAGCATTCCATGTTTAGCATGGGATATGTCGCATGTTTAACCGCTTCTGGAGATGGTTATGCCAAAGGCGTGTCTTCTTGAGGATTTCCTCAGGCATCTCTTGATTAATATGAGGTTGTCTGCAAGTATAACTTCTTACGGAGATGGAATTATGGTGATCAGAACGTCCCATAGATAAAAATATAATTGTTATTTCCCAAGGGGGGAGTTACAAGACTGATTACTAGGTGGACGGATCCGAAAACTTAGTAAGAGAAGACCCAGGATGTTGTGTCCCATAAAGGGGTGATTTCACACAATGAAGGCTCATCTGGACACCACTGAGGGAGGATCAGGAAGTGTGCACCCCAGAATTGGGGAGCACCAAGGTTTACCATGGGATGGGATTGAAACTCATGATGTTTTTCTACATACCCTGTGTCGATGAAAGAGATCAAAACCCACATTTTTCAAATGGGTGATGAACCTGGATCAACATAGTTTACCCGGATACACGATGGGGCTTACACATGAAAATAGGCTCATCAACAGGGGGATACTCAACGGTGGATTCTTAAGGATGTTATGGGGCTTGTGCATGGTTAGCTGCACAGGTTCCACATGGAGTTTCACTGGGATGAATGTCATGATCTCACTATGATGTGGTGGCTGAGGAGAGAATCAGTATAGATGATGGATAGTTTAATTAAGTGGGGTGGGAATGAGATGGAGCGGTTCTAGAGGTGACAGTAGTTTTGGTATTGAGCCTCGAAGAGACTTCCATCGTATCCCCATGGAAGGGAATCAATGTCCGCATAGTTCAGTTAGACAATGGGACACCTGGGGAGGCATCCATTAAGAATGGGCGCATGGATGGGACCTGTAGTATGTGGAACCTACAAGTTGGGGCTTGAACATCCATAAACACATTGGCTCGTGGGAGAGATCATGATGAGACATGAGGGATGGGCTTGAACCTCATGGAGGTTTCTTGCGTATCCCCATGGTAGGGAATCAAAGTCCACATATTTCATCTGAAGATGGCTTACCATAGATTGGGGACTTCAATGGCTTTCCACTGAATGGGTTCACAATAGCTTACCACCGAATGGGGTGAAAATATATTACTACTGAATAGGGCTGTCAACAGCTTACCACTAAATGTGGATAATCATCAGGGAGGCATCCTATGTACCCTACCTAGAGATAGGGATCAAATACCACGTAGTTTTAATGGAGAGGTGTTGGTTAACAAACATTAAGGGTGTTGGGACCAATTGGTGTTGGGATTGATCCTTAGGGAGTCTTCATACATATACGTCCTTGGGACCAACCAATGACCACATAGTTCAGAATGGTGGTAGACTGACGTGAAGATTATCAGGACCAATGGGTGCCAGGATTGAACCTCATAGAGGTTTACTACGTAAATTGCTTTGGTAATGATCAAAGTCCATGTAGTTTTAGAGAGATGGTTGGGGATTACACTCTAGGTTGCTCGGGTACTACTTTGGAGCCGCAATGGTGAATGGGTCATACACAAGGATGCTACCCGAGTGCCACTATGGAGCGGAAATGGTGAATGGGGATAACACAAGGACGCTGCATGGGTGTCACTATGTCGCGGAAAAATTGAATGGGGGCATATGCAAGGAACCTACCTGGAACCTACTATGGATCGGCAATGGTGAATGGTGATAATGAAAGGAAGTTGCATGGTGCTTCTATGGGGCATCAATGGTGAATGAGACTCACATATGGAAGCTGCTTGGGAGCCGCTATGGAGTGGAAATGGTGAAGGGGGATTACGCAAGGATGATGCCCGAGTGCTGTTATGAAGCGAAAATGATGAATGCGGATTACTTAAGGAAGCTGCTCGTGTTCCGAAATGAAGCGACAATATTCGATGGGGATTATTCCAGGAAGCTTCAAGTAATGTCTTCCCCATGTCTGGCAATGAGGGAATCCCAGCCCACTGGTGGGATGAGGCCTTCATATAAGTTCTAGTGAAAAAGAGAGATAATGCCAAGGGCGTTGGAATCAATCTTAACAAATGGATATAAAAATATTGAATCAGAAGCCCAGCATTCGGATTGCAATGAGGGTGACGTGGCGATGGAGGATGACTATTGACAGTGTTCGGAACACAACATCCATATCACGTTAGATTGAAATGGTGAACAAATAATTAGGGTCGACTGATGACAGTGTTCGAAACACCGGACCAGACTTGATGTGTTTTCTAATGTCATATGGGGTGTTGGCCCAGGATGTTAGGTGAGCCGATGCGACATGGGACAAGGACATTAGGGGGTCCATTCAGGCATGGAAGTGGATAAAGATCTGAATGAAGGAACCACAAAGCATGTAGTGTAGTGATATAATTTTTGAACGGATTGCAACGCTCTTGAAATTACGCAACTGTAATCATGGAATTAGGAATATTGGGATTTGATAATAATGTTTCACTTGTCTTGATCAAGTGACATCCTATGTTTGGAAAATAGTGTCTACTATAGTATATAGTCATATAGATTGACTATTGGAATCTCATTCTTGGAGTATAAGGCGTCTCTTGTTTGGAGCAAGAGGCATCTTATGTTTGGAACATAGGGTTCACTAAAGTTTATAGTCATGTAGATAGGACTATTGGCATCCCAAGCATGGAGCATAAGGAATCTCGTATTTAGATTAAGAGGCATCTTATATGTATCATATTTCATGTACTACGATTTATAGTCATGTAGACAGGAGTAATGGAATCTCCTGAATGGCGTATAGGCATCTATTTTTTGTAGTAAAGGGCATCGTAAATTTGTTATATATGGTGTACTAAAGTTTATATTCATGTAGAGAAGACTATTGGAATCTCATGAATGGAACATAAGGTATATCTTATTTGGAGTAAGTGGCATACTATATTTTTCATATAGGGTGTACTACATTTTATAGTGATACATAGAAGACTATATGGCAAAAGGTTCTTAGCAGTGGATGGTGTTGGGTCTTACGTAATAGTGACCCTTTCTGGTTCCACCTAGGATAAGTGATAGGGTTTGGATGAGTTTCTTGAGAAATTGTTCAACTCAAGGTACTCAAGGAATTGATTAGGAGAATCTAAACTCATGACATGAGAAACTAACCAAGAGGAATATGTCGATTCATGGTGTTCAATGGTGTGTGGAGAAGTATCTCAAATCATGTTATTCCATTGGTTGAAGGTTGGTTCACATAAGGGCGTAAATGAAAATATAGATGTCCATGCCCGAAATTTTTACTGTGTGACTCCCCATTTTTCATGGGGGGCAGTGATAGAAGTGAAGGGACCGGCCCAGAGGGCAGGGACGAAAACTCGATAGTGACCCCAAGATGGGGTGCGAGGGCGTAGCCCCCATGGTATTCACCGGTGGGTGCGACGGTATGGGCCTCACAATGGATAAGACTTTGTGAAGTAGATTCATGGAGCAGATGGGGATCATGGATCTGGGGGTATCATTGAGCATCTTCAAAAAGGAATGGTTCTCATGGAGAATGGACTTGCGGAGCTTCTTTATGAAGGAAGCGGCTCGTGGAGCATGGAATCACATAGTAGCTTCATGAAAGAAGTTACTCATGGAGATTGTACTAATGGAAAAGCTTCACAAATGAATATACTTGTAGAGCATGGACTAGAAGAGATTATTCACGAATGGAAGCAGAGCTCCACGAAATGGGAGATTGGCTGCCCAAGGGGTGGAGTCACCATCGTCATGGGGGGGGTGAGCTAGGTATATATACGCAAGAGGCACAACGAATAAGATCGTACTTGGTGTGAAGACGATGCCCACTCTGTGGTTGATCACGAAGGTCAAAGGGGTTCACGGATCATCTCGCCTCCTCACATCATGGCAGATTGCAAAGGTCAAAGGGGTTTACGGAGCATCCTTCCTCCTTGCTCTGCTCCGTGGTGGATCACGAATGTCAAAGGTGTTTGTGTTTCGTCCATCCTCCTCGCTCTGAGGTGGATTCAGGAAGGAGGAGCTTTTTTCCGGCCACGAGGCACTTGTGGATTTAGTGATGTTCCTCTTCACTGTGATCGAGGGAGTTACGAATGGACTTTGCGAACCAGATTTGAAGCCCAACTTCTAAAGATGATAACTCATATTTCGTAACACTGTCCGGGCCCTATGAACTATCAAATTCATGATTGAGAAATGGGATAAATCCATGGATCATTTATGGAAGCATTTGAAAAAATCTATTGATTCATTTTTTGGTGGAAACAAATGAAAATCCAAATAATTAAGAGTTGAATAAAAAACTACACCACGGCGTGGAGATAGTACGCTATATGTACGCATGTATGGTGACATTGTCATTCATCAGATGGATAGAAGAAATATTATGGTTGTAACATATTTATAATAACATCAAAATATGTGGAAGGTAATGGAATTTTTTTTATGGAAACAACAAAGAAAGAGGACATGGTGAAAAAAGAACATAGAAATAGGTGACGAAATTATTACCAATTTTTATGGTGCTTTCTTTTTATTTGATCAAAATCACTCTTTATGTGGTATTTATAATCAAATTAATGCATCTAAGATGAAGTGAGGGTTTTTGGTAGGATATATGTTCAGGGTTCGGTCGAGCTAATGAGATTTAGTGATGTGTAATTCAATTAAGTTGAATTACCCTTTTATAAGAGAGTTAAGGGTTACATTAGTAAAATATTGAAATATAATTTTATTATATAATCATATTCAGTTTATAAAGGCACAATATAGATTTATTTCGAGGATATGGTGTGTGTGGGCCGATGCCCGATCATCCAATAGGTTTTAGACATGTTTAGTTAACCATATTAACCATATCATTTTGATTTAACTCTTAGTTAAATAGTTTAACTTTTTCCATGTATTCATGTATTATTATAATAAGTGGTTAATAAACATGCTACTAAAATCCAAGAAAATGCCAAGTGGTTAATTATTTATATATCAACATTATATAAGAACTTTGGAAAAACCATGTTTTTTTGTAATATTATTTCAACTAATAATATGGTATTTGTTTTTAAAAACACATTTGTGTCAATTTTGACAGATTTTAGGATTTGGTTTTTGTGAAAGTCGTTACAACTTTATCAATTTAAATGAAAAAATATTTAATCTACCCTAACTAGTCATACTAACCTATAATATTAGTGTAATAACAAAGATCCTCAATTTATAATTATTTTAATATTTATAATATCAATTATTTAAATCATTCAACAATATGGTAATTATTGCATCATCATTGTCTCCTAAATAAATTTAATTATATAATGTATAAATATTATAAATAAAATAAAAATATATAGGAAATATATTTATATTTCTAATTAATATTTATAGTCAAATTTATCTAATGTATAACATTATATTTAAAATATTTTAATTATTAAAATTATAATTCATTACATTTAACTCTTCTTTAAATAAAATAATAATAAAGGGCCTAATATTATAGATGTGGACCAAAAGGATCATATTTTTCTCTATGGTTTATTATGGTCTAAATAAACATATTAAATATAATTAGGGAATTGTTTATGGTAATTATAATATCACTTTTACATTTAATTACGATATTAACTTTAACCGTGGTAAATAAAAATAAAAAATTACTATTCCCCAAAAAAATTATTTTCATAATATAGAAAGAAATTTTACTTATTTATTTCAATCGTGTCTCTTAGTTTTCTGAAATTCATTTCCCATAATCAGTAAAATAACAATTTATTCAAATTTGAAAATGCGCATAGAAGGTGGATATAAGACGTTAAAATGTTCAATAAAATTTAATACATCAAATTTTATTATTAAATGACTCTAATGAATTGAATTAAAAATATATAGGTATTATGAACCTATATTGACTTAAAAAAATTTAAATAAAATAAATACTTATTTAAATAAAAAGTAGACTTTAAAATATAACGCGGTGTTTTTCACAATTTATCAAAAACTGAATGTTTTCAAAAAAAATTTACTAAAATTAACTGTAATCGAATTTTGATATTTCGATAAAAATAATGATGTATATATTACCAAATTAAATACATATAAGTTAAATTAATTAATTTAATGTTAATTCACATTTCCAAAACCAGAAAGTGGTTTTTTAAGAAGTAATAACTATCAAAAGATTGTTATGTGTTTATGCCCAAATTAAATATAAAATAATTTGAAATCACAATCATTTGATTAAAAGATAAAAATATAATCCTATTATACTTCATAATAATCAAATTTATAATTAAACATGATAAATTATTTTGATTAAAAAAGTTGTTTTCAATTAAAATTTAGTATTTTTCACTATTCATCAAAATATGAAAATAATCAGAATACAACAAAAATTTATCCAATCTAAATATTTTATGTATTGCTTCTAAAAAAAAGTTTATTTTGTCGAATTAAATATATAAATGTTTCAAATATTATTTTTAAAAAGGGTCCTCCATTAAAAGGTGGTAAAATATTATTTTTAAAAAACACTTCTTTTATTTGAACAAATGAGTTTTTTCCTATATAAATTCTGAAAACACATAATATTGATGTAAGAATTATATGGAGTATATAATATTCCAAGTGAAGTTAATACTAATCATAACCGCTTTTTTAAAGTCTAGTATGCTAGGTCGTGGTGCGCTCAAACTAGGTGTTGCATGTAGCACAAGTTGTTGAATTGCTTTAAAGAGATAATGTACTATGAAATACTGGAGTGTTACATTCTACCCTAATTCAAAAAATTTCGTTCTTTCAATTTGAAATTATTCTTCAGAAATAAAAGGATTAAAATAGAGAATACTGTTGTGGAAAACCAATATTGGAAACAGGGTTACTAAAATTTAGTCTTAATAAAAGGGAAAAGGGAAATGAAAAAGTCACCAACAATTTATGACTTTGAATAGGAGATCATTGGTGGAAAATTTAATTGGAGGAAAAAATTAAGTATTTATAGTGATTGATTGAGGTTATCAATCATTGAAAAGTGCATGGAATATTTATGGCTTCAAATACATCAATCAATGATGATTAAAATATCATCATTTCAAAAAAACGAATGATATTAAGTGAACACTTTTTTGAGTTTAATAGTGTTTCTCTAAAGATTAAGAATTAATTTTTTATAGAATAAGAATTAAAAATACATAATAAGTAGAGTTACACCCTTTAACTAATATCTACCACAAACTCATCTTTCATTCCAAATTAAAATAGAACTCAAAAATATTCCATTTTTCCATTTAGGGTCACAAAAAATTAATTTAGAATTATTTTATCACAATATTTTAAAATATACATTATTCAAACAAGGAAATCACATCAGCCAGTGTAAGATGATGAACCGTTGTTTCCCTTCAGTTGGCGGTTCAAGTCTCACGACCTTTCCAGGCGTCATAGGTTATCGCCAGACATTAGGGTTTTAATTTTTTTTAAAAAATCCAAAAACAATCATATGAAATGTTTTAAGCTTAATACATATTATCCAATTTCTAACATAATCTATTACTATATTTAGTATTATCCAAAATACGTGTTTCCATACTCATTGTCCAAAAATATATAAGTATGGTCAACATACCATAAGTAATATCTCTTTTTTACACATTATAACATGTGATTAACTTTATCATGTATTCTCTTAAGACATGGTAACTATCTGAATTACCATAAAACCATATTGTTTACATTTCATCTCCCATATTAGATATAGAATACTATATATACATATTATATCCAAAAATTTGGTAAACTCCAAAAATGATAGAATAAACAAAAAATTAATTAGTTTCAAGGTAGTCATGATTATCAAATATAATTTATCCAATGAAATCTTATCTTATTCCAAAATCACTACCTCAGTATCAAAAACATATTAAGGATTATCTTTTCCTCGGCCATATATTTTACAAAAATATTAACATTATATTTAGTCACATTTCTTAGTATCATACAATATCATATCATCAATGAAAGGGTACTATAGTACAATCATTATATATTCTAAAATTATTATAACATGTACACCAATAATTAAGTACTCAAATAATACTATTATTTAATAACTACATTAAATCACTAATCATTCCTCTTTTAATGGGATAGTATTATAACTTGGTTATTATCCAACAAAATCATTTGTGGTATACTCTGATTATTGAGAAATTGATTCACATAGTGACCCAACTCCTTGCATATGAAAAATTATAAATTTTAAACCTTTTTCTTACCCGTGCAACCGCTTAATTGGTGTTCTTTTTTCACCACACTTATAACATACTCCCATTCCTTTAAAGACCTTCCCAAGTTGATTCATTCCACAATTGTCACATATGGGAAAATATTTCTTTACCTTCTTCTCATTATCCATCTTTTTGTCTATCATTCTCTTCTTCTCTGGCTTTCCTTCAAAGCCATACAACTCTGTGAATTCTTTACATATCCTATTAACAAATTATACTATTTCTTCATATGATGAGAATACATGGGAGACTATTTCTCTTATAAATGATGGCTTATGACCATACAATATATGATCTGTCATACTCTTTGGATCATGTATATTGCTAGAGTTCTGATTCCTTCTGTTGGGCACCATTTTTAAATGAATAGATGCACAAGGTTCGATAATATAATAATTTATAATCCAAAGCCATTAAAAATTATCATTATTACATAATGTTTTTCATAAAAAAAGCCTCATAATCATAAATATGGTTTCATTGTTGACATATTTACTCATAAATCCTTCATAATTCTTTTTAATGAAAAGTTTAATTATCCAAATAATATCCCTCAGGAGTGTTGTAACCAAGTGTACAGTTAGGCCCATTGTCGTTTAATAGGATACCCTGGGTCAATCCCGAAAATCTTTTTCAGAGTTTTTACTCCAAGGAACATCTGTGTCAAAGCAGCCTCTACCTACTCATATAAATACACATATGTATTAGATGTAAAATATACAAACTATCTACGTCACCAAAATTATAGTAAGATATTCTCTACTAATACTAAAACTCTATCTTATGGTGATGTTCTCTAATCAGAGTTTTTTCTAAATCTATCTACTAATGTTTGTACTAAAAATTCTTTGATACCATCTATAACACCCTAAACCTTTTTACCCAGAGTCGGTCCATAATTATATTAAATTGGCATGATCATAATGTATCAAATCTTGATTGACTGATCAGTTTAGTATCCTTGGAAGTACACGATACAATCATAATTTTACATTACATTATTAAATGAAAAATAACAAAAATGTGTCTTATTTAAAAACCTTCATCTCCCTTAGATTATCCATGTATGTGATTCATAATATACTTCTTCATAAACTGGGAAAAATAAAACATTTAAATGTGTGAGCTATGGTGCTCATTAAGGATAACAATATAGAAATAACATTCACAAATAACATAGACATTTACGGAAATGTATAATACTAAAACACTATACATTTAAACATAAACATCAGAATAATATGGCATAGATAAATCATATAATTCCATTTACTTATTCACATGGATATTCTACGAGTCGAATAATTATATGTAATACCAATAGCCTATTTCATAATGGTGTAATGCATAATATCATACATCATAACAACACAGTCCATGCCTCGTTCTGAGACTACAAATAAGATTTTTTCGTGGCCCTGTGCCAAGAAAATATTTTTTCTCGTGAGACCTACCTACGCACTGAGGAGCTATCGCGGTCTCCACCCATCACTTACCTTATCCAATGCATTCCTCATATGAAAAGGATGAAACATAACATAAACCTTCATATTTATACTAGAATAAGAAATGTTAATAATATAACCAGAATCAATGAATTGTATAAAAATAATACATCTATAGTAAAACATAGCATAAAAACATCAATACAATATTGATTATTGTATAAAAATAAATCAACATCCAACAAGGGAAAATCCATCAAAGGATGTTGACAAAGATGAAATCAAAACGATTTAAGTGAAATATATCATACTATTTTGAAAATATTATTATAATCTTGTAAGTCCATCATAAAAGGATTGAATGTGGAATAAAATATTTTCACCCATAGTATAAGTTAAAAACATCCTTAACATAATTTTTCAAAAAAGTCATAAAGAACCTTGTTCGGAAAGTGATGGAAGGATTCCACTAAAAACATTTTATAAAAAGACAAATGAGGGTATAAATGACTAACACATTTTCTAGTAAGTATTAAAAATGTTTTGAAATACATTTTCTACAACATGGATGTGGATAATAAAGAGGTCCCAGTAGTTACCACGTATAAACACCCTCGGATAATGAAGTGATATTAGAATAAACAATTAAATTGTAATTTTCCTTGATTGATGGTATGTTAATGTAATGTATATTAGTTAAATGATTGTTATTAAATTATCCAAGATCCACATGTATAAATATTATAAGATAAATGATCATCTAATATTTATTTGCTAATAACATTTTAGTTGTATCATTATTTTAGGTGTTAACTGATTCATTTTCCATTATATTTTTTTATGTATATTTGGGATGTTATGGATAGGTTGTATTTGATTCATATCAATAATGATATTAAGTTAATAAAAATTATTTTTAATCATAAAATGAAATGTTTTCTTGAATGATTACGATGGGGAATGAATCTCATCGTGTTCGGGGAGACAGTAATTCGTACTTACACACAAGTGATAATATTAGTATATTAATGGTGAAATAATATGTAATTTGATGTTATAAAATATATACAGAATCATTAATAGGTGATATTTAATATTTAAATCAATTATACTCGTTATTATACACATCTAAATAACGAATTGTTGAATAAAAAACTACAACATGACATGGAGATGGTAAGCCGTACGTACGCATGTATGGTGACTATGTCATTCATAATTTGGATAGAATAATGAATATGGTTGTACCATATTTATAATAACATCAAAATATATAGAAGGTACATGATTTTTTATTTTGGTATGTTAAAAACAATGAAAGATGAAGGGGAAGAATAAATGAAAATTGAATGAGATGATTAAATTATTACCTCTTATTTGGGTGATTCTTTTTTATTTGATCAAAAGGGATTATTTAGTTGGCTTTATGATCAATTTATGGCCTCTTGGTTGTAGTGAGAATAGTTGGGAGGCTATTTGAGCTGTGTAAGTTAGTGCAAAATTGATTTGGAGGTGTAAAATTAATAGAAGGGGATGTTCCCTTTTATAAGAGAGGGGGTCACTTTAGGAAAAGATTGAAATATTAATTTATTATAAAATCTAATTTGGTTTATAATGGCTCAAAAAGGATTTATTTCTAGGATTAGGTAGGTCTGGGTTGATTACATCTCAACCAATAGGTTTTCAATAGTTTATTTCACCATATTAACATTATCTCTTATACTAAACTCTTAATTAAATAGTTTAACTTTTACAATGTATTATTGTATTATTATAATAAATGGTTAATAAAAAAACTATAAAAAATCCAAGACAACTACATGTGGTTTATTATTGATATATATAATCTTATATAAGTCCTTTGGTCGAACCTCCGATTTGTAGAAGTATAATAACTATTAATAATAATGTATTTCTTTTAAAAACTCATTTATGTCAATTTTGAAACTATTTAGTATTTGGTTTTTGTGTAAGATATAACTAATTTATCATTTTGAAAAAAAATATTTAATATACCCTAACATGTCATATTAACATATAAAGTCATGGAATATATAAATAGTATCAATTTAAAATTATTTTAATATTTATAATATCAACTATTTTAATCTCTCAGTAATAAATTAATTACAACATCATCATTGTGTCATAAATAAATTTAATTATATAATTTCTAAAAATAATAAATAAGATACAAATATGAAGGAAATATTTTTAACTTTCTAATAAATATTTATAGTTTAATTTGTCGTTTTTTTAACCCTTTGTTAAAAATGTTTTAGATATAAAAATATTAATTCAACACGTTTAACTCTTCTTTAAATAAAATAATTATAAATATCCTAATCAAACCCATGGGGAAGAAAGGATCATATTTTATTCCTAAGGTTAATTTTGTACAAAATACACTTATTCAATAGAATTAGGACATGTGTTAGTGTATTTATAATATCATTTTTAACTTTAATTACCCTATTTATTTTTAAGGGTAGAAAATGAAATTCAAAATTTACTATTCACCAGAAATAATTTTCATTCTATTGAACCACATTTCACTTACTGATTTCAATTGTGTCTCTCGTATTTTTGAAATTCAATTTACATATGTAGTGGAATTACATTTTATGCAAATTTATAAATGTGCCTAGAATGTTGGTAAAAGACGTTGAAATGTTCAATAAAATTTTATAAATCTAATTTTATTAGAACATGAATCTAGTGAATTTAATTGAACTTATATAGGTATTACATAGCAATTTTTAACCTAAAAAATTTAAAAAACAAATCATATTTGAATAAAAGTTAGTTTTTAAACAATAACATAGTGTTTATCACTATTCATAAAAAATTAATGTTTTCAAAAAAAATATTAAAAATTCTCCCTAATCTAATTTAGTTATTCTGAATAAAAAAAATGATTTCTATTTTATCAAATTAATATCATAGATGTAGCATTAATTAATTTGAAATTATTTCACGTTGTAAAACCAGAAAGAGTGTTTTTTTGAGATGTAAAAACTATACAAAGATTGATATGTGTTTATGTCCAATTTAAATGTAAAACTGCATCCAATGACAATCATATGATTTATTGATAAAAATATAATCTAATTATAATACAAAATAATTAATATGTTAAATTTAACACTATAATTTATTTGTACTAAAAATTTGTTATCAATTAAAATTTAGTATCTTTCATTATTCATCAAAATATGAAAATTATCATAAAAACATCAGAATTTTATCCAAACTATATTTTAATGTATCGATTCTAAATATGTAGTTTATTTTATCAAATTTAATATAAAAAATTGGAAAATATTATATTTAAAAAAGGGTTCTTTATTAAAAGGCGGTAAAATTTGTTTTTAAAAAATTGCTCCTTTTATCTAAAAAATTGAATTTGTTCTTATATTTAGTCTAAAACACATTATATAGAAGTTAAAATTATATAGAATATATAACATCCAATATAAATTTAAGACTATTCATAACCGATTTTTAAACGTCTAATATGGTATGTCGTGTTGCGCTCGAACCCAGTGTTGGATGCAGTGCAAGCTATTTAATTTCGTTAAAGAGAATACATACAATTAAATCTTGGGATGATACAAGCGGGGTTTTAACATATATTATGATGGTATGTGGGAATTATAATCATAGTCTTTTTACATCTAATGGCTGTAATTTTTAAAAAAGATCCGCTCTAAGAAAATAAAAGTCAATAGTGAGTGACACATAATTGATTACAATTAGATTTATAGTAGGAATATTTTGTGAAAAAACAATTCATGGATATTTTATATTTTCTGAAATCTAAACTAAATAGATTTTTAATTGTGGGCTTGATCTGTTAATGGACCTGGGACGTGGAATCTTCATTAGTTTCAGCCAAAATTGTAATTTTTAATACTTTTCATGGAGATTGGGATGTGGATTGATGATAGGGTCATGATTATTTCTTGAAATAATGGTCTCATAATGAGTTACTATGAAATTTAATTAATGAAATAATATCCCTATACTATAGGTTAATATACTATTGGGTTGATTGAACCATGTTAGAACTTCAATTGGATGTAGGATTTTTTCTCTAATTATTTTATGGACTTTTTCTAATATAAATTTATTAATGTGGGTGATCTCATAAAAAATCATGTATAAAATGATATTTACATTCCTTTTAATAATTTTTATATGGATTTGGAATGGGTGGTCAATTAATGTCACCGATAATTTAGCAAAACAACTTTATATTAAAACAAATATACTATAAATATATTTCTATTATACCATTTTTTGGTGGATATGAAAAATGATCGAATAACAGATAATATATAATATTTAAATTATTTAAAGGTTTTCCATACTAAATATTGTCCACATATTGAATATAAATGGTTTATATTTTTAAAATATAATATATTTGAAATATGATGGAGTTTAAATGTTACCACTGAAATGATAAAATTCAAAGATCTCTTATTTTGTTATTATTATAGTGATTGTACAGATTGTTTATTGAAAATCCATAAGATAATGTGTAAAATTATAATGTGTTTATAATTTCATTATATGATTTTAGAAAATTAAAATCACATGACTAATTTTATGTAATGATAATTCAATTATTTCATTCAATGTTTTAAAAAATTCAAGTAAACAATATCTTTATATTATTTATTAGTCAATAAATTAGATAAATATATTAACTTTATTTTGTTAAATTTCAAACCATATGTATAAGGAGATTAATGTAATGTAGGAGTTTAAAATAATCCCAAATCATCCCAACACTAGCTCTCTCAATCTAGTAAATACAAATCTTGACCCTTAATTTACTGGATTAGGGTGTACACATAGGTTTAGAATTGGTCATGAAACTCATTTTATAAACCTAGTCTAACCCAATAATCATGTTGTGCAGGGATTGCAAATCTAGGTTACTATAATTTTATTATCTATCCTCAAATAAACACACAAATATATTATTTTTATTGTTAGCATTTTATTTTTATAGATAAATTTTGTAATTGAAAGAAATAATTTATTATATATATACAATTCATATTTATAAGGAATTAATAATGTAATTTTATGATTATATGGAAATGATAGTGTGGTCCTACATGGAAAGTGGTCGGTGGGTGATATCATGTATCATGTATGAGAACAACATTTTCTTGTTTCTTTCTTGTAGTGGAGCACATGGACCCTACCATATGTTATCGTGCATGGTTGGATTCACATCAATAATGGGATATAGATGGTTTTATCCCATTTTTATAGGTATTTTTAAATAATATATTATAATGTTTTTTATTTATTAATGTTGTCTTTTTTTTGTTTCAAGATTCAATGTGGGTTTATTTTTCTAGCTCATTATGTTTGGATTTTGGGTTTGTCTAAAATACCCTAGACTTTTTAATATTAATTTTCAGTGCATATTAGAAGGAGTTTTTTTCATTTGTTCCATAGGTACACCCTCCATGTTTATAATTACAGATAATTTAGTTATGTTTTACTACGACTATTTTTTTCTACATATTAATGTTCATAATAAATCTATATTATGAAGTATGAAAATTAGGTCTATTGATAGTATTAGAATTTATATATTTATTCTATAATGAGCTCTTGATAATGGAACATTTTAATGGATTTCACATTAGTCTGGGGGATTTCTCTATATGTAAAAAAGGAGAGTAGGATACATGTCACAACATACATTCTCTTGTGGGAATTTTGGTTTCATGTGATTTTAAACAAGTATATTAAAGTGTTTAATATAAATTACACCTAATACACATTAAGATACGAGTAAATATAATTACATTTTATTTTTAATTGTTTATAAAAATCATTTTATTTTAATGATATAATCATTAATATGTATTGAATGTAGTTTTTAAATTTATAGTTAAATATTTAAAAATTAAAACATGAAGTGAATACTTATGAAAATATGGTAACATTTAAAAAACAATTTCAATTATGAAATAATAATTTTCATTGAAAATGATAACTTATTAAGACATAAATTATCCTAACTGGAATGATAATTCCAATACTTAGTTCCCATGTTTTATTTTGTGAAAAGAACACAATATTAAAGTTTCCCTAGTTGATGAGTGTTTATTCCTAGCATGCATATTGTGTTATAATTAGTGGGGGAACCTAATTGATAAGATTTAAATTGGGATAGTGTTGGAATGATACAAATAATATATTTTTAGATGATGTTTTAAACACAATTATAAATGTTTTTTATTTGATGTGATTGATATTGTTGTCAAGCATACATAATTATGAATTATGTTATGAGATTATTTGGATACATCATGATGAAATATGTGATGGAACATTAGTTAATTGAATTTATTTGAGGGTTCGTATGTTGAAATTTTTAGAATAAATTATTCAAGAAATAATTTCTTTATCATTATATTTCCTTATTGATGATATAGATAACATGTACAAAAGAGAATTATGAATAAAAAATGAAAAAATTAAAAATATGATACCTTGGTGATAAATAATGATCATAATATTTTCCTCTCATCATCATACATTTGTATAAAAAAGCATCCAATATATAACCCCATTTAATTATGGAAAAATCCCTCAAGAGTATAAGTTCATTATTCTCCAATTCCCATAATTTAACATGGATAATCAATGTTCTTTAGTATTCTTAAATAATTACAAAAAGAATGCATGACTAATTCATGAGATGATAGTAGTCATATGTTTTTATTCCATCACATAGTCATAATAAAAGCATAGATAGGTCTTTGGTGGTGACAAATTTGGTCAAATAAACATTTCTTCTATGATAAAATGTGGTTTTTAAACATTGGATTCAGTTTCTATGAGCCAATAATTAACCCTTTGAAACATAAACCATGAAATAGACCACTTTATCATGAAACAACATAGATAAATAGATATATTATTAACAAAACTTTTATCACTCAATTGTGAAACTCCAACATTTCATGTTATTAAATAAATACCATTATCCTGGTATGTTCCTAACAAATGTTTTTAGCTGACCATTAATATATATATTTTTTGAAATATTAATTTTATCATATTCCATTTTTATACCAATATTTATTATTAATACCAAAATATGTAAATAAAGTTATCATTATTTTGAACTAGAAAATACAATTAATATAATTTAAAAATTAATTTACTTATTTTAATTAAATCATTTACAATCGGGCATTCATCGAAACCTAGAAATTTTCCCACCTAATTATAAACTCAAAATCATTAAATCTAGTTTATCTTTTCTATACACTAGGTCTATATCATATTTTGGCTATACTCTCTACAAGAGTGATTACTTCTAACAATCAACGAGTGGTTTTTAACAACACATCATGGTCCATATTGAGATATGTATTATTCAATGCTATGATAACCACCAATGAACAATTATTTTGTAATATAATAACAATATCATTGAAATGAAAAAAATTGTAATATAATTGAATTGATTTTAATCTTCCATTATAATTTTTGTCGAATATATCATTTCTTTTAACTTAATAATTTTGATATTTGAAAGTGTTAACTAACTTTTTAATGATTTTTTAGTACTACATATCTATAATATAACATTTCAAAAAGTCCACTTAAAATATTGAACTATTGTAATAAAGGAAACTTGGTGAATGTGTAATTGTATATCCCTAACATCATTACCTAGGTGGAGTTAATTATATGTCTTATCAGGGTAAATACATACTCTGAAATGGTTTATGAAACATTGAATTTGGATTACTATAAACCATCATAATTTTGCGACAAAGATTCTTTCTTAGGATAAAATGAATCAATAAAGTCAAGGAGATGTGTTATGTAATATGTGGGCTTTGTAAAGGACATTATCACAATCCATGATTTATGTAACGGTTATCAGATTCATAGTAGATATAGTATATAATTGTGTAAGGGTACCCTAGGTATTTTGAATTAAAAATATTGGTAACCAAAATATATATAATTACTATAAAAAAACATAATGTTAATCCCATGGATTCAAATATATACATAAAGTTAATCTTAACCAGTGTAAGTGAAATTATAAAAATCTAATGTTGGGTAATTGTAGTATTAGTTTCTAGAATTAATTTCAAATGAGGTATATAATTTAGTATTAAAAAATTATTATGTATTTTAATGAATGATGATTTCATATGAATATTTCAATCCATGACCTAGTGTTTAAAATTAACATTTAATCAAATTTTTAGTATAAAATCTATTTTTATTTGATATTAAGTAGGAGTTATTGTTTCATGAATGATCTATGCTAATGAAATTAATACCACACCACAAAGGGAATTTTAATTTTATAATATTAGTTGATAAAAATGGGTTTTTTTGGGAATCCACACCCTGGTGGGGTAAATTTAATTTTCTATACATATTTGAAACATGGAATCCCACTATCGGTGTCGTGGTAACCATGGAGGAAACATAGGTTTTTCATTTTAAGTATTTGCAGAGGATGTGAAAATGGAAGGAATATAGACATTACATCCTTTAGGTGAGTTTTTCGAGTGAAATATTTCCATGTTATAAATGTTGAGTCACCTCAATGTCATATGTCATTCCATATTTCTGCATTAATCGATGTAATATTTTATTAAATGAAAAATAATTCATGATTTGAGATAATTAGATATGGTGAATCCAGAAAAAAAAAATTCCATATCAAGCTGTCATAGAGTCACCAAGAGGTTTTCAAACATTTTCAAAAATATTTATTTGATTCAATATATTGTCAAAGAAGATATAATTATTTTAAATATGAAAAAACATTTTAATGATTTTTCAGTACATCTAATATTTTTAAAAGGATTTATTTGATGGAGAAAACGTGTTAATACATTTTGAGAGAAAAATAATTTACCGATGTAATGAAAATAATTTCTATTATGGGGATGCAATTTTAATGATATTGAACATAATTTCTTCTTTGATTTTTGAAGAGGTTGAGGAAATCTATTTGTATTGATACAAATTAATGGAATTGTTACTAAGAATAAAGAATGTCATCCCATACATGCATGATCCAATGAATTAGATTATTATTCTAAATAATATTGACAGGGAGATCAATATATTATTGTTATAATAATATTCTCCATGACATTTAATTCTTTAACAAATAATATATATTTATTTATAATATGGAATCCTAACATTTTATGAAGATTTTATTCAACTATGATAGTGTCGAATATATTAAATGGTTTGTAGTAGTATGATAAATAAACCTATTCATTTATGATTTCATTATATTTTCATGAATTTCCTATTACAAAACATTAAAATAGATTTATAATATCTCAACATGATTCAATGATATAAAATGAACACCTGTTATAATATTTTCCATATTAAAGATTATCTAAGAATCACAACCTAAAATGAATGTAAAAAGAATTAATCTTACATATTCAGGTAAAACATTGTACAAATTCATATGTGATACATGATTTTGATTATTCTTTCACATAGGTTTTAAATTGTATTTATTATGCACTATAGTTCTAATATGTCGCTGGTGTATGATTACTAAAAAATAGAATTTAAAAAAAACAAACATTGATTTTAACTCAGCTGATTACTAACTGACATCTGAAAATCATGTGGTATAATAGTAGTGGTCTCCATTGATATACTACTATTATATAGTTTACCCTGGAAGGGAGAATATTATTTCAAAATACATTTAATGAGACACATTTTTCGCACATGTTATTTATTATTGAAATTGTAATTTATTTTTAATATCGATTGTTTTATAAATGAAATAAAAATTATCAGAAATTTATTTTCATTATCGGTTATTTAATTACATACATTGAAAATCAGGTTTCCCTTGTTAGTTGTTAAATATACAATGTGTAAATACATTAAATTTGTTTATATTGTGGGGAAATATCCTTTTGTAATCAATAATTTACAAGACATCCATTTGTTTTGTCTCATTAATAGAACCATAACCCTTAATTATTCATTCAGGTGTCCTTAAATTTCTTTATTCTTTGATATAATATAATCCAAAATATTTTACTTTCCATCATCAACTATATTCCAAGGTAACAAATCATCAACCACCGCTTTCCCATTTATTACATTTTCATCTAAATGTTGTCACCAACTGAACCATCAACCTTATAATATCATGTTTTATTTTTTGATTCTTAATTCAATTGCCTGATCATAAATTGAATTTTCAATTTATTTATAGTTTTGGTGATTCAATTTTTGTTCAATCACAACAATATTTTTTATAGTGCAAATTAGGTAGGTGCCTAATCTATTTTTAAATTGATGAATTATTTTTTTGGAATAAGGCCTGATAAAAATTTTGTTTGAGGAATTGTTATTATACATGATACTTATTTTATAATTAATCTGTGTCTATTTTATGCCTTTTTTATTCATTATGAGGGATTTTTTGGAAGGAATAGTGAATTATGGTGTTTTAATATAGATTACCAATAATGTATGGTTATATGATCATGCTTATTTATCTTTAATATTCTATTTTTTATGAATGATTTATAATTTAATACATCTAATTTGACACATATTTATCAAATATTTTTTGGTTCCTATAATTTTTAAATAATAATTATTATTGATATTCATGAATTAAAATTTGAAAATTAATTTAAAATTATAATAACATAATTCCAATTGATTATATTTATTAGATATAATAATCTGTCAAATTTTGATACCATCAATGAAAACAATTGATCAATATTAGTATAGTGTTGCAATTTTCTATTTTATTGTTCAAATGGTCCAAAAGGACATGTTTTTTTCAGGAGTGAATTGTTAAAATATGAAGAAGTTTAAAAGAAGATAATTCAATTTTCATATAAATTTTAATGGTATTAATACATGTTACAACCCATGTATTTGGAATAGTTAAATAATTTTTACCATATTTATCATATTTTTTACTTCATTAATCAAATAATTTATCCACATTTATATTAATTTTTTATATATGTATATGTGTGTGTATGTAATTTATTTTAATTTTATTTTATTATTATAATTATCAAATCACAAAATATAATTTATTTATTAGTTTTGTGGGAAAAATATTAATTATAAATTAATATTTTAACTAATATATATATATATATATAAGTTTATTCAAATGATATAATTTTTTTGTTGAAAAGGTTGTATAATACATTGGAGAATTTTTACTATTCAAAATGAATTTTAGAGTAACCCTACTCAAAAAATAGTTTTAAATTAGAGATTCTCTAATGAATATGATATAGGGTGATTTTTTAATGTTGTTATTTTTATTTAGATCATTTTAATCTTTTTAATAAAATTATCGGAAAAGGATGGGTATTCTCTTTCATTTCAGTCATTTAATCAATCATTAATTATACAAAAATTTTAGTTAACAACATTAAAAATATAAATAATGTTTTATTTAATCTAGGATCGATCATATTTCATATTTTATATAATTTTATATTCACAAGTTTTATATTTATATTTTTTTACCAATTTTTTGTCACAATTATATATAAATTTTATTTGAATGATAAGGATAGATAAAAAATCTAGGTCACATCATGCATATTTGGGGGACTATACACATACTTTTGTTGAGAAGCCGATACATACTTCTTCATAAGAGTTATCTACATCCTCAAGAATAGAGAAGACTATGATGATTTTATCCATGGTAGTACACGAATAAAAAACCTGTTTCCCATAACAGGGACTATAGAATAATAATATTTTTTTATGATAATAGTATATCTAAGTGCTCAAATTAAAATAAAATCAAAACTTTTATTGCAATTACTATTCAATATAATGTTATTATTTTGATTTTTTATTGTCTAAGTGTTAAAAAGAGATAATAAATATGTTATGGTCCAACATTTTGGTTAGAACATTTATCATTATCTTAATTTTCATTAAATGTTTAAATGAATATAGGTTTCATTGTCGTCATTTCATATTTCAAATTATATACTTGAAAATAAATAATTAGAGATGAAATGATTAAATTTGGATACTAGGATATGGAATGGTTTTAAATAAACCCCCACATCATATATTATTTTTTGGGAAAGGGAAAAAATAAAAACCAATGGGATATATATTTCCCTCTATGTGAAGAAAAATTTATGTGAATTTTTGAATTTTGACAACAGGAATTGTTTTTGGAATGTTATCTATAATATTCTATTAGTTTTTTAATATTATATATTATATTAATATTTTTTTAATAATTGAAATAAAATGAGTAGATCCATTTTAGAAATATATACCCTTATTCAATATCACATTGATGGTTTATGTTATTGTAGAAAAAATTATTATTGAAATTTTCAAAATATGAGAAGTGAGTTTCCATACTCCATAGGAGTTAAACCTTCTATCCCATAGCTAGACATGAAAAATTGATTAGGGACCATGTGAGAAAAATGGATAATATATTATTGAGGATTCTAGGGTTATAGCTAAGAGAATTTCAAGAACTTATTTAATTTTCTTTTTGTCATTTATGTTCATTTAAAACATTATTGGTTAAAATTCCAAAAAAAATTATTGAAATATTTATTATAGGAATAAATAGAGGTGAAGATCACACATATGTCCATTATAGTGAGGGATAGAAGGATATTTTAGATTCCCTATTAGGAAATCCCAACCACCTAAATCACATGAGATGATATGAAATAGGTGTATTGATAAAAAAAGTGTTTCGCCCGCATAGAGATACATCAAAGGATGATGTATGTAAAAATGAATATATGATATTTAATTGATAATTGTTAGTGTATTTCTGAGATAATTGATTACTAGATGATTGATTTGGTAAATCAAATTTTTATTGACATGAAGGTACTAATTTTTTATTTAGATCTGTCTCCTCTCATGTTACCCAATTAGGATCCATGTAACACTGATATGGAGAGGGGTGATTCAGTTATATATTTTTATTTTATGTTTCCTTACTTATGAAACCACATTTACCTTCTACTAATGAATTATTTCTTTATTGAACACAATTATACTCCACAACCATAGTATCCCATAAAATTACATGGTTCAGTACACAACATGACATGTTACACCCTTATTAATGATTGGAAACAATATAGAACCACGCAATTCACTAGAAAATTATCCTTTGAGGTGGAATACAATGATTATTACGTTCCCATTCACTCATGTATCACTATTAAAATAATCAAATAGTGCATGATATTTTTTATCACAAAATTATGATAATAAATGTTATGGTGCTTCTTGACCACCTTTCACAAATTTGATCTTTCTAAAACATACCTTTCATACCTAGAGGCTGGTATGAACATCAATGAGTCCTTTGCGATTGATATTTCTTCATCTACAGACTACATGTATCTTCTGTGAACTTGGTTGCACAAAATATCATGACTGCATTACAGAACACCTTTTCTACTGAGAATTGTCTCTTCTCAACGTACTTTTAATGCTCTATATACCATCTTCGTGAACCGCTTATGCATCCCAATTACACATCTCACTTCCATGTACCATCTTCAAATAGCGCTTCCACATATCTTCTATATGTATTTCTATTGTGAACCACCTTTTCTTCTAAATTTTTTTTTCTATAGAATACTTCTTCCAATTCAACAAATAGTATCTTCATCAATGGAAAAATTATTCTTTCACAGAATATTTCCACAACAATCTTTTTCCCTTTTACGAATTCTCCCTCGAAAACTCTCCCGAACATATCCAAATTCATCCTCAGATAAATGATGCAATCTAATGAAAATAACTCTCTTTAAATATTATATTAGCATTCATTGTTTGGGAAAATAGATATGAATATCTCACTGATGTAAATCTCCCAAATATTCAATGTGGTATATCCTTCACCACATATTAATCCTCTCTTGAACACCACAATTTTCCCCCAAACCATATTATTCCACGAACGATTTTTGTACACATTCCAAATATCGCATTTCTTCTTTCATGGCAGCCTAAATCAACACCTCTATTCCACTAATGACACCCATCATTGAGAACCTTCGATATTTTGAGAACTGAAAGCCTCCAGAAAACCGTGATCCACCTAATAAACATTTCTATGATATGCTCTATATACCATCCGCGTACCGTGGTTCACTGTCGAAATAGTGATTCTATACGGAATCCATCTTTTGTTGATTTTCAGTCACCACTATGTATACCTCATATGCATTCCCCATGATATCTTTTGCGGTCTGGGTAAAAAACTCTATGGACTCATTTTAAAAAACCTTCCTCTTACAAATTAAAAAACACGTGATTTTAAGGCCCAAACAGAAGAAAACACTATGAAATGACACCAACTTGAGATATACATTGGAAAAACAACCCATTCTCCTTCTCTGTCATCTAGATTAATCAAAAAAATATTTCCTTCCATCATGACCATTATCTTGTTGGTATATATAGTCTTTGATCGAACTTCTTTACAATCGTCATATTTTTTTATGAATGTATTGGAATATCCCTTTCTTCAAAAAATATATTTGGTTCCAATCATTATTGAATATAATTGGAAACAAATTTACTCACCACATTATAAATAATACATGAATAAAATGTTCTCGATGAATCATTATGATATTCGTGAAATAAAAATCATCGATAAAACATCATATTTAAAAATTAATGTTACAAAGTGAATTGATTTATTTTCATTGTCCACAGAAGACAACACTATTTTAAATTGAAGTCGTCTTAATTCATTGTATGAACAAATTTTTCCTAAAATCATCCACCTATACCTTGGGATACCACTAAAACACTACTTCTTTCAGATACAACTCCTCTACCCCACTATCTTTTTTAAATCAAAAACCTTCTTCTCAATATATTAGAATATATACTTCTATATTTAGTTTCCCCCCACATAATATTATTGAATAAGTGAATATATATTATTTTGGTGATATATTTCATCATCAATAGATATATATTGTATATATTAAGTTCATTGTGTATGATTTTATAGATACATCAACTCGAGTAACAATTTTGAATAATAAGGTCCATATAGTTGGGTAATTTATCCTCCATTTTTTTATTTTGTCCATCTAGATGTGTAGGAAAGATTTCAGTTGAGGTAACTGTATATTATATCATTCTTATCATATTATGAATTTTATTATCACACACACACACAAACACACATATATATATATTACAGAAATACTTTAATATTCTTGATATACTATATAGACGACATTTGGTATAAGATATTATGACTTCTCAAAAGGATTCTTCAAGAGTTGATTTATTATCAGCCAATTAATCTCTATTTTGGGATGTTTATGTGATTCAAATGGATAATAAAATTTATGTTTGTAAAAATAATGTAATTATTAAAAGATATATTACATGGAACATGTAACTGGATATATTTTGGGAAACAACGTGATTCATGTTTTCTCTATGTATTTCATTTATCAAATATCATTTAGTTAATTAAATTACATGAAAAATAATAATTATATTAGTTTTTAAATAAGGATATTTATGAAATTTTTATTTAGTATTATGTTCCATCTGTATATGGAATTTTGTACCAACAATGTAACTAACCAACAGAATATGTTGTGAATTGTGAAGAAATATCTATATATATTTCCTAAATATTTCAAGATTATTCAATTCATTGTTTCATGGTTTTTTATAATTAAAAGTATAAGACATATATTTTCTAAATTATTTTTTTGAAACTAAATAACCCATCACATTAATATTTTATATTAGAGTTTTTAGTTTTTTGTGTATTTTTTATCCATGAGAGAAATGAACATAATGTTTTCTCTCATTACATGGTGACATGGGAGAAAACTTTTATATCAAATTTAAAAAAATATGATTGATTAATTGATTAAATTTATGTTATTATGTCATTTAAATTAGGAACATTATTATAATTCAAAATCACTGAAAAGGATTATATTAGTCCGACAACTAGAAGGATGAGCATAAAGAAGATATATGGGAAAAAATGTTACTTCTAATTTATAAATAATTCCTCTTAGAAGAAAGTACATAAAATGTTATTTTTAATTAAAAAATTTCTTTCAGTAATATCCTTATTCATCAACATATTTTATTGAAATTTGGATATTATATTCTCTGATTTATGTTTGAATTAATGTCTACAATGAAAAATACAAAATTCCAAAATTTTATATTTTGGTTATAAAATTTCCTTTATATTAGCATATATTTATATTTTAAATACATATTAAATGTTTTAATTATAATTTTTATATTTTTTTCTACACTCACCCCTATAATGAAAAATTTATTAATCACATAAAAATAGAATGGGTAGAATATTTCACATGTTTAATTGGTGTTTAGTTCATATTTTTAATATGTATTATAATGAATAAATTTGAAGTCAAAAAGTTTGTTTTTTATGTTTCTATGATACTATTTATATTTTTTTAAATACAAGGATAATAAAATTGATTTAATTATTGATAAAATATTTATTTTATGTTTTCTATTGTATGGAATCATGAATAATAAATTCTTTTTTATTGTATTATTCACATTGATTTTTAAACAATGGGTGTCAAAAATTATTCAAAATATATTGTTTTAGTGTCTTCTATATATATATTTTTCTATAAATTATTTTAAAAGTAATTTCTCACATCATTTAATAAAAATATATATGAAAAACATGTTTATTATATCACATATAACAACATCATATGGAAACTGATGTTAAAGAAAAAATACAACTTACAAGGAAAACTATTCATTTCAAAACATAAATTTCCATATGTTGTATTGTAGTTACCATTTTCAATGAGAATAACATTATTGGAAGGAATTGTAATATTATATATTTTCTACATTCACAATGTTTTTACGTTACTCACTATTGTTTAATTTTACTATTCTCTCTTTATTGAAGATGGTTCTATGATATTCGATAACAATATGGATTATTTGGATTTATGGGAATGATTTAAATTATATATTATCACTTTTAATAGAAAATTAATCAATCGTTATAGGTTTTTAGATAGAAAATTAAATATTGTAAAATTTTATGAACTTGTATAAATAGGGCATCCAGATAAATTAGAAAAAATTAAATAAATAGAGAGATAAGTTTAAATATGTAAAATTTCCAGAGGATGAACATAATAATGTTTATTTAACCATTTTAATTGAAATTATTATCCATATTAGAGGTTATGAATATAAGATGGAATATTTTAATACTGATTAAAAAGTAATAATAAAATTTCTTTATTGATTCAACAACATGATTACTATTATTGATGACATCAAAAATCATTCTCTTTTTGTGATTTATAAAATACACTTAAATTGTTAAAAAAATCACATCTCTTTAAGATGATGGATAATGTGTGGGTTAATATTGAGTCATGAATTTAAATTACAATTAAGGAAGAGGATGATGATTCTTCTAGTATCTTATAAGGCAATGATGCAAGTGAGTAAATCTGAAAAAATTATACTGATTTTAAATTAAATGATCTAAAAACAAAAAAAATAATGTCCAAAAATAATTATACAACCAAAATTGTTTAGGTTATAAGGTATAAGAAATTTTCTATATATTTTCATATAAGAAATAAGGTGTTTCTCTAAATCATGAATAATAGGAAGAGAATCCTCATTTTACCTCTAATGCGAGACTATTCAAAGATAATAAAAATTCATACGAAGGAATTATGAGAATATTGGGAACAGATAAAATAAATATCATTAAAAGGATTAAGATTTCACTTCAATAATAATTTATTCAAAAAACTGTCATGATTTAATGAAAAGAAAATCCATGCCACATTCTATGAAAAATAATATGAGAAAATGGATGAAAAATCATATCATGAAATATAATAATAATGGGATTTGAATTATATGGTCCATATACTGAAATTTTATTTAAAATAATGTATTTATCAAATACTAATATCATGATAAAATTATAATGTATTAATAATTATATGAGAAAGATAATTATTGTGAATATTTGTATTATATTATAGATAATGATAAAATTGGGAAGATTGATATTATCAAATTGAAATTGGAGTAGTTGGAGAAAATCATGATAGAGCATGAGAACATGGTGATTTATCAAGATAAAGAGAATAATATATCTAAATAAATGTGTATTAACGTTCAAAATACAATGAAAACCAAAATAATAATTTTGAAAAGTATTTGTAAGTGATGTTTATATCATCACATTATATGGAAAAATCATGTTCATCATCGTAGATAAATTTGAATTTATAGTTTCATTGGTGGGGACACATTTCTGAAAGAATAGTGTATTATTTAAAAATAAATATTGGAACTGTAGGATGATAAAAAGAAAAGATAGATATTATATCTATAAAAGAAAGTGGAGAGTGATCTGAAGATGTTGTGTTTATTAAAACCTAAGAAAAAGAAGACCATAATTACAGAGAGGAAACATGTACATTTTTTAAAAATAAATAGAATTATTGAACACCATGATTAAACGAATACATAGTTTTTTGCAGACTATGGACATAATGGATTTGTTTTTATACACATTTTTCACCATGATAATTGAATAACAAGATGAATTTTCATTTAGCTTTTCATATGATGGAGATAATAGTCACTCAAAAATATCATTTTTAAAAAATTACCAGAAATGATAGGGGGAATAATTTTTTTGAGGTCCAATGGAGTTTTAGCATACTTAGAGGTTACAAAATTCTGTTAAAAATGTACAAATTTTAGTAGGATGAGTATTTAACTATCCGTAAATTTATTATCCAGGATTTTAGATACAATATTCCTTTCCCTCCACATATTGAAAAATTACATGATCTTTCCTAAGGTATTACTACATTTATTTCTATTATAGGATCTGTCTTAGGGTATTCTATCCTTGAGTAAAAGGAAACCAAAAATATTTTTCAATTCTAACACCACCATAGAGATAAAACGATATAAATTCTGAAAAGAAAAACTGCACTATATATTTCCCATTTCTTCACCCAATGGAATTTCATTTCCCATAAAAGTAACTTTTGATAATGATCATTGATACCCTATCATCCCAACCCTAACCAAGCCCTCTCATTTCTCCAAGAAAATAATATCCATTAGTATTCATAATTATCCCTGTACATTGATACTTCCAATTAACCTACCACACAATGTTTTCTCATCTTCCTCCCTATGTTATTATGGTGTTCCTCGAAAGTATCTACCCTAAGGAAGCTAATGATCTCCACCTGGAATAAGATAACTCAAATACACCGTATGTTATTTAACATGAACATCAATGTATAGGTGATATTAGTGACTTCCTAATCATTCTTCATTACTTTTCTTCCATATAATGATACAAACTTCTATGAATTCCATTCCATAAACATTTATTTCATTACCATGCGGGCTAGCCCCTAAAACCATGCTATAATATAATCTAAAAGTGACTCATCTTACACCATAGTCCCCATGATACAAAAAAATTTATACAAAATGTTACTATCTCATTTATCTTATCTGATGGTGTTCTAGGATGATTTCAATTTTTTATATTCAAATGATAAGAAACATGAGTTTAGTTAAATACAGGTCTTCTTATCAATCTCATATATATTGATTGATTTATTCCTCAAACACCAAACCAAACACATTATCTTCATCATCATCTATATTCACCATAAATGTATCACCCTTTAATTATGCTAATATTGTACCTAAATATCAAAATTTAACATGGAATTATTGAATATTTCTAACAATAACTCTAAAAAATACACACATGTAGGGTTCATCCAATAGACTACATTTATCAGGAAATATATTCTGCTCCACACATACGGTTGTGTTGATAATATGCTGATATATACTCGATTATTAGTATCGTATATAGTGGTATATAGACCCTACAAATTAAATTATACATCTATCTTAATTATACATTTAATATGTAATGTTACTAAATCTAACAACCCAATTGAACTTCTCTGTTAGAATTTCCATTAGCTTGATCATGTAATTTGAAAGTCTAGATATGCTACTTTTTCATTTTTCCAAAAATCAATGTTCTTCCTCATACATAACATTTATAAATATTCCCTATAATAACATACCATAAATATTTCCCAATGTAGCCATATAATTATATATATGTATATACCCATAAACTGTTATTCATTTAATACCCCCATTCTATATTTACATTATGATCTTCATCTATGATGAAAAATACAATCCTCCATTTATGGAATCCCAAATAAATACATTAATTATTTTTTCAATTTCACTGAGGGTTCCTTTGGATTCAATGACGTCCAAAATAATTTTCATCATCATTAGGACTAATATATTGTTCACTATTGGTAAACATACCCCAAAGAAAAGGATGGGATTATTCTAGTTACAAAAACAATCTATGATAGGATTGATGATTCATAAAAATAATACCATCTTAAATTTTCCATATGATAATGGTTCCTAGATATAGTCCATAAGGAGGATCCACTTATTCATGTAAATCTAATATTGTATGGTTATGTTTTGTCTGTTCGATCAATTTCGTGGGATATAAACATTTATCTTTTCATAGTTAACTAGTTAGCTACTCAATTCATATGAGAATCCATTATCCAATTGATTTAATTTATATATAATTTATTTTTTATTAATAACAAATATTATTTCTTAGAAAATATAATATGTGAAACAATACCAACCCTAGACCAATTTGAATATGGAATGTTCTTCCCCTCAGTAATGTTTAATTTTAAATTTCTAGTGAGGGGCCTCTTGTGAAATTATAAACATGAATGTAAATACTATATGACCCTATCATAAGTAGAACATAGTTTTTATAAAACTAATACACCTCTCCTTGTTAAAAATCGATATCCATAAAAATTTATAGAATATGATAACGCATATGTGATGTCTATTAAATATTGGTTTGAATAGATTGGAAGGGGTTATGATATATCTCATCTAGTCATAACTAAGTAGAAAAATGTATTCACATGATTTTAGTCCAAAAACAAAATATAATAGAATAAATTGTGATATAACATAAAATGAATGGTGAGGATTCACTTATTATTGAGGTGGATCTCCATGAATATTAAAGGATAAACACATGGATTCTATATATTTGATACACCTCCCACATTAATTTAGATTTAATGACCATTCAAAATATTTTTTAACATTATGTTAGTATAATAAAGTTTAAAAATAAATTTTCCAAAAAGATCAATGGTATTAGAACAACTAAAATAGTGTCCCAAAAAATCAAAATATGTATTGTATATTGATGGGCTTTACTATAATCTAATCAATTTGATTCATATTTATTATGAGTTTAATGGGTTAAATTAAAGGAAAAACACTAGTATCATGATTTGAATAAATGTTTTTAACATTATCGATTTAGTTGATCAGAAAATTGGAAATTTTATTTAGATTACAAACAGATAATATTATTTTTACATTATTTTAAAGGAAAACAATTTCACATCGAATGCATGGCAATATGTACATGACATGTTTTAGAATAATATCTATGTGTGATATGGTTAGGTACTTTTCTCTCATAAAAATTGAAATGGGACGTGGTCTGTGAAATGTTACTAAAAGAGAAAATCACTCAATTATATTATAATAGATTTAAAATCCATACCAATAATCCTCCTTAGTTGATACACACAATTATATTTTGACCCATGAGAAATAATTTCACTCATGGTGACCGTTTTTTCATCCCATTTACTAATTATTTTTATAGGATGAAAAATTTTATGTTTATAAAACATTATTCTAAGTGGAAATGATTAATACCATAAAAATAATATTTTAAATAGATAAGACTTGTATTTGAATTTATATAGATCAGACATTGGGAATGTGAGTATAGGTAGATAATTTTAATCCTATAAGGAAAAATTTGAATTCATAACTTGAAATTTACTCTACTTATATAAAAAATTGGACATTTTGAGAGAAATAATAGGATACATGAAATTTTTTGAATAGAAAAGTTAGAAAAATAAGATTGTATAAACCTATTAGAGAAAAGTTATTTGAAAATCTATTCATATTTAAAATATATATAATTATTATTTTCTTATAAACTCAACTCTAATGTGATATGGAATATATGAAATAATGTTGTGGACTGCAATAGAGAGATTTTTAGTCATTTCCATATGTAATATTAAAACTCAAAACTGTGAATGTTTTTTTAGAAGGATGTGAAGGATATATTTTTTGGGATATCCATCGTATTGAAAAATATATAAATGATGGAAAATTGTATACATATTGTTATTGAGTCATATGATGTTAAATTTATTGAATATAATATTATATTGAATGTTTCTTTTAAAAAAAATTATAATAGAAGATATGAAAACATAATAAATAAATTAGAAAATCATGTCATAGTATATGAATAAATTTGACCACAGGTTTTTGAATTTGATTCAAACCATATTATTATTACAATATATGTTATTGATAACGATAAATAGAAGTACACAAACATGATTGATCATGTAGTTTTATAGAATATCATATGAAATCAATCATATCTGGTAAAAAGTACAATAAATCATAAATTTGAAAATTAATGCGGATTAATATTACAATTTGTTGCATATTTTGTGTATAAAACAAATTTATATAATGTGTAATGAAGAAATGGATGATGTGATGAATCATATTGAAAATAATTCAAAATGGGATATTATTCCAGGACCCACTAACAAAATAAATTAAAATTGAGGTTTTAGGAAAATATGAATGACCAAGAAAACGTTTTAAAAAATTATCCAGATTTTATGTAAATTATATTCTCATGTTGATGGACTAGATTTTAAATAAATCAATTATTTTATTTCATTATTTGAATCCATAAGAATGATCCTTATTGAGGAACCATATAGATAATAAACATTATGTCAAATGTTTATCAAGTCAGTTATTTGAATTGTGATCATAATGAAGTGAATGTTGAGAAACATGAGAGACTTGTACATGATAATGATGTATTAGGAGTTTATATATTAATTAAATATTTATATTGATTACCCAATTGTCTAGTACTGATTCCGGATAACTATCTGAGAATGTTGAGACTCTGTAATGGGAAAGTGGAAAACAACCTCTATATCAAAAAGATAGATATGGGTGAAATTATTGTAATTGTTTATATTGAGAATATTATTTAATATATTATCCTAATGATTATTATATTAAAGGAATAATATATTTTATATATCCATATGTGAAATGATATTTCATATATTTACAATTCATGTAATGAGATATCATTACATTATTATTCCATGAACTATACATTAGAGTGTTATTGAAATCGATTGATACGGGGAGTCGAATTCAATGTTTAAAATAATTTATGTGGGGATAAAATAGTTTAATTATTCTTCATTAGTACGTATAAATCAATGATTATTTAAAATACCAATTGATATATACATAATCACACATATTCATGGACTAATGTTTAATATTCCGTTATTCTATAGGCTAGATATCATAGTTACTGAAATGAGTCAGATCTTATGGATAATAATGTAATCTTAGATTTGTTTAGTGGACTCTGAGTTATGGACATATATACTAGGTATGAATAAATAAAATTTTTTATATTTACAAATGTATAGTTTTTAGAATATTATATGGATAAAAGATATATTAAATGTTGAAAATTTATCTTGGGAGATGTTTTTTTGAGTTATCAGTATAGGAAAAATTACTCAGTCAGAATTAGTAATCAAAATGCCTAACATATTTTTGTGATAGGTTCATTTACTCAAAATAATTGAATTATGATGTATTCAGATGATTTTATTGTAAAAGTTGGGAAATAAATCACAATTTACAATGATAATTAAATATTGAAAGAACCTTCTAAACATCTATTCTAACACTCATGGTTTTACTATATTCATAACTAATTTTATGACTTCTTATAGATGATTGAATATATTGATAAAAAAGTTAATTTTTTATAGCCTTTGATCAATTCTAAAATACGATGAATAATGATATTTCTAATAATAGATTTGAGGCACTGAGGCCGAACAAGTGTCTTCAAACCTATAGACAACATTTTTAGTGTTATACCAACAAATAATACTAGTAAGAGACTAATTGGGGGATATCATGGTAAGAATCTTGTTCAAGAATCCACAAAAATATAAAATAATAACCACCCTAACTGTTGTTGAACTCGTTTTTAGTAGGGGTTTTCTTGTGTTTATGAATTTAATGATGATCTGATTGATTGGTGAACATATCTATTTAAAATTTAGATTTGATCAGTGATACCCCAATCCCAATACAATGATTCCATCTAAAATATATAACTAAATAAAGAAAAAAATAAAAAAAATGAAATGATTTACCCATACAAGGACACTCTATAGAGAATCCAACAATAATGTCTCGAACAAACAAAATACCCTAAAAGTATTTTAATTGTTGATTTATTTTAGCTCAAAAATTCTATCGGGTTCACTCTAATTAAAATATTTATGGTTGAGTAACTTCCAACTAACATTCACTCTCTTTATCATATCCTATCACTCAATACTGCATACGAGAAATAATTATTTTTAAAAAATCCAATGAAAAATGTCTCCATTTGGTTATTTTTTCCATGATGAGTTCTTATATATCTTCGCACGGACTTTACCTAAAATTAATATAAAAATCCTAATTTTAGAATCCTCGCGTTACCTGATAAAATTATCATTAAGGCTTAATTTTTTTGGAAATGTCTAAAATGTGTTTCAATTACATTCTACACTATTCACTTGATGTTAATTCCCAATACACACATTCAAAAAAATCACCCTTTCATAAAACTCATACCCTTTTATAAAACTGTATCCTTTTCGTATAGATTTTCACTTAATCACAACTTCTAATATTTTTTTGAAATGGATTTTTTCATAAAGGCACATATTCTATTATTTTTGAATAACATTATTTCATTGTCACATAATGTAAGAAATTCATTTGAACAGCTTTTTCAAAATTTTAGATCCATATAATTATTTTTTATAATGAATATTAATATAAGTTGGAGTTTCATCCATTATACAATTAATTATAATACATATCACAACACCCTAAATCACCATGGTCTTTTTGTGAAACATTCTAGGTTTTCCTAACCTTAATTTTTTGAGGTTTTATTTCATCCATAAGTAATCAAAATCACATAACTCCATGTTTTGTTTTTTAAATTCATGTAACATTAATATGTTTCACACATAATTATCTTTATCAACACTATAAGTGTAACGACAAAAAAAATGTTTACAAGAATATTCTTCTTTATCTGATTAAATGCGTTAATATGTAACATGCTTATATAACTGCATACCTTCCATGGTTTTATGATTTTGGATTTTAAAATACCATTATCAATTGTGACCATATCTAATATAGTTGTTTAACAATGATCAAATTATTATTATAAATATATGGTTTTATCAAATTGAATTTCTCAGAAAATGGAATAGATATCCCCATCTAGTAGACAAGCCCCATAAGAAGCCCATTTGTTGGAGCTCGTAACGGAGTTGGAATCATTGGGATTCCCTCTTGACCAATGCCAAGCTGATATTCAACGTGTTATGCTCTAATGGAACTGCCTACGAGAGAAGTGGAAGTTGGTAGAGATTACCAAATTAACGATGTTATCTGAGCCACCCCAAGAGTCTATCACCATTGCGCAAATTACCCTATGGTACTATGCTGGTTTTATAAGGGGTTATGTAACAAGACCGTATCACTCTGATTATGTGGTTTATTTTTGTATATAATAAAGAATATACATTCATTTTATAATTGTTACATTGTAAATAGTATTTAAATCACAAATATTATTTTTAGTTAATATTTAATTATGGAATATAATTTGAAAAATTAATGGATTTTTTAATTACATAATATTTAAATAAATTTTATTAAATAAATTTTATTAGTTATAAATGAAAGTATAAATTTCAGAAATAAAATTGTAATATTTATTATGGTTTGAAATTCATTTATGTCAAAACCCATGAATTCTCCATAAATGACATTTTTTATTTTAAAAGTATAAATTCACATATTTAGATATTTATTCAGGTAAAATGAATATTATTTTTCCAATTAGGACATTGATATAATTCAATGGTGAATTAATCATAATTTTATGAGACATCTATTTTATTGGTAAAAATTAAATATCGTTTAAATATAAAATTTGTTTTTTGACATCATAATGACCTTATAATGTTGTAATAATATACTATAAACATTTTTTCGGCCAATATATGTTTTTCCATTTAAATAATGTTATTTTATGTTTGTTTTATATATTTTACAAAACATTAGTGGACCCCTCAATACTTATAATACATTTTCTCTTTATAAAATGATTTACTTGAGAGTGTGACTCATCTCCACAGAATCAATCCTATTATTTTAAAATTTTTTCCCATTGGCCTTATATAATATTTTTTTACACTCCCCATTGGAAAAAAAATGTCAACAATGCCCATGGAATGGTTTGTGGTTTACAATAATTTAATGTGTGGGGAAAAAACCTAAATAATAAATAATTCACCTTCCATTACAATATAAACCCACCCATACTCCCACTTCTTCTTCATTCATATCCTTTGGAGTTTGTCAATCCCTAGTCATCCAATATCTATAATCCTCCCAAGGTTCCCCAATCTCCCACGAAACCACTTTCAAGCCCCTCACAAGCATATGGGATCACACATCATTTTAATGAATTTCTTCTTTTCATTATTTTTCCAAATTTCATTATATTGTTATGCCCTTCACATTTCAGTTAAAAATGATGGGGTATCATTTCATAAAAATACCATAAATCCCTATTTACGATTCAATTATGTGATACCCAATTTCTCTCTTATTAATGCCTCACATTTACACCTGTTACCATGCCGAAATATTGAAAGTAATTTCACTCTCCTCATTTACAATCATGAAATTATTTTATATTATGCATCTGAATTCCATTACATATTTTGGTATATTATTTCCCATTATCCCCTTATTGTACATTTGATAAATAAATGAAGATATACACCATTCACTCATATAATCCCATTTTATGAATTTCTATTTGAGGTCATTATGCTACCGAAATTACACCAAAATTCCCATTCCAAAATCATTGTGTTGTGAATACCTAAATCACTCCTCAATAATGGAATTCATAATTATAAATATGTACTTGTTGATTGAGGAATTATATTTATGTATTTCATATATCTTATTTGGGGTATGATTTATGATGTTAATGAATCCATGTTGTATGATCTATGTGGCATACTTATGTGGGAAATGAAATGATTATGAAGGGTGAAGCCTAATAGTGCTCTAGTGCATGGTGTAAAGTATAGTATCATGATAAGTCATGGGCAATGGCTGTTTACTCATGTTAATTCATGTAAAAGAGGGTTTACCCATGCTTCATGTGCTATTAGGGTTTGCTCTTTCTCCATGTGCAATGAGCATTGGCTTAGGAAAATTCCATGTTATGTGTTTTTGTAACATTTCCATTTTATGATAATCATGCTATATGTTGCCTTTGTGTTATTGTTCTTTCATGATACATTGATATTCATATTTTTTAATATGTATTGTATTCTTCATTTTATGCCTAGTTTACTCCTTTAACGAGCTTTATAGCTCCCCCATTTCACATTTGCGTCCCTAGGTTATCCCATGCAATGCTAAGTATGAGGGAATGTCGTCGTTATGTAAATGAGGTTTTCAATAAAGATGTTTTCTGTATTGTGTCCTAAGTTGTTATTTAATGTTCTTTTTCCCAAAATACAACAGACCTATCGATATTCAAGGTTTCATCATGGGAAGGTTTTATGTAATAATTTATGTTAACTGTGTAAAAAAAAGAGGGGTTGTTATAGATTGTATCAGAGGATAGGTTTAGTTATTTTTGGGGTAGGATTATAAAACACTAGTAAAAGCCTTATGGATAATACAAAGTATAAAAAAACATCACAATGTCTAGTTGAGGATTGAGTAAGTGTTTTATCATAAAAATATATCCCTGTCTGGATACGAGTAGGTAGAGGCGGCACTTGAACAGATTTACCTAGGAGTGTTAACATTGACAATGAATTCTGGGCATGACCTGGGGTATCATGGTACATGAGAACATTCCTTGTTTCTCCCTTGGTTATGACACTATTGGGGTATATTCTTTAGTAAATTCACAAGCATAGTGTCAACCATTGTTAATTCTAAAAATATATGTTAGAATGTTGATCATTTATAACATTGATTAATGCCTATAGATTAATTTGTTAAAAAAAAGAAATGATATTTATAATTCATTCATTTGGACCTTGGTTTATCCTTTTTGTGTTACCCCAATAATTACTATTATTCCACACAATGTCCAGTAATAGGAGGACTCGTGATAATAACCAATGTAAGGATCAATGCGATTACTGTTCTAATGAGATGCCCAATCCCATGGGAGTGGGAATAACAAACATTTCCACAATTCTCTCTCCGTTTACTCAATATTAGAATATAAACATGGGTCAAGACGATCATTTAACCCACCCCCCAATAATGATGAAGTCTCAATTGAGATCTTTACGAGACAATGACCACCTGTTTTTAATGAATCATTTGATCCACCCATTCCCGGAAAATGGATCAACTCCATTTAAATGATCATCCACATCCATCAATATTCTTGACAAGAAATGATATTCTTGGATGCTTATCGTCTGGATGGTGATGCCGATCCGTGGTGGAAATTGATCAAAAATATGAATCCTGAGGAGGAGATCGAGGTGTTGTATTGGAAGGATTTTTAGATGATGTTTTCAATAAATATTTTTTGTGTACCCCCTAACATAAGATTGGATGGGACTTCCTTGCACTCATAGAAAAGTCGATGAATCCATCAGAACGTAGGAAGAAAATTTCACAAGGCTGGCACAATATGCCTTTGTCTTGGTCATTACCCCCGAATACAAGGTTGACCTCTTTTTTTGATGGCAAAAACATATCATGCCGAAATTCATGGAGATATGTGAATTGAAGAGATATAAGGAAAATTACTATTGTGCCCTCAAGGTTGAAATGGAGATTGGAGAATCTCAGGTGTATGATATCGATAAGAAGCATAAGGTGGACTTCAATTCTGGAAGTCTGATGGTTAAATCCAACACTGGTTAGAAAATATAGCTCCCCACATACCAATGGTTTGGAAAAAAATAACCCTAGAAATTTATTAAATGAAACAATGGAATGATATAGTTGTGCTAGAGAATTGAACCTAGACATTAACTACCCAGAAGAAAAAGTCATGGCTACGATAGGGGAGAGGAATTATCTTTTTAACTCTCAATGAACTATTCATTAAATTAACTACCACGAACCAAGGCACCCTGAAAATTTGTTCCCTAAGACAAGGATTTTCAGAGGCATCTAAAAACCTTTATGGCAGCAAAGGTGATATTTTTCCATAACAACTGCTGAAGTGAACCACGACAACGAAGTGGTGAAAAGTACAATAGTTATTCATTCAATAATAGCGAATCTACTTTTTTATTCTAGTTCGATTCATTATTTTATATCTTGAACATTTAGTAGAACAATCCCAACACCACCACAAATAATGGATGTAAATAAGTCAGTGAGTACGAAAAATGGATAAATCATTGCATCCCATTAATAAAACTCCTCCCCTATCATAATTTTTGGATTGAACTTTCCAAAGTACCACTTCATACTCCCTCTAGTAGAATTTGATGAAATTCATGGAGTGGATTGACTTTCCATATAAATATCCATCATAAATTTCCAGGAGAGGGAAATCATTCTCCATATGAAGAATCGACCCCCGATTCTATACAAGTTCAAGGAGGAAGATGAATCTTTTTTATAACCATCATCTTAAGTGTGGATATTACTACAATATGTGCATCCATATCTGGCTCAAATGCACGAGTCTAAGGAAGAATTAGTCCTTGAATACATGCCTATTATGATGTAATTTTCGGAAGTGTTTCAGGAGGAATTGACTGGAATTCCTTCTGGAAGGGATGTTGAATTCTCAATGGGAACTTATAGTTGGGGCATTTCCAACATCCATGACTTTGTATATAATGGTTTTTGTGGAGATTAAGGTCCTAATGAAACAAATATATGATAATCTGGCTAAAGGTTTTATATTCCCAAGTGCTTCGCCATTGGGTGACCTAGTCCTCTTCAACATGAAGAAGGACTGGTCAATGTGGCATTCCACAGATTATCATGATCTTAAAAAAATCATGAAAAAGAACAAGTATCCTTTTCCACAAATTGATGACTTGTTATATCAGCTTCATGGAGCACAATACTTCCCCAATGTGGACTTTCTTTAGGGATATTATCATCTAAGGGTGAAGAAGGAAGACAACCCCAAAACTGCTTTCCGTACAAGATATGGGCACTATGGATTCATTGTAATGCCTTTCGGACATACAAATGTTCCATCAATCTTCGTGGACTTGATGAATATATTATTTACAGATGAACTCAAAAATTTTGTGGTATTATTTATTGATAATATTCTAATATACTCCAAATCTAAGGTGGATCTTGGAGATCATCTAAGAACTATACAAGAGACCTTGCAGAAGGAGAATCTATATGGAAAGTACAACAAGTGGATGTTATTGAAGTTGTAGGTATCAATATTGGGTCACATCATCACAAGTAATGGGATATATATAGATACCTCCAATAAAACTACAATTTATGGATGGCCAAGGCCAACATTTGTAATGGATATACGTAGCTTCTTAGGGTTAGATAGATATTATTGATGATTTGGGAGAAATTTATCATGATAGTACAACCCTCTTACCAAGCTAACTCAGAAGGGAGTAATGATTTCATGGAATGATTAATGAGAATAAAGCATCAAGGATATGAAAAGGAGCATTATCACTACACCCATGCCCACATTACCCACAAGTGGAGAACATTTTGTGGTATTAATTGATTCATCAAAGAAGGGACTAGGTTGTGTGTTGATGCAGAATGAAAAGAAACTATATTTATAATATGAATACACTATAAAAAATTTCATGAAAATTTAATCTAGGTACGTCCTAAACACATTCATTACAGCTACCAATTCGAGGTCATGGGTTGGATAATTCAGCTAATGGGGGTGTACTTTCCATATTTGATATGCCACCATATGGTGATTATGAATCATCACTGATTCGAAACACACATTTGAATCATCATAAAATAAATAAAAATATCTCCCAGACTTTAGATGAATCAATATAAGAGTAGATCTGAAATCAGACTGAAAAATCCGAAAAGAACTTAGTAAATTGTCATCCCACCCAAACATCACCACATTCCTTATCAAATTCATCACTGGAGATACCCACCTTGAAAAGACTAGATGAAAAGTTCTATAATACCCAGAAGATCCCAAAAATACATGGATGTCAAATATATACCTAGGATTCTCCCAAGACAGTTATCCTCATCCTTTTTCTAGATCCACAAAAACTCATCACATGCAAATAACGTGGCACACAAATTTTAATTCTCAAATCCCTAATTTTCATAGGGACAACATGGAATGTTTTCGATTATATATAAAAACCTCTAAAACCACTAAATGTTCATTAGGGTACCCCATAATATTGGTATACATCAAAATTTCATCTAATAATAGTACCAAAAATACTCAAAAATAAATAGAAGATCTGGTTGATTAATTCCTTAAATTCTACAAGAGCATGTTAAGACCAAATGGAATAACAAGATACTAAAAATATATATATCGGCATTGGAAGGTCAGACATTGAAAATACTCTACCTATATAATCAAATGGTTCATCCCAATACTCATATCAATATTTGAAAACCAACAGTCACCTAGGAGATGATAAAAACATAACTTGTTCTAGGAAGATGGTATTCATTACTTTTTGACATGATTAAGAATCCAATATTAGATTAATATTTGGAGTATCCAATCCACCAAATTTGAAACTTTAAATGAATATTTCTCAGTTGACATAATAAAATGGATAAATCACATTCCCTATATATCCAGTAACATTATATTCAACTCGCATAACATGGATGGATCCTTTCATTAATATTGTAAGAAGATTACTCAATTACATGATAGTATCTTGATGGTAAATATTACCTCTCATTGGGGAATAAATCACATGATACCTCTGGAAAAGTCAACTAGTATCCTATCCAAAAAATATAATCTTCCCTATAATGTCTACTCTACATAATTAATATTGAACCTAGAAAACATATGCAAGATCAAGTTGAACTCTGAAAAACTATCCCTCCCTCCCCAAATGTAGATCCTACCCACCATGAAAAATTTTATTACCCCTATTGGGAGTGAGGAACTGGAACCTACAATGATAAAAATCAACCAATTCATTAAATAAGATTAACATATTAATTGATATAATACGATAAAAATTGTTCTGGTCCAAAAAATGAAAATACTAGACGACTTCAACACCCACTACCATGACGAAACTATTAGAACACCAGAAACCTTTCTCCTTATTCTTACACAACAATAATGGAAAATCCAATACATAGTGTATGAAAACTGATCTCATAAATGATTAATGAATAATATTATCTGAATTGTAATAATGTTATGTGACTGTATCAAATAAAATTTATTCTATGTATGAATAAATAACCATCAACCATCACCTAGTGGTCTGCCTAGACATTTTGTCCTCTAGCGTGACCTTACGTATATAGAGAGACCCTGTATTATACCTGATCTGATTCAATCTCCCATAGTGTGAATCTCTATTTCTATATGTTTGAAATCCTCCTCCATTGGAATACTCTAGTTATACTCAAGATCCATTCAAAAAAGTGGAGCCTAAAACAACCCCACCCCCCATAAATCCAACTAACTGAATCACTAGAGATAAACTAGATGTACACACTTATGGCATGACCACATAGTCTCTGAGTAATTGATCCTAGTGTGTCCACCATTCCTGTACTGAAAATAGGCAATAAGAATATTCCATGTATAATCAATAGTTGATGATTATGAAGATTTCTAGAGAGTATTTTAACTACCTTCTTGAGGCTCATACCACATTCTCTCTTTATCTAACAACGAACTCTGTATATCTCCAACTGATGGAAAACCACTAAAGACAATCCTAGCTACCAAATGTTTTTTCCCATAACCCAATTTTTAGACACCATTAAATTTTTTAGTAGTTATAGAAGTATGATCACAAATCCTATCTCAGGAATTGACCCTATATAAAAAATTTGATCCTCGAGGTAATAATTTATGAGTATCTATGGAGAAACAAAGACTAACATGGTATATCTAGTAGCAAATTCTATCACCAAATGATCACCCTAAGATAGCATCACATACTCGTCATCCTTCTATATTATAATCTACTCTAGGAAGAATATATATATATAATCATTTTTGACCATGGTCTATATGTCACCCTCATTCTTCCCAAAAAGCACCATCCACTTCCTAGACATCTAAACATGTCCTTCAACCTTGTTTGTGAGAATTCTTATATTTCAGTTTCCAAGTGTCCTGAAGATATCATATATTTTCTCGATACTGTCCACCCAATAATAATTATAATTGGAAACCATATTTCTACATGGTATCAATGAATTCATCCTAAAACCATCCAAATCATGGTCTATCTTCTGTGTATTCTAACAACCACCCAATCGACCAAAGGATTTGATCATATTAAAAAATGAATCACCCAATGATGGATCCAGAAGATATTTTACCATTGGGGTACTGTTTGTTTCAACCATTTAACGCCTAGACAATTAACTTTTAGGATGAAGTGTATAAAAAATTAAAAAATCTTAATGAAGAAAAATTTTACCTCAACCAATTCTAAACATAGAAAAATAATCCCACATCTTGAGAACCAATAAAAACCAAGCATCAATGAAACTCCAAATGAAATGGATTAGAAACACACAAAAATATCAAGAATCCCCCACACAAAAAGGATTTCAAGGATGATTATAAAAAATATGGTCCATCCATATTGGTTTTAATATTTATGGAAGGAAAGGCCACCAATGATACACATGATTTCTACTAGCCATTCGCACTAAATATGTGTCTACATGAGACTTCCTGGATTTACCCAAAAATCAAAAAACCCCACCTAGGGATTACTGTGAGACATTCAAATAACTGAGAAAAAATATAAATAGTATTAAAATATCCAATTAGAGGGGTATAAACATAACCAACATCCCAAACCACTCTTTAAAACTCAATGTTTGACACACATGACATCATGTCAGGAACTCCATCACTCCTACCTATTGAGTACTTATGAACCTAGTTTCGGTTTACCACTATCCCCAATATAACAAGGGATCGAATACCATTTTGTATTAAAAAAACTTTTTTTGAACCAGCACGACACCTGATTCAGCTACATACATGACCTGTTGTATGTTTCAGATCACCACGATCTATAATCAAGAATCAAGAATTACTAACTATCAATTGGGAATGATTACACCACTTGTAAAATAGAATTATCCATTCATTATGCATAATGTAAACCCAAAACACATGAGATTAATTTTTTTTGGATAAATATATATCATAATAAATTACATAAATAGTTCAAAATACCTTCTATAACTAAACATTTATATACGGTATATCTAAAAAACCTGAACTGAAATGATAGAAGAAAATTATAATCATTTGAAAATGTTCTTCCAAAAAAATAATAAATAATAGCAAATGGATCCAAAAGTGATAATCCATATGAGATATTGTCTTTATAAAATCATATTGGTGGAAATCATAATGAATAATCCTTGGTTCAATATTTCCATCCCATTAATCATATCATGTAAAACAAATCCAATAAACATTTAAATTCTCAATCAAGGTGTGAAGAATGAAACAATGATACGAACATGATAATATTAATGTTTTTACACATCTAAAACAATAAACTAATTTAAAGGATTTACATTAACTAAAACACATTTTAAACATACCATTTTCATGTAAACCCATTAAATCCTTTTTTGATTCAATTATAAAATAAATTTTTTTAAAAAAATCCAACATGGATGAAACAACTATAAATTTAAAAAAATTATTAAAAAAACAAAGTTATCAATAATATCAAAACCAAATGGAATAATATATATCAATCCAGTTAAATAGGAATAATGAAATGAAAAATGAATATAATCAAATATCGCACGAGTAATGCTCATGTATGGATATAATCAGAAGGCTTATCATGATTTTAGTAAAAAAGTATGCAATTTAGATAAGAATTGAGGTCTATAATTATTCTCCTCAAGACCAAATCATTTATCTATCACAGATTATCGATACCAAACATGAAATATCACATTATATTCCATGCCAAAGACTCTCTCAGACCCTATGAAACTTGGAGGATCACACAATCCCCCTTATGAGAGATCATAAAGCCTATCTAAAAATAATAATATTGATGCTCTAATTGTACTACATATTATGGCTCACATGGTCCCTTGAAAAAACCTATCATTCTTACCCTAGTAAACTAATGGGATTCTCTATTCCAACAAATTCATGGAATGTTTCCAATATCAATAATGTTCAATCTGGTTGTTGTTTGTCTTTGTTCAATTTCTACCTAAAGTTTGTCTTATAGTAATTTTCTAAAGGAAGTTTCTGCTTCATTTGGAGTTCATCTAGACTAGTCTAGTTTCTTGGAAAGTACAGGTTTTGGGGCTGTTTTAGGGCTGAGACCTTTCAACATGTTTGGGGATTTGGCTGTGATCTCTTAATCAGATCTGCTTTTCATTTCTAAATTGGTGCTATTTGGATCTGTTTGTTGATGTTTTTTCAATCTTTGTTTACCTCTGATTAAGTTTAAATTGAGTCTTTTGTTCCTTGGTGCTACACCCCTAGAATTAGGACGGTTGGCTGTATGTTGGATGGGTGCCTCCTACCGCACTCCATCTCTGTTCTCAATGCCGAAGCCCTGCTCCTGAATTTTTTTTCATGGATGCATGCCATGCTACTTTGATGAATCAGGATTCTATATACTTTCATGAATCTAGATGGAAACTGACAGTTTGTGAAGATTCTACCTCCAGATTATTTTTTGTGGAAGCCCTGGTCTGCCTTCTCAATTATTTTTTGGCTGCTTTCTCTGTTTCCAGTTGGTGTTGGGTATGATGCATGTATTTACTAACATACTAATTTGAGGCATCTCTTGGATGTAGTACTTCTGCTTATTTTTTGGAATCATTTTCTTGAGTTTGGACTCTCATCCTTCATGAGTTGATTTTGAGGCATGCTGGATCTAAAAGAACAATGCTTCTCTGAAGAATCTGTTCATGCTATCTAATACATTCTGAAGATTATAAGGGCTGGTCATGGAGGCTCATCATTCTCTCAATGAAGGTACCCTGCTGGTGTCTATTTTTTTGCTATGATTTGTAATATTTAATTCCCAGATGGTGTATGTATGTTGCACCTCAAGCTTGTTTTGTAAACTCTTTTTTATAATAATAAATTCCTATGGGGAATGTGTTGGGAAACCAGTTCATGTCTCCACCATAAAAAAAACCACAATCTCCAATGAAAAATAACTTATATAAACACATTATAAATCCATTTAAAATCACATAACCACTTTGATCGAATTAATCTAACACTTTTTGTGAAAACAAGGCATGCCATTTTGAAAAATACCTTCAAACCACCGAATTTTCATAAATAGACACCAATAACATCAATCATTGGATATAAATTTATCATAAATCATTACATTAGAAATTTAAAAATAAAAAAACCAATGGATATTAATAATATAATGGTATTAAATGGATAACACACACAAATAGTGATACTTACCTAAAATTAAGTACAATTCTCACCACCTCTCATCAAAACAATGAAAAATAACTATAATAAATCCTTAAACACCTAATACATCATAAAACCAAAAAAAATACAGCATTAAATTCCATTTATTAATCCACCACCTATACATAAGCATCCACACATCCAAAAGGATTGAAAAACATGAATGAATAAGGGTGAATGAGGAATAAACCACATTGAATTTACTCAAGGGAAACACAAAGATATCGAAGAGAAATACACCATGTTAGACGTAAAGAATACCAAAGATAAGGGATACGAGATTAACATTATTGGTGGAGAATAATACAGTAAAAACCCTTATAGTTCGATGTAGGAGAAAGGTAAAAACACACATTCTAAGGAAGTTGGATAGGGATGCATGGGTTGTATACTTGATTATTAAAACCATGTTCCTATCATGTGGGTTCTAGTATCAACCAATCCATGGGACACATGGTTAGCACTTGGTGATGCAAAATTTGGAAAACTATTCCTAGAACAATGAAAACAACACCATCAGCCCTATATACCTCTCGCATCGTTAGACAAATTGTTCTATAACAATACACCCTATCCATCCATCCCAAAAGGCTCATGTTTTCCACTCACAGTTTCTATGATCTAAACAATGTATTAAAATATTAATTAAACATAAAAGTAAACATACCTTTGAGGATAAAGATATCACAAGACATCTAAATTATCATCCATAAATCCCCTTATAATATATGTCATAGACCTCAAAACCAATCATTATCCCCATAATTAAATCGTATCCACAACTGAAACTATTTAAAAATATAATTCACCCCCTAGTCCAATACCACAACCATATATGATATACCATGTAACAGAAATAATAAGCAATGAAACAAAAATATTTCATAGTTATGCAAATAATCAAGAAGAACATCAGACATATTCCCTCTTACTACCAGGCACTACCCAAATATGAACTAAAATCACTTACTCGTCAATATTACCACACTATATTTCATATAATAACTATAAATTAGAGATTAAATTTCTAAAAATATATGAGTGATTTGGATAGGTTAAATCATCAGCAAACAAAATGGCCTAAAACAAAGATGTTGGAGAAAACACTTGGAACCCCACACCACATAGGTCTCATTGTACGGTAACCTAACTCGAGTGGTGATGATTATGAAATAATAAAAATTAAATGAAAATAATATCACAAAATCTCATCATAAGGCTGGACTCTTAGAAGAAACAATTCAATCAAAATGACCCAAAATAGTCACTTCATCATTATTATCCAACATCGAAAATGCCTTATAATCCTAGAAGTAAGAAATATCACCCTCATAATTACAACAAAACACCATATAATAACAAAAACACCAATATTATAAATTCATTACAAGTTAAAATATTTCATTTACATATATAAAATAACTCATAAAAATCAAAACATCTAGCCAACACTCACAATTTCTTTTACATCTATTTAATTTATATAAATAATTTCCAATGTTTTATAAATTTCAATATAAATATAATATTAGATATTTACTTATATACTTTGTTAGATAGTGATCTAAAAAACATATACATCATTAAATAATCAAATATTATTTCACTATTATTTTCAAATAGTCATCATATCACATTGAATATATTATATTTTTTCCTTAACTTTTTATGAAATAATTATTAATATTTTAATCCTTTTCCAAAGAATCACACATTGGGAAATTATAAATATAAATCATCAGCATAGATTCCATGTGAACGAAAAAAATTCTAAAACGTATTGTATAAATAAGAAAATGAGTTAGAACCTTTAGACTGTGATACCAATTATTAGGACCATGATGAATATATATACAATGATAGGGCCGAATCAACATGTCACTCATTTATATCATTTCCTTAATCACTAACGAACCATTTATTAATCTTATTCCATGATTTCAATGAATATATTAACATTATAAAACTCATTATAGAGATCATTATAAATTAAAAAATATGTTTAAATTTAAATTTATCACAAGACATAAGGATTTTCCATAGATCACAAAAATAGGATATAACCAAGGATCACCCACCGAAGATGCGTCGATGACTCAAAATCCAATATCATATAATTTCAAGTAGATACAACCATTTTTATTATCCCAATATACAATGATTGACTACCTTAATAATTTTTTTGGGTTTTCCATATCCTCAACCAATTATATCTATCATTCAATCATCTTTTTAGAATATTTCCTGGAATGATTGGTCTATTTTTGGAAATTAGGGCCTCTCCCAATTAAAAATATAAAACTATGTATAATTTCATCATATGTCTATAATAGAGACTCCATATAAATAGACATTCATTTTAATCTTCTTATAAAAAAGTATATGGGTATAACCACTTAATGTGTTCGTAAAATCTTTTCTTTTATAATAATAATAACTACTACTAACATTTGTAAAATGAAGATTATTTTTCAACTGAATAATATTATTACATTATTTATTATTCATTAATAGTATGGTATGTATATAACACTATAAATTCTTCAATTATAAATATATATAGTATGGGATCACCAATATTGATCTAATCATTACATCCTCACCTTATAATATTTAGTTTCTAGAATTCTCTATAGTTTTTATTGAAATTTTTATATATAATTATGAAATCCACCAATATTTATCCAAAGAAATTGATTAATTTTATTCTCATTGTTGTTAAATTATCATTCCATATGTCCAAACATTTATTGTGGTCATTAATCATTAATTCAATTCAAGTAATGTCAAACAATATTGTGAAAAAATTACAAATTTTAAATTATTAACAAATATATATTTAGAAAGTATTATATTCTACTATGTAGAGAAAGTATATTGATTTCCATGTTATCATTTGTATGTACTATGGTTGATAGTTAAATAAAATCTATTCTCCATGATTAAATATGATTTAATATAAAGAATCATTATTTTCAAAAAAACACCCTAGTCTCTTATATGAAAATATCCAAAAAATATATTATTTCTACAAATAAAATATATAGATACATATTTTAATTATAATTTTTATTTCTCATCCTCACGAATATTCAAATAATTAATTTAAGAAATTTATAGGAATTTATCAATTTAATTAACTTCAAAATATCCACTAATATCAACTGTATAACATTCCATTTAATTCTCCCACATAATTCATTAATTAATTATCTATTATATTAGTGAATGAAATATTGGAATTAATTTATATTTTTTTTCTTTTGAACATTAAATCAAAACTATGAATATGGAAAAAATTACAATTTATTCTTTATGAATATATTTCTGATGATCATTCAAAAAGTCCCATCATTTTCCCCAAAAAAAATTATATCATCTATTGAAATATTTACTTAAATATAAATTTATATTGGCTTAGAATATTTTGAATAAATTAATTTTTTAATTTAATCATGTGATATATATTAATAATCACTATAAATCCAAATATTAAAATTATGTTATAATTGAATTCATATGTTTTACCACATAAAATTTGGATTCACTTATATGGTGCACTATTTAATATGAAAGAACAATATGACATCTAGAATTTATATCTATAAATTAATAATTTTCTGAATGAAAATTATATTTCTTCCTAATGAAAATATATATTTTTATATATTATAAATTTTAAAAGTTTAATATTACATATCCCATGCAATTGCATACTTCAAATTCCCAATTTATATTATTTATTCATATTTCTAGTTTAATCATACACATCAAATAATTTTTATTAAATACTAAATAATGGATTTTTCCTCTTATATATCCTTCAATATTATAATTTTAATATTTTATAGATCTTGTTAATCTTATATAGAACTTTTATATTGTAAACTTCATCCTATATGCTCCAAATGATATCATCCAATATCTAAACTGCATCAAACATGACAAAATAAACACTAAAAAATAAATAATCTTCATGAACACCCGAGAACAATTTTTAGACTTCAAAAAATGAAAAATAGGTAGAGATAACTGTATTAAATTGATTCAATCCTACAATAAATATAACCTTTCTATCATGAGTTTATGACAATAACATGATATTCCATATTGAAAAAATAAATCATCCAATTGATTAGATATATAATTACACACAAAATTATGATCTTCTAATTCCATGACATGGACATGAAAATATCTATGCAATGCTCCCCTTACAAATCATACCATTTTAGACATTTTAAAAACCAAAAAACATGACCATTTCCATCATGTTTCCGCTAATATGGTCTTGTTTTCAACCAATAGATTCTATGTTAGACATATAAATGATATCTATCATTCATTAATTTTTTCTTCATGAATAAAATTCTAAAAATGACTAATAAAATCCATGTCAAACTTAATATTGCATTATATATGAAATGAGTATGTTTTCTCTAATAACTCTCTTTCATAATATTTTCCAATTTGTAATACCACCACTTCATTCATTTTATTTCTATAGAACTCACCCATCATTGAGAAATGGCTAACGAAAGGATTTAACTACAACCATTATCAAATGGTATTTGAGAAATCAGCAGAAACTATAATATGGTTCGCCCATCTTGGGTGAAATTCATCAATAACTATAATTGAGATCCAATTATATCATATCTATTAAAACACAGGGATTGATGAACAGACATTCCGAACAGTCACTCACTTAACATCCCTCGATTGTTTCTAACCCATAATATCACTTTAATATAATATATATATACATGAATATACGTCACGCTATCAATTTAATATGATATTATATGCATCGATATACCTCTAGATCGATTTTTCTTCAAGTGTATCCACCCATCATTGGAAATGACCTAATAAATGGAGTGGATCTCAGCCCTAATTTTATGGTATATCATAAAATATCCCACATACTAATATATGATTCTAGATTAATAGTTAAACATATCCTTACCTTTCTAATATAGGGAGATTAATCACCTATAAAGAAACACAGGAATAAATAATCCAAATGTTTTAATGTTAAGAATTTCATAAAAAATTATCTACAATGATGTTTTAGGAAGTCTTTATAAACCAAATTTATTATTTGTGAATTTACGGGTATCAATGGATTATGGGGTAGTAACTAAAACGGAGATGTAAAATCCATCAATTCATATAATCTATTAGTAATAATTTTCTAGAAAAAAAATCAATAGATTTAGAATACATATCATGTAATGGAGATTTTGATAAATACATGGATAACCTAAGAAAAAGTATTCCTTTGCATATATATTAGTTTTCACCATCAACTATATTGTTTCTAATAGTATGTCATGGATTTCTACACCATTTAATGGCCTTATCATGGAAAATATAACATATTGTGTCCCATGATAATATTGACAATATTAAGGAAATGTTCTAATCCCAACTGTTTCATTTATTTTAACATTTTTTATCAATTCTCAAATTAGAGAACCAAAATATACTTCTTGATGCCTTGTTCTACATAAATTGGGGACCATCTTCTCACGATCTTTCAACAAATAATTACACATTATATAAATTTAAGTAAATTATACAAATATGTTATTTTTTTCACCAGACATGAATCCATCCCCAACCAAAAATATCAGCTTCCATGACCCATATCGTTTTTCACCATATTCCATATTTTCCCCTTTTTTCTATTTCATTATTTTGCTTTATTTTTACTATTCATTTTTTAAACTTTTCATTCCTCATCTTTTCCATACACCATATGATATATTTTAATATTTTATATGTTCTATTCTGGTTCATTTTTATATCTCAGTTAACATATATATAATTTATTGTTAATAAATATCATATCATTATAGTAAATAATTTTTTAACATGTAACTTCATGAACAATGTGTGATAGTGCCAAGATAATACACCATAATGTTATTGTATAAAGAATAAACTACTATGTCAGATTATATATTAAAAAGATGTCAATTTGAAAAAAATATAATGCTTAATAATTTTTCAATTAGAAAAATAATTATATGTTTTGAAAATTGGATTTTATTGGCTTATATCCACTATGACTAAACAAGTAACCACCCACTAAAATCTTTTGCATTTTTAAATAACTATCCTTCTAGATCATATAATGTGATACCTAGAAGAAATGTTAGGAATTATATATACTAAAACATATTCCCTTGTAAATAATTATTAAAACCAAACGAAGAAAACATAATTTAAGAGGAAAATCCTTTATATATATCCTCCACTTCATCCTATTACAATCCATCCCCTATATAAACACCCCACAATCCGGGGTTTTCTTCCAACTTAATATCCATCCATAATTTTGTATATTATTTTATCTTCCCACCATGACCATATATGTCAGAAAAATATTTTCTAATAAAAATTCATGTATGTAATGTTTATTTAGTAGTAATTCCAATCCTTCTATATATTATTCTCACTTATTATTTTTCAATAGATGAAAATATCCAATATCTCTTTAAGAATATTGATTTATAATTATCATTACATTTTCAAAATAGAATAATTTCCAATATATTTTAATTTTTTAGTTGTAGGGCTTTTATATCCCTCTTCTATAATTTCTATATAATGAAATATTTTCATCAATTATACATATGATGTACATTCTATGTTTGATTATAGAAATTATCAACCACCCAAAATTCACTGGGTCATTCCAAAATATTATTTTCACTTCTATTATTTTGAACATTTCCATATAATCATTAATCTTCCTCTCCCACAATCATACACTATATTTTATCATTAATTTTAGACACCCATGTCATAGTGATTCATATTCATGTCATCATAATTAGTTCTACTGGATCCAACTACAATATCATAGAAAATCCAATGATTTACAAAATAACATCCCCAAAATAAAACTCCTAGAGAAAAATTTTATTGTCTCCAACCCATTATAGATCATTAAAGAACAGTACATTACTCTTATTGATTAAAATCTCAAAAAAAAAACAAATATTAATGATTCAATTATTCACTCAGATGGTATGATAGCATGAGATCAGATTAATTGACTCAAAATTATCCTCCAACAGATCAGATGGGGTCACAACCCATCTCTCAGTTTTTCAATAGATATATTTCATATTTTCCTTGTACTATATAAATATAGCTATATATTTTTTAATCAACCTATGCCATAATTGTCACCTGCATACCATTAAATAATAATATAATAATGTAAATGGATCCAAAAATACACTCAAAGTATCGTTTGGTTTGTTCTATAATCCAACCATCTCATTCCTATTTGTTGGCCCTAGAAAGGAAAAATATCCTTCTTGATGATGGTTTTTGTGTATAGAATGGGACACCCAACTATATTCATTGGATTTATTAGATTATAATTTTATCATTTATTGTAGAAACAAACAAAACATTAATATTTATTTCCTTTATGAAATGGATTTAGTAAAACTATCCAAAAAGAGTACAATAGAGAACATTTATCGCTTGAGTAGTGTCCCCTGACATGTTTATAGACAATATTCTATGTTTTTTAAGATCACTAATATAGAAAATATATGAATCATGTGTTTGAGGGAATACACATGCCGATGGATCCTAATATATACACGGGGACACCAAAACACACAATGAAGTGATAAAACATTCTCAATGAGAGATTAATAAGTATTTGGGAAGAATGAACTTATATAAATCTTTGCACGAATCCAATTGTCACAAATACTATTGAAAATTATTGATCTGCACAACATAATAAAGGAGATTATATTATTTTTAAATACTTGAATCATGATGATTATTTATATAGGAATAAACCATCTATAGTAATTAAGAATCTTCATGTAGTCCCCACGAACTATTTCTCATCGATGAATGTATATAAAATGTACCATGAATAAATTCAATGTTTTAATCCATTAATAAATTATTAAGAAAAAATTGTAACTATTCCCTGAATGGTTCATTAATCATTCACAAATACACATGTTTCATTATAAATGGATTTATACTTCAGGATACAATCTTCATTTATACATGCACTACATTCATATATTATTTATGCATCTTATAAATGATAATATAAAAACATAATATATGTGTATTTAATTTCTCATTACATATAATAACTTAATAGATTATAATTTGTTTAATTTACATGAATTAAATCCATTCATAAGTTAATATATATCCAATAATCATCAAAATTAACTAAAATCACATTGATCATTAGTAGTGAAATTAAAAAACATTTTGAATCCAACCAATTTCTTTTTGATGTTGTTTTCATAGGATAACGATGAAAAAAATTACAAAATTATTATAATTGTCCAATTGTTAAACTATGTGACTCTATGGTCTATAGTATCATTGAAATAAATATGAAATAAATATATCATTGATGATATTAAATTATATCCTATATTAAACTAGTAAAACTACTCATGATATTGAATGAATTATTTTGATCGCTATCAAACATACTCATATATCTATATGATCATTTGAACTATAATATGTATCATAAAAAATTTTATGTATCCATATATAATCATTTTTTTGGAAATTGATTGACAACACGACAAGTAGAATTTCAATCTAGTATAGTCCAACTCATCTTTTCACGGTACTTTGAAAAATAATAAAGACATTTATGATACCATCACATGTAATTCATCTAATATATTATCATAATACATCCCCCTTCCAAATATAATATAAAAACATATTTGAATTAACTGATCAAGGTCATGAGTTTTTATTAACAAATTCACTCAATGAATATATGTCTTAACTATTAATAAATGTGGAAAACATTATCTTGGTTTCACTCTAACTTATTGAATTATCAAAAACATAATCATCCACTCTTGATTATCTAAGATCTTATTTTTTTCCTCCATAAGATCAATACCAATTATTAAGGTCCTTGGTATAGGTATCTCTCCAATCTATAGTAATTATGATTTATTTTAATCATACACCCATTTGTATATTAGTCACATTAGGACATTACATGAGACATATTATTGTATGTCAATTCCTGAATTAAGTATCTTCCTGTTAACTAATGAATAATTTCACTATATATCATATCAACACCATTGTATTTAATACATGAATCTACTTAAGGTAACCATTACTTGTCATCATATCCCATTATAGTCCTTGATGATCATTGGTTCGAGAAAACTCCAAGATAAACATTAATGTGATTTTATAATTATTTAAATTAATTAATAAAAATTATATAATACATAATTGGATAATAAATGGTGATTGACTGTATATTTTGAATGAATCTATTTTTTGGATGTAATTATGAATTATTTACATTCATTACAACTATATTTACTTTCATATTATGTCTCTATTCAACCTACCAGATATAACTCTCCCACTAAAAACATTATTTAGTGTCATATATAATGATTTTGGTAATTAACAATCATATTCCTAATGTTAAACCCTTTTATCATATTAAAATTTCTTAACATCATATCACTACATTTTATTTTGTTTATTTCTATTGTCATAATAGTAACCATTATAATACTAAAATTATCTTTATAAATCGATATTTTACGATAAATGTTTTACCATAAAATTAATGTGTCATTTTAAATTATTATATATATTCATATCCAAAATAGACGTAACTTGTTGTTACATTCACATTAACATGAATAATTCTCTAAAAATATTGAAACTAGCATCTCATTGTGGTTGAATTTGACCTTTTCATTATTACATTACCATGAATGTCCTACAATATCAAGGTTATTCGCCAATATCAATTTCAAATTATAATGGATCTATATTTGTTATCATTTTTCTTCTTCATGTTCAAAAAAATATTATTAGTATCTTAGGCATTAATTTGAATATAAATATTTTCATGAGATTCAATTTAAAATTCCTTATTTTCTGATGTAATGATTATATATTTTTTGTTATAATGCTTAGAAAATTAACTTATTTTCCCCATATATTATAAATTATTTAATGATTTTTAAAATAATTAAATAAAAAATCATTCTACTTAAAATAGGGCCATAATGAGTAATGGTAAAAACATGTCACCTATTTTAAATTACATGATAAGTAATTTACCATAAAATTTAATAATTTTACCCATATCACATTTCTAATCATGTTCTATTTTATGAAGCAATCAAATGAGAATCAAAAATATAATATCAATAATTTAGATAATCAATGGATTATAATTAAAAATTATATAATAAAAGAAACAAACAATAAAAACATTATCCCATCTTGATTTCATCATCGTATTAATGGTAAAAAAGAATCTCCGCCAGTTTATGATTGATAAGTCTATTCTTAATATATTCTTATAAAATCCTGTATATTTTAATAATTTTTAATATATTATGTTTTTATGAAATTCCTATTGTAATATTAGAAATCAATTTTAAAACATCTTTACATTGACTTGAAACACCATAATACTCTTACAAAATTTTAGGTATTTAAAAAAATTCCTTCTCCAAGGGAAAATCTGACCACGTTGATCGAATTTTACTTCCTTCTTTTTCAACATCACCGCCGGTGTGAACCCCGAAAGACCACTATTCATGGTTAAAATTTTACCCTTATTCTAATGATCCATATAATATAGTACTACATCCTTGACATCCCAGGCCAATATAAAAAATACTTAACATATTTTGACCATTAAATAAGGGTTTATATAATTTCTTCTTATTGTAGTACACAATGAATTATTCCAAACATTAAAAAATTACTAAAAAATAAATTTTATACATTCTTATGGTTTAAAGGTGAACCAAGGATAAATAAATCATTTTCATATCCATTTTTATAGATCAAATGAATTGAAACATCATTTTATTTATTAATTTTAAATTGAATATCAATATTTGATTCTACAAAAAATTAAGGTATCTCTTGTTCTTAATATAGAATATTTATATATTTTTCATGTTTCCAGCACTCATAAAATCATGTAATTTTTCGTAATATAGAATCTATGGCAACCATAATTATAATATAAATCACCAATGAGTCCTTTCAAAGTTTATCATAGTCTTCCAACACCTTGTGTGGAATATTATACCCATATGATTTATTTTGAAGTGGATCATCCAATATATTTTTTCCGTATCTGGAGAATTATTCCAATTTTTTGAACCAAAATATAGAAATTTATTTATTTTAATTTTATTTTTATAGTATGGGATTCCGGGTTAAGATGGTTGATGATGCTATATTTTTAATAGATAACTTATGAGATTCACCATGTTTTATATCTTAGATCAATGAATTTTATTGAATGTGGTCCCAAAAAGTAATTTAATCTCATGCATACAATCCCATAACAAATTTATGATCCATGTTTAAGTATGAAATGGGTTTTATATGTTATTTATCTCATAATTTATATATTTTTTAAGGGAAGCATGACAATCAAAATAGTTGTAACTCATAGATAGTTGAGTTGACCACCCCATGTCCATATCAATGAAATGTATTATTTTACAATATATTCCTCTAGTATCATAATCTTATTAGGATATATTGGCTAATATAAAAACTTGAAAATTCTATAAATAGACCAAATAAGATAATTCATTGGTAAGAAGCTCTGGTATAAGCAAAAAAAAGAAATTCTAATTTCACAATCACTATATATTCTTAGATATGATAATACAAGTGAACGAAACTATAATGTAACCTACATTAATGGATTATATATGTATTGAAAATAGTTTCTTCTTAATAAGTCACACACATAGTATGTATGTGGTTATCTTTTAAATTATTTCAAATTTATCATAAATCATATAAATATTTATTTTGGAATTATAACATCTCATATAATCACTATCAATTTTTATTTAATTTTTTTAATATGAATTCTACTAATTATATATTTATTTAATCACCCATTGATTTAAAATTAATCTATTCACCCCAAAGTAATTTAAAACACTTTACAAAACCCATGATCTATATTACTCTATAAAAAATAAAATCGAAACATAATCACTTTTATAAAAATACATCATATGAATAATGTACATGGAAAATTCATGTAATTTATCAAAACAAAAATATATTGATCATCTCTATATAACTAACCCATAAAAAATAGATTGTCAATCCCTTACTTTTTAAAATACGGAACCAACCTCTAGGTTGGTGGGTAGTCTAACCCCATGTTTCAGTCCCTAGGGAGGCATTACTCAATTAAACATCTAATTCATTATAATTTTGATAATTAATGTTCCCAAATACACCCAAAATATTAAATTTAACATAATAACATCAATTACAAACTGAGGTCATGGTAGATGAAAATATCATTTTATAAATTTGTACTTTTCATATAACGCTAGATTTTATGTCATAAAATCTATTTATCACATAAATAAAGAATACAAAACATTCACAATATTAAAAGTTTAATATGTTTGAATAAATAAAGGAATAACTACAAATAAATAAATTTTATAAAATTGACAATGAGATAAATATTTCAAAAGGTACTCATAAATAATTGGTTATTATAACAATTATATAAATAATATAAATAATATTTATAATTAATGATCTAAAATATAAGAATTTTATGTCATCTTCTAATATGAAATATTTTAAATTATTATTATATGACATTTCAATTAAAAACTTGAACTTTTTAAAAAAATTATAAAAATGTTATATTTCTTTTTTTATGTATGCATATTACACAATTTAATAAAATTTACTCAATATTGATAAACCATATGATAATATGATAAATAACAGTAATTAATAATATATAAATATTAAAATTAATTAATTCATAATAAATAATAATTATAAATATTAATTATTTTATTATTTTCCTTGTTTATGTAACTTATTTTCAATTTATAAATCAAATTTACATTAATAGATAATTTTAATTAAATAATTTATATAGAGTTAATAAAGATTCAATATTATATACCTATTAGATATGATTTATTATAAATTTTGAAATCATAAAAATATTAATAGATTTAATATTATGGGAATTCTCACAATTAATTTATCAAAAAAAACTTAACAATTAAACTAATAACATTATATTATGATTTTTTTATAAAATTGAATTTTAAAAAAAATTACTCAATCCATATATATATTTTTCATTATATATAGACCTTTTTTAAAAAAATCCATTAAAAATGATTTTTAATTATAAATTAAGAATTTATTGATTTAATAAATCTTGTGAAGATAACATGATACTTTTTATATTTAATTTTGGAATTGAATATACCAATTTTATTATCTAACATTTTAAATTATTCATACTTTTATACACAATAATATTTTATTACATAAAAATAATTTTTATTAACATTACCATTAAATTTATGATAGGAAAATTTATTTCATAAATATAGTCATTGATTAAAATAAAAATGAACAATGAGCCTCTTTGTAAAGATATTATTTTTTACCATTATGTAGAATCATCTACACGATTGTAAACCTCGTTTCATTTATGTAAACCATTATATATAATGTTAATTTTTCATGAACAAAATGTATCCCTATTTTCATAATGAATCTTTGGGGGCCCTTATATTGAATGCTCTCTATCAGGGTAATATGAGATAAAGTTCACCAAAAAATGCTTTTATATATAATATCAAATGCATATTGCGGTACTAATGAACATGTTTAATTTTTATTGTATTATTCAAAAATAATTATTTGAAAATGTTGATTCCTGAAAGAAAATATCTCCAATAATACTAATGGTTTTCACTAGATTAGAATATCATCTTTAAATTCATTTGAAAATTAAAAATAGGATAACGTATACTTATAAAATCAATGTATGAAAATTATTATAAAATAAAATTGGATATTTTTATTTATAATGTTTGAAGAAACTTCCATCTAGTTCTTGGATGATACATTATATTTGAAAAAAATTACAAAATAAGAAAAAATTCTTCCAATATAAATGGGAATACATAAATCAAGGGATCTCTATATATATCAGTGGATAAAAAAATCTAAAATGATTTTTAACAATTGATCTGTGGGATTTGAATAAAAGTCATGATGAAAAAACCTATAGAAATCATATTTTGATATTAATTATCAAAAATAAAATTTATCGAATGGTTAATCTATATACCACATTGAATAGAATTTTATTTTTCATATATAAGAAAATATCAGTTCTTCGTCAAAAAAGTTGAACAAAACTATAGTCATCATGATTAATAGAATCAATCCCATGAATTATGCCCCTTCAAAGAATGCATTAAACTCATTCAATAACCAAAATAAATGAATTTAAAAAAATTATGTTGGATTAATAAATATGTAAACTGTTTGGGGATGGTGTTTTTTCTTATTGTGAATACATAGGATGCATCATGTATACAAGTATTGTATGAATATATAATACAAGAAATATTATACCTCTATAGATGTATCAAATTCATTTATTCTTCATGAATAATATTCTTGATTATATATAACCATAATTTTTAGGTATTATATATGAACATTATATAGTATCACACATTGTATATCTATATTATCTTAATGGGCATGAACCATATTCATGTTTTTTATGTGTATATTAATCACATATCACTTCAACTAGATCAAGATCTCTCTTGTGATGGACACATACATCCTAAACAAATAATTATGGGCCAATATATGTCAATTGTTTGAAAATTAATCACCAGATATCCAAAATCTAATCTTAGAGTGGAAAAATTCCACTTCAAAATAATATTAAAAATTCAAATTTTCCCATTAATACTATTTATAATCAAATATCAATATATCACAATGATATTTAAAATATATTTACACAATATATTACTAATGGATTAATCACTTCATCCAATAAAATTTTCAATTTATTTAAATATTTCTTGAATATGAATCTCTAAAATAAACATAATTTAAATTTAATTCTCACAATGACACAATATTTATTCCATTTATATTGAAGAAACATTTCTTAAATTTTTTAAAACATAAATTCATAAAATAAATAATAATGTCTTTTATAATATTATTTTACAAAAAAAGTATAAAATAAGCATCATTTAGAAAGTGAAATCCATTTTTCATTGAATTTATGAAATAAATATGTCATTCTGTCAGATATTAATCTAACATTAATCATTAATAAATTATTTTCATGTTTCATAATTAAATATTCTTGAATTTAAATTAAAATATGTGAGAAAAATATAAAATACAGTCACATTCAATGAAATTAAATTTAGACGAAAATGAGAGTTCATATATAAATAAGTGTTGTGAGACCACTATATATGATATTGTCTTTATATAAAGCAACCCATGTTTAAAAAATATAGATACACCAGATATGGTGATTGTTGCATGTTGTAATTGGTTTTTGGAAAATAAAACTAGCATGAATGTATGAGTGTTTACTTATAAAGATTTCATGTTTGAAAATGGTTTAAAAAAGTCATGGTTCCATCCATGGAGTTATTATTTCACGAATCGAAATGGTAAAATCCATTAAGAAATTTCTTATCACAGTATATGATTAAACATTTTAGATATATCCAATTGATGTCATGAAATTTATTTCATAAAGTGTATTTGGTCAATAAATAATATATTATATAACAAAATGTTTTTAAATAACCAAATAAGGATTCTATGGTTTGATCATTTCAATGATCCATGCACTGATTGAATATATAATCTATGAGTTATAACATACTATTTGATATTGTAATCAAAAATAATTCCATCAAGAAAATGGGAGATTATTATATATTCATGAGGGACTAAGGGAGTGTCTTAATATATCTATTCTTTAATGGAGATGGAATTCAGCCTATCAATAATATAAAAATCCATTGTTTGTAAAGTTATTATAAATTTGAAAACTGGATGGAAACATGTTTGGAGTAGGTGAGGTTCCTAGGTATGTGATGTACCTCTAAGAAGAGTGGTTGAATCAGTGATACTATTTATTTAGTTTACATTAATCTAAAATAATTTTTTGTTAATAGTCAATGTACTAAGTGATTTGTGATGTCATGACCTTATTCATTACATAATATAGCATAATGTTAATGATTCGCATTGAGGATCTTTTCAGTTTTATAGTTTTAGAGAAATATGACATTACTATTACATAACAACTAGAATATTTCATATAGACACTACAACATAGTATCCATTTTTTCATAAAAATCACTTTAAATAAAACACGTCCAGTCCCATGTTTTAGACAACATGATATTTCCTTGATCTGATCCTTGACCCTATTCATATTTAAGTCATGTGGAAATCATTTAAAAAACATTGGAGGAGGATAAAAAGATCAGTAAGGGTTATAAAATAAAGAAAAGAAACATATGTCCACAGAAACATAATCTTTTTAATATACCTCATAATGGCATAAAATTTATGAATAACACATAGAAATAATAAATTGTAAAGGTAACGTGTGGAATCAATAGCATACATACATTGTATCTATCCCTGATACATAGGAAGTTACATTTGAAAACCCCACCAAAGTATATTACCTAAATCTTGTAGGAGAAACATTAATTTTTACCTATGTCACATTAACAAATCCATTGGACATCTATCTCAGGATCACCCTCTCAGGTTTTATCATTGAACCACCCGTATATGTAAACAATTCCCATGTACCATAACATAATCCTAACTCATAAAACAAATATAGAGGAAAGATAACATTTCCACATTTGAGTCACAATATATCATTTAAATATATTTATATAACAAATCTGTTACCAAAAACATTTTCAATACCAATATAAGTAAAATAGTATATGGTATTTATTTTTTTCTTTTAAAAAAATTATGATTTGTTATGGAAGCCATAGGTCAAAAAATACATGTGGCGGCAGCAATGGTCATTATCACCGATTACATCAAATGAAACATTCTTTTATTAGTAAAAAAACTTGTAGAAATAGATTTTCTTTGAATAAAATGAACAATCAATGGTTTTTATACACATTATAATGGAATGTCTCGTATATAACAAAATATTCTTCAATTAATGAAGATTGAGATGAAAGCCCATACCTCGTGTCTAACTAGACTCGTTCCTTTATTAATATCCTAAATAATAATCTAAAGTTATTTTCTAATTTCTTAAGAACCTTTTTCACGTTTATTATTCATTTTATATCTCTTATTGACTAGTAATAAATGTTATGTAATCATTTCAGTTAATAATTATCGTTTTGCCGATATTTGGTACTTGACTCGGAAATGAACAACTTATAATTTCTAGTTGTCTATGTGGTCAAAATTCCATTATATCCAGAATTATAATCATCATTTAGATATCTTATATATCATATATATCTAGTATATATTTATATACTTATAATAGAATGTATCATTTGGAGATATGAAATGAAATTCACCGTTCATTGAGACTGTAAGTTGTACGTACAAATGAACACTACTTTCATTTTGATTTCATATTTAATAAAATGAAAAATTAATAATAAATAGGTATATTATAATTAAAGTATAATATCATATATAATTCCATTAATACGATTGTCCATACGTTCAATATATGGCATGAACGAGTCATATCACTTTGAGTGGGCAGTAGTCTGCACTTCCTCAAATGGAATTATTGTATTTACCTAGTATTGAAACCATAAAATTATTAGATAAATGAAAAATATAGAATAATAAAAACAATATAAATATAATATATATCATATATAAATATAGTTGCATATTAATTACAACCATAAGTGGTGGTAGGAAAACATTTAACAATAATCGTTTCGTGAGGCAGTAGTTCACCTTTCACAGAAATAGTATGTTCTTCTACCCATTAGATGGAGGTGGGTGTAAGTTTAGTTTGAATACTTATCATAAAATCAACCGATGTTATTGAGGATACTCATGTTGTTATAAAATAATAGAATAAAAAGTGTTAAGGGTTTGGAAATGTAAAATAAAAAACAAAATTTAAGATAAGATGGTACCTTTATATTGGGTACCTCCAGTTGGTTTGAACCAAAAACATTTCTTGAAGTTCTTTATGAATAAGGTAAGGCATCTATGAGGAATAGAGGGATATTGAGAGATTATATTGATAGAGTTTGTATGAGCCATGGGGCTTGAGAGCTATGAGTTATTGGTTATTGGTGATGTGTTTTTATTAGGGGAGAGGGGCTTTTTAAGAGATATTGAAAATATTATTTTATTATATATTGATTCTCCGTATCTAATGGTCCCAAACAAATTATACTCCATGATAAGATTAATCTAGATATAAATAAAATCATCCAATAATAATTGGACTTTACTAGATATTGTGTTAATCTTTATAATCATATTTATTTAAATCAATCATTAATGAGGTAAACATTGCATCATTATTGTGTCATAAATAAAATTCTTTATATGATGTCTAAAAATTATAAAGAAAACATGATTATATATGAAATAATTTTATCTTTCAAATGAATATTTATAGTTGAAAATATAACTTATATAACCACATATAAATATTGATTTACTAAAATATATATGTGTGTGTGATTTGTTTCATTGATTTAAATTAATTAGTATAAAGTGTCATTATAACTCTTAAGTGGCTTCATGGGGTCCCAAAATTGAAAAATGGTTCTCATGGTCAGAAATCAATCAAAAAGTTTTAGTGGGACAATGTTAGGAAAATTAAATATTATTATAATATAAATTTAGCGTGAATTACCCTATTTACCATTAACTAGGGTAAATAAAATCAAAAGCTACTATTCACCAAATATTATTTTATTCTTTGCGAACAACATTTAACATACTAATAACAACCGTGTATGTCTGATTTTTAAAATTAAATTCGTGGTAGCAGTAAAAATTCATTTAAATGCAAATTTCGGTTTTTTAAATACTACTTAGTGTTTTCACTATTCATCAAAAAATTATGGTTTTAAGAAAAAAACCAATAATTCAACATAACTAATATTTGTTATTCCGAATTCAAAAATAATTTTAATTTTATCACATTAAAAAAATACGATTTTTCTTTAATTAATTTAAAATTAAATTCCATTTTCAAAACAAAAAAAAGTGTTTTAAATAAATAATAACTGTCAAATGATTGAAACTTTTTTATGTTCAATTTCAATGTCAAATTACATCCAATTACCAAAATTGTGTTAAATGATAAAAATATAATATAATTACACATTAAAAAAATTATAAAGTAAATATTGCGATATAAATAAACTAGACTAAAAGGCAGTTTTGAATTTAAATGTAGTATTTTTAACTATTAATTACAAAATGAATTTTATAAGAAAAATACCAAAAAATTTCCCAAAGTAAATTTTGATCTTCCAATTAAAAAGAGGAATGTTATTTTTTCAAATATAATATATAAAAGTGAAAAAATTTGATTTAAAAACGTTTCACCTTCCAATGGAGATAAATCTACCAATTAACAAATATTAGACTATTTTTTCATAAAACTAGATTCATTCACAATTTAAGCCTCTAACATTTATTGGATTAATGTAAAAAATTTAAAAAACATGTATTATCATATTTTTGTTATTTCTATTCATTTATGTTAATACATAAACTAGGTGTTAACTACCATTTAAAATAATTTTATATAATTATTTTTCAGAATGACTCAGCATTGTGTGAATCATAATATTTCCATGAAAACCGTTTTTGCATATCGGGTACTCCATCAAACATCGAAACACCTTTATATTAAAAAAAATATTTAATTCAAAAAATTTAATAACTATTAAAATGTATTATTCATTTTTTACATTGGATGTTACATCCTTTCCCCCTTTTGGAAATTGTGTCCTCGCAATTTTATCCCATTATCAAATAAATGGGATAAATATGGTGGTAAAGACACTATATATGTAACTGATCCAACATTATCTAGGATTTAATAACGTCCAATTAACCTCCAAATCAACATTCCCTTCTTAAGAAAATGCATCACACATTTGCATGGAGAAACATTGAGAAATTCATGATCACCTACCTCTAAAGAAATATCATTCCTATGGATATCTGTAAAACATTTCTGCAAATTCTGATATATTCTCATGTTCTTAAGAATCTAATTAAAATTTTCTACAATATTATCAACCAATTCTGGTCCCATCAGTTTGCTTTCACCTACTTCATCCCAAAAAGCAATATTTCAACACTTCCTCCCATCTAATGACTCAAATAGAGCCATATATATACTTTAATAAAACGTTTATTATAAGAAAATTGAACCAAAGTAATATATTGGTCCTAACATCCTGGGTAATCCAATGAACAATCACATATCATATCTTAAATTGTTTGAATTGTTCATTCTTACTACCCATTTGATTGAGGTTGAAAAGTTGTACAAAAATTAAATTCACTACCCTACAAATTCTAAATTCATTTCCTAATGATTGAAGTAAAATGGGGATCACTATTAGATACAATGGAGAGGGGAAGTCCATGAAACATGACTACATTTTTTACATATAACCAAGCATGTTGATCCACAGAAAATGAATCTTTAATATGGAGGAAATGAGCTGATTGAGTCAATCAATAAACAATATCCCAGATTAGATTATTACCTCACGATGACTTTGGTAATCCCCCTATAAAGACCATGGATATATTTTTTCATTTCCACTCTGGCATTGGTAAATGCTGAAGCATCCCTTTTAGTAAATATTTCTCTACTTTAACCTTTTGAAAAGTCAAACACTTCATAGTAAAGTCAGTAATATCTTTTTTGATTTCATCCCACCAATAATAGCCATGAAGATCTATGTACATCTTAGTACACTAGGGGGAACAAAAAACAAAGAACTATGAGTTTCAGATAACAAATCATTCATCAATTGTGAATCACTAGGAACACATAATCTCTTTCTAAATCTCAAAATACAATCATTATCAATGTTAAAATCATGAAACATGACCTTCTAAACCAACTCTATATTTTTCTTCCACTCGCTATCTCCTTTCGATGCTTACTTAATTTTTTATGAATGATATTATTTCACTGACACTTGAAACAACACAGTAGCATTTATTTCACCAACAACGTCTTTCAAAAATTCCATCAAATCAAAAACATAAGGATCTCATTCCTAAGGTAGCATGGTTAATGAAGCATTAATTTTTCAACTCAAATCATCATCCGTATTATTTTTATTTCCTGTATGATAATGAATTGAGCAATCAAAATCCTTGATTAATTCTAGTCATCTCATTTGTCTCATGTTCAATTCTTTATAAGTGAATATTTACTTAAAACTTTTATGATAAAAATATATTTCACACTTTACTTCATAGAAATTTTTCATCCAAATTTTTAAAGTTGAGAACAACAACAAAACATTTCAAAACATCTGTAGGGTAATTTTACTCATGAAGCTTCAACTAATGTGATGCATAAGAAATTATCTGATCATTCTGCATTAGGAAACTAGAAATTATATTCAATGATGCGTCACTATAGATAAAAACTCACTATTTCTAGAAGGAAGTTCCAAAATAGAAGCCTTCAAAAATCATCTATTCAATTCCATAAAACAATCTTCTCGTTATTTTTACCAAATTAACTTCACACCTCTTTGAGATAACATAGTCAGTGGTCTAGGTAAATGTGCATAATTTTCAACAAACCTCTAGTAATAAATCTCAAAACCACAAAAACTAGACATCTCAGTTCTATTTGTGGGTCTTGGCCATTTTTAACAACTTTTGTTTTATCAGAATCAACAGTGATTCCATTATTTTTGTCAATGTGACCAAGGAATGAATTTTTTTTTTGTAACCAAAACTCACACTTACAGAATTTACCTTATATTTTATTCCCATTTATGGATTGTAAGGCATCCTTTAAATGACTTTAATGGTCCTCAGTATGTTTAGTGGAAACCAAAATATCATCAATGAACACAGACGCAAACTTATCTGAGAAACCATTTCTGCTCTGCAGTCAATATTACCATGATAAACTGAAAGCCAATGTATACCCAAAATAACAGCAAACTCTACTACCGGCCAAACAATAATTATTTTAGGTATATTTATTCTGTAAAAAAGGAAAAAAGGTTAATATAATTTCTTTTTCTCCCATCATTTCCACATGGTGTTTCTACCATAAGTTCTGGATTCATATCTTGAGATGAAAATCCTAATTTACTAGAAAACCTCTCAAAACTGAAATAATGTGCAGACCATGAATCAGCAACGCATTACAATTATCTAAACAAAGAAAATGTTTAACTGATGCTACATTATTCGATGTACCGACATATGATAAAGTAGTTTCATTGAATTTCACCACCCCTTTCTGCTTATAGTCAACCTTCTTTCCCTCAGTTGAGTTATTCATTTGACACTAATTTTCAAAATGAACAATTTAATTGCACTTAAAATATTTTACTAATTATAAATAATATTTTTTCTTTACCGTTACCCATATAAATTTCAGTGTAATTATCATCCTTATGTCCCATTTTACCATATCGGTAGCACTTACTAGAATTAAAAGAGATTCCCAAACATTCCTTTTGTGAAACATTTCACAAACTGTAATCTTAAGTTTACTACCATATGACTTTTTTGAATACTTATTCAATTTTATCTTCCACCTATACATCTTATTCTGTTGTTTGTCAAAAAACTCATGATCATCGGCAAAATACATTTCCATCATTCTCGGCACATCGAATAGTTTTTTCATAACATTTTGACACACAAGATTCTAAATCCCTTTGATAAATTGTATTTAATCCTTGGTAATAATGATTTATTTTACTCTCAAGATATTGTATGACATTATGATCATACCTTGCATATTGATTGAATTTTCCTTAATAAGAAGCCACTGAGTCATCATCCTGCCTCAAATCTTGGAATTTGTTTTCCATCCAAAGATGAACCACCTTAGAATAATATTTTTCAAGATACATTCCATTGAATTCATCCCAATCAAGAGCATAAATATCTTCGATATCCTTAATATTTCTCACTATTTACCACAACTGATCACATTTACCTTCCAAATAGTAAACAAAAAGACTAATCTTTTAATGTTCTGAACACCCCATGAAATCAAATATCATTTCTAGTGGTTTAATCCACACTTTTTGTAGCAAACGGTCAGATGATACTCTAATTTATGGGGATTGCTACCTCATTAAATGATCCATTACTGACATATTCCTCTATGGTCGATGTGTCTAACCTAGTGCATGGATACCACCACAATTTATAGCCTGAGTCAATTGTACCATCACTACAAAAAACTATTCAGTTCTGATTCTGAACATCTCTTGTTTCTGATTTGGAAGGTGGTATTCCTCCAGATTTAGTCCCATCATTGAATCCATGTTTCCTTGGTAGAAATCCATTTTGAAAACAAAAATATCTTAGGCGACACAATATAGTAATATGATAATAATATATCATTATTATCTTCCAATAAATTAATAATAACTTATGGATATTAAATTAACAATATCATATCCTGTAAAATTGTCTAAAATGATCTCTAATACCAACTATCAGGACCCCATCCTTAAACATTACCTAATCTTAAATTATTTCAAGAATTCACATTGAGGGTATTTTCATTTTTAGAGTTTTAGATAGTTAGACTATAACTATTAAATAACAACTACAATATTAAATGTAGAAACTACTATACATAATCAATTTTTTCTTAAAAAACTCTTAAAAATATTCAAGTCTAGTTCTATGTTTTAGAAAGCATGATTTTTCTATGATCCCATCATTTACCCAATTCATCTTTAAGTGCTGTGTAAAACATTTCAAAAACATGGGATGAGCATAAAAATATTAGTAAGGGTTATAAAATAAGGAAAGGAAACAATATTCTATAGAAATAGTAGATTTTTAATATATTTCTTGAAATGATATGATTTATGAATAACACATAGAAATACTCATCACAATATATTTCTTAAATCTCTTAGGGGAAACATTATTTTTTTCCTCCATTACGTTACCAATTCCATTGAAGAGCTTTCATGGGATCACCAGCCCAATGATTATCACAGGACCACCCATATTTGTAAACAATGCCATAAAACCATAAAATAATCATAACACATAAAACAAACATAAAGGAAGGATAATAGTTCCACATTTCAATCAAAACATACCATTTAAATACATTGACATAAAAAATCCATTAAAAAAACGAATTTCAATACCAAAATATGTAAAAGAGTATATGGTGTTAATATTCCTTTTAAAAACATTATTGCATGTTAAGGATTACATAGATCAAATAATACTCATTGTGGTGGAAAGGGTCATTTTCACCACCTACGTTAAAAAAATTCTTTGATTTCGTTTAGTAAAACGCATCATAGAAAAATATTATCTTTGAATGAAATGAAAAATCAAAGGTATTTATGCACCTTATCAAAGAATTTTGTGTGTAAAACAAAATATTCCACATTGAATGAATATTTAGACGAACACCCTTACCTCGTGTCCGACTTGACCTGTTCTTTAATTAATCTTTAGAATAAAAAATTAAATTAAATTTATAATTTCCTAAAAAAAATCATGTTTATTATTTCTTTTATATCACTTATAACGTAGTTATAAACACTTGTTAATCATTTACGATCATAATGGTCATTTTTTCCTTATTTGGTACTTGACATAAAAATGAACTCCTTATAATTAGAAGTTTTCCTAGTGGTCAAAATTCCATTATCTCCAAAATGATATTCAGGATGTATATATCATATATATCATATATATCTAGTATATATATTTATTTGTATAGTACATAACATAAGGAGATAAGAAATGAAATGGTCGTTTCTTGTAGATGGTAAGCCATATGTACGTATGAATGATACTTTTTTATATTTCATATTTAATTGAATTAAATCATAATGATAAAAAGGTATATTATATATCACGTATAATATAATAATTATTTTCATTAACTTAATCATTTATATGTTCCACATATGTCATGAAAGAGTCATACCACTTTGAGGGGTGGTAGTCCACATTTCCTCAAATAAAATTTTTGTATTTACACACTATGGTAATCATAAATGTATTTAATTAATGAAAAATATAGAAGCATATAAATAATATAAATATAATATATATCACATATAAATATAGTTCCATCTTAATGGACATCATAAGAGTTGGTAGGAAAATATTGAACAATCATTTTTTCGTGAGGCAGTAGCTCGCTGTCGACAGAAACATTATGTTCTTTTATCCTTTAGATGATGGTTTGTGTTAGTGTAGATCGAAGCATTATCATAAAAAACCTAGTATATTCAGGATAATATCTTTTTGATAAAATAAATAAATACAAATTGTTTAGGGGTTCGGTAATTAAAATAAAAAATTATTTTAAGAGAACATGGTACCATTAAATCGGGTAACTCCCTTTCATTTGAACACAAAGGATTTTTAAAGTGCCTTATGCCTACGGTAATGATTCTAGGAGGAATATAGGGATATTTTGAGATTATTTGGACATATGTAGGACAATCCATTGAGCTATAGAGGTGTGAGTAATGGGTTATATGTGATTGTTTTTAATAAGGGGGAGGAGGGGCTCTTTAAAAGATGATTGAAAATATTATTTTATTAAAAAATGACTATCAGTATCCAATGGTACTAAACACATTAATGATAAATATACGATGAATTATATTCGAAATAAAATCACCCAATAAAATTTGATAGGTTTTGGATATTGTTTTAATCTTTATAATCATATTTATTTATATAATTCATTAACGAGGTCAACATTGCATCATTATTCTGTCATAATTAATTTTATTTATTTGATATCCTAAAACTTTAGAAAAAATTCCATGATGTAAAAAATCATTTTATCTTTCAAATTAATAATAATATTATAGTAGGTAAATTATATAACCCCATGTAATAATTTATTTACTAAATGATATATGTTTATGTTATTTTTGTCTTTGCATTTAATTAATTCATATAAAGTGTCATTATGACTCTTAATTGGCTCCACGAGGTCCCAAAATAGACCCAAGGATACCCATGGTAGGAATGGTATCAACCAATAAGATTAGGACACATATTAGTGTAATTTAATATTATTATAATATTACTTTTTCCTGGAATTACCTTATTTACCTTCAACTGCGGTAAACAAAAGTCAAATGTTACTACTCACCAAAAAATATTTTTATCTTATCGAACCATATTCTATTCACTAATAAAAAAACAATTTTATTGTATTATCAATATTCAATTTAGAAAAGTGGTAACATTTCATTAATATGAAAATGTCGGATTTTTTTCTACTACTCAGCGGGTTCGATATTCATAAAAAATTGAAGGATTTCAGAATAATTCCCAAAACTCACCATTAGATATATTTGATATTAAAAATTTAAAATAGTTATATATATTACCAAATTAAAAAAATTTATGTTTCATTAATTAATTTAAAATTAATTCTCATTGTCAACACAAAAAGCGTGTTTCTCAGAAATAAAAACCATCAAAATATTTACACATGTGAATGTCCAATTTCAAAGTAAAATTACATACAATGACCAAAATTAGATTAAATGGTAAAAATATAATATAATTAAACTTTAAAAAAAATTAATAATATAACTTATCCATATGAATATATTTGATTAAAAGGTAGTTTTGAATTAAAATACAATATTTTTAACTATTCATTAAAAATATATTTTATCAGAAAAATAACAACAATATTCCCAAAGTAAATTTTTATATTTCAATTATAATGAATAAATTTATTTTGACAAATAAAATATATAAAAATGAAAAAAAAGAGATTTAATAATGATTCTCCAGCAAAAGGTGTTAAGTCGACCTTTAAAAGAATATTTTACTTTTTGTGCTTAAAATTAGATTCAGTCACATTTAAGACTCTAAAATTTATTGGATAAATGTAAAAACATTTAACAAACTTGTATAATTATATTGTAGTTAGTTATATTAATTCTGACCAATACAATGACTAGGTGTTAACTAACATCTAAAATAATATTATATTATTATTTTTCGGTATGACTCAGCAATGTGTGCAACCAATGATTTCAATGAAACCCATTGTTGTGTATCAGGTACGACATCAAACATAACATCCCCTTTAATGTAAAATTAATATTAAATTCACAAATATTAATAAATATGAAAATTTATTATTCTTTATTTAGATGGGATGTTACATGAAGTTCTTTAGTATTTGTTGTACCTCTATGAAGGGGGGTTGATTCAGTGGTACTAATTTTGAATTTCTGTTTAATTGATATTATTCTTTGCAACATGGTAAAGTATCAATCCTAGAAAAATGATTTTCTCACCATTACCTGTACAAAATAATAATGAATATAATATCATGGCATAAAATAATTTTACATGGATCTCCCACAATGTGGGAGAAAACATATTTAATAGTATAGGTCATGTATGAAATAGACTTTCCTCTAAATTCAATCAATTAAAAAACCTTAACCCAAAAGACACTAAAAAATTGGCCCAGACCGATGATTCCCAGTGAAAAAATCACACCACTCTATATGCCAGAGGCTACCAACTGGTAGTGAGGGAGTTATGGTGGTACGATGGGGAGAAAATAACCTCATGATCAAAGTAACATGTTAGTATAAGAGATAAATAAATAAAACAACCAAAACTCAGAAGCATTATACAAAAAATATATAGTACAATGAATAAATATATAATAACTAATGAAATAATAATTTGAAAACACTAAATATAAAAGTATACATGGATTTCGTTATGTGACTACATCGCCTATAATAAGAAACATATGATAGGTTTTTATGACACAATACATGAACCAAAAATGAAAAAATGCTCGAGGGTGATCTCTATGATATTACTTAGTTTTAGAATACTTTTATGATCCTAGGATATCATGCACAAATTAAAAATTCAATCACTATCCATATCCTTAACATGCAAGCATGGTTTCTTTTTCTTTAACCCATTGTAATGAATTACGAAATAAGGTGGTAGATATACATAGTAGGATGCCACAAATGGGGTTTAAATATAATTATTTATTTAATAAAAAACAAATCGGTGTGCATTTATGATAGATAAATTTGTTAATAAACTGATGTTAATAAGATGGGCAGGATTCATAGGTACACTTTGTAGTCCATACATAATTCATCCTATGAAAGAAAATTTAAAACAATGGCATCCTATTTTCATATAATGTCTGTTAAAAGACACACACACACACCTAGACATATATATATATAGATAAATGTATATATAGACCTAAATGGTCTATCATCAGGGTCGAACACAAGCATGGACCCTACCTAAGAAAGTTCTTTCGCAAGGGGGACATTCCATTTGATATGAAAAACACAAATTATTTATATCATTAATCAAGAGGTGTTAAGGTTCATAATAAAAAGGCATACTGGACCCATAAATGGAAATTTTTAATGAGTAATCAAATTTAACGCCCAAGGATCACTATAATTACTCATCACTATAAGAGTCTTTCCATGTTGGTCTATAAAGAAGAATCCCAAGTATCATACTCAGTATAGTTTAATGTAATAATACATTGATCACATCACATTTATAATATAGATGGGACTATGTTACAATCATTTCCAGGTGTAACTATCATTCCCTATGAGCTCATCCATGTTAACTCCCTTAGAGAGAGGACATCACTCTTGGGTAGGGAAAACATCCACATGGTGGTCCCATCCAAGGAATCCCTCAAGGATCCACAAATGAGTACTAGCATAATATAAATAAATTATCCTATTTTCCTGTCCATGGAAATATGTAATGAGGAAACTCTAGTATCACTATGGTAGATACCATTTCTATGATTATATGATCCTGTCCATGGGGTTCTAAAAAAAGAATAACAAGTATCACTCAGGGGGTATTACAATTTATTTGATCCTCGAAAATTATGTATTATATATGGTCGTGTACATGATCATTCCATTTATTACATTAAATAAAAAATAATAATTATTTTAATGTTATTAAACATTCCATTACATATCTCAATATAATATAATTACATAGTTCGTACCATAATAATTCCATTATCATAAACCAGTTATAATAAATAAATTGGGGTATGTAAACAATCACTAAATATCATAAGAAACATATAATTAAATAGGGACACACACATTTATCACTCAATTATAGAATAATGAATTTCATATATAAAATCAACTAAATAAATTACTCAATCAAAATTTTAGAAGACAACGCACCTCAATTGGTGATTTTATATGAAAAAAATTTCTTCATAAATATTAATCTTAAGAAAAAAACCCTTGATGGGTGGACTATGTTGATTTAAGAAAACTGAAACAATTAAATTTAATGTATATATTTATTTATTTCCTTGAATTAGGGTATACATCATGATTTTCACATATTTAGAGGTCTGACATGGAACTACCAAAGTGAAAGACAATAGCAAAAATAATTCTATGAATATCCCTTGAAAAAAAGTTATAGACCACATATTTTATTATTTGAAATTTCCAGTCATCCAATAAAAGGGTTTCGACCAGGATGGGTCAAGAGAAATAGATTATAGAGAGAAACTCCCTAAAAATAAATCCAATTAGCTCAAACAAATATTGCACATTAGATGTTATGATAAATAAAGTGTGGCTAGATGTGGTGTCATATAATCACAGAGGGATATCCAATGCACTTGGAAGAACATGAAATAAATAAAGGATGATGAATATTGTCAAACTCATGACTTTTTTTATTCATTTTTCATTTATCTTACATTCCTTATTTGTTTTGGGGGTTTACCACTCATTTTGGTGAAAATGGTGGGTTTTGAAAATTTGGGCCAAACCGTGATCCCAATTTGAGATTTAAAAACAAATTTCGTTTCTTCTATAACTCCTTAAGTTTTTACCAATTTTATAACCATTCTACTTCCCTATTGGCATACCCTGATATATTAAAATTACTATATCCCTTTAGACCACATTGAATCCAAAAATCATGATGGATTGTGGGTTTTGATTAATGTAATGGGCCTGCCCATATGCCCATTTCCTTCTTTAAATATTTTTTTTAAATACTCAATATCTCATTCATTGTTTACTAGTTTTTGGTGATTCGGCCTCCCACTCGAGTAAAAACACCTCAGGATCACCCCAATTAGTGATGTTGCATTTTTGGAGTTCATATACCCCATGTATTAGGGATATCTTTCACAATCATTCTCAAATCGACCAGATTTGATGAGGTAAAATGATTCTTTCATAACTACATCAATTTACAGTTTTTTTTCCCAAATTTGGCACCCACTTGACCTAATATAAATCCTTCAATCCTACATACCAGTTTATGGTACTTCATGTTCAAATATTGGTGGATTGTGATAGATTTTTTCAATATATTTCAAGTAAGGGAATTCCTTCTTTGTTCCTTCCATCCTATTTTAGTTTTATTTCCACTTTCTTTAAGTTCCTCATGTCCAGAAGTTGGGATTCGATCCTAAGGATTGATTTGGTATCTTTCAGGTCAATTTGTGGTGGCCTAGGTCTGTATTTATATTCCTTGTGGTGCGGCAGTGGTGCGCTTAAGGTTTCACACCATGTTTTGAGTGGTTTGACTCCAAAGGTAGGAGATTCCATGTATAGCCATTTTATGATGAGTTAGATTGCTTGGTTTATTAATTTATCATGTTTATAATCTATTTTTTGTGCTTTGAAAACTGTTTTTGATGGATTTGGTTAAACATTTAATTTGTTAGTAGCATTTTAGCAAGAAATTGGGTACTTTTCATCTGTGAGTCTTGGGATAATGTTTGGGTTTAGTTTATAACATATTATATTGATTTATTAATCTTGAATGGGGATGAAAATTATGGTTTGTTAATTCCTTATTGTCATGTGGGCCTTGAAATAATGTTTTTGAATGAGATTAAGGTGTACAACCGTGTTGTACTTCTTGAAGGTGATTTGTGAAAACGTTTGTTATTCATGTGAATCTTTGTGGTATTATTTGATGAATTTTTATAACACTTGGGGTTGGTTTAATAATTTTTTTAGGGATAAAATTCTATTTTGGATTGGTATGGGTATGTTTTTTGGTCTGGAATGATGTTTTTGAAATGGGTTTAGTGTAGAAACAATGGTTATACCTCATGGGTTTGTTTTATAAAATTGAAAATGTTTTATTTGGTTAGAAAAATTTGGAAAAATTTGTGTATATACTGTTAGGGTTAGTGTGTTCACCTAATGTGGGGTTTTTAATGGTAAAGTAGTGATTTGAGATGTCAAACATTTATTTGAATGTTTTCTAAATTGCTGAAATGTTTTACTAAATTGTGTTTTTTTGTGAAAAACACGGGTGTGGGATGTTTATTGTTAGTTTGTTGATAAAATGAAATTTAAAGGTGAGAAGGGTATTATGTGACATGTGTGTGGGTTGTTATGTGAGTTGAATATCTTTTAATAGTTTTATAAAACATTTTAGTTGATTTTTGGAAGTGTTAGAGAAATGTGAAAAGTGTTGTGGGCAACTTTGGTGTGAGTATGATTTCAAATCACATTTGAATGAAAAAGTGGATTTTGTGACTTGTGTGAGGTACGTGTGGGCTATTTAATGAATTTCTGATTTGGAAGTGATATTTTCATGTGAAAATTATATTTCATTCCTTGTGGAACTTGTTTGAGCACAGGAGGGAAGCTTGGGTATCTAGGTGGGTGGACATGTACTAGTATGCTAGTGATCCCATGGGGTTTGGCCTCAGTTTTACCTAGTTAGATTGACGCTTACAACTCTAACTAAACTATGATGATGATTATTATTGGGTACCAATAGGTTATGGGTATGTTCTATAGTAGTGTCTAATGTATGAGAATGGATATTAGTGACTATTACGTTCACCGAGATACGAGGTACTTAGGACCCACAACGAGCTAGGGCCTTGGGGTTATTTATCATTACTTTTTCTCAATAGATTCTTTGTACATACCATGGATATACTGTATTTTAGGCTGGGAAATTCAATAGCTTTGGTATTTATACTAGAATTTTTGGTCCTTTAAAATTTTCCCATGTGAAAACTGTTTTCATTTATTATTGCATCCTTTAGAAAATTGTAACAAGCATTTCTTATTTACAAAACTTGAAATTATTTTTGTCTGAAATGTTTATCACATGGAATCTCTTAGTGGTGTTATCCTACTTGGATTTATCTCAAACCCAACATACACATTTTGGTGTGAGGAGACTTTCTTTTTGCTGTCACAGTTTTGGGTACTAGTTTTATGCCTTTGGTTTGGGGTTTTAGCGGTCCATCGTGATGCAGTGTCATGGAGATGGCTTGAGGGCGGTGCCTCTTTCCACATAGAGGTTCTTGGGCTATCATTTCGTGGGTCTTTACCTTTGTAATGGTCTTCAAATATCATTTATAATTGTGTAATTCAGTTCTGAATTTTAGTAAAAGATGTTTTGGTTTGAAAAATCCTGATTTCATTTCTTGGATTCATTGTTGTTTGAAGTATAAAACTCCGGTAAAGAATTCCTATTTTTTAGTTTTTGATACCCGGGCACATTTTCCAGCCTGCAGGGATCATGAATGCCCTTTGGGACATGCCACAGGTCGGGTCGGGTGCCAGTTTTGGCGACGACCAGATTCAGTTTGTGAAAAAATGTTATCAGAGGAGGTTCGCTCTATTGGAGTCATGTTATTTGGTAAATAGTCCGGATAGTCTGGAGTTAATATTTTCGGGACATTAAATTCCGGTTATGGGTAGTGTTCTTGATCACCACACCCCATGATGGGATTCAAGTCGCAAGGAGAAGTCATGATTTAGCTATGAGTTTTGGTTTTCTTGGTCTGATGATGATTAGGGGAAATTAAAAGAGAGTTGGGTTAATAGTCTCAGTGAGCTCGCATGGTCTGGAAAGCCATGTGGAGCCGGGGATATTTCCTAAAACACTCTATATGATGGTGAAGTGATTGGAATGTGGCTGTCATCCATATGTCCAAGTCACCCAATGAAACTAGTTTCATCTCGTATTGTTTTGTGCTTTAGTGTTGAAATCATGGAACATTGGTTTTAAAGAGACATGGTTTTAAGAAGGGTAATGTTTTTTTAAAATTATTTTCAAATAAAGAGGTAATGGTTTTATTTATGAAATGGTGGAACTGAATTTTCAGAATTGTTTTGAAATGGAAAATTGTGTGCGTACACCTCTTTTAAAAGGCAGAACCATATTAATGTTTGTTTTCAATAGTGGTTCCAATATTGTTTTCTAACCAATTAATGGGTGTTTTAATGGGATTAAATGTTTTGAAATTGATTTGAACAACTTGAAAGTGAGTTCTTTTCTAAATTGTTGTGTCCTTATGGAATGTTTTGTATGATGTGAATTGGGATTTTGATCTCATTGTTAGAAGTTTTGAGAAAAAGATTGGGTTGGTTGACTGTTTTGTTTTTGAAAAGAGGAAAGAATTTTTGTTTTATCCTTTGGTATTTCCACGAGCAAACAAATGCATGGAGTTATATGGGATGATGGACGGTATATGGAATGAGTAGATTAGTGTCAGGACGATTGTGAGGAGTGTTCCCAGTGTGGCATAGAAACATGAATGTGTGAGGCCAATGGGGTACCATTGGTTGATGCACTAACCGCTGAACCGTTGGTTTTCAAAGAAATGTTTTTAATGAAAACATGATGTCTTCATGAATTGTTTGGGATGGTGTATATTGTGTGTTTTTTGGAAAAATGATGATGATATTGGATGTTTTGAGTCTAAGAACGCCTCATGTTCAATCCACGTTTTGGGTTTGTGTTTGGTCGGTAAACTGGGTAGAAGGGCCATTTAGTAGTCTCCAATGAGATATGTTTTGGGAAACATTTAAGGTGGTTGCATTAATGTGTTCAGATCCGTTTTGTGTTGTGTTTTTACCAATGGACCAGCTTTTTTGGGTCATTGGGATGTCCCGTTGGATAAGGTATGCCCCTATTTAGGTTTTGTGAACAACTGGAGTGAAACTCGAATTGTTTCGTAGTTGGAAAATCATCCAGTTGATCAATGTAATGAATCTTTTCATGAGCATTATAGAATGAGTCCACACCATTTACATTCGTGGTTTTTTTGGATCCTCTTGTTGCAGAAGAATACTTGTTGATGGTTGAAAGAGACCTTAGTTTCATAAGCTACCTGATTCGTCGAAGGTGGAAGTTGTCTAGGGTTGTCAGTATGGATAGTGTCTAAGAGGGCCTCTGAGTCCTTCATGGTCTCTTAGAAGAAGGGGTTTATGTTATGAAACTCGTGTGGGAAATCTGGCCATGAGAGGCTGTTATGGACACTTTTTGGAATGATGTGATATTTGGGGATGTTGTATAAGGCCCCCTCCTTGTATTATTTCTATCAGTCGCTTTAGTAATGTTCAGTGACACATTGTGATGTCACATGCTCTTTTGATTGTAAAGGTGAAATTGTGCTATATTTTGTGAGTCTACTTTTTTTATAAGTGTTTATCTTTTCGAGAGATCTTGACATCCACTATTTTAGAGTAAGGTGTTTATATGTTTCATTTATTTTGGTAGTTTCTCACCCGAATAAAGAAGGTGTGATGTGAGTGCATCTTCTAAACCCTTATTTAAATGAAATTCCAATTTAGGGTAAAGTGAGTTTTGGAGTGTGTTATGTCTTGGTGAACCCATATGGCATTGCATGTAGTTTTTTGAAGCATCATAAGATAAAATCCTATTTGGGGGTTTCCAAATCCTATCTACGAGGCCAAGGATGCTTAAATAATTTCAGCTCCAGTCATAGGTCTCAGAGAGAAGCTAGCACGTAGTTAGGGGAAATCCCAGTGTCGTTCAAAACCTTGTATAAAGAACTGTTCTCAGTATGAGAGGTGGGAATAGTTTAAAATTTTCGTGTTGTCATCTGGCTTCTGTAGTTTTGGTTCGGTGGAAAGAGGTGGAGGGCCTCATCCCCATGTTATCTCCAAATGACATTCTTTTCCCCTTTGGTTTCATTTGGGTTTGGGGGGAAGGATTTGGATTTGTCTAAACATGTTGAGTGCACATTTAGTAGTAATGATTCCCCAGAAAACCATGTAGGTATAAAGATTTACATGGTTAGTGCACAGTTCCCCAAACTGTGCGGGCTAACTGTGTGGTCGTCCCAACTATTTAGGTTTTGGGGTCTTTCTGTGTCGGCCCATATTCGTCAGTTAAGATGGTTGGTTCTTATGGTGGGGTGCCCATTTCTGTATCTTTTTACCAGTAACTCACTTTTTTCATTGGTCTTGGCTTGGAAGTGGGTTGTATCATTCAGAGCTATATAACCACCAATATCATCCTTGGGTAAAATTTGGGATTGGAGTGTGCCTAATGGTTTAGTTATATCAAGGTAAGTGTATCCTGGTTTGATGTTCTTGTTTGGTTGGTTAAATTTATTGAGACTTATTCAGATAGTGTTTGAAGAGTTTTCTTTTAGGATAAATCTGAATGTGCTTGATCATTTACGTAAATAGGTGTATGTTATGGTTGTGAAGTATTCCTTCCTTAATTGAACATTGGATGTGTTTTGGCCTTTGGGGCGAAGCTTAGCAAAGGAGTCCATTTCTACCTTTCGGTTGGATTTGGTTTTTTCTTTGTCCTTGATGTGGATTTCCGAGGGTGGAATGTATAATGGTGGGGAGAATTGTCACACCCGTGACTTTTTTTTAATCATTTTTCATTTAAATTCCATTCCTGATTTGTTTTGGTGGTTTACCACTCATTTTGGGGAAAATGGTGGGTTTTGAAAATTTGGGCCAAACCGTGAGCCCAATTCCAGATTTAAAAACAAATAACATTTCTTCTATGACTCTTTCATTTTTTACTATTTTATAACCATTCCACTTCCCAATTCCTATACAATGATATATTAAAATCACCATATCCCTTTGGACCACATAGAAATATGAAATCATGATGGATTTTGGGTTTTGATTAATGTAATGGGCCTCCCCATAGGCCCATTTCCTGCTTTAAAAACTTTTTTTATATTCTCAATATTTCATTCATTGTATGTTTTTTTTCATTGATTGAACCTTCCACTCGAATACAAACACCTCAGATCACCACCATTAGTGATTTGGCCTCTTTGGAGCTCATATACCCCTCGGATTAGGGAGATATTTCGCAATCTTTCTCAAATCGACCAGATTTGATGAGTTAAAATGATTTTTTCATAACTCCATCAATATTCTGTCATATTCCACAAATTTGGTCCCCATATGACCTAATATAAATTCTTCAATCCTACATACCAGTTTAGTGTACTTAATGATTCAAATATTGGTGTATTGGGGATGATTTCTTCAAGATATTTCAAGTAAGGGAATTCCTTCTTGGTTCCTTCCATCCTCTTTTTGTTTTATTTCCTCTTTCTTGAACATCCCATGTCTATAAGCTGGGGTTAGATCCTCAGGTTTGATTTGGTATCTTTTGGGACAGTTTTTGGTGGTCTACGTCAGGATTTATATTCCTTGTGGTGAGGCGGTGGTGCGCATAAGGTTTTACACCATGTTTTGAGGGTTTCGACTCAATAGATATGTGATTCCATTTGTAGCCATTTTATGATCAGTTATATTGCCTAGTTTATTAATTTATAATGTTAATAATCTGTTCTGTGTGCTGTGAAAACTAATTTTGATGGATTTGGTTAAACATTAAATTTTTAGTAGCATTTTAGCTTGAAATTCGGTAGTTTTCATATGTGACTCTTGGTGTAATGTTTGGGTTTAGTTTATAACTTATGAAAGTGATTTATTATTCTAGAAAGGGGACGAAAATTATGGTTTTTTAATTACTTATTTTCATGTGGCCCTTTAAAGGAGGTTTTTGAATGAGTTTAAGGTGTAAAACAGTGTTGTACTTCTTGAAGGTGAATTTTGAAAACGAGTGTTTTTTCATGTGTATCTTTGTGGTATTATTCCATGTACTTTTATAACACTTGGGGGTGGTTTAATAATTTTTTAGGGATTAAAATTCTGTTATGGATTGGTATTGGTATGATTTTAGTCTTAAATGAGGGTTTTGAAATGGGTATAGTGTGGAAACAATGGTTATACCTCTTGGGTTTGTTTTATAAAAATTGAAAATGTTTTATTTGGTTAAACAAAGTTGGAAAAGGGTGTATATGTACTGTTTGGGTGAGTGTGTTCACCTAATGTGGGGTTTTTAATGGTAAAGTGGTGATTTGAGAGGTCAAACATTTATTTGAATGTTTTATAAATTGCTGAAATGTTTTACTGAATTGAGTTTTGTGTGCGAAACACATGTGTGGGATGTTTCGTGTTAGTTTATTGATAAAATGGATTTTGAAGATGAGAAGGGTAATGTGACATGTGTTTGGGCTGTTATGTGATTTGAATATCATGTAATATTATTATAAAAAAATTTATAGGATTTTTGGAATTGTTAAAGAAATGTGAAAAGTGCTGTGGGAAACATTGGTGTGAGTATGATTTCAAAACACATTTGAATGAAAAAGTGGATTTTGTGACTTGTGTGATGTATTTGTGGGCTGTTTAATGAATTTGTGATATGGAAGTGATATTTTCATGTGAAAATTATATTTCTTGCCTTGTTGAACTTAATTTAGAACAAGAGGGAAACCTGAGTATCTAGGTGGGTGGACATGTACTAGTATGCTAATGATCCCTTGGGGTTTTGCATTAGTCTCACTTAGCAAGATTGATTATTAAAACTCTAAATAAACTATGATGATGATTATTATTTGGAACCACTAGGTTATGGGTATGTTTCCTTCTAGTGGCTCGTGCATGAGAACAGATATTTGTGACAGTTACTTTCACTGAGATATGAGGTACCTGGGCCCCACAACGAGCTAGTGCCTAGGGGTTATTTCTCATAGCTTGTGGTCGTTAGAACCTTTTTACATACCATCGGTATACAGTATTATTGGCTAGAAAATTCAGTAGATTTGGTATTTATTATTGAATTTTTGGAACTTTAAAATTTTCCCAATTGAAAACTATTTTCATTTATTATTACATCCTTTAGAAAATTGTAACAAGTATTTCTGATTTACAAAACTTGCAATGCTTTTTTTCATGAAATTCTTATCACATGGAATATCATAGTGGTGGTATCCTACTGGGATTTCTCTCACACTATACTTACACAATTGGGTGTACGTAGACTTGCTTATTTTATGTCATGGGTTTGGGTACAAGTTTTATGACTTTGGTTCGGGGTTTTAGAGGTCCATCGTGATGCAGTGTCGTGGAGATGGATTGAGGGTGGTGCCTCTTTCCATGTGGAGGTTCTTGGGCTATCATTTCATGGGGTTTTATCTTTGTAATGGTCTTCAAACATTTTTTAAAATTGTGTAATTTAGTTCTGAATTTTAGTAAAAGATGTTTTGGATTGAAAATTCTAGATTGGATTTCTTTGATTCATTTATTGTTTTAAGTATAAAACTCGGGTAAATTGTTGCCAATTTTCAGTTCTTGATACCCAGTCACTTGTTCCAGCCCGTGGAGATCAAGATCTCCCATTAGGACTTTCCACAGGTCGGGTTTAGAGCTGGTTTTGGTGGAGACCAGATTTTGTTCATGACAATGATCATCCCAATAGTATAAGGAATAATATGATCTAGAGTGTGAGGGTTAAATATATAATGATGGGTGGAAAAAAGAGAGGGATATAAAAAAAATGTGTAAAAATTGAACCATCCATTAAATGATGCACATGGTTTTAACATATAATGGGCCAGAGCATAAAACAATAGTTCAAGGGATACATCCTTAGAAGGGGGCTTATATTGTTCATGTTTCTGGTAAGAAATACCATGAGAATATCATATGTTTCAACTCAGTTAAACATCCTAAAAAAAATTCATAACCATGAACCTCAGCACGCATGGATAGAACAAACCATGCATTGCATTTTACTCTACTAGATTAGTGGCATAGTTTCTTATTGTGTGGCACAAATTTTTAGATAATCCTTGTTCCCTTACTAGTTCATTTCGAACATGAGTTTCAACGGCCTGATGCTCTAGAAAATCAACTGAACACCAGAGGTACCTACCATTCCATAAAAAAGATCTAAATTTTTTTATTTATGTGTCCCAACTATCAAAATTACATTATTATTCTTGGTTTAAAATTCAATATGTCCACTATATTGTAAATTTTTTATTCATTTTTAAAATTTTATTCAGTCCAAAAAATAAGATGATACAATATACCCACCATAAAACATCGCATCCCCATGAATACATGGGGAATATTAAAATCTAAACATCAACTACTCTGTTCATGATGTTTTAGTCAAATTATTTCTTTATGTCCCTAGATTAACAATGTACATGAAATCATCACTTAAACAATACCATAAATATTTTGTAGCAGCTCGTTCCAACATTATTATTCAAAACTAAACCATAAAATGAGAGTCAATCGAGTCTATTAGACTATATAGACGATCACAACATAGTCAATTTAACCTCTCCACATATAGAACCCCCCCAATTGGTTCTTGTATTTAAAAGAAAATTTTGATTCATGGTATATCCACCATCATAATTTTATATTTATTCATGCCTGCTGTTTTATATTTATTCTCTTGGAATAATCCATCTAACTAATAAATGGTCAAAGAATATTTTTATAAAAATACTCAGCTAATTGAACAATTATATCCTCAACCTGATAGTGTACTATATGTTGTCCCTTATTCAACCCTATTAAAAAATGAAAATGAAACCAAGTCAAGCCACTCTTGGCATAATATTATAGCGAAGTCTCAATAAATATTTTTGACACAATTCAAAAAATATATCATGGAGCCTCTATACTAAAGTACCAAAATATTAATTAGACTATGTTAACCTAGGTCTGTAACAAAAATTTTCTGATGTTAGAAAAATAAAATCACTAATGTGGTCATGGCCCAGCATAAACATGGGCATATACTCTATCCATCATGCTTTGATCATCACAATAAAAAATCTCATCAATACCCTACTAATGACAAAAGATTCCATAGAATCATGAACTAGAGTCCTAGGAGATAATCCATGGTATTCCTTACCATGTCACTTATATGTGAGACATCATTACACTTCTAAAATACCACACCTTCAAAAAGTTGTCTACAATCAATAGTAATGAAATCAAATAGTTGGATGGGGATTATTAGTCCATCCAAGACGTTCCTACTATGGACCCCAAGTATCACCCCTGAATAACAATGAAATTATATAAAAAATGATTTATAATTTTAATTACCAAGGAGTATATTAATCAAGACAAACGATTGATATATTGTTTAGGATGCATAATTAGTAGTGTATCTGTGCACATAGTATGATTCAAAGATATAAGAAATTATCAATTCTAATAAAAGAGTACACTAAGTGGATAACATGATTCCCAAGAGTAACTTATACTCTCTAATTATTTCTTTTATAAATTTATAATTATAGTTATTATCCATCCATATCCAAATACACAAAGGAAAATATTGTCATACAACATCTGGTCGACTCATATTGAAGAAGGTAGTCTTAATTTATAGACACACCATTTAAACTAGAAAAATATCATCTTACTACCAAATCAACCTATGATTAATCAATAAAAACCCCAAAATTTTAAACTAAAATAATATTTTTTCTCATATATTTTTTATTCATCCAACCATACCATAGTAATGCATCCTTTCATATACATACAAATCTCAATCATACCATACCGTTGGGAATTTCAAAATTAATATTGTCCATTTGAAGTGTTCTCGCGTGGTGGTGTTACTTATAATTATAAGGAATAATATCATAATAACATTACTTGACAAAACCTACCTCATGATTGTCCTAATAATCGTTTTCAAATAACATGAACTTTCCCCATGGTACACACTACATTAACATGTGATCATTGTTTCTAGGTGAGGACTCCATGCTTTGATAAGAAAAAAAATTCAAAAAAAACTACAATGTAGAAGAAAAAATAAAATTTAAAAACTCACACACACACACACACATCTCTATGTGTGTGTGTGTGACACTCCTCTATAGAGTCATCTAGACACTCCATAATATTAGGTATAGAATCTATGATAAATATAACAGTGTGAGAAAACACCTAAACCACATTGGAACATCACCCCATGTAATTAAATGATTAATATTCCCCCCTAACACCTTAGTCACCATGCAATAGAGAAGTCTTATAATTCATTCATAGCTGATCAAGGATATTACAATTACCTATGAACTTATACAATTCTCTAATTCATTTTAGAATGTCAATGGGAACTACGTGTATCATGAATTCAATTTATTGATTCATTCAACACAATATAACATCTCACGATACTATCCATAGACCCATTATCCCAATAAAACTCTATAATATAATGAACGATGAAAAATAGATATCCCACTTTTGTATTACTCAATTCTACTGAAATTTAGGCTAATTACCTCCCATGTCGTCCATTGGAAAAGGAAGAATGGCCACCTTGCCTTTAATGAATATAATTGTGCCCTTACCATGTGTAAAAAAATAAATAAGTGAATTACTAGTTGATCATGCCCCTAAAAGGGGTCAAACTACCACATGACGATCTTTCAACCCCAAGTGTTGTTTTGTAATCTATGAATACTAATAATGACAAACATAACCTGAAGAAAATCAGTTATTAGAAAAATCATAGAATTTGTTAAGGGTTATATGTTCTAAGGGATATAACTAGCTCATATTATCCTCTTAATAGTTTAATTTTAGTAGTTTCATATACTTTTGTTTGGTAATTAGACATTTTGATGGTTTTGTTTAAACATCATGAATGATTGAAATAAAAACATTACATAGATTATATATTTGTTAAACAGCTCTAGGAACATAAAAATGTTATATGAATGTAGATGAAAACATTATTTATTAAATTTATGTCCATCCACAATTAATAAATTATACACATAAGTTTTTTTATCAATTTTATTTATTAAAATAGATCACAGAAGAGGGGATTAGTTACTTTCCATTTCATTTTATTGTTTAAAACACCATTTAGGTAAAAATTTTAATTTTAATTAACCATATCCTCATATAATTATATCCCAAAATAATAAGAAATGTGATTTATTAATTAAATAAGGGATTTTTCTAGTAGGAAGACAACATACATCTACATGTTAATCCATATAAGTGGCTGTAGAAAATTTAAATAATAATCCATATAAAGCATAGACATACACCCATGCCGTCTAATAGAAATGAAAAAATAGATAAGGCCACCTATGAGGTTTCAATTTTATCATTTGGTTATCATCTAAATGCATAAAAATTTTATTTAAAACATTTATATTATTAAAACACACATAATGGGTTTATATCATAAGAACAATGCACCATGGCTTTCCAACTTATTTTGATTCATGTCTATATTACAAGAAACATGTGCCAACTAACCTGCATGGTTCCCATTGTGCATTTAAGAATTTATTTAATATTTTATCCATGTTGCAGTCAAAAAGGTACATGTATTTATAGAGACCACTAATTCAAATAAAAATTATGATTTAACATCTTATTTATTTATATACTAGTCTCAAGGAATATAGGCCTAAAATATGATGGTCCAGGTATATGGGTCACCATTTCCCTATTATGATTTAAAATCTTATTTATTTATTATAGGATTAGTTAGTTAAAGTGTAACAATTATTTTCTAAGGGAAAAACTATTTAGGTTGTATTGGATCATTAATAATCAATTTTTCTATTAAAATTACAACTATTAAAACCATAACATGTACTAAATGATAGAAAACAAGGAAAATAATTTCTTGATAATGGTATGTATATAAATATACTAAATAATCATACAATGTGTCTTAATAATCATGGAAACAATACATACAAGGAATCATACTAGATAAATCATTTAAAATGGAATAATAGTCAGGAACGGTAATGAAATATAAATTCTATACAAAGAACACTAACTGTAGAATCATGTTTTATGAATAAACTAGAAAATAAACTACACTTCTTGTTATACAAATAAATCATGTAAAATAATCACATAAGGAAAATATATCAATGGAATCCATGTCATGTCATATGCATGGAATGTGAATCTGTATGTTCCTAGAATGATTTATATAATGCTGATTCCTTTCTATACTGATCCAAAGGTAAATATTGAAAATAACATTAATCTATTAGTATAAATATATTCACCAATCACTCAAGGTAAAATAAAAAATAAACTATATCCACAAATAATAAGTACAATAGTTCAATCCTAGGGCACTTGGTCTTTTCCCCATGTCTGGGTTGGGCACTCCCAAACATGAATTTTTTTTATAATTACATATTTATATTATCCATTCATAAAATTAAATAAAATTATGTGAAAAAAGAAAAATAAAAACTCTCTAATACAACATTTTTACATCTTGAACTAGAAGTCAATAAAACGGTGCCACAAATTGGCCCCTCACAATGCAACAAGTGTCCCTCATGTACGTTGGAGGCTTTTGACAAGCATAGATGGTCTAATGATGCTATGGTGGGGAGATTATACCCTCAAAATTTGAATATAAAAATGTTACAACAGACAATAAATGCTAAATAAATCGACCCTGGAATCAGTCTATAACAAAAGATGGTGTAGAAAAATAAAACTAAAAAACTGATGAAATAAGAAATCGAAAACACCCAATGTACAACTATAACTTGATGTTCATATGAGTCTATATAATCTAAAAAAATTGGATAATAAATATATATGATACAGAACATAAATAACCAAATACAACAACAAGTCGTGAGGTAAATATCCATGAGAATTTTGTGTACTAGATCACTCTTCTGATATATTGCTCCCATGTACACATGAATAACATAAGTACAATATGTAACACAAACCTTCATGAATGATGTATTTTTTGGTAACCCAATGCATTGGTGGACTAATAATGTTTTTAGATATACATAATAGGTCTCAAAAAATTTATTATATCCATTCATTTCATTAAAGTAAAATGCAGTACTATTTGAGTATGAATGTTAAATTTGAAAATATACAGATGTAAAATAGTACACACAAGTTCCGCAAAGACACCTAGTTGGCCATACCTTCATCAGCCTATGAAAGAATATTTCTTAACTTATTTAACCTATGTATATATGGTATATATATATATATGTGTGTGTATTATTTTATTTTTTGAACATGTGGATGTAACTGGACAATCACCAGTGCCAAACAAAAACAACGATGAAACCCAACAATGTTATTTAGCATGGAAGATGGATCCATTAATCTAAAAAACCATCATTCCATTTATAATAAAATTTGAGGAATTAAGTGTCATAATCAAATGGAAACCATATCTCATCTAATGTGATCAGAAAAAATGAATCCCATATATTACACTAGGAGAAATACAATTACTCATCACTGTAATAGTTTATACTAGGTGATTCTTATATAGGAATACCATGTATCACACTTGGTAAGATAAAATGGTATAACCCTCTGATCCCATCAAATGTATACAATATAGGGGACAAATTATCACTCATGGCATCTTTAACAATAAATCCCATGGAGCCCTACCAAGGTAACTCTCTTATGGAACTAATATCACTCATGGGTAAGTAAAACATCTTCTCAGTAAGGTCATCCAATGAATCCCATAAGTATCATAACATTTCTCATGATTTAATATAAATCATATAACCTATGAGCTCATCCTATGAGTTTCATAAGGATTTAACCCAATTATCGACAAAAGCACATAAAATCTCTTACAAGATATGATATCATCCTTGGATTTCAAAAAAGATGAACTCGAGTATCGCTCAATCGGAATTAAAAATCATTTTACCAACAAATATTAAGTAATAAATATTTTAATTTAAATTATAATTCCATTCATTATTTCTATTATAAAATTATAAGAATTCTATTTTAGTAAACACACGATTTCACAACTCAATTCATAATAATTTTGTAGGTTGTATAATTAACACACTATTATCATAAAATTGGTTTAAAAAATATAGTTGAACCTTTAATTAATAATTACTCATTAGAAGACAACTTTTCATATAAATGACCACACAAATTTACATTTTAAATTACTTAATAATAATGTCCATATACCAAATCATTCTATGTAATTACACCATTTTCAATCGAAATTAATGAACACATCATGTTGTGGTTTTATTAGAATATAGGTTCTAATTTAAATAGAAATTTTAATACAAAACATAAGTGGGTAGTCACGTTGAGGATACAAACCTCTGGTGATGCAATTAAATGGAAGCATTTTTTAGTTCATGATTATACGTTGTACATCAAAAATTTGAAATTTTTTGAGTCTTCACACATAAATACTAGTACACAACATATTGGTGTACATTATAAAATGGTGAAATTTTATGTGAAATATATATACCAAATACATCATTCATATTATAGTCTAGTAATCCAATATAAATTCTTCAATTGTGATGGTTTAAAGAAAATCAAGCAAACAATGAAACACACTAAATATATATAGAATTATATTGCACAAAAATAACATAGGAGATGAGATGATTAATGAAAGAAAGAAGAATGGGGAGACATATACTCACATGGTGATATCTTATGGACCTAAAAATCTCTACATGAATGTTAGATGATGAATATATCCCCATTCATAGAGTTGATAGAAGGAGTTGGAATAGGATGTGTTGTTGTTTGTGGATGGGAGGAAAAGAATAGATTATGGAAAAATAGAATGAAACATGGGTACAAATGTAAAAAAATCAATAGAATAGATAGAAATTTTGTCTTTCTAGTAATACATAAAGTGCACCATTCATGGAAGTGATATAGACTAATAAGGTGTCTCAGATGGTTCATGAGCACGGCTAGGGAAACCAATCAAAAAATATGTGTTTATGATCTGTAATGAAACCTACACGAACTAAATGTCCATGAACCTCCTCTCACGTGGTTAGACCAAAACTTGTGGGACCATTATCTAAAATTAATCTGCGTTATGGATTCACCTTGTGGGTTATACTGTTTATGAAAAATTATGTTGTCATACAAGTTCCTCCCGAACTTGTTTTTTTGGGGCCTGACACACCTGTAACTCAATAAGACATCCATGGGACATCATGTTCCACATTAAATTTATAATAATACATTTAAGTCTTCCAAATCATGTAATTTTATTAATAATATTTTTTTTATTATTTATATAATCCACCAAACTGAATATTCAGGTTCTTTGGGATAATTTCCTCATGTCCGACAACCCAGGACAATAGATCAGCGATTATTGGTTTAATATGAAGGTATTTTCCTCTATTAATTGAATTTGAATATATTAAAATTTCCTAGAAAAGTTATTATATTTGTTATTAGGTGTCTCAAGAATTTAATATATAAATATTAAATCTTTTTAGATGAATATTATATATATCTAATAAAATTACATGACCTATAGTAATAATGTTTTACTTTACGTATAAACTAAATAAATATGAATTTTATTTACATTCATTTTTTCACCTATAACATCATTTGTCACATAAGGTACCCTAGTATACATATCATACATGGAATAATTCATCATGACATTGGGACAAATTAAAACATTAGTAGGTGTGATCATATATGCTCAATATGAGTAAACATTGTAGATATCAACAAATGATAGTATTTCATCACATCCTAATAATAAGGGTATGATAACATGGTATTATCAATATAAAATCATACCCAGTAAGTTGAATATAATAATCATGGGTTTTGGATTAAAAAATTAACATGAAATAAGATTTTTTTATTCCCTAAAAAACAACCATGTGTCCTTAGTTCAAATCAAAATCATAACAACATGTAATATGAGTGTTGCACTATCATAAGGTAATAAACTACATCATATGTTGAGTTTAGCTTATGTGAACATCATATCATATTGGATAATGTATAATCATTATATTCTCATATCATTATTGATCATGAATCAATACATGTACAAATATCATCCTAGATTGATAATATGAACTTATTTCCCATAATCGATGGATAAAATAAAATTGTCTCCAATAATTATCTCATGACATATAAGGATTTACCTAATACATTGGAGAGATACAATGGAACCCACCGTCACATTAAGAGAGCCATAAATATTTTTCTCCTAATATCATAAAACATTCCTCAATTTATCATATCATAACACATGGTATAAATATAGGTTTCATTAAAATTTTATAATATCATCATAGCATAATTCATTGAAATAAAATAAGTTTCATTTTGATTCCATCATTTTCAAATTAACACATATTAATGAAAATGGTTCCATATTATAAAAGATAAATAATAATCATCATAAAATATATAGGGAGTCTATTTAGATATAATTATAATATCATATCCATAGTGAAATATTAAAATCCTTAAAGTATGTCAAAATTGATGAAAAAATGACATATAAGGTCATTCAAATATTACATTTAAAACATTGGAATATAACAATGTCCAATTAAATAATTTTAAAAATAATTTAGACAATATTGAAAAGATGATTTCCATTGAATATTAACATGTAAAATTTTATATAAAGACTCAAAGAGAAAAATGGTATTGACCGTGAGTAAATACTTTCTAGGGAATACATATTAAAAGGAATCATTCTATTCACACAATTATAAAAAAAAATTAAATAAATTGTTTGGAAAAAATTTAGAAATACTAATTCATAACTTATTTTAAATAATCTAAATGTTAATTAAAATGAAACTTTTATTAAATTACATGAATATGCATAAAATGTCCTAAATCCAATTTTACGATCATTAATATGAATTAAAACATTCATCAAATACAGAGTAATTAAGTCCATATTTTCAATAAAAATATTTCCCAATATTTTTATACAATAACGACAAAAAAGTATTAAGAATACATGAATAATCTATGAATAACAATAGGTGATAAATATATATGGTCCTTAGAGGTTAATAACCAAATTATTACCATCAATGTAAATTTAAAATGTACTACGATGAAAAGAAATGAAATTGAAATATAATCCATTACATAAATATTTTCCATTCTATCATAAGCATTAAAACATATATTTTAATAAAAATATATTTATTATAATTATATAATAGAAAAATACTCTTATATATATATATATATCATAACATATATGATTTACATTCAACATCTATTAACCCTTTTTTTAAAAGTTCTTTATCAAAATTACTATTCCAGGTAATAAGTACATTGTTTTTCATCGCTATTTTCGTTTGAAAGAAATGGTCCTTGTGTATGGATTTCAAATTAATAATATAATTTATTTTAAGGTTGTTATTAGTATCATATTAAATAATTTTATAAACATTTATAACTATTAATATAAATCAGTGATGAAAATTTATTTAAATCACTTCATTTATCTAGTGGTATGTACGTATGCATGAGGGATGATTACACTTTTATAAAGATGAAAAATATGTAAAAGTAAATAATAATTATCCATTAAATGAATATAATAAAAATATAAATATCATATTTATTTATTAAATATATAATTATTACCATTAATATAAAGACTCTATGAAAAATTGCATCACATTGTATATTTCATTGTCCACATGTATGCACATGGGATGTTTTATTGTCCTAAAATATTGAATATAGGGGGATATTTATTGTTAAATATTCATAATAAAAAACTATTGTTTTCTAGATACTGAATTAATTATTTTTCGATGTATAAAATATATTTATTGTAGGTATAAGAAGATATTAAATTGAAAGTACTAGTTTTGGAATTATAGATCTTCGTTTAGTAACTGCCTCTATCTTACACCTTTTTATTTGAAGAGATGTTATTTACAAATACCAGTAGATATACGATCTATATAGGGAAATGTGTACTGTATTATGGATTGTTTGGCTAACAAATAAGGATCAAAACATGCGAATATAGGAGAAGGATAGGTCTTATGTTATATGTGAAGGGTTTCCATCCATATAATTTCTTAATCTATTAAATTTTGTAAATTATTTTCATGTTATGGGGGTAAAATTAATATATTTAGAATATATTATGAATATATGTCTATAATTACTCATCATATAATTTTTTATTCTAAATTTAATTTATTTAATAACAATAATCTCTTAGTATTAACCCCTATTAATAATTTTGTCAATTACCATGCTATTATTTTTTTCCAACAATATGGGGGAATGAAAGTTATTATAAAAGACAATGTGTCCCATATGTGGAAATTAGATGATATTCAATACCATATACTATTTAACAATATAATGATGACATTTTTATGACTTTTATTCCATTTCATAAATTATTATTTAAATAAGATAATATTAAATAAATTTCTAGAAATATTCACATTTTTCAACAATAAGGGAAAAAACATTGAAGTCGAATTCGAATATAACCTTTAGAAAAAAAAAACATGTTTTCTATATTTATCAACAAATTCTGTTAATTGATTAATTCATAAAAATTGTGATACATTTACTTCTTTATAAATAATTATTTCATTTTTCTTTTACATGAAGAAGTACATTGTCGATGATGCGTAATAATTTTATGTAATTATTATTTCAGTAAAAATAAAAATAAATTACCATAATAAAAAAATAATTTATTTTTAATGATTCCATTTATATCCAAAAATAAAAACCTTTTATACTAATGGAAAAATATTTGAAATTTTTCAACAAAGAGAGTGGCATTTTGGTTTTACTATTTACAAAATATCTTATAAAGGTCATTATAAAAGAAATGTGGAATAAATTTTCCACTTCTTCAAATAGTTAATGTGTATTCATGAAATAAAATTAAAGAGATTAAATAATCTAGGTGTTATATTTATTTTAAAATTCATGAATGATATTTTTTTACCATAATTAGTTGATTTACCCTTACTTAAGTGAAAAGTATTAACAATCGTTACTGTTCATAATGCCAAAAAATAAATGATACATATATTAAAACAATTGATCCCCATTATTAAAATTATTTAAACCATTTTTAAATATTAAAATTATAAAATTGGAAGAAATCCATTATAAAATAAGAACTCAAAAAAAAAAAAAATTTTGTATTTTGAAGAATGTATTTTAAATAATATTACTAGATTTAGTCTTATATCATGCCTATTAAGAATAATTATATTAATATTCAAAATAATTATTGAAAATTCATCCCAAAAATTAAATTAAAATCATTTATAAATAGTTATTAACTTATTTTAATATTATATAATTAAATTTCAAATATGGTAATATATTTTTCTGAAAAAAATATATTCCTATTCAAAATGTTATTGTTATCATTTCTAATAACTTAACTAAAAATTAATTCCTTTGTTTATGTAAACAAATAAATGTTAATATTTTTTTGTTCTATTGATGACCTTCAGTCTAATGAATTTATCATAACATCTTCATTAAATAATAATATTTCAATACTATGTCCTGATTCTTTTCAAATCAACGTTTCATTTAAAAAATATATGTCAATGATGAAAAACATATTTAGAAAAAAAATATATCATAAAATATCATGTTGTCATATTTTACCCCTCCTTATAATAATTTATCCAACAAAATTTCATTACTCAAATACCGAAAAAAGAGAATAACTCAGTCATATCACATCCCCATGTTTTGTTGAATCTTCCTCTAATTTATAGTTACCACAAAAAACAATAAGCATTTCAGTTGACTCATTTAATTGAAATTTATCTCAATGATATATAATCTTTTCCAAATGTTCCTGATAAGGGTGATCAATCTTTTTTGGGATTACATAATGATTAGTACATGTGATAGTTCAGGAATGTACTTCATCAGGATAGATATAGCAAACACATCGTGACCATTTTAGTTATTCATTGGAATCACCAAGAGATAACCTATCATCCAGATACAACCAATAATTTCTAATGGTATAATATATATATGTCTATGATTTCCATTATTTTAAAACTCATAATGTTCATCCATGGAGATATTCCTAGGAATATCTAATCACCAACATCGAACTCTATATCTCATCGTTAATTTTTTTTATAACTTTTAAGTTGACTATGAGATTCCATTATAATATTCTAAATGGATCTAAACTAATATAAAATTTCTAGTACTATATTATTTAAAAAATGTTTTTTCTCTAACTTCATCCCAATAACTTAAGTCACTACATTTATACCATTTAATGATTTATAATTATATATATGAATTTCATTGTGAACTATATTCCTATCTGAAAATTTAAAAGATGGGTTATGTTGATTCTACCCACTATAGAACACCATAAGTTGATAAATCTACATTTTATATAGCGTTTCTGTGTTCCTCTCAGATTGATCATCATTTTTAGGTTGATATGTTGTACCAAATCATAAATATGGATCCAGATTCAACTTCATACAACTACAGAACATCGATAAAAATCACTAATTATGGATAGATTAATTAAAATGTCAAACTCTGTGAAAACATGTGTCATCCTAAATGTATATATTTTTAATATAAATTAAAAATTACTATTTTATAATGGAAATTAAATGTTTTGATTTCATATGTTTATCAACTACACCCACTGGTGTTTTGTTTCCATAGGATGTTTCAGGGAGTCCTATAACAAAATCTATGGTTCTTATCATTTCTATTATAGAATGGGTAATTGATATTAAATTACCTTATTTTTTCACTCATCATTAAAATATACACATTCCTGGAATGTTGGTACATACATTGAAATATCCCATTCCATGGTTTCCCCACATGATTACTCTTTCACTATTCTATAAATCATCATACCTGGAACATGAAGAAAAGGTGAAAAAATAGTTGCTTCATCATAAATATCTATAATGACATTTATTTATGGGACACAAACATTGTTTTAAAAAATTATTATTTTATCACAAAAATAGTTGAAATATGAAATATTTCTCATATTCTTCATTAGCACTACATCCTTATAATATGCCTCTTTCATCCTCACATGGATTGAGGGGGTACTATTTATCTAATAAAGATGGAATTTTCCATTTTTTCATCTTTCTTTAATGATCAAAATTCTTTAAATTATATTTATTTGATAATTTTCAATCAACATGATTGCTAAAGTAGCTTGTAATTTTCAAATCATTACATCATATAACTTTTTCATCACCCCAAGGGTGAATTTTTTTCATAAATAATAATATTTAAAAATCTAAAACCATCTTTTTGGTTCTTATTCATCTGTTTCAAATTGAAAATATTATTTTTGATTTTATAATATTTTATATATCACACCATTCAGCAAAATTATAATGCGTTTATATCATCAATGAATAAATTAACATTTCTAGCACGAAATCATGTGTCAGATAATATTTCTACTCTTTTATCAATTTTAGATATGTGTATGGTATATTCCTATTATTTAACATAAGGACACAACTCAACCAAATATTCAATGCATTACAACCTCAAAAAAACATTGTCCAACATAGGGTATTTTGTGCATGGAGTTGTTGAAAACGAATATCTTTAAAACATAGAAATTTTCCTCACATTAATATTTCATAAATAAATTAAACCATTTCTATGTCAAATTATATATTATATTATATTTTCCTATGAAATACCTGAAAAACCATTAGTAATATCTTACAATCCCAAGAAAAAAATAAATATCGATCACCATGGATCATCTCGGCCATTTTTCAACAACATCCTCCAATTGAACTGTCAACCAATATACCTTCAAATGAGGTTAAATGACATAATATTAAAAATTTATGAATCTCAAATTCACACTTGTTAAATTTTCTATAAAAATCATTCTTTCTAAGTGTATTCATCACTATTGTAAAACTATATTAATTCCTATTTATTAACATTGATTATAGAATAATATAATCTATAATGAATACAATAAATTGATTAGATAAATATTTAAATTATAAATTCCTTTAACAAATGGATATTTAATTGTAATTTGTAATTCATAATGGCATCATAATAATTTCAGAATGACTATTCACTTTATAAAATTTTTTCTTTGTTATATACTTCTTAAACATTAATTTTTAATAAATAGAATGAATTTATATTGGGAAAATATATTATAATTATAATAATTTATCAAAAAATCATCTATAAATGGTAAATGATACTTTTTCATGATAATGATCTTATTATGTTGTTGAAAATCAATGAAAAACAAATTGACTAATCATTATTCTTATGAAATAGAATAGGTACCCCATAATATGATGAACTAAGTCCTTTGAATCCTATCACAAAAATATACTATAGTTTCTTCTTCAAATAATTCAACAAAATTAGATCCATTATATATATAATCATTGAAATTGGTGTATCACTAGCTATGAGTTTTATTGAAGACCCAACTTCACAATTTAGTGGAAGGCAAGATAAATATTCTTCAAATAAGTTGTAAAACTCATATATAATTATAATATCATCAATTTTTGGTTTCTACATAAATATCTATGGTATATAACCTTCATGGAAAGGAACTAAGACCCATTATATGGATATCATTTACATTTAATGTTTATATTCATACTCACATTAATAAATGAGAGTATGCTAATTTGGAATATGAAATGTTACTTAACATATTTGTGAATTTGATAGTGGAACTATTTAAATAAAAAAATTCTATTCTTAGAGTGAAATAAAATTCATCTATATGGAGAATTAAATGATATTACGGGATTACATTCTTGTATAATTCATTCATAAAATAACTATAGACTTGAGATTTGATGGTTTATCTTTTAAAATTTTCCACCCTAATTGAAAATCTAGATGATGAGTTTGTAATGTGGTACCATTATCAAATTACTTAGATATTTATGTTTCATTATAGATTGAATCAAATAAGAAATTAGATGTTATTGACTATATGATAAGTGTAAATTTCACCACATCATTCTTATAACTCACTATGGTAGTCATTATCACATGATAATTTTATTTTTATTTTTGTATAAAATTTTATTTACAAGAACCATCATAAAAAACAAGATATTCATGAAATGTCTTTCATAATTCATATACTACATTAATTTTAATCATTACACAGTTGTTGCAACATAATGGGGAATCTTCCATTACTATATTGAATAATCCAACTTCCTTATCAAAACTCATCATTAATGGGATTTATTACCATACTAAACTCATATGATGCGGGTCTCAGAAACATTGATGTAATTCCATTGACATTTCATCCAATATTATTGGGAAGTATATGGATCAAATTTTTATTCCAAATTGGATTAATTCATTTTTCCAGGAGACTCCATCTAATATTTTCATATTAATACCATGATAATGTTGTGAATATTTGATTTATATTTCACCCTTGAGATAACTTAAAATGACTTGTTCTCATCTACTAAATTCAGTAATAGCTAATTTCTTTTCCTGATGTGGTTTTAATACACCAAAAAATTTATAAATTTTAATTTCATTAGTGACGATTAAACTAGTATAACAACATTAATGTACTATGAAATTTCCATCATAGGTACAAATTTATTAGTAATACTTCATGTTATGATAAAGTAATAAATTTCTTATTTTCATATATATAAATTCATACCAGTACTTACAGAAAAATGTTCTACTTAGCAATTCCCATTGTATTGTTTTAAATTCATAACCATTATATATATTCTTAAAATGATTCCATCATTGAGCTACTTCCATATCAAAATAATATTCGGCTATGACAACATTTTCATGTTTAGAGGATATCAAAATATAAATCAATTAAAAATGGATATTAAGAATTACATAAAAAATAGTGGATATCAAGACCCACTAAAAGATGGTGGATGTTACCTCAGGAAATAATCACAGGTATAGTGTTCCCTCCATTGATCATTCAGAATATCATCAATGTTGGTGTCTTGATAATGTTTCATGAGAATTACAACATGATTTTACATTCCATGTCCAATATCATTGTATTTCAATAAAGGATAATCATTACATTGACCATAACATTCATTTATAACATGATTCCTTATAGTTTCAACCACTCACTAAATAAATACATCATAGTTTATATTTAAAGAAATAATAATATTAATGGGAAATCATGAAATCATAAAAAATCATTCTTTGAATATCTAAATAAAAAAACATTCTTTTCAATATAACAATACATAGTTTTTTCTAGGTCATAAATTTTCAATAACTTTTTAAATTAATCATAATGTCTCAAAATGAAAATTTCGATTAACCCATTAATATCCCATTGTAATTTCAAAATTGGTGTGTGGTAAGGTCTAATTCTTTGTGCACCAAATTAATGGCCAAGATATAAATGAAAAAATATTTTCAAATGCTTTAACAATAAAATCATATATATAAAAAAGTATATACCTTTGTTTTATCATGATATATATGTATTTCTATGAAAAAAAAGAATCTATACCTTATCAATACTCTAGTATATTGTCATATAATTTTTATTATCTCTTTTGTTTCATTATGGTTCTCAATTTCACATCTCCAAATTAATTAAACCCTTCTATAATACAAACTGTGGTGACAACTGAACTTCACATATAAATTTTACAACCTTTATAATAAATATTCAATAAATCTAAAAAAATTAAATGACCCAAAATCACAATGGTTTACTGTCTATGGAGACTGGATACAGAAACATATAATTTTATTTAAAATATTCATGACTTCTAGGATTATGTGTTATAGAGGGAAACCCTATAGAACCATTATTTGGTGTATCCTTCTTAATAACATGGTGAAAATTAAAACATAATAAGGGGACAACTTTGATACTTTGTAATGGTAAAAAGATTTCAATCAATGGTTATATGGAAGAAAATAATGAGGATACGGTTTTAAGAACATGCGATTATAAATATATAATCATACCCAATGAATAATTATTCTTTATATTGAGTCATGGAATAAAAAAATTATATCTTCACCTGATTGGGGAATCATAAAAATTAAGTCATGTGTCATGATTTTAAATTACATTCATAATTCATGTTATATGATTGTGTTCTCATCGTATCAATAGAAACAAAATAATATTTAATTATATTTACTAAACCAATCATATTTTATTTGATGAATAAGAACCAAATGTATCCCATATCATTTAAGATAATGAATTTCCACATTAATATCATATCATTATGGACAATAAAACCATATGTTACCCATGTTGGGTCGGAGGTGATGGCAAGAGGGGGGGTGAATTGCCTTTTTAAAATTAATTAACAATTTAAAACAAATTTAAATGCAGCGGAAAGTAAAATGGCAAGACACAATTGATAACGGAGTTCGGCTTTAAACTCAAGCCTACGTCTCCGCTCCCAACTCAACCGTTGGGAGATTTATACGACCGCTTGCTTTTTAATGGTTATAGCAAGAAACCCACTAGCCGTTTTAAGGTAGGCTAAATCACCTTCTTACAGCTTGCTTTTTTATTATGGTTGTAGCAAGAAACCCAAATTGAAAGAAGGAAGAAAAAGTGTGGTTTGTTTTAATACAAACCCAATTAAGAACTAAACAATTGAAGTAAATAAGTTAGAACAAACTAGAGGAAGCCTTGAGCGCCAAGAGGTGAGTGTAGTTGATGTAGAGGCAGCCCAAGCTTCAAGGATGGCAATTGGATCTCAAGTGGCCTTTGAGAATTGTCGTAGGAGCCTCAAATGATCAAAATAGCTTTGGTATGCTTCGGTATATGATCGGTGGTGTTCCCGGCATCCATGGACGTCTATTTATAGGAGAAATACTCCCAAATACTTCAATATGGCCGTTGGAGGGCTTTCGGAGCCGTTGGGGAGGCAAGTGGAGTAGCCCTGGTCAAACTAGCCATTGGGGCTTTGACCAGGCTGCTCCACTTGCCTCCCAACGGCTCCGAAAGCCTTTCCAACGGCTCCAAAGGCCTCCAACGGCCATATAAGGGTCCCCCTCTATAAATAAAGGACCTTGAACCCCCGGAAGTCCAAGGAACATAGCCGGAACTCTTGTGAAGCCAACGGACACTTTTCTCCATCATTTGGCAAACCTCCGGCGGTCTTCCTCCAAGGGAACCCCAATTGCTCCAACAACTTCCACATCCAAGGAGCTCCTCCAAAGAAGCTTGGAAGCGGCCTTCAACATCTCCATCCAATCAAAGGCGCCCAAGGCTTCTCAAAATACGGTTTTTTATTTTATATTCATTTTGAGCTTTAAAATTGGGTTTGTGCCTACAAACCCCAAACCTTTTCTATCCCTCCTTATTTTGGGTTTCACATCACCACTAAGGTGTGAAGAGGTTGCCAAGCTTTCCTTTAAATAGCTTGAGACATAGGTGAGCTATCCTTCACCTGTAAGAAGGATAGTGGGTTCTTGCTAAACCATCAAAAGCAAGTGGGTTCTTGCTAAACCACAAAAAGCAAGCTGTAATAGGTCCTAGTGCTACCTCAAAGCCTAGTGGGTTTCTTGCTAAAACCATTGAAAAGAAAGCGGTAGGAATCTCTCAACGGTTGAGTTGGGAGCGGAGACGTAGGCCGGGTTTTGGCCGAACTCCGTTATCAATTTCTTGTGTGATTGCCTTCTCTTTCCGCTGCATTCTTTACTTTGATTTTAAATTGTTTATCATTTTTGTAAAATGAAATTCACCCCCCCCCCTTCTTTCCATCATTCCCGCTTTTTTCCGATCCAACAATTGGTATCAGAGGGACGTATTTGAATAATTCCCTAACCGGTTTCAAATTAAAGATCCTATTTTTATTCTGATGGCTTCTACCGCTTCAACCTCTTCATCCCCCGAAGGACATTCTTTGGATCGTGCTCCATTCTTTGATGGAGCCGATTATACTTTTTGGAAAACCCGCATGTCAACTTTTCTCAAAAGCATTGGTTATCCAATTTTTAAAATTGTCATGCAAGGTTACACTTTGTCTACCCCCGACGAATCCAAATGGACCCAAGCCGACATTAGAAATTTTGAGCTTGATGGCAAAGCCATGAATGCTCTTCATTGCGGCCTTGACCGAAACGAGTTCAATCGAGTTTCCACATGCACCTCCGCTCATGAAATTTGGAAGCTTTTAGAAGTGACCCATGAAGGCACTAATAAAGTCAAGGATACTCGATTGGACATGTACCGGCAGGATTTTGAGTCTTTTTCAATGCATCCAAATGAATCTATTTCTGAAATGTTTACACGATTTACTGATGTGTGCAATGGTAGAAAATCTCTTGGAGATGACATTTCTGTAGAAACAATGGTCAAGAAGATCTTATGGGTCCTTCCGAGCTCATGGGCACCAAAGGTGACGGCGATCCAAGAAGCTAAGGACGTCAAAAATATGCCGGTAGAGGAGCTCATCGGATCCCTAATGACGTACGAGATCACGATGAGGAGGCAAGCTCAAAAGGAGGGCACACCAATCAAGACACCAAAGAACATTGCCCTCAAGGTACAAAAAGAAGTAAGCTCCTCCTCATCCTCATCTTCCCCATCTACTTCATCTTCAAGCGGCGACTCGGAAATGGAGAATCTCGCCCGCCAAATGCAAAAATTCATGAAGAAGCACAAGAAGAAGAAGAAATCCCGCAAGGCGCGTAAGCAAGAACCCACTGCAAGATCCGAGCCCAAGGTAAAATGCTACGGGTGCGGTGAAAAGGGCCATTACAAGCCCGATTGCCCACTCAACAAGAAACGGGCCACGCCAAAGGAAAAAGGAATGAAGAAGGTCCTCAAGGCGACATGGAGTGACACCTCATCCTCCTCCTCCTCCTCCTCGAGCGACCAAGGTACAAAATGCCTAATGGCATTCCATGAGGTTACATCATCCGACTCCTCCTCTTGTTCTTCAAATTCCAATTCTTTAAATCATCTATCCTACGAAGAACTCTCACATGCTAGAGACCAATTAGAAAATGGTTTTCAGGAGCTTTCTTCAAAATTTGTCGCTTTAAAAAAGAATTTCAAAAAACTTTCCTCCGAAAAAGACCAACTTCTTAAAGAGAAGGAAGAGTTGACCCTTAAAATCCAAAATTTTCCAAATGTTGATTCTATGGAATCAACCATCAAAGACCTAAGGGAGACCCTAGCTAAGTTCACCCAAGGGGAACAAAATTTGAACAATCTCCTAGGTTCTCAACGAATATCTAGAACCACCAATGGACTTGGCTACACCAACCAAGCCTCCTCCTCCCATGCTCCTACTGTTTTTGTAAGGGGGAGCTCCGCTTACAAATTTTGTAATTATTGTAAAAAACCCGGGCACCTTATTTATGAATGTAATTGTAAAAACGCCCGATATGGCCAACCCAAATCTATTTACTATAGTGACGAGTTTTATAGGAGAAGACCCGCTATGAGACAAGTTTGGATTGAAAAATCCCTTCTTGCGAGTCTCTCCGGGCCAAAATTTATTTCTTATCCCCGGTGACTTATTGTTTTCATTTAGGGGGAGAATTTTCAAAACCTTATCTTAGATTCAAACTTTTGATTTCATTTTCAAAATTTTTTATTCAATTCCAACTTTCAATTTCAACTCTTGGCTTCAATATTTTCAATTCAAAATTTTCATTTCAATTTTTGATTCAAAACTTTCAATTCAAAATATTTTTCAATTTTCATTTCAAAATTTTCAACAATTGATATCATTTTCAATTGGTTTAAAATCTTGATTTTAAATTTTCTCTCAATCAAGTTTTATGCCCCATTCTATTTTGATAATCACAAAGGGGGAGAAATTTCTTGATTGATTGGGGGAGAATCTTTTCTCTCATGCTGAGTATTTATTTTCAATTTATCATTTAAAGCATGCCTTTCATTTAAGTTTTTACATTTCTTAGATAAGTGATTGTGATCATAAAAATAGGGGGAGATTGTTGTACCCCACACTCTTTGATTTTCATGATCACAATCACATTCTTTTTTGTCTAACATTGTTTTTAAGTGTTGTGGATGATAGGCAAGAGCTTGCCAAAGGAATGGCCCAAGAAAGCATCCAAAGTGGACTGAATTGCAGTCCACCGGCCAACCGGTGTGATAGCACCGGCCAGCCGGTGGACCTGGCAGAGGCATTGCCCACTGCCAGGCTCCACCGGTCAGCCGGTGGCTTGACCACCGGCCAGCCGGTGGCATCCAGTCAATAGTGTTTGCTACTGTCTTTCCACCGGACAGCCGGTGGCTCCTCCACCGGTCAGCCGGTGGAGCCGGGATCAGATTTCTTCTCCTCTGCCAAGGCACCGGCCAGCCGGTGGCCCTGTACCGGCCAGCCGGTAGCCCTGGTCAAACTAGCCGTTGGGGCTTTGACCAGGCTGCTCCACTTGCCTCCCAACGGCTCCGAAAGCCTTTCCAACGGCTCCAAAGGCCTCCAACGGCCATATAAGGGTTCCCCCTCTATAAATAAAGGACCTTGAACCCCCAGAAGTCCAAGGAACATAGCCGGAACTCTTGTGAAGCCAACGGACACTTTTCTCCATCATTTGGCAAACCTCCGGCGGTCTTCCTCCAAGGGAACCCCAATTGCTCCAACAACTTCCACATCCAAGGAGCTCCTCCAAAGAAGCTTGGAAGCGGCCTTCAACATCTCCAACCAATCAAAGGCGCCCAAGGCTTCTCAAAATACGGTTTTTTATTTTATATTCATTTTGAGCTTTAAAATTGGGTTTGTGCCTACAAACCCCAAACCTTTTCTATCCCTCCTTCTTTTGGGTTTCACATCACCACTAAGGTGTGAAGAGGTTGCCAAGATTTCCTTTAAATAGCTTGAGACATAGGTGAGCTATCCTTCACCTGTAAGAAGGATAGTGGGTTCTTGCTAAACCATCAAAAGCAAGTGGGTTCTTGCTAAACCACAAAAAGCACGCTGTAATAGACCCACCAGTTAGGAAATAAATACTATATATAGGTGTTCCAAATGATCATAAACACTCATTAACTCATTATATAATGACTTATGGAAATAAAATGTATTTCATAAATATTCCACCATTTCATTATAGAACAACCCACTGAAATGAAATTAGTTTCCTAATAATTTTATCACAACATAATTAAATATTTCCAAAGAAAAATATTTTATAGAATCCTTCATTATTAATCATCCTAATAATCTATAGAGAGGTGGAATGTGGAACCAATTATTAGATAACATGCATACTAAATAAAAAATTCCTTAAAGGATGCTGACATATATGAAAAGGACCCGAAATATATCATTAGAAAATTTCATAGAAAATAAGAGAATATACCCACATCTATTGATATAATTTGACAAAAAATTCTTATAATGATGAGAAAATACATTTATTTGAAAACAAATATACAATTTTATACTGTATTCATAAACATATATAATGTTCATGATTTTTTTTTCATATGTTCGTGTCATATATAGAATGAAAATATTACATTCATAATTAATAAAAAAATTCAATAAAACTCACTAAGAAATATCTTAAATACAATTCCTTTAAACCCATTTTAAATTACGTTTAAAGTAGTGAAAATGAAAATTTTATAACATTCCATGTATGTGTTTGAAATTTTATAAAACAATTTTTATGTGATTGAACGTGGAAATTTTATTATTCAACTAAATATGAAAAAAAGTCTGTTCTTCCAAAAAAACACATTCTAAATATTTTTCAGTAAAATTGGGTGAAAATGGTTCTAATTATTTAAAATTTTAGTAAAACATGCATAGAATAAAATATATGGGTTTTATCTGGAAGGAACTATATAATTAACCTCAATGTAAATTTAACTACATATTCATGAATATTAAAAACTATTATAAAAAAACTTTACCAAATCTAACCTCATTCAGTGTATACAATTTAACATCCATTATAAAAAATTATATTTATAATATAAATATTCTATAAAAATATGCATGTATATAATAACATTTATTATTAAAATATGAAACTTTATCATCAATTTTTTAGTAATTCTTTATTAAAATCATTATTCTATATGATTAATGATTTAGTTTTACAAAAGAATTCAGTTTTTCTGTCATGGTACTTATATATTAATCATGGTCATATCATATATCGGATATTAATCATTTTATGAGTATAATATGAATTCATTATAAAATATATACCCCCACTCATTTCATTATTACACTATAATTCTGGAATTATGACATAATGATTCTCATAATACAATCACATAAGATCGTGAGGCCTAGTGTGTTTGGGAAATTAGATATATATCTCATTGAATGGAAACATCGATATAAATAATAATTTAAAATACCAAAAAAAGCGAATATATTAAATCAATATTTTATTAACTCCAACTATACCCTAGGGAAAAACATTAGAAATATTGATAAATAAATTCTATTTGGGGAATAATCAATTCATAATATGATGAATGCAATACATTTTATTAAATGTGTTATTTCAAGGTATGAGGGGTGATACTAAAAAATATGATCATTGAATTATGATATTAGACAAAAACATCATATAATCATAGGAATATGGAAGCATAAAAAACATGAAATCAAAATCATAAGTCAAGGGTAACCACTAGGAAATCATAACATAGTGTGCTTAAGATAACCTCTCATTGTCTATACATGTAATGTCATGATATTAAAATATAATGCAATTCATTTGAGGGATTTATAATTATAGTCCATCCAATAACATTCATATCATGTAAATAAATTTTGGATCCAAATAGATCATATAACTAGAATAACATTTTTAATATCTTTTAATCCCATGATTTAGAATTTTTGGCTATATATATGGTAGACACCAATATATGTAGGTTCATAGGATTACATGTAATTATCCATTAAAATAATATTTTTATGCAGTTTTTAGATGGATATGTACTTCTTTCAAAATGTGATAAAGTGTAAAAGATTGTGGGGATGGGTGGATATTAGTTGAAAAAGGGTTAAAAACTCTAAATTAATGTCTAAAATTATATTTTGGTCTCTAAATGATTAAAGAATCAATCCCACAATCCTTTCCAAGTGTCTTTCTTATTTCATTCCAATGGGTGTTGGTCTTAAATATTGTATAAGTCCATGAACCAAACTACTTATTATAATACCCATGGTGATAATAATGTGATTCATTCTTATAAATAAACGATTTTAAAATGTTAAAATATAATATATGTTATGAAGGATTCATTAAAGGACTATAAATTTATTCTAAAAACTGCATTAAAATAGTATTTAAATGGAGAATTACATGTAATCCTATGAACCTACCTTTTTAATATACAACCATTGGTGATGTGAAATTGAGTCATGATTGTAAATAATTTCTTTTAAAACCCTAAAATATAAAATAGGTTTTGAAGTATTGAAAAAAGGATTATAAAATTATTCAAATAACATCAACAACATATTATTTTAAAAGTGAAATATATGTTTCGACATGGATTCCTTTAATGAAAATTACTATAATACTTTTGGGTGAATAAGATTTCATAATAAATACCATATATTTATACCATATTTAATTTTTTCTGAAATTTTAGACCATGTCAGAAAATAAAGAAAAAATTTTATTTTATAAATTTGACTCATTAATTACATAAATAATTTTTGATTTATCAAATTAGTTTTCTAAATATGTTCTATTTACATTTATAGAAATACCATTTTTTAGTGAAATATACTAGTCGAAATGATATTGACATATTTATGAACCATATAAAAATTAAATCGGACTTCATTGAAATATTATATCATTTACATGTAGCTATTTATTATATAAGAGGAATATTATATTTTAATACTATATATATATAATTATTGAATTTATCAATAATGTATATTAATTGAAACTATATATTTTTATATAATATTTCATAATTTTTTCTTGTCAAAATATAACATTTATCTAGAAAAATATATAATTATTTTTTAAAGTAATAATTAATTGTGATAACTATGATTATTAAATTATTAATAATGAAAGTATAAAAATTCATATTACTATGTTATATATATGTAACAACTATTAAACTAGAATATACTGTAATGGTAATGTGTCTGGTGGAGGTGCATTATTGGGGTGGCTTGGTGAAATTTTTTTGGGACATGTTCCCCATAAGAATGAAATTATACTATAAATTATATCTTTCAATCATCAGTAGTGAAATATCATATTCTGCATTGTCAAGGGAAACTCCCATTGATGTTATCTACCATGGATGCTCTGTTAAATTTAACTTATAGGGTAGGATCCTACTGTTCGGTCCATCTATAATTCCATATTTGAAAATTTCATTTATCTATAACCCTTTATATACATATATTATGACTAATTATACAACATCTATATTATCGATTGTAACGACGTATAATTGTATTTTTAATTGGAAATGTTATCATTAAAAAATTTGACCAATATATCCACTGTAATGCATGTTTTTTATAACTCTAATAATCCATAAGGAATATATTCATTCAAATGGAAATTTTATCTATAAAAAATTATTCCATTACATTCATCCGTCCTTTGGAATTTTCACCATAGAAATTTTCTATTTGATATAATATAAAATTTATTACAGTTTGGTTTCACTGCCAAATTTATTGTCACTTTTTAAAAGTGATATATAGTAAAACCCTTGTATTTAAGGATGGTAATGTGGGAGTTCAATTTGACATTCCACCTCTTTGATGTGATCAAGGAACTCAAATGGGATGATGTATCTAGAGAATTGCTTTCCAAATTTCAAAAAAATCATGAGTTTCTAATATTGTGGTATATAATGCAAAAGCCATCTCATAATTTTTTTTATATATTTTGAGGCAATTATTTTATCTAAATAAATATAATGAAAATTTACAATATATAAATTTGCATTATTATTATTTAATGGAAAATAATGTTTTCAATGAAAAGAAATATTTTTTATTATTATTAGAAAAATCATACCATTTCAAAAAATAAAAAATTATATACCATAAGATAAATATTATATTCTGATTAATAAAAATATGATAATTTGATCTAATATAATTTAAAATGCATCATGAAAATAATTTTAATATTTTCTCACAAAATACAATGAAAATAATTTTTTTTGAAAACATAGTTTTAGAGAATATATTGAATTTTCTAAAAATTTATATGTTTTTTATGAAGAAAAAATCAATATTTATTTATTAGGATCTCTTTATTAATACTTCATTTTACATGTAGTATTATTAAAACAAGACAATCTATTAGCATGGTGATAACTATCAATTTTGAGAATAAATTTGTATGTTATATCTTGGTTCATTTAAAATTTGTGTTGTGATTATGACTAGGTATTGAAAAAAAAATTCAAATAGAAATATATTCTAAATTATTTGGGTGTTAAATTCTCCCCCTTTAATAAATTGCACCCATGAAAATTTTATATTTCATCAAATAATTATTATTTTAAATATCCATTTTCCAAAACCAAAAACATTCTATTGAATAATAAAACATCCCTTGAAAAGGGAATGATGGAAACATAGTGGTTACCTAAAATAATATAATATATTGTTCGTAGATAAAGATAACATTGGTTTAATGATGAAATATAGACATATAAGATAAAAATAACACCGAAAGACTTATATATAGTGATAATGAACTATGTCTTGAGAAATTTCACCCCCAAAAACCATAAATCTACGATGATTTAAAAGTACATTTATTATATATAAATGAATACAGGCATATAAAATTTTAATTTCAATATAAATTTCCAAAATTAAAGAGGTTTTTTCACTTTCAATATGATGCACTTGGGAAAATACACATGCATGATTCCTTTTCATATAATAACAATAATCTCATCCTTTATTTGTCCCGTGAACAATTTCCCCATCATCAAAAATTCAAGGAAAGTGTTATTCAAGTATAGTTTATTTAATTCATGATTTAATTTTAATCCATTATAAGATTCATAATCATTAATTAAGACAATAATTATTTACCAAAACCAAATTCTTGGAACATGTTATATGATATGAAATAAAATCATTAATTAATTTGAAATCATGGATAGTTAAACATACAAACTTCCATATATCCTAATAAAAACTATTTCCATTTAATTTCTAACATCACCCTTTCACTAATACATGACCATAAGTTGATTAAGAATAAGAAATGTGATTACATTATTCCCAAACCAAAAAATGAAGAGGTAATAAATCCTCAAAATCAAATAAAATGTTAATAAAAAGGTGGATAATATGATTTTTATAAGGTTCATTCAAACAATTATTAATAGGAAATCATGAGACCTTGGGTAGAGGATTTTTGTAACCTATATATCATCATGAAATCAATTTTTTAATTGTATTATCATTACATCATTGTTTGGTTAATTGTAGTTGTTGTTTTTTATCATAAAAACTATTAGGTTCATACAATAGTTATCATAAAGAAAATACTCCATGTATTTGATTAATTTAATGTGGTTGGTGCAATAGTTTGTGTCTTCTATCCTAAAACTACAATATCTACTCAATTTTACCCTTTATAAATTATTTTCATTTATAACCCACCCATCAATATTTAAATCACCTCCTAGTTTCATTATAGAAATTCCCATTAATATTTTCCACTTATTTATGGCATATAGATTTCTGAAATTTCATTACATAATGTTATTTGTTCCATTTTTTTGTGGGATGATCACCTTATTATTATAAAAATAGTGTTAATGATGGATATATCAAATTTTCAATTCCACATAGATTTCCCATCTAATTAATTCTTCATGTTTTATGATGTATCTTATGTATAACACCATTTTTATACTGTTTTTTGACAACTGAATTATCAAACAACATTAAATTCTGGATGGATGATAATTCCTATAGAGTAACTCACAAGTAATATAAAATATACATCATATACAACAATGGATTCATAATTATTATACATTGTCTCATGGAATCGTATATCCAATTTTTTTATAAAGAATACATCGATTGTAATTATTGAAAAATAATATACTCAACTATCCTACTTCATTGTGTTTATTTATTTATATTTCCATGTATTCTTGATTAATTTCCCCCATTGATATGATTATCCTTCCAAGTTTTATATATCGAAAATTATTCATTCATGATAAAAACATTAGAATGTTTAAAATTTATTTTTTACGGTTTTCATCATTTTCCAATTCACTACTAGATCGTTTGAACCACTTAAAGATAGTGTGTGTTGCTTTATGAATGAATCAAAAGAAAAATGTTCCCTTATTTTATAATTTGGATGATAACAATGATATATAACCTGGGGATGCTTTGTGAGAAATAAATGAAAATTTTCATTCCATCTCCAATATTGTTTACTTACTTAGGATGACAATCATGCACTGTCTTTAACATCCAGTATTAGCATGATTCATTTAGGTTCCTACTATTGACATAATCTAAAAATAAAATTGTATGAATCGTGATATATTAATCAAAGTGATTAGTCATATAATCAGCAAATATAAATCATTGTAGTTTTAATTCATGAATGATATATCTTAAAAAATGGGACCTCTGGTTTAACAAATTATATACATGGGAATTACCAAATCTCTTTTATGTTTTCATTTACCTAGAATATTTGCAAAGGTTCCCAATTTTTTTATAATCTCTTTTACCAAATATTGGAAAAATATTTCACTAATTCCAAAAATAAAGGCCTAAACATATAATTTATCATTATATATATTTCTAGATGAATCATCAATAAAAATTAAAAATATGAGTCGAAGGACCTTAAATGTGTAGCGCCTTTGATGAAAAGACACACATTCATCTTCTCATGTGAAATATAATCAATATCTCATAAAAGAAAATCATATTGAGTAATTTTTATAGTAATAACCAAGATAAATGCATCCATCATAACTTACGTAAAGTTAATAAAAGACAGTTTGAGATCCAATGCTCAGTAATGGTAAAAATTTTAGATAATTATGGAAGATCATATGAATGAATAAAAAAAATGGTATGAATTATTGACCATATATTAAAAATTATATTCCCAATATTTCATCAATGATACATTTTTTAGACTAAATATTAATCATTTCGAGATATATGATTCATAAATGATTTGAAACATTATAAATCAATCATGAAACATAAGATTATGTCATAGATGTGTCAAACCATAATAGATATATAAATCATTTATTACATTAAGGGTAACTACCGAGCCCATAAAATAATAATGGATCAGGCCTCAACACCTATTTCTCATAATTTATAATGAAAATAAACGTGTTTTCTATAATGAATCTAGACCATAGTCATGTTTACCACTGTAATCACAAGATATATGAAACATTTTGGAAATTAATAGAGTAAATATAGATCATATCTATAAATGGTTATAACATGGACACCTTTATTGAATATAATGTAACCAACATCCATTAATATAATAAAAAAAATAACATAATGAAAACTATACATATTTGTTCGACAATATCAGAAAACAATCATCACATCGTTACATTATAAAATAAGAATTGAATACAAGTTTCATAAATATTTCTTCCATTTATCATAGAATAGATAATGAAATATAAATGGGTTCAATAAAATATAATCAAATTAAATTTTAACCATTAAAATAAAGATAGATAATATTATAAGAAGGTTATATCCATGTAAAAATGTAATAAACATAAGTATATGATATCATAAATAAATTTTTTTTTTAAAATATCTGAAATATTTAATGAGGAAAACTATCATTCAATTTGGAAAATTACTATTGAAATAACAATATTACAAAAAATATTCTTTCAAAATGACATTGCAAAATTTTACACGAATCCTCAATTCCATGATCATCCATGAATATGATAAATTCTATTCATTCCATATACATTAATATAAATAAATAATTTCACACTTTTATTTAAGATTCAATAAGTAAATAATTTGGGAAATGACTAGACTATTCATTATAATCAAATTTATAAAATGTAAAAATTGGTAAAAATGAACCAAATTTAAAAAATTTAAATTTTATAGTCCTAAATTGAATCGTTGTTGGAAAAAATTCTGTGGAAGAAAAATACATGTAGACCAAAGAGATAAATAAAGACAATTTTCCTTAAATAACATGTTTTAATTTTTAGGTGTTCTTAAGGTGGAGAAAATGAATGCAAATAAAGTAAATTAATTAAATAACTAGAAGAGAAAAAATTAAAAAAAATTCATTTTAGGTTGATCATTCCTCATTTATTATATAAACATAAACAATCCAAATAAATAATTAGATTAAAACATAAAACCCTTTCCACTATATTGACATATTATTTATAATACTTGTGATATAAATAAAAATAAATGGAAATTTATATCCAATAATTTTCCTGATAAAAATCATAAACTAATTTCATGGTACTTATATACCCCACACAATAAAAAATTTTGGTCTATGTTGCATGTGTCCCATATAAGTAATTATGAGATGAAAATCCCTTATCTGAGGTATGATTTCACTATACACAATGTAACCTCATGTATAATAAATATATATTTGTATTAAAAATAATTAAAAGTCATAATAATATATATCATGTCATATATAGTTTATTTATAACCTTTTATCAACCATTTTCAACAATTTCTTATTAAAATTATTGTTCCAGGTTATATCATCTTCATTTCTCATGTATGTTTTTGTTTTATATTCATCGTCCTTATATGTTGATCATGATAACATATGATATAAAATTTTAATAATGATATAATTTTATTATATATTCATTTTGTTCATGTTTAGGTTCATTTATAAAATAATACACTGAAAAACTTATTACACCATTTATGGAGATGGTAGACCGTACGTATGCATGAATGTTGTCATCAATTAATGACAAAAGGAAAAAAGAAATGTATATAATAAATATCCTATATAAAAATATTATTATATCATATATATCATATATATTCATTAAATACATCCTTATTTATATCCATGATAAATGTAAATGTAAAATAAATCACTTCATATTGTGGAGTTTGCAGTCTACATATACAAACTACCAACAATATCGCTTGTTGATGGAATAGTGTTTTTCATGTTATATGTGATATTATCATTATATAAGTATAATTATTTCATTTTTATTTTATAGAAATATTAATCCCAAAAAATACCCTTCCATATTTTATGGATATTAAAAACTAAATGTATTTTATTTTGGTGAATGTATGCAATACATACATATTATCACTAACTTCACTTTCCATTTGATAGAAAGAGGGTTAATAAAGGTTGTTTGAAAATAATAAATGAATATCATAATATTGAGTATAATGAATTTATTATTTTATTTAGAATTTAACTTATTCAATTGTGGTAAAATAGTAAATAAAAAGAATTTGAATAGTTAATATGATTAGATCTTCTCTAAAACAACTACAGTCAATCACTTTTTAAGGGATATATGGTTATAAAATTGCAAATAAAAACCACTCTTTAAATTATTTAGGTTCATCTCTAAATGAGTTTGGTTGAATTTTATATAGCTATGTTGATCAATTTGATGTGATGAAGAGAAAGGAAACTGCCCTTTTATATTTGGGGGGAGGGCATGATGGGAATTTCTAAAAATAATAAATTAACAAAAATTAATTTTGATTTAAAAATGTACAAAAATTGATTATGTATGAATATATTATTATGATTATTATAAATAATATTATAAAATAAATTTTTTTAAATGTTATGAACATTATTTTACCATTATCCTTTTGTGCTATCCAATCATTATCCATTTTTTTAACTACCATATTATTAATGATTTTCATATATTAATTGGTAAAAGTTATAAATTAAAATTAAAAAAATTCCCAAAAAAGGATCAAGGATGGATTTTAACCACATGACATTCAATTTTATGAATATTTTATTTTTATGTTTCTTATATCATTTCATTAATTTTTATTTATTATAAAATACCATTAATGTCATTTTTAATACTATTTCTTCAATTTGACATTAAATAAATACAGATAATGTATTATTAAAATATATTATTTTAATATATCCATAACTTGTAACTATAATATTTAATATTCATGGGTCACCTTAAAATTTTGAATTTATAATAATTTCTCATTTTTAATACATTAAAATTTAAATTTCCATTAATTTAATAATTACCCCATTAGTGTTGTGTAAGAAATTATTGAAATTATTTATTAAAAAAATTAAGCATTTATTACCAATATTTGTATAAATAATTTATCTTCAAAAATACAGTTTTTAACCAAATATGTCATGTTATTATCACCATTATAACAAATTTCTAGGTATTAAAAAGTGATATTTATGACTTTTCGTGACATAATAATTTATAGAGGTAATAATTACTACCAAATGTTAAAATGTCGACATAAATGTATATTGGATGATTATATAAAAAATGGAACCATCCAACATAATTAAAAAAAGTTATTTCTTTTTATTTTCCATATCGTTTTATTTTGGATTCTAATTACCTGATTTACACTTTACTTTGAAAACAAAAAATACTGAAGTTATAATTCACAATGAAAAAACTAAAATATAAACAAATATAAACATCGTAATTATAAATAACGAATCCATATTTTTAGATTTATGAAACATAAGTGGTAGTATTGTATTTAAAATTCAATCGATAAAAAGCGAAGAAAAATAGATTTTCTAAAAAAATGCCTATTTTAAGTATAAATTGTTCTTGTAATAAAATAATGTATATAATTTATTTAGAAAACCAGAATTGGATTATTTTAAATAAAATTTTACTAATATAAATTTAAAAATAATTCAAAATATTACTAATCTATATAATTTATTTGGAAAAGAATATAATTTTGAATAAATTTTTTTTTCACTAATAAATAAAATAAAACTATTAATAAAAATATAAATATTTCAATACAAGAAAATCATGATATTCTAAATTATAAATTGAAAATATTATTATCAAAAATAATATTTAAATTTTACTTGTAATTAATTATAATATTTACTCACTAAAATCAATGAAAAGCAGGTATGTGGGAAAACAGATTTTTGGATTATGAAATGTCTTTTCAAAAAATATAGTACTTATTTCTAAAGAACAAATGAAAACATTTTTATTTATTAAGTCTATTATATAAATAATTCATGATTCATTTAACAAAAATCAAACCTCAAATCTAATGACTCCATTGTGGGTATGAATTTATATAATAATATTTTAATAGAATATCTCTATTCATTTAAAATCAGTGTTCCATGTAACAAATGTCATAAAAAAATAACATGATTTGAAGAGAAATATATTCAATAATATTAGGATGTTCTCTTCATGGAATAATATATGTTTTTATTCATTTATGTTTTTCTATTATATCATTGATTTTATATGATGTCGAATCATTTGAACCATTTCAATCAACTCTTAGATATGATCATCTCTCATAAGCTTCTTTCTCGCCAACGTTATCCGAATATGTGGGAGTATGATACCTATTTCCATTCAGAGCCTCATTAGGTTCCGTTTTAGTGATATAATGGAACCTTTTATTATAAGATAACTATACTAGGGGAAGCTGTTTATCCCTATATCCTTAGAAATCCATTGAACATGATATTTTAAAATCCTCATGAATTTTAATGGGTCTTTCTAAATAATCATCCATTTGTGTTTGAAAAGTAGTATTGATACCCAACTCTATTTCCCATGTGTATTGTAGGGTTCTCCATAGCCTTGAGCTGAACTGAAGCTCTTGATAAAAAAAATTGAATGAGGAACCCAATATTTTATTTACCATAACCCATCTGTATATCATCATTATTTGGTATAGATATAAATAATCCTTAATAGAAATGAATTATGATGATATTGTATGAAGATCAGTTACCACCAACAAGGTGTAATTTTATTTTCATACCTTCTAGTGTCTAATAATAAAAAACATCGTTATGTTTTACCATTTACATATTTGAATTGGAAATGGTTGAAAAAAACCCTTACACCTATTTATTCATATTTTACTTGTTTTCGTACAATTCATTTAGATACAAATTCTATAGCCCCCATATTTATGTTATCCCACTAAAAATTTTCATCAATTCGCTATACATCATTGTTCTTCATATATGAATTATGAATCTTGATCTATGTGTATCCTCAGTAATTTCTTATTTTTGTTTTTGTGTTCATTGGAAACATTTATATATACTAAACCTTGTATATCCATCTTATATAAATTTGAACTATGGAATTTTCACTTCATTTTTTTTGTAACTCCAAAAAATCTATTGGGGCCTCCTTGATTCCCTCATGAATGGATGGTTGAGTGTTTAGTTGATAATGGTTTAATTAATATCCTTTTTATTAAAATTACAATCACTTTAATGTACAATAAGTGTAGACCCCTTTCAATCTTCAATATGGTTGTGGTTGTAGGTTCCTTTCTACATAATGAATCTACCTCTATTTTCACCTTCATAATATGGTAATAGGCTAAACAATCATAATCATTGATCATCACTATCCATATTTTTTTGGGAACATTTTCAATTCACTTTCATTATATATATAACTTAGGATTTTACGATACATATATATGTCACAAATGTCACTGTAATAATATTTTCACCAAATCATCAAATTGAATACCTAGGAAACCAATTATTGATCATGTTTGAATTTTTCATTTCATGTATAATTAATTATAAGGATTCATAGGACTTCAATATTTCATCTTCCATAAGTACACAACCCATTCCATTTTATGATTCATAAATGTATAAAAATCATCCATAGAAGGGAATAACGATTAATTATATAATATGATTAGCTTATTTTTTTTATCATTTTAATGCCCAATAAAATGTATTAATTCTATAAAATCATAATCTTATTCCAATATGACTTTGTTATTAGTATTGAAAATAATGATAAGTTACTCAAAAAGTGATGATAGTGCATAGTTTGTCCAATGTAAATATGGCAGTCCATCGTAGTTATTAATCTACGACATCATTAAATTACATCTAGTTTTTAAGGATCCATATATATTCCATTGATGGGGATAATATTCCCACAAAAGTCACATGTTATATCAAAAATATAAATTTACCATAATTTACATGTAGATTTTTTCTCATTATAATATATTTGACTTTTTCAAATAGTGGTATGTCTATTTCTAAGAGATAATTTTCTGTAGGTAAAACATTTTACAAAAAAATATATCCATAACACTAAATTGTTGGTTAAAACAATAAATGTTATTTTGACAAATAAAATAGTCTAATTTTAATTGTAGCCACAACAATAGATAATATATATATTGGTTAAACTATTTTTGCATCAGATTCATACAAAAAAACTATCGTTTGGTGATATAATTTCCAAAATTTATATTTCTACATATAATATTATAAATAATATTATTTTATCTATTCTTATAAATAATCTGAAGAATTAATATCTGTTTAAAATTATATTTTAAAATAAATATTATATGTGTATTTTCTGATCATTTGTGTTATATTTATTAATTAAATCATATATAAAATATTTATTCTAGTTATTATTTAATAATTATAAATTTTTCTTATATTAAACACTAATAAAAAGATACATTATTTGAGATTACTAGTTCATACATAACTTTAACATATTCAATCTTCAAAATAATACATCGATCTCAATGAAACATGATACAAACATGATTATAGGTGCTCAAAATACCTGATACATCAAATAAACACCATAAAATTCATCATCCACAGGATATTATCACACATAAATTTTTGTTTTCAGGTTTAAAACTAAATACGCGGTCCATACATGTTTTACTATATTATAGTTGGCTCATATGGGCAGCAGGAAGCTGGTTATCCCTATACTCTAATTCATGTGGATGAAATACAAATAACATCCCCACTCATGTAAGCATGTCTCAATTCTCATGTTTGTGAATGGATGTAGTTTATCACTAATTTTATATTAGTTATAATAAGAATAAATATATACAATAAAATTCTTCAAGTGTATAAACTAACATATAAAGTGAGAAAATTGAATATTCAAGTCAAATATGATTAATAATCTCATTTTTTATCAATTCCTAAAACATCTAGAATACCAACCAAACAATAGTTTATGTGTTTCAAAATCATGGTTATTTCCAAGTATTTTTTTACAAATAAATCTATTACACTAAATAATCCCTTTAGTGTGACTACTATAAAACTAAATAATTAACTAGTCATTATCCATTTATTTTAAATTATTAAATATAAAAATTTCAACACAATAAGTTATGGATGACTAATGTATAGAAATGATTTCATCTTGAAATCTTCTATTGATTTCTTTTTTCCCTTTTTTTATCTCTCAACAACGTTTTTAATTAGTTAATTATAATTTAATTTTATTAATCGATAAAATGTTAACATGAATGTAAAAAACTAAATGGATGGGTAAACATGTTATAATCTATCATAAAAACAAGAAATGGGCAATGTATGGTGAAAATACAACCGTATGAATAGATTATTTATTATATAATTTTTTTATATCTCGATTATAAAATAAAGAATCCATACAACATTATAGATTATAAAAATTGATTCTTTATTACAGATGATGTAATTTGTAAAAAAAATTAATTCAAAAATATAGATTAAAAAATAGACACCACATTATAAAACTTATATTATAGATTATAGATTATAAAAAATACTTCTAATCAAATTATTTAATATGTAATCTATTTATACATATTATATATGGAAGCACACTTTATTTTCATTAAATTATAAATTTCCTATACTGTACTGCATAAAATTCTATATTTATTTCATTTGTGTTTAAATACATGTGAATATAGTGGTTAACACACCTAAACCTGTTTGATATAAACCAAGTGATTCCCTTACCTCATATATAGGGCATTAGGTATTTCTACATCAAATTTCACAAAAGTATCCAATATTGAAATCAGAAGAATCTATCACTTCGTATTCTTTTGACTCATGAAAGGATTCCACTTCCACTCGTCAAACATTTTTTCAATAAAAATCTATTTTTGTATAAGAATAACTAGAGATGTAAAAATTAACTATTGACATTATATTTCAAACATTTAAAATTTATTTTTGTAGTTGACGTATATTCACACCACTTGAAAGTGAAATGTGTAAATACATACATACGACTATGATAGTGCTGGGGAATTCGTACCTATCAATAATTTATAGTTATTAAAATCTAGTATCCTATATAGTTCAAGATAAGTAATATTTAATAAAATTAAACACATAATGACGTCTAATTCATTATTTTAAAAATAAAAAAATCAATAAAATTTTATATTCAAAAAAATTGATTCAATTGATATGATAACAATAACCCGGAAAATTTGAATAAATGTGAAAAAAATTGAATCGAATTTCAAAAGTCATTCATTTATGCCAAAGGATTTATTTTTCTATATAATAATTATTTAATGAAATTTACAACATAATTATTACTAATGCATTTTTGAAAAATAAAAACGAAAAATTCTCAATTAAAATTATATTTTAAGAAAAACACATCTATATATATATGATATCACTAATTCACATTACATTAAATAAGAATATGATAATTTCATTAGAGAGTACACGAAGAATTAATTGAGAATAGTTTGTAAACTACTCCTCATATTTTGGTCCCAATGTAAGAAATATTCTAATTAGTATGCTCCCGATTAAAAAACAAATAGAAAAATTACCTTCATTCACTTCATAGGTCCACATCTGCAGTTTGGATCAATTTATACTCTAACCCTATCAAACCTCTATGACATTGGATAATCTAACATGACTACAAAATCATACATTTGTGTCTAATGAGGACCACTTTTTGTTCTAGATTAAATCCACAATAAAAATCCTAAATTTCTACAATGAACTCCACTAAACAATCATACGTTCAACTTTTAAAGACAAAGCTTTTTAAATTTTTTCTCAATCCAATTCTGAATGACCAGAAACTGCAAACACTAACTCTTATTGAGACATTCGTAATATGTTTATCAGTTTCCCATCTATGAAAACTGACCATGCCTTAGCCCTCCATGAAAACCATCAAAAAAATTACAGTTTGAACTTGTGTTTTATAATCATTATAGTCCTAGAAAGATAACATTATTCTTATTGTAAATAGGCTATGTGATAGAATAAATATAATTTTAATCGAGATACATAAGGCTTCACTAATATTTACATTCTATTATCATTGTTTCCAAAATTTATAGAAGCGATTCTTTATAGATGACGTAATACAACAGTCCTCAATTACACAAAAATCAAAAATAGAAATAAAAATTAAAAATTCTTGATTGAGATTCTAGAAACACTTCAAAACTAGAAAGGAAAGATGAAAAAGGACATATCCTAAATGAATAAGGATACAATAAAGGGTATGAAAAGTATTATAAAAAATTATCAAGATAATAGAACTTAAATACTAGTTCACATATAATATATCTGGGCTTAAGAATAAAGGATTTACCTGAATAAAATGGTATGAAATACTCGATAGAATATATTTACCTTAAATACATTCAATAAAAAAATTGTTGACCAATAAAAAACAGGGTGCGTATGATAAAATTTAATTATAGTTAATTATTTATACAGTTTTCAAAAATGGGTTCATGAAATAAGAATATAAATCATTGAATGGGTTATTTGAATACATGAGAGAACAATAAACTCACTTATAAATAGAACATTGTCCCCCAACCATAAAAATTATAGATATCATATTTCCTTCATCAATTGATGCTAAGGAATAACAAAAACCATAATTTTAAGATTAAACTTGGTAGTTTTCTCAAGGATCATAATTCATGTTTGGCACATGCAAGGAAGAAGAATTATCCTCATGAGTGCACGATTAATGTTAGGATAATAAACATTACCATGTGATGTGGTAGATGATGAAAGATCATTTCATATAGAGTGGATCTTGAAAAGTACATGAGTTTCATGCTAACATCACCGCAAAAGAGAACAAGAGTATGAATGATATTTTCATTTAAATTCCACTAAAAACAAAAAATTTATATCAATAAGATACAGGTTGCCAATAATTTAAGGTGGACAAACATTAAGAGAATAAGTACATAATAGATAAGAGGCCCATTAAATGAAGAATTAATATGTATCATCCCTTCTATACAGCACATAGAGGAAAAAAAATAAATCCAACAAGGTGTAGGAAATGTTAGATAATGATTTTTGTGGGAGTGGGTGCGGTTGATATGGAATAATCCGGAGTCTGAGTGCACATATAGATTGAAACATAATGGTTGTAGAGTATTTAATATCAAGATACAATGATGGAAGAGGGGATATTTGGGATAGTTCCAGGTTATAATGAATTTGTATTTTATTTTTTATTTTTTTCTTTTTTTATTCTTTTTTGTTAGTGTATAAAAAATTTGAAGAATTTTTTTGTTTTATGTTTTTATCTAAAAAATGAGTGGTATTTAATTGAATTGTATTTCTATTAATGAATTAAATATATAATTATAAATAAAATATATTTAAAATATAAGTATTATATTGATCTAAATAGAATATATATTAGATTTTATTTTGATTATATTCCAATTATTTGTATTTTTTAATATCAACATTAACTTTTTTACTAAACTACTCACTTATAGAAATAAATTATATTACTAAATGAATAATTATTAGACAATAAAAACCATATGTAGATTTATATTTTAAAAAAATATTGTTAATATTAATTAATATAAATTTATTTAATTTTTTGGTAAAAAATATATATGTTTTATATGATAAAAATACATATTTAATTTCTAGTAAGTTATATGTTGGTATTAAATAACTAATAATTTCATATGTTATAGTTTGAAAAAATAATTATTGGTACGTGAATTTAATATAAAAAAATTTAATATCTAATGAAATTTATCATTTATACCAAGAGATATATTATCTTTCACTAAATTTCGAATTGTATTAGTAACATTTTTATAGTGTGATAGGAATTCATCACTGCATTCAAATTCTTGTAATGTTTATCCTTTATTTTATAGTAGATACAGATATTATTTATAAATACTACCAAATTTTTGTTGTTGTAATCCATATATACCCAACTCATTAAATAAATAAATAATATTTTATGATTAGTGTGTCACATGAAATTACTATGATCATTTAGATGCAGTATCATGTATGAAAATTACTCATGGAGATATCCTCATTCATCACATTTAATTTCTTATATCCCACATTATGTTCACTATTAGAGAAGAAGTACGATCCATGTAGCTAGAGGAAAATATTATCAATCCATATTAGATTATAATTTTTTATTATCATTGTATTATTCCTCTCAAAATAACCAATTTACAGGGGCATTGACCCACCATTATTTACAATGATGTTAACTACTGCCCCATGGTGAAGAAATAGCGTGTATAAACCGTTGATCAAGATTATCCGATAGATACTTCTTTATCTATTCATGTTAAATTGTTACCATAAAGTATTGAGTCTTGGATATTTAATATATCTGGATATATGAATAATTGATAACTCAACATATCGGCTTAGAGGAAGACTAAGCAGTTCTTTGGTAAACAAATAAATATATTCCCTAAGAAGGGGTGTGTACTTAATGTAGATATTTCTAAAATTCACAATCATTTGAGATTAATATTATTCATAACAATGAAATAATATACATTCATGATATTATGATTCCAAAATACATTCATCATCCTCCATATGCTTGTATAGAAATAGAGGTCCAATCACCAAGTTGTTGGTAAATTTCTTCTCTTAAAACATTATGTTGGATCGATATAAGTAAAGAAATTTATAAGAAAAATTTCTTCGATTTTTTCGAATGGAATAATCAAAAGGATTTTAGGAAGGTTCATTTTGGAAATATAGATATAGGATATGTCATATACTATAAAATAATTTCCTCATTATCTATTTTCAATGAATGATCCACTTCTAGGTTTTTCGGTGGTCTGAATTTTTTTATTAAACTAGTTTGATATAAAATAATTCATTTACACAAAATCCAATATAATGATTCATATTATTTAAGAAATAACCATATATCCTCTATGTATATCATATTTGGGATCCACAGTAGCATTTTTGATGGAATAATAACACCCATTCTTTTTTAGGCTCTAGAGGTTATTGGCATTAGTTATCCTGAATAATTATTATCATAGTGAATTGTTTTACATACTATAAATTTCCCTGCAGTTGAAATATTGTACAGTATACTGGGATTTGATTGTAGAAGACACTTTTCTATCACAATGGAATGTTTAACCAAACATTGTTCATTATTTTGGTAGACTTTATTTGTACTATTAATCTATTTCATTTTCCCCTTAAATCAATTTTCGAGACTCTTGTCCCTAAAATTTTGACATTTTGGTTGTTAAAATTTTCTTCCCCTATAGATTTCAACATCACAACACTGGAATTAAAATTAATTCCTCATATCTTATCATAATACCCATGATATCCACTAACCATCATTTTGACACTATGGTATCATAGGAAAATTTCATCGTGGTCTTCTATGTCTAAAATCACAAAATATTTTCATATATATGGAATTAACCCACTAGCTGAATGGTTGAAATTACATTATCTGATAATAAATAGGATAAAGATATGTCATGAATGGATTATTATATATTCCTCATATTCCATAGATTATTATTCATCCTTTTTTTGTAAGATAAGGGAATCCATCCCCATTTTGAGGTATATATTAGACGAACATATATTTTTTATAATTATTTATACTCTATAACTTTTATCTCCCCTTAAATATTCATAATATGTATCAATTCCCACTGTTGATCAATTTATTACCCAATACAATAAATTTCAAACTTGAACAGTTGTTGCTGACAAATATAATCAAGGGGAATATATTTTCATTTCAGTTAATCCATTAATCTATGATTAAATGATTCGAAAAATCACTAAATATCAGAGGACTTTGTCACATAATGAAATAAATTAAAACAATCTCTTTCTTACGGGGTAAGGGTGGGTTTTCCGCATGATTCTTTTTTCTATGTGGAAATATATTTTATTTTTTATTCACAATTATGTTGTCATATATTCGTAATCTGATAGGATTTTGAATCTCATTTAGGAATTTTTCTTCAAATTTTATGTTGAATCAGTCCAAATAATTTCAAGGCATTGACTATTATAAATGGAAAACAAGATAATAGAATCACTAGATTTTTTATGACATAAAAGGGATTATATTAACATTGAATGTATAACTCTAATATGGAATATATTATATAATATATTAATTATGTGGTTTCAATCTGTGTTATCCATGATCCATTTTCTAAGATTAAATTATTTTCTCATTTCCCAATAATTATGGTATCTATAGATATCGTGAAATTACCAAACTATATTCCATTGAAGTTTCAATCATGTTGTTTAGAAATGAATCATTTCTATTCATAAGGTGATGATCGAGAAAACTCCCAATGCACCCTTTTTTATATTGTTACCCCATGGTACAATTATGCCATAGCCATATCCAATTTTAGTATCAAGATGGTGATTATTTTTTGAAACTTATTAATCTATACTTTAACAAAAATTTGAGGGGTTCTATTTTCAGTCTTATCCATGTGTATTACACAATGGTTTTTTATTATTTATCCCAAAGAAATAATTTCAATTTTTTCTGATACCATCTATGAAACCCAATAATTTTATTACTACATAATTCATGATTTATTACATAAAGATACCTATAATAAAATCCTAGAATATCATGAGGTCTTTTTTTGTATATTAAGACCATATGAAAATAATATGAACCATGCTTACAAAACAATAACATAGATACTATAAAACATGAACTTATACTCCATCGTTCTTCTAATATGCCATGGGATAACCTAGGGAAGTAGAAATGAAAAGTGTGCAACATAAATCCTAGTAAGTTATAATTTAAGAGTACAACATGATGTATTTAATACATGTTCTCAAAGATAAATATAATTCTAATTTAAAAGAGGATAGAATTATAAACATGATCATTTAATGAATATCTATGAAGATAACATCATAGCAACATAGGAATTTGGAAACAACATAAAATCATGAAATCATTAGAATATGTCATCATTAACCACCATGAAATAATAGAATATTAATCTCACGATAACCTTATGTGAATTATATATGTAATATCTTGAGGTAAAAATATTACTATATAAATTGGAGGGATATATAATTCTGTTCCCACCCACACATTCATATAATGTACTTGCATTCATACCCCACATTGATCATACAATGTATACATCATTTCATCATATTTAATCACTTTGTTATGTAAATTAAGATATATACATGGAAAATCACAATCAATGAATGTTAGGTTAAAATATAATAATACCCTTAAGTGGAAATGAGGATGTGTATTCACAATAAAAATTTTTGGCATTAAAAATGTTAGGATAATTTCATATGCATAACATGGGTACATAATGATTCATGGAAGTGTTTAATAATAGTGAAATGTGGTCTATAGTTACTTGTAATTTATATGGATTTTAAATTATATATAATAACACATTACAAATAAGAAAATTTTATGTCATAAATGCATAAATAAAATAAATTACTCGATAAGAGGAGGATGATGAGAGGATACCATACCTTAAGATGGAACTTCTAAAATCATGAGATGATTATCTTAAGTGAATTGGAACACCATGTAGGGTCATTAGAGAGATATAAGGATGTTAACCTCATGTTCAATGGCTTTATGTGCAGATTTGTGGGTTTATGAGTGGGGATTTTAAAAGAAGAATTTTTCAATTTATAAACATATTTTTTGTACTGTATATGGAAAACAAATTAAAACCCATAGTCCTTCCCATGGGATTTTTCATGTATTCAAAAAGAAGAGTATTAATTTAAATTATTTTATTACCCCATGAACATTACATATTAAAATGGCACCCTTAGTCATTTAAAAAGTGATACTTTTAATAATGAAATAATTATCAAACATTAAAATTTAATCATGGTTTTTGAGGATTAATTAATGTATTATGTAAATAATTTAATAAAATTATAAATACCTTATTTTTTTGGAAAAATATATATTTGGTATTGGATATAATTTATTAAATTTTCACATCACTTCTGGGCCATTATAATGTCATAATACAAAATATATATTTATATATTATTTTATTTTTATCCAGAAAAGCAACTATATCGGAAAATTAGTAATGACTAGAAAATTCTTTTCTCAAATTTGATGACATAAAAAATAAAATTTATTTTAACAAAATAATTATCTAAATTTGAAATTTTACTCATTTAAATAAAAATCATTATTTTTTATAATTACTAAACTTTTACATCATTAATCACTTCTTAAAACATGTAAAAATTACATTAGATGTCATTTAATTATATTAATATATATATATATATTATTATTTTTTAAATTTATTAATTTTTAGATTTTTTTTAAAAAAAATATACAATTAATCGAAAGTTTCTTAATGGAAACTAGATATTTCCTAAAAATATAAATTTAATTTAGTCAAGAAATATTCTTAAATTAATCTAAAACATTATATAATAATTTATAAATTAATAATAATATTTGATAAATATAATAATTAATTTATTTAAAAATAAAATATAAAAAATTATATTTTAAGGGTCAAGAATAATAAACCTTTATTTTACTAGTGTTTATCTAACAGGTAAGATGTTTGTTGGTGGTTCATTTTTTTAGTGGGTTGGTGAACACTGTTTGGTTTGTGATCTCAATAATCCTGAAATTCTCAGTTACACTATTTCAATCAAGCATTAATATTTTAATCATAGCTTTGGGATAGATAAGGGAAATGCCTAGTAATGTCATATTACTCGGAAGCTTAAGTAAATGATTGTCAAATAGTATGATCCTACAAATCGAGGCCATCACTCTTTCAATCATGGGAAATTATTATTTTTTATAACTATAAAATAAAAAATATTCTACATTTTCCAATAAGTATATTATCAGCATAAAATATGAGTAACAATGTTTTTTATCTTATAAGATATATTTTAAATAATGTCCAAAACAACCAATGTGATGCATTTGTTTTCTATAACTATAGTACATTATAATGATGTAATTCATAAAAAATGGAATATCATCTTTGAATGTTTTTTATTACACACTTTTATAAATATTCATATAAATCATTAATTAAAAATAATAAAATAACATTGTGGAGACAAAAATTTGTACATATTTACAAGTGATGTTTCTACATCTTTTTGTTTGGAATGATGGAAAATTAAATAATAATTCAGATTTCACCAACTATTATAATATCATATATATCATATATTTTCATTAATTCCAATAGTACAACTATCAATGTCATCCATTGATGAAAAATGAAATAAATCATTTCATAGAGGTTTTTGTCCACACATACATTCGCACAATGTTTTCTTCTTGTAGAATGTAATGAAGGTGGTAAATGACTATTCAGTCATCTTGGAATATAATTAATTATATTTATGATATTTAATTAAATATTTTATGATGGATAACATATAGTTATGTTGGTAATAAGAAGAGATAAAATTGAAATTATTTGGAAAAGAGGTCTATATCATCTTTGAGAAACATCCTTTGAATTACCCCATAATCATTGAAAGGGTTGTATTTTATAAATATCTAAAAAATTAACAAATGTATACGGAATATTGGATGGTATTAGATTATGTTTTTTTCAAACTAAAAATCTAAAACCTACTGAATAAATTAGAAGAGGAAGCTCCCTTTTATAAATGAGGGGAGGGACACCATTGGAATTACCTAAATTATTAAAATCAATATATATTAATTTTATTGTTCAAGAGACTCAAAATTGAATTATTAATAATCATTTATATTGATAAGTCAAGATATAAACATATAATAATGTTTATAAATTTGTTATTGTGATGTACCGTACCGGGTAACACTAAATGGTTCCCCGATCTGGTTGGCCATCTTCCCTCAAGCGCACCTCCTCGTACGCCAAAGGGTGTCGCCTAACATCGAGGGTCTAGAATGTATGTATTTTGGAGAATATACCGTTTTTATCAGAATCTAAACCCCAACAAGAGATAACAACAATAACTATCTTTAGAAGAGTATAACTAACCTGAATAATTCCAGGTCATATGATAGTCAAAACTAGAAAATACAATACTCGGTTGAAAGGTAAAACATGACAAGATAAAGCGGGTGTCAAGGGTATACAATGCAACTCAAATGAATGACACAACCATGCTAAAAACATAAACAACAAACTATCAAAGGTCATTTCATTGTTCATGTCCTGCAACAACAATGTCTACTTAGGTTCCAATCAGGTGACCAGAATATGGTGTGAGTACAACTAAGTAGGTCGCCGCAAATAGTGTCTAAAACATGTCTACTCAAATGAGAGTGCAATCAATTCTATGAATCAATAAATACATTGAATAATTAAAATGTTTTCACATTTTCATTTAATCTTTAATCATCCCAGTAGGACAAATTTCAAATCTTGTTTCCCATTTGAATCATCATTCATCATTTTCATTCATTCGGTGTAGGTCGACATGCATAGCACCCAAAAATCCCATTAAGCGTAGGTCATCATTCGTATCACTCTATATCTCATACAGTTTAGGTCGCCATGCCTAGCACCCCAGATTATCAATCATGGATATCTATTGTGTTGGAAAGCCATGTCCATGTCCCAATATCTAATTGGTCTATAACTCCAAGTCTATAACAAATAAATCACAACCATTTAATCCTTCATTAATAAACAGTAATTTAACACCTTATTCTATTACAAATCTATTGATTATTTTAATATTTCAAAGGACATTAAAAAACTCAACACTTAACTAACCACGTAGATTATTAATTAATTCATCAATTAATTAATCATCCAACATAATTATAATTCTATAATTATTTATTCACAATTAATTATACATGTCAATTCTCAACTTTAAATGATTAATTCTCACAATTAATTATCTTTGATCAACATCATTGAACATAATTAAATATCACAATTAATTATCTTATATAACCAAACATAAGTATATAACTAATTTCTCCCCATAAATTATATTCTCACACTCAATTAATTATCTCAATTAAAATATCAATTAGGGTATTCTACCTTAGTTTGTTTTGAGATTCAATTATCAATTAATCACCAAGAAAAACTCATTTAAATCTCACATTCAATATTACTCCAATTTCGGAAATCAAATATCAAGGGAAGCTATAAAATCATATACTCACCTACATGAATCAAAATAAAGTCTTTTAAATATTTATTTAGACATCCTACATGGGTTTACATATTGATATTAGGCTAATGGAAATCTCTAAAATCTAAAAGACGCAACTTCATAGAACTAGATTCAGATCTAAATCTATCAACAATAATTATGAATAATTACATCAAGACCATGAAAATATAGATCTAGATCCAATATCCTAGACCTGGATCTCGAATCATGGGTTTAGATCCATGGAAATAGTTAAGATAATCAATGAAAATTTCAAGGAATGGTAGGGGAATTAATGGGAGAAAAATGTGCTGAAATCTACTTACTGGGAAGAGATTGGATCTTCAATCTGGGATTTCTATCCTGATGAATGGTGTTAAGATCACCTTGTAATACCTATGGAAGGCTCTGGGAACATTTATAATTTTTCAAGCCGGAGCCGAGTTCGAAATTTAGGACTTAAGGGGGGTTGGGTGGTTTTATAAATGATTTTTAGATATTATATTCAATGTGAATGCTTACCTATATAGAGGGCCATATTAGAGAAAACGGTGTGCCAAACGTGTTGGCCTCTCATTCTAGGTTTTCATGGATGTCATGGTTTGGTCACAATGTTTTTTAATCTGTGCATCAACTGTGAGGACCTTTCTGTCTAGTTTTGCACGCTTGGCATAGTTTGGTTGCATGAATTGTCAAATAGTGCATGTAACATTCACAAACCAATGTCCTTTAGTTTTCTTTTTTATGTTCACCCTAACATACCCTGAAACACAACTCCAAATCAAAGGTACTTAAAAGATTCATGACGTACATAAAATGCACCTAATATGTCACGAGAAAATTTTGGGATATTAAAATCTCCCCACCTTATAACATCTCATCATCAAGTATTACTCCCCAATTTCTCTATGATTCCAAGCCAAACGATAAGGCAATAAGGGCCTCATATATGATTCACATTACCATGATTACTCTTTAAAAATTCAATTTTTCCATAACACAAGATCAAAGGCCATGGTATTTCCCTATAACACATTCTCACGTCGACCTAACACACATATCAGAAGCTTCTCAAAGAACGCATATATGCTGAGGTCAACCTCTTCCACATAAATAACATGATAAGGTTCAGTGTGATGATTTCATAGTTGTGACACATTGAAAACCTCATGAATGGAGCATAACTTCTATCTATGTGTAATCATTATTCCATTATCCTGATTTTCATCATCACCAAAAACGGTCCTATAAACACGGGTGACAACTTGACCTACCTCTGTATCCTGTGGTGACCGAATCTAGGTGACACCAAATAGAATACACAATAACCTTCTACAAACTCTAGGGGCCATCTCCATATATAATCTTACAACTTCTCCCTACTCTGAGTTGTATCCATTAGTTTTTTAATAAACTACACCTGCTCTGATGTCTCCTAAATGAGACTAGGTTCCAATAGCTCTAAATCCCCCACCTCTAATCAACATAGTAGTTATCTAAAAGGTATTTCATAATGTTCCACATATAGTTCCACGTTATATATGTATAGTTTCTTGATAACTATTTTTATTAGAGAACTCCACTAAAGTTTTGTGATTCCCATAAGAACCACCATAGTCAATCACACATACCCAGATCATATCCTCTAAAACATGTATTGTACGCACTGAATACCCATCTATCTGTGGGTGGATGGTCATAATTAATAAAACATGTGTACTAATAACCTTCTGTAGTCCTTGTCAGAAGAAAGATGACAAGTGTGAATTGTGATCTAAAATGATATTTTTTGGAACCATATGAAAATGAACTATATCACATATATACAGTTCTCCCAACTGTTCAACTATAAAGGTTTTACTGATAGTTAATAAATTCCATACATTCATTAGTCAACCCTAAATGAACCAAATAACATCATTATTCCTAATTGTATTTGGATTTCCTACCACAAAATAAATAGTCACATCATCCAACTTACAATCCGTAATAGGTAACAGCTGCCATAAGCCTCCAGGTCATTGATGCTCTGCATTCACTTAATGATTGGTGAAACATCTTGATACGAACCCTAATATCACCTTTTTCATTCCATCCACCAAAACTGTCATTGTTGTTCACTGTTCATATTTGTCACCCCAATATGTACCAACCATTTTGAGGTACGAAACTCTCACATGAGTTCCTCTTTCATACTGGTTGTAATAAAAACCCTATATCTCACATAGATGACCTCATCCTCAACTATTATCCAATCTAAGGGTGTCTCCCCACCTTCAAGGCTTTAAATTAATGATAAACACCATGGTTCCTCATACTTCATATCTATGTTCCGTCGTAAAAGTGTATATTCCACTAGTATAGAAAGTAGAGTCATCCTCCAATAACTCTCTTAGGCAACCACATGTATTTCCACCAGTAAAGTCATCATCTTTCACTCTACACTTGACTCATGTACCAACTGATTCTGAGTTTTTCTTCTTAGGGAATCTACCACACTATTCCCATTTATGGGATTATACGCCAGTTCAAAATTAAAGGACTCCATATACTCTACACATCCCCACTGCCGAACATACAATTAGTATAGTGAAAATATATAATTTAAGCTTTTTTATCCAAAAAACTGTAAAAATTTCACCAAAATGATTGTGTTCACAAAATATAAGAGCATAAACCACTGCTTCCAACTTGATTACATGTGTATGGTAATTATATTCATGTTTTCCCAACCATTGTGACCCATAAGCATCAAATTGGTCCACTTTCATCAATATAGCATTGATCCTGATCCAAGATGAATCACAATGCACCATTTACTCCTTACCTGACTCGGGTAAGATAAAAATTGGTGATGATGTCAAGCGCTTCACAACTCCTATAATACATTCCCATATGCATCTATCCAATCAAACATTATCAATTTATTTTTAAAACCAGAATGTTGTGCTGCCAATCAGGAAAAGTAATGAATGAAAATCCTGTAATAAACTACTAATCCCAAATTTATTGTGATATCAGAAACATTTTTTAGGTGGTCTAAAGAAACTAATTTCTACAATTTTTCAGAGTCCACTACCTCACCTTCACCCGAGATGAAATTCCATAAAATGATTTTCCTATCAATTCAAAACTAACATCAATATCTTATCGTATAGCCGATACTCTCTCAGTGTACCCAAGATGATTTCATGTTGTTGGGCATGATCTACATGAGTCATAGAGTACACCAAGATATATTCCACAAACACGACCACAAAAATATCTATGTATATAATGAAAGATCCTATTCATCAATTCCATAAACACTACTACAACATTTTTCAACCAAAACTGCATTACCACAAACTCATAATGGTCATACATGCTCTTAAATGATGTTCTTGGAATATCATAAGTCTGAACTCTCACATGATGATACCCTTTTTTCATATTGATATTTGAGAACACATAAGCATCATTCAACTAGTCATAAATATCATCCATATGTGAAAGATGATATCGTTTCTTCAAGATCATTTTAATAAACTTTTGGTAGTCGACAAAAAATAATAAACTATTATCACCCTTCTTTGAAAGAAAAATAGGTGATCTCCAAGGTGACGTGCATGAATAGATTATCCCTTTATCCTTCAACTCATCCAACTGTGTTTTGAGCCCTTGATGCTCTGTTGGTGCCATTCTATAAGGTGGAATAGATACTAGATTAGTCCCCAACATGAGCTCAATAGTGAATTCCACATCCCTATAAGGTGGAAACCCTCAAAAGGATTCAGGAAAGACATCCAAAAACAATTATACTACTGGTGGAAGGATGTCTTGCCTCCTACTCCCATCATCCATCAAAATACTAGAAACTTGGGAAGCGTTCTCTCCCAATAATTATGTAATTGGCCCAAATCAGTCTCTATGGATATCCCATTCTCTACAAAGAACATACAGATCACCCTTATGAGATAAAAAGGGCACTCAATTGTAACAATAATCTATGTGGGCTTGGTATGCGACATGTCAGACCATACCCATAATCAGGATTTATCTCGTTATATAAAAAATGGATCATCCAGTGAAAATGATAATCTCTAATATCTAGAGAAAATTCCTTTCACAAATAGATATCCCAACACCAGGTTCCAAATGGTGTATTAATATTCATCACCCTTCTTATAAACTCAACATTCAACTTCAATACATTAAAATTATTTGTTGATATAAATGAATGAGATGTACAAGAATCAAACAAGGAACTAGGTAAAGTAGAATCAACTAGAATAGTACATATCATTATCGATAGACCAACCTTGTTCTTAACAATTGTAGGTTACATTACATGTAACCATCCCTCACCTATTCCCTATGGCGTCTTCTGACTTCCTTGAGTAGCACCACTCTACATACATGGGTTATCAGACCATGAAGCACTACATACCCCACCTCTATAGCCTCTTCCGATTGAACTCCAGCTCCCAAACCTTTATGGTGTAGAAGACCCCATTCCACTATCTAACTCTTAATAGTTTCTCCCTCTGTAAAAGCATACAACTTCTTCATATAAAACATATGTGTGTGTCCCATCATACCACAAAATCATCACTCTACTAATTGACAAAGAAAATTTGTACGATAGTTTCTCTGCCTAATTCCATAGTGGAATATAAAATAAGTTATATCTAGTGAAACAATTCCCCATGAAATTACACCATGCCTTCTAATGCCCTAACTATGATTCTCATGAAGAAACTTATTGATCTCAGATAGCACACTCCCTGATTTTATAGTGACATCTACCTGTCCAGTACTGGAATACCTTCAGCTTCCCTAATTAAATAATATCCTGATAAAATAATTCTGATAATTTCGTTAGTATAAATATATTCACCTGAGACATAATTTCACACCTATGTCGGTCTTAATATATTTTTTCTAATGTATCCTACTCTACCTCCAATGATAATGAAAAACACTATAGATTTATAAAACATTCATCATTATCCATTATTGAAATGCTTCCATGATATAAATATGTAATATCTAATGAATTCTATTTTATCAGTATCTATTGATCTAATTGTTCCACGAACATCTATAGAATTCCTTTAAATAACATTTCAATTGCCTATTCAGATCATACATGAATGTCCCACGATCTTTTTGATGAGCCTCATAGCATATAAGCAGCCAACATAACACTCCTCCAATCTAGAGTCTCCAAATGGTCATATATCATCTCTATGAACCCAACCATAAATCATCTCCCTCAGGTCCACCCTCTCTAGTAAATGTACGAAGGTGATGTAGCTAAAACTCCCTTGTAAACTCAAACATTATTTTCTAAACTAGTCACAGGTCTCTATATTGGAATTACATGAAATAAGAGAATTTCTCCCAGAATTTTTCCCCTACCACCATAGTTGCACTAATAGTTCCTTCTGTTCCCTATCAAGATATTCATTCCAGTCCATTCCACATGGTAACTCCCTCATGAATCATCATGGATGCATATATCTACAAATACAAGCACACATCTTCGGTATCATAATGCATCCTTATAATATATGAGTAAGGGAATAAGCTATCACGACATGTTTAAACATGTACTTCCCCCTTTTTCTTTCCACACTATCAACATCAGGGCCTTAAGACTACCCTTAACCATTGTAATTCTAGGTCTTGGTTAACAAGGGTATATACATTATAATTAATTATTTCATCCTTTAATTAATCAAATATCTAAAATTAATTAATTAAAAACTTTATTAATTACTGATACTCATTTAATCAACAAAGATTCTCATAGGCACTCATTTATTCTCAAATTGCTTCATTATTTCAATCTCACAATAAGTAAAAATAGTTCATGTTCAACAACTCACCCATAACCAATATTCCCATGAGTTCCTAGAATGATGCATGTCACAACAACCCTATGTTCCTAGAATGATGCATGAATACTCATGAATTGTGCCTCTTTAGGATGTGAATCAAAATTCAAAAATTGACCAAAATATATGACATCACACCCCGAATCTTTCACCCAAAGTGAAATAATATCCAACTGTAAAAAAACAGTAATCACAACAATCCCACCATGAGTAATAAGATTTTTCCATGTACATGGGTTTGATATTCCCATGCATGATCTCATTACCAAGCCTCAACTCATCTGAGTATCTTGTCTACCTTTCACAAATCAGTGTGGAAAAATTAAAAAAAATTAAATGAAAACTCCTCTGATACCACATTGTGATATCCCGACCTGGGTTCCACTAAATGGTTCCCCATGATGGTTTGCGACATGACCTCAAGCATTCCTCCCTGTATGTCAGTGGTGATTGACTAAAAGCGACGGTCTAGTTGATCAGGCTTTCGGAGACTATACCCTCTTTTATCCAAAGAAAAACACTATTGGAAGAAAACAACCATATGATAGTTAAAACCAAAAAATACAATACCCAATGGAATTGTAAAACATGATATGAGAATTAATGTGTCAAATGTCTATAATTCAACTCAACATAAAGACACATCAACTCCATGTGGGTCCTGGATATTTTTGGTTCCCTCACATGTGCTGCAACCCCAAACATCAACATATCCAAGGGCCTTTCACTTATCATGTTCTAAAAAAACAATTTTTACTCATGTGTCGATCAGGCATGCCAAATAGGGTTTGAGTAAAACTAACTAGGCCACCTCCAATGGTGCCAAAAACGGTTCTGCTCGAAAGATAGTGAGTGAAATTCTATGAAGCAATAAATACAATGGATAATAAAATAGTTATCACATTGTCATTTGATCTGTAATCATCACATTAGGTTGAGATTCAAATCATGTGCTCTAATTGTATCACCATTCATCATTACTATTCATGCGATGTAGGTCATCATTCCTTGTACCCAAAAAGATAATTAATTGATTGTCACCATGCCTATATATGAATATCTCATTCGGTGTAGGTATTATTGCCTTACACCCCATAATCTCATGATTGGATTACTATTGGGGAGGAACTCCGTGTCCATGTACCAACATCTAATTGTTCTAGAATTCCATGTCTAGCACCTAAAAAATATCTCCCCTTTAATCATCCATTAATTCACAATAATTTTCCACATTATTCTATTACTAATCCATCAATTAGTTAAACATTAAAAAGGAAATTAGTTTACTCAAAAATTTACTAAGCACATAACCAATTAATTAATTATTCAATTAAATAATTAATCAATACAATTATCATTCCATAATTAATTATCCACAACCAATTATACATAGTAAATCACAACATGCCATAAATAATTCTCACAATAAATTATGTTTGATCAACAACATGGAACATGATTCATTATCTTATATAGACAAAAATCACTCCTTAATTAATTTCCCCCTATTAATTATATTATCACAGTCAATTAAATATTTCAGTTAAAATATCTATTTGTGTAACCCCCTTCTTTTATTCAGTGATTCGATTATCAATTAATCACCAGTGCAAACTAAATTCAATTACACATTCCTAGTTACTCCATTTTACGAAATAAATTATCAAGGGAAGATTGAAAATCATAAACTCGGATACACGTATCAATTTCATGACTATGGGAGTTCAATTTAGACCACATACACATGTTCATATATGGATGTCAGCCCAATGGAAATATCCAGAATCTTAGAGCCACACCGTTGTTAATCGAGCTTCAGATCTAAATTCATAACCCAAAAATATTATCAATTGTGTCAAGATCTATTATATATAGATCTAGATCAACAATCCTAGATATAGATATGAACTCATAGCTTTAGATCCATAGAAACAATGAAGATATTCCACGAAAAAATGAAGTATAGATAAATAAATGAATTGGAGAAGCAACGTGATGAAATGAAATTACCGAGTAGAGATTGAATGATCAATATAGGATTTAGAAATCAATGAACTGTGTTCAGATCAGATTGGAATCCCTAAAGAAGGCTCTCAGAACACATAGAATATTTCATTCCCATTCCACGGTCTAAATATGGAAGTCACTAGGGGGTTATGTGGTTTTAAAAATAAATATTCTATTTTAAATTCTGTGCGTATGATTTTCTGGGTAGAGGCGCACTATTAGGGAGAACCGGGCACCAACCGTGCACACCCCCCTTTCCAGGTTTGCATGGTTGGCATAGTTTGGTCACACAGTTTGTCAAACCATGTGCCAACTATGTAGACCATTATGTCTAGTTTTTCAAACATAGTAAGGTTTGGTTGCACATTTTTTTCGAACTGTGCACAACCCACAATCCATTAGATTTACTTAAAAGTTCACCCAATTTCTCCCAAAACTACTAATCCAAAAAAATATACATAAATGATTCAAAACGATCATGAAAACATACTTGATATGATCTAAAAAAGTCTGGTATATTACAATAATTGATATTTTAATCACTATCTCGTAGTTTTAGCATGACATTTTCTTTCTTGATTATTACCACTATATATATGTTTTTTTTAAATTTAAGGGTCACTAATTTTACTGTAAAATAATGATTGGCCCAGAAGTGAACAATGGATGATATGATGCACTATAACCATTTATCTCGGCTTATTATATTAATTATTTATATATTGATTCATTTAAGAAAATATTATTTAACAAAATATACCATAAAAGTCATTTTCATGACTGTTCACATTGTTTTACATTAAATATAAAAGTATTAAAATGGAATTAAATTAAAACACATTTAAAAAATCTCTATTACATTATGTTTATATATTAGATTTTTGTAACAAAAAATCATCCATATTTTAATATTTTTAGTATTATTAAAATCATTAATTTTATATTACTATTACTTAACCATTTACATTATCAGTGTTGTATATCCATTGATGGTAAATATTATATATATAAAAACTATAAATAAATTATCATGATTAAAAACTTATTTCCTATTTCAATAAAACTTATATTTCCAAACATTACCACCTTTTGTCTTTATGAAATATTTTTAGATAAATTAAAATTGAGATACACACATTTTGGAATTATATATTATATAAAATAATATTTTGGAAACTATCAAAGAAAAATGTCACCATATTTCCATATCATCAAATATTAGATGTGAATTATCTAAATAAACTCATCCAATATAAATAATATATGTGTTATATTTTTTAAAATCCATGTCCCATTCTTTGTAACCAAATTTCTCAATTTCCCCATAGTGAGGTGAAAATTATTCATAACAGTTAAATTTATTAATAATCAAATATAATGTAGGCATATTTAAAAAATTTGAAAATATTTAATCTAAATACGGAATGATTTTATTTAAATTGAATTTATAGAAATTTAATTGATCTCTTTTGAAATAAGTGTTAAAAAGATAATTAAACCCATTATTATTGAAATGTGTTTTGAGAATTTAATTGGATTAATTATTATATAATTCATATAAAACCCAATTATATTAATGATAAAATATTTTATTTAACATATATTCTAAAAATTAAATTAAAATCATCTGCCATAAGTTATTAATTTAATTTCATATGATTGAATCTCATTGATGGCTTAAAATAGAATTTATTTAAACATATCTTTTACACCAACATGAGATTAATTTCATTTAAAATTAATTAATATAAAATTAATTCTTTTATAAATGTGTAAAAATTTTAATTTTCATAAATTATTTATCCATATTCATACCCACTAATCCAAAGGCTATGAAATTTCAACATTAAATAATGATATTTCAATAATAAGTCATGGTTTTTTTAATCATAGATATGCATGTAAACAAATATATCATTGAAATTATATTTACTATAAGACAAATATATCATAAAACTTCAAGGTTTTACATGTTATCACAAATTTAAAATTTCACTACAAAATAAATTGTCTTAGACAATTTATTCATGTGGTTGTTTCTATGATGTATTTGATATTCCTATTACCATTAAATGTAAACAAGCTCACTTTATCCATAAAAGCTCAATTTCAAAATGATTACCACCTAGAACATTAAATATCAAATCATAACCTTCTTTTATTCTAAAAATAATGATATTTTATAATTATTATGCTTCATCCATTATGCTAATATTCCCCACAATATAAAAAATACTTCTCTAAACAAATTAATCTACCCAAACGTATAGGTTTTTTGATCAATATTACTTCTATAAAATTATCAGAAAAGTGTTCTTAAAGAACATACTATTTATATATCCAGCCTTTTTCTAAAAAATCTCTTTTATGTATTATATATCATATTTATTCCTCAATCTCATTAAACTATGCTCTATAACACAAATAATTAAAATTTCTATCTTCATCAATGTCTCCCACAAATCACATCATCAATGATTTTCCAATAATATTAAAATATTTTCTGGAATACTTCATTCATATTCCCAATTCTATATAATAATGTACCACTCAACATTATAACCATGGATTTTACAACGCATAAATTTTATATGGAATCCCTTTAATTTTTAATGTTCTCTATTTCAAAAGACATAAGATTACTCTGACAAGAACATCATTCCTCGTCAACCTCAAATTCTACCTCTAACCACATCTTTAACATCCTTTTAATATTAAAATTCATTCTAACTATCCACCAATGCATTCTATGTTCATATTCATTTTCATGACCACATTTATGAATATTGTATATGACTTGACAATATATCTTCATTAAATCAGATCATATTGGATTCTAAAAAACAAATATATTGAAATGTTACTACATCCAATGGCCTCATATTTCATACATATATACTGATTTAAATCTATATCATTCAATTAAACTTTTATAACTTTAAAAAAATTGAATTTATAGAAAATAATGTTATATACATCATTGATTGCGTCAACTTCATGTCATTAGCATCTGTTTTCACTTTTGATTATTTATCATCCATCCAACATTCCAAACACACTATTGGTCTATCAGGAACCATCCCCAAGGGTTTATGTTGAGACTACCACAAGCCTACCACCCATTGATTAGGGGCTAGCAACTAGAACTGAGTAGGCATGTCCCATGTGTTGGAGAAATTTTCTTATGTAACTGTACACATGTACCCATCTCTATGAAAAATTGTCGAATAAAAAAACACATAGAATACATGCATGTATATTAAGAAGAAAACCAACAGAATATAAATAGTAAAAACTGAATGTAAATGGGTCCAGTATACAAATATATCAAAAGAAAAGTACAGGCTTCTTGAATCCATCTTCCAAAAACCCTACTTGATGGGTGGGTAAATAAGTTGTTAGAAATCTTTGAAGTAAACATCATCTGTCGGGATTCCATCTAAGTACCACTAGTGTTTGGACCACCAAGTCTCTCATAAATGATTTTTGTCGTATATTCCAACCACGACATGTGTGGGTGAAGACCGTGTAGGTTTGAGTAAAACAACACACAGTAGGGACCCAAAACCAAAAGGTTATACAACAAAGCAATGCAAAAAACATAATAAATAATAAGTACATAATGTGTATTCTCTAAGAAGTATATTCAATAGAGGCACTAGATTTATCTCATACTAGTATATATATATGAAATATATATATATATATATGAATATTGTCAAGTCATAATAAAATAGAAGGATATTCACATCTTTTCTTTGTAGGAGACACACTACATATAACTTCAGGAGTCACACTTCATAAGAGACACGCTCCATATAGGCATAAGAGATACACTTTATAGGAGACACAATCTGTGTTGGCCCACAAGAAAGATACTATCTAGGTTCAAGAGACACACTCTGTAGAAGACACACTCTGTGTGGGTCATATATAGAAATTGGATTATACACTTTGTGTGCTCATTCTGGGTGCACCAACTCCTACATCCAAATGGTCATTATCCAACTTCTACAAAAACTCCCGAAGATTATATCAAAACGTCCAAATCCTCCCTTGGGTCCCAAAACTACAACTGGCTCATCAAATATACATACAATATAAAAGTAACATGCCTTTTTGTAAAAGGATGTTGGATGGGTCCGTGTGTAGTCAGAACCTATCGAACTGACCTGACCCCACTCTGGGCCTATCGATCTGAAATGATGTACCAGGCCCACCACTGGTGTGACCCTCTCTAGTGGGCTAGTTTGGTCCACCTAGACACATACACCGCATCTTCCCAACATGGTCAATGTTGTCATCTATCACATTCAACATTTCCTACCTTCACATGACTCTCCTCGTAGGGGTTCTCATAGGGTCCCACCAAGGCCTTGTAATACCGCGACCTCCCACTGTGTCTCGCTCTCAGCCACCATTCCAGTTTTCTGGGTCATCGACGATAGTCATGAACCACTATCTCATTCTATCTCTATAGTCCCACTATACTGCATCCATACTCACCTCCCTAATAGCAAGAAACTCTTCAATTTTCCACCACTGGTATGCTCTACATCTCAGACAAACAATTCTCCTTCGGTAGCCTTTTTTCAAAATTTGTACCAACATTAAATCCTCGGGTGGTTGTATTCACTTTTGAAATCTCCAAATCATCTTGGCATCACATTGAGGTCTGGCCATATTGAGAACCTTCTGAAAATTCTTGATACAACCACGTAGGTCTATCAGTGAAGAAAAAAATAATACAGTTGAAGAAAAATTCAAGAACACCCGAATAACGAAGGCCATCCTTGTTCTTTTCAGAAATTTTTTATCTCATTAGAAAATGGGGATGAAACAATATTGATAATAAAAAAAGATTATCCTATTAAATAATGTAATCTAACTATTAGAAATGAACAATAGAACCCATGATCATCATGTTCATGGGTTGGTCCACATTCTTTTATGAAAAAAATAATGGGGAAATAATTTTAAATACAACCTCTACATGGGAATGGATCACATGATGAAAAATATCGAATATTGTGTCCTCGACATTGGTGAGATCCTTCGAAGAGGAGGGCTTTTAGTCATTGGTGATCCACTATTCAATGTTGTTTGTCATCCGCCAATGCGAGGTTTCCACCAACGTCTTTTATCCAGATGTTTTAGGGAATTCCAGGGTTAAGCATTATCACTGAAATATTTTATAATTAAGGATAATGTAAACCATGTCTCCATGTCCCTGTGTTGCAGAATCACAATGTTGTTACATTAATAAATAAAATGGTCCACCTGATCACTATGACAGTGTGTCACTGTGTGGTGTGAAACATTAAATGAAATAAAAATAATATTTATATGTTTAGTTTTTTTATTCTTCTTTAAAATCATATAAAAACATATTCTACAGTCGGACTACACCGGTCAAAGTCATACCATCCCAATGGTAAATATGATTTTATGAATTCAAAGGTGCTATAGTAGTTTTGATAAGGTCACATATTCAGATGTTTAAAAAACCGTTCACTTTATCTACTTTTCAGAAACATTAAAATAGTTTAATCATTAATTCGGGGCACCCCAGGACTCGGAATAACCTTCTGTCCCAACGCATGGTCTCAAAATCATGCCATCAAATTAAAAAAAATACATAGAAATTTTGGGACATTACACTCTATCCACCTTAGGGATATACTTCCTCCAAATCCAAAACAATGGCTCAATAAATACATGGGAATTTTTATCATGAATATGAGTCTCTCAATATCATATTCCCCCCTAATGATTTCTGTACTACAACTAAATGGTCATGAGAAAAATCAATCATCCATAAGGAATCCTCTCCTATCAATCCTTGAGCTCCACCAGATACTCCTTGATGGTTTCCTCATCATCAATCTTCATATCGCCCCAACTAATAACATGTGACTGTTCACACACATATCTTCTCAACTGAGATACAAGTATAACATCATGAAACTGCTATAAATGTGTATGTAGAGCCATGTGGTATTCCACCTCACCGAATCTAATCACGATCTGAAGAAAACTGGTGTACCTAAAATATAACTTGTTTCCCCATCCAAATCACTGCAATCCATGTCGTAGTGAGACCCGAAGGAAAATATTATCTCCGACCTCAAACTCCAAGGGCCTTTGTATTCTATCCACATAAAATATGTGTATGATATATGTATTTATCATTTTATCATAGATAATATTCACCTTCTCAGTGGTATCACACACCAACTTTTTTCCTATGACTGCAGATTCCACTGCGATCATTTAAAATTATAGTGACTAACATGGTCGCCAAGAATTTCTCAAATGGTTCCATACTATTGTAGTAGTGGTATTTTTTGTGGTATGACAAATATTCCAGAGGTAGATGGTCCTACCAACTACGACCAAAGTCAATGAAGCAAGAACGTAGTATGTTATCTAGAATCTGAATGATCCTCTTTGTCTGGCAGTCTTTCTAGGGAAGAAACTTTGTGCTCTAATAAACCGAGTCCCAAATGCCCTCTTTAATCCCTTAAACAATCAGGATGTAATGAGGGAACCATTAAACTGAAATGATTTTTAAAGAAACCCAGTGGAGCCAAAATATCTCCATCACATAGAGTCATCTCATGCTCTCTAAATAACCCCACTCCTGGATATGTATGAAGATGGATGACTTGGGGATTTGGTCTGTGATCACACAAAAGGTATCATTCTCCATATACATGTGTGGTAAACCCTTCATGAAGTCCATATATATGTCATCAAACATTCACTCTAGCACCTCTAGTGGATGAATCAAGCATTAAAAAACATAGTGCTAGGCCTTCACTTACTCACAAGTGAGGCACCGAGAAACTATATCTCCCAATGCCTTTTTTATCCCAAGCCACTAGAACTGATGTTGGAGGTCATATTACATATTTGAAACACCTTAATGTTCTACCTACTGGGATGAGTGTAAATCCCTAAATACATCTTTCCACAACACCACTAGTACAACATTGTACCCTCTGAAAATAATGACGTGATCCACACATAACGAATATCCATTAGGGGCCTACCCTATGGAAAACTGAGCATGTAGAGCCTCATAGTTTATATCCCCTATTTGGGCATCCAATAGTCACTGTAATAGTGGAGGGGTGACAACCATCAACTAAATTTAAGATGCTATATCATCATCTAGAATGGATATCTATAGCACAACCAATAATTGTGTCACCTCACTCAAAAACTGCTTTGTAGATCACTTACTGAGTGTGTCTACCACCATGTACTCCTTCCCTAGACTATAGATGATATTTAATTCAGAGTCCTAGTGTAAATATATCCATCTCCTCTTCCTAATGTTTATATCCTTCTGGTAGAAGATATAGTTGAGGCTTGCGTGAACAAAGTAGACAACAAACTACTCCCCCATCAAGTAATGTCGTCACATCATCAATGTGAAGACTATTTCTAGTAGCTCATGGTCATGGGTGATGTAGTTCTACTCATGATGCCTGATATATCATGAGCTATAAGAAATCAAAAAATTCTCCTACATCAAGGCACAACCCTGTCTGACCCCTGATGCATTGAAGAACACTATATACTAGATGACCTCATTCGACAGTATCAAGAGAGGTGTTCTTGTTAACCATTGTCTCAGCTCTTGAAATCACTATTAGTTCTTCTCCATTAACAAAAATGGTTATCCCTTCCATGTCAAATCCTTCAATGGTTCTTATACCCTAGAAAAGATGGGTATAAATCATCAATTGTACCCATCCAGACCCATGAAACTGCACATATATGTAACACTATTGGGTGGCTCCCAAGAAATCACCACTAAAATCTTCTCCAGATCTAATATAACTCCATCCATTGAGTTAAAATGTCCCAAAAGGTGAAAGTTATGAATCCAAAATTGAAACTTAGTGAGCTTCCTATAGAACTAGTTCTCTTTGAGTGTGCCCAATATCATCCTCAAGTGTATCACATGCACCTTCTAGAACACCATGTACACTTCAGTGTAATCAATTGAGACCAGGATGAACCGGTCTATGTAAGGATTGAAGATTCTATTAATGAATCCCGTGAACATATTTAAGGAATTTTTTATGATGAATGGCATCACTATATACACATAGTGGCCATACTGACATCCAAAGTATGTGTTCAATACATTCTCATACCAGACAAGACGTTGAGGATATCCATATTTGAGGTCTATCATTAAGAACCACCTCACTGACTTTTTCATATCAAAGAGGTAATCAATTTTTGACAGTGGATACCTGTTCTTCACAGTCACATGATTCAGGAATGGGTTTTCCACACATATCCTCAAACTCTTGTATGCCTTCTTGTAAAAAAACTGGGGCCACCCTTTGTGAAATGTTGGGCCTCACAAATCCCATCCTATTAAAATTCTCCATTTATACCCTCATGTCATAAAGCATCGTGGAAACCATCTGAAATGATGATATAGATATCAGTGTATTTCAGGAGTATATATCAATTCATAATCCTACCTACATACGAGTAGGTAATTCTGGGACATCCTCATGAAAGACTTCCTCCTACTCCTCCACTAGTACATGAAATTGAGTAGTCTCATTATCTACATTATCTAGGTTGATGTTGTTCAACTGGGTTGTAATCATCCACACCGTCCTATGAGAATGTTAATGTCATGCAGTGTGAATATTATTTTCACCCGTTAAGGAAAACATGGTCCCATCTCTATGAACAAACCACGCTCTTCACATAAACTATTCTATCTGAGCATAGATAGTTGATAACTAGTCCATACCCAAAATGAAGTCGTAAGTCCTCGAAACCACTATGATGAGATCATAGTCGAAGCTCTCAACTCCCAGAGTATTCCCAAACTATCGGCACCAATATGTGGTCATCGAATCCCCTACCATTGTCTTCTCTAAATGTAGAAATCATGCCAACTCCTCCACCAAAATCAATGAGGTCTGAACAAAATCTCTGGCAATGAATGAGTAACTATCACCTATGTCAACCAGATATTTAGATTGGGTGGAGAAGACATAGATCATACCTCTAATCATATATAGAGCACTACGGATGTAAGCCTCCATCACCTGATGTTGGGCTATCCCCTATCCACCAGCTCCCTGAGATAGTGGTGGACTACCTAGGGGTGGTGGTGATAGTCCATTGAACCTCCCCCACCTTCTTCTTCTCTAACATCTACCCTTTCATGTTCATCATCCTGTGGACCACCCTACTCATGCCTTCCCATCTACCATGGTAGTCCATCGACCATCTATTGATCAGTAGCACATTCGTTAAGAGAATATCTAGACATATATCCTTAACCAATACATGAGTAGCACATCCTCTTCTTTGGATGGCCTATTCAACAATTGACTGAAGAGTTGATCCAGAATCCCGAGTACATCGCCTAGACTATATGGTACTCTTAAAACCATGCGTTAGCTATCAACTACCTGCTTCAAATGAATCTATTGACTAACGCCTCGTGCTAGCTCACAACACTGGCGCCTGATCCACTAGAATGCTCTTTATTAGAAGAGCTCTCTCCAACTCCTCAAACTATGAAGTATTTCTATGGGATATCCTTGATGCCATTATATCATGGAATAGACAATGCTTAATTGTTCGGTCGCTAATGAACGAGTCTCGCGCCGTGTATGAGGTGTAGTGAGAATGATTCTTGAATCTCGGTTAGTACTACATTATTGTCTAACTACACTATTGTAGGTGTATTATCTCTTGTATACACACAAATAATAATGTTACTAGAAATGAATCCTCACAAACAAGTTGCTCAATGTATATCACAGATAAGGTCTCCTTCTCATGCATCTGGATTTTCAAGCTCGACCATCTCCCCACCGAACACTGATAAAGGCCTAGGGCTAGGAAAACCATCTTGTCGAGAGGCATCCTCACTGGGAGGAAACCCATGTAACCATCTCAATCCAATCTTCATCTACCTATGGATATCTCCCACCTCAAAACCTAGAGGTCACTATCCATGAAACTCATGAAATACATGAAGCCTTCATTCATCCTCTAAGAGTAACACCGGTAGGAACTACATCGCTCCTTGTTGTGGTATAGCCAGTACACCCCAAGAGGTGTTATCTCTGGAAATGGTCCTTGTACCAATGTCTCATCACTCAGTGGACCGTCCTCGTTATCCCTCCCAATAATCAGGGCTATCATCTTGTTGGGAAGCATCCTGAAACAAAAAAAGATGCACGATGGTCAATAGAGTATACTAGGGGAGCTGAATTTGACTAAAAAAGGACATTAAAACGCACTAAATTCTTATATGATGCATCTAACTAGTTTTTTCATGTACCGATTCAAAAGGATGAATATAGTGTCCTAGTGTGTGTATACATTAGCAGCCACACCAACAATAGATTCCCTAGCCTATAAACCGAACATAGAAAACATAACACTCTTACCCAAAAAAATTACAAACTCTTGGTCATTAAAATAGAACCAGCCTACGCTCTGATACCACTTATTCATGAACCTCCACAAGGGGACCATTTCATGACTACCCCCATGTTCATATCCCATATTTAAAGGGATGGAAACCCACACCAAGTAGTAATTTCCAATAATGGGTATGCATTTTCGTAAGTACATGTACACATGCAGCCATCTCTAGGAAAAAGTGTTGACACCAAAAACACTTAGCAGAAATACTAGTATATTACTATGAATACCAACATAGAGTAATCCGTACGAAATAAAAGTAAAGGGGTCTAGTATACAACCCCATCAAAAGAAAAATAAAAGTTCCTAGAATTCGTATGCAGAAAAACGTACCTGAACGCTAGGAATAAAAGCCTTGGAAATCACTGAATTTCACATAGTCTGTCGGGACTTCCTCTATGTATCACTTATGACTACACTACCAAGGATCCCAATAATTTTTTTCATTTCCTGCACAAAACATGTACAGTTCAGGAGAATCCGGTGTAGCGGTGAGTAAAACAATACATAGTAGAGACCCCAAACAACAAATGCATACAAAAAAAAATACAAAAGAAGACTACCAAAGAGGAACATGAAGTATAATATTCTAGATGAATAATCAAGATAGTAAATTGAGTCATATCACAGCACATAATGTCTATGAAATACATATATGAAGAATGTTCAGACATATTCAAATCCATGGAGATGTAGTCCAGGGCATCTTAGTGGACACACTATTCATAGGCATGGGAGACACACTCAGTGTAAGTGCATGAGATACACTCCGTAGCAGACACACTGTGTAGGTGCAGTACACATAGTCTATTGAAGACACACTCGTGTAGGAATAAAAAACACTCCCTTTATAAGACATACACTATGTGGGAATAACAGTCACACTCACTGTATGTCACATCCAACCACTAGGTTCTTCTCTTAGTGCACTTGTTCCGAGCGAACATTTTCCTAAAGCAAAAAATGTCATAATCCAACATCCACAAAAACTCTCGTCAATAATCTAAAAAGTATTGAATCATAGAGAGGGTCCCAATGATGAAAAAAGATCATCAACTTGAAGTACAATTTGAAATTTATAGGAATTTTGAAAAAAAATTCCATGTTTGTTTTGGGTCCGGTCTGATACAACCCAACCCGGGGCCCGCCAACCTGACCAACCCGGTCGACCTGGCCCATTCTGCCAATCTATTCCACCTTCTCTAGTTTGGAATGCTCGAGTGGGATGGTTTGGTCCACTCAAAAGTGGCAGCTTCCATGTCCATGCATGGTCAACATGACTGACCACCGCATGGATCTCCCCAATGAAGTTGTCAGATGGTACCTCTTGTCATGACCCGACCCAATGGGGATCGAGCCGCGACACCCCAATCCTACCTCCAATAGACCTGGGGATGGATTCTTGCACTGAGTTGGATATCACACACATGGGAGGCGTTATCCCAAGGTACCGTTACACACACACACATACACCTCCATGCAACAGTGGAGAGATATATAAAAACTGGAAATAAAAATGCATGCATACAACTATCTGAAACCAGAGTACATACAAAGCACAAAAGCGAAAAATAGGTCCTTCCAATGGAAAACTTTTATGTGTTGAACCTGCTCATTAGGCAGGAAAAACACTACCAAAATACCATTCGGTAAGCTCCTCAGCACAGCTCCAGTAAATACCCTAGTCAAACCTGCTCACTAAGCTCTGCTTTCTCCGGTTCCTCCTGGGACTCCATCGAATGGCCTGTAGTCTGCACAAGACACAAACATGTGCGGGAAAAGTCCGTGTAGGGGTGTGTATAACAATAGTCAGTAGGCACCCCAAAACCCAAAAAAAAAGACAAAATTAATGAAAACAGTCTGGTCATCCCAGCCAGAGGGAACCCAGACGAGTCAGAAACTCCATCTCGTGACCATCCTCAGCAAAACACACAATGTCTTCTCAACTCAGGTGAATGACCATACATACACTTTCAACAATCCAGATATACTCATCTCATGCAACAAGCCTCATGAGGTACCAACCTCATCACTAGCAACAATTCACAACCAGGAGAACACAATCCATGATCATTGTCATACCAAATGATTCCCATCCGAGAGATATACTCCATCAGGTCCCACAGAAACATCTCAGACGCTCACCAGGGAGATCAAGCTGGTCATATATCGTCACTGAGGAAATCCCCCAGAAACAAAAAAAAACACCACACTCCTAGGATAAGGGATCAATCCTAGGGTGTGATAGGGGATACCAGAACCCACACCGGTATACGACGATCTCACAGATATGAGATAACTTACCGAATCTGATGGGGGATATCACAACCCAATCTGGCGCATGACAATCATGTCACCCAGATAGAGGATCATCACCCATGTAACAACGGTCTCAATGAGACTGAAACCCTATTGGGTACATCTCGCATTATATGGGATCAAACTAACAATGCCACAACTCTACAAAAACCACACACTGAGTTGGGTATCATATAACCAATGATACCTCAAACCTACTATAATTCCCATGTTGTGTGGGGGACCATATACCTGATAATGCCACAACACTACTGAGCACAACCCACCGCGTAGGGGATCATATTCCTGATGATTCCGCAAACCCTACAGTGTAAAGCTAATAGATAGGGGATCTCCTCCTGTGAATAGGAGGTCACAATGATTCCAAGAACCTGATTTAGGGGAAATGATGCAAGATGATCCCGCTCCGGGCCCACTGGAGAAATTCTATAACTCTTACATATTAATCATCAAATAGAGAGGATATAAAACCTATAGATGGTTGTGATGACACACGAACCCTAATAGGAATGAACTAAAGAAGTACCCTAAACCAATTCTCATCCAAACATCTCTATCCCGAGCGACCCGCCACAACGCCGCCATGCGGTACTCTAAGGCAGATACCAACGCCACCATCGCAATCGATGTGAAAAAACATGAAGGATGGGCTATTTACTCCCCCAAAATGGACAACCGGTGAAAAAGGAACTATTCACCCTAGCTAGCCCATGTGGGGCCCACAGAACGATCCCATAATGCATCAAGAGGATCATACCATGACGATGCCCTTGAAAAACACATATGATCGACTACTCCTTCATACGAAATGGACACCTGTTGAAAAAAAGGTTTTATTCATCGATGCCAGCTCGGGTGGGACCCACATGTTGATCCCAAAAATCATCAAGATCATCACACCATTGAGATCCTCTCGGAAAAACTCACAAGATTGACTATTCATCTACCAAAATTTGACTCATGGTGAGAAAGTTATGTTTCTCTGTAAATGCCCAAAACCCATCCTCGTGGGGCCCGCACCCCAAACTCGGTCCCGTCACACAAAATCTATTTTGGATGGTCTGTCGTACCATTTGGGTCTCAACGCCACTGACGGAACATCTGTTGGACACTCCGTGTAGGAGTTATGGCGGGTCAAAGTTGATTAATAATTAAAATATTATTATTATTCAATGCCTTCTGACCTCGGGCCATGGACCTAACCCGAAAAAATTCCCAAACATATCAAAAAAGAATTGTATCGATACCAGGGTCATGTCGTCGTAGAAGGCGTGCGAAACTGACACCTGGATCGCAAACTGCGGGTGTTTAAAAAACCCCCGGAGGAGATTGGGCCGGACCGGTCCCCCATGGCCGGTCCGGCTGGCCTGAACCCGCCCGCAATGGCCCAAACCGGCCCGCCCAGGCCGGCGGCCCTCCAACCTGCGAAAATACCGTGTCTCTTCCTTTCCTCAGGTGGCCTGCACTACCTTTTTTGCGCTGGCCCCCTGTGGCCTGCCCCCATTGGTCGGCGCCAGCGTCGCCGCGACGGTGTCGTGCCGGTGAGTATTCCGCAGACTGTCGGGACCACCCTAGTGGTCTGTTTTTCGATCCAGAGGAGTCTGTGCGACCCTCGAGATGCAATCGTAACTACTATGACAAAAAAACGAAGTAATTCACAGAATAAATGGGTTTGGAGGGATTAAAACTCAAACATCCTACCTCACGGGCGAAACACCGATGATTTGTGTGCAGAACGACGCCGACGATGCCCTAAAGCTCATTCAGCTGACGTTCGGTGCAAAAAATGGACGATTTTGGCTCGAATCGACGATGAACGGAGAAGGGAGGGGTGGGGTTCCATCGTCTGCTGCATGTAGTATTTTGGAGGATATAAGGTTTTTTTTATTTTTTATGTAAAACATCATTTCAAAAAAACACCCCCGAACAGACAACCCGGAGCGGAGGAGATTAGGCTGCCCCTTGGATAAACGCATAATTCTGAACTCAACGACGGACATTTATTATTTATCCGAGACTCCGTTAAGATGTTATTTGAGCCAACACTTTTAATTAAATATTTCTATTTATTTACGAAAACGTAACTGGTGGCTTTTCTCACCACAGACCCGCGCCTGCAATATTTACACCCCTCCTAGGTTAAACAGCACGTTTCAGATGCAACCGTGCTCTCAGATTCCCATTTTGAGCTACTGTTTCAGAGATATCACACCCCTACCACACTCTTAGTATAAAAATACTTAATATTTTTATAAAATTAATTCCGGGAACACAAGGCCTCAGAATCACACGCCGTATTCGCGCCTAGATCTGAATTATTCATAAAAATATTCCAATGTCTAATAGGGCCAAAACCCGAGTCTCTACATCCTCCCCCCTAGAAATTTTCCTTCTTGAAAAGCCAGAAGCACATGGAAAGCGACTGGACTCTCAACTGGGTCTCCCAAGACCGTGAGTTCACTAACAAACACGCCTATCTGAATACATAAGTTAGATGCACTCATCCACCACATCTCATCACTATCCACTATGGGCAGCACTATCTCACCTCCACAGTTTTAATAACATCACAACAACATGTCTCGATGGGGGAAGGATCCCTCTTCCTCACGCATTCAAAGAACACTGAAAAACACCCACACATGGTCTTAAAAATTCCCTGAACAAAACTGGAGAAATCAACGAAAAGGAAAGAGTACTTCTAAACGGTTTCAAACAAACTACTGTAGAAAGTTGAACGGACAGAAGCCGTACCTCTATCCATCCGCGGAGAATCAGGGTCAATAGCCTCTAGGGCATGCAGTTATCCTAGTCCTCATCCACAAGCTCCATGATCTTGGCATAGACCACCTGGGGTGGGGGTGGTGGCAACTGATACTGTCTACCACCTCCAGCAACTCAACCAGCTCTGTCACCATGTCTACCACCTTACGGACCTCCATTCTCGAGACACTTCCTCTACCAAGGCATTCTGTCGACTGGCTCCCTCTCTACAGTATGATGGGTCAAAACATATCTAGCAAGATGTCCCCAACCATTTCAAGCGTAACTGCACCTCTCCTGTTGGTGACCAAAACAGGCCTGCGAGGCCTATAATCCTTGAGCCTCGGATCCTCCATCCAGGGGGTGCCTCATGAAACTTCACTCATGTCCAGGACCCGGACTATGACACCGGCTACCAGATGCTGATCTGACAGACGAAGTCTCGCCTCTCGCATGCCCAACACTATCTGGTGGGACTTGCTCAGCCAGAAAGCTCTCCACCACCAATGATCGCTCCAACACTCCATCATAGGTGGGCAGACACAAATAAACCACACCTGTTTGAATGTCCATGCGTAGGCCCTTATCGTTTGTCTGAGCCCTAAATAATGGGACTCGAACCATATATGGGGAGTATCATGACAGAGCTTTAAACCACGCTGAGTACTATGAAAAAGTTATGCCCTCCTGCTGAAGCTGCAGAAGATCCTGGATCTGCACAGACCTCAGCATCACGGGATAGAACTATTCCCTGAAGAGCTACTCAAACTCAGCCCAAGTGAGCATCTCCTCATTATGGTACTGCATCACCAAACCCCACCATCGCCCAGCTGAACCATGCAGAAGGGTTACTGCTAGGAGAACCATCTGATCTAGGGGTGTCTTCACCAGGCTGAAATCATGTCTGACTGCTTCAGGCTACTCATCAGCAGCCTGAGGTTCTCGATCACCCAGGAACATCAGAGGTCACTGCCTCTAGAACTCGTGCACCGTACTCAGCATGCGTTCTACCTCATCCTGCATTGCCGGCACAACCAACATCTCGATTGGTGGTGGCTCAAATGGCGGACCACCAGGAGGTCCAGCCTCAGAACATGTGCCCTGGTCCACAACCTCTACATGGGGATGATCATTACCAAAATTCCACTGCAGAACCCTCACTGGATACCATCATGGAGGAATCCTGAAATAAAATCATGAGACTCCATAGTCAAAGTGTATATCTGGAGAGATGACTCAAGATGAACAAATGAAACACAAAACCCAGACCTATTTGATGGATGTACTATTTTTACCCTACGACAAGTGTATGAATATCCTGAGTCAAATGACAGGGTATCAGAGTCCTAGTGTATAGATACATCGACCACTGCACCAACACTTGAGTCTCTGGCTTGAATTCTGAGCTCGAAACATCGTAACACAGCCACAGTGCAACCCAAACAAAACTCACAGCTAGACCATCTATGATATGGGATCCCAAAGGTGGAACACCCTTTGATACAACTCTGTCATGACCCGACCCAATAGGGATCAATCCGCGACACCCCAATCCTGCCTCCAATAGGCCAAGGGCTGGCGTGTAGCGCCGAGTAGGATATCACAAAGATGGGAGGCATTAGACCAAGGTACTTGTACACACGCACCCACATACCCCTCCATGCAATAGTGTAGAGAGATATAAAAACTGGAATAAAAAATGAATGCATACAACTATCCCACACCAGAGTACAGCAAAAGTAAAAAAGGGAAAAATAGGGCCCACCAAAAGAAAACTGCAAAGTGTATAACCTGCCTAGTAGGGGGAAAAGACTGCGAAAACACATTCCGGTATGCTCCTCAGCACAGCTCTGTTAAACACCCCGATCAAACCCACTCACTATGCTCATCCAACTCTGGGTCCTCCTAGGACTCCGTCGAAAGGAATTAGGTTTTCACAAGACACAAACATGTACAGGAAAATCCTATATAGCTGTAAGCATAACTATAATCAATAGGATCTCCAAAAAAATCCAAAACAAAAGGGAGCAGCTGAATGGAAAAAGTCAGCTCATCCCAGCAAGAGGGAACCCATACGAAAGAGAAACTACATATTGTGGACATCCTCAGCTAAACACAACTTGTTATATCAACTCAGGTGAATGTCCATACATACCCATTGAACAATCCAGATATACTCAGCTCACAAACAAGCCACATGAGATACCGACCTCATCACCAGCAACAGTTCACAACTAGGAGAACACACTATACGATCACTGTCATTCCAGATGACACATGTCTGAGAGATACAGTCCATCGGGTCCCACACAAACATCTCAGATGCTCACAATAGAGATCACGCTCTTCATATATCGTCACTGAGGAGACCCCGCTGAAAAAACAAAAACACCAAACTCCTCGGATAGGGGATTTCTCCTATGGTCAGCTTGAGGATACCAGAACCCACACCGGTATACGAAGATCTCACAGAAAGGGGATAACTCCTAGGATCTGTTGGGATATACCACAACCCGAACTGACGCTCGATAAGAACACGACACCCAGATAGAGGATCACAACCCATGTCACGACGGTCTCAACGATACCGAAACCCTATCTAGTACATCTCTATCTATAGGGGATCTAACTAATGATCAAAAAAATCTACAGAATCCACGCGCTGAGCAAGGGATCATATAACCAATGATACCACAACCCTACTATAAACCTCATGCTGAGTATGGGATCGTATAACCGACGATGCCACAACCCTACTGAGCACGGCCCACCATGTAGGGGATAATTTTCTTGATGATTATACATACCCTATAGGGGTTAACCTGGTAGATAGGGGATCACCGAATGTGGATAAGGGGTCACATCGATAACAAGAACCCGATCAATGGGAAACGATGCTAGAGGATCCCTCTCCGAGCCCACTAGAGAGATGATATGACTCTAATAGATTAAACATTGCGTTGAGAGGATCAAAAACCTATACTAAGGTTGTGATGCCACACGGACCATCATAGTAAAGAAAAAAGAAAGTACCATCAACCACTGCTAGTCCAAACATCGCTAACCCGTGCGACCTGCCCCAACACCACCCCGCACATCTCAAATGCTGATATTGAGTCCACCATCGTGATCTAGGAGGAAAAACACGTAGGATAGGCTATTTACGTGCTCGAAATGGACAACAGGTAAAAAAGGAAATATTCACCATAGCATGACCATGTGAGGACCACACAACAATCCTAAAACGCTTCAAGCAAATCATTCCATGATGATCCCCTCAAAAATACACATAGGATCGACTACTCGTTCATCTGAAATGGACACCTTGTGAAAAAAATGTATTATTCACTGAATCCATCTTAGGTGGGGCCCATGCCTCCATCCCAAAACTCATCGTGAAGATCACACCATTATGATCCTCATTAAAAGTCACATATGATCAACTATTCATCCACCAAAATTGAACTCATAGTGAGAAAGTTTTATTTCTTCGTAAACGCCTAAAACACGGTTTTGTGGGTCCCAAACCCCAAACTCTGTCCAAGCACCCAGAAATAATCTTGGAATGTCCTCCGTACCATCAGGGTCTCAGCGCCACTGACAACACATAATTTGAAAACTCCATGTAGGATTTATGGATGGTCAACGTTGAATAATAATTATAATATTATTATGATTCTATGTCTCGTGACCCCGGGCCCCTGACCGAACCCGAAAATATTATCGAACCTATCCCAAAATATTTGTATAGATCCTAGGGTCACGTCACCATAGACGGCATGTGTAACAGACACCTGGATCGCAAACTGCAGGGGTTTAAAGAACCCCCGGAGGAGATTGGGTGGGACAGGTCCGACCTAGCCGGTCTGACCGGCCTGATCCTACCCGCAGCGGCCCGAACCGGCCCGCCCAGGCCGGCCGGGCCGCCGTCGCCTCCCGCCAGCCTCGGCCGGCGGCCCTTCGCCACACCGCGACCCGCACTTCCGGGGGACCACGACCCCACCGTGCTTTAGGCTTCCCCCACCGCCTTGCCGCGTCGGCCCACTGTGGCCAGCCGCCGCTCGACGGGGCCGGTTCCGCCGCACCGGTGAGTCTTTCGTGGATCGCCGAGACCACCCCAGTGGTCCTATTTTCGATATGGAGGTGTCTGCGTGACCCTCGGGACCCAATATTTACTACTACGACAACAAAACAAAGTAATTCGCAGTAAAAATGGGATCAGGATATTAAAACATAAACCACCTACCTGGTGGGAGAAACGTCGAAGCTTCATGTACAGAATGACGTCGGTGATGTTAGACTCTAGGATTAAAATTTATTAAATCTTAGTGATAATCCTAGCTGTTTCATCCCCCTTTTTCAATGGGATGAATTATGGCTGAAACAAACAAGGGTGGCATTTTTTTTTGCTTTTCATGGGTTTTCTCCTACCTAGGTCTTGAATTCTTCCCTAACATACCCACGTGGTTAAGTAAGGAATTTCTAGGAGATTGTTAACGTGATTGGACTCCTAGAGCGGTGAAAATGTTATTTGGTGCCCATATTAGTGATGAAAGTGACCTGAGGATCATAAGGGTTTCCCCATTTTGAAAAACGGGGTACCAGCAGAGACAAAAAGGTTCGTATACAAGATCCCACCGGCTATAGCGGCAGTACAGTGTGACAGCGATTGATGTGGTCCAGTGGGACAACGCAGGGGGAAGAGGCCCATGGCACATATGTGATGGGTGCTATCTAGGGATGTGACCAAGATGTCATGGGAGGTCGCATCACGTGACTGAAAGCTGTATTCTTGAAGTACCACAGTGGGACCCCCATAGAAACAGCCATGGGGTGAGTCCCGCAAAATCTGACATAATTTAACGCGACGACTTTCCACATTCACTAGGTGGGGATATATCCATGTTTGGGTTGACTGAACCAACCTACTTGATCAGGCCATGCGAGAGCAAGACAGTTGGGCTAGTTAGGGCATAGTTGGTTGGGTCATACCAAAGGGTCATGTTAGTGGGGCCTTGGTCAGGTCGGGCCTAGTCTAAGCATTCGATTTTCAAAAAAAACCCCTCATAACATTCACCCAATATTTCCATTTGATGAGACATTTGCGGTGTTAGAACTCTCACAAAGATGATTTATTTTTTAGATACGATATTTTCTAGTTTGGATTATGACTTTTTGGCTTGATGAGTAGGTGTTCCCAGAACGTGGGCATAAAGGCATAATCTAGTGGCTCGTTGTGACCAAAACAGAGCATTCCTTCTAAAGAGTGTGTACAAAGCACCAACAGAGTGTGTCTCTTCTATGGAGTGTGTCTCATGTGCCTACAACAATTGTGTCCCCTATGGAGTGTGTCTCCTAATCCTACATGGATTGTGTGTTTTACGGAGTGTGTCTCTTGTGCCTATGCAGAGTGTGTCCCCTATGAAGAACCAGTGTTTGTATCCTTGGATTTGAATATGCTTGAACATTATTCTTATGAGTATTTCATATACATATACTAGTGTGTGCTACCTCTAGGGAATCTCATGACTATACTAATTAGATACTACACTTTGTGTACCTCTTTTTCTACACATCGTTGTGTATTTCATTTTGGAAAACCATGGTGGTTTGGGGGCCCTAATGAGTATTACTTTACTCACCTCTGAACGGAATTTGACCACACATGTCGTGTTCTGTGCAGAAAACTGACAGCTTTAATGTGAGTCTTGGTGGGAAAGACATAGGTTCTACATAGGGGAAGCCCCACAGACGAGTTGCACATCATCAGTTTCTAATAGCTTCTATAACTACCATTCTAGTAGGTTTTTAGGTATATGGATTCCATGAGATTTTAGTTTTCTTTTTCTATTTCATTTATACTGTCCCCCATTATTTTTAGATTGTACTATTTATTCATTGTCAGTTTTGTTAGTAATATACATGAATGTCTGCTCAGTTTCTTTGGGTTCAACATTTTTTTCAGGATATGGTTGTGTATATAAATGTATATTGGAAAATTACTCCCACATGAGGGATATTCATTATTCTCAATAGATTGCTTCCCTTGGCCTATTGGTATTGGGATTGGGGTAGTCATGCCAAGGGCCCTGTGGTGTGGGTCGTGGTAGTGTGGTTTGAGAGGGTAGGATGGTTCTATATTAATGACCAAGAGTCTGTGATTTTGTTTTGGGAAAACAGTGAAATGTGTTTTGAGTTCATATTTCGGACCAATTAGTCTAGTGTTGGTGCATTGGAAAACATATATATACACTAGGACCCTAAAATCATGATTTTCACACTATACATGAAAACCTTAGTTGCATGCATTAAATTAGAATTTAATGTGTTCTCATGTCCTTATTGAGTCAGAGTCCGCTCACTAGGTATATGCTCTTGAATGTGGTACATATTTATCTATTTAGGATTGTTCTGCATAGGTATCATGCCATGATTCTGAGTATAGTAATTCATGAGATGATGCATCGGTACATAGACCATTTCCATAGATAGCATCTCATGTTGGTGTATCGGCGATACAACCACAACGAGAACATCATTGACTACAGGAATTTACGGTAATGGATGCACGCGGGTTTAGTTAATTTAATCAGTTGTGGGGATAATAAACCAAATGTTCTGAGGATGGTTAGATCCTCAGGTAGCTGAGGATCGGCTGGAGGTGGTTATGTGTGTTTTCCACCTAGTGAGGTCTCCTCTTGACTAGATGGAAGTCCTAGCCGCACGCCATCTTTAGGTGGTGATGATGAGATGGTGGAGCTTGAAAATCCATATGCAATAGGAGTCAAAAATCTTCTATTAACACACTATAAACAACTTTCATGATGATTTATTTTTATTGGCTTTATTCTCTATGCATACATATGAGTGAATACACCTACAGTAGGGTAGTCAAATAGTAGCAGAGTACTCAGCCAGATTCATCGATTTTTTCTGGCTACTCAACTGACATGGTGAGGGACCCATTTTTCATGTCATAGACCATTTAGTAGGGTCTACGCCAAGAGATCAAGGTTTTGATGATATCTCATAGCATTCAGACACATGTTTTGGTGCTGGAGAGAGATATGCTTGTAGAAAGATTTCTGGAGGAGTGTTTGCCGATAGTGGGAGCTACCACCGAGCGTTAGGTAGTGAAGTCATTAGTAGTTGGTAGCCGATAGCTATAGTAGGTATCCACGTGGACCAGATTATCCAGGGAAGAACCCCATGATTCTAGATCAGCATTGAGGGGCTTCTAAGGAAGAACTAGTCAGCCAATAGAGAGGCGGTTCTACTCATGTGGTGGTTAGGGACATATGACTATAGATATTCTGACCAAACATATGATCAATCCTAAGACATTCTAGGGACAACCGAGGTAGTTGAAGAGGCATGATCATGGTGGCCCATTGTGTTTCAAACGTGGTAGGTGGGTAGACAGAGAGGAATGTGGTGTGAGAAGATTTGAGGTACCACCACCACCACCATATGGTTGTCTATTATGGGCTCAGTGAGTTGGTGTATGGGGACGATCCTAGCTTTAGGTGATGGGGGATTATGACCCCGATGCTCTATAGATTATTATACGTATGATCTGTGTTTTCTCCACACTATTTTTAGTTCTTATAGACACAGTTCTAAGTCATTCCTTCCATTCCAGGTACCTTGTTCGGAGCTCAGATGTTTCAGTAGAGTTTTTGGCCTGATCATTATGTTTAGGGTCCTCAATAGTAAGATATTCGATGATCATACACTCGTACCAGTGGTGTGAGATTACTCTTGGAGGCGAAAGAATCATTTGTGATCTCCAAGAAGCAATGTCGAGGCCTTATGACATCATTCTCGGTATGGACAGGTTATCCACAGTCTATTCTCAGATTGATTATTTTCGGTGTATAGTTTAATGTGTCCATGTATATGGGACTAGGTTTTCCTTTACCAAAAAAATGGAAATGAAATCATTACATGATGGTATTTCATAGATGAGGGTTCATATAATTACAAAACATTTGGCCAGCCTCCCACTTCATGTTGTAGGTGATGAGATCCCATAGTTTCCAATAGTTGTGGAGGTGTATGATGTTGTTTTTTTAGGATGTTCATGGATTACCTCCCTAGAGAGAGGTAGAAATTTTTATTGATATGTACCTTGAGACCACAATGATAACTACAACTAAAAATTTGATTTCTCTAATAGAGCATTGTGAGTTGAAGTTTGATCTAGAGTATTTACTAAGAAAGGGCACTTTGATGCCCATCGTTTCAATTCAGGATTCCCCATTTTGGTTTCCATTAAGGTGGAAAAAATCAAGAGGCTTTGTGTGGTATTATGGATCCAGAGTCATTTTTCCTTTAAGAACAACGATCCGCTACCAATTATTTATGGCCTCTACTATAAGATTAAGGGAGTGATGGGTTCTTGATGATAGACCTTATATTATGATATCATCATCTTTGTGCATGGGAAGAGAATGTACCAAAGATATCCTTTAGATGTCAGTATGACCACTATGAGAACATGTTGATTCCATTCGTTGTAATTAACAGCCCGACAAGGATCTTGGGACTCATGAATAGTATCATCCATCCTTACATATACCAGTTAAACATAGTCTTTATTGATGAAATCCTAGTGTACTCAGAATATGAGTAAGAGCACGCGATACACTTGAGGATCGTCTTGGACACACTCAGAGAGAACCAGCTATATGAGAAGTTCCGTATGTGTCATTTCCAGAATTGGGATTTTCATTTTTTGGGACATGTCTTTTTTGAGGCAGGGGTTGTAGTTGATCCAAAAATGATTAATACAATGCTTTCATGGGAGCCACTCAAGAGGGTTACTCGGGTAATGAGTTTCTTATGATTGGGTAGGTACTAATAGAGATTTACACTTGACTATTCATGGATATTAATACCCTTGATGACTTTGACATAGAAGGGGAATCCATTTTTGTGGATGGAGAAGTTCTAAAAGATCTTTCATGAGATGAGTTATAGGTTATTGAGTGCTACCATCTTGAAACTATAGGAGGAGGACATCAGGTAAATAATGTTCAACGATGCATCATAGACCAAGATGGGTAGTGTCTTGATGTAGGAAAAAGAAATGATTTCATGCAGCTCGTGACCACTGAGGAAGCATGCACATAACTATGTGACCCATGACCTTGATCTAGTATTATAGGAATTCGAGTTGAAGATGTGGTGAAATTACATGATGGGGGATACATTTTTCATCTACTCAATCCACAAAAGACTCAGTATATCTTCTCCAAGAAGGATATAAACATGAACCCTAGAAAAGGGCTAGGGATCCTCCTTAATTATCACTTCATGGTCATCTATAATCCTGGTAAGGGGATCATGGTGGAAGATTCACTTAGAAGTAGTTCCATTTTGATGATTCTGGTTGAGGGTCAGGAGTAGTTTATTGAGCTAATGATATCAACTGTGGATGATGATGGACCAGTTTACCATCTATTGATGGTTGTCACAACTTATCTCTGACAATAATTCTGGGAGGTATAACTAGGGGTTATTGACTGTGAGGCTTGACTTGACCATTTTTCCACATGGATGGCCCTTTATTGTTATTTTATATAAGGGGATCACATTAAATCTTTTTAAGATAGTGCATGATTGTACCATTAGCATTGCAGGTGGAGTTACTAAGTGTGTTTCACACATCCCCTTTGGCGGTACGTTTGGGTGTGGGAAGGATCTACGAAGACCTCTGAGGTTAGTTTTGGTGGTTGTGGATGAAAAATTAGGTGTAAGAGGTCATTTAATAGTGTCTCACTTGTCTACATGTGAAGGCAGATAAACATGATCGAGCAGGCTTGAATCATCCACTCCTGGTTCTGGTGTGGAAGTGGGATGGAATATCGATATACTTCATGACTGGTTTACCACACACATCTGGTGGACATGATACAATATGAGTTATCGTTGAATGAATCACCATGTCCTCCCACTTCCTACCTATCTGGAAGTAGGGTTTAATAGAGATATTCGGATACCTCTATATGATACAGACTGTTCGGCTCCATTTGGTCCCCTCGAAGGTCATTTTAGATCATGATGCATGCTTTACATCCAAGTTGTTTAATGGATTCCAAGATGAATTTAGGAATCTGTTGAACCTGATCAGGAGGTTTTATCACCATACATATGGCCAGACGGGGGGTGTCTATCCAGGTTCTAGAGAACATGCAATGTGCTTGCATCCTTGAATTTGGCTACAGTTTGAAGGATCGCCTACCACTAGTGGAATATGGGTACAATAACAACTACCTCTCTAATACTGAAATTGAACCATTTTAAACCTATATTGGTGATAATGAAGGTCACTGCTATACTGGATGGACATAGGGGATTCAGTACTAGTGGGTTAATAGATGTGGTGTGCTACCACTGATACTGTGAAAATCGTCAAGGATCAGATGAGGACTGTACGTAGAGGACCAAAATATTATGCCGACAAGAGATAGAGGCATTTGGAGTTCATGTACAAAGGAAATGTTTTTTTTTGAGTTTCACCTCGATGTGGAATGCATGCATTTGGCCGATGCATCATGATATCCTAGAGTTACATCGACCCTTTTCAGATTTTGTATAGAGTTATTGAGGTGGCATACCACACAGATCTACCTCCATAGTTAAACCAGTTGCACGATTTCATCCCTGTATCTGAACTGAGGAGATACGTGCAATACCGATCACATGTCATTGACTAGGATTAGTGAGAGATTGACAAAGGGGATACTTTCGTAGAGTATCTGGTGGTGATAAGGAAATTATATTATAGGTTCCTTCATGGGTTATTGATTCTATTTGTGAATATTTTTTGGCAAAAGGAAATCCTTTCGGAGGGCACATGGAAGCCGGATGCTCATATTCATGCTCATTAAACCCATTGGTTTGTTTAGATCTGGTTTTGGATTCCGAGGACATAAATCATTGTGTTGGGGAGAATTTAATTTCCCATAATTTCCATTTAATCCTTCATAAATGTATATGGAATATTTTTTAGACTAGGTTTATAGATGTCGTGAGATTACGATGCTTGGAGATCCTAGAATAAATATTTGAACTATTTTTTTACGTTCACTAAAAATATCAAATGTTTGTGTTTTTAATAACATATCAAAAGAATTTCATGGTAAAAAAATATATGAGAATCCTGTGGATCATAATATATATTTTACCTTTTGTGGGTCCTATCATTGTCATGCACTGGTGGAATGCTGAAAATTTATTAAGACGTTTGTAATTAAGAATAAATAATTTAATAGTCAAAGATTAATTTTTATGATTTCGCTACAATGTAGTGATGATGTGACGATGCGACGAGGTGGACCATTTAATTTCATAATAGAACATCATAGTGATTCTTCAATATAATGGTGGGGTGATAAAGTTCATCATTAACCTTAATTAAAAAGGAATTCAGGATAAACACTAAATCGTAGAATTCCTTCTAACCATTGGAGTAATGGAATTGGTGAAACTCTCTCATTTCATGATGAAGAATGTTGATGAATGATAGATAATCAATGAAAAAAGTCCCTCATATTTGATTGATATCTCTAATGATAATGACACAATGATTGATTTATGTCATTGAGTGATCCATACCCAAGTAGGGGGTTTCTTTTGAATTCATTCTCTGTTCTCATTTTCAAGGACGAACACAAACTATCCAACAAACTTGTTGATTCATATTTTTATAATTCTTATAGGATGGTCATACTGCATGATTTATAGTTATTAAACCTCATTGATTATCAATTTTGTTTCATCACCCTTTTTTAATGGGTTGAACGATGGTCAAAAGGAACCAGTCCAACGTTCATTCTTTTTGTGTTCTTGGTGTTAGCTCCTAACTCATTATATAATTATACATTGATGGACACATGTTGTCATTTCAGGATTTTATGGGTGGTTTGGAACATAGTAGGACCCGTAGTGCAATGAAAGAAGATTTTGATCCAACCTCATTAAAGACAGAAACTCAACGATCACAAGGGTTTCCCTGATTCGATGAACATGGTACCTTAGGAGATGATGAAATCCAGAGTGTAGACCTCACTGGTGTCCATTGTGTGTGGTAGTTCATGGTGGCACATGGAGATGTGGATCACTAGAAGGATAGTGGTGATGTATGTGGTCCAGCATGACTGCGCTGTTGAAAGGGGGCCATGGTGCACGCTCACTGGCTATGACTTGGGCCACTAGCGGTGGCTGTGTCATGCTGTCGGAAGCCACGATCTAGCGGGATCGTTTTGAACAGGCACATATGTGGAAATGTCCATGTTCCGGTGAAAGTAAATGGCATACTCGATCAAGATGGGTCAACCCAATGGGTCGGGTTGGCTGACCCTAGGACGGTTCAAGTCTTCCTGACCAAGTCGAACTCAACCCGGACCCCACTTGCCTCTTTTCACTAAAATCCCATTAACATTCCATTCATATGTCTGTTTGATGATCCATTTATGGCGTTCGAACCATCGCAATGAGGTAGTCCTTTTGAGATACGTTATTTGAGATCTCATAGAAGTTAGATTATGAAAATTTTGTCCCTAGGATTTGGTGGTCCCAGAACAACTATGCTAAAGTAGAATCCAGTGGTTAGTAATGAATCAGACAGATTGTGTCTCTTCCACCCACACAGAGTGTGTATTCAATGGAGTGTATCTCCTAAAACTATAAAGTGATTGTTTCCTATGAATTCTTTGTGTAGTTCTTCTACAGATTGTGCCTCCATCACCTACACAGAGTGTGTCTCCTGCACCTACACAGAGTCTGTCTCTTATGAAGTGTGTCTCGTACGCCATTGTGGAGTGTGCCTCCTTTGAATAATCAGAGTGTACCTCCATGGATTTTAATATGCGTAAAAATTCTTCGTACATGTATGATATATACATACACCAGTGTGAGATGACCCCAGCAACTCACATGATTATACTTATTCGAAACTACATATTGTGTACTTAATTGGTGGTCTTCATTGTGTATTTCTATGTTGTATACCATTGTTGTTTAGGGTCCCAACTGAATATTGTTTTAATCACCCCTGCAAGTCTTTCTTCCCCATATGTAATTTTTTTTCAATACAATTGATAGCAATACCATGAACATTGGTTGGACGGACAAAAGTGGTACTTATAGGCTAGCCTTATAGACGAGGTTCAATTCAGTGATTTTTGACAGATTAGGTTCCTATCTTTCAGGTAGGGGTTAGATTAGATTGTTTCCAGGATCGTCTAATTTCCTTTTGTTGGGATATTTTACTCGACCCCTTATTTTAGTTTTTACTATTCACACTATGTGGGATTTCTTATGAATATACAAGCATGTCTACTCATGGTTTTCGATTTCAGCACATTTTCCTGGAGATAGGTGTGTCTATGTATAGGTACTCGTGAAAATTACTCCCAATTGTAGGATATGCATACTCGATGATAGTATCTATCTCCTGTCCTATGGGAGGCTGTCATGGGGTAGTTATGACATGAGTCCTGGGAGATGACTCATGATTAGACACTTTTTCCCATCATCTATAACTCATTGTTAAAATTTTGTATATTCATTTCTGATATTCTCAAATGATAACCCCCATGAAATAAATAATCGTTTATATTTTTCTAATTTAGATTAAGATTTTAAAATTACATATTAATGTAAAATAACATATGTAATGTCATATGATTCTCCCATGTACCAATTTTAGAATTCTTTAACTTGTCTTATAACTATCTAGTTTTTAAAACATATTTTTAGAAAATATTCAATAACCACATATACGTTTTAGTTTTTGTACAAGTTAACATCCATATACATAATTAATACACTTCAAATGAAACCATAAAATCTCAATATTATGGTAATTCAATTTTCAACATCATTTTTTATGCATTTTTATAAATAAATAATTAGAAAATCTTTAATAGTTAAATATTTCCATTAGGTATTTCAGTACCACCATTTGTATTTGTTTTAGAAAAATCAAAACCATTAATATTTTTGTAAAGAAATATATTTTTTCTAATAGAAGTGTCATAACTAACTAATTTTAGATAAAATAACATTGTTAAGAATTTTTCCTTTAGTGATATGTAATTTGATATCCTAGGTGTTTGAATAAGTCCCACTCAATCAGAAAACTTATCATTTATCCCCCATTTACTATAATAATCAACATCATATTCAGAAAATATAATTTAAAGAGCTTCAACTTGTGTTACCTATTAAATAAAATAAAAAATTTAATTTGGTAATCCATAACTTCGTTTTGATATTGGGAAAGGAATAATGTGAAGTAATATCCAAATTTTTTTAATGATTTCTCATAAAAAATGTTGTTAAACATATTAGTAACCTTATATTTTTTTTAATAATATTCTAATTTCACTTGTCCATTAACAAATTTAACTTATATGAAAGGGAAATTGAGACAAATATTTTTAGATCTAGAGTGTTGTACAATATTTCCTGATGGATCAATACAACATTGTTTATATTGAGTATTTTTATATGGTATTTCAAAAACGAGACTAAAATAATATTATCACACTTTCAACAAAAAAATTAATATAGATGAATGCGTGTTATAAGGATACATATCCCTATCTATAACCAACTCCATGAATCATTATTTCATACTAATAAAATACACACAACTTTATTTGTGAAAGTATATTACACCTAATATTATTTTTCATTTAATAACTTATTCTATATCAGTAATTATTTTATGTTCTTTTAGTGAACCAATTAATTATTATAAGAACAATTATAAGTGATTTATTTTTCTAACTTTTATATTTATAATATAATTTTAAAAAATAGACAATATCCAATCATAATATAGTCTAATTATGAATGGTTTTAATTTTCTTCCTAGAGTTTTTTATTCACACTTCTTCTTGCTTCATTTTTTCTCAGATTATCACAAACTTTAGTGGATTTGGGTAATTCCATGTAATTATAATGTCCAATTTTATTTGATAATTTCATCTAATTATTTTCATTCTATAGAAATACAGATCTTTTTTTTAAATTATACCCCAAGAACGAAATCTTACTCTTTGAGCATTGACATCATGATATTCATCATTTTTTTTTGAATATTATTAAGAAAAATAATTCAAGTCAAATAAAAAAAATAACCTTGAAAATCTAAATTAGGGTACCAGTGCATATACACTTCACATATGTGTTTTAGTCATCATGTAATATATAAAATTATAAATTTATCAAGAAATTATCCATTTTTTACTATAAAGATGTAGGATCATTATTTAACCAATAAAAGGATTTATTTACCTTTAACTCTATATTACCATAACAATAATTTATAAATACATTATTTTAAGGGAAAAAATATTTTTCTAAAAGTTGGCTATTTATGATAATTAACATCACATACATATGATAAACATGATAGTGTTTGTTAGATTCAACAATTAAAAACATTATAATAGATAGAAGTCTTAAAATATGTTTTAAAGATTCCTCAATGTATATTCTTTACACAAGTTATTACCCAAAGAAAAATAAAATAGCTTCATTCCATCAAACCGAACCTTTTGTTTTCTGTTTATTTTCTTTCAGGCAATTCATTATTTAGATATTATTTTCCTTCTAGTTTATGATTACGATCTCAGTTTTCAATTTTCTCAATTATATATATATATATATATATATATATTAATTCATGAATCTAAACTAGTACTTTTTGTCAATATCTATTGCAAATGATCAATATACTACCTATGATATATGATATATTTGATTTTCATGCCTAATATTTCTTGTTATTCGTATCATATCTTCTTAAGTCCTGATAATATTTCTATAAACAACAATTATATGTATCATTTGAAAATGTTTTCAATAATATTAAAAAAATATATTCATCATTATTTGATAGATCAAAGTTAGTATTAAAATGAACATATTCACAATTTGATTCATTTTTTTAACTTATTAAAAATTTTACATGAATTTTTTTTATTCATAAAAATTTTATTATACAAGTTCCTTTAAGTTAGAATAATTTTAAATTTCATTAAAATAATAGAATCAACTAGTCTATGTAGTCAATTTTTTTACATGTGTATATTCTTCTATTGGATAGATATCCCATGAATTCACTTTAATCATCTCTTTTATCAATCTTTCATAAATCAAGATTTATTATCATTATTCATCAATAGACCCTAAAATATCAAAGGTATTTCAATGTATGTTTCTTATTATACCATGTACCATAAATAATTGATGATTTATTTTAGCCTTATCATAAATATTCTACGAATATATTAAACTATATTTATATTTTATCTACATAATATGTTGATGTGCTTATATTCCATAATACTTGTTCCTACTATATCTAAAATATCTTGTTATTCCATTACATAACAATACTATTATGGGGACTTAATGATTACAATACAGATTTATCATCCCGTACAATAATAGATTGAATTTAAATGATTCGATAGTGAAATAATTTCCATTATATATTGGAAACTTCATATTATAGACTCCTAACTAATTCTCAACTTCTCCTCTAAATATTCTCATCATTTTACAAACATTGGATTTTATATTCATGAACAATACATTTCTCATCCTCATGAAACAGTAAATAACTAAAAAAAATAAAGATAAATATCCATAGATTTATGCCTTACCTATATATATGAAGTAGAGTGTATAATATATAGTGGTCCAGTGGATTGAATCTCATAATTTTTTTGTCATTTATATACTATCGTCCAATTTTGATGTGTTTCCAATTTATAATATCTAAATGTTTTCATTTTCTTATTATCTATCACCAAATATTCATATTCATCACTTAAATGGAATCAATTACTCAGATAACTAATTTAGAATAAGTCACCACTAGTACATTCTACTTAAGTGATAATTCTTCTTTTATTTTGAACAATTGATGAAATAATAGTTTTTCTAAATATAAAATCATTAACAATATCAGAAATATTTATTACACTAAATAATTTTTAATTAATCCTACTAAAAAATAGAACACCTTTCTATTTCATTTCAACTCATAAATCTCATTCTTAAAAATTCAAATAATTTTGAATGACTTATAATTCATAAAAGAATATACATATATAACGTGCACTTAAATATTCCCATATTTCATCATATAACCTAATACATATGAGTAAAAACTAATATTCAGGATCAATCACTTATATTTTCACCTATCATTGAGAAAAACATCATCTATAAATGCATTTTCTACATTCTATCTTTTCTAAACATCCATTACTTTTCCCACCTAAGTAAACTATCCTAGAAGATTATACATTAATTCTTCAATGTAATGATAATATTAGTAACATATTAATTAAATTTATATATATTTTTTGAACTCTATTTTGATTTTTTATACTGGAAGAAATTTCCCCCAAACGAAATTTATTAAATATTTTTTCATCTTATAATATTTTCTTTCTTTTCATTCAGATCATTCCTTCCTCAATTCACACGTGCATGAAGAGTGATTTGTTATCCATGTAACTATCATTTTGGTTCTATAATGTTATGAAATATCCACAATATCCCTTAAATATTAATATAAAATCATGGTGTGATTGTATTAGTAAAAGAACATTGAGGTACAACTATATTTATTTGTTTTGATTTCCTATTCCATGGGGAAAATTTTCATCATAAGATCCACTGATCTTCCATTAATATATAAAAATATTTCCCAAATTTATTCATAACCCAAATTTTCATATTTTTATTGTAATAATCTACAAAATTAATATATATATATTTAATTTAATGTTTTTAATTGGTATGTTTCAGATGGAATTTGTTTTCCAAAAATTCTCTATGTGATGTGATGAATCATTTTTAATAACCACTACATCAAAAACATCTTCAAACAATATTTTATAGAATTTTATCATCCTTAATACATTTGGATTATTTCCAATATAACATATCTTTCATAAAATGTTTTTTTATGATGATCAAAAATCATCATATCTAACATTGCATAATTCTACATGAGTTCTTTAAATTCTTTAATCGAGAAATAATACTTTTTTGAAAATATTCATTTATTTCACTATTATTTTCACACTAATTATTTAACATAAAAAATTATTAAATGAACTTATTATTCAACTAATTTAAATACTAAATTTATGATTTAAAAAAAATAAATTTTACTCTTCAAATTATTTTTATACAACTTGTTATATCTTTATCATTTCAGTCAAGACCCATGAATGTCCTAATTATTTATAGAAATTAATATTAATATGTGACAATTTTATTGGGTTATTATACCTTTAATTCAATCAATATTATTCTTATTTTCTTCCTCATATGATAATTATTAAAATTACTTATCTTAATATTCACATATTGTAATCTTTCTTGTGTCTTCAATTGATAACCCCCCTTCATCTTCATCATAAATGTTAGTGTATTCTCCAAATATTAGGAATAATGTATGGTATGAAATTCATAAATAGATATATCGTATCGACAATTTAATCTAGAAAAAAATGAATTAAACCTATCTAGAGAGGTTTATAATGTTAACACAAAACAATTTATTTCAAAAAAATATACTTATTCCCACTAGTTTTTTATGTTACATCCAAAATTTTTGAGTATGATTAATTTTCTCTCAGTTCCATCATGAAAAAATAAGTTCCTCCTCTAATAAATTTGAATAAAAAACCATATTTAGATCACAATTAATTTTTATATTTTATTTACATTCGAAAATTAATTATAAAAACATCAACATATAATCTTCTACAATCGGTGAACTTATATAATTAAAATTCTTCTTTAAATTGAATTAAATTGTTTAGAGTCACTACAGTTATTTTTTGATCAATAAAATATATCATATAAGAAAATAAATTTCTCTATGTTACATATCTGAAATTATCGACATATAGTTATAAATGATCTAACCATTCAAATATCCAACCTTTCTTTGATAAATCCATTCTATAAACATGATATCTGTTTTCATCACAATTTTTATCATCCACTTAAATTCATATGATAATATTGATATATGGCTACATCAAAGCCTCTAAAAATTATCAAAATATATGATATTCAAGGATTACAAAAGAATCTACCCAATTTAATAATCAAACGTTGTGTCATTTTTTCTTGAATTATAGCTTTGTAATCTCACCTTGACATTAACATCAAATAATTATTATATTAAATTACATGATTTCACCTTTTTTTAACATGCTTAATCACAATATTAATCTAATATGACCCTCATTTTACTTAAAATCCTTGTTCTTCATCAAACCAATTCATTCATATCCTATGATATTTAAAGTAATTCTCGTAATACTCATAGGTTTGTTCTATTCTTATTACATTGAACTAAGAAATTATTTGAATTTATGTCTTACTGAATGATAAATCTTCATAAATATTGATCTAATCAAATTCAAATACCTTTATCTTCTAATCATTTTCATCTTCAAAAGCCCTAAATTTTAAATAACTAAATATATTGAAAAATTAGATCATTCAATTGGACATGCATTACTCTAACACTTTTCTATTAATATCCCCCATATTTTATAAACATCCCAAACATTTGTACATTTTCATCATTAGAATTAGCCTTTCCTCCATTAATATTGTCTTGATGGATAACATCTGTACACATTCTAGATTATCATTCTAATAATAATATCTTTTTTCCCTAATTCTTTTAGATCATTTAACTTAGACATTATTATTTGTATTCTTATATATCTTAGTGGGACCTCATAGTGAATTTTCTAATTTTTATACCCTTATATATTCAATATTTATTAGCATCTCTTTCATGGGAATATATATCTTCAAAACAAGAATAATCAAAAAAATTCTCACAAAAACATGATGTTTTTTTAGTTCAAATATCATTTTAACATTGCCTATGATAATATTAGTACCATTTAGATAGTTAATTATTCACGATAATCACATATAATGGATTCCCATCTAATAAACATATGCATCTAAACATAAAATATGTCTATATAAGATTTTAAAATCCAGTCCCAATTTCACACATAGATCCAGTATGGTTTTTTACATTCCCACATTTTTCATAATATTTGATAAATATCTTACATATACTTATTAGATTTTCTATATATTATTTTTTAAAATAAAATATAAAATATTATAAAAATAGATTCATGAAACATATGGTTATAGAAGGATTTAGTAATGAGGGATAATTTATGAGTTAATAATAGTATCATCTATATGTATAATTATACTAAATAAACTCAAAACGTATAAAATTGAACATTATGAAATAACATCTTCTTATTTCTCTGTTCTTTAGAAACTTCTAAAACTAATGGTTATGAAATAATATTAAATTTCCAAAATACTTATAAAAATTAATAATTCTTTATATGGGTAAAAAAATTATAGTAATACATCTAAAAGGATACATTGATGGATTTATATAAGCATATTTGTAGTTTATCTAGGATAACATTAAAAATACCTTTACCAGAATTACAAAGCACATGTCTTATGATGAATTGTTTTCTTTATAAAGAGTTAGAAATGAGATACATGGGTAATTTTCATTAGTTAGTTTCCATGTGATCTATCATATATATTAGGTTATTTACTCATAATGATGTTACTATTTTTTAGAGAATAATTGGTAAAAAAATTCCAATTTTTACACGAGTCATTGGATTATTGTAAATAATGTCTTTAGCTACATGTGAAAATATGAATTTTTTTATTATTATTTTTAGGTGAGGATGATCTAATTATTGCGGTTTTTATATAGGAAAATCTATTTTTTATCTAAGGATGAGTGAATCATTTAATTATATACCAAGGAAGAAAATATTTTGTTCTGAAAATTTGTCACCATGATTTTCATTGTTCATTGAATTTTGGATAAAAATTTTCTTTACTATGACAATCATTGAGTTATTAATTTGGATAATGAACTAAGTCTCAATAAATGTAAAAAAAGACAATTTTTAAATAAAATCATATCTGTTATTTCATTGAGAGTCGTGATATAAAGATATGTTCAGTGAATGAAGATGATAATTTTTAGGTACATTTAAAAATTCCATGATCTAGAAAAATAATAATGTTACTTTAATGTATTACAGAATTTGGTATGTGATATTTTAGAAAAAATTAATATTTTAAATGTAAATCTATAATTATACATTGATAAAGGGCCCCTATATTAAGCATCCATTCATTTGTGACACATATTTTCCACGAGTAGTCGAAAGATAAAACCATATAAAATTATTGATTTAAATAATCTTGAATTAATGATGATCATAAATTATTTCAGGGTGTGATTATATGTTAGTATTCTTATAGAGTATAATATTGATTATTATATAGAGTATGAAGAATAAATAATATAACAGTAATTTTTATAATGATTAACCCCTAAAATGATATGTAAGGAATTCCATATGATTCTTGTTATAATTTAATAAGTATCATTCATATAAATAATTTTTTTAGTATGTTAAAAAATAATTATCATTTGAACCATTATAATTTGATATCATTTTTATTATAGCCTTTTGGATGATCTAGTTATAGGTTGTCTTGGTTTGTTTCTAATCAATTCATAATTTGTGTTAAACTAATATATTTCTTCATCCATTATAACAAGTATGAAATTTGGTTCCATTATTTAATTAAACTGGGGATATTCATATCCATTGTTTTGTGACATGTGAGGTTCTCTATTTGTTAGAATAATTTCATTTGATATATTCATTCAATATAGTTAGTATATTTTAATAAAATTTTAATTAATTAGCTAGACTATACTAAGGTAACATATTTTGTTTCTAGTGATTGACACTATATCGTACAAAAAGATTATTTTTCATTTATATATACAATTTATACAGACACATCATATGGTGGACTTATTTATATGTAGATATGATTTTGTTTTATTTTTTTATGCCTTAACCATTTTTAGCTTTAGATGAATCCTTCGTTTTCTAGATGTCCCTCTTTTTATATAATTATAGACCTATAAATTCACAAATTATTAAATTATACAAGAACAAATAATGCAACAACCCATTTTATTATTGGTTGAAAATTTTAACTAAATATTAAATTTCATGAATTTTGAGAATGAGGAATTGAGAGTTCCGATTTAAATGGTGTTTATAATGGTTGATATATTTCTGTTGGATGTTTTTACATGCGTCCAGTGGTTTTTTGTATATTTGAAATCATATAAAAATTTCATAAGGGTTATTGAGTCATTTATAATTACAAAAAACTACCCTAGATACCCTGTATGTTTTATATGTTTCCTTGATAGGTAGAGAGTATTGGGGACCTTAGGGTGGACCCATGGTACTTGTTTACTGTTAATGAAAAATAAAGCAGTCGGGGGATGGACTGTGATTGTGCTAGATTCCACCCATAGGGGATGGTGCACATATAATTTCACATATCTAAAAGGTGGATTTATCTAGAATGACTCACCATTTAATAGATGTAAAAGAAGATGAAGGAATCCTAAATTAATTATTATTTTTATAATATTTTTGTATTTTAATATTAAATACCTGATCCCACCTATCCCTATAATATTTTTTCATTAGGCCACACCCTTATTAATTTTTTTTTCATTAGAACTATGTTAATTAACCTTCTAAAAATAACCCATGATGGTCAATGTATTAATTTCCACTTAATATAAATATTATATCTCCATAAGAAACCGATATATGATCTCTCTGGCCTACCCCCCCCCCCCCAAATGGGGCTGATGTCCTTATTGGAATAATTTTCTTTCATCTTTCCCAAATATAATTTGTAATAAAACATCCCACAATTCTCCAAAAATATTTAAACCATATGTCTCACGATGATGACTTTTCCCTCCTATTATAATAGATAATTACTAACTCAATAAAAAAAACATGATGGGAATGGTGTCAATATACATGTATGAGGGATCTTTTTCCTCCACCAACAATTGATGTCTGACTACCCTTATTCCTATCAACCCCTTAAATGGACCGGTTTCCTCATTCTAAGACCAGTCCTTGTATTGAACCTACTAAAATTTCAAATTGTGCATAACAACCCACATCTTGTATGTGTACACATTAGGCCAATATCTAATAGTTATGTTTTTATGGACTCTAATAAAATGTCTTTCTCAATAATGGCCACATTATTATATTTTTATCCACTCCCCTTTAAGAGGAGTCTTCTTTCTCCACAAAAAAACTGATGTGGGATTAACCCTAAGAACATCAACTACTAAAAGGAACCAATTTATTTATTTACACATTGGGCCGTGAACTCTTCACCATGGTATTACCTTCATTTGGTTTACCCATCACAATTTTGTTTTTCATGAGCTATGGGAAAATACATTTTTCAAAAAAGGAATTGTGTAATTTTTTCACACTATCCCCAACTAATGATCCTTTTCTACACTAGAAAATGATTTTGGATCCCACATCAGCCAATCCACCCCATAAAGGAACCTACATCCTCTTTGGAACTATAGTATAGGTACTAACACTATTACAATTTGTAAAAGCCCAATCCACCCTGTGCTCTCACACCATATTCTTTGAGTTTCACCCAAATTATTTTCATGAGGTGCAAAATTTGGAATTGTTAAATTTAAAGTATAATAACAAAATATTCAATAAAAATATCATTATTTGGAAAATAAATTAATGAGGAATATTTACCAATTGAACATTATTAATTTTCATCTACAATAATGACATAAACTCACTAGTTTTACTGATCAATGTTGATATCTTGGTTTTGGTGATTAGAAAATGATGGTTAGCAATAATTTAAGGGGTAACATTGAGAAATAATTCGTTATATCTAGATCATGTATCATGTTTGATATTCATCTTTTGGATACCTGCTATGTAGTACGTCTTCTATTAGCCCATCCCTTACCTTTTTATTTGAATATCAAACTTTCTCCACCTTTTATTTTGACATTGTGGGAATTTTAACTTCTTTTTCATGGTGGTTGTTTTTAATTAAGTTTTTAGCTTATTTTTAGGTTCCTAATAACAGATTATGTGGTTCGTATAATAAATTAAAAAAAGTAGTTCATTACATTTTCCATCAAAATTTTATTTTAAAATTTATACCAGACATTTTAATTGCAAGTTTATCTAAATAATTTTCATATAAATTGTCCTTCAATATGTTTACAATGTGGATAAATTTAAATTAAATGAAATATAATTTCCAAGTGTTCTAATTCATATGATGTGTTTTATATGAACATGATATAGGATACATTTTTTCTAATGGACAAGTGAATCAATGATGATTCCCGAGTAATGTAAATGTATTAGGAGTTGTTTGGCCTTGGAGTATTTTGGATGTTGATTCTATATTCTTATTCATGTGATTAAATATGTCTACTAACCATAATGATCAAACATTGAATAATTTTTAATATTATTTATATTTTTATGTGTTATTATATATATTAGTTAATATATAAAACTAATATATATATATATATATATATATATATGTTTTATGATATGTTATTTTAATGGATATGTGAGAGGGTTACGCTATTGTAGATATAAAAGTACATGTTACAACCAAAATGAAATATAACTCATATCTTCAAAAAACATATAAAGGATGATTAATATTCTACTTTATATAAGTTATTAAAATTAATGACGTACCACATTAAATATATCAACACTCTTTATATATTTAATTTTTTTCATTACATATAATAATCCCAATATTGGAAAAAACCTAATGTGTGGTAATTTTACAAAATTATCATTTATATTTACAAATTTATATTCAATGAGACTTGTGTTATGCAATCAATAATAGAGAATATTTTTTATATTTATTTTTATAGATTGATAATCCTCCTACAAAATCAACGTGATATATAAATATAATTATATTTCTAAAAAATTATTTTCAAAAATAATAAATTAATCCCACTTTGGAATGATAATTTGATTCCTATTATTATATAAATAATTACTGTAATTGTTTGAAAATAATTATCAATAAAAACATGATATATTATCATAAATAATTCATATTTAATATAAAAAACATATAGATTTCAATTTTAAGCTAATTCATTAATTGAAAGAATTAAATAAATTAATATGTTTTGTGTATATTGTATATTGTGGGGTAATAAATTCTATTTGAAACGAGGGGTTTTCATGAAGAATTAGAAGATAGTTTTTATTAAATTATCATAACCTAGTATTCTCATAAATATTTATTACTTAAAAAATTAAAATTTTTCATTATTAGGGATTTTAAGAATTATTTGACATCCTTCATTTTCGGAAGTGCATTTTTGATTCATTTTTTATACCAAAAATGATAATTATGATTATTTCAATATATTTGAGGAAGTATTGGTCAAATTTTGGAAGCAATATATAATCATACCATAATGAGGGGAATTATTCCATTTCTATAGTCTCTTGAAAAACAAAAGAATATTGTTGATGCCAAAATCAGAAACTATCATGGTTTAAGTTATATTGGGAATCACAAATGGTATTAAATTAATACTTAAAATAGTTTTCCAATAATGGAATTATTCTATGTATTTGGTTGATAGGATATAGGTTGATTCGATATTGGTTTTCAATGAAGAACTAATCACCAAATTGGGGCAGAGTGAATACCTTAAAAATTACATGGTATTTTTCTATGGATTCAATTCTTAACATATCATGAAAAAACCAAAATAATTCTCAATGAGGTAATTATCATGTTTTGGTGTGGATTGGTTTAATTTAAATGTTATCAGATCAAATTCATAAACAGTCATTGTAATGAGGACTTTGGTCCCCTTAAGGTTTGGATAGACTTGCAGATGTGTACAAATTAGTTGTTAGTGGAGAATAAAGCCCTATATTAAAGTGTATTGACAATGTCACCATAAATGAAATACATTTCATAGGTTGGTGATTATCCAGAGCCACTAAATAAACAACAACAAGAGGGTAAGGACTAAATAATATAATATCACATTTCATGGTTGAATGGGATGCAACATATAATTCAAGATCTAGCACATATGAAGGAGTTTTTTGGTGAACATCGTGCCATTGAAGAGGTGTAAATTCATAAAAATGATATCAAATTTATTTTTTGTAGATAAATAATATCCCTCTTAAAGTGGAGTTTATAAACCACCAATTAAAAGGCCTTTTCCTAAGCAATAATTTTCCATGATGTAAAAAAATAACAAGGATGAGATCAAAATAGAACTATCTCATAGTGTAAGGTCGACATGGTTGTTCAATAATATATTATCCTAACCCCATATATTATTTTTAATTTAATGATAATAAATTAATTAAAATAACATAATAATAATTAACAAAATATATGAATTTATACTAGCTAATTCATAAGTTGATTTACGGTATTATTCAATAATAATGGGTGGATCAGATAGTGGAAATCTCAATGATGGGGTATGTGGTATGAGGCCAGGAGAGTACACTTTATAGTTGTATAAGTTGAGAGTGGTGAAAATTTCTTGGTTGAGAATAATGGTATAAGTTATATGATATTGAGTTATTAGTGGTGTCATTCAAACTTATAAATATTGTATTATACTTATTGATGAGAGAAAATGAGTTTATTGTTAAAGTGAATATTATGATATTGGATTCAGTGGAGTAATAAAATAAGAGTAAATTATTTTTCAACTATATTCTTTGAGATAAATAACAATTTCCATAAGGAGGGACATAAGTGACAAAGAGTTTGGAGTTGAATAACAATGAAAAATAAGGATGAGTTGTGTGGATACTAAGAAAATAACAATGTAATGACTAAATTAAAAAGAAGAAGTGAAAGGGATATATCGATTGATGTTTTGGATAAGGATTATGAATCTAGTGAATATAGTTTAATGGGAGTGTGGGATGGGAGGAAGAACATGGAAATTTGGGGTAGGATTTCACAGTGGTCCAACATATGAGGTGTGGTGTGTATCTAAAATAAATTACTGTGTTTTTTAATTCAAATTAGAAATATGTGCGGTAACCTATATTTCTATGGGTTCAAAAAAAGTGTTATCTATAATTGTGGGTAATCCTTGTAAGATAATTTTAATAGGTTGTTTTAATTATATCCCACCTCAAGACACCATGATTACGGGAAAACAACACATTTTATATCTAAAAAATTGTGTAACATCACAATTCTGTGTACCGACCAATGGATACCCATAATTGTTGGTCACATGGCCTCAAGAAGGTTTCCACAAATGCTAGAGGCTTCCAACATATAGTGGGGGACTAGGGTTTTATGGTGGGGGGACTATGCCCTCATTGAAAGAGTGACACAGCAGAATGGAAATTAAATAACAATAGTAGAAATTGTAACAATATATAATAAATAAATAACAAAAGTGATTGTAAATAAACAACAACATCACACACACACATATATATATATTTACAAATAATGATGCATATCTAAATCATCTAGTAAAGCATTCAATAATTTCAAAATGTAAAAATACATTACTAAATCCATGTACAAAATAAAACAAGAAAACAACTCCAACAACATCTCAATCCTCTTCTTAGTCCCATGCTCCCTAGCTCCATGACAATAGAGTACTTGAAGTAGAAGGGAGTTTTCCCATATCTATACCAGCAACAAGATAATCTGTTTGGGCCCAAAAGAATGACCAAAAAAGCCAATGAGATTAATACTAGTAAAAAACCACACAAATATCATTGTATAACTATTAGTGAATATATATAAAATTCAAATATGGAAAATGATGTAATAAACAAGGAGGTAGTCGAATGTAAACATCCATATAGTTTCAAACACCATTATTGACATTTATAAAATATTCCAAAAATCCTTCAGAAGATACCCTATGATAAATTTATCACAGCCTAACCCCTCTAATCGAACATATCATTTATCAATAATAATATAATGACACCCAAGGATATTTCACACATTCTAATCCCTTTTGTCTCATAAAAATGACTCTCTCAGGAAGCACTCACAATCAATTCCCCATGTGGTCTTGTAATGTTATTAATAGACACTTTGAGGATGAACTCAACGTCAATCCCCCCTAGGGTCTCTCAATGTGGAGAGTATTATAAACACTTTGGAGAATCTATCAATTATAATTCCCCATATTGTCTCACAACACGATGTTCCCACATCCCTATGTAAATAATCATTCACAACAATATTAAATAGCCAATGTAAATAAAAAATATTAATTTTCTATGAAACTAAAAATCATTTCACAAGAATGTCTTATATTATCAACTCCATCCTAGTAATACTAGGCATGTAAATCATAACATCCTAACCATAAATTCAAGACCCAACAACCAATATCAAATCAAAAATGGGAAAACACATCCATAACTAGGTAAACAACACTATATACATTCAAAAATCCTTACTCAAGAAAAAAATTCATGTTAGACATTAAAAAGAGTAAATTCCCTAAACACGCAATACCCTAAACAAGGGTATTGGACACTTTTGAAAATAAAATTCAAATAAAATCTATAGGAAGGAGAAGACCACCTACCTCGACGTTTCATAATCGATATAGTTTAACCAAAAATTTCGACTAAAAATAGAATGTTGTAGATCTAGAAAAACATCCAAAATTATCAATTGGGTATATCTCACAAGAGAGGAGAAAAAAAGAGATGATGCTCTAGAAGAATACTGAACTCATTTTGGCAATTCCAACATATTAGAAAATGGTTGATTCTGAGCACGAGCGGTCGATTGGGGGTTCTGGGAAGAAACATCGTTATCCATCACTGCTGGATGAGATGATCTGATAAGAATATGTTTATATCGATTAGAAACAACCTTCGTAGATTTAATTAATTAAAAAGAATTGTACATGGATTTTACTTTAAAACTACATGGCATGAATATGCCTTTATTTGGACCAGTTTTAGGCGGTCCTTCCACATCAACACACGGTCGTGTAAGGGGCTATGACACGGCCTGGACTCGGTGATAGAGTACACAACCTATACTTCTAAAGATTTAAATCATCTCAATTTACTCAAAAAAATGATAAGAATACTCATACTTGAAATGAAGATTGGTTTTCATTCAAATATCCCCCCTTAAATAAATGTGTCACCAGATTTCCCTAACTAGTTACCGACGATGAAGAATAATAAAACAACTCTAGCCATGTCGATCGTACAATGGCCCCCTCTCCCATGTCACATCTTGTACACTCCCGTGCAGTCATAACTCTTGTACAAGATGAATAGACCCGCCATGAAGAACTATCTTGCATTGATCAACAATCTAGAAAGGATTCCCTTTGAATGAGGAATACACCTCCAAATCAAACTCCTCATTTTGAAAAACATGAGACAGTTTCGAGAAATAATGTTGTAGCTAAGAAACGTGGAAGACACCATGTATATCACAACGCTTTTGAGGTAACAGAATCCTATAGGCAATGGGACCGACTCTATCCAAAACAACAAACAGCCTGACATAGCTCATTGAAAGCATAACCTCTCTCTTAATCCTCTTATTTCTTATCATTGTTTCAATATGTTGGAAAACATGGTCTCCTTCCTTGAAATCGAGAGGTAGTCCCCTTCTATCGGCATAATACTTCTCTCATGACTGTGTAGAAGCCATGCTCTTCTGAATCAACTCTATCTTCTTCGTGGTCTCCTGAAAAAGACGACGGCTCAGTATGGATGCCTCCCATATTACAAGCCAACACATTAGTGATAGGCATGGACTACTATACAATGCCTCATAAGGTGCCATCAGAATAGTGTATTGAAAACTATTATTGTGGGAAAAATCCAATAGATGTATATTCTTCTCACAAGAACCTCTAAAATCGTTGATGCATGCTCAAAGCATGTCTTCTAGCACCTGAATCGTATGCTCGGACTGGCCATCTTTTTTGGGGATGGTAATAAGTACCTAGATGTACCTTTGTACCCAAAGCCCTTTGTAGTACCTACTATACCCAAGAAGTAAAGCAGGTGTCCCTGTATGAAACAATGCAGCACAAAACCCCATGAAGACATACAATCCATCATATTTACAACCTTCCCTGCTCATCAAACATAAAGGTCTCCTTGATCAGTAAAAAATGGGAATCATTTTTGTGTCCTTTAATGACAGCCCAAACTACATCTTTCTATCAAGGAGACATCGGTAAGCCTACCACGATGTCCTTCGTGGCATCATTTCCCTTCCACATAGGAATATGTAACTATTGAAAAAGCCATGCATGTCTCTGATGCTCCACCTTTACCTGCAGATAGGCATAAAACCACATCTCAAAACTTACAACAACTCTCTACATACCAGGAAAATAATATTGAAAATGTAGATCTAGATACATCATGGGGACACCAAGATGACCTTACCAAACAATAGAATGAAAATCCTACATCAGAACCAAACATATATCTACTGACACCCATATGTGCCCATCAAAAAGAAATATCGCATCCTCTCCTAAGAACTATCAAGGAAAATGGTCAAATCCTAACACCCTTTATAGTATAAATTGGTCCTTATAATTTGGTAGCTGCCATATTCGAACTCGATCATGTAGAGTATAGGCAACAACCATAAATGAAAGAAATGTCTTCCCCTGTTTATCATGAACCTCCAAATGATTCTAAAATTATAGGGCCATAACCTTCCACTCACTACTGGCGTCCTAATATTCCTGTAACTAAGTACTCCTACATAATGCACCAGCTACTTTGTTACGTTTCCTAGTCGTATAGGCATGTTCAAAGTCAAATTATTGAAGGTATTCCACCCACCTTCGTGGTCTCAAATTCATATCATGCTGGGTGAAGATGTACTTGAGTCGTATGTTATTGGTGATAAACACAAAATACTATCCCAATAGATATTGTCTCCAACAAAATAAAGCATGAATAATAGAAGACCAATCGAGATCATGCATCAGGTAATTCCATTCATGTGTCGTCCACTGCATAATCATGTACGCAATGACTTCTTGCCCCTATATATGCACTGCTCCCAGCACGAAACCCGATCCATCATAGTAAACAATATAGCTCATACATGGATCTATAAAAACAAATATTTCTGTTGATGTAAACCTCCATTTAATCCTTTAAAATGATGAATCATAGGAATATGTCCATAGGTACATCACACCCTTCTTAGTCAGGCCCGTCAATGGCACTGATAAGTGTGTAATGTCCTGTATGAAATTTCTGTTGTAAACTTATGACCTTAGAAAACTTCGTACCTCAAAGACGATCTTTGGATACTCCCAGGAAACTACTACTTCCACTTTCTCTCGATCTACTGATACACATGTATCTAAGATAACATTACCCACGAAGTGAATTTGGTCCATCCCAACATTTCATTTTAGGATCTTAACAGATAATAGGTTCTCTAACAGGGTACACAAAAATATCTAAAGATGGTTGGTATGGTCGTGTCGAGTGTGAGAGTACACCAAGATATCATCCACAAACCACCATGAAGGAATCCTAATATGGATGGAACACTGAGTTAGTCAGTTCAATAATAATTTATGTTGCATTCGTGAGAGGGAACTGCATAACCACATACTCATATTGACCATACCTACTCTCAAAGGGTTTAAGAGGTATATATGATTGTATAATGTGAAATTGATGATAACCAGATCTCATGTAAATATTCCAGAACACCCGGGATCCATGAACAGGATCGGTGATCCCCAAGGAGATGTAATGGGTCAGATGAAACCCATTTCTTGTGACTCCACAAACTATTTTTTGTGCTCATGTATCTCTGGTGTTTCCAAAATATAAAAAGGAATGGACACCAGTACTGCCCCTGGATCAAGATAAAGGGAGAATTATACCTCATTCCCTGGGGGGGGGAAACCTAAAATGTCCCCTATAATGACATCCCAGAAACTCTCCACCACTAGAGGAATGTCCATTTTTGAAGTCCCCTTGTCCTCTTGATGCAGAATAACAATTTGGTTTGTAAATACTCCGAACCAATGAGGCTCCTGTCCCCCTCTGCTCGCTTGGACATCCCATTTTCCCTATTTTAGAAACAAAATGCCCATTGGTGATGTGAAATGCACCCTACAACTATGGAAATTGAAAAAACCCTAAAAGGGAACCAACCGGTCCATCCTGAGAATGGCATCAAAGCATGTCATCTCTACTTCATAGAGGACCCATAAGATATGACACATGCTGAGCTCAAGAGAGAACTCCTTGCACTAACACACACTAGATGTTCTAGTCCACAACGATGTATCTAGTGTGAAGACATAAGAAGATGTTAAGTAACATAGCCCATGTCTCTCCACAAAATCAACCGATATGAAACTATGGGATTCCCTTATATCCGAAAGTGTAGAATCTAAAACCTAGGAAACTAGAATCGTACTTCTAACTGAGGATGGTCCATGATCCAACTTCTACTGGGTTTTCTCCACTACAAATGTATGAACTATTCCCCAAATCTACGACCCGGCCTGACCACTAAGAGTTGATCCACCCTATTTTCACTGAAAGCCTAGTGACGGGAAACCATATCAATAACCCCCACCACATCCTGAGCAGCCATAAGAACTCCAATTCCTACACTGATAAAAATTAGGTGGTCCTTCTATGGAATGAAGATTCATAGAAGAACCTATGTCCCAAACTACTAGTGAGATGAACTTAGAGAAATTTATAATAAGAACATTATATCCACATTATTGACAGTCCACAAAGTCTCTAAGGAAATGTGGCTTCGTATGCCCACCTATCCCACACAGATAGCATACCACCTGACTACCTGATTGTGTATCTCGCCTACTCAGCTCTGCACATGTAGACACCATGCGGTTCATCCTACAATAATTTTTAGAAGAACCAACTCTATATGGTGAACCTACCTAGCCCACAACTTGGGAATCCATCAGGTTTCTCTCAGTGATTTGTTCCTAGTTGACTATGAAATATATGGTTGTCAACCTGACGATGTTCACCTAAGATTGGATGTCATTCCTAAGACCATCCTCATACATCCTTACTAGGAACGTTCCATCACCACCTAGAATATTTTTGAAGATTTTCAGCTCTGTGAAGAGATAATAATACTCCATGACAAATAGAGTAACCAACTCCAAACTCATGAATTCATGGGCTCGTTCAGCCCTAAATTTCACCGAGTATATGTATTCGTCATGTTTAGGCTGAAACTTATCCAAATCCATAACCATCTAGCGTCGTTCTTGAGATATCACATACAACCATATCATGTAGAATTTCGAAAAATATACATAGAGATCTTTACCCACCTCTCTAGTGACATCTCCAGATGTTAGGAGATAGTTATCATAGCTTCTAACCATGAATCTGAATCTCGAGGTCATCCATCCCATAAGATATTGAGATGATGTTGCTGCTAAAAACCTGCATCAATTCTGCCATTTATGGGGCATGTGGCTATACTCCGTGGAACTTTTTATTAATCCTTATGAGTCCTTATCAGAACTATGCCTTAGAATATGTATCTGGAATAATTATTGGTTCCAATATAGGAATAACAGGAGGATATGCTGGTAGTTCCTAACCATCCATGTCTGTTGTCTGATCGCTACCTTGTATCGGGCATTCAACTGAATGACGTCTTGGTAAAATGACTATGTAAGGTCCATAACACATCTTAGTTCATGATTATGTGGAACACAAAGTTCTATGTGCCAGAACTGAACAGGAGAAGAATGAAATAAAGTTTTTCAAAACATGGATTCATGGCGTGTATGACCACTACACGACATGTTCGCTAATGTCATACATGGGCATTTACTTCTACCTAAAATATTGTCATGTAACATCCCAACCCACAAAGTGTTACTCCCATGGAAAATATGTGTTCTTGAATCGATACCCCTTTCCTGAGTTCCCCTTCAGGGCTAAGACACATGTTTCACCAAGAACAAAACTACACATCATTTTCATGTTAGATACACCATGTACTAGTAGGGTCTCACCAACTCGTGTCGTTAGTTACATAGACGGTTACACAGTTTACTCGAAACGACATGTTCAATATGGACACAATGTGTACTACGTTTGTTTCATCCATCCAAGTTGTTAGTCACACTGCAGGACACATGTTCTATACAACATGACATATATGTTTAGTACAAGGCATGTGCTACCAATGATTTCCCAACCCAACATCTCTTCCCACACATACATCCACATGGTTATGTATTACATGGTGTGTAAATAGAGTACATGACATGTACTTATGAAAAAGTTTTTCCCTCTTGAACAGAAGGTTACATGGCATGTAATCTTCAATACACACCTTGTATTCTAGGATTTTCTTAATAGTACGCCTCTGAATCTACTCTGGAACTCATAAAAATACTAAAACAACCATCGATGTGCCAAATTTTGATTAGTGGGGTCCCATACACCTCTAGAATCAATTTTGGGAATCATATTCATGTATTGTGAAAAGTATAAGAGTGATATCAATCACATGATCCAAAAAATTATGATCCATGAGGTCCTACATATCCTCATGGACCAAAGTATGGAATTCATTAAAATGAACATTAAAAATTAGCAATATCATATCAAACATAATGTATCCTATCACGGAATATTACATAAAAACATTTCTATCTACCACAACATATACCACAAAAACATGAAATAGCTAATGCACCCTAAATGGAATGACAAAAATGAATTAAATGTGATCTCTATAAAGTGTCAATATGATGCATGTGATGGAATAACCTTATATCACTGGGTTACAATAGAAATAGATACTAAATAATATCAACAATAACAACACAAATCATGTGAATTAACCAACGGTGAAATCAAATCTACTGTAATAAATTAAAAACTAGAAAATTTCAATAACCGAGGTAAATGAGATTTTCCATGTACACGAGTTAGCTACTCCAAGAACCAGCTTATTACCAACTACCAATTCCTTCCTATCCCTAGGTTTAGGCTCCATATTGTAATCCAAGAAGAAAATATTCCTCCTTTGATGCCACTTTGTTGCATCACGATTCCAGGTGCCACCCAAAGGTGCCTCGTAACCGGTTGGTCAAATGGCCTCAAGGAAATTTTTCTAAATTCCAGAGGCTGCCAACAAGTAGTGAGGGAATTGGGTAGTGGGGAAACAATTCCCTTATTTATATAGTGACATAGTGTAATGGAAATTAGATAACAATACCAGAAGCAATTACAGTATACGATAATTAAGCTGAGGAATACTAAAAGTTAACAAACATATTCAGCATATATTATTATATATATATACATATATAATGATGCATGTCTGAAGTATCTAGGAAGGTAGCCAAACATGTCACAATAATGGAATACAATACTAAATCCATGTACAAATTAAAACAAGTATACAACTCCAGCAGCATTACAAGCCTTATCTTGGTCCCATGCTCTGCAGCTCCAAAGAAATCAAGTGCCTGAATTATAAGGGCACATTCCATTATCTAAAACTACAATAATATAATCTATTTTAGCCCAAAAGCGTGACCCAAACAGGGTGTGAGACGAATCCGAGTTGGCATCCACCTAATTATTTGTTCCCAAAAATCAATGAATATATATATAACATGAAAATATGCAAAATGAAGTAATAAACAAGGATGAACTCCAAGGTAAAAATCCACACAATTTCAACCACATTCCTTTATATTTACTAAATATTCAACTAACCATTTATAAGCTACCCTCATAATATTTTCTCATATCTTAACCCAACAGGCTCCGGATATCATTTAACTATAATGATATAGCAACCCTATATGATACCTCACATAGTCTAATCTATTTTGTCTCCATCAAACAATGACTCTTTGAGGAAGCACTGACCTTAAATTCCACCTATAGTTTTTAATGATAAATTGTAGACTCTTTAAGGAATAACTCAATGTCAATTCCCCCTATGGTCTCATAACAATATCTATAGACACATGAAGGGAGAACTCAATATAAATCCCCCTTATGGTCTCGCTGGATGAAAAGTATAACATACACCCTAGGGAAGCCTTCAACATCAATTCCCCCTACGTTCTCACTACACCAAGTTCCCAAAGACCTGTGTAATGATATCATGCTCAACAATGATTAGTAACCAATGTAAATCACAAATTCTTCTTGGATAAGAAACTAAAAAGAATATCACAAACATGTCATAAAATATTAAATCAATCCTAAAAATACTAGGCATGGAAAGAATAATAACCTAACATGAAATTATAGACCCAACAACCAATATCAAGTCAAACATTGGAAAACACATCCATAACAAGGTAAACAAACCAATTTTCAATCCAAAAACCATACTCAAGAAAACAAGGCACATCAGACATTAACTGGTTTAAATTCCCTAAACATGCAATAACCTAAACTAGGGTATTGGGAAATTATTCACCTATAATTAAAAGACAATCTACGAAAAGGAAAAAACCACCTACTGTTATGTATCATGATCGATATAGTTGACCCCCAAACATTGAATCAACCTTGAATGTCATTGATCTACAAAAACATCCAATATTTTAAACCATGGATATGTCAAGAGAACGTACAAAACTAGATATGATGATCTAAATGAAGGAATAACTCATGGTTGCGATTCCAACTCAAATAACGATGGTTGATTAAGAGCATAGATAGTTGATCATGTGATCTAGGGAAGAAACAATTATATTTATCTCTCTTGGATGAGATAAATCGAGAAGAATATGTTTCAACCGATTAGACTCTACACCATTAGGTTTAATTAATTAAAAATAAAACGACATTGAATGTCCTTGAAAAGTACACAACTTGTATATTCTATTACCTGTCTCCACTTTTGGTGGTCTTGGCACGTCTTCACATGATCGGGTATGCGGATGTGACATAGCCAGACCCAGGATTGACTCGGTTCCAGATTACACAATGTATACAAGGAAGTAGACGACATGCACTCTAAAAAAATTCCTTCTTCCAAATTTCCTCAGAAAAAACTTGAAAATAAAACTTCTACCAGAAAAGATGATTAGAGATCATAAAAAATAAAATCCCATAACCATTAAAATAATTTATTTTAATTTGTTTATTGTTTTTTTAATATACCTTTCATTCTCTTAGATTATTGGCCATAGTGAATAACATCCCCAAAATTCATTTTTCTCCCCTCTATAATTGCACATCCATGTTCACTATAAAATAAATATATTTTTGAATCAAAAATATTTATAAATAATGAGATTTTTGTTAATAAGGCTATGGAAATATTAGGGATTTATGTCACTATTTTTGTCATATCGTCATTGTTCAATTGTAAGAATTATTTTATAAACAATTTTTATGATTTAACAATTTATTATGATCAAAGAAGTTAATAAATGAAATTGTATGAGTTAACTATTATAATATACATAATTGTGGTCTATTTCATATTTCATAATATGTTGAGTTTTTTTATGTGATTGTCTCACACGTGGATAATGGTATAGGTTTTCAAATTCGATGAATGGGACATGTTATTTTAAAATTTTATAATAGGATACGGTGAAACACATAAGGTATATAATTCTTGAACAAAACATATTTAGGGTAGTGGTAGACAATATAACCTAAACTAGTGAGAAATAAATGTTAAACCAAAATGAACCCATTTATAATTAAAATAAGTGATGATCTATATTTCACCATAGATGGTAGAGCCTCCAAAAATCATAGTGGCTGATGAATTCCACTAAGATATTTACAAAAGACTCATTCATTTTGGGTGTATCCAAGGATTGAATGAATAAACTTTTCCTTGAGTGGAATCCTCCAAGCTACCATGACATGTTAATATCTCAACATGGGTAAGGATGTAAAACAAGTGTAGATTCAAGTTGAACAGACAGGGACCTCCAAACATTATTTAACATCCATTCAAATGGAATTTCACTTATAATATAATCCTCTAGAAACTCTAACACCTTCACATAATTTTGTAGTATATTTCACTTATTATGAGTAATTATTTGGTTAATAATGACATGTATCCTAATTTTAAGCAATATACTTTTTTTGTGAATTAAATTATCATATAGGTGACATCTTATGAAATGTTTGACAACAATGGTTTCCAATGTGGGAAGTCCAAACATTACATTCATTATTTTATGAAATATTTATTAATTATAATGTTAAATATGGTTTCTGTAATAAAATTCCAAATGCCATAGGTTATATAAAATCAGAAAGTATAATTATTATAAGAATATGCATTATGATAGCATTATATAATATTTTACAAACAAGTTTTTCTATTATATATATCTTTACATATAATAATGGATATTTTACCACATGAAATACTTATCCCATAGAATATCATATTTGTATTAAACTTGACGTCACATCAGTTTCTATATTCCACTTATGCAACTATTGAAATTATTATATTCCACATTATATTACTACAAATAAATTAACTTTTGATCTAAAATTTCGAAATCCATTTAGATATATTTTTACATTGTTTCAAAAGGATATAATAAAATTTATATTATATCACATCATAATCAACACGATGTAAATACCCTATAAAAAATACATCTCTATAATCAGAAAATCACATTTACAATACCACTATGAGTATCACAATACACAATCCCCATTCAGTCAACCACAACAGGTGGCCCTATGAGACTATGTATCCTTGATAAAATGATATTATTTTTGAATACATAAATGTAAGCAATTATAGGCCCCTAAAAAATCATTATTGGTTCTAATGCTATAATGGGATTTAATGTGATATCCATCAAATACATATTTCCCTATAACCATGTCCACAAATTATACCATATACAAACCTATTTTTTCTATGATCCAATTCACTAGGATAACATTTAGGCATGGGATAAAGAGTATAATTCTCATATATCTATATATATTATCATGAGTATCTATGTATTTTTTGAACAAATAAATGAGTTTTCCACACGGTTTCCATCCATATTGATGAAAACATTAGATACCATTTTTATAATACATAATCATATCATATTAATTACCATGGAACAAATTTACAATTCATTAAAATATAAAATTGACATACCATATATAAAACATGTTAAATGTGAAAAATAATTCTTTATTGTTTAAGTCTCAATCAGTGAAATGATAAAAAATGTACCCAAAAAACAATTAATTAGTAAATCCACAATTTGTGCATAATGTAGTAATTAATGTTTGAAAGTACTAATACTCAGTATCATCCCAATTTCCATTAAGGTGAAATATTAATATGAATGGTGAATCATATGTATAAAAAAATAAAAAAAATGACACTCTATTTTGTATATTCAATGGGAAATATAATATACAAACCCATTTTGTACCTCATTAGAATATTTAATATATCGATAAAATATCTTACCCATGAAACATTATTATTTCTTTTAGATAAGCAAAAAAATAAACTTTCATATTATAATTTGGATTATAATTAAGTATTTATATATCCCTAATAAACATGTTCAAGAATGTTATATTTTTATTGTTGTTGGATACTAGATATAAAAATATCATATTTACATAAAATCATCATAAAATCTTACATATTTTTAATATAATATATCATTCTATAATAATAATTCTTATTATCCATCTTTATAACATGGTAAAAAAATTAAAACATTAAATTGCATGAGATCATAAACTCGGTATGGGTAAACATGGAAGATATTAATAATTAATCATATGTAAATTAAATAATTAAAAAAAGGGTTTCTAAACATGTCATAAATAATAGAAAATCATACAAAACGATTCAATGATAATTATCCTGATTCATTGAATAAAACATATGTGTGTCATAAGGTTAGGGAATCATCAAAAAGGAATCATAATCCATGAGTTCAAATCATGAACAAATCAACGTTCCATAACAGTGTGGTGTCATCATTTTACTATAAACCATATCAAATGTCATGTTTTACTACTGATAATATATTATCATAGTGGAACAGGTATCACCACCCACATCACATATCACTGTGAATTGAGAACGTCATCTTTTTCTTCATAATTAATACATAACATAAAATTTCTTATAAAAATATCTTATGAGATATAAGAAAATATGCAAAGCATTTGTGGGTCTTAATAGACCCACCAAATATAAAATTATTAACATATAATTTTGTGACCAATGACTACCTATAAATCATCATATCATTATATCATAACATATAGAAAAGAAAATAGATTCATAAGAATTTCATCATCACACAACCATATGACATATAGAAAAAATGGGTGGTATCAGTAAATATTATTCCCATTTAAGAATAAATTATATAAAAGATTTTTTTCATAGATAAAAATTTATTTAAAATATCGTTTGAACATTTATTTCAATAAATAAGAAATGAACATTTTTCTTTGACTACATTTTACTCAAAATTTCATATATATTGTCGAAATCAAATTATTTTAATATATATAATTTAATTTATAACAAAATGATAAAATAGTTCCTGTGACTCAGCAAATTTTTTTTCATGTATTATATGTTAAACCAAATTTTTATTTTCACACATCTATAAAATGAAAAAAATATATTATTCAGATAAATTATATAAATATTAGTTTCTAGATTATTTTTAATAAATATAATAGTATTTAAAATAATCATTCAAAAAAAATTCATGTATATTTAAGAGAAATTAATTTTTTTTATGATAATGGACATAAAATAAAAATTGCATCCACCAAAGAAGAAATATTATCAACATTTCATTAATAAATTTTTTCGATAATTTAAGTACTAAAAATTTGAAAATGGTTAAAACGAATGAAAATTCTAGAGAAACCTGTTATATGTAAAAAAAATTACTAAATGAATCCAATAGATATAAGTTCACTCAATGGAAATTTATCATATACATTCTCTAAGAGAAATGAGATTTTAAAATAAATTCATACCACATGTATCATATTGGTTCATACAAATAATTAACTCTTATATTATAAATACAAATCTATTATAAATATACAATAGAACAATAATGATATATATTATAAATTATATTATTTACTAAAAATATATTATCACCCATTTATCAATGAAATCATTGTTAAAATCACTGTTTTTGTAATAATTACAATGTTTTTTATGATTATTTTTATTCATTAGTCCACATACTTGATCTTTAGTCACAAATCATCATCCATAAAATTTAATACATTAAATTTTTATCATACTTGAACAATTTATACACATTTATAACAATAGTTATAAATATTATATGAAAAGTTAATTACACCACTTTATGGAGATGGTAGTCTCTACATATGCACGACTGATGTTCGAACATTTCGATAGATGGAACTAAATGAAATTCAATAATAAAAAACCATCATATAAATTTAATAATATCATCAATATAATATAAATTATTTAAATATGGAATTATAACCCTCAATGTAGAGTGGTGATAAAAAACAATGTGTATCGCATCTTGAAGGTGATATTTCACACGTACTCATGAGGGTTATTTCTTTTTACCATAGGATATAATGGAAGTTGATAATGGTTGTCCCAGAAGAATATTAAAAATTATGTATATTTATGATTAAATATTTATTTTTTATATTTTATACCCTATAAATATATGTTGTTGAATATGAAATAAAAATTGAAGTACTTAGTTAAGAGTTATACCTATTTATTGAGTAACATAATTTCGCATAAACCTTATTACCTAATAGGATTATATTATGGAAATAAAATAAGTCCTTGTACATGGGGAATTAATATAATATAGTATTTAAGAAGTTATAAACCAATATTTGTGGCTTAAACATGGTGAATACTGGATAATAGTAGGTGACTTTTTAAATGTGATGGGATGAGGACCCTTGGAATTACATAAAAAACATAAATATAATAAATTATTTTTCATTTTAACGTTGTAAGAAGTTGAAATATATAATATATTGGATTAATATGAGTAATGATAATCTCATCCACTAGTATTTATACATGTTCAGGTGATGTTTAAAAACATGTCCCTAAGATCTTACCGCAGCAAACCCTTTCGATGTTTATTCAAATATCATAAAATTTTACTCTTTCATCATCATAAATGATAAAATAATCAAAAAAATGCAAAACTATAATTATTTTATATTATGGAAAATTTCACGAAAACTAGGAGAATTATAAAATTATTATGAATTTGTAATCATTTAATAAAATATTATAGAACATAATATACCATTCAAGTCATATTTAGGACAATTCAATTTTTCTGACGTTTTTGAAAATAAGATAGATATGATAAAACAATATAAACTTTTAATTTTTCCCAAATATTTGAATTTTATTTATAATATTAATGGAATATAGTTATTTAACTAAATTATTTTACTTTTAGTTTTTTTAATTTAACATCCATATTAAATAATAAATATTACCTTTTTATTTTTTCTAATATTTTTCAATAAAATATTCTTTTTAATTTTAAGAGGACACATAGTTCGATATCATGCTCAAAACACAACATCAACATTCTTTTAAATCTTATGTTGCAAACAACTTCGAGATATACAAAAAAATAACATAATATTATTATTATTTTAAATAGATTTTAATGCCTAGTTGTTGTATTGGAGAGATTGAAAATAACTAACTAAAATATGATTAAACATGTATATTAAATGTTTTTAAATTTATAAAGTAAATTTCATAGGCTTAAAATAAGAAAGAATCCAATTTTAAACCTAAAATATGCTAATATTCTTTAAAAGTTCGATTTACATCTATTTGATGGAGAACCCTTTCTAAATATATTTTTTCATCTTTATATATTCCTTTTGACAAAATAATATTTTTATTTACAATCAGGACTTTAATATTTACTTTGTATAAATTTTTGGTATTTTTTTTATAAAGATCATTTTTAATGAATAGTTAAAAATAATGCATTTTAATTCCTATATTAATTTCAATCTAATACGTTTATATAGTTACATTGTACATTAAATTATTACTAATGTGTTATTGGATTATTTTATTAACTTCAGTCTAATTTTTGTCTTTGGAAATAATTTTACATTGAAATTGGACATAAACAAATGAATATCATTAGATAGTTATTATTATTTAAAAATATATCTTTTGGTTTTGACAAGGGGAATTATGCATAGATTAATTTCTGAAAATTTTTTGTTTTTAATTTGGAAAATTGGATTCCTTATTTAGAATTAGATGGTCTGAATTTTTTAAATAGGTATCATTTATTTTTGAAAATTATGAATAGTAATTTCAGTAAATATTTTATTTACCACGGTTAACCAGTAAATCAGGTAAATAAGGATAGAAAATAATATTATAATAATTTATTATTATCCAGACATGTGTCATAAACATAACGGTTGAAACAGGTCTAACCATGGGCTTCCATGGGTCGATTTTGTGACCCCATGTAGCCACTTTTAAGATAAAATGACATTTTATAAAAATTAATTTAATGTTAAAGAAATTGTAAAATAAACATATTACATTTAGTAAACCAATATTTATATGGGGTTATATAAGATATCGTTTCATCTATAAATAGTCAATAGAATGATAAAACTATTTACAATATCATGGTATTTTATTTATAATTTTTATACACCATATATATAAATTTATTTATGACACAATAGTGTTGTAATGATTACCTAATTATTTAATGATTTAAATAAATGAGAATGTGAATATTACAATACATTAATTATAAATCATTTTATTCTATACATGAATTTTATATATGATTATCACTTGTTGTATTTTAATTAATAATGTTTTTTCGAATTGATCAATTTGTTATGGTTTTTAAAAAAATCATTATAGGAATAGTAGAAATATTAACATAAATTTGTTTTTTGAATGAATACAACATTATTAAATGATAAAATAATATTAAAAATAAAATATTCATCCAAATGAAATATATGATATTAAAAATGTCTTTAATGATCCATTTTTTGGGTTTGTTGGCATTTTATTGTAAATATATTAACCATATAGTAAGAGTATACTGGAGGACATGGTAATAGTTAAATTAGTTAACAATAGTTTACAACTAAAAGATTAGGTTATTTTTATGGTCGTAACTTATCTAAAACCCATTGGATGAATGGATTGAGAATAATAAACACCTTATTATCATACTAAATGAGTTGGGGATATTTTGAAATCGAAAATCAGTATATAATAAAAAAATAATTTCATACTTTCCAAAAGAGCCCCTCCACCCATATAAAAGGCCATAACCACGTACCAATTATTCACTGATCTCAAGGCTATTGTCTAGTCCAAAATCATCTCAAATAATCTTCCAAAATCCCTCTATTCCACATAGAAGCCTTATATTAGGAATAAGGCACATCAATAAAGCCTTTTGGTTCAATCCAAAGGGAGTTACCTGATTTAACGGTATCATCATCCATCAAGTTCTGTTATTTTATTTAAATTATCACAACCTATTCTATTATTTTCAATTATTAAATTAAAAACATGTATAAAATATATACTAGGATTTTGTTTGGAGAAGTATTCAAACAACATTTATACACACCCCCATCTAAAGGTTAATGAACTTAATATTTCTTGTGCTTAGAGAACTACTGCCTCATGAAACAATGATTGATCAGTCTTATCCTACCACCACTCATGGTGTCTATTATGATGGAACTGTATATATATTTGATATATATTTTATTTATGTTCTCTATATCCTTTGGTAATTTTCATTTATAGACATACCATTATGCTTTCTAGTATGTGTAAAAAAAATAAATTTAATTGTCAAAGTCAAGACTACTGTACCCTCATTATTATATGATTCGTTCATGCCATAGATGGAACGTTTAAAGTATGGATTTAATTAAATTATTTAACATATATATAAAATTATATTATACTGTAATTACAATATATCTATGTATCATGCAGCTTTCATTTCATTTAAAAATTGAAAAATGAATGTAGTGTTTATATGTATGTATGGCTTACCATATCCATGAATAGTGTATTTCATTTCTTATCTCCTAATGATAGGTAATATTATAAATAAATATACATATACTAGATACATATTATATATATTATATCTAAATCATGAATATCATTTTGGATATAATGGTATTTTGACCACATGGACAATTTTTAATTATAATTAGTTCATTTTTGACGTAAGTGCCTATTATCAACAAAACAACTGTTATTAACTTAAATGGTTATAACATGGTAATAAGTGATATAAAAGGAATAATAAACATCAAAAAGGTTCTTAAAAAATTATAAATTGACTATAATTTTTATTATGATTAACAAAGAATGAACGAATCAAGATGGACATTACGTAAGGGGACTTCTTAATCCAAGTTCCATGCATTTGGTCAATATTCTTATTCATGATTTCATCGTTTTATGATTTTGTGTGAAATAAAATTTAATATCATGTCTTTTATTTATAAGTTATTTTAGTGTATTTATAGTTAAATACCATAATAGATCTATTTTATTAAAAAAATGATCTTTATAAAGGAACTTTTCACTCTCCTCTCCTTATAAAATACTTCCTTTACGTCATGTATTCTCAATATAAATTTTCTAGTGTTGGGATATTATCTTCTATATCCCTATTGATGTACATTTGGGTCCATGTGATGAGATATCATTTTATCTCTCATCAACTCATTTTCTTGAATTTTTAATTGATGGTGTTAGGATATTGAATGGTTTGTAAGGAATCTTCTAAACTGAATTTCCATTCTTTGGGTAAACTTCTACCTTGTGATTATGGCATGCTATGATTTTGTTAGAAATAAATTTTTATATAATATATTTTATTTTACTTGATTTATGTGTACATATAGTGAATAAAAATTATTGATATATTCTATTTTCAATATGATCTTTGTAAGGGACTTCGTCACATTCTAATTTCATTGAGGCACACTTTGATTTATACATGAAATTATTTTATATAGTTTATAATCCCCTTTGACTTTTTATTTCATTAAAAGGGAATATTTTTTCTTTGAATTTTTTTACTAAACGAAAAATAAAATGTCTCTTTTTAATGTACTTTGGGACAATATCCTTTCCACCACCACGGGAATTATTTGATATTTTGATTTATTAATAAGACATAATGTTTTTAAAATTAATATAAATACCATTTAATCCTTTTACATATGTTCGTATTGAAAATGTGTTTGAGAATGTATATATTTTTTTAAAATATTAAATTGTTATATTGTGATTGAAATGTGAAAATTTTATATTTTTTTTATGTATTTTCATGTATTTTAATTATGTTAAGTTTTTAGGGAATGGTTTACACATACGGATCATTTCATGATAAACCTATGGTTGGTGAACCTGAGATAACACTCCAATACATTGGGTAACATGATGGAGGTAAATGTTAATGTTTCTCCAAATATATTTAGATTTTATATTATGATGTGTATTCCAAATGTAACTCCCTACGTAGCTGGGAAAGCTAAAACATATGTATGTTTTGGATGCCACAAGTCAACTTTATGATTTATGATTTCTATGTGTAATTTAAAATTCATATGTTTTCACAAGGTATGGTAAAGTGATTATGTTTTTTATGTATTGATGGAAAAATGTTTTCTTTCATTATTTTATAACCCTTAATGGTCTTTTTAAGCTCATCCCAATTTTTTTTTAAAAAAAATCACAAGGTATAAGGAAGGGTAAGAGAATGGAATAATTCATTATGATTTATGTGAATTTTTTTTTTCTTTAACGACTTTTTATTTTATGAAAAAATGAATATTGTGTATTAGTGACTACTAACTAATATTTGATATGTAACGTAGTAGTTACGGCCTTATTCCCTAAAACACTAAACTTGAAAAGATCCTCTATGTTAATTCGTAATTTAATTCAATATAATGTAATGCTTACGATTGGGGCTCTATTGTTGGTATCAGATGTTAGATTATATAACATTAGTGTTCAGAGTGTTATTTGGGTATAGCTAAATGATTCCATAAACCAAGAGGTTTATTAAAATGAGCAAACATCTGGATGGTTATGGTAAATTTTTTTGATTTGATGAAAACATGAACAAAATAGATATAATGAGATTGATGTATTAGAGTAATAAAATGGTTTTTATGTTACCATTATCCTGTATATTATTATTTATTTATAATATTTTGATTCATGTTTATGAGTTTGTTCTTTTTAGAAGATTAATGATTAATTGTCATGATTGAAGTAAAGAGATCCTTTACAACCTTCTTATTAGTACCCAATGATTTGATCATCACTATTATGGAAAATTCATTTTCGAAGGATTTTGACAGCTTCTTGAGTCTTCAAAAAACCATTAAGAAATTTTTTGATCTATTCAACTACTATGAATTTCAAAAAAAAAATATTGGTCATTATATCTTTTTCATATGATTTCATGATCTGTATATTTCTAATTCTATCGAAAAGTGAAATTAATATAGTGGAAAATATTTTTTTTTTGAATTTTTAAAAACATTACGAATGATAATGGGAACATCTTGAAGATCCTGATATTTGGAATCATGTTATGAATATTTTTCTTATACATAAATAATGAAGCATCTTTGGTTTGATATTTATAAATGATTAGGATATTCAATATTTATCAATGATTTATTAAGGAATATGGTGGAAATTCATAGTTTATGGATTATGAAGAGCATTGATTGATTAATAAGTAAACACATATGGGATTTAAGAGTTATGGTAGATTTTATGATGATTATATGCTTAAAATTATTCATGATTTATTGATAGTGGGATTACATTGGAAGACATACTCTAATATGTCTAACCCTGATGCTTGATATATGAAAATGTTGTTTACAGAAGAAATATTTTTTCATTTTGGGACATAATAGATAACCATTTGGGTTCATATGATATTTTATTTTTGTGATGATTAATGGATATTAAATTTTTGGATGCAAAAAAAAGGTATTTGATAAGATTAAAGGATAATGCATGGAATGGTAATTTTTTAGAAAAGTATCATTTTTTGACAATGTTTTATGAATGATATGGTTATATAAAAAGACAAACAATTGGATATGTGACAACCCATCGCATATGGAATGGTGGTAAGAATTTCACCGACAACCGAAGGGCGAAAACGGTGCACCGCCTACTATTGGCCTACGAGAAATCCATGGTAAGTATAACTAATTCTTATTAGTAAAATTATTTTTTTGGATCATGAATATATTTCTTATGTGAACAGGTTTTTTATCAAATATATATCCTTAGTATATTAAAATGATTTTGTAATTATGGGATAATGGTTATTTTGGAAGAAGATGTCTCTTTTTAATAACACTATATTCTTAAAGGAAATAGAATAATTTGGTATTTCATTTGAGGAGTAATGGTAGAAATTATATTATGGAAGAATTTATGTTTTAAATTGTATACATATTGTGATTTGTGTTATTTATGGAAATGATTAACCTATTATATAGAATACATGATTTGGTTAACTAAATTTTAGTATGAGATTTTAAGAGTACTTGTAGTTATTTTGAGATAAATGCAAAGATTTACTATGGAGACTATATGATTTATTCCTTATGAGTTCAGGGATTCAATATTATTTTGAGTTATATTGAATCATTTTAAATAAAATTCTATATTTAATGGTATTTGTTGAAATTTGGGTATTGTTTTTTCAAATTTGGATATTTATAGTAGTATTTATTTTTATAAAATATTATATTTTTTAAGGATTATCTGATCTTGTAAAAATCATTTTTGTTTTGGAAAATATCTTAAAATAAGGGAAATATGTAGTAAATCTTTTTTGGATTATGTTATTCTCTATAATTAAATTCTTGTTCTTTTTATGTGACCAATTCATATTTTATACTCATTGTTTTTAGAAAGGATGAGTTTATAGAAAAAAAGTTATAATGGATAAAACTATATTTATCATATATGTATGTTTTCTTATGTACTTAGTCAATATCATAAATAAATTTTTCAACATTATGAAAGGGAGAGTAAATTTTACTGTCTATTTAGTTTTCATCCTAGGGAATCGAGGGCCGTTTATCCCATCACATGTTTTTGTTTTTCATATTTTTAACAGAAACTTTATCATGTTTTCAATCACTCTCTATCAAAACATGAATGTTAGTTTCTCTTCTATATCCATGTTTTCATGGAATCCTAGTTTGAGTTATCTCAGGATACCATTATACGTCTCTTTCTTCTTTTTAATGTGATAGTTTTGTAGACATGTTTTCTAATATGGGGCTCTGAATTATGTTTTAAAGCCCAATTTTAAAATGGTGAGGACACAATTCCCAAAAGGGGGTATGATGTATCTTCCCAGGTAAATAAATAATATTTCATTTTCATATATAATAATATTTTTTCATTAAATAATAATTTCACTTTAAATAGTACAATTTTTTTATAGCATACTCAACACGTAACAAAAATATTCTTTTTAATATTATGTTTCACAAATCAACGAGTTATACCGAAAAATAATACAATTTTTTTTTTATTTTTAATGGAAGTTAACACCTAGTTGTTGTATATGTGGGAATGAAAAAAACTAAATAAAATATGATTAAAAATGAATGATAATTTTTTTTATCCAATAAAATTTAGAGGCTTAAAATAAGAATGAATTCAATTTTATGCAAGAAATACTTTAATATTATTGAAAAGATCAATTTACCATTTTTGAAGGAGAACCCTATTTAAATCTAGTCTTTGTCAATTTTATAAGTTACATTTCAATATATAAAAATATTATTTTGAATTGGGACATCAAAATATACAATGGGTATTTTATGTATTTTTCTAAAAATGTTCATTTTTAATGAATAGTGTAAAATACTGCATTTTAATTCAAATATTCTATTTAATATAATTTATTTAGATAGTTATATTTCACATATAATTGGTTTTAATGTTTAATTAGATTATATTTTTACCATTTAATCCAATTTTGGTCATTTTATGAAATTTCACTTTGAAATTGGACATATACAAATGACCTTCATTTGATTGTTATTATTTATTAAAAACATGCCATTTGGTTTTGAAAACAGAAATTAATTTTAAATTTATTTATATAAATTATATGTTTTTAATTTTGAAAATGGATTCAATATTTTCAATCAACAGGTCCAAATTGTGTAAATAGGTATCATTTATTTTTTGACATTATGAATAGTGAGTTTTGTAAATTTTTTATTTACCATGGTTAATGGGTAAATCTGGTAAATAATTGTAAAAAATATTTTTATAATAAAATAAAATTAACCTTACACAAGTCCTAACCCTATTGGATGACAAATATCTAACCATGGGAATCCTTGTATTTATTTTGGGACCCCATGGAGCCACATGTATATTAAAATGACATTTTATAAAAATTACTTTAATGTTTAGGAAAATGTAACATAAACATATATCTTTTAGTAAAATAGTTTATTTATGGAGTTATATAAGTATTAATTTAGACTATAAATATTCATTATAAATATAAAAATATTTCTAACATCATGGAATTTTATTTATAATTTTTATAAATCATGTATATAAATTTATTTATGACACAATAATGATGTAATGATTATCCCATTAATGAATGTTTTAAATACATTGAATTACAAATATTAAAAAAATATTATTTTGAATGTTTTTATTCCATTCACGAATTATACGGATAATTATAGCTTTTTATTTTCGAATTTATGTAGTCTATTAAAATTTAAAAGGTTTTTTTTTATATTTAAAAAGGCATGTAATGAATAGTACAAAAAATCACATAAATGAGTTTTAGAAATGAATACTATTTTATTAAATGATAAAATAATCCCAAAAATTTAGGATTATTCCAAATGAAATATATGATATTAAGGAGTCCATTTATAATCCATAATTGTTTTTTTTGGAATTTTATAATAAATATATTAACCATATTGTATGAATATACAAGAGGAAATGGTAAAATTAAAATTAGTTAACTAAAGGTTAAAGCTAAAAGATAAGTTTCATTTTATACACCAAACTGGGCTAAACCCCATTTTATGAGACAATTTTGACCACTAATCATCGTATATTTAAAATAAATTAGTTAGTGACCTTTTGAAATCTAAATTCAGGTAATAATATAATAATATTTCCAAAAATTCCTAAAGAGACCCTCCTCCCCCTTATAAAAATCCAGCACCTCTAACCCACTACTAAAAACACTCAAGCATCATGGGTTGTAAAAAATATACTCAAATAATATCCCAACATCCCTACCTTATTCTAATAATATTTATCTAAGCCCTAATGAACTTCAATAATGCTTTTGGGATTAAACGAAAGGGAGTAACATGATTTAAAGATAACATCTTTCATCAAGTTCTCTTCTTTTATTTTACATCTTAATTCCCTATTTTGTTAATTTTATTTTTTTACATAAAATAGTGTACTCAATATAAAATGGTATTATTATTCAAATTATTCAAACTAAGCTTACGCTCATCTCCATCTAATGGGTAAATATTATATTGTTTCTGTGGACAACGAACTACTTCCTCACGAAACTATGATAGTTCAATATTCTCCTACAAACTCTCATGGAGGCCATTATGAGGGAAATGTATTTATATGTTATATATATATATTATTTATGTTTTTATTATTCTTATCTAATTTTTATTTGTACAAATACCATTATTTTTTCCAATGTGTATAGACATGATAATTTCATTTGAGAAAGTGGAGACTACCTCCCCTCATGGGGATATAATTCGTTTCTGCCACACATGGAACGTATATTAGATGGAGTTATTAAAATTATTTAACACATATATAAAATGATATTATACTATAATTTAAATGATCCTATATATCATTCACCTTCAATTCCTTTTAAAAATTGAAAAATGAATGTAGTGTTTTTGCTTACATACGACTTACCATCTCTATGAACAGTGCATTTAATTTCATTTTTCCAAATGTTATGTAATATTATAAATACATATATATTTTGGATACAAACGATATATATGATATATATATCAGGAATATAATTCTTTATATAATGGTTTTTTGACCACATGGACAACTTGTAATTATAAGATGATCATTTTTACTCAAGTACCTAATATCTAAAAAATGACCATTAATAACATAAATTATTATAATGTGGTAATAAGTGATATAAAAGGAATAATAAAAATGAAAAATATTCTAAATAATTTTTAAATATGATTTATTCTTTTATTGAGGCGATTAAATAATGACCCAGTCAAGTCAGACTAGAGGTTATGGGACTTCATAACCTAATTTTCATTGACAGGGTCTATCATCTAGTTCATGATTTTTTCGGGTTATGATTATGTGAGAAATTAAATTTCATATAATATATTGTAATTATGATTCCATTATTTGTATTTATAGTTAATTCCATAATTGAACTATTTTATTAACAATATGATCTTTTTGGGGGACCCTTTCACTCTCTTCTAGTAAAAGACTTCTTTTATGTCCTATCTTTTAAATATCAATTTTAAAATGTTGGGATATGTTATTATATATCCTTATTGTTGTAAATTATATCTCCATGTGATTAGATACCCTTTACTCTCACATAAAATCATTTTATTAATTTTTATGTGAGGCCGTTAGGCAGTAAAATTTTTTGTAAGAGAACTCCTTAACCCGATTTTCTATTCTTTGGGATAAATTTCACATTTTGATTATTTTGTGCTCTAATTATGTAATAATTTTTTTTAATATAATAATTTTTTTTTCAAATTTAATTATATGTACTTAAAGAGAATGTATAAAATCAATCAATTTTATTTAAAAAATGATCTTTGTATGGGACTTTGTCTCAATATCTTCTCATTGATGCATACTTTGATTTTTACAAGACATTCATTTATAATGTGAATAAACCGCATTGACTTTATGTTTCATTCATAGGGAATATTTTTTCTATGAAGTATTTTTCCAAATTAAAAAAATAATTTTTCATTTTAACATACATGGTGATAATGACCGTTCTTCCACTGCGAGCATTATTTGATATTTGTATATCCTTTACTAGGAAATAATGTTTTAAAAAAGAAAATAAATACAATATAATCATTTTACATTTTCTGATATTAGAAATGGTTTTTTGAATTTATTGATTATATCAATATATTGAAATGTTATACTGGGATTGCAATGTTGAAATTTTATCTTTCCATTATGTTTTTTCATGTGATATTATTATATAAAGTTTCTTGGTCATAGATTACAAATACGGGTGGTTTCGTGATCATCCTTTGTTGGGTGAGCCTGAGATATCTCCTTGATGCATTGGGTAACATAACAAAGGTAAACATTAATGTTTCTGGTAAGATATTTATGGAATATACTGTGATGGGTTTTCCAAATGTAACTCCATACATATCTATGAAATCTATAACTTACGTATGTAATGGATCCCACAAATCATCTTTATGATTTATGATTTCTATGTGTTAATAAAAAATCGTATTATCTCACGATGTATGTTATATAGCTTATTTTTTTTACGTATTGATGGAAAACTATTTTTTTCTTTATTTTATAACCCTTACTCAGCCTTTTAGGATCATAAAATTTTTTGAATCGTTTTTCATAGGGTATATATAAGGGTAAGATAAGGGAATAACTCCTTAATATTTATATCATGAAAAGAATATTTGTTTTCTTTTTAGTGTGTTTATTTTATGAAAAAATGTATACATATTAGATGTGTCTACATATTAGAATTTGAGATGTAATGTAATAGTTATGGACTAATTATAAAAAAATCTAAACCTATAAAGATCCTCAATGTGAATTCTTAACTTAATTCAAGACAATAATTAAGGCTGCAGACATACATTTAATATTACTTATTTGATATCTTCTTTTAATTGATAAAACTATTTGTTGGTGATGTGTTAGTTTTGACGTATATATTCCATAAATAAATATATTTAAAAAATTACATTTATTAATTGGTTCATTATTCATTAAAAGGACCACAAATAGTTGAAATGAACCCAATTTTATCACATTAACAAAATATTTTATATATTTACCCAAAGCGTTTTATATTTTGTATGTTTTCTTTACAAAAACTAATATTATAGACATTATAAATTTAAATTTCAATGATGTTAAAACATTTATGTAAAAAATTAAAAATGTGTAGAATAGTTTTCCCATACAAATAAAGAAATGTTTTTTTTTTGATATTTCAAAACCATATACAATTGTTTTTTCCCAGTTTAACCTGGTTTACCCTTACTGAGGTGAAAAATATTTATGATAGTTATTATTTCCAATGATTAATAATAAATGTGAAATAAATGTTAAATTTTATCCTCATAATTCCTAATATAGAATACATATTTCAATATAAAATTTCGTTAATTGAATGTAATAAATTTTAATATAAATGTGTCATACACAATAAAAAATGTTTTTAGATAAACGCTATTTTTGATTAAAATTATCTTATACCCAAATAAAATTTATTATCAATTACTCAATATCTAAATTGATTATATCAAACTCAGGGATTGTTATGATAAATAAAAATATAATTTTAAACAAAAATATATTTTTTAATTTATTTTAATTAATGATAATAATTCATTATTTTATAAAAAAAATTTATTACTCTATTCAATTAAACCTTAAGCTTTATAAAAAAATACAAAAACTTCCTCCTAAAAAAATTTAAAAAATATAATTTTAGGAAATAATATTAATTCTTTATAAAAAAATTCAAATAATGGTGAATAATATTTATAATTATCACATAAACACTGTAATGAAATCCAATTTTGAAGAAAACTATTTTTGAAGGCTACAATAACATTACAAAAAATAGATTACTTATTTATTATGAGCTAATAATTAACATTACATTATATAAAACCAATATAAATTTTATTCATTAATTTAATATTTCATATATATATAAAAATTTAATGACTATGTTATAATTGCCATATTTAATTAATAACGTTTTAATTATATATCATAGGCTTCTTAAAGCGTGGTCTTATGTGTTATGAAATCCATCTGGAAAATATTAATTAAAAGAAAATTATCATGTTGGTAAATTCTTCCCACATAACTAAATTAAATCCCCGCGATTCTAATATTGATTGTTAATGGTTTAATATTTTCAAATACCATTGCAGATAACACACCTCATACAAATTTATAATGAAAATAACTTTGAAAATGTAAAGTGTGTAACCTATATGTACATGAAATAATACACAACTAGGTTACTATATTACGATAAAATTTTAGGGTAGTGATAATGTGGACACATTGGAGAAAAATTACTCTTGTTGAATAATAGATAATGACACAGAACATGATAATGAGAAAAATAATGAACAAAAAACATAATTCATTAAAGCATATACAGAAACATTAATTGATTTGAAAAGATGGTAAGAAGATAAAATGTTTATTTTCATATCCTTCTACAATATTTAGGTTATTATATCATTGTCATGTTTGATTATAATTGAAAATATACTTAGCTTATTTCATTCAATTTCATAAGAATAATTCCATCCATTAGTTTTTATATATTAATTTCCACTTCTATCTTAAATCATACTCTATGAAAAAAAATATTTAAGATGGGGTTTTACTGTCCTAATGAATGGAAGAAATCATGAAATGGATTATTAGACCCAAAAAAATTACAAGTCATTCCTAGTGCGTTTATATTTTTACCAAATCTAAAGATCATAGCAGAAGCTATCCAAAATGAATAAATAATCATACACTAAGATCTAAAATATTTGTAATTACACCTATATTGGAACAAACCTTATGTCTCTTAATAATATATTATAAAAAAATTTAAACATATGATTAGATTAGTTTTATTACATAATCTTCCATGATAAACAAACGAAATTATATCAAAATAGTATCTATTTTTCATAGCGTCATATAATAAAAATATAATACCCCAATCATATAATAACAATCCTATGCTAATTGTATACATAAATATCATATTTCACTATAAAACCACAAATAAATTGAATAGTTTTTGAATATTTAATTATACAAAGCCTATCTAATTTAATTTATCAATATCAATTATCTAGTTATCCCATCTAAATATTATGATCCCAACATCAGTTATTCATGAAGTGTTGTTTTTCCCATTCATGTATTCCCAAAAAAATATCACCTTAACCATAAAACATTTTATATGGTTATCAATAATATATAATATATGATTGGAAATAATTATGGAAAAACTATTTTAGAACAACCTTTAGATGTCTATGGATTCATATTTCTATAATATCACCGTTAAAACACGTTTAAAAAATAATTCACATTTAAAATTATTAATAAAAATGATTACACATTAATTATTTGAATAATATAGTAATTAAATTGGCCTATGAGTCATACCTTTAATTAAGGAACTGAATCTAATTATTCAAACGTTTTGTGCACAAAATTCATGAACTAGAAATGATACTTTATGAAGATCATTATTTCCCTCCATCAAACAATTTAATTTTTAATAGAAATTATCTTATATGTGTCATTTTATTACAAACGTAAATAATTATTATCAATAATTCGGGATATCTATATTAGTGTTTGTTCCAAAAAACAATCCATATAGGAAGATAATATTCTACCCTCAACATACATTATGAAACAGCATTCACTCATGTTTGGTTCATTCTAAAACACACATATGTTAATGTTTTTAATCATATATTGACATAGTTGGTTAGGAATCAGTAAAATTTTGCATAATCTATCTCTACTTTAATTTGATTCCTCATAATGGTATTAATTTCATATTCCATCATATTTTGTGTTCCAATTATCTATATTGGTTTCAACAACTAAATAAAACAAATAAGTATAGTCTGAGAAAAAATATTCCTAATTTGAAACCAGGTAATCATGAATTTTTTCCCATGTGTACCTATATAATGAACCCTTAATTTCAATTACTGTAAATTATTGTTTAATATAGTTCATTCATGTTCATAATCTATTCAAATCAATCATAATGGATCAAAATGAATATTTTAATTAACCCATTAACAACCCTAAGAGTTTCTAGCTAGGCATTATTTCTTAATCCCACTCATCGTGCATTGATGATAATTGAGTTAATACCCAATCCACCCCCTTTCGGTTTTATTACCCCTAGGAGTATATGTTTCATATCTACACCTAATTTATTATATCCAAGCAGTGATTTATTTTCAAGGAACCCGCATAATCATTACATTAGAAAAACTACAATACATTAACAAATTCAAGAGTTATCCACATGATTTTCACTAAATTTATCTAAACCTAATGTCTCAAAATAACTATAAACTTATTTGATTCAAACTGATATATCCCAAGAATAACATTCATTGAAATAATATTTCATATGAATATTCATTATATCTACTCGATAAATAGGCTCCATAATCATAATACATTAAGAAATTATAAAAAAATATTATTTATGTATAGATTAAATATTTATTACATCATTAATTATATAAATTACCATTCTAGACTCATCATACAATGTACCCTTCTCCATAACAAGTGGTAAATTTAAAATATAAGTAAGGTTGAATTCAGATGCCAAGTATGGGTAAATATGTGAGATATAAATAAATTAACATATGTAGTAAAATAATAATCATAAGGGAATTATAATATGTTATTACCAATTGAAAATAGTACCTAATAATTTAAAGATCGTAATCATGATTTGTGCCATAAAACATTAGTTTTTCATTATATTAAGGAATGTCCAAAAACTAATTATGATCTATTAGTTAAAATGATAATCATATAAACCTATAATAAGAATGTATCACCATAATATGAAAATAAATCATATCATATTTTAAGGTTAACAATATATATTAAAAACCCATATTGGACCAAGAATAACCTCTGGTTTCCTATATCATAACAGATCCAAATTCATCATTTATTTCCCATATAATATTAGAATGAACAAAACAAACTCATTTCCCATAATTGAACCATACAAATTTTGTTTTTTAACTTAATTATCACTTGTACAATAATTAATTAACCAATGTAATGGAGGATTAATATTGACCCACACATCCCATAAAAAATTCCATACATATTTGTTCTAGAAGATCATAAACCATTCATCATACCAATATATCATAACCCCTAGAAATAAATAGGATTCATATAATTTTCATCAATTTATAATCATATTTCATTTAGAAAAATAACATATATGATATTGATAGATATTATCCCCAATGGTTCATAAGAAACATCATTGGATGCTATTTTATATGAATGAAACCATTAAAAAGACATTTAAAAATTTCATTAAAAATATGAAAATATCATTTTATTTTGATTAAATATTAATTAAAACTGCCATAACATTGCAAAAATAACTTTCCCTCAAATATGATTACAAATTTTAATTTAATCATAAAATCAAAAATTTATCATTACAGTGGTAAAATGTTTTCACACTCTATATCTTAAAACACATTTTTTGGGGGTTAAACAATAATAACTATATAATATCACCAAAAAATGTATAGGAAATCCTGGAATAAATTTGATTGTAACATAAACCATTACCTCGTGTATCTTCTTAAATCATACACATTTGAACATCGTATAAAATCAAGAAATATTCATTATATATATATATTCTAGAGTCATACCCATTTGTATAAAATATTATATGATTTTCTTATAATATCTTATCACACTATTATTGAAAATTCTATGTTAAAATAATTTATTTAGGTGATTACTTGATTATTTAATATACATGTTTCAGGTTGGTAGTCATAGTCCATGTATATTGGCCCTTGTTCAATAATATTCATAATTATAATCATGTGTAGAGGAAAATATTAAATATTTATATAAAATTTTATTATAATTCATACAAAGATATGAATAGAAATTAATTGTGTCCCATCATGGTGGCGATAGTCTGTATGTTTTTACAAATGTTGTTACCACTATATAATTTATGTATTGAAAGAAATGTAAATAATTATTGAAAATTACATAACAATAATAGTATATTAAATAAAAACTTATATTTATTAAATATTTCATTAAATCTATCAATGTAAATTGTTGATGAAAAATGAAACACATCACTTTCTTGAGGTGGTATCCCCCATATTTTCCTAAATAATGATGTAATTTAAAATATATTTTAAAGGTGGTGGATAATTTGATTTAGATAATAATAATAAAATTTGATTATATTTATGTTAGAAAAAAGTTAGATTCGAAAAAAAAAATTATAGGATTTAGAATAAGAAAAACATTGAAAGTACTTGGTTAAGAGTAATACCCATTCATTGAGAAACCTCCATTAACTTATACCTCAATCCATAAATGGATGGTATATTCCAAAAAAAAATAGAATTAAGAAAAGTTTTTATTATCCATATTTTTATTAGGTCAGGTATTATATGATCATTAAGGATCAATAATAGAGAATATAGGTTATGTTGTGGTTTAATTTTTTATGTTATTGTATGGCCCAATGGAATATCATAAAATATTTAAATATAATAAATTAATTTTTATTCAAATGTGGTAATTTTTTTGATATTTTTTGAAAATATTCTGAATATTACTTTTAATCCCCTCAGTAAAGAGACAATATGAATGATTACTGGATATCATAACCATTATTTCTGAGTATTAACCTTCATTAATCCATTTTATGATTGCCATGACATCAATGGTTTCATATTCTTTTCTGTTCTAGAATGTTCTAAAATCTGAAGAGTTTCCAATTATTTGAAATTTTTTTATATTATCGAATAAGAACCATTAAATTTTCCAATTATAACATTTTCATTAATTTGAAATCATGTAATAAAATATTATCTTGCATAAAATTCTATTTATTTTGATTTTAAGAATACTCACACAATTTTACATTAAAGAAAACAATAAATAAATGGAATTGAAAGGAAAAGTTTAAAATTATCAAAATAATATTGTATTTATCTATAAAATTCATATCATATAATATTTTACCCAAATAATATTACTTATAATTTTTTTAAATTTTCTATTTATTTTTTATTACATAAAAAATTGGTGGTTTTATCATTGAGTAAGAATATATGGTAATTATTAAGTGTCTTATAATTCAAAATAAGTTCTCATGATAAAAACATTATTAATATTTAAAATAATAATTTATATTTGAACATATCCTCATCAAATTATAATGCTTTTTTTCAATATTAAATCAAAATAAGTTAAATTTTGTATTTATTCATTAATTAAAATAAAATTCCAAGGATTATGATATTATAGTTTAAATAAAAATCCAATAAAAAAATAAAAAATGATAAAGGTCATATGCTACATAACTAATTAAATAAATTAAAGTACATTGGAGATTTATAGAATTATCACTCATAATTAACCATGTATTACCCAATTTCACCTTACATATAGGTGACACATATTTATCATGGTTACTATTTATAATGAAAAAAATTAAATGGTAATTATTTATCAGATTTGATCTACCTTATTTGAAAAACAGAATTTTTTAACAAATAATTTTTTTGATCTCGATGAATTCAATTTTAATATAAATCCATACAATGCAAGAAAATTGCTTTTAGAAAAATGATGTTTTATACTTAATAATTTACATATATAATATAAAGGGTTATTATTATTACTATGTAATTAATCAGATTAATTATAACAAATTTATAACTGTGATACATTAAATACTAATTCTAAAAATAATAGAACTATAAAATTACTTTATTTAATGTATAGAAAGAACAGGTCAAAAAAATTTATTTTCCACTATTCACTAAAAATTAAATGTTTTTAGAAAATTCACAATAATTCAAAAATATATAATATTCAAATAAAAAAATAAAAAATGTTTTTAATTTCATCAAATATATTTTCTAAAAATGTAAAAAAAATTATTAAAATGTTCACTAACAAAATGAAATAAAAACTATTTTGACGAAAAATATTTTCAATGTATAAAATGACATTACAAAAAATTGAGTAATTCATTATTAAGTATTTTAAAATAAATTTACATTATATAAAATATTTATACATGATTTTATTTATGATTTCATTCCAATTTCATCCTAAAATATGACTGAAAAGATATAATTGTAATTTTAAAATAATAATATTTTAATGGTATATCGCATTTCGTGAAATACATTCTGTTGTATGCTAAAAAATATATCTTATATAAAAATGTTTAAAACTAAAGATAAAAGTGTAATATTTTATAAAACCCAATTTTAAAACATTTTGAACATCATTTTTGTATTACTCCAAGTCTAAATTTTAGGGTTTAATTATAATTTAACATCATGAACTATATATAGTGGGTGTGAATGAAAAAAAATTGGAGACTACATTATTTATGGCATGATTCATTTTATATATTTAAAATATATTATGATTATTTATGAAAAAATATATAATTTAATGACTATTCATACATTATATTATATATCAACTGGTCAACCTTAGTTTTGATTTACTTTTATGGCTTTATCAAACACAATTCATCTAAAAGTAAAACCTGCGACTTATTAATAAACTATATTTGTGAGTAAAATCTATATAGTAATTCATTTGGAATAATCATGATTATTTATGGTCATATTCATAATTTCTAACACATTGAATAATTATTAAACCTAATTTACCTCAAAAAAATCAGATGAAATGATATTAAAAACCCATATATTTTACTTATAAATTATTATACATTGATCATCAACATTATTAATTGATTTTTTCCATAATTATTTCCATGATATAATTTTGGTAAAAAATAAGTTTAAATTATCTATTTATAATGACATCTAATACTCCTTTCGCAAATAATTTACCTTTCACTTCATTATGGTAACTGTATATAACTTTTCCATTCCATTTTACTAACATACCCTAAATAATGTAAGATATTATGTGACCAATAATTTGATTTCTGGTTAGAATAATATTTTATTTGTTGACATTGAACTTCCTAAATTCATAATATACTCTAACTATACTTTTATTACATTATTCACATTATAATATCCAGATTATATACAAAATATCATTTGTGATTAAAAATAACAATTATTTACTCATGTAATAATATATAATAAATAACCTTTTTATAATTAATATAATATTTGATATTTAATGTGTTTTTTATAAATTTTAAAAAGAAGAGATTTTTTTCTATATATTCTAAAAATCGGTGATGAGATTAAATTTCAAATGTTTTAACAAACATATAGATGAAATATTTTGTCATGAATAAAACATTTTTTTCTCCACTTCAAAAAAGATACAAAATATTTTTATTATAGACTATATGTATACACTTTGTCCCATATTTCTCATAACTACCCCTTTATTATAAATAAATTCGTTTATTAAAAAATAAATACATGATTACTATACATATCATTCATGTAGATCAATATGAGTATGAAAAATTCTTTTACATTTATATCAATTATTTAGTAAAAACTTCTTCATCAAATCAATGAAAACTATATACTCTATCAATTTATTCCTTGACATTGAACATTTGTATACTGAAAACATTTATAAAGTATATATGTTAGATTATATACTATTCCAAATCATTGCATTGATACCTATGAGATGGATAACATGGATGAAAATTACATACACTTTCATAAAAACATTTAGGAATCCCATATAATTTTGTAAAATATATAATAAGTTATCATCCACTTCATAACAACAATAAGGATTAACATATCTCATGCTGAATATTTTAAAATCCAATATTGTTTATCTATCTCAAACCATTCAACCATGTACTTTCTACACAATAATAGATCATAGATGTCATATTATATGCTCCCCTATCCTGAAACATTGAGAATATATTAGAAAAAAATTATTAAACTCACTCAAACTATAATAAAGTTTCCAATAATGATAACTAAAATAATTCAGTAACCATGAAAAAAATGAAGATATCATTAGTATCACCAAGTCATTGGCTTACAAAATCAATCTGGGTAAATCATTGAAGTCTAATGTAACTATATTCATAATTCATTATTTCCACTGAAATATATACTGAATTATACCATGATTCTCCAAAGATCTTGATTCACTTGTTTAATATGATATAAAAATTATTAGTTGGGATTTTTTTTCTCTATCATAATGAATTTCATACTCATTAATAAAAATAATTATATATTATACAAGTCTATTTTTAAAAAATAATATTTAGTTTCACCTTTCACATTATTTCTAAAGAAGGGGGTTTGGATGATAATTATTGCATTTACATATATGATAGAATATTCGTCATAATGAGTAAAATGTTTTGAAATAATTTATTAACAATATTTAATAAAACATTTCCAATTAAATTATGAAACATTTGAAAATAATCATATCTTTTAGTGGGAGAAGATCCATATTTAACTATTAATAAGTACAATTTAATTTTCTACTCACCACATTGGTATTTATGTGGGGTGTTATTTTAAACACACCAGGTGTGGCACTTGGAAGGTTGTTCATATAAATCATTACCCATTCCACCATATGGATAAAATCAAAACAATTATTTTTGTCTATTTTCATAGTGTAATGATTATCTATGTTTAAGAGAATGTTTACAATATCAATTTTTAAATAACTCTTATGGTCTGTTATCTCCACCATTTCCAAATAAATATATATAATCCATGGGTACCTATTTTTTCATGAACGTAAATATTTAATTATCATGGTCTTGACATGTGTTTTTCTTGGAAGGACTATTGAACATATTATTTATAAATATAATTTAATCACACCATCTTATCTCATATATTCCCATAAATTGTATTCATGTTTCAATTTATTTATTTTGGAATCCATGTTCCTTCCAAACAATCCATATTCTCAAATAATATTGATATGTAACTCTTTACACAACTCATACCTTGATCTTCTTATCTAAATTAATTTAAAATAATATTTACGAATATCAAAATCCATTTCATGTTAATTGTCTATGAATATCATTGATGTAAAGGCTTGGAATCATATTAAATCAATAATCCCCTCAGGAGTAATGATGTAGTGGCAGTTGAAAATCGCAATTCTCTTACCAACGTATAAACCTCCTGAAAAGTTAGTAGTCTGCCCCAATGTCTCTCTACCCAAGGTTATATTTATCAAAGGATACATCATTTACATCACAATTCTAACTAAAACCATACTGTAACTATAATCAGAATTTAAATTATGTCATATATGCCAGTAAAATTCAAGTTCATGGTATAAGAAAACATAATCCTTTATTACACTAATAATGTTACTATTTTTATACTTTTACAACAATTTATTGAAGTTTATTGAAACTATAAATAAATTCTTATATTAAATAATAATATAACAATTATAATTTTTGATAATTTAATCAATTAAATAAATAGATGAAATATTTATATATTTAAACATGGGATAAATTATATATTAACAAGTCACAATTGAATTAAATTGTTAACAATTTATATCATAGATATTATTTATCAATTTTACATATTTTCTCAAATTTATCAAATTTATATTTATATTTAATTTTACCTCCTTTATATTTTTTTACATGGTATTCTAATTAAATAAATGTTATTAAATGAAATATAAATAATTTCATAATACAATTATATAATGTATACAATTGAATCAATTTAAATAACACCCATTTAATATTATAAAAACTGTGATCATATCTATTATAAATATATTTTTTTATACTTTAAATAATTTCTCAAACATTTCCATTAATTTGAATGATTCAAATTAAATATATTATGTAATTAATGATATTAAATATAAAATACCATATCTTTATCAATATTTAGTAATTAATATACACTATACAAATTATGCATATAATTATTAAATAAAAAATAATATCCAAATTATAAAAAATTTAATATAAATTTAATAAGTTATTTTACATTAATAATTAATAATATGCCTAGTTTTTCAAAAAGCGTTTCATTAAAATTTTACAATTTTTAATTATTATTATTATAATTAATTAATTTATAAAAACCTTCATAAATTAAATAATTTTCACAAAATTCAGTTTTCTATAATATATAATAAATTCTGAAATTATATTATTCCATAAATAATGTAAATGTATTAAAATTGAAATTTCATTCATAAATAATATTTTATGATATATTATATATTTTATGTTGATTCCCACTTCATTATTAATCATGTTTAATAATTGATAATTCCCAGTTATGATATGTCCTTCTGATTCTAGCTATCACTTCATATTATATACTACAATGGAATAAATAACATTATCCTAGATATGAAACCATGTTATGCGATAAGATAGATAAAAATTTGTTTTACATAAAAAAAACTCAATACTTATCATATATCCTATATAATATCTTAGAATAAATATTTAACAAAGTCTTGGAAATGTTAACTGTGAAATAATGCAGTATGTTTCGGTAAGAATATCGTGTGTATCATTTTTATCCTCACCTATTATAGAATAATATTATAATGTTTGATATGATGAATCATAATGGATTATAATACTATATATTTAATAATATTTTTAGTGGGGTGATAAGTCTTTAAATAAAATATAAAATATTTTCATTCACACTGTTGAACCAAAGTGATGAAATTTTTAACCATATTTAAAGTGACATCTATATGATATTGGATTTAATAATTCCAATACGTTATTTTTTTGAATGATAAATAATGATAAGGATTAAAAACCTCTTTTATATTTTATGTGTTCCAAAAAAACTTATTCAGTGTTATTAATGTCTTCAGAAACAACAAAAACAAAAAAATATAATGATATAAATAACTTAATCAATATATACCTAAATGAGAAAATTATACATATTTCTTCATAAATGGTCAAGCCTCTTTCATCATAAATATATTTTCCAAAAGAACCCTATGTAACGACAAATATAGTATTTCACCTATTGTTTATCTGTTGATCAACTAAATCACAAAAAACCTGGATGGGTTCCACGTTGTTACCAAAATATGCAGGTCTCTCATAGTTCCAAGGGGAAAAAGGAATATAGACTCTGGAAGATATTACAAGAATATCTACCCCATTAGAGCAACAATCTCAACGGTATTTACCATATATTATATGACTTGATAATGTTATGAGGATTTATACCAATTACATATAGATTTAACAATGGATATGTAATTTTTTGGTTATGAATGCTTTTTAGCATTTTGGTCATTCAATAGATATTTATGTGTCCTTGATTCTTCCTATCATGTTATCCTATAAACTGTTTATCATTAATGATATCATAAAGGAAAAATATGAATTTCAAAAACAAAATATCTGAACTCCTTGACCAATAAATGAGTTTAATGTGATTTTTTTACTATATGACCCACAATTCATCGTGAAATATTTGATGATAAAATTTGATAGAAAATGTTAGAATATGTACTATATCATTACATCATCTCGTATAATGTTCTTATCCATGTTATCTATCATACCTTGGCATAATTGATAATATCCTATATGATATCCTAGTATTATAAAATATAATGTATGATAAATTTATTATACCCATATTAGACACTTGGGAATAATGTCATTAATATATTTTAGAACAAACTTGTGTATATGATGAATGTTTTGGAGATTAAATAGATACCTGGAAATTATGATTCCCTATAATGTAACATATTATTTCAATATATGGATCCAAACATCACCTGAATTTGTCTAATAAATTTATAATGTCAAAGGACTATCCATCATAAGTGTTTCAAAGGGTATCATTGGTTTTTATTCAATAGGTAATAGTTTTTGTAGTGTCAAACCATTATAATTATGTGGGAAAGTTTGTGATAGTTCTGTTTGAACAATGAAATTATCATTGAGAGTGTTCTGCGAGGACGAAAATGATGCTACTAAACCATAATTTGTAATTTGAATGGAATAATTCCAGATGATGAGTTGATTAGTGTGTTTAAAAATTGTATCCACGTATCATGGGTGAACCGATTGTCACCCTAAGATGGAATTGTGATGACATGTGTTCTCTTAATAATTATGATTATTTAATGATTAGGACGTGAGTAAAATTGTTGTGGATCCCTAGTAAACATCCCCATAATTCGTGGATTATATAAGGGAATGTGATTTTTAGGAGTAAATTGATATATGTGTTGTGTTGGGTATATATTAGATGACTATTGTATAGTCTGAAAAATATTGAGATTGTCTACACTACAGATTGTGATACCAATGGATAGTTTGGGGATAGGAATACCACATTGCATATGTGGAATTAGTTCGTTGTTATGTATTGGAATGGGGACTATGAATTTTTTAAAGCCCCATAAAATGTAATGAAACTATCTATTTTATTTCTTATAATATAGGATAGATCATTTTTATGCCTTCCTCAAGTGTGTCACTAATTTATAATGCGATGATAGATCCAATTTTTCAATACACCGAATCATGTGAGTTCAGGTATAATGGTGTCCTAGTTAGAACATGATAACCAAATTCATTTTCTTACATACTATTAGATAAAGCATTATTCATCTATTTTATTACTTTTACATTCTATTTTCCCATTTATATGGAATCACATTTTTTGCTCCGTACTGAACATTATTATCACATCATTCATATGCACCATTTTAAACATTTTGATAATAATGTTTTTCTTTCAGGTAACAATCTATAAAAGAGTTCCAACTCTAATTGCTAAATGTGTTTTGGGAGATATGACTAGGATGGACATGGATTTTAATGTCTTTTGTTCACCTATATTTATTATATACTACCTATTTTATTCATGATTGGCCCAGTGAGAAATATATCCAATGTATGAATACAAGATATGTCTTGTACGTTTTGGTTACCCAAGTTGATGATAGCTTATTTATTAATTATTTTTGGACTTTAGTTTTATACCATTTCATGTATTTTAATATTATTTGTATATTTCAATTTTTATAATAATTATATTCAATAAAACTAATAGTGTTGTCTCTTTATTTCTGTTATACACACACATAATTCTAGCTAGAAGAAACTAGAATATAGAGATAAATTCTTGAGGTAATTTACAATCACTGATTCACATTTAATTCATGATAATGTGTTACATGAAATTAAAAAGTTATATTAAGTAATTATAAAGGTTTACTCACTATTCGAGATATGTGGTATATGGATCTGTCTCTAGTAAAAACTTCATATTGGCCATGTGCATCATGAAATCCTGTTAGTTGGAATCCATAGCTACACACAGAATTTGATAATAATTCATGTTTTTACTATTAAAATTGTGGTGATCTATAAATTGTGATTTCTCAAAATATATTGTTATATACTAACATATTTAGAGATTGGGATGGATAGATTGAATTTGTTCATACATCATAGAAGGCACATAAGAATACAAAGCATGTGTATACTGAATTATTACTAATATATGACATTTTAGAAGTGTTAAATATATTTATCTAGTAAAATAATTTAGAATGGTTTTGGAAAAAATCAATCAATTAAATAAAACATCACCAAAAAATTTATGATTTATTTCCGTAAATATCATATTGTCTGTGCATTAATTAATGGAAACCATTATAGTATTTTTCATATTTTATTAACATGGTATTATGACCCTTTTGGAATTGTAAAAAGTATAACATGTACCTATAGCGTGTTTTTGGATTCACTGTCCCTCATATTAGGATTTGGGGAAAGTTGGTCAAAATATGATTAATGACGATAATTAGAGTTAGAGTTAGACATCATCTTGCATAGTGGTTGAGATGAATTTATTTTTTCATGGGATGGAAAACAATCAGTCTATTTGGTGTGTTTCATATTGATTTTAGAGGTAATATAAATGGTTATGATGATTCAGTGGTGGGTCTTAAGTCGTTCTGTTAGTATATTAAATGGATCTTAGTTTTTATAAGGGAATGTGAGTGTGTTTTATATATTCTGAAATATTTTTTTTGTAAAATTACATCTTATCATATTTGTAATAACCATAGTTGGGTAGTGTATTTGGTGATTTACATTCATAATAGTTTAAATAATGGTGATAATTGTGTCATTATTTGTTGAAATGTTTTTATTTGGATTTTGGGGTATATATGAATTTTTAATATGGTTTTTTGTGGGACGATGAGAATAGAATAGAAATTATTTAATTATATGACCATGTTGAATCGATTTTTTAATGCGGATAATCAACCAAATATGGAAGATCGATATCATTGATACAACACTTGCATGAATACTCTCATGATAGGTCTCATGCTTATCGTTCTATTATCTTTCAATGACTCTTATTTTTGGAGACGAAATTCTTCGGAAATAAATCAATGAGAAACAAGACTAATGGTATGAAAATTTTAATATTATATTGGGGTAAAAAAATATAAATAATTAGTTGTAAAATATATATGGATTATTTTAATAATTTATAACACCAAATTAAATGAGGGTGAAAATAGTGGTATCTAAATTAAACATTGCGGGACTCAAAATGGGGTATGATCTTTGATCTTATGCGAAATAAGGGGGAGATGTTTTGTATCGACTTCATTCCCTCCTTTTAAAGCAGTTTTTTGTTAAATAGTAATAGAAGGTTATGTATTGGGATTTCATTGATATATAGGACTAAGGGATGTCATTCATATAGTATTATATTATATTTTAGTGTATATTTAATTAAATATCACCATTTAAATTATGAGTTTATACATTTTCACTACATTGTGAAGGTTCTTATATAATATTTATAGATTTGAATTGTTTCCCTATGTTTGGAAACCATTGTAGAGAATTTAGACAAAAATATTATTATCATAGACGGACTTTAAGTAATAATCCTTTTATAAGGAATATGATAATATATTATAATTCATAATGGTTGTCTAGTGAGTCTCTATGTGAGGAAGATGGGGTGAGTTAGTTGAGAATCTCATAAACAATGATACTAATGATGAATCATATCATGGTATGTTAGAAATTTGTTTAGGATAGATAAATTTAAATTATTTATTTGAAGATGGTTAGGAAATTCCATTACCATATAGTTAGAAGGGATATAATGATATTTTATAGGTTGGGGAAACTAGATAGATCCAATGCTGTAGAACATGTGGACCCTGTTTTTTAGGTTTTGCGTAATGATAGTATTTTAATGATATTATTTCTCTTTTTAAAAACAGTTTTAGGTGTTTTTATTTTATTGCTATGATTCATGGATAAGGATATTGAGGTTATCTAGGTTATAAAATATATCAAGATGCTTCAAATTGGGTCAAGAATTGTGATCCTCATGTAGAATGGTGGATCAGGTGTGTGAGATTAACGACATTATGATGATATGGATAATCATTTAGTGGGGAGAATCTTATAAATAATTTAACAAGTGACCTTTATGATAAATGGGTGTTTGTTGATGATTGGCTTCTTATAATGGTTGAAATACCCTATAAGAGCATGAGTTCTGTTCCTATATATATATAGTTATTTTGAATCCTATATGGTTCAAAGACCGTACTATATTTTATGATTCATATACGATGGTTGGAATATTTAAGATATTATGTATTGAAAAATGAGTATTTTTTTTGAGTGGTCTAATAGAATATCATGTGATTTCATGGGGTTATTTTTCTAGATGTATCTTGTTTCAGGTTAATAGTTAATGCCATAATGGACTTGTGTTAGTTTTCAAGATTTTGGTGGGTTGGAGAGAGAAATAATACTTATCATACCTAATTAGGTATGATAAAATTAATATTGGGTTTGTGTAGAATTTTTAGATATTGGATGGTTTTTAATGAGAATCATTTTACATGTTTTAGTGGAAAACTAGTATTTCTATATCGAGAGAATGATTACTGGGGACTTATCTAATTTCAAATTTGGGATAAGAAGTAAAAATAGATTCCAATAGATTAAAAATGTATTGATGAATTTTCAGGGATTATTTTTTGGGATGAGAATCAATAAGGTGGGGAGATTGTTAAAAATCATTTTCATAGGTCGGTAAATTCATAGGAAATTAAATTTTTCGTGAATGTATAGTAGTGGAATTATAATAGTTTCTAATTTTATGGAGATTTTGGGGGTAGATCCTTATCAAGAATAAATGATTACTTGTGGTTGGTTGTTTTATAAGAATTTTGATGCATAGTGTAATTTTTAGTTGGGTAATATAGTATATTGTAATTACAATTGTATAAAATGTGTTCTTTTTATGAAAAAACAGTTACCTAATAAGGAAAATAGGGACCATAGACCCCTGGAATGACACCAATTACTCAGTAGGCATCCATAGAGTACTATGTCAATCTATAGGCCTTATAATTTTTTAAAAAAAAATTAATTTTACTAAAAACATATTCACAAACCATAAATCAAATACACTTTTCCCAGGGTATTATTTTATCCCTCATTCCTTTTACTTTGTTCTCTCTCACTAATATCGAGTCCATATAGAGGGGGATCTATCATTGAATCATTGTTTTGTTTATGTTGAGAGGTATCTCTTTCCTATCTAAGGTATTTTATATGAATTCTACAGTTTTAATATGATTCATTTATTTTAGGTGATCATATGGATTATGTCATTATATTTTGTAGAATAACTATTATCAAACCTGATGGGTGGTGCCTTTGATATTTCATAAGTTTATTTATGTATGATATGATGCAATAGTGCATAAATTTTAGTCTTAGTTCACGAATTTTAAAAATGGTAAATGTTTTTTTTAGATTTGTGTGATAGGAAGTGGTAAAACATTCTTGCACTGACATGGGTATGATGAATAATGTTTGGATATTATATAAAATCATGTAAGAAATATTTCTATGAGGAACAATCACTATTTATTCTTGATGAGGCTTATAATGGTCTCTGTTCATGTAATAATTTATGGATGGATTATAATGATCCATAATAATAATATTAAAGGGTATCATAGGATTTTTTTTCACATGGGAATCAATGATAATTTCATATATTCATTGTGAGTACATTTCTAATGGTTGAGGGATTATTCGTTGAAACATGAAACTCCAAGTGAGAGTGGTTTTGAATGATGGCTTAAGGACTAGTAATTTTATGAGTATCACTTATGATTAGATTTTACTTGATGTTGGGTTATATTTTTTTAAATAGTATAACAACTCATATTGGGTATGTGTAAATTCACTTTTATTATTTATAGTAATGATATTTATTCATGGAATAAGGATCTTTCATTAAGAGTGGGAAGCGAAAATATAACTTATAGACCACAAATAAGAATCCTAATGAAGGATGGATAATATTTGGAAATGTGATACATTAGTATATACAGAAAAATGTATATTATTGGGATTCAAATAAATTAATAGAATATGTGTGGGTATCTTTCGGTATTTACTAGAATTTAGAGTTTAATATAAATTAGCATTACAATGTAGGCAATCACATAGTCCATGTGTTCACCAAATACAATATAATTTTTTAAACTGTATAATAACAATCATTTAAATCAACATAGCATTTTGTTTGGTAACATTGGATACAATATTGATGTATTTAGTGGATGATGTGTTTGTATTTATGACCATGTAGTATATTGTTCTTACTGATTGGGGTATAGTTAATTAATGTGTCCAAGAGTTACGAATGGGTTGGCCAGGTATATTAATCATGACCTAAGGGATTAAAGATAAACATGTGCTATTTTTTAATATACCGATTATGTTTTTGATTAATTCATATAGTGACACAATTTAGGGAATATTATGTTTCAGTTATTTATATGATATACAATAAAATTTGTAGGGTAATTATTATATGTAATCTAAGAGATAAGATATAATATGTTTCTATCATACATTTTATTTTATATTTTGAGCATTTTTTCTGAAGCTATAGATTGGTTTTATGTTGGATACATTTTTATTATGGTTTCATATTACACCACCCTAGTTATTTTTATTCTTTGATTCTTTAATGATCAAGGTGATTAAGAAGATCCCAAATTTTTATGCTCAGTCATATTTTCTTGATATCTGCTATATTGACTATGATGAAACAGTTCCATGTACAGGAATTAATGAGGACATAGGGATTGGGTAGTGGGGTATTATAAGGCCCTATCCTTAAACCTTACTTAATCTTGAGTTATTACAAGATTACACATTGAGGATCTTTTCGGGTTTAGAGTCTTAGAGAATTAGATCATAAAAATTGCATTACATTCCACATATAAACAATGTGGTTACATAAAGATAGTATTCTTCATTCCCATCAATGGAAACATATTTAAAATAAAACATGGATTATTTCTTGACACTTCCTTGAAACTATCATCATATCATGTACCTTTCCCTTGACCTGTGAAAAACATTTCAAAAAACTTTGGATGAGCATAAAAAGCTCAGTAAGGGATATAAAAATATGGAAAGGAAACATGGTTACATATATACTTAAGAATGAAATCATACTTTACCCATAAAACATATGCAAATTAACATACCTCTTCAAATCATGAATAAATCATAGAAATCATAATACATAAAGGTAACTTGAGACATCCATAACATTCTTACGTAGGGAGTAACCCTCTTGGTTAGGTTTGGAATACCCATCACAGTATATTCCCTAAATCTTTTCGGAGAAAACTTAACGTTTCACTCCTTCACGTTACCCAATGCATTGGAGAGCTATATTGGGCTCACCCGCCCTTAGTTTATCATGGAACCACCCGTCTTCATAATAATGCCCAATAACCTCAACATAATCGTATCACATAAAACATGCATAAACGAAACATAACATTTCCACCTTTCAATCACAAGATATCAATACACACATTTATATAAAAACATTATGAAAACCATTTTCAATACCAAAATAAAAGAAAATAAAAACATGGTATTTATTTTTCTTTTAAAAAGAAGGTATGGCTTGTAGAGGAAGCCAAAACTCAAATAACGGTCACAGCGGCGGAGAAGTCGTTGTCGCCGCATACGTACGAAAAAAACATTCCCTTTTGTAGTTTAGTAAAACGCTTCGTATAAAAAGGATTCCTTTTGGATAAATGTAAAATCCAAAGGGGTTTATACACCGTATAAAATAAGGTTGTGTATAAAAAAAAATATGCCTCAATGAAAGGAGATTGAGACAAAGTCCCATACCTCAGGTCCGACTTGACTCGATCGTTCTTTAATGTCCTGAATAATAAACTTGAGTTAATTTCTACTTTCTTGAGAACCTTTTTCCAGTTCATTATTCCTTTTATATCACTTATTATCATGTCATGAACACTATGTAATTATTTAAGTTAATAACGGTCATTTTAACGATCATTGGTACTTGAGTCAAAAATAAACCGTTTATAATTTCAAGTTGTTCATGTATCCATTATATCCAGAATTGTATTCATGATGTATATATCATATATGTCATATATATACAGTACACTCATGCATTTATAATATTACATTATCATTTAGAGGTAAGAAATGAAATGCACCGTTCATGGAGATGGTAAGTCGTACGTATGCATGAACGCTACTTTCATTTCTATTTCATATTTTATAGAATGGAATAATAATGGTATAAAGGTATATTATAATTACAGTATAATATCATATATAATATCATAGTTCCATCCTTTATACGTCCCACATATGGTATTTAAGGAATCAAATCACTTTGAGGGGGCAGTAGTCTGCGCTTCCTTAAATGAAGATATCGCATTTACCCATAATGGAAACCATAAAGGTATGCCCAAAATGAAAAATACAGAAGATTAAGGAAAACATAAAAATATTATATATCATATATAAATATATTGACATCTTAATGGCCACCTTTGAAGGTGTTAAAAGAATGTTGAACAATCATCGTTTCGGGAGGCATAAATTCACCATCCACGGAAACAGTATGTTCTTTAACCATTATATGTAGGTTTGTGTAATTTTAGCGCGAATCCTTATTTTAAAAACATTCTAGTATATCGAATATACTGGTGTTTTTACAATAGAAATGAATAAAAAGAGTTTAGGGGGTTGGAGAAGAAAAATATAACAAAAGGACTCAAGTGAAGACATTACCTTAAAATGGGGTAACTCCATTGGGTTTGAACTCAAAGTCTTCCTTGGGAAGCCTTCTGCCCAAAGTGAGGCTTCAAGGAGTAAGATAGGGAAGTGGAGAGATAAAATGGTCAGGGGTTGGCCGAGCCAAAGGCATTGGGAGTGTGGGTAAGGAGGTAGAGGTGTGGGCCTTTTATAAGAGGAGAGGAGGGGCACTCTTGGAAAGTAAAGATAAGTTACATTATTTTAAAATGAGTTTCAGATTCAAAAGGCCCCACATTGATATAATTCGAGTATAAGGTGATAAGGGATTGAAATCCACTCATCCAATTGGTTTTACCCATGTTTAGGTTTTATATTTTACATTATCATTCCATTTTATTTAAATTGTTATATAATGAGGTCATCGCTGCATCATCATGATGTCATAAATAATTTTATTTATTTAATGTCTAAAAATTATAAAAAACTACTATGATGTATTAAATATTTTTATCTTTCTAATGAATATTTATAATAAAAAATATGATTTTTATAACCCCATGTAAAAATTGTTTCAGTAAAACATATCATCTTTGTGTCATTTTTACTTTATCATTAAATAAAAAGTTATTTATGTCATTTCCAAACCCAAGTGGCTCCATGGGGTCCCCAAGTTGTCCCATGGATTTTCTTGGTCTTCCATGACACAACCAATGAGTGTAGGACATGTTTCAAGTTCATATTATTTTATTAAAGCATTATTTTTACCTTAAACTACACTAATTACCACTAATCGTGATTAAAAACTTAATAAGTTACTATTCACCAAAAAAATTATTTTAATCCCATTGAACCACATTTTACTTCTTATTGACAACCATGTATGTCGGTTTTTTGATATTCAAAACACAATTATTGAAAAATTTCATTTAAACGGAAAAATCAGTTTATATAAGTTCCACTTAGTGGTTTCACTATTCATCAAAAATTGATGTTTTTCAAAAAATTACTAAAAATTCACCCTAAGCTATATTTGATATTCCGAATTCAAAAATGAAGTCTATTTTACAGAATTCAAAAAAAATTAGTCACATTAATTTATTTAATAATTAATTCCCGCTGTCATGACAAATAGCGTGTTTTTATGAAACAATAAGTATCAAAAGATTGATACCAGTTTAAGTCCAATTTCAAAGTGAAATTTATTCCAATGACCACCATTGGATTAAATGGTAAAAATATATTCTAATTTAACTTCAAAACCAATTAAAAAGATAATCTAATCATATAAATAAATTAGATTAAAAAGCAGTTTGGATGTAAAATGCAGTATTTTTCACTATTCATTAAAAAATGAACATTGTCAGAAAAATACCAAAAATTTATCCAATGGAAAATTCAATGTCCCAATCATAATGAATATGTTTATTTTGACATATATAGATTATTAAATTGTCAAGATATTGATTTAAAAAGGGTTTTCCATCAAAAGGCAGTAAAACAATCTTTTAAGAATATTAGTGTATTACATGCTTAAGATTGGATTTATTTTCATTTTAAGCCTCTAAAACACTATCTAATTCATTAATAGACATAGATAAAAATATCTATTATTCATTACTTACATGGGATGTTACATCCTTCCCCCCTTTAGAAAATTGCGTCCCCACAATTTATTTACTTATCAAATAAATGGGGGTACTTATCTCTCATTGCATTTTCAGATTCCCATGTTGCCTCTTCCATCATGTGCTTTTTCCACAAAATATTTACCTGCATAATCACCTTATTCCGTAACACTTGCTCCCTGTGGTCAAGAATCTGGACCGGTTGTTCCTCATAAGATAGGCTCTCTTCTAGCTGAACTACATCTGGACTCAAAACATGAGATGGATCTGGCATATACTTTCTCAACATAGAATCGTGAAAGACATTGTGTACCTGAGATAAAATCGGAGGTAAAGCCACCCAGTATGCAACTGATCCAACTCTCTCCGGATGTTCATATGGTCCAATAAACCTTGGACTCGACTTTCCTTTCTTACCAAATCTCATCAGACTTTTCCAAGGAGAAACCTTGGGAAAAACATGATCACCTACCTCGAAAGATAGATACTTCTTCGGTTATCCGCATAACTCTTCTGCCTGCTTTGAGCTGTTCTCATGTGCTTCTGAATCAGCTGAACATTTTCTGCCATCTCTTCTACCAATTCTGGTCCCATCAACTTCCTTTCACCCATTTCACCCTAGAAAGCTGGAGTTCGACACAGCTTCCCATATAATGTCTAAAATGGTGCCATCTGTATACTGGAATGAAAACTGTTATTATATGAAAATTCAACCAAAGAAAGATGTTGGTCCCAACTTCTCAGATAATCCATAGATTAAGAACGTAGCAAATACTCCAATTTCTGAATTTTTCGTTCTGACTGCCCATCTGATTGAGGATGAAAAGCTGTACTAAAATTTAATCCAGTACCCAACGACTTGTAAAGGCCTTTCCAAAAGTTTGAAGTGAACCTGAGATCACGATCAGATACAATGGAGAGAGTAACTCCATGTAACCTGACTATCTATTTAAGATACAAATGGGAAAGTTGATCTAGGGAAAAAGTATCTCGTATAGCAAGGAAATGAGCAGATTTAGTCAAGCGATCAATAATAACCCAGATTGCATTATTACCTCGAGATGTCTTCGGTAATCCCACAACAAAGTCCATGGATATATTCTCCCATTTCCACTCTGGCACTGGTAAAGGCTGAAGCATCCCTTTCGGTAACTGCCGCTCTTCTTTAACCTGTTGACATGTCAAACACTTCACAGTGAAATCAGCAATATCTCTTTTCATTCCATCCCACTAGTAATACTCTCGCAGATCTCTGTACATCTTAGTACTGCCAGGATGAACTAAAAACGGAGAACTATGAGCTTCACATAACAACTCTCTCGTCAACTGTGAATCACAAGGCACACACAATCTCTTCCCAAATCTCAAAACACAATCATTATCAATGCTGAATTCAGGCAACTTGCCTTTCTGAACCAGCTCTACCTTTTTCTGTAACTCACTGTCTTTATTCTGTACTTTCTTGATTCTATCTAATAGAGATGATCTCACTGATACCTGAAACAAACCAGAAGAACATCCTGCACCCACAACTTCTATGCCAATGTTCATCAAATCCTTAACTAAAGGATCACGTTCCAAACGCAACATTGCTAACGAAGCATTAATTTTTCGACTCAAAGCATTAGCCACTTTATTTTCTTTTCCCGGATGGTAATGAATTGTACAATCATAATCCTTGATTAATTCTAGCCATCTCCATTGTCTCATGTTCAATTATTTCTGAGTGAATATATACTTTAATCTTTTTTGATCGGTATATATTTCACACTTTACTCCATACAAATGATGCCTCCAAATTTTTAAGGAAAAAACAACAGCAGCTAATTCCAAATCATGTGTAGGGTAATTTACCTCATGAGTTTTCAACTGTCATGAAGAATAAGAAATTACCTGATCATTCTGCATTAGGACGCAACCATGTCCTTTCAATGAAGCATCATTGTATATAAAAAACTCACCATTCTTGGAAGGTAGTGCCAAAACTGGAGCATTCACCAATCTTCTTTTGAATTCCTGAAAACAATCATCACATTATTTTGTCCAGATAAACTTAACACCCTTATGAGTTATCTTAGTCATTAGACTAGATAACCATGAAAAATTTCTAACGAACCTTCGGTAATAGCCTGCCAAACCAAGGAAGCTACGAATCTCAGTTACATTTGTGGGTCTTGTCCAGTCTTCCACAACATTTGTTTTTGAGGGATCAACAGTTATCATATCTTTAGAAACAATGTGACCAAGGAAAGAAATTTGTTGTAACCATAACTCACACTTGCTGAATTTCCCATACAATTTCATTTCTTTTAAGGTTTTCAAGATAACCCTTAAATGTCTTTCATGCTCTTATTTACTTTTACAAACTGCCAAAATATCATCAATGAAAACCACCACAAACTTATCCAAGAACTCAAGGAAAATTCTATTCATTAAGTCCATGAATACAGCAGGTGCATAGGTTAGCCCAAAAGGTATTACTACAAATTCATAATGGCCATATCTTGTACGGAATGCGGTCTTCAAAACATCTTCTTCCTTTACCTTCAGCTGATGGTACCCCGATCTCAAGTCAATCTTTGAAAGAAACTGAGCTCCCTGGAGCTGATCAAACAAATCATCGATATGAGGCAAAGGATATTTGGTCTTAACAGTGATGTTATTCAAGGCTCTATAATCAATTCAAAGTCTCATTGAACCATGTTTCTTTTTAACAAACAAGACAGGAGCACCTCATGGTGATGTGCTAGGTCGAATGAAATATTTCTCTAATAAATCTTGCAATTTCTCCTTCAACTCTAAAAGTTCAATTTGAGCCATTTGATAAGGGGGTTTTGAAATTGGCTTAGCATCAGGAACTAAGTCAATAGTAAACTCAACTTCCCGATCTGGTATTATTCCAAGAAACTCATCAGGAAAAAAATCAAGATACTTATTTACCACTGGCACATCATTAATCTTAACAGTTCCTTTATTTTCAACGATGTGTGCTAGGTAACATTCATTTCCATCTTTTAAAGTTTCTTGTCCTCTTGATAAGTTATCAACATTAAGGGTTCATTCTTGTACACAAAATGAATGTCTTTCTTAAAATAAAATTCTTTAGCTCTATAGTCAATCTTAGAATGGTAAATAGAGAGCCAATCCATACCCAGGATAACATAAAACTCTACTAGAGGTAGAACAATAAGGCTTGCAAGTAGGTTCTTTCCACAAATAAGGATAGGAAGATTCTTATAAATTCTTTTTTCCTCAACATTCCCCCCAGGTGTTTTTACCAAAAGTCCAGGAGTTATTTCTTGAGATGGTATTCCCATTTTACTAGAAAAGGTTTCAAAGATGAAAGAATGTGTAGATCCCGAATCAAACAACACACTGGCATAATCTGAAAAAACAAACAAACTACCTGATACAACTTCATCTGATGGCTTGACATCTTCTGAAGTAGTTGCAAAGGATGTCACCACCCCTTTCTGCTTGTATTCTAATGGCTTCCCATCACTCAAGCTCTTGTGTCGGACACTCGTTTGCATAATGACCCATCTCATTGCACTTAACATTTCAGTAACTGTAAATAAAATTTGATCTTACCTTCACCTTGATCATTTTCAGTGCAATCATGAGCCTTATGTCCCATCTCACCACATCGGTAGCACTTTCCAGAATTTAGAAGACATTCCCCAGCATGCCTTTTGCCACATTTATCACAAACTGGAAACTTAGTTTTCTTACCATCAGACTATTTTGAAGAATTCTTACCTTTCTCCTGCCACCTCAGTCTCTTCTTATGCTAGTTTTTATAGAATACCTGATCATCAGAAAACTCCATTTCCACCTACTCAGCACATCGAACAAGCTTTTCATAACTTTTAAACTCACGAGAAGCTAATTCCCTTTCGATATTTTGGCTTTAATCCTGAGTAAAAATGATTGATTTTACTATCAAGGTCTTGGATAAAATTTGGAGCATACCTTTCCAATCAAGTGAACCTTTCTTCATAGGTAGCCACTGAATCTTCCTCTTTCCTCAATTCCAAGAATTTTTTTTCCATCCTAAGTAGAACAGACTTAGGAATATACTTTTCAAGAAACATGTCTTTGAATTCATCCCAGTCGAGAGAATCAATCTCATCATCATCCCTGATATTTTTAACCATCGACCACCACTGATCTGCTTCACCCTCCAAACGGTAAATATCAAGACTAACCTTTTGATTGTCTGAACACCCCATGACATAGAAAATCTTTTCCAGTGCATTAATCTACCCTTCAGCTAGCACAAGGTCAGATGATCCTCTGAATGATGGGGGATGTTGCCTCATGAAATGTTCCACCACTGACATGTTCCTCTGCGGTTGATCTGGCTGATCTCTTGTATGGATACCACCGCTATTTATCGCTTGAGTCAACTGCGCCATTACTGCAACAAACTGTTCAGTTACAATTCCGACCATCTCAGGATGCTGATTCGGAAGGTTATTTCCTTCTGTATGCCTTCCTAGCACTGCTTCCCTATTTCCTCTGCAGAAAACCATTCTGAAAAAACATGTCTTAGATGAAGCAACATGGTAATCTTAAAAAACTATATCACTTCAATTTGACCAAAAAAAATATTTTTGGATAATCATTTAATAGAATTATAACTCCTAAAGTTATCTAAACCGACCTTTGATACCAACTTTAAGGCCCCAGCCTTAAACCATACTTAATCTTGAGTTATTACAAGATTACACATTGAGGATCTTTTCGGGATTATAGTTTTAGGGAATTAGATCATAAAACCTGAATTACATTCCACATATAATCAAAGTGGTTACATAAAGATATTATTCTTCATTACCATCAATAGAAACATTTTTAAAATAAAACATGGATTATTTCTTGACACTTCCTTGACACTATAATCATATCATGTACCTTTCCCTTGACCTGTGAAAAACATTTCAAAAAACTTGGGATGAGAATAAAAATCTCAGTAAGGGATATAAAAATATGAAAAGGAAACATGGGTACATATATACATAAGAATGAAATCATACTTTACCCATAAAACATATGCACTTTAACATACCTCATCAAATCAAGAATAAATCATATAAATCATAAGACATAATGGCAACTTGAGGCATCCATAACATTCTTACGTAGGGAGTAACCCTCTTGGTTAAGTTTGGAATACCCATCACAGTATATTCCCTAAATATCTTCGGAGAAACCTTAACGTTTCACTCCTTCGCGTTACCCAATGAATTGGAGAGCTATATCGGGCTCACCCGCCCTTAGATTATCACGGAACCACCCGTCTTCATAATAATGCCCAAGAACCTCAACATAATCGTATCACATAAAACATGCATAAAGGAAACATAACATTTCCACCTTTCAATCACAATATATCAATACAACACATTGATATAAAAACATTATTAAAACCATTTTCAATACCAAAATAAAAGAAAATTTAAACATGGTATTTATTTTTCGTTTAAAAAGAAGGTATGTCTTGTAGAGAAGCCGAAACTCATATAACGGTCACGCGGAGGAGAAGTCGTTTTCACCGCATATGTACGACAAAAACATTCCCGTTTGTCGTTTAGTAAAACGCTTCGTATAAAAAGGATTCCTTTTGGATAAACGTAAAATTCAAAGGGGTTTATACACCGTATAAAAGAAGGTTGTGTATAAAAAAAATGCCTCAATGAAAGGAGATTGAGACGAAGTCCCATACCTCGGGTCCGACTTGACTCGATCGTTCTTTAATGTCCTGAATAATAAACTTGAGTTAATTTATACTTTCTTAAGAACCTTTTTCCAGTTCATTATTCATTTTATATCACTTATTACCATGTCATGAACACTATGTAATTATTTAAGTTAATAACGGTCATTTTAACGATCATTGGTATTTGAGTCAAAAATAAAACCTTTATAATTACAAGTTGTTCATGTATCCATTATATCCAGAATGGTATTCATGATGTAGATAACATAAATGTCATATATATCCAGTACATGCATGAATTTATAATATTACATAATCGTTTAGAGGTAAGAAATGAAATGCACCGTTCATGGAGACGGTAAGCCGTACGTACGCATGAACGCTACTTTCATTTCTATTTCGTATTTTATAGAATGGAATCATAATGGTATAAAGGTATATTATAATTCCAGTATAATATCATATATAATATCATAGTTCTATCCTTTATACGTCCCACATATGGTATTTAACGAATCAAATCACTTTGAGGGGGCGGTAGTCCGCACTTACTTAAATGAAGATATTGCGCTTACCCATAATGAAAACCATAAAGGTATGCCCAAAATGAAAAATAAAGAAGCTTAAAAAAACATAAACATATTATATATCATATATAAATATAGTTACATCTTAATGGCCACCTTTTAAGGTGTTAAAAGAATGTTGAACAGTCATCGTTTCGGGAGGCATAAATTCACCTTCCACGGAAACAATATGTTCTTTAACCATTAGATGTAGGTGTGTGTAAGTGTAGCTAGAATACTCATTATTAAAACATCCTAGTATATTTAATATACTGTATTTGTTACAAAAGAAATTAATAAAAATAGTTTAGGGGGTTAGAGAAGAAAAATAAAACAAAATGACTCAAGTGAAGACATTACTTTAAAATCGGGTAACTCCCTTTCGTTTGAGCTCAAAGGCTTCCTTGGGAAGACTTCTGCCCAAATTGAGGCTTCAAGGAGTAATAGGGGGAAGTGGAGAGACAAAATGGTCAGGGGTTGGACGATCCAAAGGCTTTGGGAGTGTGGGTAATGAGGTAGAGGTGGGGTTCTTTTATAATAGGAGAGGAGGGGCACTCTTGGAATGTAAAGATAAGTTACATTATTTTAAAATTAGTTTCGGATTCAAAAGGTCCCACATTGATATAATTCTAGGATAAGGTCATAAGGGTTCTAAATCCACTCATCCAATTGGTTTTGGCGATGTGTAGGGTTTAGATTTTACATTATCCTTCAATTTTATTTAAATCGTTAAATAATGAGGTCATCGCTGCAACATCATGATGTCATAAATAATTTAATTTATTTAATGTCTAAAAATTATAAAAAAATATTATGATGTAGGAAATATTTTTAGCTTTCTAATTAATATTTATAATGAAAAATATGATCCTTATATCCCCATGTAAAATTTGTTTTATTAAAACATATCATGTTTGTGTCATTTTCAGTTTATGATTAAATAAAAAGTTATTTATGTCATTTCCCAACCAAAGTGGATCCATGGGGTCCCCATGTTGACCCATGGATTGTATTGGTCTGCCATGACACAAACAATGAGGGTAGGACATGTTTCAAGATCATCTTATTTTATTAAAACATTATTTTTACCTTAAACTACACTAATTACCACTAATCGCGATTAAAAACGTAATAAGATACTATTCACCAAAAAATTATTTTAATCCCATTGAACCACATTTTATTTTTTAATGACAACCATGTATGTCTAATTTTTGAAATTCAAAACACAATGATGGAAGAATTTCATTTAAACGGAAAAATCAGTTTTTATAAGTACCACTTAGTGTTTTCACTATTCATCAAAAATTGATGTTTTTCAGAAAATTACCAAAAATTCACCCTAAGGTATATTTGACATTCTGAATTCAAAAATGAAGTCTATTTTACAAAATTCAAAACATTTAAGTTACATTAATTAATTTAATAATTAATTCCCGCTGTCATGACAAATAACGTGTTTTTATGAAACAATAAGTATCAAAAGATTGATACCAGTTTAAGTCCAATTTCAAAGTGAAATTTATTCCAATGACCACCATTGAAATAAATTGAAATAATATATTCTAATTTCACTTCAAAAACAATTCAAAAGATAATCTAATCATGTAAATAAATTTGATTAAAAAGCAGTTTTGATGTAAAATGCAGTATTTTTCACTATTCATTAAAAAATGAACATTGTCAGAAAAATACCAAAAATTTATCCAATGTAAAATTATATGTCCCAATCATAATTAATATGTTTATTTTTAAAAATATAGATTATAAAATTTTCAAAATATTTATTTAAAAAGGATTTCCCATCAAAAGGTAGTAAAACAATCTTGTAAGAATATTAGTGTATTCCATGCTTAAGATTGGATTTATTTCCATTTCCAGCCTCTAAAACACAATCTAATTCATTAATAGACATAGATAAAAATATCTATTATTCATTACTTACTTGGGATGTTACAGGTATTAAAACATAGGTAATCATCCTCCTATATTTTCGAAGGATAATAATATAGTTATATGATTATTAGTTATCCTATTACATAGGGATGTCTAAATTCCATTTCATTTTTTTATATATAAAATAGGCTGGATATTTTTTAAGCATTATATTTTATCAAATGGGATTTATATATGTTAGGATGGCTATGTTTTAGGACTTCATTATATCATGTTCCTATTTTTGGGGTGATGACATATCCAATTATGTCATTGGGGAAACATGGTTGGATTAGGTGTCGTGGTGTCCTTGTCATCACACAATGACCTAATAATATTACCTGCATATATTTTTACTAATTTATCTATTTTTATATCCATGTATACAATATAAATTATGTAATATATATGTAACCTTACATTTTGATCCCTATTGAGTTTTATGTTCACTATATTGAAGGTATCCTTGGAACATGTAAAAGGCATAATGTTTTACATTATGTTAATAAGAAGTTGGTTAGAGTTTTTGGGTGGGATTTTTCAAAATTATCTATGTTAGGAAATTCTTTTTTAGTTATATCACTTTCTATATTTATCATTTTTTTGGTATCTAATGCCCAATTGCAATAATGGTAATACATATTATTTATGTATGTATGATATCTACATTTTATTATTTTTTTATAATATGTTAAGGATTATGTATCTATTATTGATGGTTCATATTTTTCTATAAACCAATAAATGTACTTTAATTATATATTATGTTCATTTTATATTTCATTTATTATATGTGATAATACAATGTGCATAGTTTTTCAATGCTGGTTATTTACTCTCACAACTAGTTCTAAGTGACAAGTATATGTGGAGGCATGAATGTGGTTATATAGACCCACTGAATTTTTTTCAATTTTTGTTGGACAAATATAGGATGGGGGTTTCTGTTATTTTTTGGTTTCAAGGATTACTATCATACATTATAATATTCTTTCTCATGTTGTTTTTATCTTTTACAATTGTTGTGGATGTTCTAGTGCATCATTGAAGGATATGGGTTCTTACAATAGTGTTTGTTGATTCTGTTTTAGATAGTGCATATCTTTTGAGGTAAGATCCATTTGATTACTATCAAGACATATCAACAAAATTCAATGTTGTGGAAGATTCAATAAGGGAAATAATGTGGGTTCCCTTTTATTTTTTCACATCATTTTATAATTTCATATCTATGTTGTTCAGGTGGATGGTTGATACATTTTATTTAAATATATTTGAATATAAATATATCCAAAAGCCCCATTCATATATTAATTTATTTTAACGCCAAATTATACATTTAATTTATAATCTTTTTTAAATTTGATATATTTATTAATTTTCAGGGTTTAGGATGTGAAATTAAAAAAATTATTTGGTTTAATTATATTAAATGGTTAATTAATAGTTGGGGAAAACCATGAATATTTCAAAATTAAATATATTAGGTCATATAGAATAGTTATAGAGGGGTTAATCATGGTTAGCCTGGGGATCCCAAAACCATGAATGGTCACAATGTTAATGTCTAACATAGATTGTTGTATAGTGGTATAACCCATGGAAGGATTTATGTCTTTGTTAGTTCTATTATAAGGATTGGGATATCCAGGTCTTGTAATGGGAGACTTATTAGGTATCTTATCCTTTAAATTTGTAGGAGGTTACTATAAATTTTCTTCGAGGATGAGTTTTATTATATACCTTTTGTTTTCAATTCTTGTAATTATTGATCTTCTAAATCCATAAAAAATGGTTTTATAAATATATATAGAAGTTGATATAATTTATAAATTTCATCCAATTTATTTATTGATATTTCATTAAACGATGTTTGTGGATTTTTCTTCTAATATTTGAATTTAATTTTTTTTCGTTCCAGAAATTCAAAAAAATACTTATGAGGCTTTTTTAAATGATTTTTTAATTAATAATGAGGGATTTTATCCCACTCAAAATTTTCAAGAGTTCTAAACATATTTAAAAATCAGGATAAAAAGATTTTTTTATAATTGATGTTCATGGTTGTATTAAATATTTATATTTAAATGTACTAGAAATTAACATATCATTTTTAGTTAGAGTTATATAACATAGTAGATTAATTCATATAAATTAATAAATCAAATATTTTCTTACCCTAATAAACATCCCCTAGGGTTTCTTTCTCCTAAATATGTGTTGTATATTATAATACATGATGTAAAGTGAATATTTTTTTGATATATTTGAGATGAGGAATATTAATTTTTTTCCTTATGAAGAATATGTAGATCATTTGTGATGTTTTCTTACCTCTAACATATATTTTTCATAAGAACCGTGGTGGATAAGTTTAATAATATAATTTAGGAAACACTATTTTATTACACATAAGAACTACTTTCCCCTCTATGGTGAAATAATACTACATGTGGAGTTCCCCTGATTATGTATGTGTACTCTAGTTTGGCTGTTTTTGTTATAATTTAGATGAAATATAGGTAGAAAAATTAACAAGATTATATATTGTTTTTGGATCAAATTATATTGTAACAAAGGTTGTATCTCATGATGCTGATTCCTTGATTTTTTATTCTATTTATGGGTACACCATTTTAAATTTTATTTATCACATAATTATTATCCTTCTTTTGGAATATATTAATTTTTCACTTTTTTTATATTTCCTTGATATCATGGATCCTATATAGGTTGCAATTTTATCCTTTATATTTTTTTCTCATCTTAATGGTTTTTATAAATAAATTTTTGAAAATTTTATTAATAAGAGAGAATGATGGATTTATGATAGAGATTTTATAAATTATTTGAAATGATAAGAAATAGATCCATTTTAAAATACTTAAGCTATCAATGATTGTTTTGATAAATTAAGTATGATATGTTAATGGATATGGTAATCCATACGTACGCTTGAGTAACATTTCAATTTTTTAACGATCGTTATGGAAAAGTTGTAAGTGATATTTTATACTTAAACAATGTTAATAATATAATAAATATCATTTTTATTGTAATGACCATATTATTCCATGTAAATATTTTATAATTATAACGGAATATTACAAGTTCGTGAAAATTGGTAGCACGTGATTCTAAGGACTGGGGTGCCTAGAATGAATTTCTGAACATTTTCTTTCGGGTACGTTCTGTACAGGTGCGAGCGGTGTTTTCTAAATTTTGAACCGCTGCTCAAAATTGAAATCATAGGACACTATTGAGGACGCAGCATCGGTATTCACTGAAGAAGACTTTGATCTATACCGTGCTAGGTCGAGAGAGAAAGTTATCCTTTGTGATTTTAATGGGAAAAAATTAAATAAACTAGATTTATTTAATTTTGTAATTTAATCCTCCCAATTTGTTTCTGGTGGTGGGGACCACCTGAGCATGAATACACCCGAATTGAATTTAGTAGTGGGGATAACCCGACCCTTGAACTCCTGCGTAAATGAGGGAGGTGACTCGTGGTTTCTTTTCCAATTTATTATACTGACATCAAATTAATTAATGTGAAAACTCCAATTAAATTAATAAACATAATTTAATAGGTTGTCTCCTAATTTGCTTGTGTTTTGGGAGAAAGTGTTGGAATAGGGGGAATTGGGTAGGGCTTTGGAGAACATTCTCCAACGACGAAAGTTATCCAATGAAGAACTCCATCGAAGGATCTCCAACGAGGAACTCTTCAATGACAACGAACTGACATCCGTATTTCCCTCTCCTCACTGACTTCAACAAATCACCGAGGTAGGGATTTTTGTTTTTGTATAACCCTTACCCATTTTGGTCAGTCTTCATGTTTCAAGAAAAACTATGCCGCTTGTTACCGTTCTAACGCGGAGATTGTGTGCTAAACGAGCATGGCCTGGCCTCTCCGCAACCATTGTGGATATTGGTGTTCATTGTAGCTTGTTTTCGGGTTGAGTAATATTCATCTGTGGTGGTCTTAAATAAATGGGGACGTCCCAAGATGTGTGCGGGAGTCTACGGAATGATGAACGGGCCACTCAGGCATGTTCGGTGACCTGAGGAACACTGCCCACTAATGGTTCCTGCAACCAGTGCCGGAAGGGCTCAGGAGCAGCGACCGACACTCCTGCTAGCCGCAACATCAGCGGTGGTTCGACCCCACTACCGGAGAAGAGCTACAGCCCGTCAACTATGGAGGAACAGGTGTGGAGGACAATGCTCGGTCGCCCGTGGGACGGAGGTACCGACATGCGTCCGTGGCACCAGGTGTGCAGGGGTCATGGCACGAGGACACCGTTGAAAAGGAGGGGTGACCGGCTTGTAGCCAGCTTCTGATGGTGGCGTAGCGTGCAACTATGTCGCGCAGGTTGGAAGGCCGTTTGGCTAGCTGGTGAGCATAGTAGGACCCCGGGTCCCGCATGCCAGCTTCTGGTGCCACGTGGAACCAGTCGGTCAGTCTCCCAACCCAAACAACTCAGCTGTTTGGGGTAACAAGGGGGCTCCACCGGATTGGGTGGAAGCTGGGGAAGAACCCACCACTAGCCCCCCCTAGCCGCAGGCCACCTATCGGGCCAGGTCGGACATAGGTTCGGAACTAGGTCGGGTGGGGTCAACACAAATTGGGTAGGTTCAGGCCAGGTCGATTTAGGTCTGGTCGGTCCGCCCGTGTCAAACCAGAACCAGACCAACTTCGACCACTTTTCTATCTTTAGGATATATCGTGTCCTACGGGAATCCTTTTGATGATCCCTTTACAACATTATAAAACCTATATCAAGGTGGTCCTTTTGGTATAACCCACTTGAGTTTTGGATAATGTTGGGGTATGGCCATGTTGGATCGAACACGAATCCAACAGGGGGCTCGAGACTAAAAGACCAATAAATTATAGACCAAGTGTCTGATTGACACAACATATGTTGTGTTGAGACCCCTAATACTTGGAGGTCTGTTGGGATACTTCTTCCTGGGACATCGTGGCAGTTGGAGTATTGATCTGTGGTTGGAGGAGAGGACCCTCCCTGAATCTAGAGAGCTTTGCGCGAGAACCCTCTGGATGGATGTAACAAGAGAAAGGGATACTATGTGGGTCTGTGCTTTGGGATCCTATGGTGAACTATGTTCTAGTATCCCACTTGGATCTGTTTTAGGAATCCACATGGGACTACTCTAGGATTTTACATGGATCTTCTATTATAGGATCTTACATGGGTCTGATGATTTTGAATCCTACGTGGGTCTGCCTCTCAACAGAGTTAGATGATTCAATAGTTACATCTAATCATCTTTACCATTGTACCTATGTTATTCCTAGTGTGATATGAGTCCTTATCCTTATGGTACATTTTTGTGATATGATGCCTTTGTGGTATTTTTCTCTGTGGTTTCACCTATGTTTTACTACCTTTGTGGTAGTCACCTTCATTGTACTCATTCCTCTATGGAATAGTTGAGCTTTGGGATTTCAGTTGTGCCCTATGTTTCCTCATGATTGAGATGGGTATACTCATCATCTTAGGTATATGTATGGGAATATACCTATGTATGGTTTTCAGGGGTTTCATGCTTTGTGGATTATCCTTTTTGAATTTCTTTAGACCTTCGAGGGTCTCGGGGTCTCTATTGAGTATCGTTATACTCATCCCTGCAATGTCTATGCTCGCACTATGTTGTGTTTTGTGTAGGTGAAGAACAGTGCAGAATGGGAATGGGATTACCAGGATTGGAGGTATCTCAATGTGGAAAATAGACAAGGCATACCCCTGATGCAACAATTCATGATATTTACATACCCTTCTGGTAGGATCCTCGGTGGTTGTTCACTGGAGCTGTTTTCAGTTTTACTTGTACTTTTCAGTTTACTTGTACTATTCAGATGGGTTTGTATTCAGTACCCTTTTTCATTCTATACACAACTTGTTTACTATATATTTTTACATTGTTATTGTATCTTTCTTTGTGGTTAGTTGTGTGAGTTTACAGGTTATTAAGACAATGCCTTCCTAGTTTTAGGGAATATGCCTTTTGGTGCTAGTCGCCAGCCCTTGGCCTATGGAAGGTGGGTTTGGGGTATTCAATGCATTGGCCCCAGGGGACAGGTCATGACAAACTGGTATCAGAGGAGTCGGTTCTACCGTATAATATTGGACCATGAGCTTTTAAAGACAATAGTGTTAACTGTTTTATGTGTGGTTATCAGTTTAGGGAATCCAGTGTCGGTGTAGTGGCAGGCAAATCCATACACCAGGACCCTGACTTCTGATTTCTGACTGAGTGGACAAAAACGCACATAGCATATGTGTTTTGAAATGTTTTCATTGTGATGTCTTTGAGTTATCCCACTAGGTATAACATATTGATCGGGGAACACTTGTTTCCCTTCAGGATGCCTCCATGTAGACAACCATCATAGTTTTCGGGTAGAGCATGTTGTGATAGCCCACAACGCGACTAGGCCTTGGTGCGGGGACATTTTTCAATAGAGGAACCAGCGGTACCATTACCCATTAGGCCACAGATTCCAACATCCCTAGCAATGAAGAGTGAACGCTGCATGAGCACGTTGCATGAGTTCCAGTTCTAGAGGCCACCCAGGTTTAGGGGTGAGACAGACCCATAGACGGCTGAGGATTGGCTGGAGGCCATTGTGAGAGTCATCTGACTGGTAAGAACTCCAACTGAACTCATAGTAATCCTTGAATATCGTCTTCTATAGGAAACAACAACAGTTCGTGGAGCATGATTCACTAGGTTCACAACATGGTCACCTTTCTCTGGGCAGACGTTGAGAGCCAGTTTCTGGCAGAGTTTGTCCCAGTGACCCTTCACACAGTGCGTATACAAGAGCTTCTTCATCTATAGTAGTGCAGCATGACTGTGGCCCAATACTCTGCTAGGTTCACCAACCAGTCATGCTACTCCCATGATATGGTACGAGACCCATTCTCTAGGGCCCAGACCTTCTAGCAGGGACTAAAGAGGGATATCTGGGCTTCGTTGATTTCTCTCAGCATGTCAACACATGAAGGGGAGATAGAGTGATCCCTCTTAGTAGAGAGTTTTCTTGCTGAGTAGTCTCTAGTAGTGAGACCCCCCACCGGGCATCACGTAGCGGAGTCTTATGCAGCAGGAAGCTGAAAGATGTCATAGAGGTACAAGAATACCATACCAATAGGTGGAAGACTGCAGGATTCAAGGTTAGTTGTGTGGGGCTCCCAAGACAGAGCTAGTCAATCGAGCATCAGGTAGTGTTATGCATGCAGCGGGAAGGTTCATATGGCTCGTGACTGCCAGAAACACCATACTGATGATAAGAATATGGTCGAAGGACTGCCCAAGAAGAGAGAGGTTTGGCCAAGGAGGTCCTCATAGAGCAGGATGACCTGGCAGAGGAGCTGTCCATGCAATAAGCAGTGGGAGATGATTCGAGGTGATACAACCACAACAACCAGGTGGTCTACCCCGACCGCAGGGAGCAGGTGGATAGGGGTGACCTCAGCTCCAGGCAGATAAGTCCTATGACCATGGTTCTCTGATGATGATACGAGGTATGATCTGTGTCTTCTCCACCTTATCTACAGTACTTATATACACATGTACCAAACATTCTTTTATTTCCACTTCCCTTTTTTGGAGGTCAAAAATTCTGGTGGGGTCGTTGGATCGATCCGTATGGCTAGAGACTAATTCGTGGGAGGATTCAACAATTAAAAACTGGTACAGGCAGTGTGATATTACTATATGAGGCGAGATATATGGCTGGGATCATCTAGTAGCGGCGTCGAGGCCTTATGATGTCATCTTGGGTATTGATTGGTTATGTACAGTATATGCCTAGTTCGACTGCATTATGATAAAAGTGAGGTGTATCTGTGTGGATGGGATAAGGTATACCATCAATGGTTAGAAGGGAGCCTTTATAGTACAGGAAGGACTTACCCGGAGAAGATAGCAGTCGATCACTCATCAGTTGGCTAGAAATACCGACAGATCAATTAATTCATAGTGTCTGAGTAATCCTATAGTGGTGGACCAGTACGCAGATGTCATTTCTGATGATGTTATAGTACTACCTCCTCCCAGGGATGTGAAATTTTACATGGATATGTACCCTGTGACAACACTGATATCAACACTAGTGTATCAGATGGCTCCCGTAGAGCTTCATGATCTACGCATACAACTGGAAGACTTATAGTGGAAAGGGTTCATCTGGCCCAGCGTTTCTCCTTAAGCAGCCCTGATTTTGTTCTCCAAGTAGGCAGATGGGATATTGAGTCTTTGTGTTGACTATCAGTGCCTAAAAAAGTTGAAAATGATGAATAAGTAACCTTTGTTTAGAATAGACGATGTCTTTTATCACCTAAAGAGAGAACAGTGGTTCTTGAAAATAGACCTCAGATCGGGATATCACCAACTCAGAGTATGAGATGAGGATGTGTAGAATATGATATTTAGATGTCAGTAAAACCATTATGAGTTTTTTATCATGCCATTCAATGTGACCAATGGTCCAGTTGTGTTCATGGGACTCAGGAACATGATATTTAGGTTCTACCTTGATCACTTTTTAGTAGTCTTCATCTATGACATTTCGATCTTCTCAACTACAGAGGAGGAGCATGCCTATTATTTGCAGGTTGTACTATACACACTACAAGATCACTAGATTTATGGTATGCTCTAGAAGATCCAGTTCTAGATCTGAGAAGTTCCCCTTCTCGGACATGTCATCTCAGAGGCTTGATATGTGGTGTATCCAGATATGAATGAGGCGGTACGTGCTTGGGAACCACCCAGGAGTGTGACGGAGGTACAATGTTTCATGTGTTTGGACAGATACTACCGTAGATTTGTGCATGATTTTTCCAGAGTAGCATCACCATTATTAGAATTGAAGAAGATGGGGAAACCCTTTGTATGGTTGGAGAGATGCCAGTGGATTTTTTAGGAGACTAGGCAGAGGATAACCAGTGCCCCCATCTTGAGTCTTACGAAGGAGGGTATTGGGTACATAGTCTACTATGATGATTCAGAGACAGGGTTCAGATGTGTCCTCATGCAGTATAGTGCATTTAAATGATATGGTTCTCGACAACATGATCAGAACTACGCTACCCATGACCTTGAGCTAGCATTACTGTTCTTCACATTAAAGATATGGTGACACTGTGTGATGGGAAAGTGTTTTACAGTCTACTATGATCACTAGAGTCATAGGTGTATCTACTCCCAGAAGGACCTGAATAGGAGACTACGACATTGGATTGAGTTCCTCTAGGAAATTGACTTCAAGATAGTATATACTCTTGGGAAGGGAAACATTGAAGCAAATGCACTCAGTAAGAGATCTAGTATACATCATGTAGGTGAGGCGACAAAGAAGATGGTTTCTTTGTAGATATCCATTGTGGATCGAGATGGAGATGCTCTTCTTTTGTCTCTTATAGTCATTTCACCACCCCTTTAGTGAGTCATGGAGGTTCGGTGTCGGGACACTGACTATGAGGCTCAATGTGATCAGATATTTACATGACATGCACATGATGGATTTTCTGAAGGTGGGGATCCCGACGGCATTTTCAGAGGACATACCATGGAACCAGTGTCTCTTTGTCATGATGTGTTGTGAGATTTCTACATATCCCCTCTAGCGGAACATTTAACAGTGGAGAAGTTGTAACGGGACCTCCGACGATAGCACTAGTCAATGGGAATAAAGAAAGCAAAAACAATGTTTGTCTATCGATACCTTACTTGTAAGAAAGTGATGACAGAGTATCAGGTACCAATGAGCATAGATAGGCCATTAGAGGTTCCATATTGGAAGTGGGATAAAATATCCATGGACTTCATGATAGGAATTCCTTGTACATCGGAGTGTCATGATTCTACCTGGGTGATCGTCGACCGACTAACCAAGTCAGCCAACATCAAACCGTTCAAAGAGCAGGGATAAGTAGAGAGCTTATGATGCCTCTAGGTGCTGGAGATTGTGCGGAAACATGGAGTGCCCTCGACGATTGTCTCCGATCATGATGCATGTTTCAATTATCATCTATGGAATTGGTTGTAGGAGTCTTTTGGGTCGTAGAATCATTTGAGAAAAACCTTCTATCCTCAGATGGATGGCTAGGCTGGGTGGACCATTCAGACCCTTAAGGACATGCTATGTGTTAGCATCCTCAACTTCAGCCGCATCAGGCAGGATAACATTCCCTTGGTGGAGTTTTCATTTAACAACATCTAACACTCCACCATTGGTATGGCACCATTTAAGGTTTTGTATGGATAACCTTGTAGATCTCCTTTTTGTTGTACTAACCTAGGGGAATAAGCACTCAAGGGACCAGAGAGGGTATAGGCTACCACAGTGAAGGTGAAAATCATCCAGGAGTGGATGAAGACTACATAGATCATGCATAAGTCTTATGCCAAAATGAGATGGAGACCTATGATGTTCGAAGATGGTGACCACGTCATTCTACGGGTCTCACCCCGACGAGTTTTGCAGATATTTGGTTAGTGCGGCAATTTATCTCCTAGTTTTGTCGCTCCCTTTCAGGTCCTCTGTAGAGTTGGAGATGTGGCATACTATTTATCTCTTCCAACTCAGTTCCACCAGGTGCATGACGTTTTCCACGAATCCATGTAGAAGAGATATGTGCACGACCCATATCATGTCATCGGCCATGGAGAGCTAGGCATTGACGATGGGGAGAAGTTTATAGATGTTCAAATAGAGATTGAGGACAGACAGGAGCGGGTCGTTTGTGGGTGGTCGATACCTATAGTGCACATTCGCTTGCAGCATGGGAACCTTAACGAGAGCACATGGGAGAGGGAGGCTCAGATACATGCTCAGTTCGCCACTTGTTTATTTATTTTTTGTTGTGTTTTTCGGTGATGAGATGTCCACAGGTGGGGAGAATGTAATGAAATGGGTTTTTAATTTAATTTAATTTTAATTATATTGGAATATTATGAGTATGCGAAAATTGACGGTCCGTGATTATGTGGCTCAGAGTCCCTAGAATGAATTTCTGAATATTTTCTTTTGGGTACGTTTAGTAAACGTGTGAGAAGGGTTTTGAAACATTTGAACCGGTGATCATAATTGAAATCTGAGGACACTGTTGAGCTCGTAGCACCATAAATCTATTAAGGAGATCTTTATCTTGACCTCATTAGGTCAAAGAAGGAAGTTAGTTTTTGTTCTTTTCATGGGAAAAAATCCAAATAATATTGCTTTATTTTAATTTATAAATATAATCCTCCGAATGTGTTATTGGTGGTGTGGACCCCCCGAGCATGAAATCACCTGAATTGAATTCTTTGGTGGGGACCGCCCAACCCATGAACTCCATCTTAAATAAGTGAGGTGAATCTTGGTTTATTTTCCATATAATTGTTCCAAAATCAAATTAATTAATGTTCCAACTCTAATTACATTAAGAAACATAATTTAATTGGTTTTCACCTCATATTATTGTGTTTTGGGGGATAGTTTTGGTGAAGGGTTAATTAGAGAGAGCATTGGAGAATATTCACCAACAAAATAAGTCGTCCAACAAATAATATCTTCGAAGGATCCCCAATGAGGAACATCTTCAATGACGACGATCTGACGTCTATCATTCCCTATCATCACCGATGTGAACAACTATTCGAGGTTGGGATGGTAGTATTTTATACCCCTTACCCTTTCATGTCGTTCTTCTCGATTCAAGAACAACATTGCCTCTTGCTACCGTTATAATGCAGAGAGTGTGGGCCAAACAAACATCGGCTGACCTCTCTGTAATGCTTCTGGATTTTGGTGTTATTAACAAAATGTTTTTTGGTTTGTAAATTTCCAACTATGGTGGTCTTGAATTGGTGGAGACGTCCCGAGACGAGTGTGGGAGTCTAAAGAATGAAGAACAGGCCACCGCGGCACGCCTGGTGACCCGAGGAACACTGTCGGCAACTGCTTTTGGTGGTCGGCGCTGGAAGGGCTCAGGTGCGGGGGCCAGGACTCCTATCGGCAGCGATGATGGTGGCACTGCAACTACGCCACCAGATAAGGGTTGGGGCCCATCTGTGGCTATGGATAAAGGGCAGCGGCCAGTGCTCGACCTACTGCGTGAAAGGGGAGGCGGTGTGCATCTGTGCCACTATATGTTCAGGGGTCATGGAACGAGGCCGCAACGGTGAAGGAGGGGTGACTGACTCACTGTAGGCCCCCCATGGTGGCGTAGTGCATGCCCGCACCGCGTAAGGGGGCGGGCCGTCCGGCCAGCAGGGGAGCCGAGTGGGACTAAGGGTCATGCATGCCATCTTCTGGCACCACATGGCTCCGGTGGGTTGGCAACCCCACAGGAACATCCCAGCTGTTCGGGGTACCCAGGGGGTGCCTCCCCCTTGGGTGGCGGGTAGGGCATACCAGACCATGGGGACACCCAGCTACGGCCCATAGCTGGCCACCCATCATGGGCCGGGCCAGACCTAGTGGGTCGGCCTAGACCCCGCAGGCCGAGACAAACCCAGAGGGCTGGGTCATACCTTGGTCTAGACCTGGGTTTTTCTAGGTTGGTCTGGTTGTGTCAGACCAGTCCCAGACCATCTTCGACCCATTTTAACTCTTTTGGCTATAACTTGATCTAGGAGCATCTGTTTGACGAACTGTCTGAGGGATCGTAAACTGTGGATCAACACTGTCCTTTTTTTACCCCACCTGAGTTTTGGATAATGTTGGGGTATGGTCGGGTTGGATCGAAAAAGAATCCAACATGGTCATCAAGACTAAAATGGCAATAACTAATAGAACAAGCGACCAATTGACGCAACATCTGTTGCATTGTGAACCCTATTAGTTGGGAGTCCTTTGGGATAATTCTTCATGGTACATTGTGGAAGTTGGAGTATCGACCTGTGGATTTAAGAGCAGACCCTTTTGGAATCATGGGAGCATAGCATTAGAACCTTGTGGCTGGCTGTAACCTGAGAAAGGGATCATATGTGGGTCTCTGCTTTGGGACCCAATACGGGTCTGTGTTCTAGTATCCCACTTGGATCTACAATATGAATCCATGTGGGACTACTCGAGGATCCAAAGTAGCTCTGTAATACTAGGATATTATGTGGGTCGGATGATTAAGGATCCTACGTGGGTCTGCCTCTCAATAGAGTATGGTGATTCTATAGTTACATCTAATCATCTTTATTACCATAACAATGTTATACATGGTGTGAGCTAAGTCATTATCTTTGTGATACAATTTTGTGAGATGATTCCTTTGTGATATTTTTCTGGGTGGCATCACTTGCGTGGTACTTCTATTGTGGTACTCACATTCATAGAATTCATTCTATCATGGAATAATTGAGCTTTGGGCTTTGAGTTGAGCCCTGTGTTTCCTCATGGATGAGATGGGTATACATGACAACATAGTTATATATATGGGCTTGTAGAGAAGTAGGGTTTTCAGTTGTTTTCATGCTTATTGGATTGTCCATTGTGGAATTTGTGAGACCTTTGAGGGTGTCAGGGTCCCTACAGAGTATCGTTATACTCATCCCTGTACGGGAAATGCCTGCACATTTGTTGTGTTTGATGAAGACAATAGAAAATGCTGATTTAGGATAAGAGTGGCATGACTGGAGGAAGATCGAGGTGAAAATTAGATGAGGTGTACCACTGAGACGACCATTCGAGAGCTGTACACACCCTCCAGGTAAGATCCTTGGTGGGTGTTCACTAATGTTGTTTTCAGTTTTACTTTTACATTTTCGGTTTATTTGTATGTTTCAGTTGTGTTTGTATTCCGGCCCCTTTTTCTTTCTATACACACCATGTTCACTATATAATTTTACATTGTTATGGTATCCTAGTTTGTTCTTTGTTTTGTGAGTATACAAGTTATAAATGAAATTCCTTCCTAGGTTTAGGGAATACAACTTTCAATTCTAGATGCGAGCCGTTAGCCTATGGATGGCAGGCTTGGGGTAGTCACGACATGGGCCCTGAGGGAAAGATCATGATATTTTTTCTATAATTATGCTTATATATATAATCCAAGTTATGTGGTGATTAAAATACTCATCTAACTCTGTGATGGCCGTATTCCATAATTACATTAACGATGTTGTCATCTTTCAGTGAGTAAAAAGGTAAGAATGAAAATGATTGATTATATTTTAAGAATGATTAATATGATATGAATATAATAATTATCTCATTTATATCTCATATATTCATTTAAAATATCATTATTTCCTTTAATTAAAAGTGTTAGTGAATAATGAATCACGTCTCTTCATGAGGCGGCAACCCACCATACAAACAAGAGATGTTATAATACCCCATAATTAATGTAATGTAAATAAGTTATATATATGATATAATGTCTACATATGTATAATAATGTTATAAATATAATAAATGTACTTTAAAAACATCATTGTACACATTTGTTATATGTGTTGACCGAAAATAATTATCATCATTTTGAAATGCGGTAATCTGCAAAACACATGTGCAACCTTATCATTCCCCCTGAGAGAAGAGGATATATAAACATGTCATCACATTAACAAAATAAAAACCCATTATATTTTATATATTTTTTATTATATAATAATAAATTTAAAGGATTTGAATGAGGTGGAATAAGAAATAAAATAAAAATGCATATTTAATAAATTTACCTCTTCTCACACCACCTATTTAGGATTACTAAAAAGGTATTCCAAGAATGGAATGATGAAAACAATTATTTTAAGAATAGTGTATTTAAAATAGGAATTTATATGGGTAGGTTTTTTTGAAAAGGTTTTTATTGTATTTAATAAGATATAATAGTGGGATTACTTTTATATGTGATGTGAGTGGAAAACTGTAATGTTTTTATAAGAAAAAGTTTCACTCACAATTTTTACAAACCAAAAGTGTCCAAAATAAAATATTATTTATAATTAGACATTATCTGATCAAATTTGATCCATAAAATATATTTGATTCATGTTCAATGGTTATTTAAACCTTTTTATTCTTAGTTTAACTCCCTTGTAAGACAATTTTACCTTAACTATTGTAATTAATTTTTATTGTTTTCAATATTAGTTTTGATAAAAAGCTAAGTACCATTTATTGGATAATATAAATTATTTTGATAAAAAATATTTAATAATAATATTTAAATTCTATTCACCTAATTTGAAAACAATAAATTAAAAATAATCCTCCAGACATGATGAGAAACTAGATTTTAAAAGAGAAATGATTAAAAGTTAACAAAGTATTCATATCAAATTTCCAAATGAAAATGATTTAAATGATATAAATTTTGTTAATAGATATATATTTTAAATAATTATTCATCTAAATAAAATCAATATATAATTTAACATTATACGTAATTAAAATTATATTATAATTTTTAATTAAATTTTTTTATTTGTTTAAATTCATTGAAAATATATAACATTTCATAAATTAACAAAAAGTAAACCTATGATAATTTTAATATTGTTATTTAAGAAAATATTTTTATTATGAATAATAAATTTTATAAAAGTTTAAAAAATACGTTTTAATTTTTTTTTCATTGCCCAACTAAATCATCATTTAGAATTGAATAATATTTTTTCAGGAAACATTTCTTTTTTCTACTAAATGGTTTTTATTTTTATTTGTAATCAACATATAGAAAATGAACATGTATACACTATATATTTTTTTATTAATTTAGTTATTTAAATTAGTTCTCTTTAAATTAATGGTTTTGTTTTAATGGTTAAGTTTAAATTATATTTCAATAGAGAATAACATTTTATTAAACTCGGTGTTGTTTGCATCAAAAGAAATCAATGAAATTAAATTAATTATTAAATTATAATATAATAAATTCTTATGGTTTTATATTCTTCACTAATTCAAAAAAAATCATCCAAATTTAATGAAAAATAACATCAAATTATATCATTATTTTTCTAATTTAAAACATCAAGTTGTTTTATGTTATTTCAATTTTTGAATTTTTTTATGAAATGTACCTTCATTGGTTATGTTGTCTGATTCATCAATATATGGCCTCTAATATAAATATTTAATATATCCTATTCATTTGAAAAAATCATCATCAAATTCTATTTCATCAGAGGGGAAAACATTCTTTGGGTATGGCATGTAATTCCTTAACAATGATATATGGAACAAATGTAGTACTTTTTCTATATTTGGTGGAATTTACAAATGATACTAAACAACTAAAATTAATTAAATAATTTATAATGGAATGATGTAATAGGGGATTAATATATATTTCAACAAAAAATTATGACACCCTTTTATTGGAATTCATTCTTGAAAACATGATATCTTATTTGGAATTTCAAATATTCCCTCTAATTTTATATATAACTATTTATACAACATTGAGATGCTTTAATGTGGTCTTGAATAGAATATATCTTTAATATTGTATCTTCATCCAATTTTGGGCTTATAAGTTCCTTTTCTCTATCATAATCCAAAATAGTTAGAGTCTGAAATCTCTTATAATAAAAGACTTAATGTTACACAATTTGAATTATTAAATGTAAACTATTATTATTGTAAATCTCTACAAATGGAAAATAGTAATCCCACATACAGTGAAATTAAATTGATCATTACTTTAATGTGAATTCAATTTTTAAAATATTCATTTCAAACTATCAGTTATTTTGAGGATTGTAGGTAGTTCTCAAAAAAATATATGTATCAATGGACTTATCAAGAAATTTATATAATTTTATGGTAAAATAGGGACCTTAATTAGACAATATTTAATGAGGTGCACCATGAAGTCATAAAACATCATTAATAAAGATCCTAGTGATGTTTCCACGAGGTACATATTTTCTTATGGAGATTAAATGTGCATATTTGGATAGGTGATCAATAGTAACCCATATTGAATCATTATTTATTGGATTATTTAGTAGTCCTGTAACATATAACAAAGTAATTCCAACCCACTTCCACATAGTAATAGGAATGGTTTTTATGAATAATCAAGAATACTGCCTCAAAAATTTAACACATTAGAAAACAAAACATTTGGACAGATAGTTAGTATTTTTCTACATATTTTTATCTCCAAATAAATATTACCAAAATTCACAATACATCATTGTTCTACCATGGTTTAAAGAGTAATTAGATATATGAGAATCATCCAATAGTTCAATTGTTGTATTTGTTATATATGAAACACATAATCTCCATAAATATTTTAGAATACTATCTTAAAGAATAAAACTACTAATTTCCCATCATTCAGGCTTTTAATATTCTTTTGAATGTTATCAACGCATTCTTGAGAACTTTTTATCAATTAAAATCAATATGGTTCAAAAATAATTTTAAAATTGAGTGTTAAAAATTATTTCATAATACTCACTATATACTAATTGAAAATATCCACGAACATAAGATCTCTCTCAATATTCATTTTTTCAAAAAACAATTATCATTCCAACCTAATGCATCATTAAAATTGTTTTTATTCTATGGGAGGAAGTATATTGAGATAACATAACCCATGATTCTTTTGATACATTACTTATTTCTCAAATTGATCTCTTCATATGAAATGATTTATTTTATTATTTTATAATTTATGTATATCTCATATCATTCAACATAGATATAATGTCTCAATGATTTTATTAATAAGATTATAGTGGCCGACTTAAAATAATGTGTTCGATAGTTATTTTCATGAGTATTCAATTCCATTAATTTATATGAAATAAATTAAAAAAAATCATTATGAAACATTCAAATACCTCTATTTATGCTTCAATATATAACATAAATTAATCATTTCAAGATGGTAGAGTCAAAATCAGATCATTATCAATCTCAAATGTATTCCACCAAAACATTATTCAAATTACTTATTCAAATCAATAATATCCATTTTTTCAGTAGAATAATAGCCTTTATCTACATTCTTAATGAAAATAATTTCCTTTTATGTAGGTACTATGGTTCTTCTTTTTACAAGCTTCTCATATGGGAAAACCCTATATTCCCTTATTTATGGAATAATTATTTTTCTATGTTCCCCTTATCATCACTTTCTTCCCATCGATGCGATAATAACTATAGAATTATTTCTCTATCTTGATAGGGTAAGATATTATGTCTTTGTATAATGATAATGTTTGGGAGACTAGGATCCTTCGTAATATTGTATTAATACCATCAGTGAAATGATCATTCATACTTTTTGGATCATGTTCATTAATTCAATTTTCATTCCATAACTAAGTTCCATTTATGTGTAATGTAATACACTCTAAAGAACCATAACATAATGAAACATAATTTATAATCCCAAAACATTTAAAAAAATTAATTGAAATTTTTTTATAATCATAAAAATGTTTTCCTTAGTGATGTTATTAATTTAAACTCCTTTATAAGGGTTAGTAAACATAATGTGATTTATCATATAAAATCCCCCAACTATGTCAAACTAGTTGTCCATTAAGGCGTACTTTCATCCATGAGGATATATTTTGGTCTAGTCTAATGGTCCTTTTTTTTATTACCCCTAGGTAAATATATTCCACAACCATGTAATCATTTAGTGTCAATATAAGGATTTATTACATGCAAAACCCACCTAATTTCATTAATTAAAATAATAGGATGTTATTATATACTTATCTTAATGTATATTGTTGGGTAATGTTTGATACTCTATATTTTCCTTAATATATTTCCCATGTTTACTACTTAACATCCTCTGATACCAACTATAACAATCATGACTCTAGTAACCTGGTGGTGATGCATATTTTATTACATTTTCATAGATGCATAGAATCCAATCCCAATAGAACGAATATTTTAATAGTTTTTGATAATTATATATATTAATTATACACATTTTAATGTATAGATACTATATATATTACCATGATCAGTTTTCATTAGTGTTTACTAATGATATCATTATATATTTTGAGAACAAGGAATAAGATAATAAATATTTTTGAATTGTATTTAATAACCTCTAAATATATAAGTTGTGTTCTTACATTACCTATTATAATATTTTTCAACATAAATTTTTATTCATGTGTTATATAACTTCATATATATTTATATTGGTGGATCAGTCAATGAAAATTATTTTTAAATAGTGAAACAAATCATTAATGATAGCCATGATCTGTAGTTTTCTTTGGTTATATGAAACTAATTATTTCTTGTGAAAAGTATCTCATGGATATATTATCTAATAGCCATGTTTACTCGAAAGGGTTCCATGTTCCTTTGATAAATGAATGTGTGTAAAATTTTAATGATTTAAAAATAAGGTTGGTCAGTATAACTATGATTTAACTACCCTATACTAGACAAAGGGTATTTGCTATTTATAGATGCAAAATAGATGTTATGGGGATGTATCCTCAGGTATAATGTTATAGTGGTAAATTAAATTCAACTAACATTGATAATTATTGATAGAAATTACACATATCATGAATTAGTGTTAGAAGTAGTATTTTTTCACTAAAATTACGAAGCAATTAATTTTATATTGAATATTTGGATATATATACTAATCATTAAATCATATTAAAATATCCTCATTTATATTATTTATAAATGTAATAAATTATTTGGTAGGAGCTCATTAATGATTATGTCTACTCAATACAGTACCACCCTATAATGGAAAACAACGTGGTTGATTCACTGAGTCGGTAATACCATGCTCTTTGATCAATAATGTGGATGGAAAGAGATATATTATATACAGATTTTTAGAAGGTGGGTCTTGGAATCATTGAAAATTGGTAAAAATAATATCATTATTATATTTATGTTCAAAAATCCTTCTTTGAGACAATATTATAAGCATATAATGAGGATTTGGAACTACTGAAGCATGTGAGAAATGTTTCTGTGTTCAAGAATTATTGTTATAGAATCATAAAGTGCATGAATCAAGTATGTGTCCCATAAATAGAAAACATGAATATAGATTAATTGAGTTAATATCATTGTTTATAATTCGTTATTCTTTTTACATGAAATAATATTTATAAAGATCTAAAATAGAATTTCTAGTGGTAAAATAAAATGGGGTATTCAAATATATGTATCTCGATGTTTTGTATGTCAATAATCTAAGAATGATAGAATTATGTCTATAGTGCTTTATAAAAACTTCATAAACATGAATGGAAATAAGAAACCATTACAAGGGAATTCATTATCATACTCCCAAAACCTCTAAATGGATCAATTTATTTTTCTAATTATACATCATAATTTAAAATTATCATATTTCATTACAAAAATTGAATATTTGTCTCTTTATTATATTATAATTATATACATTACGATAGTTTTATAGATAATGAAATACAACATTATATTGTACCTGGACAGGATATAAGGTTTACCATAACATTTTCGATATGATTTCATTGTGATATAGATATATTATTGATTATCATTACTATTAATCATCCATGAATAGACTTTTAGTCAATTAGTATGATTCAAACTATTGAAGAAATTTTAACATAAATCACTAAGGATTTCCAAGATGGTTGGGATCAACACCATCCGTTGGTATGGTTTTCTTATAAAAGTATCATTGACTCAAGTATACATATGTATTATTATTAATACATATATGTAAGGAAATAAAGGACTCCAATGAGAAAGGATAATGTTTTAGATGGAAAGTAATTATAACATTATGTAGCCTAGGAAATGGTAGTGAGAGACATTTATTTTTTGCAGCACATTTAGGAATCTTAGAGTTGAGAGGAAACTGATGATGATAATCATTGATGAGATATTGATTTTGAAGTTGGTTAAAATGTATTAATATGAATATAATCTTGTAATAAATATATGATATATGGAAATATGGTAAATATTATCCTTATATATATTGGTCCCATTGAAATTATTAATCATCGCATGATGGTTTCATAACCCTTTGATCCTCCACCCAATCTATATAATGTTCACAATTTCTTCCAAGTTTCTATTTTGAGAAATTAAATATCTCATTCATTAAATATATTTAACTCAATGGATAGTCCACTAGGTCATGAGCATTATTTTAAGGAATAATAATCGGATAATCTGGATTAAAAAGAATATTATTTTTGTAATAAGACTACCAAATTTCTCAATGTTTTGTGGTGAAACCATAAATTCGATGAATATATCATTTAACCTAGAGATGTTATGAGGCTTATCTATACTTTATTAAATATTTAAGAGTGATATAATTTTAATTAAAATAGTTGTATAAATGTGTATAATTTAATTACAAATGATTTTATGATATATTTATCTTTAAATAAGACTTATTTCATTGATAGCTTGTTACAGAAAACATAAAATATAAAATAATTATGATATACTATGAAAATAATGTTATTTAGCATCGAAATTATTATATAGATGTAATATTGGAGAGTATAAAAGGAATAACTAAGTTATAAAATATTATTAATTATATACATATATAATTTTTATTTTTATTTTTTATAATTTGATAGAAATAAAAAATAATGCATTTCAATGTAAAAACATTGTTTTTGTAAATATCATAATCTTATGCACACATTTTTTTTATCATAATAATTTTATCTTCTCTCAACAATATAATTATTTAAATTAAATTTTAATATAATATATTAAATCAAATATTTTAAAATACATGTAATAGTTTCTAAGACGATATGAATGAATGTATACATAATTTTTGGGACAATACATTAAATTTTTAAAAATGGTTTTTTTGTGTTTTAATCATTATTTTTAATTTGAATGTGTGACACTTATAAAAATTAAAAAATTTAAAATTGATTTCATATTTTGAGTAATGATAAATTACTATTTTTTAACAATTTAAACTAATATTTTGGTCATATTCAATTGAAAAAATATAAATAATGTGTTAATAGTCTTAATGTTAAATTGAGTTTTATTGGGGATATTTTTAAGAGATAAGGATTATAATATCAAATAATTATTTCACTTTAAGATGGAATTTGCCCCTTATCATTATTATATAATATTAATTTTTTTTTTCGAAGCTCTTTAATTGAGTAGGAAATTAATATATTTTAATCATTAAATAAATTTCGAATATGTCATCTTCATTCCTTATAAAATGATATATTCTGTCTAATTTTCCTCATAATTCATGTGAATTATATCAAATCTACTACATACTGTAACACCAACCCATAATCAACAACCACATTCTAAAGGGTTCTCATGATGATTCCACCATTTAACGTCTTATTGTGTAAGCAAAGGGTGGGTTTCCAACAAAGAGATATAACTCATTGTAGAGTACCTGCAATTATATTTTCTATTTTACCAATTAAAAATCTATTTTATAAATTATAAAATGATTAATTATATATTTTATATATAAATAATATCTATCATAATGTTCAATCAACAGTTTTCACATCTATTCTGTTAAATGATAAATTAAAGTATCACCCATGCATACATGGGGTCAACCACTTTAATGTAGAGATGTGATTAATTTACCGTCCTTGTAATTCTCTTTCTGTTATTATGAGGGATTTAATATTCGTGTAAGATATACATGAAATAAGTATGCTTTATTAATCATAATAAATTATCTATCTTCTTACCTTTCCATTTATTGGAAAACTATAATGTCACTCGTGCGTATGAGTGAACTGTAACATCCACGATGATATCAGAGGTGATTTTCATTTACCCTTTAAATAAAGGGTACTAAGTATTATTTTAACGGATTTATATGATTTTATTGGGATTATATTATTCAATAATTGTTTATTATAATTTACCATTGTTTCATTCTATCCATCGAAATGTGAAAACGTCAATCGTTCATACAAACCGACTATAATCTTCATTAAGTGATGTAATTAATTTTTCATCCCATATTTACATGAAATATTATATTAAAATATATAAATAAAATATAGAAAACATATTTAATTATAATTATTTATAAAATGATTAAACCATGACCAATATTCCTATAATAAAATGCATCAATGGAAACATTCGGGAAAAAAACTAGTTCTCAACCAAATGATAATTTAAATGAAAAATTTGTATTGAAAATATATTTTTAAAATTATAAATAGTTGATAAATAGTATTTTATTCATTATAATACTTCTAGAATATATTATTTTATATTATGCATTTATTATATTGCATATTTTAATATGTAAAAATAATTAGGGATTCGACGTAATAGGTTTATATTGCAATCTCATTTCATATTAAGATTGTATGTAACGGCCTGGATTTCCATTGGAATTTTAGTTATATAAATCCAGTGGTCATATTTTTCATGGGGAACATAGTTGGTGTTTTTCAATGTCATGGTCCCACATAATGGTTCCACCTAAATTGTGTCACCGTTGTGGTCACACCATTACGAAGACACCGGTTACAGAGGCATAGTTACAACGGCACCATCATGGTCAACCCATTTACGGTGGAAAAATAATAGTTGAATCTTTTATGGTCGCACCATCGTAGTCTCATCATCACAATCACACAGTCATAGTATCACCATCACGATCATACAGTCACGGTCATGCAGTTAATGGTGGCACCATTACAGTGTCTCACTTAATGATGTCACACCCCTCACCCAGTTTTCTGAGTTTTCCCAGTTCTACTGCAGTGTTTTTTTCTATTTAAATATAATTTTTCAACTCACATCCATTATCTGTTCAATATTTACTATTTACAAAGGGAATTATTAAATATCAATAAATTCCAATGTGAGAAACCGCCCAGATGCATGGTCAAACCATGATTCGAATTTCAAGAACATATAAATGGTCTCTTTGATTTTAGGATATGACCTTTTCCTAAGATTAGTTTCACTCTTACTTATTCCATTTCATTTCCCTTGGTGTTCCTAGAGACATCCACCCGATATAAGTCTCGTGCCAGTGTTGGGGCCCTTCCCACCCTACCTTCATAGAATTCTTCTTACAAGTCTCACTAATACACGTTCTTAGAGAAATATATATTTTTTATCCCTTGGTCAAAAAGTATGGATTTTATTTTTAGTTTCATTAATTGGTCATCATAAGGAGTGTGCATATTAATGTGTTTGTTTGATGAATCAGCAGATACAATTCTTGAAATTTTAAATAAGAAAGCATTTAATATGATCAAAAGATAACATGCGTAAATAAAATAATGGAAAGGGTGTGGTTTGATGTGGGCCACCTATTTTATTTTCATAACTTTGATTCTATAATGGTTTTGGTGGCTATATTTCATCAAACAATTGTGCTCATTGGTGGTCTTTTCTTATGAATTGGTGGTGTTTTGGTTTATTTTGATATTTTATGTACATATTTAACATGAAATCTGATTAATTACATTCACTCTGTTAAATAAAGGGATTCCCTGTGATCAAACATGTTCTGTGATCACCGAGGACTTATTAAAGTGGATATTAATGAACCCTTGTTGGTTAATTTTGAAGACATGTCGTTTGATGTTGTAGTTGTTTGTTGTTTGTTTGGGTCTATGTTCTATGGGAATGGTATGTGGGTTGTTACATTGGGTGTATTGATGTCTCATTCTGATAGATTAATTGATTGCAAAATGGGTAAAAATGTAGGTAGTGAGACCGTACAATGTCTGTCGGTGTATTAGTCTAATAGATTTGTATAATGTAGAATAGATAAACTTGTGGGAAGTGGGACAATCCTTTTTTGTTTGTGTCTCGGTCAAAGATATTTATTGATATTGGAATAGATAGACTTATAGGATTTCAAAATTCCTTTGTTTTGTACTGACCATTGGGTGACATAGGGCACTAGGACTGAGCAATGGTTGTGAACTTGTTATGTAGTGGAATTGCATCTGGTATTCGTTTGGTTAGTATTGTTGTAGGGTTAGGTTGTGATAGGTGGAATGGGTGGTATCACATTGAATAATGATATTTGTTAGTAGATGATTGGGGATGTGTTGTGGGACAATAATTCTAGATTTTTTTTGTTATGCACTGGGATTGAAGGTCTAGTATTGTTCGTTTCATGGCATGGTTATGGTTTTTAGTATCCCAATACGGTTTTAGTAATTTAAAATTAATCCCCTTAAATAAATTAATGGAAATTAAACAAAAAAGGGGGATGTATTTATTCTTTCCAGTGGTATTTGAATGGTTGAGCATATAGGGGTAACAGCAAAAGCGGTGGTGGTGTGGGCTTGTTGTTTGTTTGTGTGAAATAATAGGTTGGGGTGAGAGTTTGATTATATATATATATATATATATATATTAGTTACTTGTTATTTCTATAAATTACCCTCCCTTGTTGAGAATCATGTTCTAAACACCCCGATCTCATTGGGGAGGGTGTCTTTCCCAACATCTCGTTGGGAGGACAGATGGCTGGTTACATACATTATTCCTCGCACCCTCTAATGAGAACATTCATCTGGGGCATTCCCAGGTATACTGTAATGGATTTAGTCCTACCATATTCCCATATAGATTTGTCTATGGTTTGTTTAGGATGATGCTTTTAGTTGTTTGCGGGGATGGTATTTTATTCCAGGTATCATCACGATTAGGTTCAGGTTTCTTCGGGCGTGGAGTGTGGTTTTTTAGGCCCATGTGTCATTGGGTGTGGTTGTGTGAAGTTTGAGGAACTAGTGTGTGAAGGTATGTTGCAGTAGTGGGACTGTGTTTGGGATGAGTAGCAGCATCAAGACATTAGATCATTATGAATGTTCAATTAACCAGTTGGAATGTTTGGTGGGGTACAAAAATGTCGATGTGCTTATATTATTACCTTACTACACTGGTACTACTTTACTGAGTGTTCCTGGGTGAGGTTGTGATATTTAGAATTCCTTGGAAGGTTCTTGAGGTTATATTGTTATCTCATAGTTTAATCAGTGTGGTCCCACACTTGTGCATTAGAATATTTAGTTTTCCGGCTGAGTATACATGTATGATCACCGTATGAATATGAAACTATTATCATTTTGTAGGAGGACATTGTGGATTATTATGGACATTACAAGATCATGAATCAATATATTCACCTTTTCTACTTAGTTATATAATTTTTGTATATTATTTTAGATTTTATTCAATCATTGTATCATATTTACTTTTGAACATTCATATGGGAATGGATTCTTGGATTAACTTTTACATTTATTCTTGAGTGCTGCTAGGAATTACCATCATATCTCCTTATGTTGTTATAAAAAAGGGTAATTACATCCCATTATGTGAGATTCTATACTCTTGGTGCTAGTCACTACTCTGGGGACTACTAAGGGCAGGAATCAAGGGTTATTATCTATCCTTTACCTTGAGGAAGGAAGGGCAGGGCACTTTTTCATCCCTTCACTCAGCGTGGAGAAGGCGGGTTTGGGAAGAATGGTGTTAGGGGTAGGTTATGGTTGAGAGATGTGATGGATTTTTTGGTTAGGAATAGTGAGTATTTCGTGGTATGGTAGGTAAACAACGTTATGAAATCATTGTGCATGAAATAGGTCAGGGTATATAGGCTAGGACATGGGATTTTAGGGGCCCCATGATCCAAGGTAAGGACAATGGACCAACTAAATAACTAGGTGTGGATACTCTGATTGCAAGGTTGAGACCTTAGGAAAGGTACATGCATAATAATGAAATGTATTCTAGTTTGTTTTGGTTGTTTAGGAAATTAAAGTTTTAAAATGAACTTCAACACTACCCAGGCTTATGAGTTCTAGTTTACTTTTTTAGTTATGGTACTTAGATGTCTTCCATGAATGGAATGAGTAATCAAGGACCATTAGGTTTATCTGGTTGATCAGAGGAGGGATGATCAAGAGTATGAGGGTAAAAAATTGAAGAAGATTCTTCATGACTTCCATTAGTAGACCTTGGGAAAGTACGAGGGCATCATCTCATACATAAAGACAGAGAGCTGGCTCGAGGATATGGAGATTAATTTCAGCTTGGTCAGAGACCTGATAAGTTAATGGGATCATCTAAAAGTGTTCATGATACGAGGAGTGGCGCATCAGTGGAAGAATCTATACTGCAGATAAAGGAAGGAAACTAAGGTATCATGGGATGACTTTGAGAAGGTGTTCTAGGATGAATACATTTCTTCCATGATGTAGGCCTCAAAAAGGTAGGAGATACTCTCCCTCCAGTAAGGGTGTATGTCAGCGAGTTAACTAGTGGTCAAGTTCATCAACCACATTCATTTTTCAATAGATCTCTTCCCAAATTAGGTGACTCGATAAATATTCATAGAGGAGGCACTCTAACATACTCTTCTGTATGTAGTTACCCCCTTCAATCAACCAACAGACATGGAGGATTAGAATAATGTTAATGTAGTGGAAATGATTAAAATTCTAGTAGGTATGTTTTGAGAGGGGAGACAACCATGTTTTTCAAAGGGGAAGGTTGTGAGTAGTAGGTCTCTAGCATCATGGCCTTCCAGGTTTTATCCAATGGGGAGTAGGCCTCAGTAATTCATGTTCCAATCATCCAGTCTTTACCCTTTACCCATGGTCCTAGGATCAAGGTGATCTTTCTATGACAAATATGGAAATATTTGGAACTAGTTCATGGTGAACGTCTAGTATAGTGGTGGTGGGCAGTTTCAGTGCCCACATTAGAAGAAGTAGTTTCCATCTAGGCCATTCAAGCAGAAAATACAGTGAGCTCCCACTCAACAGAGGGCAGGTGGTGTCAGAGTTGGATGACCTTAGGGAGATCATCAGGGACCTCGACTACAACATGTTTTGAGATTTATTCAACAATCGAGGATTAGAGGGGTTGGGAATGAGAAGATTCATGCCATAGTGGCAGCAATTCTAGCAGGGACATAGGTTGTTCATGGTATAATCATCCTGTATGTTACACATTCCTGTGCCATTTTAGATTCAAGATCTTCACAATCCTTTGTAATACCTAGTCTATCCCATGCCTTGGGTCATGATATAGAGGGAATTTCCATGACCTTGGTGTTGATTACAGCAGTTAGTGGTCAGACCATCCTTTTTTATGTTTCTTAATGATATAGACTGATGTTTGGAAGACATTGTTTCAGTGAGGATCTACTTCTACTACAAATGTATACAAATTATGTCATTGTAGGTATCGACTGTCTATTTTCCATACACGAAGTTGTCAACTACTTCTGATGAAGGGTCGTGTTAGCATATATGGGTTGCCAGCATGTACCTCTCATTGGTGAGAGGATATGAAAGGAGGGAATTTGACCTGTGGATACCCATATTTATATGTTAGCCATGATTTCAGTCGAATTAGTAGTCTCAGATATGGTGGATGCTAAAATATTGTTAGTGAGTTCCTAGAAGCCTTCCCCGAAGAGGTTGATACTCTACGGCCAAGATGTGATGTAGAGTTTTGGATTGAATTACCACCTGGTTCCCATATAATTTGATTGCAACCTAACAAATGGAACCTTCCATGTAGCGGGTGTTGTGGATTCAGGATGAAGACCTGATGATGAAAGGTTTTATTCGGCTAGATGTTTCATCATGGAGTGATCTAGTCATGTTCTCAAATAAGTAATATGGAAGTCTTAGGATATTCATAGTCTACCAGAGACTATATCATGGGATGATCAAGAAATGGTACCCCCTATTGAGGATCAATGAGATTTTCGATTAGTTAAAGGGAACATGCTTTTTCACCAAGATAGACCTGTGGTCCGAATATCCCAAGTTGAGGGTGATGTCCCGAAGACTACTTTTAGGCGCAGGTATGGGAACATTTAGTTCATGGTCATGTCGTTTGTAATTACAAACACGGTATTTTTATTCTTGGGACTCAATAACTCTATTTTCCATGAGTATCTGGACAATTTCATTGTATTGTTCATTGACAATATCCTGATCTACTCAAGATCATAGGAGTATCACACCGTGAATGTTAGCATTGTCGTGGAGGTACTCTGAACCCACCATCACTATGGGATGTTGTCCATGTTCATGTTAAATACACTAGAGTTTCACATCCTTAAACATGTCGTGCCCCATTAGGGAATTGCAGTGGGGTCATTGAAGGTCAAATCATTTTTTTATTTGGATTTACACAAGATTTTGGTATAGGTTCATTGTTTCTTGGGACTAGCATGTTATTAATTGAGGTTTGAATCCTAATTCTCTCGTGTTATGGATTCATTGACTACTTTTCCTATGAGAGTCCAGGTCATCTTGTGGTGTGAGAAATTTCAGGTGGATTTCAACTACCTAAAAGGGAAACTGGTCAGTGCCCTAGTGCTGAGGTTTCCAGAGGAAGTGGAAATTTTCAAGGTGTTCTATGATTCTTCTTATCTAGGATTAGGTTGTCTACTAATGTGACATAATCGAATTATCTCTTGTGGGTCTAGTAAATTATGTTCTCACATACATTGCATGTCCACCCACGACCTTGAACATGCATTAGTTGTATTTTCAGAAATCTTCTGGAAGAATTACCTAATCAGGGAATGCTCTATGACCATCACAGATCACAAGAACTTGACTTATGTATTCCCCCAGTGAATCCCAAACTTGCGTTAGCAGAGGTGGATGGAGTTTCACCAAGAGATTTTATTTTAGATCTCTTACACCTCTGTAAAGCAGAACGTGGTATCTGATACCTTGATTATGAAGTCCCATAAAGATGTAGTTTAGGTGACTACATATTCTTCGAAGGAAATAGAGGAGTTAGCTGCTTTACATTTGGTCTTGATAGTGGTTGATGATAGAAGCTATTTTTTTGGATGAAAGTGCAGTCATTCAAGGTAGGAAAGGTGGAGGAGTCCTATTGGGGAGACATAGAAGCTATAGTGAAGTGTTATCATGTTAGCTATGGTGATGCCCCCAATGGATGGTAAGAGGATAATCAGAATCATATGTTTATCAGTTGGAAGCTGTTTTTCCCTGTGGAAATGCATGAGGGAGTTCTCATTGAGTTCTATTAGTCACCCTTATAGGTACATCATGTACTCTATGAGATTTACCGGGGCTTGGTAGGTCATATTTTGTGTCTGGGGTTGAAGACGGAAGTGGCTGAGATTGTGGAAAGGTGCCTCATGTGTTAACATATGAATGATTAAAACAATGTCCCTGGGAGACTAATGAAGCACTTGGATGTTTACGAATGGAAGTGGGATGACAAATTAATGTATTTCATCATAGGACTAACCAAGGTTGAGGGTGGATGTGATAGCATCTGGGTAATGGTGGAACAATTGAAGAAAACATATCACTTATTTGTGGTTAAGGATTTGAGTGTAGTGGATACCTTATCACAAAGGTACATGGGTGAAGTGGTTTGGTTGCATGGAGTTCCAAGATCCATCATTTTGGATCGGTATAAAAACATTACATTATGAATCTGGAAGGTATTAAATCATTATTTTGGCAACCAGTTACGCCTCATCACTTCAATCCACCCTCAGATGGATTGGAAAACAGAGAGGACCATCAAGACGTTGGATGATATGATTCAGGTTTGTGTCTTGGTCTTCGAAGGATCATGCGTATGACTCGTTCCCCTCGTGGATTTTTCGTACAATAAGACCTACCAATCTTCCATTGGTAGGGTACCATTTAAAGCCTTGTACGGATGATAGTGTTGTTCACCCGTGTGCAAGTCATAGGTTGGGGAGGCATGTGTTCATGGCCCAAAAATGGTGTAGTGAACAAAACAGAAGGTAAATCTCATGTGTTAAATGATTAAGGTGGCTCATGACCCACAAGAAGTCATATGTAATTCGTTGGAGGAGACCATTGGAGTTCGATATTGGGAACCATTACTTCATAAAGGTATCCCCCACCCGACATGAAAAATGAAGGTTCTGAAAGGAGAAAAGAATCCTTAAAGGTTCATCAGACCTTTCGAGGTGTTGGGATGAGTTTTAGAGGTGTCATATCAACTGAATCTGCCACCATGGTTTGGGAGGATAAAAAAAATCTTTCTTGTCTCTCAGTTCCATCGGTATATACACAATTACTCCCATGTTCTAATCTAGGGAGCATTGGATATCAATGATGATGTGACGTTCACAGAGTGACCAGTAAGAATATAAGATCATGTGAATTTGGTGTCGCATGGATGGACCATTCCCTTGGTTCTTGTAATCTAGATGCATGGTTTCCTATTGGAGAGTACGTGGGAGTGAGAAGCATAGATGCTTTCCCAGTACCTAGAATCATTTTATTATTTTTCCTTATATTTATCTTTTGTTCCATGCTCATGATGAATTCTTGATCTTGTTTACTGAGAGATGATTTGTGTTCCTTGAAAATGTGTGTGAAGAGTCATGAGGTTTGTGAATGGAGGAGATTATCCCAAATGAAAAAAAATTAAGGTTGATACGATTAAACCTGTGTGGGTGATTCAGTTCCGCCCAAAGTGGATAGTATCTTGATAAAGAGGAAGGATTTCCCCAATCCCTATGTCTAGATAGTGTGACTTTTAGTGTTTGTGTGTTATCTTCAGGCAATGGATCATTAGTGTCTTTCTTTTTGTCCCGAAGATATATGTAATAGAGGGGTTCCTTAATGTTGATTTTCCCCTCCATTTTCAATATATGGTAGCTAATCCCTAATAGGAATCTTAAGAGGTGAGTTTTTAGGACTATAACTTTTATTGTTTGGTTTTGAATTCTTGGGGATGAGAAGAATTTGTCAGGTATCTGAGGTAATGACCCGGATTTCCTTGGGACATTCCTATGTAAAAAATTTAGTGGGAATTATGTTCGTGGGGGTCACAGTGAGAGTTTTCCAAAAACCCGGTTCCAACAAACAGTTCCACCAAAACGGTGGTACTATTACGGTTTCACCGTTATAGTTTTACCATTACAAAAAAACTAGTTACAGTGGGACCATTATGGTTTCACTTTCAGGGTCTCACTATCACAGTCATATAGTGACGATCATGCTATTTATGGTGTCACCGTTATGGTGTCTTACCAAATGATGTCACACCCCCTTTCCTAGTTTTCCGAGTTTTCCCTATTTTCCCCCCGTGTTTTTCATGATTTAATGATAATTTATCATCTCATATCAATCAAATGGTCGATCTCCACTGTTTCTAAAGTGAATTATTAAATATCAATTAATTATAACATGTGAAACTACCAAGACACATTTTCAAACTTTGATCCAACATTCAAGTACGATGTATTGATCTGAATGAATTCATGATCTGGACTCTGCGTGAGATGAGTTCCATTTTCCTTCTTACTTTTCATTTTTCTAGTTACTCCTGGACACTTCCTGCCAAGATGAGTCATTCCCCAGTGCTGGGGCCCTTCACACTCATCATTCATGGAATTCCTCCTACATGTCGTTTCATCCCTCATTCATGGTGAAATAATGAACTTCAATTCCTTGATAAAAAAGTAGGGATTTTTTTTGCTTCTCTTTAATTATGCATCACACGGGATTGGTATACTAATAATTTCATGTATGGAATGGGTAGATAATCTTCATGAAAGAATAATTAAGAATGGTTTTAATATGATCAAAATATAACATTTGTAGATAAAATAACGGGTATGGTGTGGTTAGAGGTTGGTCTCCTGTTATTTTTTGTTATCTTTAATTCTCTTATGGGTGGATTGGTCATATAACTTATGATAATCGTGGTCATTGGTGGTCTTTGATACTAAACTAGTAGTGTTTGGATTCATTGTTATGTTTTTATGTATAAATGTAACTTGAAATATTACTAATAATGTACACTCTAATAAATTAATGGATTCCCTAGGATCAAACCAGTTCTGTGGTCATACCTGTAATATTAATGTGGAAATCAAAGAACCCATGTCAGTAAAATTTGAATACTCTTTGGATGATGGTTATGGTAATGTGTTGTAGGGTATGGTATGGGTTTCGTGGTCATGGTATGTGTGGTGGTACATTGTGTAGTGTTGGTGTCTCACTATGAGAGATTTATTGATTGCAGAATGGATAAACATGTAGGCAGTGGAACTATCCTTAATTAGTTGGTGTCTCATTCTGAGAGATAGATTGATTGCAGAATAAATAAAACTATAGGCAGTAGGACTATCCATTTTGTGTTGGTGTCTCAGTATGATATATCGACAGATTGTGGAATGGATGGATTTGTAGGCTGTAGAACCGCCTTTGTTGTGTTGTGATTATGGGGAAACATTGGTCAATGGGATTTCAGAGTGGTTGTAAAATTAATATGTAGTTTGACTACATCTGGGATTTGTTTGGGTAGAAGGGATATATGTTTAGGTTTTGAGAGAAGTAATGTATAGTTTCACTTTGATGAATGATAATTAGCATTAGTTGAACGGGGATGTGTAGTGGGACCAAAATTCTTGTTTTGTGCTATTGTGTAGTGGGAATACCTGTCTAGTTTTGTTCATTTATTCGCATGGTTATAATATTTAGTAGATCGGATGTGTTGGAGTAATTTATAGTTCATTCCCTTAAATAAATTATTTTAAATTGTACAAAATGGGGGGTTTGGTTTATGCATGGTAGTTGTTGTTCAATGGTTGTGCATTTAGGGGTAGCAGTAAAATTACTATTTGTGTGGGCTTGTTTTCTATTTTTGTGAGACCCATAGGTTTCATATGAGTGTTTGGTTACCTATATATTTATATTTTAGTTCGATACAATTTCAATATGCACCCCACCCTTCTTGATAAAAATGTTCTGTACACCCTCATCTAATGGGAGAGAGTGTATTTCCCAACTCCCTAGTTGGAGGATGGATGGCTGGATATTGATTGAGGATTACCATAGACACAGATTAATTAGGCAATGGTCTATTTCGTTGTGGATCTCAGGTGTTTGTGGTTCAGGTATGTTTCCCTGTGTATCATTGGTATGAGTCCCTTGTGTCTTCATGCATCGTGTTTGATTGTTATAGACCATGCATCTTCGTACCTTTTATTGTTCGGGTTGACTCCTTAGTTTGTCCAGGAAGGTTTCATCATTGGTGCTATGTGTGGGAAGAGTGGAAGAATAAAGATGTTAGATCGTTTGGAATGAGAAGTTAACCAGTTGGAATGTGGTGCTGGGTACCCAAATATCGATGTGTTTATATTATTACATCACATGACTTGCATTAATTTGGTGATAGTGCCATAGTCAGGTTAGGATGGTTAGTATTACAGGAATTTGATTGAGGTTATACTATTTTCTCAATGGCACATTAGTATGAACTCCCACTTGTGCATGTGTAGCTTTAGTTTTTCTTCTAAGTATTCTTGCATGCACACCATACATTTATGAGTTTATTTTCACGTTTCTAGGAGGACATTGAGAACTCTGATGAACATTACAAGCTCAGGTGTTGGGATAGTTGTTTTTTTTCATAGTTATTTTTTTATAGAACATTTTTGGGAGATTTTTCATAATTTGTATCAGTTTTACTTTGGAACAGGAATATGGGAACAGATTCTTGGTATTACTTTTAACATCAGTCTTTGGTGTTACTGGGATTTAACATATTATATCCCAATATTGTTCTATAAAAAGGGTAATTCCTTCCATTTTTGTGAGATTCTATATCCTTAGTTCCAGTCACCACTCTAGGGCCAACTAAAGGTGGGACTTCGGGGGTCATTATCTCTTCTTGACCAAGATGATGGAATGAAATGGCACTTTATTATCCCTTACATCATCTTAGATATAGAGGGTCATGACATTGTCTATTATAAATTTACAGTTAGTAAAATTATATATATATATATATATTCCATTAAACAAAATATCAATTTTTTTTTGTGAAATCCAAATTTTTCATTATATTAGTACCGTTTTCCTCTCATTGGTATATAAAATGATAGATAAGCCTTTTTAATGAAAATAAAACATTATTTTCCATTTCTATAAGGATTTTTACCATTTCATACTAATAAATATTATTTTATACATGTTCCTGCCTATATATAATTTTTTTTAATATTTTCATTTTCACTTCCATTGAATTTATTTATAATCTATTGAAAATGATTCATTTTAAATGTTTATTGAACAATTCAGTTCTGACCTTCTATAAATGCGTAAAAGAAATAATTTCTTTTAATGTATAATGGATGACTAAATTTACCTATCTTCATGAAAATAATTAAAATTTAATCTTCCATTATATATTTCCTTGGTTATTTACGAAGAAAATTATTTTTTCAATATTTAAGAAAATTTTAGTCTAAATTTCAACAAATTAAAATAATATTTTCATATATTTTTAAAGAATGGATAAAAACCCATTTTAAAGTAATTATTAATATATGTAATTACCCATTAACGAAAACTATTATTTACTAGGTATATGATAATATAAAACCATCTAATTTCATTCAATAGATATCATAATATAAAGATAATTTGACTATCATTATTTACAACACATGTGTTTCCTCGGTATAGTTTTTTTTATCATTAATCATTCATAAAACCCATTTATTATTTATGAGTTATGTTATGATAAAATGATGAAATTTTTAGGAATCATTGTTCCTTAACATAAGTTATTTTATGCTTATAAAAATAATTTTTTATGATTGATTTTGAAAACATATTTTTGGTTTTCATTAGGTTATGGGTGAGCCCAAAATTATACATCTCTCTAAAGAATTGGTTAATGATGGATATCAGATTAGATAATAATTACTATAATGGTGATGGAAATTAGTTCAATAAGACCATAATTATAATACAATAATATTGGGATTGAAACATAACAAATGAACTGATTAAATGGGTAGTGAACCCAATCCAATGTGACACTCTCGATTTACATCCTTGACTAGGTAGATGTTTTTCTATGAATATGTTGATGAAAAAAACTTTTGACTTATGATTATGATATATACTCATATACTAGGATTGATTTTTGATGATTCATCACATTTATGAATTATTCCTTTTTTATTAAAATAATATATTCCATGATTTATGATTAGTTATCTTCAAATTATTGGGTATGATTAAAAAACATTATTATCATGTTATTTACCCATATACATATTTTTTCACATATAATTATTGATCTATAAATATTATATTTACCATTAAATATAATCTAATATATAATTTTCTTATTTTTCTTTACATGGACTATGGAAAAATTATTTATATAGGGTACATATAATAACAATCCTATGTGAGAAGAACTTTTGGGGGGACACTGATTTTTTTCATGAAAGAAGATGATTATTTTTCATATATACAAAAAATCTAATCACTTTAAGTTACATGGTATTTATTATTAAGATATTTATTTGTTATTCATCAAAAATGACGTATTATATATGTATGAAATACACGACTCACCTCGAAATGAACTCTATTTCAGTAAATATATATTATTTAAAAAAAGATACATTTTCGAAAAAAATACAATGTGTCATGGGATGAAAATCCTAGGAATTTATATCAAATCTCCTATAATAATGTTATATCACAAGATTCTGAAAAGGTAAATCTCGTCATGTTTTGGGGATAGGTTCTGAAGTATCCCCACATGAGTGTTTGGTAGGATCTCATCTTCATTCATTATGATACTTCCTCATTCTAAATTGAATGAAATTATTGATCTCAATGACATAGTAAAAAAAGAATATTTCAATCCTCATGAATAGAATATAGGAGTATGAGACATGATTGAAAAATAAGTTTAATTATTTTTTATAGATTTTGAGATAATATGGAATATTATTTCCTTGAGTTAATGGGGGAATTCATATGAAAATTTCATTTATTAGAGGATATACAACAATATTAAAAATGTGATTCATTTTTTTAATATTTTTATATTATTATGATAATTAACGTAACATTATTCCATTTTCACAATCTGATAAAGATAAATGTTTATTATACATTTCATTTAATGAAAAAATAGATGTAGTGGAATATGGTAGATAATAAGAAAATCACAATTTTGGATCATCTAGTTGTATCCTACTTGATGAAAAAATTCATATACTGCTTCTGTAGATTTGATATATAAAATGAGTCATATTTATAAATAAGTTGTGATAATATATTTAAATATTGTTTTTTTATTTTTTTATATTATTATTGAAACTACTAAATTTTTGGTATTAATGTTATATCTAGGTTTCATTATGGAGGTGGCACCATATAAATGCATGTTTTCATCAATATCATTTTTGATTAGTTGTAGTTAAATCCATAGTTATATATTTCATAGCGGCTATAACCACCTCTAACCAATGTGAAAATTAAACTATATTTTATTAAAATAAAATAAATTATTTATCAGTGGTTATAAGTAAAACTATATATGGTAAAAATAATAATTTATGAAAACCCAACCACTATATTTTTTTCAGTTTTAATCACTACAATATTTTTGTTAGTGGTTAAACAATCCATTTTTTTTAAAATATAAATAAAAATAACCTTATAATATTTAGTTGTGATTATAAATATAGATAATTATTACAGAATATTTTTGAAAATAACAACAGTGTTTTATGTTGTGGTAGTTTTAAAACTGTTGATGTTCATGGATCCAAAATTGTTTTACACAACTGTTGATGATTTTAAAACAAATATTGGTAAATAATTATAGACTTGGGAAAATACATAGGTTATTAAAATTGATTCATTCTCATTGGAAACTATTAAAACAACCATATATTTTAACATCGAATAAAAATGTGTGTTTTTATGTAGTTTCTTATGGGTGGGGCTTTCTCATCACCCCCATCATTCATGAATTTAGGTGTTCAACGAGGTTATATACATTGTATTTATGTAGAAGATAATATTAAACAACTAACTAAAGATGAATAATCATATCAAATTAAATACCATGAATTATATGCTACACCCATTCTAGTCATTAATTCTTCCCAATTAGTTATACATTTTAAACAATTTAAATAATATAAAAAATATTATTTGAAATAATCATTCTTGTAAATATCATAAAATATGATATTAAAAATCATAATGAAAAAGAAATTTTTTCAAAAATGAATCAATTTATGTTTTTTAATAATATAATTAGACCTAATAATTAAGAAAGACATCATTATTTTTTTATTATTGATGTTTCAGTGAATATAAATCATTGAAGGATTATAATGATAAACATGCAAAGAATACACAAAAACATAATGTCTTTATTTAGTACATGTTTCTACCTATATTTTCTTAATAATAGTGCATGGGTCTCTAATGAATGAATCAAAATCAAAGATAAAATAAAAATGATACACAGAGTACCATTGTAATCAAATCATCCACAATAATAATATTAAATAGAAATATTTTTTATTTACTTCACATGATTGATGATGGTATCACCATCCCAAAACAACTATATGAGAATTCACTGATGGAATTTTATAATTTCTTGGCATGAATCCCATGGTCCATCCAAAATCATCAAAATACCTATGGAATATTTATCGGTAACGAGAGATCATTTTGAATTTGGATTGATAAATCATATGAATGTGGGATGCAATTTGAACTAAAACAATAATAAAAATTTTTAATAACAGGAACTATATTGAATGAAAAATATAATAGTAATAATATATTCCTATTAATGGGATTCATAATATAATTTTATAACAAATTTACGTTAAATGTTTCATATTTAAAAAATCTAAAATAAAAAAATATATCTTCTCAAGAGATATATATCCTATGTTTTTAAACACCCTATAACACTTAGCTCTCAGATCTATTTTCCCCCATGTGTTTTGTCAATTATATTAACTTAATTATATTCATATAGGACAATTCACATATTAGGTGGAACTTATAGGGTTTGAGTACATCTTACCCAGTAGGTGGTCACCACCCAGCCGCTACCTATAAACCATTATACCATTTGTAAATAGTAGCAGCCAATGGATTAAAGTAATAATATTCAATTTATCATGTATGTGTTGGAATTAAATAAAATTATTTTCCTATGGAATTGGTGTATATATTATTACCCTTCCACCATGGTAAGATGATATACAGGCATCGTACTATGTTTATAATCCATTATGTTAGCATGGGGAAAACAAATCATGTGCCATTAGTACGTCGATATTAGGGGACAAAAAAAATTCGGTGGAAGGGGCACATCTGTATAGGGGGATTGAGAAATGTTCCCATTACATAGGTACATCCATACATCTACTATTTATATATAAACAATTAATCATTTATTTCAATGGCCTACAAGACCATCAAGTTCTTTATAAAAATATCAATATTTTATTCTATTGTTTTGTGCATTGAGAAAATTAAATATAAAAAACATGAAATAAAAAATAAAATATAGATCATTATTTAATTCCAAATAATGAATAACTAGTATAAGGGATAATAAAAAATATAGAAATGATAACTCGAACAATATGAAACACCACTAAGCCAACATATTGTGAAAGTAGATGTTAAAATTCAATTCTTTATAAAAAATCAAGTTAAGATTACTCGCACTATATCCCATGTGATTATCAAAAAACATAAAGAATAATAACATAAGAGAGATGAGGGATATCCTTTAAAATAAAATACAAGTTCAAAACTGTGACTAAAAAATAAGAGATTCCTACCATAAATAAATTGTACAATCTAATAAAGAAGAAGTCTAATTTAGATTTTTTATAAGTAGATGTAGAAAACTATAGACAACAAGGAATCCCTATCATTGTATAAATTAAATAATAATTTTCTAACAAATAAAAAATGGATCGAATGTAAATTAAAATTAGAGTACATAAGGAACATAATAGGTATAAAAACATCTCAAGGAGACTAATAATAAAATTTACTTAAAAATCCAAAATAGCCCCAAAAAATATTGGATATAAATGAAAACAATAAAATTATCCGTTTTAAACAATTAGGGAGTTTTTGGAGTACCGTTGGAGGTAACACTAATTACTCAGTAGACACAATGTACTGGTATAATCAAAATGGATACCTATTTAAAAAGTGAAAATGTTATGTAATGTTCAATATATATCAACTAATACTATTTATTAGGCCACCATGTGTTCGTTGAATTTCATTCACCAATTGATTATCTGTTTCATTCCACACTACAACCACTCCACTCTAATACTCCACAAACTACCAAATTTATATTTTAACAGAATTAAGGATATAAATAAGTAAAAATACTAACAAAAATAGTGATGTATAATTCAATATTATTTGAAATATAAATGACAAATTTTTTTCAAACCAGTAATTGAATATGAAATATAATGTCGAGTGGAATACTATTTGAGAAATATGAATTGAAAATAAATAGACTGTAAAATAAATTAATGCTTTAGTATCATATTGTTGATATAAAATAAGAACACCTTAAGAGATTAATGGAATCATGAATCGAAATATTGGAGGTATAATTAGTGGGAAAGAATATATGTGTGTCTTGATTGAAGACAAATGGGGTCTAACATTTCATATTTAGATTAAATATTCATAGATTTTATGATAATTTTATTACAAACATTAAAAAAATTTATTTTCAAAAATTTATTTCAAATTCGACTCATAATATTTTGAATCATTTTTTCTGAAATTTTAGCAATTTTCTATTACATTTGAGCAGGAAAACAGTGAAATTATAGTTTCTTTATTATTATAACCATTAAATGAATAAGTTTTTATAAGAATTTTTCATAAAAAACATTAAATTATATTTTATTCATGGAGAATTACTTTTTATCATTATATATTTATTTTAAAATATACATTAAAATTTAATCATAAATTATATCATATACAGATACGACATTTTACTATTCAATTTTGAATTTAACTATTTTATGAAATTTCAAAAAATAAATCACCACAAGAAATTTGGATATGATGAAAGAATATTTTACATATATTTTTTAAAAATAATTCAATATATATATATAAGAAATTTAATTATTAAATGATAACCATACATATATAATATTTTATATGTTCTAGGTCAATAAACTGCATAGTTTTATGAATATTAAGAATATTATTACATCTGTTTTTATATATTTATAATATTTATTTATCAATAAATATTGATTAAACTATAATAACCATGTTTTATTATACCAAATTTACAATAGCGGGTTACACTCAAAGTGAATTGATCATGATTAGGGTATAATTCAACCAAACTGAGAGGATGAGAGGCTTAATCAACACCCAAAGGATCATATTGTTTAGTATCGAACACCGTATTCATTTAAGACATGTTAATGAAATTATTTATAATAAAAATACCAGATAACCTTATCATGAAAATGATTAATTTATAATATGAATTTATGAGATCAGGTATGTATAAAAAATTCTCCATATTTCCCTATTTATTAATTATATTAAGTTTTAAAAATTTATATATCAAAAAATATTTTTTACCACTGTCTAGAGAGAGGTAGATGTTTTTTGGGGTGTTGTTCTTTCCATGAAAGGGGATACCTATATATCTCTATAATGGGAATCAAGACATGCATAATACAGTTCAACTTACCATGGAATGTCATACCTATTAATCTCATGTAATGAAGACCATCATGCTTCCTTTGGTATTCATGCTTTTATAACCATATTAATATGCTTAATGTAATGTAGAATTGACAAATTTGTGAAATGTACCTTTAAATTCATTAGTTTCTGACTTATCCATGATGAACTATTCTTTTTTACATTAGAAGATGGAATTGGGAACAAATTATGTATTACATCAAGTTGGAGGCCCATTTATGTTCTTTTATTTTTTTAAAATTATTAAGTGAGGTAGTATGACTAGATATACTAGTGGAATAATGAAATACAATCCGGGTTGTATTAAACTAGATCAAAAATTATTTTTTCATTTAGATCATTATTAAGACATAGGGATACTGACTAAATTCTTAAGTAGTATGGAGGTGATTTGGGGTATCCAAAAGAGTGTATTTTGATAGGAGGTTCCACTTTTGTTTACATAGGGGAATGATCCTTATTATCACGTATATAAATTATTAATTATTCCTAGAGGTAAATAATAAATAGTGAGGACACTACTCATTATATCTCGCACAAGCTGCGAAAAATTAATTATCAAAGGAATATCTGATTAAAATGGAAACATGAAAGTGTACAATTACCCACATATTTATATCATGTGACCTTGAAGGGGACCCTTGAATAATATTATTTTTTGGGGTTTCAATTGATTGAATGTGTATTAGTAATTTATTTGGGGGAAATCTAGTACAATAGATTGAATTTATACCACATGTGAAACCAAGACGATTGATGCACCCATGTACATATATGATGGCTAGGTGTGACTACAAATTCGGCTACCACTGGAATTTTGGTTGATGATACTTAGTTAAACATAATCCTAATTCCTTAGAAGAAATTTTATACCTATAGATACGTTTTGAAGTGAAAAATGATTTTATTACAGGATAGTCTGGGTGATATATGGACCTATCCTTATTTCTTAGGAACTCCTTTTAGAATGGGTCCTTTTCCAAATCCATATTGGAGGATTTATAAAAGTGACCATTCATAATGTTTTGGGTGTTAAAACAATTGTATAACCCAAACACCCACTATCTGTAATACCTCTCATAGGGTTTCACTAGAAATGTCACCAAAAATAGATATTTTAAGACTTGAGAATGAAAAAAATTATTATAGGAACACATGTGATAAAAACCAGAAATTCATGTTCAAGTGGGATGTAAAGAAGTACTTTACAAGAAAAAATGACTTGAGAACATATGATTTTGTGTAAAATAGAAGATGGAGGATAATATGATAGGGAGTTATATGGACACTAATGAGGCACATGTGAACACAATTGTTTGGAATGATATCAAGGGGATTCAGACCAATGGAAAATGGAATGATGTGTATAAAATTGATCCTAACTAATGTTTATCCTCTGAAATTAATAAAAATATTAATAAGGAATCATAGATTTATTTTTGATTAAATTTGATCTCAAAAAAACTTCCCATTAATAAATAGTTCCACTCACGAGGAATAGGATCATACTCTATGGAAAAATAATCTTTTAAAAAATTCCTTTGAAAAAGTGTGTATGCACAAGTTTAATAGATGGAAAATTGATATAGTGGCATCATGTGTGTGCACTCTTCATATTATATAGTTTTATGTTATTCTAATCAGTGAATATTGATGTAATATATGGTGGATCCCATATTCATCCTTTACATGTATGGATGACCACTTTATCGAAGAATACAATTCTTTAAGATAGTTATATGAAAATTGCGAATTCTATATACCCAACTCTCCCTTATCAAACTATTCAATCCCAATGTGGGTCAAAAAATCATAATATAGAGGGATATTGTCCATTATAAGTATTCTTACACATATGTGATCATCCGTAAGGGTGTATGAATCATTGTATTTCATAAATTGTAATAGAAATATTTTATTGGGTGAATTTACTAGGAATAATAAACATGGGACAATTTACCTAGGTGTTATAATCTTGGGAGAATTTAAAAATTGTGGAAAAATTAACCTACATGATTTTAATAGCTTTAGAATGATTTTACCCTCACTTACCTTTCCACCTTCTTATATTTTACACAGAATCAACTGATTATCTATTGAAATATTTGTAGGAAATAGTTCTGAATTGAGACATGATCCCTAATTAAGATGAAGTTGATCATTTTAAATATTTGGGTATAAATATCTAGGTGTAAAAAAATTAGTCATATATAACCTATATAACTGTTTATGCATAAAAATTTCTAATGAATAATTATAACTATCTATGGATATACTTTTGGCCTATTTATTGTAATATACTTTGGACTATTTCCATATACCAAGTATATATTTGAAATTACTATAATTATTTTTTCCCAATATTCATGCATAAAATAATAAAACATATAAATGATGGGATTTTATATTACATAATCTGCTAAAATTTTTCAATTTTAATGTGGTACATAATATCCTCCATAAATAGTCATCAACGTGATCCAGAGCCTTAGATGAATTATAATAATTCGATGTATCACCAAAAAGCAACCAATAAGATTCAAGGAATGAATAATAGTAGGAAAAATACATCAAGATGTTAAATCAAGATAGAGTGGATGTGGGCATTTTAGGTAGTGTATATATGTGCTGATATCAAATATCATTTCAAATCCATCAAAATATGGGAATATTTATGGAACTTTTATATATGCATTTAAAAAAATTTATATTTTATTCCCATAAGGATTAAATAGTAGTGTCCTAAAATTATCACATTCCAATTTCGATAGAATGTGGTCTAGATCGTTCATTGGGGTGTACATAAGATCTCAAGGGCCCCATCCCATGGGGTGATGTATAAAACATTTCTACCACCCGATTACAAATTGATATATTATTATTGGAAATATCCATTATTAAATGATATATTGAATGAATCTATGAGGAATTAACATCTTCTATTTAAATATATGAGTTTCAATGCATGGTTGATGATATTTTTCTCAATTAAAATTACAGGATGACCTCTTAACACCATACCAAAAATCCTATAATTTATAAGAGTATTACACATAAATAATGGTGTTATAAACATGAGTATGTTCAATATATGAATTAGTGTTAGATGGTTAATCTTGATATAGACCCTCATGTTCACCTCACTGGTTTGTTTTACATATGAAATATTGGATACATATTTTCTTTATGATATTTAAAAATATGTGTCATGGAAATCACAGTCTAGATACTGAAATAGTTTTCTCGTATATTTGGTGTATTTCAAGTGTTTGGTTATGGGTGGAAGAGCACATGAAGACAAATTTGTTTTATAATATTCATTATATCTTAATGTGTATGTTCATGATATACTTTCCTGGAATCTCTAATATTTGATCATGTTACTCCTTAATGTCTATTTTGTGATTAATTTTTCATTATATATCTTATTTTAATCTATTGTATTTGTTTTGGATATTGGAATTTGAATATTTTATCTTTTTTCTAGGATAAATTGTTTCTGTATAGTTTTGAAAACCACATAACATGTGTTTGTGGTTTTGGTATAGTTTTTTATGGAGAAAATCATTACAATTTCTCCAAATTTTGGTAAATCATGTAGGTAAAACTTTTAACCCACTCTAATGAAGGATTTTTTATCATTTGTATTATTTGTAAACGGGGGTTTTCTTCCTTCACCAATTAAAATTAGAAATCCTAGGAATGTCCAATAGTTGAATCTCATCCCTAAAATCCCCTAATCATTGGATTCAAAGTGAATTCATAGTGTTTTCAACCATGTATCAAGAGGTCATGGATTACCCTCCCTTCTTTTCATGTTTTCCACTAATTTAAAAATATCCATAACAAATGTTCCTATATAGGGAAAATATTGATTTCAACGGTTGTATTTATTGGGTTTTTTTGTTTATAAATATTGTGATCCATATTAAGAAACCATTTCTATTTGTTTCCATCAAAATATACATGGATTTATTCCATTATGTTGGTTTCTAAATTTCATTTCCTTTATTTATAGAATTGTTTATATTTATATGGTATAAATGTGTTCTGAACAAAGATGATGGTTTATATGATAACTAGATTTGTTTTTTCAGTGTAATTTTATGGTTCTGTGGTTTCATTACTATGTAATAGTGTATAAATTAGCTATTTTAATGATAAATTTTTAAAAGTTTTGTTTTATATATTTATCATTCATTCTAAAATTCTATTGGTTGTTTTATTTATGATAAATGATTGACTAATAGTGATTTTGGAAATTTTGGATTTATAATGAAAATTATTCCATTATTTAAATGAGTTTATATATTTTAAATATAACTTCAATTATTTTAAAATCAATTATCTCTATTTAATTAAAAATGGTAAATATCCGCTGGTTTTATTATTTTGACTGAAGAGATTTGTTAATTGGTTGTGTCTATGTTTTGTTTATTGATCTAAATTTTAAAAAAAAATTATTACAAATGTTTTTTCACAAAGGATTTCAATATTTTTTATTATTAGTTTTAATGAAAATTCATGTTTAACATCTTATGTGGATGAAGTATTTTATTAATGGGTTTTTACACTCTATTTGAGCCCCTAGAATATCATTTATATATGATTATGTGAATATTTAAAGGAATGAATGATTTTTGATTCATTATTTGTGGTTTCAGATGAAAGATATTTTTTGAATTTGGGGTTTTGATGGTGTGATTTATATGATTGTTTTGTAATATTTCCTTTTGGATTTGTCATTTTTATGTGAGTGGAATTGTATTGACAGAGGCCCACCTAAATTGTATGATATAATGAAACATATTCTATGAAGTGGGGAGTTGTGGGATATTAGAAATGCTATTGGATATTTTCATGATTTTTAGTAGCCCCAAGATAAACTTCATTTTCAAGCTTTGGTGTCTCACTAATGAGACTAATCAATAGTGATTTTAGGGATGATATCTAGGACATAAAACATATAGGTTTTTGGTTCCATATTTGAAATTTAATACATGTATATATGTCCCTTTATTATAACCTCATTATATATACGTTTTGTTATTCCATTTTAATTTTATTAAGTTATTTATAATTTATAATTTATATTTTAAGGGTTGGATTTGTTTTTTATTTTAACTTTATTTGAGTTTATACAGTTTATATAGTATTTTAATTCAGCTTTTTAATTTACTAATATTTGTGGATTTGGGTATTTATTTTTTAAAAAGTGAACTAATGTTATTATTTTTAAGTTCATGTAATTTTAAAATGATTTTTTCAAATTGTATTCTAAACCAAGAATTTTTTTAAAGAAATCATTAAATGAATAGTGATGGGTAAAGTTATTTATTATTTAAATAAAGGTTATTTTCAAAGGAAATGGGTTTTTTTGAATGATAATATACCATGTTAAGAGTGTTATGAGGAATGTTTTATAAATTTTTTATTTTAAGGAATGATATCCGGTATTGTATTTTTTTCTATCTTGTATAAATGAAATGAAAACATTATTTTCTAAAACATACAATCTATTAGACCTAGTTTCATAATAAAAATAATGTTTTGGAATCATGTTATTATACTAATGCAATTTGGTTCAACCCGTACAAACTCATGTTTTTGGGTATGTGAAATTCATGATTTATATTATTTCCTAGGTTATGGATTATTGATCATTTTTTAACCTCTCTCCATTGGGAGGTGGGTGCTATTTATTGTGGTTCTAACTCCAGAGTGACAATTTATTGTTGGAATTTACCTCTTAAGTATTTAGGACCGTTTTGGGTCGTGTATAAATTTTTCAAATCGAACCAACATCATTAATTTATTTTTTTAGTGGGGATTTTAAAAACTATGTATACGAATGTTTTTCATTTATGTGGTTTAATTTCAGAAAAAAATATATTTGTATTTTAAATTTATTGTTATACCTTGTTGTATATTGCTATTCTTTATATGACTATAAAATGTGGCATTGTTTTCCAATGATTATATACCTCATGCGGGTTCACTGTTGGGACCCATTTTTCCTCAGCATTTTAATGAGGGTGAAATCATTCCAATGTGTTTACATGGGATACTTAGGGTATTTTTGTCAATCTATAGTTATCAGAAATTTCTATATCAAGGAGAATAAGAGACCCAAAACCCTAAAATATTCCAGAGGAAACAATCCCTTATGAATAGTTAACATTACCATCACAACACTTAGACAATATTAGTTTTCAAAAGGAATCCTACACCATGAAAACCAAGTAAAATATCCTTACCTTGACCAATTCCAGATCATGCGTTAGTGATTCCATATAATGAAATGTGTCACCCCCTATAAAAAAGTTATGTTGTGTTTCTCCAATATAACATGGAAGAGTACCCATCGATCCCTCATATACCTATGGTAAGTGGACCAAATTATGGGTTCAATAACACAATATATATTTTTCTCCACCCTCCAAATTATGATTTCAATGAACTCTATGTACTGTCAACTTGATACTCTACAAAAAAATTAAATAAATCTTCAATGATATCTATAGTATAGTTTCCATACAACCTCAAAAAATAATGAAAATATATTATATGTCAACAAACCATACCTAATTTTATGATGCACACATGATGTTATCTAAAAAGAGTCCATATTGTGCCACTATCCAAGTTCCAGGATAAAAATACAGATCTATCAATAGATCATGCAAACCATCTTTTAAAAAAACCCAAAAACAAATTCAAATAAGTATTTCTCTAAACCAAGCATGAGACTATAATTTCCCAATGGCCTCATATACCCTAATAACAAAGGATTAAATCCTTTACCCATGCCCAATCACCCAAAAAATACTACCACCATTTACCATCAAAATATATCATTGCATCGCCAAACATGGTAAAACATTGAACTACATCTCCTGCATGACCTAAAGATATTCCAAAAAACCAACACCCTCTCCACTGAAAGATGTAAAATTGAAATTACTATAGAGGTTATTTTATCATAAATTAATAAATATTTGGAATAAATGATCCAAAAACAATGTAATCATATAACACTAACTGTTACCAGACATTTGAAGAGGACTTCATCACCAAAATCATTATATGATGAGAGAATAAAAAAGCTGAGACAACCTCATAATAAGGGTGGAAAGACGGTCTCTATGAATATCATTGATAGAGAATTGAAAAAATGCATGAAAGAGGATCAATTAGTGAAAATAAACATATTAATATTACCAAAATCATTTATCATCGATGCCCAACATGATCTCATCGATGTGATTGATGGAAGGGAATGAGGATAAAGCCATTGTGAAGGGATTAGTGGAAACTATAATGATGTTAGAATTACATGAATGGTTATGAAACCAATTATCATGGAAAAATATTAATTGAAAAGGGAATAAAATTAAAATAAATTTATAATGTTTAACTTAGAAAAATATACATAACATTTCATAAATCTATGTAATGTTTTTGTTTGAAATTAAAACAATTTTTAGTTATTCTCTCTTGATATTCTATATATAATATTCCCATAATATTTAGTTTTATATTATTGATAAAAAATATTCCATTTAAAACAATCTAGTTAAACTTATTGGAATTAATAATATATTTTTTTTCTATAATATAATTTTTATGTTAAATAAATTACTATAAAATAGTGTTTGTTACATTTTATTCTACTGCATTTATATAAATTTCCACTAATTATAAAAATATAATATTTAAAAATGGGTTAAATATTTTTAATTATAATAATTAATTTTTTTTAATAAGTTCAATATTTTTTTCTTAATAAATATTAAAAACATTAAAAATAATTACCATAGTTAGGGTTAAACCATATTAGCAAGGATTAAACAATGAAATAACGGTAAAAATGAAACATAAATGTCTATAAATATTATTTAATAAATAAATTTCAACCTTATTTTATATAATTTATAATTAAAATATATTTGGATCCATATTAAGCGGAAAATGACACTAAATTATTTAAATATTACACATAACTCCATATGTGTCCCTCCACACACTTGTAGATGGGAACCTACTTTAATCACTTATTAATAAATTTTGAGAAAACTATCTCATACATATTATACCGATAAGCCTCCTAGATTATTTTCCATTTTTATCTATCATCTATTATTTTACTAAGAATTTCCTAATAAATATTAATGTGTAATCCAAAAGATGCCTCTCAAATATTCGGTAATCATATTTAATGACTCATTTAATGTTCAGTTATTCTTATAATTCACATAAAAAGAATTTATATATCATAAAATAATTACTCCTATATGAATAATATAAATTGTTTTTATTATTTTTTGTAAAACCATATCTCACCATCATTCCATCAAATAGGAAGTGTAAGTATCACTCAAGTATAAGTATAGACTACCACCTCCTTATAGCGGTTTGCTTCATTTTCCATAAAAATAATTAATGGTCGGTTATTATAATATTTTAAATGTTTATATATTATATATCTATTATTATAGAATAATAATATCTTAAATAATTCCATTCCTTACTATCTACTAGGAAATGAAAACGGTGATTATGCATATGTGTGGACAACGTCTTCTAAGAAGCTATGTGATTCTTTTTTCATAACCACTTAATATGAATGGTTCTAATATAATATATATATATATGCTAAATATTTTATTTAATATATTATTAATCTTCTATATATGATTTAACCTTGATCAATATGAATGGAACCAAACTACAGAAATGAAAGAAACAATGAAAATGAGACATTTAACACTAGAAAATGAAAATTTTAAAAAATAATTTTTAATAAAACAATGATGAAATATTATAAGTGGATTATATTTTATATTATATGTATGAATATGAATTTTTTATAGAAATTTAATAAATTTAAATTTATTATATAAGAGGTCAAATGACCTTATGAAGAAAGTTGTACCAGAGGTAACAACTTATTTCACAGTCTCATCCTTATTGAAGATTCATTAATATAATATTTCTATTATGATAATTAAATTATAATTATATCTAAAACAACATATATTTTATTCCCCTATGGTTAATTTTAGAAATTAAAAATATTCTATTTATTTTATTCTCCCCAAGTAATCAGAGTCTAAAAAAATTTATTAATAGAAATCAAAATTGGTTATTATATAAGATTGGATTCTTTTTCCTTCTATGACCATAATTACATTAAATTGTTTACAAGAAGGATTTTAATATTCTATAATTTATTATTAAAATTATTTTTAAAAATTATTTAGTTTTTTTACAAAAATTATTAAAATGAATCTTCGTTTTTATTATAAAATTAGTCTTCATTTATTGAAGTGTGTATATTATGATTTTTTATATTTATTTCATAAATTGACATTTTCACCGTAAAATTTTTTATTTTCCATGATTATAACATTAAATTTTCCTATGGATCACTTCAATGAAAATTTCATTCCAAATATTATATAAATTTTTGGATTTTAAATAATTGATTTCAAAATGATAAGGGTATTTTAATCATGAAATGTTCACCTGATTGTTAAAATGTATTTTAATCTATGTTAACATAAAATTATGAATATTTAAATTTAATGGTGATATATTATAATGAAACAGTCTACAATATTACTCTCTATGGATTATTAAAATATTATTCCATTTACTGAATGTGGGAAATGTTAACTATTCTTATGCTTGTTTTTCAACATAAATGTTTATGATAATTTTGTATTGAATTTTTTTTAATTTAATTACTATAACAAATGAATATAGATTATTAAGATATAATCTTGACTTTTTATAGATCCTCGATGCATTAGTATGTCTCATGAGGCAAACATGTTTAGGTATTTATAAAACAATTTACCTATTAATGTAAGATTCCATGACAAATAAACTTCTAATTAGTATTATAATAACACTCGTTATATATTATATCATTATGAAACTATTTTTAATTAATGGAATTAATTATATTGTCATTCCATTCATGGTATTAGTCCCTTTATTAATAACAGGTATATGTGATATTTGATATGTTTTTACCTATTCCATATTATTCATTCATTAATTATGTTATGATATTTTATTTATATGATATTCCTAACTGAGAATCTGATGTCACCCAATAATATTTATTCTTTTATATGGATTACCATGAAGATAATTATGAATGATTCTATTTATATAAAAATTGAAATGATATTTTCTCTTAATAATATTAAGTAGTATATCATGTATTGTGAGAATCATTTATAAGTCAAGTCACCATAGACTACCAAATTATTTTATCCATCAAGATGTGATCCCATTTTTCATATACCTACATATTAAAATATCCACCAGTTCTAGGATACTATAGTTGGATTGTAAAATTTTTTTATCATGTTTTTTTTTGATTTTTTTATATTTCTTTTAAAAATATTAACCTTATAAATTGTGATTTGATGATAAATGGTTGATTGAGATTATATAAAATGAATTATATCATGCTAATGATAAAAATAATCTTCATTAACTCCATGATATTCATCAATATCAAATCATCATTATAGAGTACCCTAATTTTGGGATAACATATTTTCCTCCAACTACTTGGAAAAGAGCACAATAGTGAGGGTATGTGTGGAACTTATTTAGGGTATTATGCTATTAAAGATGAGGTTGAAAAATCTTAAATCATTCCCCAAATTTTTTTAGAAACCCTAAATAAATTGGGATCATACCATTGAAATTGAAACATATGAACTATCAATTGATTAAAATATATTAATGGAATGTGTATGATCTTTTTATGTAATTGAAGATATTATTGAAATTCATATAGGCTTCTTGTTTTCCACACACAGAAAATGACCACAATCTATTCCAAAAATTTATTTCAAAACAAGATAATATGTTTTAGTTTTGTTTTTAAATTATAAATATTTGATGTTAGGGAGAGAAAAAATCGAAATTCATGCAATGGACATTAGCTACTATGAATTTTTAGATTATAAAGACCTTATAAGTTTAATTAATGAACAACCAAATGATAAATCATATTCAATAATATGGCCACACCAATGAATTTTAATTAATTATTGATATTATCTAGGCTTATATGTAGTGAATGTTTATATACATATAAATGAATAAGAAATTGTTTCATTCAAACTAATATTAATTGACTATCTATAAAAATTAATATAGATTTAATAGTGTTTCTTCTATATTTTTTGGGGGGTGGTATTTAATTTCCAAAAATTGTGGTACATAAAGAATATATTCTGTAAATTAAACTAGACAAACTATAATTTTTAAGATACTTTGACATTTAAATATGTGTAAATATCAAATATTATCTTCTCTAATCTCTATATTATTTATTGAAATTCATTATAGAAATTGATATTAATATCCCCATATAAAATTGTAAAGTAATAATTTTATGAATCCACCTTTCCAATACCTAAAACATTGATAGTAATTTAGTAATGTTCTATCTAGTTTTAAGATTTCACCATGAGTATTAATTTCATTTTCTCTTTGAGTAATCTAGTTTTAGAGTATGAATACATTCTTATAATGTACTCTTACTCATATCATAAGTCTAATATATTCCATTTAAGGATTCAATAATAGATTAAATTGGGAATAAAGAGGAAAATAAATAAACCACCCTTCATGTGATGAGTGAATAATAACGAAATCAATATCATATGTTCACAACATTAAGATAAAATAGATTTTAGTACCATGTACTTCATGATGACGTGAAGACCAAAGCATGTGAGAGAAAGTGAGTTTGTGATCTATAATTACGTATTTTATGAATAGATACCATGAATTATTTATAAAATATTATTTTTTTGTTATTAAATAAGAGTATCCCTATATAGTGATGATGTTATATATATAAAACTTAAATGATAATGGAATTACACAAATGAATAAACTCCATTTAGAGATGGTTAAGGATAAGTGGTGACCAGAGGAGTATTGAAATCCAGCTAATGAGTCCACAGAGGAATAAAATGATGTTATTCCATGGACAAAAAAATTGGGATTTAATAAATAGACTAATATAATGATGTTTGTTGAACATAATACATACATTGATGATTCTAAATAATAAATTCTTTAACATTAAAATATGATCAAATGTTTCATGTAATGGTATTAATGTTTATTATAATCTCCCCTACACAATTAATAAACCATAAGAAGAGGCTTTGATAAATGAATGTTTGCACCTACCATTTATTAAATATATTTTAATATAAAAGTAGTTCCATGAAATTGTTCATTAATTTAATTACTTGAAAATATAATTCTGTTAACATTAGAAACCGCATAGGGGAGAAAAATTGAATATTTGAAAAAAATCAAAACCTCAAATGGTGATGGTTTATTATGGGTATTAATCTAAAATACATGAATCAATGATTCAAATATTGAATCAACACATTGTAATTTAATTAAAATTCTCTTTTATGGGTATTGATCATATGTATATTCTTCATACTTACCATTATCATAGTTCAAAAATAACCTCTTGGATAAATGATTTAATTGGTTTGATTTTCCCCCTACTGTTTGTATCGATGGTATATATAGGATGGATAGATTTTAATTTCATATTCTATACCTATAGACCAATGTTATCTCATTTGGAATTGATTTGTTCAATAACTCAATATAATAAAAATCATGAATGAGGTTTTCTAAAGATGAGTTATGCTCAAGAATATTTCCATTACACTAAAATTATACCCTTATTCATTTCAAATAAAAATATTTAACATCTGCATGGAATAAAAATAATATATAACATGTAATCATATTTATAGATCCAAGTGACAGAGATTTACTTTTTTGGGGATCAAAAGATATTGTATACAAGCTTTTTTTCTTCTAATTTTTTTCTATATTTTCTTACTGTGATAAATTAAATGAAATATTTTGACAAATTTCATAATCTATTTTAAAAAAAAATTAGTGTGATTTTTATTTCTTGTAGAAAATATTTTTAATTATTTATAGGTTATGGTTAAATATATAAGGAAAAAGAGAGGTTATGTATATGGTCATAAAACAATGTCCAAATCATGGATGAAGTTTCATTCAACCTAGTTTTTCCCAATGTAAGTTTTCTTATCTGATAAATTAGTGGAAATACCCGAAAATGAATTCATGAAACTAATGTTGATTTATTGAACATAAAGGGGTAATATGCATTTATTTTCTATTAATATCATCAGAACAAAAGGATAGGGATTAATATCTAATGATTCATACAAAACCAAAATTGTATGTATTGAATTGATTATGTTATATACATCCATGAAGTATTATAAAATATAGTTTAATTTCATTATTAGTAGAATAAAATAGAAATAATATATTATACTCATAATTTTTGGATTAAAAGGGATGTTGTACAAATAGTGGTTAGGGAAATATCATCTTGACATAAATTGAAATCCTATTATTAGGTATATGATACCTTTAAGGGGGTGATGATATAAAAATAATCGAGGTTTTAAAGTCCAATCAATTTAAATATAATTGAACAAGGGGTTCTGTGTAATGTAAATTATAGTTTGATTCATTTATATTAATAAAATATTAATAAGAAAATCAAATTTGGATAAAAACTGGCCATATTAAAATTATAGGTCTTTGGATGCACATCTGAAAATGGATACCAAGGATGATTAATAGGAATGATTAGACATTTATTTTAACATCATTTTTGTCAAAATAATTTGGTTTTATGAGGTATTTCAATTGTGATATAGGCATGTTATTTCATATTTATAGGAGGGCATGATATGTAGTCCATATTCCATCCACATTATAAGGGGGCCTATCTGAATTATATGTAGTCATTGCCCATAGACATAAAATGATGACTTTTATTTAAATATTCCTTGCACAAAGTTTCATATGTTAATTATCTATTATAAATCATAATTTTGGGTTTATTATATTTAATCAAAATTGAATACTATTATTAGGATGAAAGAAAATGAATAATTTTAAAAAAAAGTTATAAATGACAATATTTATCATTTTAATAGTTACTGGGTGTATGATATTTATTATGTAGTTATTTTATTTGTCTTATAAATGTATAATAAAATTTAATGAAAATATTTCATATATGAATATTATATATATATACATACATACAAGATATTTCAATAATTATCAATATTTGAGTATTGATAATAATAAAGGGATGATATTTTTATAATTATTTCTCCAATTATTATTATTATTAATTAAATTAAATGTGTTTAGGAAAAAATAGAATTTTCAAAATATAAATTCAATGTGCATTGGGTATTTTGTCTTCATTATGATTAATGAGAATTTGAAAGTAAAGTTGGAAGGGTTGTATAAGATATAATGTCCAATGAATGGGATAATAAGGGAAAATGTAATGTGAATTAGAAAAAAATAGAAATGATAAATCAATTAAAAAAGGAGAAAATGAATAGAGAATGAATGTAGTGTACAACTCATTAATCTATAATCATCACACCTATATATCCCACGCTCACATTATCCCATTTTAATTCCGACATTTATTTCAGCATATTTCAAAAATACCATATTTGTTATTTATAAAAATGTCCCAACACCACAGAAAATGGATTTTCCTCATTGGGAAAAATTAAGACCAAAAATATTCTTTATATGTATCAAATTAGTTTTCCAAAATTTAATCAAATATTAATTTCATTCCTTAATTTTCATATATTCAGTTTCTTATAATTTATTCTTCGAATGGAATCTTCCCATAGTGGTGGAAAAACACTTACGTTTTGAGTTACATATATTTTAGGAAGGGGTTTCCAAGAATAGTAATTTTCATGATATTTCATTAAATGGTTTATTTTTAAAAAACTTTTTCTCAAATATAATACTTATTTAGTGAACATATAATTTTTAGGTTAATGTTTAAAAGAAGAATTTCTGAATTTAATGAGCGATCAATTAGTTTTTTACACTTGTATTTTTGGAAGTAATGTCGATACACACAACATGAAATTTAAAATGAATGAAATTATTTTCTAAAATGATTAAATATTTTTTTTTTTTTACATCATTCCACATAAGTTATCATATTCATTTTGAGGGACTATTTATCTATGAATTTATTTTTAATGGATTTATATATGTTTTATTGATATGTTAATATATTTCAATGGTTGAAATAATTTATTGGTGTTCACATAGTGGTTTAATTAGATTGAAATTATTTACATACATGAAAAAGTGGTTTATGTGGTTTTTGAAGTGAATCGTTACCCTATTTTCAATAATAGAATTTTATGTGGAACATGAATTTTAAAAAGATTTCCCATGATTGGTTTTATTTATAGAGTTGTAATCAAATAGTAGGAGGCTCGTTTAGGATCTCATATAAATGGATTTTATGAAAATGATCTACACCCTTTCATTAATCCAATTTAATCCATGATTTGAATGATTCATGTGAATAATATAAAATAATTATGATTATTATTGATTTTTATATGGGATTAAGGTGGATTAATGATAGTGGTTCATGAGAGTGATATTATTATTTTTATGTATGCCTTTTCTAATAGCTGATAATAGATATTTGATTGTTTTATGATAAATGATTCCTAAACACAAATAGATTGAGTGTTTGTAGATCATGGTATCTATGTGATTAATTGAGAAGTGATTTTTATAATAGTTATCTCTAGACATTGGATTGTTATTCAATAATTATATACTAAACCATAGATATGCCCATTTTAACAAGTGATTAAATGTTATAAGAATTTCATAGGTTATTAACTACAATCTTCAGTGATAATCAACTAAATGGTTTATCATTTTTAGTTCTAGGTTTTCTTACTGGATTCATAATATTTTCCCTTGATTATCCTTATTATATAATGTTTTTATTAGTAATAAACTCTCGTGACATTTATAAATTATGATTATTTACTTTTAATCATGATATTCTATCATTATCTTTACCTTTTATAGGTTTATTTTAATACATTTTTTTTCTAATATTACACAAAAATGTTCTACAATATTTTAAACAAATTCCATATATTTGATGTTAATAGCTACCTTTCTTCAAATTCATTTTTATTTTACTTATTTATTGTTTTCATGATTTATTTACACGCGTGTTTCAATTATGGTTATGCTAAATAAATTAAATTTTTGTAATTATTAGTTTTTTTTATTTTGATTTTTAATTGAAATGATTTTTTAATTATTTTATTTGGATTGTTAAGGAATATTTTATAATTGATTATAACGTGTTGTACCATATAAAAAATAAATCCTTAATTTCAATATTTTATTTCAATATAATATAATATTATTTAATTGTTAAAATGAAAATTCATGGACTCTCAGTTGATATACTAATTGGTTGTTTAGGATCACACCCTACTTATATCACATTGTGTGGGTCCACCTGAGTTCTACTTCATGTTCCAATTCATGATCATAGAAATTTTCATGATTTATATACATATCATCCTCAATATTTCTATGTTGGGACTTTTTATTATGTGGATGGTGAACATGACGGTTAGATGGAGATCATTATTGGGTATTTTACATTGTTATATTATATTTGTTTTTTTATATATTAGATATGTTGTACATAGTTGTACTCTAGATACCATTTAGTTCCATTACATTTTAATAAGTTATAATTTTTTTTAAACCATATTTAATTATATTTTAATTTTTTAAAATACTTATTCTGTTAATTAGGGGTTGTATCATGTATATGAATTCCATGATGTAGTTCTATTGAAAATTCAATATTCCCTTTAAATATTATATTGGGTGAAATTATTCACAATTCAGTATGTTTTGATGACTAATAAATTTTACCATCATTCTGGGGATCTAGAATTCCAATTGGGGATTTCTCTCATGTATTCTCAAGTGCACAGTACTGGTGTGACCAAATTTGGTCTGTTATAAAATGGTTTTATATTTAGTGTACACTTCATACAATTATGGGTGCTTGTGAAGATAAAAATTAGGATTGTTTATTCCCAAGGGGATGATACAATGGAATTTCAATACAAACCTTTTTATAAAAAATATTACATTTCTAGGGGATGTTTTTATAGTGTAATTCATGGTTATTTTATCATTCATTCATTTTTGTTGCCAATTCATCTTTAATGGCTTGAATGATGTATGAAGTGTCGGAGTTGGTTCCATATAACTATCTACATTAATTTTTTTATTTCCATTATATTCATATTCTTAAATATTGTAAAATATATTATCAAATATTCATTTTTATTATACATAAAATTTTATATAGTAATGTCCATTTATTGTTTCTTAAATCAAAATGACATAGTATTTCCTTGCTATTGTGAGAACCTTCATGTCTAATTAATATATTCTTAAATAAATGATATATGGGTAGATTATATCTATTGATAGTTCACAATTGATATATTTTATTGATGGCAGGAGGTTGGTAATACATTTTGACCTCATTTCATGAATTCCACAGTTGTAATATCACTAAAAAGAGATTATGATAACTGAACCTGTTGTAGGATATCCACTTATTTCATATGTTGTTGAATATTAAAATATATGAACATGTGTATTTCTAATTATATTTTAGATAATTAATAATTAATGTAATGCTTCTAATATATGGATGTATTGATGAAAAAAATCATGAAATATACTCATACGAAGGAAGAATACATTCGGCGCAGCATCAGTGACATGAAATTAATGACTGGGTGAAGAAATTATTTTTCCAAACTATATTTAATGGAAATTGATGTTTGAGGCCCTAGTACATGGATTCAATTTGATGATTTTATTTTTTGTAATTCATAGAAATAGTTTTAGTAAACATTACTTTTGATATATTTGATACAAAATTCTTGATGGTGATATCAAGAAAAATAGGGAATGTTAAATGGTGAGTGTTTATTGTATTTATTTATATATATGAATTAACATTAAATATTTATTTGTAATAGAGTGTTTCTTGAAATAATCATGATCTATGAGTTATAATATCGATTATCAATATTTGGTCCTAATGGGTCAGACATTGAGTGTATTCCAAGGCTATATTAATTTCATTGAATTAGAGATTAAGTTGAAGCATCCCCACATAAATAGACCATTGCATATCCAAGTAATAAAATTCCAGTAAATTAATTAAATTTTATTATTCCACATTAGAATAATGAAAATATAATTTATTTCTCAATACATTTCCTAATAATTAAATATATATATAGAAAATGAGAAATTATTATTTTTTAAACAGTTGTCACACCATTATAGGGTTATTAAAATATCATGGGATGGATGATCCTATATAAATTTTTATGGTTCAACACATGGAATTTAATTATATCACAAGTATGTTTTGAAATTATTTCCGATAAAGATGAACTTTTCTCTCAATCATTCTTGACATTTTGTTCCAGTTTAAGAGGATCGAAATATTCAAGGGGTTTTTTAGATTTTTATAGTTAAAAATAACTATTTATGTAATCTTTTGTTACTTCAAAATTTTTAGTGAAAAATTTCAAAAATTAATAATAGCTTTATTCCTCTCCTACCTTCTCTTATTGTAATATATATATAATTCTTGTGAATTGAACGTTACAAATTTGAAGATTTATCAAAATATCTTTTTGAAATTTGATTAGCATTTAATGTCATCAATAATATATTATTCAACTTTAAAAACAAGGAAAAATGGTTTTGGATCTTTAGAACACATTTGGAATTTTCTATAGTATATGTATTATGTTTCATCATGTTACATTGATTTGATGAAGATCTGAAATCACAAGAATCATGTTGTCCCACAAAGGTATAATTTATTTCCATTCCTAAAGTAAAATTTAATAAAATGAGATCTTTGGTATGATTCTAGTATCACATAACTGGATCATGTTATTTAAAAAATATTTGAAATAAAAATATTGAAAATTTATATTCTTTCACAATTTCATTATTTGTATGGTTCTTTAAATTGTATTAATTAAATCATGTTATTATTTGAACCCAAATTTTGATAATTTATCTATAACATACATAGAGGGATTCAATACATCCCCACATCCACGGATGAAGTTTCAATTGGTGTTTCAAGGACTATATAATAATTTTTCTACATTTAATGTTCTTGTCAGTAATAATTTTTTTTAAATAATATCATGTAAATTTTGAAAAAATGATTATATTCACCCAGAGGTATTGTTCACTCATTGTTTAACAGTAACACAATAATATAATGGGTTATATTCAACAACATAAAAAATTTGTTATAAAATTATTTTTGGCATGTGTATCTTTTCAACCAACGTTAACAAGAGGCCCTATTAATTGATTGGGGGAAATTTTTTCCAACCTCTATGCCAACATCATGACAATGATTTACTTAAAAATTCATATTAACATAGAACCTGTGTTATAGGTCGCATATATGAAACCCATGTCAGTGGGTGTCATGACTACAACCTATTACATCATTGGTTATAGTAAGGATAGACCCGACCAGAGTAGCCAAATTAGCCCGAAAATGGTCTATATTAACATAAAATATATATAGTGGGTACATAATAATTTAAATATTCATTAAAAATATAAAATATAATTTTTAATAACTTGATTTTATTATATAAATTCAGGCATCATGGGATGTGTTGATGACTAGTTAAAATCCAATTTCTGTCATCCTAACAATTTAAAAAATCACTCATGTTAAAATTTTAAAATATTATTGTTTTATCACGAAAATTTTATAGCATCTAGACTGATCCATATTTGGGACTGAAATTTTCATGTTGGATTAATTATTCATTGTATTATATCAGTTTAAAATGTAATAATTTTTTTTACTAATTTTATTCATGTCATACCTCCAACATTTAATGTATAAGCTTATGATTGTCCATATTTTAGTTATAAAAGGTAATTACCACATATGGATTTTCCATCACATAAGTGTGAGTATTCATTATAAAGATGAATGGCGTTAAATATAATGTAGTTCAAGTCATGAGCCTATGTGAAACCAAATGATTTAAATGCCAGTGAATTTTAGGGGGTGTTGTAATACAATTTGACATACGACTCAATATATTCCCATCATTTATCAGTTGATCCACAATCTACATGATGGACCATCAAATAGATAACAGAAAATTATCCCATCATTATTTATTTTTTATTATATTATAATATTAATTATAATATTATATGAGTGTATAAGACCACATAGGTTAGATAAAAGTAATTGAAAAGATAAAAATTAACAATTGAGTGATTAATGTTTCTATTTATTCACTTTTTAATATGTGAGTTTTATCATAAAGTAACATGAATTATCAACAGAAAAATATTTTAGTCTTCAAGAGAACGTAATTAATTATGAAAATATTATCTTATCATGAAATGATTACTCAACTTTGTAAAATCCATATAATAATAATAATGATGTAAAAGGACAAAAAAAGAAATTTATTCCAAATTTATAAAAATAACTCAAGAAAATATTATTTTTTATATCCTTTCAATACAAGATTTAAAATTCATCCATTGTCTAGAGTACTTATTTGGGAAATGTCTTAGTGATTTCAATTATCAAGTTGTTTTAAGCATGGCTTTTGGATTCAATTTACCTTGTTTATATCAATTATTTACTACCAAAGAATGGATTAGTGTAATATATATGTGTGTTCTATGGATTATTGAGTCGAGGATATTAAATTTTGTGGATTATAATCAAAGGATGGTGAAGCATGACATTAATGCATTTGGGAAGAACTGGCAACCTAAATCCCGTCAAATAAATTATTACGACCATATCTAGGTTAGTATAATAGAAATATTGATCATATCCAACACAATATCTTTGTGATAGTATATTTCAAATACATTGGTTATGATTATTAGTATTTGATAAAATATTTGGAGAGTAATATTTAAAATTTATTACGTCACAATTTGTTAATCAAGATTTTGTATTAAATCCTGCTTTTTAGATTGAAAAACAGATAGTCACATGAAATCAACATCATAACTATTATTGACCTTACTGAAAGATAATATATTAAATTATAGTAACTTCCAAAAGAGGTATAGTGGTTTATACATCATTATATTCCAACAGAAAAAGTCTTATGTACTGGAGTAACAAATTCCTTATCAACCTACAAAAGAGGCATGTCATGGTAAACTCCCACTCTATGTAAAAATAGATAATATTCTATTTTTTTCTCATGATATCATATATGTTTTTTACGTTATAGAAGCTTCATGAGGAAATGGATGTTTATAGAATGATTTCTCACCACATTGATCTTTATCCAGAGAAGGATTGATAATGTATATATGAGATCTCTATAGAAATATTCATGTTCAATCATGGAGAGTATGTTCTAGTTTGTCTGTTTTAATTCAATGTAATTATCCACATGAAGTACAAGGATATCCTATTCATTATAAATATGAATGAGTTGTGAAAAAAATAATTTCTTCCTCACTACCAAACAGTTCATCTATTATATTGTTAATTATAACATGAGTAATACTATGTAGTCTCTCTTTGAAGTCCACACATTATTTTTTCCAATAAATAAAAATAATATTAATGAAAAACAAGGATAAGATATGGTAAATAAATTTATGGATATTTAAATATTCCCAAATAATAACTCAATGTTTCAATGTCCATTGAAATTTCATTCTATAAAAGTTGAATATACAAAGGAGTAAATGGAAAGAGTTAAAATAATTTTATCACGTGGTAAGTATGAAAAATCATAATATTTCTACCCAATTAAACAAGAATAGAAAACTTTCATGTGAATTGGTTATTCAAAAAAATGTTTTTATATCTATAATTTGGGTAATAGGTGTGTATTTTAGTCCTCAAATTTGATTTGAAATTTATGAACCATATAAATTTATAATGGTTTTAAATTGTTATGTTCATCTTCAAGACACAAGCAATGCTATATTATGTTCCTTTTCTTTGTGAGACTACCGACACACATTGACAACAAGGATGATCATGGAATTAAATAACTATAATTATATGAATCTTATTAAAAAAGACAGAATTCATGATTTTTTCTTGTAATATTTTTATTTATTTTAGGTTTGGAACTGATTGTTTCTAATTTTTGATATAAAAAATATGTTGTTATATAGAATAGTTCAATAACATTATTTATTATCAATTATGAAAAACCTGTTTTTTGAAATTGAAAATTTTTAGGTTCCCATTACTCATTCCACACTGAGTTATGGAATCACATGCTTGGTCATGTAAATTAGAAGAATAAGAAAAATGTCTACAAAGATTTATATTTATACTCTTTTGAGATAAAACAACATGAAAAATGTTATGCTTGGTTTACATGGAAGGAAATCCAGAACCCCATTTGGTGGAAATGATGAAAGGGAAACTGGGATTCATTAATTGGTACACATTTCATTCTATTGAACACTTCTAGTAAAATATATTATTAGTTATTTTTTACTTATTTAAATTTAATTATGAATTCAGTAGATATGGTTATGTGAATATGATGAAGTAAAATTTAGAATATTTTTTAAAAATTTATGGAATCCAATATTGAATAAAAAAATTTACATAGTAACATGAAAAAAACTATTTATTTTATTGAGTTATAATATATCTTAAACAAGTTTTCATCGACTATCTATAGTAATCTTAGATCCATTCCCATCCCATTACTCCTTATACACCATAGTAAAAAAATGATATTGATCGGTGGAATTTCATTTTCTTGGACATGCAGATGTCAATGATGAGTCATGAAGATATATTATTATCATTTTGAGGGTTTCAATTATAAATTATTATGTAAAAATTTAACCTTGATCAAACTAAATTATTAGATGCCATTCCATTCTATTTTGGGTGTGGAAATAAACGCAATTTTTCATATAATCATTTATATTATTTCAATTAATTCATTATGCCTCTTCTAGGAATTCATTATTACCCCAGTAACGAAAGTCTATATTTATAAGATATCCCAATGAAATTTGTGGTTATTACATAAAAATCCCCTAAAAATAACCTAATTGTGTTTTGGTGGGTTAAATTCCTTGATAGGGAGTTCATACATAAAATGGATAGTGGGTGATTTGTTGACTTCAATAAAGTTGATTTTCATGATATGAAAGAGTTTTAATATATAAAAATTCAATAAAAACCAATGTAATAGGTTTTTTAGGTATACATGTACTATGCAAAAACATTAAAAATTGTTAGAGATTGGTTGAAAATAATTCACGTCTTTTATATAATGAAGATATAGGAAAATCTGATGTTCCATGGTTGAAAAAACCCCTAATTTCTGATATGGATTCCATATATCATAACTAACATTGTGGTTTGTTTTGTCTTCATATATATGTAATTCTTATTTTCTGAAAATATATTTTAATGATAAACATGGACATTGAATATAATCTTAGTTCATATAAATCATATTTAATAGATATATGGTATAAAAACATCATGGAATATACTATGAAAATTATTTCTCTTTTTATATGATTAAAACCTTGATATTTTTTCTTTCTAGAATAGATTTCCATGACAATTATACATTATTTATGGATTTTGAGACAACTTCTATTAATGGTAAACAAAGGAAAGATGTATATATGACATAAATAAAAGGATTTGGGACAACAAATTTTTCCATTTAGGTATTAACAGTGAAGACATATATTTATGGATTATAGAAAGAATATAGGTCATCGTACATTCACATTGTTGAATATGTAATATAATTTGGTTTCACGGAGAACAAACATTATCATTGTCTGTATACGGATTAGTGTGAATGTATTAATTTTTATATTAGTATATATCATTGAAATATTACTTATTAAAAACTCTACACATTTCATATAGAATGTTTAGACATTGTTTAATATGTGAATCTCCCAGAATGACTTTGGTTATGTATCCAACATTCTAGGTGTCACGGTCCTTCATGATTGATCTTGGAGGATTCTTAAGCTATCTATGGTTAAATATATTGTCTATAAACTGAGGTTTTAAATTATATTACAATAACAGTTGAGATTTTATAAGGTGATACATGGTATAAATATTTATAATAAAATTCTCCAACAAAAAAATGGGAGAGAGAGATTGGATGACTTAAATACATTACTCATTTTCAGTAAGTTCCATAATGTATGTAATGTTATGTAAAATGTACGAATTTCCTTACGCATTGACGATGGATGAAAAATACTAAGATGATATATGACAAAAGTATTGTACAATTTTTAATTCAATCCTAGTGTATCTATGGTGTCCTAGGGATATGTTACTAGTGTATGGAGTGGGTGAATAACTAATAATCAACAGATATATAGTTTCTAGTTTCCAAATAGATCTATATGGTCTAAAATCATATTTCTGCCTTTTTTATTTTACCCTATTGGAGGAGATATTTGATATATGAGCTCATATTTACTATATTTCGATGAATTTAAGGTCGGGATTGAGTATATTTTGGATTTTGATGTATATAAAGAATTTTTGGGTTAAAAAATATGAGACCTTAATTTTGTATTAGGATGTAAAAATTTTATCACACTATAATGTGATTTTCATTATAGTAGTGGTTCTTGTCAATGATCTAATATTACATCATCGGGCGAAGCATTTAATTAAATATTGTCCCCAGTTTAGAGATTTTTCATAACGGGGTTAGGTCCCATTAGTCATATTTTACACAAATAATATGTAGTTTATTCATTGATTAAAGCCTTATCTGATTATAATTATGAATATCAAGTGATATGTAATGGATTAAAACTCGTTAAAAATTGTGTATTTTGAAAATGGGGGTATATTGCAGTATTTTAACTAAATAAAACGTATTTTACATTTGATTACTATTATATTAATGGATTTTAATATTGGTAAATATCTAATTCCATCAATATTGATACTTTTCCATATGAAATAATGTGATAAAATTATTAGTGAATATAATATATCAAAAGGTCGTAGATGTTATCATCTATGATTATATGAAAAAAAGTTAAATTATGATAATCATAATTACATTTTCAATACCTGAATTATATAATCAAATAAGAGAAATGTATATATTATATTATGGTTAGGATACTTATAATACATTGAGACTTATTTACATGATGTTCTTCTATTGAAATATACACGATTGGAGGTTATATGGATTCTCCCTATAATATTTGATGCATTTTTTTGTGGTAAAATGGTTGTTCCTATCTATGATCATGATTATTTTTTTAAACGTGGAATTATTATTAATTCATATAATGAGTTTCTTACATTAATGTATTGAAGAAAACTGTGATGGAATATTCTAATTGGGAGGTAGGATATGTTGCGCATGTCATGAGTGATATGGGATAGATGATTTAAATTAAAATGTATTAATCTATTCCATGAATAATATAATTTGATGTATCATTATAATTTTTTAGTAGAACCATCTTATATGTTTATAGAAAGTAATCCTGGTTTATGATATATTTTAGGGAATTTTTTAAAAAAACCGATCATTAAAATTAATGACACATTAAATGTAAACTTATTAATGAAGATATTAAGTCCTCGAGATTATATTATATGGTAATAATTCAATGGTTATAAACATATATATAAATTATCCTTATCTCTATTGGGTTATTGATGTGTTTATAGATTACACTCTCAATATATGAGTTAGACTCACTGTAATCTTGATGGGGTCTAATAGGGTAATAAAGAAATAATATTCATATGATCCATAAATTTAACTCAATTTGAGTTTTGAATTTTTTTGGACACATATGTGGGGACTATTTGATGTCAAAGTTAATCATTATGGGTTAATATATCATGTTTTATTGATACAATTTAAAATAGTTATAATTAAATTTATTTATAAAATTATTTGTATTAAATTTAATTTAAAATATGTTAAAATATTATTGTATTATTTATAGAAAGAAAATCACCCCATTCAATGTTTTTCAAATAATCAATGTTGGATGGATTCAATTACATAAATCATGATTCATCATATGGAATTTAATTATTTCAATTGTGTTTGGGGAAATGTATTTTACTAGTGTAAAAATTTTTCATAGTTTTTTTGGTTTTTTTAAGTTAATTTAAGAGGACTAACATATATAAAGACCTACGGGATATTTTGAAAAGATAAACATAACTATTTGAGCTTCTTTTTTATCCATGTATATTTTGGGGGTTTATGTTTCATGAATTTGTAGTCTAAAAATCCTCCATTATATTATGATTCGATAGATAGAAATATCATGAAGGGTTTGATCCATGTTCTAGGATTGATCACATGATCTTTTAGATATTTTATGATCATTTTATACACATTATATTTTCCTCTTATATAGTGAATGTAAATAAATATGTTAAGGGGTCATTACTTCATGAATGGATAATCAAGTGGAAATTTAATTCAGTTTCCTAAAGATATGATGATCAAAAGAAGATCATATATCACTTGTGTCTCATCAATTTACAATTGTACAATGAAATTTTATTTTTTTTATGTAAATTTATTTTCATAATATCATTCAAATAAATTATATATCACTTAAAAATTTAATAAATTAAAAATTTTATTTCATTGATAAAAACCAAACAATTAAATTCATTCACACTTCCATTGCATACATGGTTCATTCGAGAAGTGGAACCCTATGATTCCTATAATGGGTGCATGGGCTACAGACTATACACACAATTCTTATATCAGGGAATAGTATTTATTTGGTGAGATTTTGTTTTTTAGAAATTTTCGTAATATTTTTTTTGATCTTATTGATTAAAATGTATTAATAACAATGATTTTTATATGATCTCAAGTTTTTGTTACAATTGTCTGTAAGAAATTTTCAACAAATTGAGATGATTTCATTGGGGTAGAGTTGTAATTATTATTATGTTTAGTATAATTTCTTTGTATATTACCCTAGGTGTATTCATTTTTAATTTTCAATTATGGGTAATATATTATGAAAATTTTAAGTGATTTTTGATAAAGAATGAGTGTTTAATTTTTTTATAATGTGTTAAAAAATTGATTATTTCTTTATTTTTAAATTTAATAGAATGAAATAATATAATGAACGATGCTTTTGAATAGAATGTTTAAAATTCAATAATGCATGGAATTTTAATTGGTGGGGTGGTCGGGTTTTGGAACATAAATTTTTATTGGAATAATGCAAAACATTTCAAGTAATAAATAAATACCATTCTAAGTTATTATTATTTTAATAATTAGTTTTTATATAAATCCATTAATGATTTAATATTATTTGTTTTTGGTTTATTTTATAAAGTTGAAATCTTGATTATTGATTGAAGTCTAAAAAATTAATGTTACTTATCTCAATTTAATCACCTCTAATTAAGATTCCTACCTCAAGCTAAATGATTTATTTTTCTAGATACCAAAATGTTGAGGGGTATTCAGTCCATCTAATATACTTATATTATTTATATAATGGTAGTTAAATGTTTCCAAATTTATAAATGTTTTGATAGGGTTAATTTTATTTTTTCACATTTTCATTGGTTTACTAAGTCAATAAGAATGTATTTGTGTTTGATTATGGATATGAATTTTAATTCATTGGTATTTTTAGTAATTTATTTTGGCTATGTTTGTAATAAATGGATGTGAGATGTTAGTTTGTGAATTTTACTTCAATCATAATGATATTTTTTAATTGTATGTTAAATACTAAAATGTTTTATTTTATGAGGTGTGTTATTGTTGTTCCATGGATGTCTTTAAAATGTGTATACCTTATCATTTGAGAAGATATGATTAAAAATTTTGATTTTAATATTCTCATTTTTATTTCCAATGTTTTCTATACATGTAAATATTTATATATTCAAGGGTATAAATTTTTGTAATTTATTATGGATTGGATAATTTTCTAGTTTTTATTTGTTCATTTATGTTTGGATTTTTTATTTCTCATGAGTTTCCAATTTTTACCTATTATGTTAATTATATTAATATTTGTTTTAATTGAATTTTTATTTATTTTGGGAATAATCACTCTGGTGAAAAATGGTTAATAAATATTTTTATTTTTTATTATGTCCATCTATCTAATATATAAATTTTCAATTATCATGTATCTATCATTCATCTAAAGTAACTCTAACGGACTTTTAACAGATTGAATGTTTCTGTGGTGGGGATAATTTAATATCGTGTGTTTTCAATTGATCATCTTAGATTATAATATTTATTGTAATATAATAAAGGTGATTAAGTTAAAATTTAAATATTATATTGATGTTTTAAAATTTATAATTCAAAAAATTTTATGTTTGAGCAGTATATTAGTGTATAAAAATAATGACTATGTTATTATATTTTTATGATTAAAGAATGAAATAAAAAATTGAAAATCATTTATGTATAAATAATTTTTTTAGATACATATATGTGGATTTGTGATTTATTATTAATTTATCAATGAAAATAGTAATTGAATTATATTATTATAAAAATTCATCTCTAAATTCGTGACTTTTAAAAAAATGGAATTTAATAGAATAAATAAATACAATAAATAAATGTATTGTGGTGTATGTGGTCTTGAATATAAAATATTGGATGTTAATAAATTATTATGTTGAGGGATATTTTCTATAATAAATGACATATGCTGAATTGGGGGATATGTAATATAAATAAGAGAAATTTCAACAAATAATAATGTTAAAAAATAGAGTCTGAAATGGGAGAGAAGAAAATGTATAAAATGGCTCCCCCCAAATGCATGCCTCTCTCTCACTCACTTACATTATATCCACATTAATTCAAACATCACTCCACCTAAATTAATTAATATTATCATTCAGGTTGATCATAATAACATGATATCAGGGGTGTTTGATTCATCCTAAGGGTAGTAATGTAAACCTTCTATTTTTTCATAGGAATAAATTTATTCCCTAAATTAATTGAAATTTAATTTTTTTACTTATTTTATTGTGATTTAGTTTATTATGATTTAGTCTAGGATTGAAATAATCTCTTAGTTCTGGAATAACACATGTGTTCTGAGTTTATCATATTAGAGGTACGTGTTTCCATGTGTTGTAATTTTCTTTTTAGTCATTGAATTAATTGAGTTTTCCAATCCAATTTCTTAATGATTACACATTTTCATTGAATCTATAAATAAGATTTTAAATTATTTTTAATCCATTGGTGAATGTAAAGGGGTATTTTATATTTTTAGAACAAATGTTTACAAGAAAAATTTGATTCTCAAAATATCCAAATGGATTTTATCAATAAAATTGGTGTTTTATGTGAAGCTTTACGTTTCTAAAAAAATTCAGATCAGTCATTCGATGAGTTCTAAATGACTATTTGCCTCTAAATTTTTTTTATTGGACTTTTATATGTTTCTTTAATATGATACTATTATTAAATCGATTAAATAATTTATTAGTGTCTGAATTGTGGTTTTTTTGTAAAATAATTATTATATTATATAAAAGTGATACATTTGTCGGTTTTAATGAAAATATTCCTCTTAGTTTTATGAATATATTTTTAAAATAAAATTTATTTATTAAATTATATACCATTATTTCTTTTATGTAAATAATTATTGGCTTACATTCAAAGGATTGTTTATAAACATAAATGAATTTTTTTTTTCTAAAAAATATCTACACCATTGGTTTAGGCCACATAAGGTCATGTTTTGATTCATTTTGAGAATCTAATACAGTACTGTAACTATAATGGTGCCAAAATGGGATATTTTTTAAGAAGATTTTATCAGAGTGGATGAGTATGTGATTGTGATGATTTTCCATGTATATAATTGTTTTTATTTTCTTTTAAAATGATATTTGTTTCCTAACCCTTGTCATTTTAATCATGGGATTCCTTGGTTGATATATGAGATATTGAGAGACGATTACAATATTAGTTATACCTACACACTTTTCAGTGTCCCTTAAAATTATTAAACACCATGGTTATGGGGAGTTTTATTGGGGCATATATTTTAAAGAATATTGGATGTTATTGAATAATAAAATCATTCATACATGTGAATATCGATTTTCATATGTATGTTTGTTGTATTCTCACTACATTATTTATATTTTTACATTAATAAGCACATTTAACTTATTTTTCATTCTATTATTATCTGGTTATGTTTATAGATTGATTGATTTTATATTTTCATATTTTATACTCATAAACAATTTTTATGTGTTTATATAAATATATTTTTTCATGTATTACATTCTCATGTTTGGAATTTTTTTATAATTTTTTTAACACATTATGTTCTTTTTATGTTTTCTGATACATTCTATTTTTTCTAAATATAATTTGGATTCCTTATTGATTTACTCAATGTTTTGAATTTTATTTCTTATAAAAAATAATTTAATTTACATTTTATAATCTAACCATTTAATTAGGATTTCAAATGAAAATATATATTTATTAACTTATTGTTCTTTTTTTTGGTTTTGAAGAGAAATTTAGGAAATTAATATGAGTTTTTACTATATACATGTTAAAACAATACATTCAACTGCTATAATTCTAAAAGTTGGTGTTAGAGGTCTATTAAAAAAGGAATGAAATGGAATCTCTAGTGACATCCTACATGGTAATTTATTCTCACACCCATACCATAAAACTCACTATTTTTATACCTATGTTATTTTATATGTTCTAGTTTAGGATTGTAGGGGAATTTTTTCCTTTGTAGAATTATCGTCCACATTATTAATTGGAGAAGGTCCTATTAGGTAAAAAACGGTGACATTGGGGTAACATGGAGGTAATTATCATATTTTTGTCTTATTTTATATTGTACATTATATTTATTGTACATTTAAAATATTTTTAATTTCAAATCTTTTTCAGTTTTGTTAATTTTATTAGATATGAAGTTTATTTATAGTTATATCTTTTAATCCTTTTTTATTTTAAAACTACTTATTTTTTATTGATTTTTTTCCTTTTTTGATAGTTCAATCTAAAAGTTCCGATATATTATTTATATATGTTAATTATTACTTATTAAAAAGAATATTTCAAGCTGAGGTATACTTTGCTGCCTTAAATTTATATCCCCCTCATGGGTATAACGAACACCCTTTAGAAGATGTTTTTTACTATCTATGGTGCCAGATTAAGGTTTATCCCATGATGTTTGGTTACATGTAACATGGAAAACTTATTTTCATAAATAGATAAAATATCATCACTCAAAAACTAGTTTAATTGGTTATTTGAAGGTACTAGATAGGGGTGGAAGTTAAAGGGAATTTATGGATATTTTTTATATATGTAATCATGATGTCACTAAATATCTTATAAGAATATATATATATATATATCCATATATATATTTATAAATTTATAATCCCATCATTTTTTTAGCTTAATAAAATATTATTTATGTAGTTAAGCCCATATTCTAGTAATGTGAGTATGGTGGGAATTTGTGGTTAGGTATATAATAGTTTTTTTTTGAAATAATTATGTATCTTATGGGACAATAATAATGATATATAATTATATGATGTGTTGGTCACTGTAAATATATAACTAAAGTGAATAATAAATTGAAATAGTATGAGGGGGAACCCCACTAATAGATGAACAAATAAAATCTAACAATAATGAGAAAAAATATCAGTATTAGGGAGGGATAAAAGAGGTGGTGAAAATGAAGGATTATGTCTTTTCTTGGTATATGTGATATGGATGTCAATAAATATCATGTTTGGTTATGAAATAATCCCCACATTGTTCTTATGATATTCATCCTCTACAAGGATTTGGCCCAGGTATTAGGGGATGGGATATCCTAGCATAGTGTTAAGGGAGGAAAATTAGTGTGAATTGATAATGCCCAAACTCTAGGATAATATTTTCCATTTAAAACTGTATATGAAATTATTATGTTGATACATTATGTCCCAGTGTAATGATATTGTAAAATTCTATACGTTAAAATGTAGATCAAGAATCACAGCTCAAATAATGAAATGATCTACATCTAGTAATGATACATGTGGTATTGTCCTTAATGCCTAAATATTAATATTGCTAATCTAGCCAGACATATATCCTAATAAATAGAAATCATGAAAATTACCTGAAAAATAATAATTTATAAGACCCAATGTGATCAATCATAATACATACTAGAGACTCTTATATAGTTGATAATCTTATGTAAGTAGATCAGGTTGTATGGAATATACTATTATAATCAGTTTAGGATCATGTGGGATGTACTATTATGTCATTATTGTTATAGTCTAATGAAAAAGAATTTATTACATAATAATATTCATGTGTTTTTTATTTCAAGTCATTCTTCTTAGAGTCATGAAATAATGACTCAGCACTGTGAAATTTATTGTCTAGGGGAAGGTTCTATAAATCCTCACAAGATTGTATGAAAATAATATCCTACAAAAAATCATATTAGTGAGAGGGATAACCAACTATCCATATATTTTTATTAGTTAATATTATTTATTAAATTATATCTTATGTATTAGATTAGGACCTACCTATTTAGGATATAATTTTGGGCGATTCATTCTACCTATCATTGGCATTATCAAGACTAGAACCCATTATTTTTTAAAAATCAAGTATTTTGGAGACATTAAATTTAATTATTGGATTACTAAATTTTTAATGACATCAAAATTTAAAAATTATCACACATTTGTATCAGAAATATAGTACAATTCATCCATATTAATATGAAAACATTCACCTTTGTTCAACTAATCCTAAATAGTTGTTAGGGGAGAAGGAACTAAAATATCAATTGGAATGTTGTATTTAGACCCATATACTACAAAATAAATTTTTTCTTGTTTATATTTACTAGTAGATGTGGGTTAAGAAAAAAAAATGAATTGGTTTTGAGACCAAAACCTCTGGGCCTTTTCAAATATTGCAGAAAAAATATTAAAAAATTTCTTGTTGACCTGTTTTATTTATCTATTCAAAGACACATGATAATGGGATGATTGATTGCATTAGATGTTATGCTCCAAATAAAAAATTTTAAATTTAGATTCTTATAGATCAGTTCCATAGTTTTTGAATATTATATGTGGAACTCAAAATGTAGTGATAATGTATGGTTTTAAAAATCTGTTCGTAGGATTTATCCAAACTATTGGGGTTAATACACTGAAACCATCTATCATTATATGTTTTAGTAAAAGTATATTCCTTGATATTTATATTAATAAATATCGTATCAAATGAGGAGTGTTCATTTATATAAAAGTAATATAACAACATCCTTAAAATATTTGACAAATCAATTGATTCAATCAATTCCAAAAAACAATGATATCATTAAATTGCAGTAAATAAATTATTGAAAAATTATTCGTTTTTAATGAAATCTATCTAATGGGATAAAAATTATGTTTGACCATAAATTTTGGGAGGCCTAAATTAAATTGATACTTCTTCTCAAGTAGGATTCATTTGGTAATCTCCTAGAGAGTATGTTTTTATAATTGACTCACCAATAAGAATATCACATGTTATATTATTTATTTGACATTCCTATCAACAAATGATTATATTCGTCCTTAGATATGATATTATTATTAATTTGTATCATTTATATTGTAATTTTATGTATATTCAAAAATTGTGATGACATGTGATCCTAGGGTTGTAGTATATGTGGGGTGTATCATAACTAATATCACATTGAATGAAGAAGTCAATAAAAGATTTTCCTTCCATGACTAGAAGTTGATGCCTCAAAGACATTGATTGAAATAGAATGTCTGCTTAATTATAGTTCTATGGTGGTTAATTTTTGAGTTCCTTTCAAAAAGAAAAATGAATTATTAATTATTGTTATATACTATAGACACAAGAATGTATCCTGGTTGATGAAATTTCTAAAAAAAGGAATTATTTTACACATTGAGTGTTTGTATGGCGGTTTTGTTATTGAGAAGCTAATATATTTCAATAAATACTCCTTAAGGTGTTTTTAGATTATAATATTGTACATTCTCAAAGACCACAAAATTTCACTTTGAAAGAGTCCTATAGGTACACTCACTAATACTATCCAAAAATAAAATTAAATTCTAATAGAATTTATTATAAATTAAATATTACTCCTAACAATGGGGGAATAGTAGTTATTATAGTTATTTAAATTTCATAAGTTTAATCACATTTTATTCAAGTTGTAATATATTTTATTTCAAATTCTAAAAAATATTTAATCATCACAAATTGAATATATATTTGTTATTGTATTAAGGAAAAATATAATAAATATTTATAATTCAGTGTTTGATAAATGTAAAGAAGGATTGAAATTATATTTTATGGATCATGATAGAATGGATATATTTTATTCAATAAATTTATAAAACAAAATTATTTATTTTATTTAATTATATTAAATTTACAGACATTTCTTTTTAGCACATAAGAAAAACATTTTAATAAAATTATTATTTGTCCAAATTATTGTATTTAATAGAGATACTAGTTAAGTGAATATGTTTAATATTTAATTCTCTAATCATACCATTATTAATGAACTTATATCATGTCAAGAATATGATATTTTATTACAACATTCTCCTTATAATTCAAATTATTTGTTTAATAAGACTTCTATTATAGAGAGAGATTATGATCATCCTCATCCATATATAACACAAGAGAGTAAGGATGGATCCATTAGAACTAAATCGATTCAATTTTGGATTCATAATGAATTATTAGAGATATTAGGTACCTCATTGATAAAATATCAAGACCAATAACTTATGTTTAATGATTTCATGGATCAATCATGCATACAACTAGATAACTTCTTCTTTACACTCCTCAAAAAAATCATATTATTCCATGAATTTAAATCAAATTCCAAAACAATGAAATATTTCTATGTGAGATAATTGTTTTATATAATTATATATTTTATGTGAAAATATATCCCCTTCAAACTAATTAGAGTTGTTATAATATGGTAGTGATAATTTATATGGATAAATAAATGAAACACCATTTGTGGGTATGGTCACAAAAAATTTCATTATGCATGGTATCCTTCAATTTGTATCATGTATTATGTATATTATTGAAAAATTATTTATTAATTATTCGTCAATTATGATTTTTTACAGCATTACACTACTAATTTTTTATTAATAATCTGAAAGTATATATATCATTATTTTTATATTTAATATGATGAACAATAAACCACAATAATAAGATGGATACTCCAATATTCCATCCAGAGGTTCCAGAATTATTTTTTACATGCATCAGACACCAAATTACTAATGAAAATATAAATCACATGTATCTACAATTAGCCACATAAGGTAAGACATGTAAATTATGAAACATTGTATTGGGGTTTTTTAAATTATGTCATTAAATGTAATTTATTGAACTCTATATATAATGTGGATTTATAGGGGTACATAGTGTGTAATTGGTGAAAATGTCATCTAAAAACATAGGATAATTTATTGGGGGAATCATAGAAATAATTTTTTTAGAGTATGTGACATGTAATTAATACACATCATGTGGTCAGTACTAGTATATAATATGTGTAGAAAAATACTTATAGCAAACTATACGTATTTTATAACACATAATAAATGAAACAAAAAAACAATGAGTCTACATTTTTTAATAATGTTTAACAGGGGTAAAAAATAAATAAAATTTAGTGAAAAACATGACATACTGATAGATTTATATGTCATGTGATTCGGTTAAACTGTAAAAATTAAAAAATGAGTCATATAGAGGGAAATGTGCATTTTTAGAATGATTAATTAATTATTTTCTATTTAATTTTACTGATAATCAACATTATATTTTCCATTAATGTCATGTACATCACATTAATTGTGTGAAATAAAAATTATATATATTCAATGAATGTCATGTAGTCTTCAAAATAGCATAGGCTATATGAAATTACTCAAGGAACACAATTATTTAATGTAGACATGTCATCTAATTATGTTATAAATCAACAAATACTATACATATTGGTATTCAAATGTTGTCTCATGTGATATAACATTATTTGTTATAGTTGAACTCTATAAATGTGTTTAATCGTAATTTAAAAATGTATACACTATATTACCCCATGAATATGTCATGTACTAAATTAATGTTTAATTGAAATTAATTTATTTAATGTTATATTTGATGGGATTATCAAGGAATATATTGATGTACAATTAAGAACAATTAATTAATTAATTAATAATATGATGTAATTGTAATTTGAAATTGTTAATTTAATGAGTAATTGGTGGAAATATATTCTATATATTTTGAAATCATAGTCACATCTAGCATGGATAAACATCATGTTTACTAAACTATATAAAAATTGGGTATTTATTTTTTAAAATATTTCTTAAATTATTTTGGGAATTTTTTTTCATAATTTAAATATGATGATCCATGTATCATCCCTTCACCCCAATTTGGTATGGGATTTCATATATATGGTTTCTAATATGTAACACAACCCCTATAGTTATCCTTACATGTGATTTATTATGAATATACAATGAAATTTTATTTTATGATAGGAGACACAGTTCTAAATACATCCTTGGTAAAACTAATAAAGAAGAAATGTATGTTAAATGTGGAATGATATGGCTCGAGTTCTACCTATCTCATGATGTTAGTCCCTAGGGTCAATGGGTATTTTAACACATACATTTATAATCGACCATTATTAAATTCTCATGATAATGTAACATATTCAAATGATTTTTTCCAATGAATGGTCTTATTTTTTTATGTGATTCATGTTTATTGAATATTTAGACATTGACACAAAATATAAATGAATTAATATCAATTTATAAATGAATAAATGTAATGTATTATGCCAAAATTATATTAAAATTTTTTTGATTAATTATTTATGTAAAACCAGATCAATATTAATAGGTTAGTAAAAGAATAATGTAATGAATACATATTCATAATATAAATACAATACCACATGAAAATATTAGTTAATAAAATCCATCCATTACAGGGGGAAGAATTAAACAACAGTTTAAAGTGTATTCCGAGACATTTTTAAGTGTTATCAATTATCAAATAGTTAAAATATAATTTTTTGGATGAATTATAAAAGATAAAATACTATTTAGAATTACTGAATTAGGGAGTCCACTCAAAATATCAAGGAACCACCAGTTGTTATACATCACAGGACTACCACTTTAAATTCCTTCATGTGATTTGACAAGTCCCCCATCTGAATCACTAAAATTGTAATATTGGTCCATTCCACTATAATACCAATGTGATAGGATATAGGAACTATGTTGGTCGCTGAAATTGAAATTTAATAAAATAGTTGGAGAAGAATAAGAGAAAATTTATTAATTCACAACTTTTGTAATCAATTTATATTTCAAAAAAAATAATTTCCCATGACTTATAAAATGTTATTTCATAAAACATTGACATTTTACTTTTCATGAATATTATATAAATATAATATTATGACAAATGTTAACATATAAGAGTTGTATAGGGGCTTATGCATCGTATTATGATATGATAAAAATTTCTACATGATGAAATTCCCAATTCCTATAATAAACATTCTAAGGAGGAAATTAGAAAGAACATGCTATTTGTAGAAACATGTTGATGATTCATTGGATAGACAATTCATCGTGATATAATCTCTATATATAAATCCCCCAAAATCCTCTTTAAATAATGTATACACGCACAAACCATGTTATACTATATATAAATGATCATAATCAAGAGAAATATAGCATGTAGAGGTATGAGATATCTACGAAGATTTTCCCTAGAAATCATTGATAAGTTGTTCTAAATGGATGACATAGAGTGATTATGATCACATATATTGATCATTTAGATATATTGGGATTCATAAAATTGAATTAATTATGCATTGAACTCATACTTACCTCATTATATAATAACATCTTAATTATTACTGTCAATTTTAATATAAATAATATTGATAATTTAATCCCAAATATTCAAATATGGATTTTAATGTTGGATATGGATAGGATGAATTTAAACCCCTCATTCTATATAGAAAAAATGTGTAAGGGAACCATGAAATTTCCTTAAACTAACACCATATATAACTAATCTTTATTATACCCTACTAAAAGAATGAACATTAAAATTTTGACTATGTAATAATATGTTTAACGTTTTCCATGTGTCCAAAAGTGCCACTAGAAGAATACTTTTACATTCAGTAACATGAATGTGGATACTTTATGTGTGTTTTATAACAAATTTTAACTTTATATTTATAAAATTTATGTATTTAGATTAACTTATAATGCTCACATTTCAATCCAAATACTAGTACCAAGAATATTTGTGGTTGAATCTAGAGGTGATGTGAATCCTTGATATTTCAATAAAGCAATATTGGTTTTACTAAATATTGATAATTGATTACTAATTTTTAATTCTATTTCTTTTACTCCTATATAATTTTTATTATGGTCTTTATCATAAAATAATTATATCTATAACTATATTGGATATGAAAGGAATTGTTATCATGTTAAAAAATATGAGATTATATTTTTATTAATATATCAACTGTTAGGGAATGTCAAATTTGAATAATTGTCTTTTGGATTTTCAATTTATAAATAATTTTTTAGATATCTATAAAAAATTCATGTCCACGTGAATTATATCACCTATATTTTTGAAATCACGGTCTTGATCAGGTAAATTATAATAATTTGATAATGATATATTATGAATGGTATTTGGGCTATTTCGAATAAAAAAATCTTAATATATGTCATTATTTGTGTATATATAATTCTCAATGATTCATTTTTTATAAAGGGTTAATGGTATATATTTCATCCTAAATTTGTTAATGCAGATGTGTTATTACATTTTCTAGTTTATTTTAGGGTTCAATATTAATAATTTATAACTTTTAATAACAACGTTATTTGATGTGTATGTCTTGTTATAATGAGGTATTAGACTATGTCCTTTGAAATATGTAATGAAATTAAGAATTACGTATTAATTTTTCATGGTAAAAAGGTATTGAAAATTTTATCATGCTGAGGATCAGAGTATATAATCCAATATTTCATCTACTATCTAAGGGTTTTAGGTATTCTATATCAACTAATTCCTCCTTATAAACTATAGAGTCATGGATTCATTTAATGGATGAATCATTCCATATTATACATGGTGAGGTCTATGATGATTCAAGAAAGTAATTTCCTTATTTGGATATATTCTAAAAAATGCATACACAAAAGATTGAGTGGAAAAGAAAATCACAAATTTTAATCCTTATAATTTAATGTATTAAAATAAATTAAATCTTTCACATCCACATGTTGGAAATTTTCATTTTTTATTACCTATAGAATTTAACATTCTCACAAAGGCTAAATATATATCATTTAGGATATCTCATGTGAGAATTAGATGTTATCTACGTGAACCCATAGAAAAATATGTTATAATGGAAATACATGAACTATTTTTTGAGAGGGATAAACTATCAAAAATATATATTGGGAGAAATATCAACAATAATGAAGTTGATGCTCAGTATACACAATCTTTGAAATAGGAACAATTATTAAAGGACACTAAGGAAGAGGATTTTTTAGAGACACAAGTATCACATAAGAGCATCAAAGAGTAAATATAACAGGAGAGACATAGTTTTATAGTCACTATATATTATAATCGTTATTCAATAACAACTATACAATGTCTGTCAATTTTTAATTTAGAAACTCATAAGTTTTATGGAGGTATAAATCAAGGAAAACTGTGATTAATTCCATGTACATTGTAACATCCCTGGTAAATAAAAAATATGACTTTTTTATATTTATTAATTTTTAAATTAAATAGTAATTTTATTATAAAGGGGTTGTTATGTTCTGTAGCATACCCGATACACAACAACAGGTTTCTTTGAAATCATATGTTGCACACTAATAAAATATTATTATTTTAAACGGTAGTTAACTCCTAGAATTTTTATTGGATGAATGAAAAAAATAACTAAAATATTATTTTACATGATTTCTAAATGTATTTCAATTTATCCAATAAATGTTAGAGGCTTAAAATATGAATGAATCTAATATTAAGTATAATTTAATTAAAAGGATGATTTATCGCCTTTTAACAGAAAACCCTTTTTAAATCAAGTTTTGGTCACTTTAATACATTATATATGACCAAATAAAATACTTCATTAGAATGGGGACATCAAAATTTACATTGAGTAAATTTTTGGAAATTTTCCGATAAATTTCCCTTTTAATGAATAGTGAAAAATATTGTATTTTAATTCAAAAGTGCCATTTAATCTAATTTATTTATATGGTTAGATTATTTTATTAATTTTTTTAAATTAAAATTAAAATATATTTTTACCATTTAATCCAATTTTGTTCATTGAAATTAATTTCACTTTAAAATTTAACATAAATAAGTATCAAACTTTTGAAAGTTATTGTTTCTTAAAAACACACTATTTTTTGATAATGGGAATTAATTTTAAAGTAAATTAATGCCACTTATATGTTTTGAAATTTTAACAATAGACATAATTTATGAATTTGGAATATCAAATATTGCTTAGGATGATTTTTTGGTATTTTTCTGAAAAACATCAATTTTGGATGAATAGTGAAACCACTTAATGGTCGTTAAAAAAACCGACATTTTCATTTACATGAAATATTACCACTTCTGTGATTTGAATTTAAAAAATCCTTCATACATGTTTTTTATCAAGAAGAAAAATTTGGACCATTAAGATGAATTTTTTTTTGTAAATAGTAACTTTTTACTTTTATTTACCATCGTTAAAGGTAAATAGGGTAATTCAATGTAAAAGAATATTATAATAATTATAAATTATCTTATAAATTGTCAAAAACTTATTGGTTGAGTCATTAATGACCATGGGAATCTTTGGGTCGATTTTTGGTCTCCATTGAACCACTTGGGAGTGATAATGATAATGTAGATTAATTAGTATAATGCGAAGTCAAAATTGACATTAACAAAAATCTTTTAGTAATTAACTTTTATAGGGTGTTATAAAAGTCCTATTTTCTACTATAAACATTAATTGGAAAGATAAGTGATTTTATATATCATGGTATTTTTTTTACAATTTTTAGACATCATATAAATTAAATTATTTATGACACAATAATGATGCAGTATTGACCTCATTAATAAATGATTTAAATAAATAAGATTATATAGATTAAAAAATAATCCAAAACAAGTCCAATTCTAATTGGATGATTTTATTTCGACCATGAAATATCTTATCTTAGACTATACTGATTTTTGGACAATTAGAAACTGAATATATTTATATTATAAAATAATATTTTCACAATTCGTTAATAGTCCCACCTCTCCCTTATAAAAGGAGTCCACTTATAAACAATTACTCCCACCTATCAAGCCATTCTACTCGTCAAAACACTGCCCAATTAATCTCCCTACATCCCTCTTCTCCTCCTTGAATCCTTAACATCAGCATAAGTCAGTTCAAGAAGTCCTTTGGTTCAAACCAAAGAATGTTACCCAAATTAAAGGTAACGGTTTCTATTAATTTGTTTTTTTATTTTACTTCTCCAACCCCTGAAATATTTTTATTCATTTCTTTTGTTACAACAACAGTATCCTCATTATACTATTATATTTTTATGAGAATTATTCGATCTACACTAACACACACCACCATCTAATGGATGAATAACATAATGTTTCTGTGGATGGAAAACTAACGCCTCATGAAATGATGATTTTTCAATTACATCTTACCACCTCTCATGGTGTCCATTAAGATGGAAATTTATTCATATATGATATATATTATCTTTATGATTTCCTTATGCTTCTTTAATTCCAATTTATAGCACACCTTTATGGTTTACATAGTGGGTAAATACGATAATCTCATTTGAGGAAGTGTGGACTACCGCACCCTCAAAGTCATATGACTCGTTAATGCCTTATGTGGGATGTATAAAGGATGGAGTTAATAATATTTTATATGGTATTATACTGGAATTATTATATAACCATATATCATTATGTTTTTAATTCCATTACAATAAGAAATAGAAATGGAAGTAGCGTTCATGCGTACATAAGACTTACCATCTCCATGAACGGTGCATTTCATTTCATACCTCAAAATGTAATGTACTGTTATAAATACATGTATATAATGGATATATATGATATATATGATATCTAAATAATGAATTTCATTCTTGATATAATGAACTTTTGACCACATGGACAACTTGTAAATATAAAGTGTTAATTTTTTACTCAAGTACCAAATATCGACAAAATGGACTTTATTAACATAAAATGATTACATAATGTTTATAACATGGTAATAAGTGATATAAAACGAATAATAAACTTGAAAAAGGTTCTTAACCAAGTAGAAATTATCTATATATTTTTATTTACAAGATTAAATAACGATTGAGTCAAGTTGGAAACGAGGTAAGGGATTTTCTTATCTCGCTTTTAATTCCATGAGATTTCTATTGTTTTCCACTTATTCATTTTTGTGGTGTATTGTGTACATCCATTTGATATATATCATCATTATTCTTATAATATTCATGCAATTTTGTAATTCATTTTATGTTTATTATCTTTTTATCATATGACTCAGTTAATTAAAATGAGGTAATGGGTTTCATCTCACTTTTTATTCCCGTGAGATTAATGCTATTTTTGCCACTATTTCTTTTTGTGTGGTGTATGTACTACCCATGATTGTACACATTGTGTAATATAATTTCATTTATGAGAATTTAAATTTTAATTGTATGATCCTTCTTTCATGTGGCATATGTTTTGTATGTTACCAAATCGGCAAGGGATCCTTTCACCCTCCTCTATTTAAAAGACTTATTTTTGTGATGTGTTTTAATTTTAATATTATTATGTTGGGATATGTTCTTTTATATCCTAATTGATTTAAAAATTATGTCCAAGTGATGAGATAACCTTTTTATCTCTTCAAATCATCTTCTGAATTTTAAAGTGACAATGTTATGCTGTCAAATTTTTACAATGGAACTTCATAACCCAATTTCAATTCAATGGGTTCAATGTGTACTTCCTGAACATGGCATACTATAAATATTGGTGAATTACCTCTGATTGTTTTACAATTAATATCCACTTATATTTGGTGTATTTATATTTCTCACACATAATTATGTGATTGATATATCATTAATTTAAGGCTACCATCTTTATAAGGGATTTCATCCCTATTTACATTTCCACTAAGACTTCATTATTGTTATGCACAAATTCACTCTTTTATGGAGTATATAATGTCCTTTGACATATTTTATCATGAACCTATTTATTCTAATGATATTATAAAGTTCTGAATAAAAATTATTATTCAATTATTTTTATTCAAGTGTCTCTCTTTTTGTTAAAAACTCTTTTACTAAAAGATCATTTTAAATGTTTTAATGATTTATTCTTCTAAATATTTATCAATAATTTCCATTTTTGAAAAATGTGTTTTAGAATTTATTTATATGGACATTAATATTTTCAAATTATAATTCATTTAGAATGTTTAATGCGGTATGGGACACTTTGATTCAAAAATCACTTTTTAAATGGTTTTGAAAATGATTTGATAAATCATTTTTTATTTAAATTTCATGATTTGATATATTGGAATGTGGAAATATTATAATTCCATTATACATGTGTCATATGATATGATTATGTTGTATTTATTGGTCAATGTTTACGTATACGTGTGGTTCCCTAATAAACCTAAGGCGGGTGAGCCCGAAATAGCTCTCCAATGCATTGGGTAACGTGACAGAGGTGAACAAGAAGTTTCTCCTGAGAGATTTAGGGAATATACGGTGATTGTTATTCAAAGTGTATCTCCCTATGTAGCTGTGACAGCTACAATGTATGTTTTCACTAGTGTAGAAAACGTTTTTTACGTCGCCATTTTTTCGTCAGTTATATATAACCGACGTAAAAATGCGGCGAGTAGATTTTTAACGTCGGTTAATTTAGTAACCGACATTAAAAACCGCGCCTGTTCAGTTTTTACGTCGGTTATATTATAACCGACGTAAAAAACCAATGCGCGGGGGTTTTTTATGTTGGTTATTTGGAAACCGACGTAAAAACCCAAAGCGCGGGGTTTTTTACGTGGGTTATTTTATAACCGACATAAAAAACGAGATGTCTACAGGTTTTTTACGTCGGTTATTTTATAACTGACGTAAAAACCCCCTGGTGCTTTGGGTTTTTGCGTCGTTTATTTTATAACCGACGTAAAAAACGAGTAGATATCAGGTTTTTTACGTTGGTTTCCAAATAACCGATGTAAAAAACCCCCGCGCATTGGTTTTTTACGTCGTTTATCTTATAACCGACGTAAAAAATGAGATATCTACGCGTTTTTTACGTCGTTTATAATATAAACGACATAAAAAACCAAAGCACGGGGGGGTTTTTTACGTCGGTTATTTGGAAACCGACATAAAAAACCCGATATCTACACGTTTTTTACATCTGTTATCAAATAACCGACATAAAAACCAAAGCATGGGAGCTTTTTTACGTCGGTTTTAAAATAACCGACGTTATAAATTTAAAAAGTATTTTATAACGTCGGTTATTATATAACCGAAATTTTAAAACTTTTAAAGAAATTAAATCCCTGTGGACTGTCATTTACAATTTTTCGATTGACAGTCCGCCGGCTCATCTCTCTCGCGCGGTAAACCCTAATCGGCTCGTCGATCGACCTGTGTTAAACACATTTTGGCTTCATTGTTTATCTTTTTCACTCCTCTCGGATCTATCATCTCAACTCGCAACATTCAAGTAATCCTTCCACAAATTTATTTCGTTCGTTTTTTTTTCACGGATATTCTATAATTATGTTTTAAAATTTTTTCACGGATATTCATTGATGTAAGTGATACAATTTCACATTGTGTAGGATGATTTATGGGCGGGGTGAGACCATGACATTAGCATTGGGGTGTGAGAGGAAAACTAGTGGAGAAGTGGTATCCGAGAACTTAATTTTAATATATATATATATATATATATATATAATTTTTTATACGAAAAGGTTTATTTATATGAATTATTTTGAGAGTGATCCATATTGAGTATATGAAACTATTTTTCCTTGTTTAGGTGTTGATTTAGATTCCTTTTTTCATAGGGCTTTAGTGTGATTCCTCAACATTTTCATGAGATGTTTTAGGGAGGATCTTACCATATATACATGTTATGCCCACCATACATAAATATAAACAATTTTTTTGGTTTTTATAAAAAATTTGTAGTTTTTTATAGATGTTAGTAGCATGGAAGTGTTGTGGAGTAGCGCATTGGGGTGTGAGAGGAAAAATAGTGGAGAAGTGGTATCCGAGAACCTTAATTTTAATATATATATATATATATATATAATTTTTTATACGAAAAGGTTTATTTATATGAATTATTTTGTGAGTGATCCATAGTGAGAATATGAAACAAGTTTTCCTTGATTGGGTGATGATTTGGATTCCTTTTTTCATAGGGCTTTAGTGTGCTTCCTCAACAGTTTCATGAGATGTTTTGGGGAGGATATTACTATGTATACATGTTATTCCCACCATACATAAATATAAACATTTTTTTAAAAGTAATTTGTAGTTTTTTATAGATATTAGTATCATGGAAGTGTTGTGGAGTAGCTTTCATGAGTATATAGAGTTTATTTTTTCTTCCTAGTTTTACTTTTAATACTAATAATCTTCTTTTTGGTTTATGTACAACAATACATGTATAAATTCATGCATAATTATCTAAATTTATTCATTTCTAACTGAGGAGGGTTACTTTTGGTGGGAGCAGATCCTAAATGATATGGTATTAAATCATTCTATCATAACCATAAATAAAATATAGTTGTATTTTATTTATCATATACATCAAATTATACTCTTCTTTCTCATCAAAAACCCTTTGATAATAAAAAACCAAACTAAGGGCTTTGGTATCCACATTACCTTTTGTTATAGAATATGGGACATCAAAATCAAATGATTGAACATATTCCTCCCAAAAACACTTCCATTGATTTTTATAATTGTGTGAAAATATTTACCAAATGGATTTAGGGTCTACAGAAACCATTAATAACATGTTAAATAGGTTATTTACCTAATATATTAAAACATCAAAACTGCAATCAATATTAAACTATGTAGGCGTCATGGTTTTCTTTGATTCAATGAAATTTAAAATTGTTATATCTAACTATATTTTGTTTTAAAAATAATATTCAAGCATATTTTTTAAATACCTATAGATTTGTTTTATATTTTAAATAGTTTTACATTTAAATTATGATTTTTTTCATATAAACATATATTTGTCTTATCTTAAAAATATATATTTTTTGTTGACATTTGTTATAGGTAATAATGATTAGATGTTGTATTACGGCACATCGAATGAGAAATGAATTTGAGGAAGGTGTTGATGCCTTTTTGGAATTTTCAAAACGAAATGTTCCAAGTAGTGACATTTTTTTCTGTCCATGCTTGAAATGTTTGAATATAAAGAAGTTGAAAAGTAGAGATATAAAAGATCATCTGATTTGTCATGGTTTTAATCCGAGTTACAGCCCTTGGATTTGGCATGGTGAAACTGGACGGAATGTCACTGATGATGATGATTCGCAAGATAGTAACTCTGATGGAATTGAAAAAATGATTCGTGATATTGTAGCAGAACAAATTGAGATAGAACCGATAGTTGCACGTCTATATGGTGATGCTGAAAAACCATTATATCCTGGTTTTAATTATTTTACAGTTTTGCCGGCGGTGTTAAGATTGATTAACCTAAAGTCGATGCATGGATGGAGTGACAAAAGTTTTACAGAGCTGCTACAATTGATGAAAGACATTTTTCCAAAAGATAACAATCTTCCAGATTCACATTACAAAGCCAAGATAATATTATGCCCGATGGGATTGGGATACAAGAAAATACATGCATGTCTGAATGACTGCATTATATATAGGATGGAATATGAATTTCTGTCAGAGTTTTCTAAATGAGGGACATCACGGTATTACGTGAAAGAAAAATCACAGGATGGTGTAGAGATTACAAAGCTCCCTTCAAAGGTATTTTGGTATCTTCCTATAATTAATCGTTTGAAATGTTTATTTTAATAATTCACATGATGAAAAAAGGTTAAGATAGAATGCTGAAGAGCGGGAATGTGATGGAATAACACGTCATCCAGCTGATTTTCCACAATGGAAGAAAATTGATATGCAGTATTCTACATTTGGAAATGAAATTAGAAATCTCAGACTAGGGTTGTGCACATATGGAATGAATCCATACCGAACACTCAATAGCACACATAGTTCATGGAATGTTTTATTGGTAATTTACAACCTCTCTCCTGAAGTTTGTATGAAGCGCAAATATGTCATGTTGAGTTCAATGATCTCTGGTCCAAAGCAACCCGGTAATGATATTGATGTTTACTTCTCACTGTTGATTAATGATTTGAAATTGTTATGGGCTGATGGTATTAGGCTGTATGATTCTTATAAAATGGAATATTCTCAACAGCATGCAATGCTTCTATTCACTATAAATGACTTTCCAGAGTATAGAAATTTTTCTGGATACAGTGTTAAAGGGAATAAAGCATGTCCAATTTGCGAACAACAGACATCATATTGTCAATTGCATCATGGGAGGAAATAGTGTACATGGTTCATCGAATGTTTTTGCCTATGGAACACCCTTATAGAAGACTAAAAAAGGAATTCAATGGCTCACATGAATTTGATACTGCTCCAAAACCTTTATCCCGTGATCTTTATTTTGAGAGGGTGAAAAACCTTGACGTGACATTGGGAAAGACACAGAAATCTAGTAATGATAGACATATTTGGAAGAAAATGTCAATTTTTTGAGCTACCATATTGGAGGTATCATGAAGTTAAACATAATATTGATGTCATGCACATGGAGAAGAATATATGTGATTCTTTGATTGGAACATTGTTAGATATTAAAGGAAATACTAAATACGGGATGAATGCAAGATTAGACTTACTATCAATGGGAATACGTTTGGAGTTAGCTCCCACTCCTAAAGGAAGACAGACATTTCTTCCCCCGGATTGTCATACATTATCGAAGAGGGAGAAAATTAGCTTCTTTCAGTGTCCTCATGATACCAAAGTTCCTCAAGGTTATTCTTCTAATGTAAAAATTTTTCTCATTGACGTACTTGATGTTGATAGGTATGAAATCACATGATTGTCACATCATAATGCAACAAATTCTACCAGTTGCATTGCATGGAATATTTCCCATTTGTGTCAGAAAGACTATAATGAAGTTGTGTTATTTTTTCAATTCAATTTGTAACAAGGTGATTGATGTGAATGCTTTGAACATTTTGGAAAAGTATGCAATTTTTATACCTTTTCAATTGGAAATGTATTTTCCTCCAACTTTTTTTGATATAATGGTGCATTTAATGATTCATCTGGTTCGAGAAATAAATCTTTGTGGACCTGTATATCTTTGTTGGATGTATCCTTTTGAAAGCGATATGAAAATATTAAAGTGGTATGTTAAAAATCTATATCGACCTGAAGCCTCCGTTATTGAAATATATATTTCTGAGGAGGTAGTAGAGTTTTGTACGAGCTACATGGCTGTGGCGCAACACATAGGTTTGCCTCCATCTGACCATGAACAAGTTAATAATGAGGGAAAGGGGATTCGCGGCATGAAAGTAAAATCATTGTCAGCTGAATAGATGAAGAAGTTAGAATCATACATCTTGAATAACATAGGTGATGATCAACCATATATCACATTTCATATTAATGAGTTGAAACAATGTCATCCAAAGAAGAAAGAAATGTGGATTTTGAATGAGCACAACAAAACTTTTTTTCATGGACTAAAAAGGCTTTGCATGGTAGATCAGTGTATCAGAGACATTGAAATGGATAGTGGGTGGTCCATGTTTAAATGTGATAACATGGTTCGGTTATGACATTAATGGTTATACATTTCATACAAAAGCTCAAGACAACAAAAGTGAAGTTCAGAATATTGGTGTATTGGTGTTTGCAGAAGCAGTGCATTTTTCGAGTGCTATGGACCAAAACCCAATTTCTGCATCAAGTGCATATTATGGAGTGATTGAAGACATATGGGAGGTTGATTACTTTAAAATTAAAGTTTCCATTTTTAACTTTAAATGGTTTAATGGTAAAAATAGTGTCAGACACGATGAATTTGGAATGACACTTGTTAATCTGAATAAGTTGGAAGACAAATCTGATTCTTTTATATTGGCAACACATGAAAAAAAAATTTCTATGTAGTAGATCAATCAGATATGTAGTGGGCTGTTGTTTTACAAGGGAAAAACAATATGTTGGTGAGGATGAACTTGATGAATATGCTGATTTATGTGAGATCCCTACTTCCATGGAAATATTAACAGAACAAAATGATGATCATGTTGAAGACATAGTTTGTGCCATAATGAATGATCACGATGAAGGAATTTGAAAAAACAATCCATTTGTACATTCCTAAAATTATAGGTAACATATGTTTATTTCTTGTTTACATTTATTTTTTCCATAAATGTATGATATTGTATGTTTTTTATTTATTAAAACATGTTTTAAAATAAAATAAGTATATGTTTTTGTTTGTTTTAAGTTTTTTTAGTTTACTTTATCATGTTTATAACCATTTAATGAATTTTAAAATTCTTATTTTTGTTCACTGACAATTACTTTACCATGTTTACAATGTTTACTAGGTTTACAATTTTTACAATTTTTACCATCTTGACCATCTTGACCATCTTTGCCATATTTACCATTGTTTAACATGCTTACCATATTACCAATGTTTACTATTATGTAACGTAGTACACTTTTCTATTTTCGGATTATAGTAGTATTAAAATATTTGAATTTTTATATTTTTGAATCGACGTTTGTTTTTTTGATTTGAAGGATAATGACAGATCATTCAGATGATCAACCACATGATTCTGGAGAGGAGCATATTGCTGGTCATACCTCTGGGGATGAACATTCACATTCTCCTATTACGACAAAGAGTTCAAAGGTTGGTAAACGTGGGTGCACACGTTTACCAAAATTTTCACCTGCCCGTATGCAGGATCAGAGGATAGTCGTTGAGTTTGATGATGATGATATTCCTGGAGGTCCGAATGCTAAAGATTTTAAGAGTTTTGTTGCAACTCAGGCTAAGACCAAAGTAAGCATTCTGTATGATGATTGGAGAGGTGTGGATAAAGCGATTATCTCTCAATTGTGGGAGACGATTTTGGTAAGATCTTTTGACATTGTTTGACCATTCTTTTAATGTTTCCAGTATATATAATATGTTTAACCTCTTCTTTATCAGATGAGATTTGATTTTCCTGACACTGGAGGAGTCAGGAAGAAATGCTTATCTTTGGCTGCTAGGAGATGGAGGGATTTCAAATCAACCCTCTCTTCTGATTTCATTTATGGTCATAGCAGTCATGACAATCCATGTCCTATATATCCTTTTATAGATGAAGACACATGGAGACAGTTTTTTGAAAGTAGAAAAAATAAGTCATTTCTGGTAAGGGAAATGTAATATTTTAGAAACTTTCTTATATAAATGATTTTATTAATGTTTTGTTAATAATTTCTTATTCTTAACTTACAGCAAACAAGGAATGCTCATCAGGATATCCAATCTAAAAAAGTATACCCTCATAGTTTATCTCGGGGAGGGTATGCATTATTGGAAGAACAAATGATGGCGGAAAAATTTCAACAACTAAGAGCTGAGTCTTCAAGCTCTGGAGAGGTGGCCCCTCCATCCCATCCATCTAGACATGAAAAATGGAAGAGAGCTCAGAAGGGAAAGAAATGGCAATATCTTTCGGAAGAATAGAGAATCGTAGCTGAGAGGATTGTAAGATATATATTTAATTTATTTATGTTAACTTTTTTCTTCATATAAGTTTCAATCATTTCATAAATGTTCACATAATTAATACAGGACTCTCTTGAGGAGAAGAGTGCAGAGGGGACATTTATAGCTACTGGGAGGGAAGATATTTTATTTGCAACATTGGGAAGGCCCGAACATCCTGGTCGTGTAAGAGGATATCTGGCAGGTGTATCGGTAAGAAAAGTGTTTCCACATTCTTCAACTTCTAACATTGAGGGGGTTTTTAAAAAATATAGAATCCTTAGCGGCTGAAGTTCAAAATATTAATGCGGCGATGGAGGACAAGATTAAAGAGTTAGTGTAGTCTATGTTTTCAGAAATAAAAATAAAATTTTAGACTGCAGCTCCCACTCCTCCACCTCCCCCTGCAGACCCCATTATTTATCCTCCACCTCCGCCAGTAGCTCCCACTCCCCCACCTCATCCCGCGGACCCCATTTTTTATCCTACGCCTCCGCCGTAGCTTCCTACATATTGCGAGTTATATGTTGATGATTCTCAACATCATATAGTAGCATACGGGTTGGTATATTGTATAGGAGATACAGTTCATCATCAACAATTAGAGGTAGAGATTCAGAGGTCACTGTACATGATATTATAGATAGATCAGCTATGGTACCAATACCTACAGATGCGGTGGCGACAGTTGGACAGAGTATCAGCCATTTTTTAGTTTGTCCATCAAGACATCTTCTAATTATTACCATAGAGGTATGAATGTTATATCTTTTATTTTATTTTTTTTGTTAATGTAGTTTTATCAATTTAAAACTACTATATTTTTCAATTTTTTTTCACAGGAATACTTCAAAGGTAAAGAAATACTGTATAGACAACAACAAAGACAACATGCTATGACATCAGATACAGATTCTAGTGGTCTTGAAAGATTTTCCATATATTCACATTTGTTGTTGGGTTTTTATGAGTTTCTAATGGAATCTCATGTTTGTGGATGTGAAATAAGTGTGGGGATTACAAAAACTCATATCATGGAGCTTGTTACTGGAGATAAGTTGGGCATCAACGTGGTGCAAATTTTTTCCATGTAAGTCTTAACACCTTTTCCCTGCGTTATATTTATTAAAAATGTATACTTATGTATGTTTTGTATTAGGTATCTTTATAAAATTTGTGAGAGGAATGAGCTGACAGAAGTATATGAATTCATGGACCCACAATTGATTTCCCCTGAAGCATGTGCATTGAATGAGGAACAAACAATGGTTTATATTGCTGAAGTATTTGAAAAGAATATAATCACACAATGTTGGATGATACATTTTTGTGTGAGGTATGAAACCCATTTCCCTCCAAGAGTTAATTATCATTTAACAGAAAAAACAAGTAACATTAAATTTCATTTTATCAGTGATCATTGGATGTTAGGGATTTTTTTTCCCAAGGCAGAAAGCTCTTTATTGGATATGATCTGTTCATGGTGATGTGCCGGAACGTTTTAAGAATATATTGGAAAAATAAGTTTCAATTTATCAATAGTTTTAAATATTATAATGAATTTTAAACTTACCCCATTCGTATTATTTTCTAACAGTGCATGGACCTACTTTCGAAAAAACTCAAAGAAAAGAAATGAAAAGATCAAATATGAAAATGCGAAGGTAAATTTCCATTTATAATTTGTACTTTTTGATTTATTACATAAAAATAATATATTGAATTTACACTCATTCAAACAGAATTGTCATGAACAACAAGGCATCGTCGAATGTGGATATTATATGTTAAGATTTAAGTATGAAATAATAACAACTGGTACAGTTGTGAAATTTGACCTGGTACGATTTCCCCTTAAACTTTTTCATAATATTTCAATTTGATTTATTCATTATACACGTTAACTATCTTCTTTTTCATGTGTATATTTTTTATGACCCTCAACCCTATACTGCTGAAGACATTAAACACGTACATGTGGAGTGGTCAAATTATTTTATAGGTTTGATTGAATTTTAGTTGTTTGTAATGTAAAATGTAATTTTGAATATTGTCGTTTTAATTGTGTATTTGGTAGTTGTTTAGGTTGGATTTAGTTTTTTTATGTTGAAAGATTTTGTTTTGAATGTTATATAAGTGAATGTTTAATTTTTCTCTACTTCTTGTTTTGGTCTACTTTTGATGGTTTTTCTGGTATGGATTTGGGTCTGTGGGGGAGGGGTTCCAAGGGTGTGGGGGTGTGTTCAATGGGGTTGGTGGGTGTTCAGCGGTCTTGGAGGGTTGTCCGGTGGGGTGGGGTGATAGTCCTGGGGGGTGGCAGGGATGTTCAGGGGTGTGTGAAGGCGGTCCAGGGGTGTGGGAGTGCTGTCCAGGGGTGGGGGGGTTGTCCAGGGGTGTTTGGGGCTATTTAGGGGTGTAGTGGGGTTGTCAAGTGGGGTGAGGGGGAGCTGTTCAGGCGGGTGGGGGTTGTCAAGGGGTGTTTGGGGTGTCCGAGGGTCGGGGTGCAGTCCAAGAGTGTGGTGGGGGCTCCAATGGGGTGGGGGAGGGTTTTCCAAGGGGTATACATGAGGGTGGGAGCTCCAACGAGGTGGGTGAGGTCTGTCAAGGGGGTATACATGAGGGTGAGGGCTCCAACGGGGTGGGGGAGGGTTGTCCATGGGGTATAAATGAGGGTGGGGGCTGTCTAGGGGGTACGTTTTATATGTTATCTATGTACATGCTTAATTTTGATGTACTATTGTTTTTGTGGTATGATTTCTTGATTTGTTTTCTGGTTGATTCTGGTGGAGAGAAGATGACTGCATTCTGTTAAAAAAAATGTGTTTATCACGTCGGTTATTTAATAACCGACGTGATAAAATGCCAGGACAATGGTTCATCACGACTATTATTTAATAACCGATGTGATAAAAGGCCTATAGAATGGTTTATCACGTCAGTTATTTAATAACCTACGTGATAAAAGGCCTGGAGAATGGTTTATCACTTCGGTTATTAAATAACCGATGTGATAAAAGGCCTGTACAATGGTTTATCACCTCGGTTATTGAATAACCGACGTGATAAAAGGCCTGGACAATGGTTTATCACGACGGTTATTCAATAACCGATGTGATAAACCCCCCTCCCCCAGTTTTTCACGTCGGTTTTATAAGAACCGACGTGATAAACCACGCACACCCTCATTTATCACATCGGTTCTTATAGAACCGACGTGATAAACCCCCCTCAACCCGGTTTATCACATCGGTTCTATATGAACTGACGTGATAAACCATTTTCCAGGCCTTTTACCACGTCGATTGTTAAATAACCGACGTGATAAACCCTTCCCATTTTCTTTATCACGTCGGTTCTAAAATAACCGACATGATAAAAATCGCGATTTTATGTTTTTGACGTCGGATTTTAAATAATCAACGTCAAAAACCTTACTTATAATGTCGCACGTATTAACGTCGGCTAGAAACTGACGTAAAAAATGAAAAATAACCGACATAAAAAACATTTTCTGCACTAGTGTTGATATGGATTCCATAAGAAACCATTATGATTTATGATTTGAGTGTGTTATTCATATATATTTATGATTTCATAAGATATGATTGAAAATTATGGATTCATTGATATTTATTTATTGATGGGCTAATGATTTCCTTCTTATTTTATAACCCTTACTGAGATTTTTATGCAAATCCCACGTTTTTGAAATTTTTTCCACTGGACTTAAAGATGAATAGGGTCGAGGATGGGATCATGTAAAATTCATGATATCTAAAACATGGAACTAGACATGTTTCTTGTTAAGTGTTTTTAATTTTTAAAAAATGGATGCAGAATAGTAGTGTCTACTTGTAATATTCAAGTTGTTATGTAATAGTTATGGACTATTCATCTAAAACACTAACCTAAAAAGATCCTTAATGTGAATTATTCTTTTAATTTAATATTATGTAAAGGTTTAAGATTGTGTACTTATAGTTGGTATCATAGGTTAGTTTAGATAACTTTAGTGGTTAGGGAATTTTTTAAGCATAAGTAACATTACAATAATTGTTTGGATTTCAGAAAGCGTCATATATTTTTTAGATAAAGTGAAGGAGTTTCAGATAACATTAATAAGTATATCTTAGTGTTTACCCTCCATATAAGATATTATTTGATGATTTTACAGGAATAATCACAATGACCTTTTTGGTTTGAATAAATTGCTGGATCTTGCAGGCACCAAAGTAACAGTGGATGTGAAGAAAACTATGATGGTTTTCTGAATGATAAACTGAATGATATGGGAGATACAATGAGAACACTTGTGGTCATTCTCAACCAACTATCTGGAGTCATGATTGAACACATGAACCTTAGTGATTTTAATAAGGCATCATATATGCGAGAAACAAATACCTATGGTAGTTTAGGTACTAATCATAATGGTAAGTGTGTTCAAAAACCTATGTGTCAAAGATGTGGAAAGAAACACCAAGAAAAATGATTCAAAGAGACAGAAAGATGTTATAGATGTGGAAATGATGGTCATAAAGCAAGAACCTTCCATCGAAAAAGGAATCATCTAGTTGACTCTAGGAAAGGGAAATAAGTCCTTTCTAAGGGATCAATTGAATGTTTTAAATGTGGTGTGCATGGTTATTATGCAAACACATGTCCTACGAAGATGTTTTGTGAATTTGATCACCAAGAACATACATATATTTTTTTACCAATACCTAATGCCATTCCAATTGAGGATGAAGAAACTGACAATGACCAATGAAAGATATGGATTTTTTCTTAACATATGTTTTCATATTATTGGAATCATAGGATATGATTCATGATTTTGTTCGTATGAATGAAGTATTTCTGAATATGTTGGAAAGGAATGGTTAATGGATCATGAAAAATGTTGAATGAGTAAGAAGTCAGCATATAAGGGATTCAAGAGTTATGGTAGAATTTAGGATGTTGAAATGCATAAAATTATTAAGGCTCTTCTGATGATGGGATTACATTAGAAATTTTTTTTAGTATGTGTAACCCGTATTTTTGATATATAAAAATTTTATTTAAGGAATAATTCTCTTTTATTTTTAGTTTATAGTTATAAATAACCATTTGTGTTTATATGATCCTTGAATTTGAGGTAATTACAGGTTAATATATTTTGGGATGCAAAATGAAAGTTATTAGATAACCTCTGTGGTTAAAATATGTTATGGTTATTTATGATGAATTTATCTCTTTTTTGGAATGTTATAAAATAATGTAGTTTTTGAAAAGGGAAAACACACAAACCGTGTGACAACCCGTCGCGTCGGACGAAGCTATGGGAATCAAACCCACAACCGAAGTGCGACAGGTATTTATCACCTATCACTGGACTACGTGAAGTCCCTGGTTAGTATAACTAATTATTTTTAGTTATATGGACTTATGAATCCATAATAACTTGATTTTGGGTTATCTATAGAAATTATTAACCTATCATGGAGGATATGTGATTAGGTTAATTACTTTTCTGTATGAGACATTAAGAGTAACTGATGTTATTTGGAGATAAATGTCAAGATTTACCTGGGAAGACTATGTGATTGAATGCTTCAGAGATTTTGGTTTCAATCTTAGTTCATATTACTTTGATGAATTTTAAGGATAACTGTTTATTTAATGGTCTTTCTTAAACCTTGAGTTCTTTTTGATGAATTTTAAAGATTAAGATTTGTATTTATTTTTAAAAAGGATTATCCTATTGGTGATTATCTGATCTTATACTAAATGTTTTGGTTTTAGTTTATATTTAAAGGCATGGGAAATATATGATGCTTCTTTTTTAGATTTTGTGGTTCTCTCAATGTTGATTATATCTCTCTCATTTTGAAAAAAAATTCATCCTGAATTTTCATCGTTTGGAGAAAATATGAGTCTGTGTTAGAAATCTAGTAAAAGATATATGTATACATGACAAGTTAGTATATTACCTTATGTATTTGGTTAAGCACATAAATATATTCCTCAGTAAAAAGTAACATTAAAAAAAACTTCTCTGTTAACTTTTCATACTGGGGAATAAAAGACTATTTAACCAATCACAAGTTTGTGATTTTTTGGTTGTTAACATTCTCCTAAGAATATTTCCTATCCCTTTCCATCAGAACATTACCATTTTTTTCACCTCCATATCCATGTTTTCATGGAATCATTACATGGGTTAACTCAGGTGACAATTTTATTCTCTTTCATTCATTTAATGTGATAGTTTTACTGATTCATTTTTCCGATATGGGACTTTCAATAAAGTTTCCGAACCCAAATTATAAAATTGCTAGGACACAATCCCCAAAAGGGGGGAAAGATGTGACATCCCAGGTAAAGAAAGAATATTACCTTTTCATATTTAGTAATTGTTTAATTAAATATTATTTTTAATTTAAAACTGTTTATATGTTCGATAGCGTACCCGATACGCACTAACAGGTTTCTTTGAAATCTTACGCTGCACACTAATAATATATTATTATTTTAAATGGTAGTTGACTCATAGCTGTCGTATTGGAGAATGAACGAAACTAACTAAAATATGATTGTACATGTTTGTTAAAATATTTGAATTTATCCAATAACAGTTATAGGCTTAAAATGTGAATGAATTAAATTTTAAGCATAATTTGCATTAAAAGGCCGATTTATCACCTTTTAACAGTGAACCCTATTTTAAATCTGGTTTTATTAACTTTAGAACATTCCATATGACCAAATAAAATCCTTATTTATAATGGGGACATCAAAATTTAATTTTTGTAATGTTTTAGAATTTTTCCTATAAAGTTCATTTTCTAATGAATAGTGAAAAATATTGTATTTTTATTCAAACGTGCCTTTTAATCTCTTTTATTTATGTGGTTATATTATTTTTTAAATGTTTTTAAAGTAAAATTAAAATATGTTTTTATAATTTAATCCAATTTTGGTCATTGGAATTAATTTTATTTTAAAATTGGACATAAACAAGTATCAATCTTTTGATAGTTATTGATTCTTAAAAAACACAATTAATTTTGATAACGGGAATAAATTTTAAAATTAATTAATGCCACTTATATGTTTTGAATTTGGAGAAATAAAAATCATTATTGAATTCAGAATATCAAATATTGCTAAGGATGACTTTTTTTTGTATTTTTCTGAAAACATCAATTTTTTATGAATAATCAAACCACTTAGTGGTAGTTAAAAAAACTGAATTTTTCATTTAAATTATATTTTACCAATTATTTGAATTGAATTTCAAAAATCCAACATACATGGTTGTTATAAAGATGTAAAATGTGGTCCATTAAGATGAAAATAATATTTGGTGAATTGTTACTTTTGACATTTATTTACTGCGGTTAAAGGTAAATAGGGTAATTCAAGGTTAAAAGAATATTATAATAATTCCAAATCACCTTAACACTTGTCCATACATTATTAGTTGAGTCATTAACGACCATGGGAATCATTGGGTCGATTTTGGGACCCATTGAGACTCTTGGGAGTTATAATGACAATTTAGATTACTTAATATAATTTGAAGTCAAAATTGACATTAACAAAACAACTATAGTAATTAATTATTAAATGGTTTTATATAAGTTTTGTTTTCAACAATAAATATTATTTGGAAAGATAACAATATTTCCTATATCATTGTATTTTTTTTATAATTTTAAGGCATTAAAATAAATGAAATTATTTGTGACACAATAATGATGTGGTATGTACCTCATTAATAAATGATTTAAATAAATAAGACTATAATGATTAAAATATTATACAAAACATGTCCAATTATGATTGAATTTTTTTATTTCGACCATGAATCACCTTTTCCTATAATATAATGATTTTTGGACCATAATAAACCAAATATCTTTATATTATAAAATAATTTTTCAAACATTCTTAAAGAGACCCTCCTCTCCCTTATAAAAAGAGACCACATCTAACCAATTATTCACAACTCTTAATCCATTTATCTTGTCCAAAATCTGCCCAAAAAATATCCCTACATCCTTATCCTCCTCATATAATCCTTTCCTTAGGCATAAGGCACATCAAGAAGTCGTTTGGTTCAAACCAACGGGAGTTTCCCAAATTAAAGGTAACTGTTTCTCTTAATTTTTTTTCATTTATTTTACTTCTCTAACCCCTAAAATATTTTTATTCGTATATTTTGTTACAAAACCTGTATCTTCAATAAAATAGGATGTTGTTATGAGATGGATTAAAACTACACGTACACACACATCCATCTAATTGATTATGAACATAATGATTCCGTGGATGGAAAACTAACGCCTCACGAAACGATGATTGTTCAATTACATTTTACTGCCTCTCATGGTGGCCATTATAATGGAACTATATTTTTATATGAAATATATTATTTTTATTATTTCATTATTCTTCTGTACTTCCCATTTATATCCCGCCTTTGTGGTTTCCATAGTGGGTAAATGCGATAATCTCATTTGACGAAGTGCGGACTACCACCCCCTCAAAGTGATATAACATGTTAATGCCTTATATGGGAAGTACAATGGATGGATTTAATAATATTGTATATGATATTATACTATAATTATATTATAACTATGTATCATTATGTTTTTAATTCCATTAAAATAATAAATAGAAATGGAAGTAGTGTTCATGCGTACATACAGCTTACCATCTCCATTAACGGTGCATTTCATTTATTACGTCCAAATGTTATATACTATTATAAATACATGTATATACTGGTTATATATTATATATATGATATCTAAATAGTGAATTTCATTCTCTATATAATGAAATATTCACCAGAAGGACATCTTGTAAATATAATGTGTTCATTTTTTACTCAAGTACCAAATATCGACAAAATGAACATTATTAACTTGAAATGATTACATAATGTTTATAACATGGTAATAAGTGATATTAAAGGAATAATAAACATGAAAAAGGTTTTTAAAAAAGTATAAATTAACATTATATTAATATTCAGTTGATTAAAGAACGATCGAGTCATGTCGGACACGAGGTAAGGAGTTTTCTTATCTCACTTTTAATTCCTTGAGATTTTCATTGTTCGCAACTTGTTCATTGAATGTGGTGTATTGAGTACTTCCATTTTATATATAGCATCATGATTCTCATTATATTCATGGTATTAAATGATTCATTTTGTGGTTATTAACTTTTGTTCCTATGACTCAGTTAATTATATTGAGTTAAAGGGTTTCATCTCACTTTTTCTTCCTGTGAGATTCATGCTATATTTTCCACTATTTACTTTTTTGTGTTTTATGTACTGCCCTAAATTGTACCATTTGTGTAGTATTATTTCATTTATGAGTATTTACGTCTTAATTTTATGTTCCTTCTTTCATGTGGTGTATGTTTTGTAAGTTACCAAATCGGTATGGGAACCTTTCACCCTCCTCTATTTAAAAAACTTCCTTTTCTTGTGTCTTTTAATTTGAATCTTATTATGTTGGGATATGTACTTTTATATCATCATTGATGTAAAATTTATGTCCAAGTGATGATATAACCTTTTAATCTAATCAACTCGTCTTCTGAATTTTAAAGTGACATCATTAGGCTGTCGAATTTTTACAAGGGAACTTCATAACCCTATTTTAATTCATTGGGTTCAACTTGTACTTCTTGAACATGTAATACTATGAATATGTGTGAATTACCTATGATTGTATTACACTTAATGTCCACTTATAATGGGTTTATTTATATTTCTCACACATAATTATGTGATTGATTTAGCCTTAATTTAATAATACCTTCTTTATAAGGGTTTTCATCCCAATTTACATTTCCACTAATACATAATTATTATTATGAAAAAATTCACTCTTATATGGTGTATATACTATCCTTTGACATATTTTATCATGAATACCTTTATTCTCATGATATTATAATTTTTTGATTAAATGTTATTTTTCAATTATTTGTATTTGAGTGTCTCTTTTTGTTAAAAACTCTTTAACTAAAAGATCATTTTAAATTTTTTAAAGATTTATTCTTCTAAATAGTTCTCAATACTGTACATGTTTTCAAAATGGGTTTAAGGAATTATTTATATGGAAATTAATATTTTCAAATAATAATTCATTTAAAATCATCAATGTGGTATGAAACACTTTGATTCAAAAATATCATTTTAAATGGTTTTAAAAATGATTTGATAAAACATTTTTTATTTCAATATCTTGATTTGAAATATTGGAATGTGGAAATGTTATCATTCCTTTATACATGTTTCATATGTTATTATTATGTTATGGTTATTGGTCATTTTATACATATACGGGTGGTTCTGTGATAAACCGAGGGCGGGTGAGCCCAAGATAGCTCCAAAATGCATTGGTTAACGTGACAGAGGTGAACGTGATGTTTCTCCTAAGAGATTTAGTGAATATACCTTGATGGGTATTCCAAGTGTAACTCCCTATGTATCTGTGACAACTACAATGTAAGTTTGATTTGGATGCCATAAGAAACCTTTATGATTTATAATTTGTGTGTGTTATTCATAAATCTTATGATTTGATAAGGTATTATTGAAAAGTATGGTTTCATTAATTTGTATTTATTGATGGGATAATGTTTTCCTTCTATATTTTATAACCCTTGTTGATATTTTTATGCTCATCCCATGGTTATGAAACATTTTCCACAGGAAAAAAAGCTGAATTGCGTCAAGGATGGGATTATGGAAAATTCATGCTATCTAAAACATGGAACTAGACATGTTTCTTTTTAAGTGTTTTTATTTTATGAAAAAATGGATACCGAGTAGTAGTGTCTACTTGTAATATTCAAGTTGTTTTTTAATAGTAATGGCCTATTTCAATAAAACCCTAAACCTGAAATGATCATTAATGTGAATTATTCATTTCATTAAATATTATGTAATGGTTTAAGGTCGGGTCCTTATATACATAATCCATTTATAGGTTTTATAAAATCATCGATTTGATGATGATACTATGGGTTTCAAATGCATATTTATGATTAAACAAAACATGGATGGTAATGTCTATACCTTTATGGAAAGAAAACTCAATTAATGGTTTTGATGAAAATATTTGAATATACCATAATAAAACATTCTCAAAATTGTTTGTGCTGAATTACATCATAATTTTGCATTTTATATCCGTTTACTTCATTATAGAATTTAGAAAAATTGTATCCAAAAAATTTCCATAATTTAAACCATTTATATGATTAGTATATGATATGAATTAATGGTTTCTTTAATCTAAACGTTGTCAATAAGATATTAAATATAGAGATATCCATTTATAATTTGATGTATGAATAGAGATTACGAAACATTCATTCTGATAAATACATAATAGACTTTTTTTCCTTAAGAATTATTCTGATCCATGTATATATAAAACAGTTTTTTGGAGTTTGGTCATGTTACATGATATTTATGGTGACGATATATGACTGATTTAAAATGATATACCATCATTATAGTCTATTAAGACATGATGAAAGAAATTATTCTCAATAAAAATCCTTCGGTGAAATATAATATATTATTGGTGATAAAATACATAATGATATATCTAATTGGTTTATAGTATTATCATAGGGTATATTCATTAACATTCTATTGAATATATTCTGTAAAAATAGATGATCTGGGGAGTTTTTTCAATTTCATGGAATATACATATTTCCATTAAAATGTGTCCGTAGAAATAAAATTAAATAGAGAGAGGATTCTAATGATTCCTTAAGCATAATTATAGTGTCATTTGTATATTTCATGGCATGTAATAGGTAGTATGTTTCCAATGCATTGATCCTAGATAGAAGATATCATGAAGTCCAATTATAATAATACTAGAATGTCATTAAAGTAATTATAATGTATATGTTGTGAATTAAGGGAAATGTATTATGTTTATGGAGGATATGGAGATCTTGTTATTATGGTATATATATATGTTAGTTTCTAAAATGATACTAATTATCTAAATTCACATTCTTGATATTTCTTCATCCTTATTAATAGATCTACGAGTTAAAATATCTCTAATAATCTAGTGTTCTTCAATAAAATATTATAGTTATAGTATATTACATATTTTGATATCTCTAAATATTTAGTTTGGATATGAAACTCCATCTAGGATATTTATATATACCCAGGATTTAGAGATCTCATCAAAGTCTACTTTCATAACATGAAATTATTTTTTCCACATCAAGGATCTAGGGAAAAATCAATATAAAAAGAACCCACATCAGGAGTATTTCATCTTGATTTATTTTTTTCAATAAGGTGAGTTCATATTTTGTAGAGATTATATAGAATAGAATGATTTAGATCTATATATTTAATAATTATATTATTAGAATATTTAATATCATATGAGTGCTACTGAACATAATGGTTTTAGTAGTTATCTCTCATGGAATAATAAGTCCCCCAGAACCAACTAACATTGTTTACTTTTACATAATTATTTGCTAAATGATATGAGTACTAATTAATATCATAACACCTTTTGAGTGTTTTTATATATATATAAATAATTAAATATTGTGTATATATAAATTTTCACATTAAAAGGATATATATGATCGCTAGTATAATGATAACCATGAAATGTTAAGATAATATTCTCAAATATATACTATGGATAGATGAAATCTATATGTTGGTTTATAGAATATGTTTTTCTATCAGGTGTCACAAGATCATAAAACACTGAGACTATTTTTGAGGAATTCATATATTGTAATATCTAGCTATTGAAAATTACACATGTTATATATGAAATTAGAGATTTTTATATACAGAATTATTTATTGGTCCTTGGACAAGATATTATTATTATTTTATATCATAAAACATATCATTTTTTGTATATTGTAAAATCAAGGAAAGATATATTCATGATGAAGTATGTTGTGTTAGGTATGTCATATGATATAGGACATTAATTGAATATTTAATGAAAATATTTTCTCTGTCCATGAGTGGAACACGAAATAATGGACACATTAATTGAAATTAATTTGTGTAATGAGGTCCAGTACTTTGTTAATTTACTGGTGAGTTAATTTCAATATATTCAAAGAATGATATCCAAAATCATGAATAGTGAAACAATTATAAACGTACATGATGATATATTGAGTCTATATAATTATAATTATAATTGAGTATATGTGTATTATTGTATTCCTTGTGAAAGTAATAAATTTCCCTAGCAGTGACTTGTGTTATTTCTGGATGCTAATATTGGACTTCGGGGAGGCAACTTAATTTCACAATTAATGTGACACAGATGGTCAGAAAATTAGTGTATCCAAAATATCAGTTATATTTAATGTTTTTATATATAATAAATATTATTCTTAAGACAAATAAATAAAACATTTAATGGGTTCATCAATTTAATCAACACATTCACATCTTCTTCTAGTTTGAATATTGTATGTAAATTATTGGATAAGTAATTATTATTTTGTTAGAAAATATATAATAATTATCAATTTGTTGAAACAATAATATATTAAATATTTATCATGTAATAATTGATTAATTATCGTGATGATTAATATTCTAATTTCAGTGTTCAAATGAAAAAGATATATTTTATTCTATATAACGAAAATATGTATCTATTTACTTATTTCAAAAAATAGTATTTAAATAAGGAATGGGTTGGAAAATTATAAGGACATATATATAATATTATTATTCTATGTAGGGTTTAGATATAATAGATATATTATTTAATGGACTATGTGAAATATCAAATTTAGTAACATATATATATTAACTAACTTACTACATTTATAGGTTAAGAGAATTGTTTTTTTAAAGTATTTCACTCCTAAAGATTCCCTCATCTCAAAATATATTTAATTCATGAAAATTCCCAGTAATGATAGAATTAGATATCCCCACCCCCTAAGTCTATTGTTTTATGGAATACAGATGAATCATATTATACAGAATGCAATCATGATATGATGGATGATTAATGACGTTGGTTGATTAGTGCATCCCTGATAGCACTTAGAGTCCCATCAGCTATTTTTATTGATTTATAGAAAATGTGTGGATACTTAATGAAAAATAATTCATCTGATTCCTCACTGAAACTCTAGTACAACCATAATGTAAAAAAATCACTATTCATGAATGAATTTCAAGAGAGGAAATTATTTTTTATAAATTTATTAATAATTATATGTAAAAAATAATATCTTAGAATCATATATGGTGTTTACCTTTAATATTTTGAGGATTTATCCAATGTAACCGATGTAGAACCATAGTTGGGAACAAGCCCAATTACTTCCTATATGATCAAAACTATCAAAAATCACCTTTGAGGTTTTATGTTTTACATATTTAGAAAATAACACAATAAAAATAAGGAATAATTTTAATATTCTTAATGATTTTCGTAGAATAAGAAACCATGAAATAAATTTTATTTTTATATTTTGAACTGGACAAAAAAGTGAAGGAATTTAAATTTTCTCTTAGTCGGGCATGCCATTTTAAAAATAGAGCTTCATAATTCTTCTTTTTTGGAGAGTTGAAACTGCAAGGTTTTTTTTAATGTAGATAAAAATAAATAAATTAAATTTAAATTGCGAAATAAATTAAATGAACATTAAATGGGAAAATAATAATAAATGTTTTAATAACACCAGTAATTTAATAATTATGTTGTTTCCTATTATTTTTATTATGTTTATTATTATTATTATTAGAAGTTCTATTCTAGGGTTAGTTATTATGATTCATTTTAATTTATTTTTAGACATCTAGGGAGTCTTGTTTTTACTACCCCCTAGAACCCTCTTGTAGTGGGAGACCCCTAGATGAGCCCCTAAAATGCGCACCACCATTGAAAAAACTCACTATATGTGACCTCCATCCTCGTGATCTCCCTTGGATACAACCCCTTGCAGCACGGCCCCCCATGGAGGACCTCCCCCCCCCCACACATGGCACACCCCACGGCTGAAACCCTATAGCGGGAAACCCCCTCCTCTGATATCCTTCTATGATTGTCGGTTCTACATGATTTCTTCATAATATATCTCTGGATATTCAAGGTAAAACTTTCTCCCTTCTTCTCCTTGACCAGATTGGCTTATTTTGGATTATTTATCACCTTATGCCACTCGACCAAAATCCTAGCATAGGTTTTACGAATTTTTGAATTATTCTTCCAGTTATAGGTTGTGTAAAGGGACTCTCTGGACCCATTGGTTTGTGTTCCAACATCCTTCACCGATGTCAAGGCAGTTCATGTCATTTTGGTCCTCCATCGTTAATTTAGGTAAGGGTTTATGCTGATAAAATGTTTCTTAACATTTATATAGGGTCTAGTGGTGTTTATAAGAAATGGTGGATTTGTGGTAGGGTGTTACGATCAATTCCAAGGGCGCACACAAATATTTATATGTATGACTATATATAGATATATATATCATCCGTGTGTGGGTTACCTCAAGGCCCAGGGAACATGTGCATCATTTTAAGGATATACATATTGAAGTGTGTAAATGGTTGTAGGCTGATTCTATAATTATAATGCGCTGAATTTTAGGAATTATCAGGGTCATCATGAGGTATGGTCCCTCTCCAAGCCTCTTTAATTAAAGAATTACTCTAATTCAATTTAAATTCTTCTAAATCTATCGTGTTTATATTAAATTTAGTTTCTTGAATAAAATTTCTAAAGAGAAAAAGGGAATGGTTTGATAAAAAAAATCATGGTTTTATAATAAAACATCTATGTGGACGTGTGATACATTCAATGTAAAAAGAATAGATTACAAGTTTATATCATGTTTTTTTGTTCTTATTAAATTAGTGTTTCTCAGTGATTTATTTTCACATGGAAGGTTAGGGTTTACCCTCCTTGATATTAATTATAATTTTAGAATTTGGGTTTTAATCAGAAAATGGATGTGTTGAAAAACGATGTCATGTATATTAATAAAACCCCTCTCTTGAGGTCCACTTCCTTTATGATAAAAATGTAGTGATAAGCATTTATTCTTTACTTCTTTAACGCCTTGGTAACTCTTTATTTTTGATATAATAATTTTTAAATGGCATGCATATACATGATTCTTCTTGGTTATTTCTATATGACAATTCTTCCATGAAAAAAGATATATTATAAAAAACACCTCTTAAGGGAGTGGCTCAACTTTTAATTAGAATTCCTTGTGTAGGATATCTTCCCTCATCCATTTACTTCGTCGCTTTTTTCATGCCGTGGCTTTGTGATGCTCACTACAACCTTCTATGTATTCCATTTTGTCCCTTAATAAATATTTTGGTTTATTCTATCATTTCCATTGTGGCCTTTTCTTGTGGATAAACTCATTCAGGGTGTTCTCCTAGCCTCTTGGTCACCCCTTTGGGGTGTTCCCAACCTAAATGGACTTTTAACTAATGCCTCGAGTTGCACTTTTTGTCGAGATGTTTAGGAATGGTTCTTGGTCTTGACCTTGATATGACAATCTTATTGATTGGATGATTTGAATATGGTGGTATGACTACGCCACTTGATATAATTTAACAGGAATAATGAAGACAATGTTTTAAAAAAGGAATTTTCTGTTCATAATGACATGATTTTATTTATATGAATTGAATGATTGGTTAAAATTAAATTTATCATTTATTTTGGAATTTTATAAGAGGTACTAACTAATTAAGTGTATATTAAAAGCACTGAATCATTTAAAATGTTATATAAGGGTTGTGAGGCCATGACTTTTTCTAATTGTTTTCAAATGCATGTGTAAATATATATGTGCCTTCCTTTAGGGTTCACATATTATGGGTCAGGTGACAAAATTGGTTCCATATTAAGGACCCCTAGAGGGACTCCCATACTCAATAGGATACAACATGATGTGTCAGGGAAGTGATGTTTTATGCTCTCCAAGCACAAGAACCCCTAGTCATTACAAAAACAATATAGTGACAACATTTTTCTAAGGGAAAAATATGGACAAACCCTTTGGAAAGATGGATCTCCATACCTGAGATGAGACTTGGTTTATTATTTGAGTTACTATAGACAAAATCAGGGTTACTATACAACAAGTGAGACTTCAGCCTTTGAAAGTATTACCTTAGACGATCCCACTACCATTGGATTTAACTGATTGGATATACCATAGTGATACCTCAGAGATGGAATCAAAATCCAACTCCTATTTTTTTTAAAAGAATTGAATTATTTCCTGGGATAATTTCTCATTCTATACTTGTTGCTTAAATTTATATTAGTTAATGTATATATAACATTCTCTCTTTCTAGTTAGCATAATTATATGATGACATGTGAATTTGACCCCAAGCCTAAGCACAAGTTTGTGAGTTCATCTCTTTGAGTTACCTTGTTACTTTTTTCACTAGTATACATATATTTTTTGTGTTGTTTCCTTCATTATAATCCCTGTAATTAGAAAAAAGTATGTGGTATGGTACAACTGTCCATTTATGAAACAAGACAATGTTTCTATTATTTAATTTATTATATTTATACATTTATTATATATGGTGAACTTCTAAATTTATAATTCAATGCATGGATTGGACTAGACAATGATAGTGTCGGCCTATTGATATTTATATCTCACACCCTACATGTAATTCCATTACATTGGGATACCTGTATAGAAATGTCTTGTTCACATGACTTTGGACCATGATTTATTGCTGGTTTTGTGATGTTATACCATGAATATTGGAGAAAAGAACAGATTTTGAGCATATTATGCACATGGAAATCGACTTTGGGGATTTTATGTCTTATTTTTTATTGTACTATGTTTAATTAATTCTATATTTTTTATATATTTAATTTATGTATCAACACCATGACATTCATTCATATGTAGTTTAATCTGGCATTGTCCACTTTTTTAAAATTGTTAATTGTTTCCTTCTACTGCTTTATCAACAATTTAATACTATTTCTGTTGTCTTAATTAATTTATTTGATGCCTCCTCTACATTATTTCTATTTATATTCAATTATACCACTATTTAAATATTATAATAAGGTATATTATCCCCTGTATCTCGTCCAGATACCCTCACTACTATTAAGCATCCTCTAGTGTATGAGGATACATGTCTGAGGTCTTGTGACCTAATGGTCCGGCCACCATCTTAGTGGTGAGTCGGGGTAAAATATTACAAAGATTAATGAGTGGTGTTATGTTATTCCTTCGTTAGGCTATTTTGGGATGGTATATGGGATACTCTAATTTTTTCAGTGCTTGTTTAATAGACTTTCCTGGTACTGATCACCCCATAAATTGGAAATAACTAATTTTCCAGGGATGTGAATTGAAGTTCATGCTTTTTGATATTAATGTTGATATGATTTCTCCTTGGGTGATTGGTGTAATTTCCAAAGATTATAATTTTTTGAGTTTATGGAATTTTCCCTGTGGCCTATATAGGAAAGAAGCAACCATAGTATGCATCATACTATGAACATTGAAATTCTCATCCCATTCATAGTGTCGTTCAATGTAGTTGCATTTTATTTTTCCTATTTATTAAAATTGTGTTCCCTAAATATATTCCATGGCTAGTATTTATTTATCATAACATTTAGATGTGATGTTTCTATTATATTTTTAAAATACCATCATATTCCCATGCTTACTGTTTACTAGCATGTTTTCTTTATATCATGCCCTTGTGCTTATCAGCAAGTCATTATGATTAAAATGTCATGATTATATGATTTCATCATGTTTCTATGAGTTAGATGCTTGTAGTGACATGATATATGGTTTGATATCTAATTGTTTTCTTTTATTAAAATATATTTGTTTTAATTAAATAGTATCCAAAGTCCAACTATAAACTTTATGGGTATTTATGGATAGGTATATAGCCTCCCACATGACTGCATAGTTTAATATGTGAATGATGTATTATGAAGTTGTTTTAAATGTTAGTGATAGTAAATGGACCATGTATTGGTGTACTTTGTTTAATAACCATTTTTATCGGTAGATAATGCTTCACTGAGTTTCCTTAATGGAATAATGAGCATTTTTGTAGGGGGTTTTCTTTTCTAAATGACATTGATGATTGACTTTTGAGCCTAGAGACTTTTTTAAGAATAAACCAATGTTAAGGTTGAAAAATTTTCTTCATTATGGGATATACTATCATAGGTATAACCCATATATCTTAAAATGATTGATAATTCTGTGAGTTTTATACCTTTTTGGATTCATTGAACCAGGTGGGACTTCTACATTAAAAAATCCCCTCTTGTTCCGATGGGTGGTCATTGTATCCTTGACTTTTGTTTTGGGCCACATCACCAAGTAATTCTCATTTTTAGTTGGATAGACATGCCTATAGAATGGTAAGAATCTTTGTAATTTTTCTGATCATCCTTTCTAAATAGTGATGGATGACTCAGCACTATTGTTCTTGGTGGAATTAAATGGAATAAACATGAACGTTTCTATGGTAACATAGGAGGTAAAGGCTCATTGATCGGGTAATGATAGTGCATTAGAAGGTGAATCTGATTTTCATTCAATGAATTTCAACCTGTTATGGATTGAATATTATAATGTCAAGAAATTGGGTGAGTTTTACTGGAAACCATTCAATCCTCTTAGTTTACTATTTTTAAGAGGCAATCATGCCACCTATCTTCACATCATACTTGCTTCACTAAGATAGAGTAAGTATAATGCCACACTAAATGTATAAAGTTATTTAACATTTGTAGGGGTCTCCCAGTGTTTAATGTTCAATGCATCGTTCATATCGAGGCTTGGTTATTCATGAGTGACCCTTGGATTTCCACGTAGAAATTCCTTGAATGAACTTCTAAACACTATCTATTTCATCTAACATGTCTATCTGGCCAATGCCACACTAGGATCAATCAATGTTCTGATGTGGACATCCTGTATTTATACAAACGTCTAACTTTTATGGATGGAATATGGACTACCTTGGTTCATTTCATTTCAATCTAGTCATTCAATATGAGGTTATCCCAGAATTTTTTTAGGATTAGTCACACATAAATCAAGGAACATCATTGAATTTAAGGTATTAATTTTGGTGGATGTGTTTGTGGTGAATGAAAAATACCATACAAGAAGGAATTATAGTTCATATAAAAAAAATTGCCTATCTAAGCCATGTCTCTTCAAGAATGATAAGTCGGGGTGTCTCAACTAGTTGTATCTATTGTCCAAAGGAGTAGTCTGTGAAGAACCATTTCTGGATTGTTGTCAAGAGATAAGAATGTGGTTTGTTTTGGCCATGCATTTTCATGAAAAGCTTTCTCATTATGGGATTTGAGGTTTATGGTGAATTTATAGTTTCATTTTTCTAAATCATGCACGAATCATTTCTAGAATTCTTAAGGGAATGTCATTTAAGAAATTTACATGGTAAAAGGTTTCCTGGAATAAAATTTTTCTCATATCAAAATTTAAAGCTTATGGTTGGAATTGCCTTTGTCCTTATATTTAATGATACAATAGTGTGATCATGTATCATGATAAACTAGCTCATGGAATTTTCGCCTTGGTGTTCTGAGTGGAAAATAATTGTCACCTCAGATCTTAATGGCTTATTTGTTGCTTTCCTAACCAATTATTGAACATTAGTTGGGTTTCTAGAGATGCCAATAATTCTATGGTGGGGACATCCTGGCCAATATTGGTCTGGTGATGTTTATGTTGTTCCTGAAAGATTCTCAGGGATGGGAAGTTTTAAGGTGAGAATGTTTTAACATCCATCATTTTATACTAGATAAAATTGAAGGAATATTACTTTTCCATTAGATAGGCAGTCCATTTTTATAACCAAGCAACAAAACACTTCTTTATTCGATAATTATTGTTGTGAGGTGTTTATATTTTAAAGAAAGTAAGAATATTTTTATTATATTTAAAATTGGAATTAAATTGTATGAATATTAAATAGTAAAATATTAATAACTGTTTATATAAGCATAATAATTTTATTATTATGTTTTGTAATAAAATTTTTATTATTTTTATATTTTCATTTTGGTGTTAGATATTTGCTTTTATTTTTTTATTTCAGACCCCAAGCCCTTGTACAAGATCCTTCCATGTGGCATCCCTCTGCATGAGTTACCTTGGCCGCAACCTCTTATAGTGCAACACCATCCCTGAAGGACCTATCTCCATGCAGTGCACCCCATGGCTAAAACACATCATCACAGGACCCCCTCTTTTGGGATCTATCTCCATCTATCAGTTTGACATGATTCCTTCATGATTTATCCCTATATCTTGGAGGTAAATCTTTCCCCCTTGTTCCCCTAGATCAATTTGTCTAATTTTGTAATAGTGTTCACCCCAGGCTGCTCAGATGAAACCATAACATTTGTTTGATGAGTTATTCTTAGATTCATTTAGTTCTATGTTGTTTAAAGGACCTCTCTAAAACCATTGGATCATGTTCTAGAAACATCCACATAAGGTGAGATGGTTTGGCTAAATTAGGTATCCCATCATCAATTTGAGGTACAGTTTGATACCAGTAATTTTTTTCACCCTTTATTTATGGCCTAATGTTGTTTATAAGACCTGTGTGAATTGTTGTAGGGTGTTGTGATCGATTTGAAGGGATTTAACGAATATTATCAAGTGTGAATATATATATATATATATATATCATTCCTATTATGGTTCCCTCATGGAACGAGGACCAAGTTCATTGGTTATTTCACATGTACATATAAACCTATGTGTGTGTCTATATATATAAGTGTGTGCTTGCAAGTCGGTAGCTTCCTGAGTTAGACAACACTAAATTCTAGGTGTTGGCTGGGTCTTTATGAGTTAGGGCCCCTCTTCTAGCCCTTTAAATTCAATAATTCTTTCAATTTTAGTTTGCTAATTCTTAATTATTCTTTTTTATATTAAATTTAAATTTAGGAATAAAATGTTTAAAGAGGAAAATGGATTTGTTTGAAAATCAAAGACATGGTTTTATAATAAAACCCCTAGGTTGAGGTGTGCTGCCTTCAATCTGAAAAGTATAGATAATATATTTATATCATTTTTTTGTTCTTATTACATTGGTGTTTCACTTCAATTGATTTAAAAAAGTATGTTACATTTTACCCACCTTGATATAAAGTATCAATTTAGTATCAGTGTTTAAATATGAACAAGGGGATTATTGATAAATGATTTCATGTCTTCTAATAATACCCCCTATTGAGGTGCATTGCTTTCATGATAAATATATAGTGATAGGATTTTATAATTTCTTCCCAATGTTCCTTGGTGTCTCTATTTTCATTAGATTAAAATTGTTTAATGGAATGATTTTAAATTTCCCTTCATGGTTATTTCTAAATGATATTACATCATTGAAAATTTATGGATGATATATGACACATCCTAAGTGTGTGACTGAACTTTTAATTATAATTCCAAGTGTTTGGTGCCTACCCTCTTCCCCTTACTTCGTCGCTTATGTCATGTCACGCTTTTGTGCAGCTTGCGGAAACTCTCTGGTGATGCCTTGTTGTCGATTATTAAATTTTCTATGTCTATTATATCATACCTGAAGTGGACTTCTCTTATGGAAAAAAGAATTTGGGGTGTTCTTTTTTACTTCTTTTAACCCCATTGGTGGGAGCCCAATATAAATTACCTTTTCCCAAATTCCTTGAGTTACCATTTGATGTGATTTGTTTAAGAATGGTTCTTGGTGTTGACCATGACTTGTTAAAACAAATTATTAAATGATTCCAATATGTTGGTAATACCACGTAGCTTAATATACCAGAATGGGTAAATTTAATAAAAAAAATTATCAAATGTAATGGTATTGTTAAATTAACATCCATTTTTTTAAATGAATTGAATACATTGTTGAAATGAAATTTATCATGGATTTTGAATTACATAAGATTTATTTCCTCATACAATATATATTAAATGTAATGAATATTTTACAATGGTTTGTAAAGGTGGTAAGTCCACGAAATTTTATTTTGTTTTTCAACTTCTTTTGTAAATTGAGATGTGCCTTTCTGATGTTGTTCACATAATATGGGCCGGTTGAGGACATGAGTTCCATATTAAGGACTCATGTCCAGAATCCCATTCTTGATATCTTATTAAACGATGTGCCAGGGATGATATTTTTTAGGATTTATAGGCATGGTATACCCATGAAATGTACCATACTTTTGAGTGACATAGGTTCCCCAAGGGGCAATCGAGGATGGACCCATTGGAAAGGTGGTTACGACAAGCATCAGTGGAGACTCAGTCCCTTATGTGTGATACAAGTGACAGACTCATTGTTACCTTACCATGAGTGATACACAATCCTTAATAATTATTTTTGTGGAAGAGATCAATGTCATTGGATTTAATTGAATGGATGTACTATATCGATACCGCAAGGATGGGCTCAGACACCAACTCAAGATTTGTTTGAATGGAATTGAATGATTGGATGGGATAATCACCTTTTATCTTCATGTTGCTTATATTTATATCATTTCATGTACTTGTGACATTATATAATTATTATTATAATACTTATGTGATTAACTTGGAATTAATTTCCAAGCCTATGAACAATTTTCGGGGGTCCACCTCCGGGAGTTTCCCTATTACTCTTGGCACTAGTAAACATATATTACTTATCTAGTTTCCTTCTTTCTAATCTCCATATTAGACAGAAGCAGATGGTATATAATATTTGTCTCTTATAGAATGCAATACAAGTTTCTATTACTTAATGTATAATATTTGGGAATTTATTATATATGGGTATCTTCTAAATTTATAATGCATTTTCTAGATTAGGTTAGACACTAGTGGTGCTATCCTACTAGGGTTTATATCTCATACCCTACATGGGATTCCATTGCATTGGGGTATCGGAGTAGAACATTCTTGTTAGTAGGCCTGTGTACCATGATAGATTGTCGATGCGGTAATGTTGTACTTGGATGATAGGAGAAAAGGACTAAGAAAGAGCTCAATATTCTCATGGAGATATCCCTTAGGTATTTGGTTTCTTTTCTTTATTATTATAATGTGTCTAATGGATGTTTTGTTATTTAGTTATTTTAATTTTGTATCATTACCATAAATGCATTCGTCTATTGTTTAATCTAGAATTGGACAATTTAATAAAATTGAAAAAAATTTCATTTTGCTACTTTGTCAATTATTTATTACTATTTATGTGGTTGTCTTTCATTTATTTTCCATTTTTTTAATTCTTTTAAATTCATATTTTTAATACCAATGTAAAGATTTCATAAGAGGGTATAGTCTCCCCACTATTACCTCATGAATCCCCCACTTCTAGTTAGTAACCTCTGGTATATGGGGAGATGCGCCTTAGGTCATGTGACCCACCGGTTTTGCCAACGTCTTAGAGGTGATTTGGGTCGAGACATTACATCAATCCCCAAATAATTAAATTATATAATTTATTATATTTGACATAATTATTTGTCAGGTTGATTAATGAAATTAGATTTTTTTTGGAATGTGGTAAATTTCATATTAAATTTCATATTACCATCCAACTTGGATGATGACAAGAATACATGCATTTAGAATTACTGAATGAGCTTAGTCCCTATATGATTTTCACCACAATTTCATATACAGACTTCATGCATTATAGTCATTATCTATTCTACATCAATCCATATTTATGGAAAACTGTCTAATCCTTTTTAGAAGGATTTTTTAGAATTTAGGTCATTATAGATGAAAAAAATTGGAATTCCATCAATGGATTATCTTCTTTGTATATCTATCTATTAGAAGATGGATTATACACTTTATAGATATATCTATTATACGACATATAATCAATAAATATTTCACATTAATTTATATCCACATAGTTGTAACATGAATCAATAATTATATGAAATCACCTTAAGACAATGTCGTGTATACATCATTGATTTACTTCTTATCATTGCTAAAAATGTAGTATCAACTGATGGGTGTGTTATATAGTAGATTATATCCTCCAAATATTTATCAAAAAAATTATATTTATCCAAATCAACAACTTTTTTTACATCAGTGGAATTACATCATGGAATATGAGATAAAAATAGTTCTTGGGGAAACAGAGATATCATTTTTTAGGTGTAGTCATTCTAGGGCACTAGTTTCACCTTTTACATTGGATACATCCCTTTGATCGATATTATCACCATATCTATGTCACAATTAAAAAATAACAACAAATATAATTTTTATATATTTAATTATAGGACTCTATTTGGGTCTTGGTATTATTCCTCATTATTGTAATATCCTTCAAAAAGGAATAATGAGAATGGTAGAATTTCATTTTTAAGCAAATAAACATTATCTGAGAAGTAAATATACTAAGATTTAAATCACCTATCAAATTTATAATCCTAAATATATAATAAAAAAAATAATAAATTTACCATTGTTAGAAATTTTTATTGAATGAGAAATCCACCTCATATTGATGTTTTGTAACTAAATGCGACATCATTGGGGAGCGATATACTACTTATTAATCCAGAAATAATTTACATTTGATCACTTGCTACATTATTAATTTTATAATTAGATGATGAATGATTATAACCGATATTTATAGTCATAAAATATATATAGTAAAAATAATGATATATTTAAATGGTTTAATTTGAGATAGAAATTGGATCTCATAATGATGAATACAATGATAGTTTTTTAATCATAATTATCAGTTCCAAATAATTCTCTTTAACAATATTTTATTGTAATTAAACATGAATCATTGTTCTAGTAATGTTTTTAGTATTTTTATTATTTATTACATAGTTATTCTCGACAAATATGAGAATATTTCATCCCTAAATAGTATCTACATAGAGAATAATATGTTTTTCATCTATTGATGGAATCAAATTTTATGGTTAAAGGACATATTTCAGGATACATCCAAATGAATTTTATAAATCTTCAACCTAATTATACGTTTTTTATTATCTATAAAAATAATGAATATGAAATATTGACCAATTAGGTTTATAGTGAAATCCCTAATATTAGTAATGAAATCATGATATACCAGAGTGTGATTCCCTAGACAAGTACTCTCAAATATAGTTCTCATAATCAAATTAATTAAATTACATTCATATTACTATCTATAAATACCTATATATAACCAATATTAATTACAAAATAAAAAAATAATTTAATCTCTTAAATCGTAAGGATTTTTTTCAAGCATAGAGAATTACATAATTAGGGTACAACATAAAGTGATAAATATCTTGTTTAATGTATCTAATTGAAAATTAAACCATTATATATGAAATTAAATAACTCATATTTTTATTTAATGAATACAAAAAATTTATTGAAAAATGATTTCATTTGAAACATTTATCATATAATACATTTCATAATAGCTAGATTAATTGGAAAACACAAGAATGGGTGAGCACAAACATTCAGTAAGAGAATCATATAACTGAAATAATATGGGAATAAAAATGAAAAAATACCATTTCATTAATAGATAAAAAAATATCATATAACAAACATTAAATTGGGATCATTTTATATCAGTGATAATAAAAATAAAAAATGTATATCAATAATAATGAATCTCGTATTGATGGAATGCATAATGTCAGATATCACAAACCTTTTCTCAATTGATTGAGAAAAGTCACATTACTTATCATCGAGATAGATATAAATACATCCTACTATCAAGGATTTATTCTAGTATAAAATCATGTTAGGGGAAGATAAATACACTAATACCCATCATGTTTTTCTCACGATACATGTTGATGCATCAAGGGGGGTACATAATGTTGGGGGTCTCCTTCCTCTTTTTTAACTCCAATGAGAAAATAGTAATAACCAATACATAATAAAAAATAATTTGAATCAAATATATTGAAATAACATCATAAATAATTCTATAAATTCCCCCATGTCAATAAAATTTATTATCTAATAATAACCCATTCTGAAGAATAAGGTGGACGAATAAACAATACATACTCAATATTAAAATAATAATCAGTTTTGGATTACCAAATACATTCCCCCATGTTAATATAGTATCATAAATTTTATATAAATATAATATGAAATGTTTTATGTAAAATCTGATGTTATCAGCGAATATAGAAACAAGTATATAACTAATACAAAACTAGAATTACATGATCATAATCTATTAAGATAATGATATTTTTTGTATTCAATAGAATATTTCCCATATAAGTGAGAAATAATTGTCAAATTTTTTTGTTGTAAAATATTTTATCCCCATAAAATAAATATATAAGAAACCTTATGAATTAAAAGGCTTCAATGTACCTAATATATATGATATGAGTTCTATGAAATCTCATAACTCAATTAATTAAATTTGAGTTACCAAAAATTCCTATTATTAGGGAGATGAAAAAATCTCTTAAAACAAGAAAAATTGAACTTGATTTTGAATTAAAATTACTTTAAAATTATGTAAAATAAAATTCATGGAATCATAACTCAATATAACAACAAAAAAAGGTATTATGAGGTATTAAATTTATTATGTCTCAGAAAACGAGAATTGAGAACAATAAATATCCATAAAACATAGAAAAGTTCAAATTAAAACCCACTAAAATATAGGTATTGTAATATAAAATAAAATAATGTTACTAAAATTTCAATTAATGATATTATCTCTCAAAATTTATTTATATATACAACATTATTGATAATAAGTGCATAAATACAATATTTGTCTCAATAAAGTGAAATTAAGGCCAAAACCCTTACCTCTTTTTTCTGACTTCCAAGGAAATAAAATAAAATCTTTTATAAAAACAATATTATCACAATAAAATAATTAACATAATTTATCATATCTCTTATCATTATGAATTTTAATAATTAGACTTTCTCATTGTGCAATATCTTCATTTTTATCATCAGGTGTTTACAAATTTTACTATTTGTACTAGTTGTATAAAATAAGAGTTGATTATTCCTTTAAACATAATCATTATTATATCATATAAGCTACTGTAATAGATGATTCCTAATATTTTTTAAATTTAAATTTCATCTGATATATTTTTTGGTTACAGACCATAAAAATGAAATCAATAATGGTCGTGTTTGTGTGATTTTTAAGAAGAAAATGATTATTTTTAATCAATTAGATAAATGTAGATATAAAATTACCAGAACCAAATTAAAAAATTATTTATATTAATATATCACATTACACTAGTAATTATATTCTAATAGTCCCCCAAGACATAAATCTGTAGTATTGTACAATTAGGTGGTTAAACTAACCCATACATGAACATACCGATATCTAATGAATGATTAAGATTTGTTGTAGTTGTATTATAATTAAAAAAAGTGAATAATAAACATATTTAGTGTTTATTAGTGTGATATAATATCGTTTTAATGATTTAAAAAGATAATATAACTTATATTTATCAATTACGTTGAAAAAATGATTATTTTCCTCGTAGTTTTCATGTTTTAAATGATTATGTTAACAATGATCATTTTCCAATCATATCATTAATAGGTAAAATATATTTCTAAACCATAATTAAAATGATATATTAAGAATAATTTTCATTCTTTATTAATATCAGTATATACCTATTATTAAGGTGTTTAAGGATAATGAAACATGTTCCATTGTGAAGGTTGTAGATCACAAAACCCCAGAACAACAATTTCATTATTGGATATGGTATATAGATAAAACATGGAAATATGAATAATATATTAAAATTATAGTATGTAAATGATATTAATATAATTATATTAGTTTTTCTTTCTTAAATTTGAAATATAATAATTAATCTGAAAAACTATATTGTTTATAATATGAACACAAATTAGTTGAATTTTCATTGAATGTCTCCTTAAATTAGATGGGAATAAGATAACCATGAGTGAACAAGGGATTAAAATAATTATTAATGGTTATATAGATATCAAAATTAATGGTTTTCAAGTATGATATCAATTGTACAATGTGACTTGATGTTCTGATGAAGTTAATATTTATATATGAAATAAATAGTAGTTTTGGGAACTCATTCAGATTTAATAATGCATCAACATTATTCTTTGGTAAATAGATAAAAAAAAGAAGTAAATTGTAAAATAATATTTTAATTATCAATAATATTATCATCCAAATATTTCTAGTAATATTTTTTAATTTTTTTTTTAAAATTTACAATAAGTCAAACACAATTTACAACATTTAATTTTACCGTGGTAATTAATTTTAAACAATAGTATTCATATTAATGAAAAAAATAATGATGGAACATTATAACTAATTTTAAAATTCTAATTTTAATTTATTAAATCATATTATGAAATATTATTTTTAATGTTTTGTAATTTGTTTTCAATATAATCATACTTAATAGCACAAACCTATTTTCAAAAAAGTAGTATTTTAATGTACTTTATTTATATATAAGATATGATTTTCATGGTTATTAATTTTAAGTAAGTAAATTTATTTATAAATAATTTAATAAATCTTATAATTCTATCATATAATCGAAAAATGATCCTATTAATTAAAATATTTGATTAAATGAAAATAGAAAATTAAATTATTATATAAATGTAACGTTTTAAATTGTTATAATTTTTTTCATTGTTTTTATATGGTCAATGAATAATTTAAAATGAATAATTTTGTTCCTCCAGTTCATATTTCATTATTTAATTATTTTCAATCCTCTACCATAAATTGATATCATGATAAAATCATATAAATTTTAATTTTCATATGTCACACATTTTTTGATTGAAAATAAACCTCTAAAAAATGCTAAAAATTTTATATAATCAAATTTTAATATGAGTAATTCACAAATGAAGATAATTGTAATTTATTTAAAATTTTGAAACAACGATAAAATATATTTTTGAATAAAATATGAAAATATACTGATTTCCCATTATTATAGGAAAATGTAATAATAAATATCAATTATTTATATTCTTATTACATATCATTTACCGAATAAATTAGAAATATAAAATTATTAATATTAAAAAAAATTACATTAGTCCCATATTTCATGAAATTGAAATTAGTATCTAATTAAAGGAATTTTTTAGAAATAATATTTTATAAAGAATAAATAATCATATATATCATTTTATGTAATGAAATTGAATATAATTAATAATTATAGTCATAATTAATTTAATTTTAATTATATATCACAAATATGTTACTTATACCCATTACTATTAATTTAATGACTATTATTTAAATTTCATACATGAATATTTATAATATATCTAAATATATTGTTTATTCATTTTTGTTCAGTGACGTTTTTGTAGAAAGGCATTGAACACATTAACATAATTGAAGGAAATAATTTATTATAATTTTAGGGTGTTATATTTTTCCTCTGTTAAATAAATTTTCTCTTCATATTTTTACTCGTTTGATCAAATAATTTTCTACTTGTATAATATAATTAACCATACACTTCTAGATGATCATGTGTTAATTTTTTTAGAGGAATATGATTTATATTTATAAAAAATAATCATAAAAAATTTTTAAAGAGATCTAACCCAATAAAAAATTTATATATATTCTTTATAAGGGGTGTTTATATAAATCTATAAGGAATAACCTCATCCAAACCTTGAAAATTATTAATATGATAATAATACCACTATCTGTTTATATAAATCAATGTCTAGTATATAGTGAATACATACATGTCATCACTCTATTGAAATCAAAATTAGAAGTTCTCTATCTCATTCAATTATAGTATTTGCATATTAATTTCGTTTTTTCATAATTTTTAGGGACTATATCCCTCATAAACAATTTTATTATGAATCTAATCCCTATAATTAAAAATTCTATTACAATTAATGTCAATAAATTTCTTATATTCTCCCTTCAGCTTACACTTGTGAGTGTGATGACCTTAAACTCTATAAATACAAAATTTAAAGGTCCATTTAAGAAAATTTTATATATGTTTCTTCCACATTTTCAACATATAAGAAATTGTATAATTTTTTCCTTCATCATATTCATCACTTGATCTTTCATGCGACTCCACCATTCTCTTCCTTGGTTTGTTTGGGACTTTTACTATTTTCACATTGTTAATCATATTTTATGGTAGATGGTTTGGCAGAATCACATGATATCACATTCTATCTGAGATTTGAATGGGTTACTTTTTTATATAACTTATTTATTATACCACACACCCATGATGCCATTGTCCGGACCCATCCCCCAGGGCCCGGGCCGTGACAACCCCAAACCTGCCATCCAATGGCCAAGGGCTGGCGACTACCACAAAGGTGTAAATCCCTAAACTGGGAAGGCATTGCCATTATAATTGTCAACACACACAAAATAACACCCAAAATGATACAAAACAATATGTATAACAATATAACAAGAGAGTGACGAAAATTAAAGGGGCTATAAATACAATCCCAACTGTAAAGTACAAGTACAACTTAAAAGGAAAAAATAGCTGAAAGGTGGAAAGCAGATCCTTGATTTTCCACCATTGATCCAACCTATAGGGTAGGTAAAAGTATCCTCCTCAAAATTCCATGTCTATCGGTCTCCTCCATGTACCGACATATCATATGGTCCACATATGGGTACCATCTAGTCCTGGTACTCTCAGCATTAGTCAGTATTGTCTATCATTTGAAACAAACACAACGTGGTGCGGGCATAGCCCGTGCTAGGGTGAGTATAATGATAGTCAGTAGGGACACTGAGACCCTCAAGTTCTCAAAAAATCCAACAAGGATAAATCAAAATGTATGAAGTCAATAGATTACCCCACTTAGGTATATGACCATACATATTCCTAAGTTATCATGTAATCCATCTCAATCACGAGATAAACAAAAAATTTAATGTCTCTACTCATACCAGGATTTTATTCTTGGGGTAGTGTCATGTAACATCCCCAGTCACACTATCGAAGCCTCGACTAAAGGAGAAATATTCCTTTATCGATTATTGTTGGCCTACTACATCACCAAGGCACATCCCACTAACCTTGGTCCACAGAGATACTTCATCTGTCGAGTACCATGGGCCTCCTACGTCACCAATGTACTCCCCACTGTGGGTCTGCCATGTCACCAAGATGGTCCCCTTGTAGCCTGTTGAGGTTCTCCTCTTGTCGAGTACCGTGGGTCTGCTGTGACACCATGTTGTTTCCCACTATAGGTCTTCTGCGAAACCAAGGCGCTCCACACATGGCTAGTTGAATCACTCCGAGTCGAGTTGGTCAGCAGTCTTCAGGTCTAAGACAACTACTAGGTCTCTGCACTATGATCTCTTGTCTTATAGGGGATCTGCTCCACTTGATGCAGGTCGATACTCCAACTATCTCGAAGTCCCACGGAGAATATATCAAAGGTCCACCTCCTCATAGGGGTCACGATGAAATTGATGACGTGTCAATATTACACCTGATTTGTTAGTAATTAATCTTTTAGTCCCAGGGGGCCCGGTTGGATTCGTGTATGATCCTACCTGACCATATCTCAATTTTACCCCGAACTCCAGTGGTGTATACTCAAAGGTTCCTTCACGGTAAAATAATACCAGCGCTGTTGTTGGTTCGTAAGATGGTTGTCTGGTGCCAAAAATATGGCCAAATAATGTAAAGGGTCGATAGCTGGCTTGGGTCTAGTCTGACCCGGTCAGAACGGCCCGGTCAGACCTATTGGGTTTGGCCCAACCCATTGGGTTGTCTAGCCTATTATGTTCGGCCCGGAATACTTGGCATAGCCCAGTAGGCCGCATGGGCGTTTTGGACCAGGATCAGGGCTTGTTCACCATAAAGCGTGTGGGGCGCGGCTCGATGTCTCGTTCCGGATAGCCGAGACCGGTTCGGCAAGCGCCGCGAGGGGCACAGCTCGGGCAGCACGGGCCGTACAGTTTTGTGGGGCACATGGGCGCGTGAGGTTCAATTGCACGTGAGCCTATGATATTATGCTATGGGAATGAGAGGCGGCCGATCAGGGCGCAGTTGGGCCGACGAGCGGCCGGGCGGGGGTCGTGCTGGCCAGCGGGGCGCGGGCAGGCTCAGGGTAGCAGCTCGGCTCTGCGAACGATGCGGCCAGTGGGGGCACGGTCAGGGCCGGTTTTGCCAGTGGCGGTGCGGAACTCCACGGGGGAGGAACAGATTACAGAGGCCACGAGTAGCGCAACCTTTGTCTTTGTTTCCTTCTTCACCTCGTTTCATCATCGCCACGCCGATGTTCATTATAAACAAGAATGGTAGAGGGGTCAGGCCATGTTGGTTTGGCCAGCACCCTCTGCGTTTAGGGTGGTATCATTTGGCTCATAAAAAAGTAAGAAAAATGAACTTCAATTGTTTCGCAACCTCAGTAAGGATTCCTTTCCAACCATAGAAGATAATAATAAGGAAATATTTCTCAAATTAACCTCTACCTTTGTTCATCGTTCGTCGACGGAGTCACTGGGAAGAAGATTTTGTTTTCATTATTCGTCACGTCCGCCACACACATACAATATAGAGCTTAAATGTCCATTGTGGAAGACTCTACCTATCGGTAGGATCCGATGAAGGATGTCGTAGTCTCTCCTCCCCGTGGTTCTTCATTATTCATTTTTCATTCTTCAATGGGGGCTTTTCTCTCTTCTCCCAAGTTCCACCAATAGTGAAATGCCAACCAAAATCATAAGAGATAGTGATATATTATTAATTAGGTGGAAAAATTTTCGAATTGGATGATTTAATTTAATTAATTCGACCTAATAAATGAGAAGGATTTGGAAAAATAAATTATGCGTTGGCTCAAATAATTAAATGGGAGGTGGTGTCTCCATAAATGGTAGAGGAGGTCGAAGGGATCCCCCTCATTAAAGAGGAGATTTGACAGATTTTCCTATCCTCCCATTAATAGGGGGTTAGTCTCATGTGGTCCCCACATCGTAACCTCTCATGGGAGGTTAGGTTCGGGTGGTCCCCACCAGTATAACCCCTCATGAGAGGTTAAGATGTGGTAGTCCCACCTCCAACTCCTAACCTCCACAAGGAGGTTATAGATCTAGTCAGACCCACCTCCAAACACCCACATGGTCGCTCAAATAAAAAAAAGTGAAGCTCACTTTATTTTATTACTTTCCACAAAAACGAAAAAACTAACTTTATTTCTCGACTCACTGTCGTAGAAGTGAAAGTCTCCATAAGCGAATATCGACTCTGCAAGTTCAACGGTGCCCTCAGATTTCAATTATGAGCACCGTTTCTAATGTTATAAAAACCCACTCATACGTTTACTGAACATAAATGAACAAAACATTAGAAATTGATTCCGGGCACACCAGACCTCGAAATCACGCGCTATCAAATTCTACGGACACATAAGATTCCTAAGTATTTAATGGAAAAACTTTTCCATGGAATTTCTAGGTCATTAAATTTTCCCCACCTCTGATATTTACGTCCCTGTAAGAATAAACTAGAACTAATAGAAAAAGTGGGGATACTAAACACACATCGAAGCCTCCCACTCCCATTTTCTCTCATGGAGGATCTTGTGCTGCCAGAAAATGCACACCGGAAGTATCAAAAATCCACATAGGACCCACTCCTGTCGATTTTCAATCTCCACTAGAACCTCCGTAAAATTCTCCCCATCGTCGGCGTCCAACTTGCCTTGGGAGATGATGTGAGAAGGGTTGTGAATGTACCTTCTCAACTGAGATATGTGGAAGACGCCATGAACCCGGTGAAACTATGGTGGAAGAGCTAAGTGGTAAACCACCTCACTGACTCTATTGAGGACATGGAATGGTCTGATGAATCTGAGATATAACATGCCGCCTCAATCAAATCTCTATAGTCCTCATCAATGTGAGACCCATAGAAATATGTGGTCACAATCCTCTAACTCTAGAGGCCTCCGTCTTATATCATCGTACGACTTATACATCCTATGTGTTGTCTTCATCTGCTCCTGGATGATATGCACCTTCTCTATGGTAGCCTGTACCATCTCATGTCCCACTAGTGCTAACATCCCTAGGCTTATCCAGCAGAAAGGTGATCTGCAAGATCGCCTGTATGATGCCTTAAAAGGTTCCGTCCCAATGGTTGAGTGACAGTTTTTTCTATATGAAAACTCCACCAAAGGAAAGTGATCCTCACAGTTGCGACCTAAGTTGAGGACACAATCACGCAGCATGTACTCTAGGGGGTGAATCGTCCACTCAGTTTAACCATCCATCTGAGGATGGAAGGTGGCGCTCAGACGAAGCTGCATCCCAAAAGCCTCTTGAAACCCCTTCCATAGCCGGGAAGTAAAATGTTCATCATGATAGGAGACAATAGATGAAGGTAATCCAAGTATCTGTCTACATGTATAAGTGTCCCGATATTTATATTGAACCCTACTATCTGATCAGTAGGAAGTGAGCCGACTTGGTGAGTCGATAAATGATCACCCAAATCGAGTCGTGACCCCTAGATATACATGGATGTCCTATCACGAATTCCATGGATATCCCATCCAACTTCCACTCTGGGACCTCTAAAGATTGAACCAAGCCTACTGGCACCTGGTGCTCTACAATCACTTGGTAAAAAGTGATGCATCGAGAGACAAACTCTGCTACTGCCTTCGTCTTACCTGGCCACAAGTGATGTCATTGGAGGTTCTAGTACATCTTTTCCACTCCTAGATATACCGCTAAAGGGGATATGTGGAACTCCCTAAACACTTCCTCTTGAAGTGACGCGGGTACCATAGTACGTCCTCTGAAGAGGATGATGTGCTCCCCACATTCATAAAATCTACCATGTGCCTGCCCTATGGATATCTGAGCACATCGTGTATCGTAGTCAACGTCTCCATGTTGTGCCTCCCTAACTCGCTGAATATTTTGGGGAGTGACTATTTGAGTCTATAGAAATGTTGCTCCATCTCTATCCACAATGGATATCTATAAGGCCGCTAGCTACTCTGTCGCCTCATCTAGAAGCTGTATACCAGATCTCCTATTGAGTGAATCTTCTAAAACATTCCCCTTTCTAGGTGTATTGACTATCTTGAAGTCGTAGTCCTAGAAGAACTCAAGCCAATGTCATTGTCTTAGGTTCTGGTCCTTCTGAGAGAAGATATACCTGAGACTCTTGAGATCATAGTACATAGTAAAATGATCACCCATTAGATTATGTCACCAAATATTAATGGAGATGACCACTACTTATTACTCCATGTCATGGGTAGCATAGTTCTACTCATTCTGTCTAAACTATCGAGAACCATATGTGATTAATGCTCGCTTATTCATCACGACACATCTGACTCCGGTCACTGATGTGTCATAATAAACTACAAACCCAACACCTTCCTCTGGTAGCCTCCAGATTAGGGCATGATTCATATTTTTCCTCGGCTCCTGAAAACTCTTCTTGCATCTCTCTAACCACTGGAAGGGATTCCCCTTCTTCGTCAATACTGATAGTGGAACTGAAACTCTGGAGAAGTCAGGAAAGAATATTCGGTAGTAACCAACCAATCCCAGGAAACTCAGTACGTCTTTCACACTCCTAGATGGATCCCAAGCAAGTACCACCTCAATCATCACTTGATCCACTGCAACTCTAGCCCCTGAGATGAAATGTCCAAAAAATTGAACCTCTCAGATCCATATCTAGCACATCTTGGGCTTACCATAAATATGTGGCTTTCAGAGTGTGTCTAGTACTACCCTCAAATTTTAGGCATGCTCTTCCTCTGTATTCAAGTAGATCATAATGTTGTCGATGAGGACTATGACAAACTGATTGACGTATGGCTAGAAATACTATTCAGGAGTCCAATGAACACTAATGGAGTTTTGGTTATGCCGAATGTCTTAACTATGAACTCGTAGTGGTTTTACCGGAATCTGAATGGCATCTTCTACATATCCTCGTCCCAAACTCTGAGCTGGTGACAACCTGATTTGAGGTCTATCTTTGAGAACCACTGTTCTCCCTTCAACAGATCAAAAAGGTAGTCAATCCTCAGGAATTGGTGCTTATTCTTCACGACGATCTTGTTCATGAGATGATAGTCGACATAAAGCCTCAATATCCCATCCTCCTTATTGGTGAATGGAATTGAGGCTACCTAGGAAGAATCACTAGGCCAGATGAATCCCTTCCCTTGCAAGTCCTCTAGTTGTACCTACAGCTCGCGTTGCTCTGCGGGAGCCATCCGATATGATGGTGTAGATATCAATGCCATCATAGGGTACATGTCAATGTATAATTCCACCGTCCTGGGATGAGGTAGACATGGTACATTACTAGGGAAAACATATACATACTTTTCCACCACTACAGGATATGTCAGACATTCCACAACAACTGCACCATGGTTAAGGCAAGCCAACTGATGACTGATCAGGTGTACTCTCCTATGAGCAAGTCCAAACTATGATACACAGGATTCCTTCTTTCCGGTGATGGTAAACCTAGTCCCAACCATGTGGACACACTGCAAATTTCACCTAATATAGTCGATGTGATCATGGACATTAGATAACCACTCCATATCGAGGATGATGTTGTGAGGCCTCGATGCCACTACGAGGAGATCCTAGCTAAATATCTCACCTCCTAGAGTAATCTCACACTGTTGGCACCGGTGTGTAACTGTCGAGTCTTCTCTCGTAGGAATATCTAGCCGTAAGGATCAGGCCAAAGGATCTGTTGGAATCTCCGAGCTCCGAACGAGGGTAGTGGCAATGAAAGATTAACTGGAACCTATTTCTATAAGAACTGCAGGTAAGGTGCAGTAGACATAGATCATACCTCGAATCATCTCTGAAGCACCCTGATTGTTAGACTCACCTGAATGGAGATGACATCTCACCTGTCCACCGGCTCCCTATGGTCAAGGTGGACCTCCTGGTGGTGGTGGCGGTGACACCACAAAATGTCGTCCACCGCCAGTTACATGGCCAGCTCCTCATCCACATCTGCCTACTCCCTGGGGACCGCCTCGATCAAATCAATGTATCTTATTAGGAGGTCCTTAGACTATCTGCTGATCATCTAAATGGAGGGTCAGATAGTCACGAGCCATGTGACCCTACTTGTCGCATGTGAAACATTTCCCGCTCCTGACCTGTATGGCACTACCCTGGGTGCCCCACTCAACCGATCCTAATTCTTGTAAACCTCCACCCATGGGTCTGGTCCTTTTGGACTTCTGCGACATATGTCTACTGCCAGCTACAGAATACTTTGATGCACATAGACTAGTGGTGGGTCTCATAGTTGGAGACTGCTGAGCTAGGAAACTCACAACTAAGTGGGATCACTACAACACCCCTGCCTGCATCGGGATGCTGAGGGAGATTATCAAATCCCTGATCTCTCGAATGAGCCCATGATTGAAGGTCTTGGCCCTGAATAATGGGTCTCATACCATATCTATAGAGTAGCGCATGTGGTCAATGAACCTTGATGAGCACTGTGCCACCATCATGTTGTCCTGATGTAGGTGAAGTGGCTCCTGTATATGCACTGCACGTAGGGTGTTTGGGACAAAATCTGCTCGAAACATGCTCTCAATGTCTGCCCAGAGTAATGTCAAGTCGTCATGCACCTAGAGCATCATCCTCCACCATCTTCATGCTACTTCCTGAAACAATCCTCTTGAAAAGGATCACCACAAGGCCGGCTGGTGTCCCTACAAGTCTGAAGACTCTCACCACAACCTCCATCCAAGCCTCAGCTGCCTAAGGGTCCGTCTCACCCCTAAACCTGGGCGGCCTATGGTGCTGGAACTCATGCAAAGCGCTAAAGCAGCGTGCATCATATGTTGTTGGGGCTGGTGGCATCGATGACCCAACGGGTAGTGTTACCACTGGTGCCTCCGCTGGAAGAGGTCCCTAAACCAAGGCATCGACACTCGGTGGGATATCTGTGCGTAGAACCCTCGAGGCTCTAGCTGGTCGTCCGCGAGGAGGCATCCTGAAAGAAACAGATGCGACATGGTCAATTATTATACCTGGTGAGCTGACATGTTTGAGTTGACATAACAAAAACTTTTGAAAAGACACAGGCAATCATTGTTTTTGTGAACTGAGTCAGAAATCAATAGTCAAGGTGCTGGTGTATGGATATGTGGGCCGCCGCACCAACACTGGACTCACTGAACTGAAAACCACACACATTACCCTATAAATTATTTCTTCAGAGAGAAGATCAGAGTCCAATGTTTTGTGGTAGAATCAAATCCTCTAATACCAATTTATCACAACCCATCCCCCGGGGCCAGTGTCGTGACATCCCCAAGCCTGCCTTCCATAGGCTAGTGGATGGAGACTAGCACCAAAGGTTTAAATCCGAAAACTGTGAATACATTGCCTTTAAAGCTATAAACACACAAAATAGAGGATAGAGTTGGATAAAAAACACTAAGTGAAACTGTAAAACAAGATAGTGCTGATAATTAAAGGGGCCAGAAATACAAGGCCAACTGTAATGTACAAGTACAACTAAAAAGGGAAAAACTACTCAAAGGTGAAAATCATCACCTAGATCGTCCACCACAGATCCTACCTGTAGGGTAGGTACATATATCCTCCTCATCACTCCACATCTGTCGGTCTCCTCCATGTACCGACACATCATATGGTCCACCACTATGTACCGTCCAGTCCTGGACTCTCAGCCTCAGTCTGTGTTGTCCATCATCTGCAACCAACACAATGAGGTGCGAGCATAGCCCGTGCAGGGGTGAGTATAATAATACAAAGGAGGGGCCCCGAGACCCTCAAGGTCTCAGAAAATCCAACAATGATAAACCAAAAAGTATGAAATCAACAGATGACACAACATAGTTATATACCCGTACATATACATATGATAGCATGTAATCCATATCAATAATGAGGTAAACACAAAATTTACTGACTCAACTCAAACCAGGATTTTATTCTAGGTTTAGCATCAACTAACATCCCCTATAACAATTTCTAAACCTCGGCTATTGGAGAAATCATCCTCTATCGAGTATAGTGGGTCTTCCACATCACCAAGGCTCTTCCCATTATCCTTGTACTGCTTAGGTACTCCTCCTATAGAGTATCGCGAGTCTACTGCGTCACCAAGGCACACCCCACTGTGGGTCTGATGCATCCCCAAGGAGCTCCCCCTTGTAGCCTGCTAAGGTACCTCTCTGTCAAGTACCGTGGGTCTGCCGTGACACCAAGGTGCTCCCCACTATGGGTCTGCCGTGACACTAAGGATCTCCCCACTATGCTAGTAGAATCACTCTGAGAAGAATTGGTCAGCAGTCGTCAGGTCTCAGCAAGCTACTAGGTCTCTGCACTATGTTTGCTCGTCTCCAGGAGGATCCGCACCACGAACTTCAGTTCGATACTCCAACTATCACGAAGTCCAATGTAGATGTACATCAATGTTCATCCATGTCATAAGGGTATAAACGAAACAGATGATGCATCAATCAGACGACCGGTTTGTGAGTTATATGACTTTTAGTCCTAGGGGCCCGGTTGGATTTGTGCACGATCTAACCTGACCATATCTCAACATTACCCCGAACACCAGTGGGGTATACTCAAAGAGACTGTCACTCTCGATGAATACCAGTGCCACTAATGGATCATCAAATGTACATATGGTTTCAATGATATGACCAATGAATGTAAAGGGTCGATAATGGGTCTGAGTCCGGTCCGACCCGGTCGGACTAACCCAATCAGACCTAGTATAGGCCGACCCGGGATGGGTCGACTCAGTCAGACCTGTTAGGTCAGGCCTGGTCTATTGGGCATGCCAGTCTGTTAGGTTCGGCCCGAACCACTATGACCATCCTCGTATGCCCCATGTGTGGTTCATCCCACGCTTGGGGTAGATCGGCTCGGAGCACATGGGGCACGGCTCATCATCTTGCCGTGTATGGCTAAGACCAGTTCGGCTAGCGCCAAGAGGGGCACTGATTCAGCGGCATGAGGTACACGGGTGCGCGGGGCGTGCAGGCTGGCACGTTTTAGGCAGGTGCATGGGAGGCGGCCGGGCAGGCTGGGAGGCCATCGGGCGGACCATCGGGCGGGCCGACGGGCTGGTGGGTAGGGCTCCATGCGGGCCGGCAGGCGGCGTGGTAGGCTGGTAGGCAGCCGAGAGGCGGCTGGTCAGTCCGGCGGGGCGCCGGCCGGCTCGGGGTAGCGGCTCGAATCTGTGAGCGGCGTGGCTGGCATGGGCTCGACCAGAGATGGTTCAGTCGAGGGTAGTGCAGAAAGCCACGGGGCGGCGTGAATTAGAGAGGTCGCGGGTAGTGGGGAATTTGTCTTCACCACCTTCGTTACCTTGTTGCTTTGCAACCATGTAGAAGTTCATCATAAAAAAACGGAGGAGGTGTCGGGCCATGTTGGTTTTACCCGAACCCTCCATGTTTAGGGTGGTAACATTTGGCTCATCATGAAGTAAGAAATATGAATTTTAATTGTTTCACAACCTCCGTAACAATTCATTTCCAACTGAAGAAGAGAACAAAGAAGGTAATATTACTAAAATTAACCCCTACATTTGTTCCTCATTCGTCGACGGTGTCGTAGGGAAGAAGACGATGTTGTCGCCATTTGTCACGTCTGCAGGAACACATCCAATACCAAGCTCGCACGTCAGTTGTAGAAAATGGTCCACATAGGTAGGATCTGAGGAAGGAAGTCGATGTTGCTCCTCACCGGCGTTCTTCATTTGTTCATTCTTCATTCATCATTGGGATCTTTTCCCTCTTCTTCCTTGTTCCACCAAAAGAGCAATGTGAACCAAAATAATAATAGATAGTTCCATCTTATTAATTTGTTCACACAATATTAAAATTCGATGAATTAATTTAATTGGATCCACCAAATTAATGTGAAGTATTTGGCATTATAAATTTCGTGTTGGCTCAAATAATTAAGGGGGAGGTAGTGGCACCCTAAATGATAGAGGAGGTCAAGGGGATCCCCCTTATTAAAGTGGGGAGTTGAGAGATTTTCCTCTCCTCCCATTAATAGGGGGTTTAGTCCCGTGTGGTCACCACATCATAACCTCTCGCGGGAGGTTAGGTTCAGGTGGGACCCACCACCATAACCACTCATGGGAGGTTAAGGTGTGGTGGTCCCACCCCCAACATCTAACCTCCACAAGGTGGTTATAGACCCATTGGGTCCCACCTCCAAACACACACATGGTGTCTCAAATAAAAATAAAATGAACTCACTTTATTTTATTATATTCCATGAAAACCCAAAAACTAACTTTTATTCTCAACTCACTTTCGTCGAAGAGAAAGTCTCCTTAGGCGAATATTGGCGTTTTGAGTTCAACGGTTCCCAAATATTTCAATTTCGAATACTGGTTCAAAAGTTATAAAATCTTGCTTGTATGTTTATTGAACGTACCCGAACAAAACATAAAAAATTGATTACGGGAACCCTGGTCCTCGGAATCATGCGCCTTCAATTTTCACGAACTAGTAAAATTCCCATGTATTTATGAAAAAAACTTCCACATGATTTCAATGTCATTACAGGAATCTAGTTCGATCCATTTATAAAACTGTAATATTAATTACAAGTGATATATCATAAATATTGATAATAAAATTTGACCTAATGATATATCACTATATTACACTATAACATCGACTTATTAGAATTACCACTCAACTTGTATCTGACTCATATCAAACAATATAACTATCATATATCTTTATTGGTTAATACAATGTTACATTGTATTAGGTTTAGTATTATATATTAACCAAATCCCTAAAAAATAAAGATACAAAATTTCTATGAACAGTCTTATAAATTTAATAAACCCAATAATGAACTATATTTATGCTCTCAAAATACAACATATCCTTCCTCATGAAAAATTACATATTACTACTATCATATAACAAATAAATTATATAAACTTATCATATTTAGTCAATAACTTATCTTTGCCTAATCCATTTAAATCTCTAATACATTGAACCATTGTTGGATTATATATTACAATAAAATATAACACAATCATTAACCCTTATCGATTTTTAACTACTAGATCCTTAGAAACAACAATAGTCATTTTATATCATAATATAAAAAATTAGGTGGACATGCCCAAAAAATTAATTATTCAATTTTCAATACCATTTATAGAAATTATATTCTAACAAACCTTGTCAAAATCCAACTTCCTTTACTATCTCAACATTGAGAATATATTAAACTTAATAGTTATCCATACCATAATCATGTGTTCTCAAAAAAGCTTCTCCATAAAATATGACCTTGAAAGAAAATTAATTTCTTTGATTATTTATTAAATTTATTATATATCACCATACATATATTGTAATACTACTCAATAATAATCCAAATTAAATTTATAGAATAGACATTTATTTTAGAATAAACTATTATATCAATGATAAATTTAAGAAAAAAATGAAAATAAAAAAGTGTTTTATGATTTTATCAACGTAATAACCATATGTAAGACTGGGAAACTCAAATTTATCATCATAATAGTAATATGATAAAATTCACAATAATTTATGTATTCTACCATATTTAGTTTTATATCCTAGTGGCTTCTAGTTATATATATTTCCCAGCTTCATTTCCAATATATTATTTCAACAAAATTCTAAAATAATAAAATAGTTATGATAATATAAAAACCAATAACACGAAATAATAAATCTTATTATTTTTTTTCCATATGAATAATTATTTTTAAATATCATATTTTAGGATCAACAATTGCTTATCTTTGTTCAATTTTTTTATATACATGGCAATTTTACTATTTGGTACTACCAACTAATTGGTTATCATCATTCTAAATCATTTATAACGGTTTATAAAGTGATTTTTAATACCCAAAGTATATCCCCCTAGAGTGTCTCTCTAATATTGACTTCCGAGCCCCACACATCATGCCACTGAGTGATGATTGAGTTATTTCTCAACTAACCCTTTTCATGGTCATTACCCATCAATTCATCTATTCATTGGCCACATCCACATTCTATAATCCATATAGGGATGTGTTTCTAGGAAAATAACAATATATCATTTCTATCAAATCATCATGATGTTTTCCAATACATAGACATATTTAATGTTTTTTTGAATGGGGTTCCCTAAAAATAATAAAAAAATATCATATTCATTATTAATTTAATATATAATCAAATACAATCCAAAAGAGATATCAATAACAATGAAATTTTAAAAAAAACTTATCATATCACCCAATAAATTTTCCTCAATTTAATTACTAATATCAATATTTATCCAATCCTTTACATCAGTACCAATTATAATGACAATAATCACCACTACAATATCTGATGCTCAAATATAAATACATTACACTAATTATCTAATACATGTTGTGAAATTAAATACATGATGAATTTTAGTTAAAAAATATTATTGCACATATATCATCTAAATAAGGTTTTATGTTTTTGATCCCATTAGAATTTTGAAAAAACCAAAACAAATAACTCCCGTGTTTTATGTATCAAATGAGTACTTATCAAATTATATATGGAACAAATTAATTTATGAAATTTATTAAAATTATAAAATATATATTTTTTAAATATGATATCATTAAAAAATTCATTACTACACATTTTCTCCATATCCCTATGAAATAGAAAACAAAACAAGGGGTAAGCTCAAATTCGCATGAAGGGAAATATAAATCATTAAAAATCATGGAATAAAAGAGAAATAAATATTATGGATGGGGCATGTAAGAAAATGAATAAAAAATCAATATAAAACATTGAGAATACCATATCCATGTAAATAAAATGAAAACAAAAAATTAATATTTATGATATAATAATGATACAATTCATTATGTAAAATATAAAACACATTTTTTCGTGGACTTATATCCAGACGCTCTACATATCATCAACACATAAACCACAATATCATTATATTTGGAAAATTTTCTATGTAAAAATACTAATAAATAAATAGTTATTCATAAAATACCATCATGTTATTTCTCAGGAAAATTTCCATCATATTTATGGGATATATAATATGAGGCAACACGTGCGACTTGTTTATGTCAATTCCATTCACTATAAGCGAAAATAAATATGAAATACATAATAAAACCTGAAAAAATCATACATATTATCAAATAAATAGGTAATTCCAATATATTTACCCACATCAATAAAAGTGTTAACTTTTTCATTACTATCCAGTTGAAGAATATTGATGAATAGAAAATAAATTTGAAACCGTCCAATAATAAAATATATTGGAATGTTGATACATTTTATGATGTCAATAGAATATAATAAATTATTATTGAACATCATCCTATAATATTTATTTTAAAAGTTATTTTCACACCATATATAGAAACATGTTCATGAGTAATAAAATATTGGCATAACATGATTATAAGATATCAAGAAAAAAACATGATTGATTTAAAATAATATACCCCATGTAGGGGGAAATATTTTCTAATGGTTTTATGTAGTTGGAATAAAAATCCCCAGAAAACAACGAGATAACACCACATTATGAAATAAAAGGTAATAATGTTACCAACATATACGTAATACATTCAATTAATGATAAAAAATTAATGAATTAAAATTGAGTTACAAGAAATCCTCACTACTGGGGAAAAATATAATCACTAGAATCATTAATAAGGTAACATAATTTTAAAAATCAATCACATGAAATTGAAAAAAAAAATCATGTTATATTAAATTAGTATAATCCCATACAAAAGGAATATGGTGCATAAAATTTATTATTTCTGAATGAATAAAGATTGATACCATGGAATACTTATGACATAGAATTTTTTGATTTATAACACCTTTAGAGAGAGGGAATTTGATTGATCATTAAGAAACAATTTTAAAATATTATTCATGATATTATTTATCAAATATGTAGTATATACACCACAGAAATGAAAATAAGAGTATAAATATAGTACCTATATAAAAAGAGAAAATGGGACTTAGAACCTTACAACATATTCTTTAAATCTATTGACGTATTTCAACCTATTTTATCATAAAATTTTCTCTCTTAATAAATTAATTGATAACCTTAATAAAATATATATTCATTAATAGTTTTCATCATTATTCATGCTCCACATGAATTCTTATGATCCTATACATCATGTTTTTATAATTTTTCACAACTGTAAAACTTCCAAAATATCCGTATTTGTACTTATTTTTTTAAAAAAATAATTTTCAATACTATAAAGAATAATATAATTAAATATATGTTTCGTGATAGTTTATAATATTATAAAACTATTTCATGTCATCTTTGGTTACAAATGATGATGATGAAATTTTTTTTATCATGCTTCATAGATTCAAAATGAATGAAGGGTGTTTTGTTATTTAATTAGTTAATTGTAGATATATCCACAACTAAAAACCTTTTTTTACATATTTATAAAATTTAAAATCATTAAAAAAATTACATTTTATTCTGAGATGTAAATCCAATGTATTATTCAGTTAGGTGGTTAAACCCACCCATGCAAGAATATTCCAAGACATAATAAATGATTATGATATGTTTTCTGTAGAATCATTAATTAAAAGGAATAAATATCTTATTAAGTGTTTATTACTGTGATATTAAATAATTTTGTTGAATTATTTATAGAAGATAATTCATATGAAGTCCTTACTTAGAATTTAACTGATCATATTCATCTTTGTTTTCTCATTCTTAGACAATAAATTTAATGATGAATATTTAATGGAAATATACCTAAATTAAACTCCATTCTTCCATAATAAAACATTAATTATATCATAAAAATATTATTATCTATTAATAATATCATGATGTTATTATTTTTAATTTTTTTAATGACATGAAAATGTGTTACGCCATGGATCCCGTAGTCCGCAAAAACTAATAATAATGATATTTTTTTTATTAATAAATGGTCTATTTGGATAAAAATGATAATAACAATAATATTGTAACATTATATAATATAAATAATATGAAAACCAATATATTATTATTCCTATAATATATTTTAAATAATATAATTAACAAGGTTCACAATATTTTAAAAATTATAAATCTTGAGGACCTGAATTTTCCTTGAATGTTCCTTTAATTAAAAGGGAATAAGCTAATAATGAGTAACCATGGGATTATGTTTATGGGATAAGGTTCATGTCAGAGTAATATAGAATATTATGAATTATTAATTTCATTATAAGTTATTCCTTTAATTGATGACGATGTTTCCTTCTTAAATTAGAATGAAAGGGATGTTTTGGGAACACCTTATAATTTTTAAATAATTCCATGAAAGTATTGGTAGATAAATGTATCAAAAGTGGACAAAATGTAATGGAAAAAATTTCTTGGTAAATTAAATGTGAAATAATTCATCTATATGAACCTTTTTAAAATATTTAGGTGTTTTAGAATATGATAAACACAATTTACCCCTTTCACTTTTTCCAGTGTAATTAATTTCTAACCATAGTAATTAATTTAATGTAAAAAGACAATGAATTAACGTTTTTCCAAAATTGATACCTTTGATTTAAAATTTTCAATATAGTTTTCGCATTATAATTTATAATGTTGTGTAATGTTAAATTTAAAATAACCAAAATTAATAGTATAAATTTGTTTTTGGAAAATTAATGTTATCGATAAATATATTTGTATATAAGATAATATTTTCATGGCAAATAATTATAATGACATTTATTTATTTATTATTAATATTACAAATTTTATGAGAAATAAAAAGGAAAAAGAAACAAATTCTCACCTTGAAAATATTTCATTTAATGAAAATAGGTAAAATAGTTTTTATATTAGTTTAACTTTTATATTAGTTATAAAAATGATTTCCAAATGTTTTATAATTTCATATTATATATTAAAATGTGTAATTTCTTTCATATATATCTTATTTTATTACTCTTTTTTGATATCTTATAGGGAATAATTACTTAGTTATAAAATCATGGATATTATAATTTTTATAAATATGCTATTTTCACTACAAATAATCTATTTTATTAATTGCATGAAAATTAATATTATGTCAATTTTGATAAGATAAAATAATAAAGTTAATTTATTTTATTTCATATACATAATCATATAAATGTAGTTTTTCTATTAAATCTATAGATATACAAAAAAATAAATATACCCAAAAATGGAAATATAAAAAAAATACTTATACTTTTCTTTTATCATATAATTTACTAACTAAAATGATGTTAATTGATTATTAATATAGAAAAATTATAATAAATCATATGTTTATTAAAATATATATGTATAATCTATAAAAAGTTATTTTTTATAAAAATCTTTTTTCAAATATAAATGAACTTATTTTTCATTTTTTGTAAACTAATTAAATTTTATTAAAATTATAATTAGTCACAACTTTATGTATACATGATTTCAAAATGTGGTTACACCAATATATTTTTACAAATTACATTAATATGCTTCAATGGTCGTACATAAATATTCGTAATATATCATAATATGTCATGATTTAATTTAACTTCTTTATTCCATGTGACGAAATCTTTTGAAAACATTTAATTATTTGATGATAATAAAATATTATAATTTTGGGGTGTTAAAAAGATTTAGAATGAGGCATTAAACACTTTATTTGGTGATATGATTAAAATTTTGATTTAAAATTCATATTTGTAAGACTATGTGATGCTTTAAGTCATCAAATATTTTGATTAAAGTGACAAAATTTCCCACCAGCAACCTACTCTCTAGAATTATGATTAATATACATAGTAGGTTGTGATAATTGTAGTCATATTTTTTAATTAATTTTTAGATTAATTTTTATTAGTGGGATAAGTAGGACCATCTATTATTCAATTTTTTTATTGGGTTATTTTATAACTATTGATTTACATTCCAATATGAGGTGAGAGTAATGATCTCTAAAATATTTCAAATTAGTATGATTCAACTAATAGGAACTTTGAGGTTCATATTTTCTTTTTCAAAAAACATATATTCATTTTAATGGGATGACTCATGAACATTATTTTTGACTCACTAATGTCTTGATCTAACTCAAATTCCTCATCCTCAAGAATTGGTGTGAACAAATATACATGAATATCTGTCACTAATAGATGGATCTACGATAAATTCAACATTGAATTTCCATATTGGTGTTCCCCATTAAACAAAATGTCCATTTTGTAGTGGGTTTCCCTGCCTCTCAATGAGGGGGGATTGAAATATAATTTTTTTGACTACTTTGGGTGTATAAAAAACACCACATCTCATTATTTACTCTAATAATGAAAATAAAATATGTTTTGGAGAAAATATAGAGAATGATATTTTTCTATATATTTATTTATTTTCATAGATAGAATTGGGTAAAATGGTTGATTTTTTAATATCCTGATAACTACATATTTAGTCTTTAATTATTTTTGTGTTATAAAATTAATGAAAATTTATGTTTTCATAGTTAAATTTCCATTTCATTCATTATCCTCATCCTCATGTAGTGTTCCAGAAAAAATTTTACTTCAATCCTCGACTAGTATATAATTTACCAACCTAAAACTACAACCCCGTTCAGAAGCTATTTTTAATTTATGTAATATAACGTGTATTTATATATCATGTAGTGTCGTTATATTAGTAATTATATTCATTCAATCCTTCCTCATCACGATTTAGGATCATTGGTTGTGTGAATATATTTTTATCTAAAGCATTAATGAAAAACCATGGGCCTTGTTTGTTTATACAAGAATAAATCAAATTCTTCATTTATTTTGAATTCAATTTGTTCATCACCATGTTTCTGTCCAAGAAATATTATTTAGATTATTTCCATTTTTTATAATGGAAATGAGAATGATCCTCTATAATCCTTTTAGGGTATTGTTTAATATATTTATTCATATTAATTGGAGACTGAAAAATATTGTTTTTTCCACTCTATATTTCTTCACATATGAATATTATTTCATATAAGAGTTCATTTGGGAACATATAATTATGAATTCCAAACAATGTGACATTTAGAGAACTCTTGGAACCTACTAGGGTACTTGTGGGTCAATTATAATTATTTCTATCTGATCATAAATATTTTACATATAGGTCCCAAGAATCATTTTTTATAGTATTAATATATAATGGGAATATGTTAACTCCTTCAATAAAGAAAATCATTCTATGAATCTGTCATTTTCATGATGTTTTAAGTTATATTGTTCATGAATTTTAATATTCATAACCATCCTTTTGGATTTATTTATGAACATATTATTGAAATATTTCAAATTTTTGAAAGATGCTACTAATACATTACAATAACATATAAACATGTGAACTTATAGAGTTTTTATGAATCATTTGTGCTTCACCTATTATTTTTATTCAAGAGTTTGAGGCATCTAGTATCTGTTAAACAATATGTGAATAAGGTGTTATACCTGGTTTCAGATTCTATAAATGAATGAAAATGATTAATCCCTAATTTTAAATGGAGGTGTAGTTACTTAAACCCATACATTTTATAGTTTTCTCTCACATTTCACTGGTTCATATCAATACTTTATAGATTCCATTCATATAATATGAGATTAAATAATTTCAACATGGAATGTTTTTCAATTTATTAATTATTACATTAGGAGGATTTCTAGATCTTTAAGTTTTTGACATCCCTAAAACCATGGATTTTAACATTCCAATGGTAGAATAAGATTATTTTTCTGAATTAATGGTTATTATTTCTAGAGTAGAGTGAATTATTTAAAATTACATAATGTTTATATCAAAAAATATCATATCTATGTTTTTAGGCACACATTATTTCAAATAATTATTCTCCATAGATTATTTTTTAATTATATTCATACTTATTATTACATTATTAACTATTTATGTCACGGTTTGTAGAATTACTTATGTCCATATCAAAAACATTTACTAATTTGAATCACATTACAAAAATAACACGATCAACTACATTCGAAAAATATATGTCCTTTTCATCCATAGAATACCCTATAAAGTATAGCACATTATCTTTTTCCCATTTTGAATTAATTTATAGGATTATAGCGTCTATGTGATCTCAATTTTTCTTCCATGAATTTTTTATATTGAGTTTGATAATACCCATAAACTATGTTTCTAATAAACTCCACAATAGAAATTATTAATGGAAATATTTATTGATGGGTTGATTCATAAATAATTATCAAATTAAATCATTATGGTAATTCTCATTGATTTCCCCCATCCCTAATTATTCCAAACTACTTAGTGGGCTCGAATTACAAAACATTGTATCATCTTGCATAGTTATTGGTACTAAGGGTTGTGGTGGGGGGGGGGGGAAATCGACCACATTTATGATGGAGCACTCTATATGTTGGTAAAACTACAATCACATACCTCATTTCTTTTTATGTTAATACCCAAGTGTGTACAAGATATAAAACATTTTACAATAATATGAATAAGTAGAGGATTCTATTGAAGATACTCGATTTTAAACTATTTTTGCCTCATGTCTTTTTCCTATATCAATTTTCAATAAGATTGATGTCAGAGATTATTTATCACTCACTCACATCAATTACACATATTATTTACTCTATAAAGATTTGGGTTTTATAGGATATATCAATTGGAATATTCAAACCATGGTTCTGATTCATGATTTCATGTAATAAAATTGTTGACTTCCTTTCATGGAAGAACCAGTTAACTTGTGAGTGGGGTTAAACCTAATTCCTCTATCTTACCCACCACACATTGGTGCATATATATGTAGAAGTCTCCTTTATGACATTTTGAATTGAGATGAGGTTATTCATGAAATTACACTGGAGATGATCATGTAACATGATAGACTTGTGGAACCTTGATATATTAATAACATCTAAATGAAATTGATGACAGTGTTTACCTAATTTTATTTGATAGTTATCATGCCATATATAAGGTATGAATTTTTTTTGAGAAAGACATATGTGGTATAATGATTCTAAAAATTCTGATTATTAATTGATTATTTAATTAATTTCATATAGGTAGGTGGGTTTTAGGATGAATGTTATCTGTAATTTTTTTTATATCTCTTATCTCATAATTCAATAATCATACTCATCTTTATAAAATGTCATTACAACTTTTACGTCCATAAGTATCATTCTTTTAAATTTTATTAAACAATTAATAATTAATATAAATGTTTTAAATGGTAGTAAGGATTGAAAATTCTAATAATGAAACTAATAATGATATTTCACTCAACTCACCAATTGATTATGATGTAAAATATAGAGTGATAATTGAGTGAACGGTGTATATAACATTGGGTTTTTTTGTTCCTATTAATAAAATATAATATTTTGGATGAATAGTTCCAAAAGTGGAATATACTATTGAAGGGATTAACTATCATGATGATGTATTTTTACATTGGAACCATGTATATACACTTTTTGGTGTTTCTATAGGGAGAAGATTTTAATAATCTATGTCGTGTTAGGATGGAAATTAATGGAAGGATCTACAGGGATGATCCCTCTTAATACCTTTTATATTTGAACAGGGAGGGAATCTATATCTAGAATCAAAATGAGCGACATTAGGATAAATTCTTAATTATTTAATGGCATGGGGAGGACCTCTATATCAATTGAGTTTTTTATTAAGGGCATGACTTCCATGATGGGTTCCACATCGAGGACCAATTGTATGTTTTTGGAAAAATCTAAATTATTTGTGACTATTCTCAAAAAAGTATCCCCATATTTCAATATGTAATTTCAAATAGCCATATGATTCAATACCTAAAATATTTATAGATATGATAATTTAATTAAAAAATTATAATTAATTTATAATGGTAATTACCTCAGTTTTATAATTACTTCATTATTAATTATCAAGATCATTGATATTCGAGTTATGTAATCCTTATTATAATGGAGACAATGTATACATCCATTATTGGTATCAAAACATGACACATGACTCTTATAATATCACAATTATAACTCTCAGTGATAGAATATAGTATAAATAAATCATATGCAATTCATCATTTGTCTCAATATAAATTGCTTCAGACATAAATATGATCTCACTTGTTCATTAATACTTGAGTGGGTGGAGGAGGACCACCTACCATTTATGATATAATTATTAAGAGACATCTCATTGGTATTGATATTATTCTGTTGAGAGAATATTTTAGGCACAATAATTCTCATAACCCAAAAATTGTTCAAAAGTAGGGTATTATACAAATCGTTATACAATTAGATATTTAACTAATGCCTTTAACTAATTCCATTATAAATTATAATCCCCTTATATAATAATAATAATATTATCACTATTATTATCATATTTCATTATTTTCACAAACACATATATATTTAAATAACATTCATAAAATATTTATATCAAAAATTATTAAATAGGGATTAAATAAAATATATTATTTTCATTAGGCCCTTAACATAGCCAAAAAATCCTCCATAATATTTATAAAACTGTTAATAATAATTATTTATCTAAATAAATAAAAAAATTATAATATTAATTTAATAAATTAACTAATATTATATTCAATAATGGGTGAATAATTATTTAGTATACATTCAACTCGTTTATATTAAAAATTTAAATAACTGGTGATCTATTATATAAGTTCAACATAACAAGAATAGTAATTATTCATTGGTCATAAGGATAATATTTAATAAAATATTAAATCATAGTCGAAATTATGTTAGATCAAAGATACACATAGTGGGTGGTCCTTGATTTCTCTTTCTTAGTGTAATTAAGTGGTCTTTCCTCAACTCTATGATTATCTTCAAACAACACACTATGGAACCCATGGAGACAAATGTTAATGATGCAATGAAAACACTCATGTGTGAAGCAGTATTTAATAATACAATCTAATTTCCTGAATTTATAATCCTCGATGTTTCATAGTTTTTCAATCATGTTATATACTTGAGATATCAATATTTTACAACCTAAAATAAACTCAGCGAACAGCAACTATGAACATGGGATTAATCATATCGTTTTCTATCAATCAATGATCCATATATATCAAATTCTAGTCATAGAAGGAAAAAATCATTTATTATGTTGTTCATCTAATGAGGTATCACTCATGAATCATTTAATTTATTTTACTTATCTATGAGTATAATCCATATAAAATTATAAAAATACATCCAAGTATGTGATAAATTGTATACATTAATAATAATAATAAGTATAAGGTATAATACACATATATATAGACAATAATATCAAATGACACATATAATGTGGGGAATTACAATCCGGGGGTCTAACCTCATATCCTCTAATTTATGAAATCATTAAGTATGTACTACATGATAAGAAATATAAATTTTTGTGTGTTTCTAACAACTAATATCCAAATATCATTTATACACCATTATATAAATGAAATCAAGATCATATGACATATGTTTATTAATTTTTTCCATTCCTATTTATCTTCATTTTTATAGTTTATATATACAATAACCCATAGACAATAAAAATACTTTGTGGAAACTGGCCCATAAATTTTATTAAGAATAAAATTAATCATGTGAGAACATGTTTATAAATACTAAATTCATTGAATATAAAACAAATATAAAAAAAGTTTATGTTGGTCTGTGGGAACCAACTCCAATAGATTCTCACATTATCTACATAAAACTACTAAGAACATTTATCAGTCTATAACTGAAATGATATTCGTGATTATGGTGAGCTGATACTTTATTTTACATGTATATAAATATTAATTTATAGAAAAATTACATATAGTGACATAAACCACTATGAAAATTTCGTCAATTGGTGATACTTATGAGGTATATGATTTTTCCATTATGTAGCAATTGACCCATGGTAAGGAAAAATGCTATAGTATTATCTGAATTTGTTGCAATTAATCATTTTAGTTAGGTATAATATGAATATTTTAGATTTATTTTAAAATCTAAAGAAAATATTTTAAATATTTTAAATCTCAAATATACTTATAAAATATTTTAAAATCAATGTTCAGTAGTTTATTTGAGTTATTATAACTCAAACCTACTCTATTAAAGTATAATACACACCCAAACAAGGATTTTAAATAATTTTAAATTTTCGAGAAACATGAATATGTTTTTCCTTTCATGACTACTGCCTTATTATTTCTATAAACCAAAAAAAATCTTTAGTATTCTTCATATACATTAGGATGACCATTAAAACATTCTTATGAATCTATCTTCTGTATACATTGTAGTTTCTTACCACGGTTATGGAATATCAATCATTAAGACATTTATATTGCATTCAACTCATTATAGAGTTTATTATTGTGGTGTTTAGGATTCTACTCAACATGTCACTTTACTATTATATTTGACGACACATTTTCATGGACAGATGCATACTATAAGATAGTGGAAACAGTTTAATCTTGGAATGTTCAATAAAAAACTAATTTAGTACCTTATCAATTTATAAAACCTATATTAGTCTTATAATTTGGTTATATCATTCATAATAGTTATTGATCTTTGGAAATTACTAATCTACGTATAATTCATTTTTGGAGAATAATTTATTTATCCATTTCATAACAAATTGTATAACTCATACCTCATTTCCAATCAATAATATATCATCTATATATGTTTCTAGGAAAATGAATACACTCCACCGAACCCTTAGTGACACGAGGATAAAATTATTTCTCTTAGAACAAAATTTATTTTTAGCTTCATCAGAATTAGTATTCCAAAATATTAATTCTTTCTCCAATTCATAAATTGGTCTCTATAATATTTATACAATATTTCTATAATTTTTCTTCATATAATATTCATCTTGTTTCATATAGATCTCCTCCAAAGGATCCCTTTAAAAAATATTATTCTTAGAATTCTTTCATGAATAAAAATGATGATATAATATTTAGGAAGGTAATTTCTAAGGGATTTCATAATTAAGACTTGTGAAATGGTTTCTTTAAATTATCCTCTAGGAATTTTTGTATATACATTAGAAAATGTTAATCTTTTGTAGCTATTATCTTTACCATCCTTATCTTGTTTCATATGGAATACCCATTTTACCCAATATTATTTACATACACTAGGGGATATAAAAATATATAGAATTGGTTTTAGTTCATGGGATCAATTCCAATATTCATCACTTCATCAGACTTTGGAACATTATATCTTCTTGTTGGTTCCATGAAGTATAGTGGTTTTTCATTATTAGCTAATAATGATTAACCATCACTGGTAACTGTAAAACTATATAATTATAGTTCATTAGTATATCTGGTGTTCCTATAAAGAAATAGTTTTTATATAATAGAATCTTCCATGGGTCCTTCGAGAATTTTTTTCATATAGAAATATTAATATATCTTAATCCCCAACATCATCAAAAATGATTTTCTCCCAATATCTCAATTTTTTATAGTTTCTCCCCATAAATAAATTTATCATGTCATTCCATAATTACCATTATATCTGAAGGGTCATATAGATAATATCCACTTATTCCCTTAGTTTCTTTCTATCGTCAAATATATAGATTAAAAAACATATTTCCTCACACACCATAACTTATATGGAATATATTCTACTATATTTATTGATACTTGTTTTAGTGTGTACACTATAATTTATAATGTGTATCTCCTTATGAATAATGGTAGGATTTCATTACTCATCATTTATCTTCAAAATTAAATCATGTTATGGTTCCTTGTTTCATTGAAACTATTCCATAATGGTGTATAAGGAGTGAATTAAGATAGTATCCCAAATACAAATAGAGATTCGATGAACACCTTGTTAAGATATTATCTTACATTATATGTGAAGTGTTTAATTGTCTTTTTACCATGATAATAATCATCATAGTATTTTAAATACTAATTTTTTTTAATGTATTTGGACTTCTATATAATTATGTAGAAAAATCCATATATTGAGAATACATTTAATGAAGTTATAATGTTACATAATTTGCTGCTATATGGAACTAAAAATGATCAATCCATATCTATATGAACTAATTGAAATATCCTTATATCCCTTTCACTATTTCAAACAAATATATCATAATTTTTCTTTTACTAGAAAAAATGTGTGATCTGTATCAAGTGGTTTTAGTTCAAAAGTGATCTAGATTCTCTTTTAATATTACATTGTTATATTCATATTGGTTACTACACTAAATAAGTGATGTCATAACATAGTGTGAAATGACTCATGAAAATTTTAATATATATATATTTATAATAATATATTTTTACAATATTATATCAATATAATAATGAAATTTCTCTATCCCATAAAATATGTTTTCTTTATAAAACATGTGGCTCGTATTTTAACGTATGAAAATTAAGAAATCAATATCTAATAGGGACATTGATATATTTTATTTGGTTTCACTATAAATATAAAGAAAATCTAGAAAGAAAACCATCATCATTGTAATATTTAAATATCAAATAGGATGTACAAATAATCATTCTCTATTGATAGATTAATTATCTACCTCACCTCTAGAATCCATCTTGAATATACAAGGATCATTTATTTAGAATCAAATATGAACCAAATTGGTTATCTGTAACCATATTTATAGAAATGGAAATATTATATTCAATAAAAAATTAACCTTATCTTCCCATTTCCACCACATGACTGTGTGGATATTATTTTAGAGGCCATTCATACCAAACGATAAAAAATGGACATTTTTTTAGCCAAGCACTTGATTCTAATCCTCATGGTAATATAGGTTAAAGGTACCTAATTTTATGAATTATATTTTGGGACTCTAATAATTCCAATCAATTGGTTCATTATATTGATACATGATTTTTCGTAATTTATGTACTTATATCACTGGAGAATAAAAACTGATACTTTTTACAGTATCTTCATGATATTTATTGAAACATCCGGGTTCTGAAACCCACCTAGAGGAGCCCAATACCCGATTGGTCACATGGCCTCAAGCACTTTTCCCCGAATGCAAGACACTGCCAAATAGTAGTGAAGGCCTTGATTGTGACAGTGGGGAAACTATGCCCTCATTGGCAGAGTACACAGCAGAAGTAAACAAATAAATACAATAGTGGTAGCAGTAAATATCCAACAATAGAAAACAGTGGAATACTAGAATAATAAACTACTAAAGCACACACACAAACATATATATATATATACATACAAATATATTAAATGATTTATGATATATATGTCTAGGAATGTATCCAAACATGTCACAATGCTGGAAATACAAACACTGCTTAGACAAAATACAAAATAAAATGATAAATAGCTCCTCAGCATCACAAGCCTAAGCTTTGTCCCATTCTCTCTAGCTTCACATCAAGTCAAGTACCTAAAGTAGAAGGACAATTTCCTTTATCTATACCTACAACATTATAATCTGTTTGGGCCCAAAATCTTGACCTAAACTGGGTGTGAGACTAAATACCTGTAGGAATCCACCCAAAAATCTATGCCTAATAGTCAGAGAATATATGGTATATAAAAGTACAGAAAACATAAATATGAATTTACTCTATAGGAAACAATCCACAGTTTCAATATCAAGCATTAGAGAAACAAAAATCTATACCTCGAATTGGTAAGCCTCTCGGAAGTACTCATAGCTATCCCCTCTAGTCCAACCTATGATGTACAAGAAACCCTCTGGGTATTGCACTAAGCCTAACCCCTAGGGTTTAGTCATAAGAATTCATAAAGACTCTATGATGAAGCACTCACAGTCAATTCCACTTATAGTCTAACATTTTCAAGAACTCTCTGAGGATGTTCTCATGGACATTTCCCCATATATCCCCATGATCATGGACTCTCTTGGGAAGCTCACTTGGTCAATCCACTTATAGGCTAGAGAAATCAATGTAATTCAATGTAAAACTAAAACTCTCTGAGGTAGATCACACATTCAATTCCCCATATAGTTTAAAGTAGTGAAGGACTCTTTGAGAAATATCACTCAATCAATTACCCTTATAGCCCCAAGTGGTCCTAGGCACTATGAGGAAGCTCACTAAATCTATCCCCCTTATAGACTAAAGTTCTAAAAGACTCTATAAAGAAATCACATTCGGTCAATTCCCCGTATAGTCTACTACACCTGGTTCCCGCAACCCTTTGTAGGTCAACGAGATTAGTAAAGCAATATGGCCAATGTAATCCTATAGAACTACTTGGCTAAACAGTATACAACATATCAAGCATGTCAGAAATACACAATATCCCTCCTATAACAAGAGGCATGGAAAATAGGCAAGGTGGAAAAACAGGCTAAATAGGACCAAACAGTCGTAAACAGAGCATGAATGGGATAAACATACAAAGCATAGAAAATAAACCCTATTCACATCCATTTAACCTCTACATAAGCATAAAATCATGGTAGGAAACCAATAGGGGTAAAATGGAAAACATGCAATACCCCATTCAAGGGTATTGGTGGAATTTGAACATAATACTCAAAGACATTGATTGGAAAGGCACAAACCACCTAATTAGGTGTTGGGAGATCACTATATGTGGTCTTAGAGGCTTGAATCACCAAATAATTCCAAAGATATACAAAAAAATCTAAAATGTTCTACCCCCTTTATCCAACGAGAGAAGAGAAATCAGATGATGGTGCTCTATGAGAAGAGATAACTCACTGATGTGATTCCAATGAAATTGACGGTGTTCGATTCGGAGGACAGTTGCATTCTTGGATGTTCGTCAATGATTCTTGGTCGTACGGATCTCTCAGTGAAATGAGACCTAAAATAAGAGCATTTTGGCAATTAGATGCGACCCTGATGTGTTTAATGAAAAAAGTACACTGCATGTACTTTTGAAGTACATGGTGTGTACTCGCAATTTCCATAATCAATTTTAAGCGGCCTCCAAATCACCCCCACAAGACATGTGTGTGGACACTACATGTCCAGTAGACAACCTCTTGCAGCACGGTAGTACATAGTGTATACTCATAAAGTACACGATGTGTACTTTGAAAATTTCTAGAATTACCTCTTTTTTCTCAAAAATGACCAGAAAAGGAAAAAAATAACCGAAAAGAAGATATGAGTTCTCACAAACATCCCCCCTTAAAGAAATTTGTCCCTGAATTTCCCTAGAATGGCATAGAAGAAGAAACCCTGAATAGCTCCGGCCAATGTGCTCACGCATCAGCCTCCGTCTCCCAAGTCTCATTTTGTACCCGCCCGTGCTGCCATAAAACTCATACTAGAGGAACATACTATCCTTGGAGAACCTTATTATTGTGATTAAAAATCTATATAGGATGCTCCTAGAACGATGCATCAACTTCGAGCTCTACCTCCTTTGGTTGAATGTCATGAGACGGGTCTGAAATGTAACGTCGGAGCTGAGAAACGTGAAAATAATCGTGCATATCCTGGTACCATTGAGGTAACAAAAACCGATAGAAAATCAGCCCAACTCTCTCAAACCCCTGAAACGACCCGACGTACCTCAACGAAAGCTTACCAGTCTCCAAATACTCTTGTGTCCCATCCTTTGTGTGACATGTAGGAAAACCTGATCCCCGACCTCGAACACCAGAGGTCATCTCCGCTGATCAACATTATTCTTCTGTCGAGACTGTGTAGTATCCATCCTCTTCCAAATAAACTCTCTCTGCTCTGTGGTATCGTGAACAAGATGAGGATCCAGCAAAGTTTCATATCCGGCCTCTATCCTACTAATGGTCAACCATCATGGCCCACAATACAATGCCTCATAATTTATCATCTGAATAGTTTTTTGAAAACTATTATTGTATGAAACCTCCACAATAGGTATATGCTTCTCCCAAGAACCTCCAAAATCTAGAATGCTTGCTCAGATCATGTCCCGACACACCTGAATCGTACACTCGGACTGGCCATCTGTCTGGGGGAGGTAGGTTGTACTCAGAAGTAGCTGTGTACCCAACTCCTTTTGTTGCCCCTGTCAGACCCAAAAAGTAAAACATTCATCCCTATCTAAAATTATGGAGAGTGTAACTTGTAGAGACCCGAAGCCTGACTTACATGGACATTACATTAAATTTGAGGAATACTTAGTACATAACAAAAACACACACTAAAGGATCGTAATAGTTTAGTGTCTTTGGAAACTCGGAACGTAATCTTCTAATTGTGGTGAACGATCTTCAATATCCCTCATAAAGATCATCCCTTTTTTTTACCTAAAACCTTTCTTTATATCCTGGGGAAAAGAAAACATAAAAGGGTGAGCTCAAATGCTCAGTAAGGGTAAACAAATGAAATATAAATCACATCATATACATAAGCACATAACTTTTGGAAATGTTAACCTGCAAAAGAGCTCATAATATCATAACATGGGATAAATCATAGAAGTGAAATGTAATCCCAATTATCATAACTTAAAACATGAAACTTTGTGGCATACAAACATAATCATAGATAATCATTTCTTGTTAGTCAAGACTCATTTCCAATACTATCTTAGTGGACAAAGTCCCTTTCTGAATCGAGTCACCCTCGTTCCAGTCATGTTTCACTGAACCGATATAACCTACCGTTCCAGCCATGTCTATCTCATGAGATATAAAATCTTTACCCAATGCATTGGAGGGAGATATAGGTCCCACCCATCTCTTAATGATACCATTCTTATGTGTGCCACAAAATCATAAACCATACATCATAGCATAACCCATGTAATAAAAATGGGATTCTTTAACAACATGACATCATAAAAAAAATTCATATAAGATAAAGGAATTCATAAAAATATTTCCATCACAACATAATCAAATCAATGTAATAATAGGGATAAAAACAGAACCCTTTATTATCTTAGATGGAAAATAATTTGGATAAAACACTTGAACTTCATTCTTGAGGAAAATATCATTTCTACTTCAAAAACATTTTTCCTTTCTTAACATGTCATAGAATTTTAAACTAAAAGAAGTTGAATAAAAATAATCTTGAAAACTTTTAAGGGAAGTTTCTTGGAAATAATTTTTTTTAAAATCCATTCATTCCATATAAGTTAAAAGAAAACATTCTTCTTGTAATTTTGACGGAAAGGTCAAAAAAATACCTCGTATGAAAAACGACAAAAGATCCCTTTAATATCTTTTACTAAAAACTCAGCGAAGGGTAAAATTGGATTTAAAAAATTATAGGTGGATGTAAATAACATTACATATTGAGGAAACATAGATGTGGATGATAAAATATAACCCAGTAAATTTCAAAGTACAATCAATCTCGGATAAAAATGAGATTGTGATATTTCCCTTACCTTAGGTCCGACTTGCTTTGTAAGTGTCTGAACCTCCTATATAATGATTTAAATCATGTTATTGACTTATTCCAGAATCATATTCATTGTTATTATATCATATATGGTCCACTTATGACTTTATATTACCCGTTCTTTTGTAAATTCATGTTAAAGTAGCGTTTTGGGTAAAATCGTCTCATTTGTCGTTCGTGTTTTTAACTTGTAATATTTCATATGATTAGTTAGATCATGATTACTTAATTACAGAATATAAAACATGATTTATATATATATATTCAGAATATACATATATAATAAATCAGTAAATGGAAAGAAATACACCGTTCATGGAGACAGTAGTCCGTACGTACGCATGAACGCTGTTTTCGTTTCCTTATTGAATTGAATGGAATTAAGTATATGAAATTCATATAAATATAAATAATTAAAGTATCATTATTATGTCATATATTTCATTAGAACTTATTATATATACTTTATAATCATTCATGAATGGTTAATCATTGAGAATGAATCTCATCGCGTCGTGGAGACGGTAGTCCGTACGTACGCACGAGCGATGATATCGTTCCCATGGTCGTGGAATTGTGTTGAAGTGTATGTATAATATTTCAGTATCAATATCACTTTATAATAATCATATATAGTTACTCATTAAACCTTTATACCCATCCAATTAAGGTGGTGGCGGAAAATAGATTACACCACGACGTGGAGATGGTATTTCGTACGTACGCACGCGCGGTGATTTCCTTTTTCCGTATGATGGATAGAAGGTTAATTATAGTTGTTTCATATTTATAATAACATATCATTATATAGTAAATACTGATGTTATTACTTTATCATGAAACAACTAAAGAAGAAGATGTTGAAGAAGAAAGAAATTGAAAAGATCGGTAATGGATATTACCTCTTCTTTGGAACGCTTCTTTGAATCCTCTACTTAGGGAACTAAGATTGGTCTTTGAAGAAGACCAGGACCTCTAGGATTATTCTAGGGAAGTGTAGAAGGGATTTTGTCAGGGGTTGGTCGAGCTTGATTGCTCAAATTGGTGTGAGGAGGAGGGGGAGGAGGTACCCTTTTATAAGGGAGCAGAGGGGCACCTTAGGAATATCTCAAAATATTATTTTATATTAAAGTCAAAATCGGTTAATAATGGTTCCAAAGGGTCTTATTTCGAAGCTAAAGTGGGGATGGTTCGAAAGCCAATCAACCAATATGATTTAGACAAGTTTAGGGTATTATTTTAACCTTATCAATTAGATTTAACTCTAAGTTAAATAATTTAACTTTTACCGTGTCTTTTAGTTTTCTTTCACTATATGGTTAATACACTTACCATAACATGCCAAACGAACCCCAAATTGTTTATTACAAACATATATATCCTTATCTAAGTCATTTGTCCGAACCTTAGATTTTTAGGAATAAAATAACAATTAATAATATAATATTTGATTTGAAAACTATTTTGTGTCAATTTTGACACTATTTGATATATGATTTTTGTGAAAGTCATAACAGAATTATATGTTCGAACCAAGTTAATTAAATCACCATTAATATATCATAGTAACCTAGAAAATTAGTGTAATTCATAAAAAGTCTCAGATTACATTTATTTTGGTGTTTATAACATCAATTATGTCAATATTTCATTAATAAGATAATTACTGCATCATCATTGTGTCATAAATAAATTAAATTATTTAATGTCTAAAAATTACAAATAAAATACCATTATGTAGGAAATCGTTTTAGATTTCTAATGAATATTTATAGTCGAATTTATCTTATTTATAACCCTATATTAAAAATTATTTACTTATTAAACTTTGATTTTAACTATTTTAACCCTTCTTTAAATAAATTAATAATAAATGTCCTAATCTAATCCAAGTGGGCCTAAATGGTCATATTTTATTCCTAAGTTTGTTTTTGGTCGAATTACACTTGTCTAATAGAATTAAGAAATGTTTTAGGGTAATATTACTATCATATTTATCCTTAGTTACCCTATTTACTATTAACCGCGGTAAAAAAAGTAAAAAGTTACTATTCACCAAAAAATTATTTTTATCTCATTAAACCACATTTTACTTACTGATATCAACCGTGTCTGTCGGATTTTCGAAATTCCATTCACAGAAGCGGTAAAATTAAGTTTTATGCAAAATTCAGTTTTTAACTACCACTTAGTAGTTTCACTATTCATCAAAAATTGATGTTTTTCAGAACAATGCCAAAATTTCATCCTAAGCTATATTTCATATTCCGAATTCAAAAATGAAGTCTATTTTACCAAATTAATAACATTGAAATTGCATTAATTAATTTTATAATTAAATCCCGCTGTTAAAACAAATAGCGTGTTTTTAAGAAACAATATCTATCAAAAGATTGACACTTGATTATGTCTGGTTTAAATGTGAAATTACATCCAATGACCAACATTGTGTTAAATTGTAAAAATTTATTCTAAATATACTTTAAAACAACTCAAATTAATAATTTATCACTATTAATTATTTTGATTAAAAAATTTGTTTTTAATTATAATTTAGTAATTTTCACTATTCATCAGAATATGAAAGTTATCCGAAAATTACCAAAATTTCACCCTAAGCTAATTTCGATATTACGAATCCAAAAATGAAGTCCATTTTGAGAGCTAAAATTTTTAAAATTTTATAATGTGGTTATTACTATTCATAACGGCTAGTTTTAATAATATTTTAATAGCATATCGTTGTTTCGTGAAACTCAGTATTGCGTACTACACACGCTATCGAGGAAGGTTGCGATTGCGTGTAATGCAAGGCAAGTCAAGGATGCGTGTTGTGCAAGCTCTTTTTGGTGTAGCGTACAACACAATACATTAATAAAATTAAAAAGAATAGTTTTCATAAAATCTCGGGCTGTTACATTCTACCCCCCTTAAAATGAATTTCGCCCTCGAAATTCATCGGGGTTATAAATAGTTTACTATTCGAAAGTTTCTTTAATAGAAACCCACAACGTAAAAAGGAATACAAACACTTGGCTTTAAAAACTAAAGTATGAAATGTAACGATTACCCAAATAAACTAATCACTGGGTTTCCACATAGGTGAAAATATGGATATGGAAGAGAAATCTATCCATCATGTTCTGATGGAGAGTGGTAGAGAACATGGCTATGGAAATGCTAGCAATCACAAAGCCATAAATTTGTGATGATCTAAGGTACCATCTGATTCATTAGATATAAGAGCACTAGGACAACATTTTTGGTTTTCAAGATCATTTCCCTAAAGTTGAAAATTTGAATTAGAATAAATACTTACTTTATTTTGGTACAATCTCACTGTTGTTCATGCCTTGAACAATTTCCACTTCATCTCTTAAATAAATGAAGTTGAATTTGTTATTCGTGAAGTGTTAGCAGATCATGTGATAGAATGACGGGTCATTCCATCTGTCTCAAACAGAAGGTTAGCAAAAGTTATATACATAAGTCGATCTATAGTGAGATTAATCATATATGGTTCCTAAAATGGACTTATACATATATCATACTGCTTAATATAATAAAACAAGTTTCTACTAATCAAGGACTTCCTGTAGGCCAGTGGTAGGGGATAAAGGCCAGTCGCACTTCGGTTGTGGGTTCGATTCCCACATCCTTGTCCGACGCGATGGGATGTCGCCCGTCCTGCAGGTTGTCCTTTTTCTAATACTACATTACTATAACTTCCCATCAATAATATCGAAAATCTTCTATCCTTAAACAATACTAACTTATGTCCAACATAATCCATTTTAATCTTTAGGCTTATCCATAATACTGCAGTCTTACTCTAATAACATAGTTAAACTGATTACCAGAGATTTAATACCATCGTCGATCCCCATATATCATAAGATATGTCTTGTTGGTCACATTCCAAACATTCAAAGTCCTTAATCATGTATTTTCTTGAATACCCATTGAACCTTAGTGAAAACATGAATGCAGTTAAAAGTTAACTCTTTCCACATACCAAAATCCAAAAATTCTCTATACTCAAACCATGATATACCCTTCTCCTTATATCAGTCATGAGCTCATGAATATAATCAAACACCTCATTATCTTATTATTCCTTCATTATGCGGATATCATCTAAATTCCAAAAATATCTGAATAACCTTTCATGAATAGTGGTACCATTAATCATACACTTTCATAACTCAAGGAAAGACAACAGTGTAACAATCCTTAGATGTCTCTTTATTCCATAGTACCATGAGATTACTTATACAACATTACACATGATAAACATGTCATCATTCCACTACATTCTTAAACCATTGACCGAGCTTCAACAATTCTTTCATCTCACATATCATTTGTAGTCTCTTCATCATCATCAACATAAATACTACCCATACGACCATACTGATTCTCTTCATGAGACTTTCCCTTAGGGCATTGGTTTGCATAATGCCCATACATTCCACATTTAAAACATTTAACCATTGTTGATGTCATAGAAATACCATTATCTTCATCCCTGGTGTTAACTGAACCTTTTCCTTTGCACTTACTGGCTTTGTGTCCTTCTTTTCCACACCCAAAGTATCTTCCAGTTCCTCTGAAACATTATCCTTGATTCCTCTTCCCACATGATTTACATAGGGGAAATTGAACTTTCATTCCTCTATGATCATCATGAAACTCCATCTTTCTCTTATTAGCCGAGTCAGGAAACTAACCAAATTTTACTTTATTGATCATATTATGAGATTGCTGATTCGGAATAATAATGATGTTTGGACTTCCAAATCCCATTTCATTTGGTTTCTAATGAAGAATATCATTCCATTGTCCATCATATCCTCCATTATCGTGAATCATCTTGTTTCCAGCCATTTTCTAAAACCCAAAAAGAATAGTGTGAGAGGCAAAAATCATGCTAGGGAAAACAACATAATAAAGGGGGAGTAACTTCAATGTCTAACATCTTAGGTTAAATTCTATGATCGTTACCGTAGTTCTAGGACTGTATCCTATACGTATACTTATCCTTAGAACATCCCTAGACATACCTTAGAAATATCTCTAGGGATCTCACTAACGTTTTCACATCCTAGTTTCCAAAGGTTGACTAAACCTTTCCTCTGATACCAACTGTAGAGACCCGAAGCCTGACTTACATGGACATTACATTAAATTTGCGGAATACTTAGTAAATAACAAAAACACACACTAAAGGATCGTAATAGTTTAGTGTCTTTGGAAACTCGTAACGTAATCTTCTAATCGTGGTGAAAGATCTTCAATATCTCCCATAAAGATCATCCCTTTTTTTTACCTAAAACCTATCTTTATATCCTGGGGAAAAGAAAACATAAAATGGTGAGCTCAAATGCTCAGTAAGGGTAAACAAATGAAATATAAATCACATCATATACATAAGCACATAACTTTTGGAAATCTTAACCTGCAAAAGAGCTCATAATATCATAACATGGGATAAATCATAGAAGTGAAATGTAATCCCAATAATCATAACTTAAAACATTAAACATTGTGGCATACACACATAATCATAGAGATTCATTTCTTGTTAGTCAGGACTCATTGCCAAGACTATCTTAGTGGACAATGTCCCTTTCTGAATCGAGTCACCCTCGTTCCAGTCCTGTTTCACTGAACCGATATAACCTACCGTTCCAGCCATGTCTATCTCATGAGATATAAAATCATTACCCAATGCATTGGAGGGAGATATAGGTCCCACCCATCTCTTAATGATACCATTCTTATGTGTTCCACAAAATCATAAACCATACATCATAGCATAACCCATGTAATAAAAATGGGATTCTTTAACAACATGACATCATAAAAAAATTCATATAAGATAAAGGAATTCATAAAAATATTTCCATCACAACATAATTAAATCAATGTAATAATAGGGATAAAAACAGAACCCTTTATTATCTTATGTGGAAAATAATTTTGATAAAACACTTGAACTTCATTCTTGAGGAAAATATCATTTCTACTTCAAAAACATTTTTCCTTTCTTAACATGTCATAGAATTTTAAACTAAAAGAAGTTGAATAAAAATAAACTTGAAAACTTTTAAGGGAAGCTTCTTGGAAATATATTTTTTTAAAATCCATTCATGCCCTATAAGTTAAAAGAAAACATTCTTCTTGTACTTTTGACGGAAAAGTCAAAAAATACCTCGTATGAAAAACGACAAAAGATTACTTTAATATCTTTTACTAAAAACTCACCGAAGGGTAAAATTGGATTTAAAAAATTATAGGTGTATGTACATAAAATTACATATTGAGGAAACATGGATGTGGATGATAAAATATAACCCAGTAAATTTCAAAGTACAAACAATCTCGGATAAAAATGATATTGTGATATTTCCCTTACCTTAGGTCTGACTTGCTTTGTAAGTGTCCGAACCTCCTGTATAATGATTTAAATCATGTTATTGACTTATTCCATAATCATATTCATTGTTATTATATCATATATGGTCCACTTATGACTTTATATTACCCGTTCTTTTGTAAATTCATGTTAAAGTAGCGTTTTGGGTAAAATCGTCTCATTTGTCGTTCGTGTTTTCAACTTTTAATTATTCATATGATTACTTAGATCATGATTACTTAATTCCAGAATATAAAACATGATTTATATATATATATTTATAATATACATATATAATAAATCAGTAAATGGAAAGAAATACACCGTTCATGGAGACGGTAGTCCGTACGTACGCATGAACGCTGTTTTCGTTTCCTTATTGAATTGAATGGAATTAAGTATATGACATACATATAAAAATAAATAATTCCAGTATCAATATTATGTCATATATTTCATTAGAACTTATTATATATACTTTATAATCATTCATGAATGGTTAATCATTGAGAATGAATCTCATCGCGTCGTGGAGACGGTAGTCCGTACGTACGCACGAGCGATGATATCGTTCCCATGGTCGTGGAATTGTGTTGAAGTGTATGTATACTATTTCAGTATCAATATCACTTTATAATAATCATATATAGTTACTCATTAAACCTTTATACCCATCCAATTAAGGTGGTGGTGGAAAATAGATTACACCACGGCGTGGAGACGGTATTCCGTACGTACGCACGCGCGGTGATTTCCTTTTTCCGTAGGATGGATAGAAGGTTAATTAGAGTTGTTTCATATTTATAATAACATATCAGTATATAAGAAATACTGATGTTATTTCTTTATCATGAAACAACTAAAGAAGAAGAAGTTGAAGAAGAAAGAAATTGAAAAGATCGGTAATGGATATTACCTCTTCTTTGGAACGCTTCTTTGAATCCTCTACTTAGGGAACTAAGATTGGTCTTTGAAGAAGACCAGGACCTCTAGGATTATTCTAGGGAATTGGAGAAGGGATTTTTTCAGGGGTTGGCCGAGCTTGAGTGCTCAAATTGGTGTGAGGAGGGGGAGGAGGTACCCTTTTATAAGGGAGGAGAGGGGCACCTTAGGAATATCTCAAAATATTATTTTATATTAAAGTCAAAATCGGTTTATAATGGTTCCAAAGGGTCTTATTTCGAAGCTAAAGTGGGGATGGGTCGAAATCCAATCAACCAATAGGATTTAGACAAGTTTAGGGTATTATTTTAACCTTATCAATTAGATTTAACTCTAAGTTAAATAATTTAACTTTTACCGTGTCTTTTTTTTTCTTTCACTATATGGTTAATACACTTACTATAACATGCCAAACGAACCCCAAATTGTTTATTATTAACATATATATCCTTATATAAGTCATTTGGCCGAACCTTAGATTTTTAGGAATAAAATAACAATTAATAATATAATATTTGATTTAAAAACTATTTTGTGTCAATTTTGACACTATTTGATATATGATTTTTGTGAAAGTCATAACAGAATTATATGTTCTAACCAAGTTGATTAAATCAACATTAATATATCATAGTGACCTAGAAAATTAGTGTAATTCATAAAAAGTCTCAAATTACATTTACTTTGGTGTTTATAACATCAATTATGTCAATATTTCATTAATAAGATAATTACTGCATCATCATTGTGTCATAAATAAATTAAATTATTTAATGTCTAAAAATTACAAATAAAATACCATTATGTAGGAAATCTTTTTAGCTTTCTAATTTATATTTATAGTCGAATTTATCTTATGTATAACCCCATATTAAAAATGATTTACGTATTAAACTTTGATTTTAACTATTTTAACCCTTCTTTAAATAAATTAATAATAAATGTCCTAATCTAATCCAAGTGGGACTAAATGGTCATATTTTATTCCTAAGTTTGTTTTTGGTCGAATTACACTTTTCCAATAGAATTAGGACATTTGTTAGGGTAATATTAATATCATATTTACCCTTAGTTACCCTATTTACTATTAACTACGGTAAAAAAAAGTAAACAGTTACTATTCACCAAAAAAATTATTTTTATCTCATTGAACCACATTTTACATACTGATATCAACCGTGTCTATCGGATTTTCGAAATTCCATTCACAGAAGCGGTAAAATTATGTTTTATGCAAAATTCAGTTTTTAACTACCACTTAGTAGTTTCACTATTCATCAAAAATTGATGTTTTTCAGAACAATGCCAAAATTTCATCCTAATCTATATTTCATATTCCGAATTCAAAAATGAAGTATATTTTACCAAATTCATAACATAGAAATTGCATTAATTAATTTTATAATTAAATCCCGCTGTTAAAACAAATAGCGTGTTTTTAAGAAACAATATCTATCAAAAGATTGACACTTGATTATGTCTGGTTTAAATGTGAAATTACATCCAATGACCAACATTGTATTAAATTGAAAAAATGTATTCTAAATATACTTTAAAACAACTCAAATTAATAATTTATCACTATTAATTATTTTGATTAAAAAAGTTGTTTTTAATTATAATTTAATATTTTTCACTATTCATCAGAATACGAAAGTTATCCGAAAAGTACCAAAATTTCACCCTAAGATAATTTCGATATTACGAATCCAAAAATGAAGTCCCTTTTGAGAGATAAAATTTTTAAAATTTTAAAAAGTGGTTATTACTATTCATAACGGCTAGTTTTAATAATATTTTAATAGCATATCGTTGTTTCGTGAAACTCAGTATTGCGTACTACACACGCTATCGAGGAAGGTTTCGATTGCGTGTAATGCAAGGCAAGTCAAGGATGCGTGTTGTGCAAGCTCTTTTTGGTGTAGCGTACAACACAAGACATTAATAAAATTTAAAAGAATAGTTTTCATAAAATCTCGGGCTGTTACATAACTCCCTTAAGACATACAATCTATCGGATGTACGACCGTCCCAACTCGTCGACAATAATGTTCTAATTGATCAGTAAGTAGTGAGTGACCTTCGTTAGTCTATTAATGACAACCCATACTACATCATTCCCTCAAGGCGACCTCATAAAACCGGTCAGAAAATCCATCGTGAAATCATTCCACTACCACTCGGCAATGGGTAACTGTTGTGAAAGCCTTGATGGTCGCTGATGCTCCATCTTCCCTTTCTGACTTGTAGAACACCTCGTGATGAAACCAGCAATGTCCCTTTTAATATCTGGCCACCAATACTGATAGGGTAGATCATGATACATTTTATTGATGCCAGGATGAACTGGCCAAACTAAGGAATGAGATTCCTGCATAATCTCCATGCGTATGTCTGCTGGCACCCATACCCGCCCCTAGAAATGCAAGATCTCATCCTCAACTATGGTCCATCCAGGAACATGGTCCTCTCCTGACACACCCACCCATAGGAATAGGCCTTCTAAATATGATAGCTTCTTTATCTTCAATCGATCAAGAAGAGTAGAGGTAACATAATTTGAAGATAGAAACGTCTGCTCTTGTCCATCATGCACCTCCAAATGCTTCTCAGACTACAAATCCAGAAGATTCCACTCACTTCTAGGCTCCTAAACATCATGTATATAGGTCCTTCTGTTCAACGCATCAACCACAAGATTGCCTTTCCCAGTCCTGAAGGCAAGCTCAAAATGGAAGGACTATATGTACTCAACCCACCTCTGTTGTCTTAAATTAAGATCACACTGAGTGAAAATATACTTGAGACTTTTTGGTCGGTGAAAACTAAAAAATGTTCTCCCAATACATAATGACTCCAACATCGTAGGGAATGAACCACATCTTCCAACTCCAGAATGGGCGTCGAGTAATTCCTCTCATGTGGCCTCAACTATAGAGAACCGTATGCAACGACTCAATCTCCCTGCATAAGAATAGCTCCCAACCCGATACCTGAAACATTATAGTAAATAGTGTAGATCTTGCATAGCTCTAGAAAAACTAGAATTGTTGTTGAATTCAACCTCCCTTTAGGCTTATGAAAGAGTGACTCATAAGAATATGACCATCAAAACATCATACCCTACTTAGTCAGACCTGTTAGTGGTGCTTCTATGCGTGAAAAGTTCTGTATGAATCATCTGTAGTATCCAACCAGCCCTAGAAAACTCTGCACCTCAAAGATGTTCTTTTGCTCCTTCCAGAAAACTAAAACTCTCATTTTCTCTAGGTCTACTGATACTCTTGCCTCTGAGATAATATGAGCGAGGAAGTGAATATGATCCATCAAAAAGTGGCATTTTGAGAGCTTATCATAAAACTGATGCACTATTAGTGTACTCAAAATGATCTCAAGATGGGTAGCATGGTCGTGTCGAGTGTGAGAGTACACCAAGATATCGTATATAAAAACAACCACAAAGGAATCCATTTATGGAAGGAACACTAAGTTCATCAGTGCCATGAAAACAATACGCGCGTTCATTAGAACGAAAAACAGAACCATATACTCATATAGATCATACCTACTTCGGAAGGCTGTAAGAGGTATATCTGATGGTCTAATGTGAAACCGATGGTAACCAGACCTCAATTCAGTCTTTGATAACACCGTGTCTCCACGAAGCGGATCAAATAGATCATCAATCCTCTTCAAGGGATATCAATTCTTGTCCGTCAACTGGTTTATAATTTGATAGTCCACACAATGCCTGAGGGTGCCGTATGCCTTCTTCGCAAACATGGCAGGTGAACCCTAAGAAGAAGTACTGGGTCAGATGAATCCCTTTTTCTGCAACAACACCAACTGTTTCTAGAGCTCCAACAACTCTGATTTAGCCATCCTATAAGGAGGAATGGACACTGGTGCTGCTCCTGGTACATGCTCATTTGAGATGTCTACCCCACTCTTTTGAGGAAAACCTAAAAATTCATCTGGAAATACATCTCTGAAACAATACACCACTAAATGATAGTCCATAAGTGAAGTCCCTGTGTCATCCAGATACACACTAGAAATCTAGTCCGTAACTTCTCCCATCCCATGAATCTATGGACCCACTCTGCTCTCCTGGATATCCCATTGACCCCTATTATGAAAGGATTCACCTTTCGATGACGTGAATCTCACCCTATGGTCATAAAAAACGACAGCTGCCTGTAATGTAACTAAGTAGTCCATTCTGAGAATTACATCATATCCTGTCATCTCTAAGACATAGAGGCCCCATAGAAAGTGACATCCACCTACCTCTAGTGGATAATCCTTTCACTGACGTACACTAGTTGTTCTAGTCCCCAATGGTGTTTATAGCAACAGAATATCGGAAGAGGAAAATATTCAGAGGCCAATGTTATCCACAAAAGGAACAAATATAAAGCTATGGTAAGACCCTGTATAGAAAAGAGAAATTGCTATAAATGAGGCTACTAATATCATACCTCGATCTATAGAGGGTATGTGATCCTTCTTTTGCTAGGTCTGATCCACTACAAAAGTCTGGCCTAAGCCGAGGCCCTGTGAACCTGCCTTACCACTCTGAGCATATCCACCATACTATCGCTGACGAACTGGTGACTGATTAGAACGACCATGACATCCACCTCAGTGTAAACTACCAAAAGAATTCCAATTCCTAGACTCGTGAGAAACTGGTGGAACTACTCCTGAACGCAGAGTCATATAATAACCCTTGTCACCAGATGCTGGTATGAAGAACTGAGAAAATAGTTAAAGGTGACCCATATAGCCATAAGATCACCATTACACTATGTCTATTGGGGAACATGGCCTTGTATTCCTGATCTTCCCACACTGGTAGCACACCACATGGCTAAAAGGATACACATCCCACCAACTCTGATCTCTTTAAGAAATCTCCATACGACACCACATGATGTGAGGGGGAGGAATACTAACTCTATATGGAGAACTGCCCTAGCTCACCGCTCTAGAATCCCTCAGATTACGCACTGTGATCAGCGCCTGGTTGATGATAGAAGATATCGAAGTCAGCCTGACGGTGTTCACATGTGATCGATTGTCATGCCTTAGACCAAAATCAATGATCCGGGCATGGAAAAACTCATCGCCTCCTGGAATAAGATTGAAATTTTGCAGATCAATGAAGCAAGATGAATAATCCATAACAAACATAGTACCATGTTCTTGACTCATGATCTCTTGGGCTCGATCGGCCATCAAGGTGTCTGGATAGAAGTAATCATAGAAGATATGTTGAAACTCAACCCAAGTCATGTTCTATTGGAGTCCCACCTATGAGATCACTTCCCAACACCTCTTGAAAGAGTCTCGAAACATGTAGGTAGCGATTTTATCCCTCTTCTCTAGAGGCATCTCTAGATGCTTGAAGATCATCAGTGTGGCTTCTAGCCATCACTCTGTATCCGGGGGTCCTCCATCACCTGAGAAAGTTGGAGGATGCTGCTGCTGAATGACCTACGTCAATACTTACATCGACGGGGTAGGAGGCATCACTCCCTCAAAGGTCTACATCTACCTCATAATTCCCTCTTTGAATTATGCATCTGCACATAGATAAGGTATGACAACTGGGGAAAAGACTAGCACGAGTGGAGGATCTACTGGAAGACCCTGATCAGCCATGTCCGGTGTCTGATCACCGCCTGTAAATTGGCACACAACTGAAGGATGTCTCGGTGCATGAATCTGCATGATCAAGCACAATCATTAGATCATTATTATCAAGGGCTGAAACTAGAAGCGTAATAAGGGAACAAGTGAATCAAAGCATTCATGTTTTTCAAAACCTGACTACACGGCATGTACAATTACTACATGGTGTTTTCCTTTAAGCCATTCACATGGTTGTGTACTTCTTCTTAAATTGGTCGTGTAACACCCCAAACACACACCGTTCTCTCCAAACACACGGCGTGTACTTGAATCCTCTCCCCACGTGCCTGAGTCCTTCTACACGGTTTAGCCACACAGCTCCCCTAAGATGAGACTACAAGGGGGGTTCAATATAGCCACATCGTGAACTACATAGGCTTCACGTGGTCCATCTTGTTAGAGACATGACCTGAGACATGATCCAAACTAAATGGAATATTCACGACAGAAATGGTGTTTATTTGAAAGGATAACACCGACCCGTGTAGTTCGTTACACATCCATCTACATGGCTGACACTAAATAGAATGTTCCAAAGGGACAAGGCTTGTATGAAAAGGGATAACATTGAACCGTGTTGTTCGTGACACGGTCATGAACATATAGCAGACTACACGGCATGTTATGTCCAGACATGGTGTGTATACCTTATGTTTTCATCAATTAATGTTGTTAGTACACCAAGTGGACACATGGTCTTTACACATGGAATGCACATCCAGTACATGGCATGTCCTACAGAGATTTCTCAACCCCGTGTATCTTCCCACATGGCCCACGACATGGATAGATACTACACAACATGTACATAGTGTACATGACATGTACTTATGAAAAACGGTTTCTTCCCTAATAGAAGAACATGTGGCATGTAGTCAAAACTACACGGTGTGTATTCTCGATTTTTTCGTATAGTCGGCCTCAGAAAATACTCTAGAACCCAGAAAACACTGAAACGAACACGGAAATTTCAATACACCAATCCGTGATGGCCCATACTCCACACGAATCATGGTTTGGCATCTTATATATGTTTAAAAAGGAAATCAAGGAAATGATACACCAAATTTCTGGTCCATGAGGTCCCATAACAGCTCAAGTACCAAATTTTTCTCCTTCATTCAGACATACCTTACACAAAAAATACTATATCAAACAACATTTATTCTTATCACGACATCAATCACAACAACATTCATATTTTACACAACATCTATCACAACAACATGAATCGGAAATGCATCCTAGATGGCATGGCAAGAATGCATGACATGTGATTTATAAAAAGTTCATATATGATGTATGAGATGGAACAACCTCATCTCATCGGGTTGCGATATAAATAGAACCTCGAAAACATAAATGATAATTTCCCAAAACTTGTGAATCACCCAATAGTGAAAGTAAAATCAAATGTAAAATTGAAAAACCAAATTTTTTTGCATTAAACGAGGTTGATTTTCTTTTTCTTGTACACGGGTTAGCTACTCCTGGTCCCAAATTATTACCAAGTACCTATTCCATATTATCCCCTTCTAAATGCTCCAAATAGTATGTTAAGAGATATGAGTTCCCTCTGATAATAATTTGTAACATCCATGTTCTGGATGCCACTAAGAGACGTCATGTACCCAGTTGGTCAGATGGCCTCAAGTGCATTTCCATGAACACCAGATGCTGCCGACTAACAGCGAGGTCCTTTGGTGTGATAGCGGAGAAACTTTTCCCTCACTGGAAGAGTAAACAGTGGAAAAAAACAAATAGATACAATAACGGAAGTAGAAAATATCCAACATTAGTTAATAGCGGAAGAAGAGAATAATAAACAACTATTGAATATATATATATATATATATATATATATATATATAATGATGCATGATACATAAGGTATAGGAAAGCATCCAAATAAGTCACAATGATGAAAATAAAAACCGTGCTAAGCCAAAGTACAAAAGAATAAGATAAACAGATCCTCAGCATCCCCAGCCTAAGCTTGGTCCCATGCTCTCCAGCTCTATAGCTAGTTAAGTACCTATAGTAGAAGGGATCTTGTCCTTATCTATACCTACATCAATATAATTTGTTTGGGCCCAAAATAATGACCCAAACAGGGTGTGAGACTAAATCCCAGTAGACAACCACATGAAAATCTATGCAAAATTGTCAGTGAATATATAGTAGGTAAAAGTACAAAAAATAATAAATATGAAATTACTCAGCAGTTAACAATCCAAAATTTCAATATCATGAAATAACAAAAGAAAATAGCTAAAACCAATCAGGTAACCCATGAGAAGCACCCACATCCATCCCCTCTAGTCCTACCCATGAAGTACAAGCAACCCTATGGGAAGTGCGCTCAGCCTAACCCCTATGGTTCAGTCATTATAATTCATAAACACTCTCAAAGGAAGCACTCACATTCAATTCCCCATATAGTCTAAGGTAGTCATAAAATCTTTGAGGAAGCTCACACGGTCAATTTCTCTTATAGACCCAATGTCAAGGACTCTCTGAAGAAACTCACTCGGTCAACTCCCCTTATAGTTTAGGTCATTCATTGTAAGCCGATGTCTCTCTCGGGAAGCTCACTTGGTCATTTCCCCTTATAGTTTAGAGAAATCAAGGTAATTCAATTTAAAACAAAGAATCTATGAGAAAGCTTGCACGGTCAATTCCCTATTATATTATAAAGAAGGAAATGACTCCCTGAGGAAGCTCACTCAGATAATTCCCTTTATAGCCCCATGTGGTCCTAGGATCTCTCAGGAAGCTCACTCAGTCTATCCCCCTTATTTCTAAAGTTCTCAAAGATGCTCTGAGGATGCTCACTCGGTCAATTCCCCTTATAGTCTACTACACAAGGTTCTCGTGTCCCTGTGTTGGTCAAAGAGCATAGAAAATCAATATGGAAAATGTAAACCTACAGAACTACTTGGATAAATAGTCTACAACATATCAAGCTTGTCATAAATTCAAAATCTTCATCCAACAACCACATGCATGGAAAATAGGCAAGGCGACCAAACATGCTAAACAGGACTCAACGGTCATAAACAGAGAATGCATGGTAGAAACATCCAAATCATAGAAAATCATACTTATTCGGATCCATTTAACCTTGATACCAGTATAAAAATATCTCAGTAAATCAACATGGGTAAAATGGTAAACACCCAATACCTCATTCATGTTTATTGGTGGAATTTTCATATAATACTCAATGACAATGATCAGAAAGGAACAAACCAAAAACCTCTGTGTTTAGAGAAAACATATGTGAATATTGTGTCTTGAATCACCATAGAACACCAATGAACTAAAATAATCAAAAAAATTCAACCCACGATATCTCCTGGGAGAAGATAAATCAGAAGATAGAGCTCTAGGAGAAGAGAGAACTCTCTGATGTGATTCCAATGCAACCTATGGTGCTTGATTCAGAGGATGGACACACACTCGAGGATTCCTCGAAGATACATGGTCGTACAAATCTCTTGGTCGAATGAGTCCAAAATGAAGAGCATTTTGGTGATTAGACGTGACCCCGGTGCATTTAATGAAAAAATTATAGTACTTTTACTTTTTAGGTATGCGATGTGTACTCGCCTTTTCCTTACTCCTCTTTAAGAGGCCTCCAAATCACCGCCACACGACCGTGTGTGTGGCCACAAAATGGCCAACACACGTCCTCCTGCGGCATGGTAGTACACAGCGTGTACTCATAATGTACACGACTTGTACATTGAAAATTTCTAGAATTTCCACTTTTACACAAAAACGACCAGAAAAGGAGAAACATACCCGAAAATAAGATCTCTTTTCTTACATTTATCATATTAAAATACATAGTAAAATAATGGATTATTTTTTGGAAGTGAGGCCTTCTGGTTTATTAATAATAATTATTTTTGTAGTTCAAACAAAAAAAGATCAAATTCACAATATACACATTCATCATAACTTGATGTGTGCTGGTATACATACCATCTCTTGGATTTCAAATAAATTGTGACCTAGAGAGAAAATAAATCACTTATCTTACATTTTCATGTCCATGACCATATATATGGGGAAAATGGGGTATGTATCTATGTGTTCATGAACATTATAGATATAACTATTCATGGATGATATCATGATGAATTTTAAATCCAACGTACCGACCTCATGTTTTAATATGATTAAATCACCCCTTCATTTCCTATGTTATGATTATTATAAATTTGGGACTCCATAATGTAAAAATTATTCTCCTAGGGTGATATGATGCACAATAATTTCTACCAATCTTGAATGTTAACAATAGTCCAGAAATTATCAATCTCAATTATTAATGATATGTATAATTTCATGATTAGATTACATTAATTTTCTCATGAAATTAATGTGTTTTTCATAAATTTATCATTATTAATACATGTGTGGTGTAATAAATTATATTTTGGCAGTCTCCTACTATTTTATTTTTTCATAAATTCCCTCACCACTGGAATTATAATATCATGCAGTACATTTATTCTTATTGTAAGGATCTAAATATTTTTATCATAATTTAAACTTGAACATGAAAAATGGAATGAAGGTATTTATATGGGATGTATTATTATCTTTATTAACACATTGTTCCTTGATATATTTAGGGGAATCTCTGTTCTCAAAATATTACACTATAATTTCAACAACCCATATCTTCAAGTCACACCATGTATTTCTTATGAAATAAACACTTGATGATAAAATGGATATATCATCCAAACACATTATTTATAACCTTCTTATTGTCAAAAGCACCAATACGTGGTCTAAAAAAGTACTTTCAAATGTGTTCGACTTCAATCTGAAGTGATTGAATCTATTTATGAATAATATTTTATTTAGATATTTTTTTTATCGTATGCATAAAATTTAGTTATTTTATATTTTAAAATGTTTCTTAATATTATTAGGAATTTCCATTTTCAATTAACTATATTCAATAAAATAATTTTTTCATAGAATCTTATTGTTTTATATTGTCATGATTTATTACATCTCTAATTTTAGGTGATCGATATTTAATATAAATAAAAATAGAATCAATCAAATGAAAAATAACCATGAACTAAAAAAATAATCAAAAGTTTTATTGAGTGGATGATTAAAAACACTTAACTCTAAGGAATAACTTCATCCACCTAGTGTGGATCTATTTAATGTATTCACCCTTTAATTTCTAAATGGAATTAGTTTGTTATACCTCTTTTAATTATTTAACATTATTATATTGTCTAGAGATTATATTTTACAAATCCTTATTCACACATAGTTTTGGAAATCAAAGTATTTAAGGTTATATAAATAACATTGGACATTAAATTTTTTACTTAATAAAGATGAAGGATTGAAACAAAGATCATCACATTTTATAAAATAATAAAATTACAGAAAAAATATATATAAAAAAAAATTAAATTATATATAATACTGACAAAAATATAATTTCTCCAAATAATTATTGCCCAAACAAAAAACAAAGACACATTTCAAACATCTTGCATTCATTTATATTTATTCATTATTAAGAAAAACTTTTTAAAAATAAATTAATTTCAAATTAATTCTAATTTCATACATGACGTATAATAGAGGTGTCACAAAAAGTACAAATTTACTTATTCTTAGAACCCATTTATGAGTTTCAAATATTTCAAAGAATATATCATCACATGACACAACATGTGACTAACATTTTTTATACACACTTTAATATATAATGTAATTACACCTCACATATTCCTACATGTTGTGTTGTGTTATACACGTTGTTGTGTTTTGTGGTAAGGTTTTGTAGTGAACATGGAATGTTTGAGAAAACAACATACCTACACATATTGGATGTGTACAGTTGGATATATATGTGACATAAATGAAATTTTAGAAAAATCATACATTTAAGGTATATAAATAATAACATGTAAAATAATTAATAAAAATTTAATATTTCATGTGACCTATTGAAGTCGTATAGTATGTAATTCTAGTGGAAAACCACACTAAACTGTGTGTATATCCTAATAAATTTCCTCAAATTTGGTTCTCTTTAATTAATTAATTTTGTACTCAGGATGAACCAAATGATATTTCATTTATTTCATGCGTTAATTTTGAGTTTTCATAAATTATATAGTGTGTAATACATTACTATTCACCAATATTTGGTGGCAAAGGACTCGGTTTTTGTCTCATGTGGGTCATTACATTTTACATATCAGGTACTATAAGATGAATTTATAATTACTCTTGTAATTTCATGTCTCATTAATGAAATTTATGATGCGATGCATATTAATTACATGCCATGCACTATAACCCCAATACATTCATGATTTATGATTGGTTAAAACAATGTGGGGTTATATGGAATGAATTATAGCTCTACATTGTATACCCTTGTCATGTCATATTATAATTAGACAGAATTACACAATTTGAACTTATTCCACTTATTTACACTTCTAATCTAATATTGGTTGACTATGGGTACATGATATGTACTATTATATTATATGTCTTCTGTCGATATTGATCAAAAAAACATTAGCACATTAAAATGGGGTATTCAAACATTCATCATCAATTTATGATATATTATTTGTAGTATTAAACAGAATGATCATGTGAACTCCAATTTTATATTAAATAAAGAATAAATGAAACTGAAAATTTAACTATAAAATTTGTAATTAATCAAAAAATAATTATTATAAATAATAAATTATGTTTTGACAGATTAGATACCAGTTGATGGTTTTTGGAAAAATTAAAATAGGATGGAAGACTCCTAATAAATTTTTCAACATTTTTAATGGATATGACTAAAAACAAGATAAATGAATCCAAAAAATATTCATTGTGTGGATGTTTTCCCATAATATTTACAAATATGGTATAATAATAATTATCTTGGGTTGACAATCCTTTCATCATTAATGGATCGTTATTTGAATTTATTCTCATTTCATCACTATTTTAAATAATCAAAAACATAATTATTCTATTGGTACCCAGAGGTCCTCCATAAATCAGGGAATATCAGTATTGGAACATCATGTGCAACATTAGAGGATCGAAATATCATGTTTTTTTACAATTGATCACAATAATAAGTACATTAATCTTTATGTTTTTTCCATTATTTTCAATATTCAGAGAGATGAGGTAGATCAACTCTGATTATTATAATAAATTTTTAAAGAGTTCACTTTGATTTTGAGAGATTATTCATCAATTAATTTTTTACGCATTATAAATCGTATATAACTGAAAATGATATAAGTTGTTCTATATACATAGGGTTGGATAATTATTTATACAACACGTAACCATTAGAGTTTCATTAATATATATAAACATCACATAAAATAATAATAATAATAATAATAATAATAATATATTTCATGACATTCTATAACTCAAATATATTTAAATAACTTTCATAAAATAAATAAATATTTTTTTATGTAAATTTTATTAATTAAAATATATAATTTTTTAGGCCCTTTAATCATCTTTTAAAAACACAAATATACTTATAAAACCTTAAATAAAAAATTATTTAAATAAATTAATACAATTATATTATCTATTAAATAAATAAATAAGTATTAAAATCTTGAAATCGTGAATAAATATCAAATTAACATTAAACTCACAGATATTCGATATTGAAATAACATGTGATTAAAATTATATTATAAATAGAAAATAAACAATTATTATTCCGTGATATTCGTTATAATACATATTCTACTATTAAATTTATTTCAAATGTAACATTCATTCTATATAATCATAGAGTGTGACCATCTCACAAGGGGGTAAAAAAGGCCCATCCTGGACTATCTCATGGTAGGTCATTTTAATAAGAACTTTTTAATTCATGTATGTACAACCCAAATAGTTTCATATATTTTCCCATGAACAATCCCAATAATTCCCTATTCATTGATTTATGTTAGGTTAGGTTTGTTGGGTCAGGCCACGAGCTAGGGATTATCATGCCCTTAATATAAAAGTAAAAAAATATATTTTTTAAAATAATTATAATAATTTTATAAAATATTTATATATTAATTTATATAATAAAAATATAATAAACACAACCACTTGAAATATTCGTTGAGGCGAATCCATGTAAGAAAATGGTAGGGGGATCAATTTTCAACTCACTTAACTTTTTTTTATTTTCTCGGTTTTTCTAAGGATGGATCATAGACTATAAGTTGGGACACTTGGATGGTATTACATGTAATGCTTTTGGGTGATTTTTTCTAGATAGTTTAAGCTAAAATATAAGTACCTAACAACAACCTAGCCAACTCCTCCCCTAGAACATAGCTCAGGTGCGGCCGAACTTTTTCACGATGGGTTCCGGAATGAGCCCCATAGGAATTTTTTCCATTAGGCTAGATTTACCCCCTAAGACTCTGCCTTAATGGTATTAGGTGATATTTTCAAATTTTCATTCTGAGAATCTAGAAGTACATTATTATATCCACAGAGAAATATATTAATTTTACAATGAAAACAACTTAATAAAAATGATTAATCTGTAATATATTACTTTTTTCTCAATATCACATCAAGAAAAATTCCTTCCTGTCTCCTCAAGATTAATAAATTTTACAACGTTCTATTATTTCATGAATTAATATCATTCATAATCCACCCTGTCCATTGACATAGTCATAAATATCAATTTCAATCAAAGGGTGTGAGATATTATCTTTATTTATTAGATGGGAATGAAATTATAATGGTATGAACATAATATATCCAATAATAAAAAGACTTAAAAAAAACGTAGATCCATAAAATACCCAAAACTTTTTAATATTAGTTCATTAAATGATTAAAAAATCATACATAGGAAAACCATTAACATTCCCATGAAGAGGAAATTATTATTAAACTAATATAAGACTCCATATTTAGACACAATAATAACTAAATAACTCACACAATGTAATTGAAACATAATAATCCTCTAAAATAATAAGTAATATAGTTTTCATTTTCTCTGGGAAAGGAAACATAGTAAATAGTGTGAAAAAATATTTAAAATGGGTAAAAAATCAATAACAATCAAAGATCATGAGTGAGCATAAGAATAAAATTCCGGTATCATGATATAATCTATGTTCCTTAATATAACTTAAGTGAACCTTTAATAGTAAAAAATAGATCCCAAAACATGATAAAAGGATCGTGGTTTTCTAAAATATAATACATGAGTTATATTAGATTGGAAAAATAATTAAAAAACATGATCCATGGAAACATAATATAGGCAAATGAATTTGGAATAAGTATATTGAAAATACATAAGAATATCTCTATTATAATCAAGGTATATTACTATAACATCCAAAATACGTTTTGAATATCATGTTTCATTCCATTAATTTTTCAACTATTATTCAAAAATAAGAAACCCATAATGTCCTGCTTTCGAAAATTATAAATTAAAAAATGTGTTATATTAGTAAATAGATTATTTTTAAAATTTTCTTTCCAGAACCATAATTGAAAAATTATTTTTTTATAAACATCAATGATTAAATTTTCTAGCATTTTCTATTGGGTGTTTAAATAGACCCAAATAATAGCCTACAATAATATGATGATAATTAAGATTACATAATCATTTTTCTGAAATATCATTACTATATAATTTTCATGTTCAAGTATAGATGTAATTAATATGATAAATACTAATTAAGAGAGGTAAAATAAGATGATAAATATAAATTAATTAGAATATCTCATTACATACAAAGATAAAATTATATCATGTCATGATAGCTTTCTTCATTTTTAGGGAATTTGGGAATTTTATTGAGAACATGAGATAAACGATATGGGTAAGCAATATTATGGAAGGAAATATGACATGTTATAGAGATTAATTCATATGTTAGGTATGGTTTGCAATGTTTTATTGAATGAGGCTTTTATAAGTGATATGGGCGGATATTTTAGAATAAAATTTCAATTATTTGGTTATTTAAGATCATAACTATTAATAGTATTGGTTTTCATGATATTTATTTGATTATGGTTAAATATTTTCACTCTTTAAAATTTTAATTAATACAAAACCTAATTTCTTATTGGAATCACCAAATTAAAACTAAATAATTTTTTTCTTAGAATAAAATATAATACTAATTAAAAAATATGAAACATAGGTTTCTATGATTAAATTATTTATAAAAAATAAATAATTTTATTCATTAAATATATTTTTAGTAAATAAAAATGATTCATAATTATTTATATCTTATATAATTCATGATGTTGTTATGATAAATATTTTATTCATAAAAATAAGTTTCTTTTTACTAAAGAATAATAATTTTTTTGAATAATCCCAAATATTCAACCAAAAATATTGTTCATATTATAAATGAAAATGTAGTAAATTTTATCAATTAACGTTTAACTATTTTATAATTTTATCAATTCAATAAAAATATAATATATAAGGGATAACAATTTTAAAGAAAAATGTATTTTTAAACATTATGTGTTCTTATCCTATTTCATATCAATTGAAAATTATTGAAAATTAATATATTTTATATAAATTGAAAAATTGATTATATTAATCATTTAATGTATACGATTATAATATATTAATTATGAAAACATATTACACATATAAAAAATTAATTTAATATTATTTATTTTTACATTAAATGGTTGAATATTTATTAGTAGGTGACTTATAATTATTTCATGAAATTTTGTTTATTAACATTTTTTTTAATAAATATCTTTAAATTTAATGCTATAACAATGATAAATTATTATTTTATTTAAATAATATATCACAAGGAATAAATTATTTTAAAAAATTAGCTTGTTTAAAAATGAAAGCAACATTTTTTCATTCTTTGATATAATTATATAAAAAAATTTAGTATTAACATAATAATATTATTAATTCATTTAATTTACCTGAACATCAATTTAACAAATATTTAGTAATTAAATATTCCTTCTAAATGATTAAAATAATAAATCATGCTATGAAAATAAATTGTACAATTAAAAAAAAATATTTTATTCAATGGAGTAAACCTAATGATTTTAATAATAACATTTTTGTATAATAGATTAAATAATATCTTTTGATGATGTGTATACATTTGAAAATTAAATATTTTTTAAATAAATACAAGTTTATTTCTTAAATGTTTATATATATATATATAATTAATTTTTATTTAAAATACCTAACTAGTCACTTCCCACCTAAATAAAATATATCCTATAAATTTTAATTACATCACCTAGTTCCCAAATTAATATTATTGTCTATTTCAATATGATCTAGGTATTATAAAGACTAATAAAACATTCAAAAAATTTTAAAAGAAATTTCTATTTTTGAAAGTGGACTTTTGAAATATTAATATGAAAAAGATAACCTACATATAGAACATCAGAAATAAAAATAGAAAAGATAATATAAGGGGAGTGGAAGATAAAAGAAAAATATATGTTGAATGAATACACATTTTGGCTTTGTAAACTATCTTATGAAAATCTACATTGATAAAAAATAAGAAATTTAAAATTTAATATAAATAATATTAAATATATTGGATTCAAAAGAGAATAAAAAATAATATTCCAAAATAATAAATGAAAACATGTTTATTAATAAGTGACATTGATGTGGAGGATAAAATAAGAAATATAATAGTAATAATTTAAAATAATAGAGGATGAAAAATAATACCCAAAAAAAATGAAATCCTTGTCCATATATTCCATGAAATATTTAGTTATGGTTATTTTTAAAAAAATATTAACCCATAATAATCATCAAAATATTTCCCTTAAACCATGATTACCTTGGGAACATCTACTGTTAGAAATTAGTTTGATCATTATCCTAATAATAATATTGAAAAAAATTAATGTAAAGAAGCATACTTAAATAACATATATATAAATCATATATTATTTAAATAAATATAAAAATACCTAAAATAACATCAATCATCTTCTCACAAAAACATCATAAATCCCCATGGTTATCAATATTATATAACATATTTTCCAAAAAAAATTAACACATTTTTTCATAATAACAATATTTACACCAATAATAAATTACATAAAAAATTAATTATAATCTAAAACATAATATTTAATTATTTATATATCTAAATAAATGGTAACTAAATAATTTAAATACCAGTTACTTAATACATCCATATGGTATCCACCTATACCTTTATTATAATTGATAAACTTAATATCTCATGAGAGTATGTGTAGCTGTTAAATTGTTCTAAAACAATTATATCCTAACCAATAATGATATATAAAGGAATCATCCATACCAACATCAATGATTTTAATATAATTAACCCAAAATTAAATTATTAATATAATGACTAAATCAGTAATCTATTTAAAACATTTTGGTTTTAGAGTTTTAAAAGATTATAAAATATCATACATAGAAAAATCCATATTTCTCACAACTAAATTGACATTAATATTCCACAGAACCAATATTAATTAATAATAAAAAAATTACATCGAATTCTTCCAAATAATTCCCCATAGATGATACCCCTCTTGAAACACTATATGTAATACTTTTTTCACCTGGGAAGGGAAATATAAGAATTGGTCAGATTAAACCACAATAATGGTAATCATTAGTGATAAAAATTAAACATCATTAATGAGAATAATATTAAAATATGGGAAGGATAACAGAATAATTGTTTATAAACATAATATAAGATAATATCACCATATAAATCATATAAAACAAATTAGATGTCATGGAAGAAGTATTTGCATAACGTTTGTAATGAGTAATCGGAGTGACAAAACATGAATCCAAAATCACAATCAATGAAAACATAACATAGTAAATGAATGTGGAATAAAAATATGGAAAATACATAAGAATAAGAAATAATTTTCCATTAAAAGGATCATTTTTAATACTATTATCACATAATGGATTGATTTCTATAGCTGCTTCTATGTACACTCCAATCCATTACATGTCATCTCAAGAGATATAATGATTTACCTAATATATTTTAGGGCTATATTATTTCAATCCCACCCACTACATAATAAAAAACTAACAATATGTGTTCCAAATGAAACCATTATTTATTTCATAATATTATAACCCACCACTTATAAAAAAAAATTTATAAACATTTCCACTAAACGTGATCATAAGACATGAGAATGAAGAAAATGGATTTTATTACTAAATAATACTCCTAGTGGTATATATGAAATATTAATGTATTTTTACATAGATAAATTTTATACCAAAGGGAGGATAAATATTTTTAAATAATTTGATAAAAACCAATATTTTCCGTACTTTAGTGATGTTTTCATAAGAAATTGGCCATATAATTCTTATAAAACCTATTCAATTATGAAATTTAAGAGACACTGTAACATCCCAGATAAATAAATAATAAGAAACTTTTCATATTTATTAATATTTTTGAATTAAATATTTATTTTACATTAAATAGAATTCTATGTTTGATAGCGTACCCAAAACGCAACAACGGGTTTCTTCAGAATCTTACGTTGCACACTAATAATATAATATTATTATTTTAAATAGCAGTTAACTCCTAGTCATTGTATTTTATGGATGGAACAAAACTAACTACAATATGATTATACATGTTTGTTAAATGTATTTAAATTTATCAAATAAATGTTATCAGCTTAAAATGGGAATGAATCTAATTTTAAGTATAATACAAATTAAAAGGCTGATTTATCACCATTAAATGGAGAAAACTATTAAAATCTATTTTTTGTCACTATAATACATTATATTTTACCAAATAATATCCTTATTTATAATGGGGACAACAAAATTTACATTGTGTCAATTTTTAGATTTTTTCTGATAAAGCACATTTTTTAATGAATAGTGTAAATATTGTATTTTAATTCAAAACAATGTTTTAATATAATTTATTTTTATGTTTCGATTATATTTTTAATTAGTTTTAAAGTGAAATTAAAATATATTTTTACGATTTAATCCAATGTTGGTCATTGGAATTAATTTCACTTTGAAATTAGATATAAACAATTATCAATCGTTTGAATTTTATTGTTTCATAAAAACACGCTATTTGTTTTGATAAATGGAATTAATATTAAAATTAATTAAATCCAATTTTATGTTTTTAGTTTTGAATAATGGAAATCATTTTTTAATTCAGAATATCAAATATAGCTTAGGCTAAATTTTTTGTATTTTTCTAAAAAACTTCAATTTTTGATTAATAGTGAACCCACTTAGTGGTAGTTAGAAAAACTAGCTTTTTCATTTAAATGAAAATTTACCACTTCTGTGAATAGAATTTAAAAAATCCGACATAAATTGTTGTTATGATGAAGTAAAATGTGGTTCATTAAAATGAAAATAATTTTTGGTGAATTGTATCTTTTAACTTTTTTTACCGTGGTTAAAGATAAATAGGGTAATCCAAGGTAAAAATAAAATTATAATAATTCAAAACTACATTAAAACTTTTCCTAACCTTATTGGATGAGTCATGGACGACCATAGGCATATTATGGTCGATTTTGGGACCCCATAGAGCCACTTATAAATGATAATGACACATTAGATTAATTAATTTAAGGTAAAAGAAAAAATATCACATAAACAAAAATAATTTAGTAATTTTATTTTTATATGGTGTTATATAAGGAATATTTTTGAGTATAAATATTATATGGAAAGTTAATAACATTTCCTAAATAATGGTATTTTTATTATAATTTTTTTCCTTCAAATACTATAAATTATTCATGACACAATAATGATGCAGTATTTACCTCATTAATAAATGATTTAAATAAATAAGTTTATAATGATTAAAATATTATCCATAACATGGCCAATTATGATTGGATGATTTAATTTAGAATATGAGTCATCATATCTTTAGCCTTAAGGAATTTTTGACATTTAGAAACCGAATACCATTATATAATAAAATAAAATTTTCACACTTTCCTAAAGAGACCCTCCTCTCCCTTATAAATGAAGACCACTGCTAACCAATTCGTCAAACCTATCATTCCATTTGGCTCATCAAAACTCTACAAAATTAATCTCCCTACATTCCTATCCTCTACCTATAATCCTTACTATATGCATAAGGCACTTCAAGAAGTCTTTGGGTTCAAACAAAAGGGAGTTACCCAAATTAAAGGTAAAAGTTTCTCTTGAATTGTTTTTATTTATTTTACTTCTCCAACCCCTAAACTCTTTTTATTCCATTATTTTGAAACAACACCAGTATACTGAATATACTAGAATTTTTTTTATTATAATTATTCTAACTAAACATACACAATGCTTCATCTAATGGGTGAAAAACATAATTTTTCTGTAGATGGAAAACTAACGCATCACGAGATGATTGTTGTTCAATTACCTTTTACTGACTCTCATGGTGGCCATTATAATGGAAAATTATTTATATATGATATATATATTATGTTTATGACTTTCTTATGCTTCTGTAATTTCCATTTATAGCACACCTTTTGGTTTCCATAGTGGGTAAATACTATAATCTCGTTTGACGATGTGCGGACTACAGCCCCCTCAAATTGATGTGACTCATTAATGCCTTATGTGGGATGTATAAAGGATTCAGTTAATGATAATATATATGATATTATACTATAATTATAATTTACCTATGTATCATTATTGCATTAAAATAATAAATAGAAATGAAAGTAGTGTTCATGCGTACGTACAACTTACCGTCTCCATGAACGGTGCATTTCACCTCTTACCTCTGAATGTTATGTACTATTATAAATACATCTATATACTAGATATATATGATATATATGATATCTAATTAATGAATAAAATTCTTTATATAGTATACTATTGACCACATGGAAAACTTGTAAATATAATGTGTCCATTTTTTACTCAAGTACCAAATATAGACAAAAATTGACGTTATTTACTTAAATGATTACATAACATTTATAAGATGGTAATAAGTGATATAAAAGAAATAATAATCTTCAAAAGTGTTATTAAAAAATTATAAATTTACTTTAGTTCATTATTCAGGATATTAAAGAATGATCGAGTCAAGTCGGACACGAGGTAAGGTATTTTCTTATCCCACTTTTAATTTTGTGGGATTTCCATTGTTATCCACTTATTCATTGCATTTTTGTATTGTGTACTGCCATTTGATATAAATTATCATGATTCTATTTATATTCATGGTATTATGTGATTCATTTTGTGCTTATTATCTTTTGGTCATACGACTCAGTTGATTACAACGTGGTAAAGAGTTTCATATCAATTTGTATTCCCGTGAGATTCATGCTATATTTGCCACAATTTCCATTTGTGTGGTGTATGTACTCTCCATGATTTTACACATTGTGTAATATAATTTCATTTATGAATATTTAAATCTTTATCATATGAGCCTTCTTTTATGTGGGGTATGTTTTGTATTTTACCAAATCAGTAAGGGAACCTTTGACACTCCTCTATATAAAAGACTTGTTTTTGTTATGTCTTTTAATTTACATCTTATTATGTTGTGATATGTTCTAAAATATACTCATTGATATAAACATTATTTCCATGGGATTAGGTACCCTTTTTTCTCATCAACTCATCTTCTGAATTTTAAAGTAACGCCGTTAGGCTGTCAAATTTTTACAAGGGAACTTCTTAACCCAATTTTCATTCTTCCGGTTCAACATGTAATTCTTGAATATGTCATCCTATAAATATGTGTGAATGAAATTTGATTTTTTTAAACATAATAACCATTTATATTGGGTGTATTTATATTTGTCACAAATAGTTATGTGATTTATTTATCCTTAATTTAAGGATACCATCATTATAAGGGATTTTATCTCAATTTACATTTCCAATGAGACATCATTGTTTTTATACACAAATTAACTCTTATATGGTGTATATAATGTCCTTTGAAATATTATATCATGAATACATTTATTCTCATGATATTATAATTTTATGATAAAAATTTATTCTTCAATTATTTGTATTCAAGCATTTCTCTTTTTGTGAAAAACTCTTTAACTAAAATATCATTTTAAACATTTTACAGTTTTTTATTATAAATATTTCTCATTAATGTAAATGATTTCAATATGGGTTTTAGTATTTATTTATATGGAAATTAATTTTTTCAAATGATAATTCATTTTAAGGCTTCAAAGTGGCATGGAACACTTTGATACAAAAATCGCTTTTTAAGTGGTTGTGAAAATGATTTGACAAAACATTGTTCATTTCAATATCTTGATTTGATGTATTGGAATTTGTCAATGTTATATTTTTTTTATACATGTGTCATATTTTATGATTATGTTATGTCTATTGGGAATTTTTTACATATACAGGTGGTTCCGTGATAAACCTAGGGTGGGTGAGCCCGAGAAACTCTCCAATGCATTGGGTAACGTGATGTTTCTCTTAAGAGATTTAGGGAATATACTGTGATGTGTATTCCAAGTGTAAATACCTATGTAGCTATGATAGATAAAATTTATGTTTGATATGGATGCCATTATTAAACTTTATGATTTATGATTTGTGTGTGTTATTCATAAATCTTATGATTTCGTAATGTATGTAATGATTGAAAAGTATGGTTTCATTGATTTCTATTTATTGATGGGATAATGATTTACTTTCTTATTTCATTACCCTTACTGAGATTTTTATGCTCATCCCATGTATTTGAAATGTTTTCTAGAGGACTTAGAGATGAATAGGGTCAAGGATGGGATCATGTAAAAGTCATACTATCTAAAATATGGAACAAGACATCTTTCTTTTTAAGAGATTTTATTTTATTAAAAAATGGATACTGAGTAGTAGTGTCTACTTGTAATATTCAAGTTTTTATGTAATGGTTATGGCTTAATTATCTAAAACTCAAAACATGAAAAGCTCTTTAACATGAATTATTCATTTAATTCAATATTATGAAATGTTATAAGGTCGGGTCCTTATAGTTGGTATTAGAGTTCGGTTTGGACAACATTAGGGGTTAGGAATTTTTTTTAGGAATATAGTGAGTCACTATCTAATATTTTAGTTAAATAATTGTTTTATAACTTATTTAGATCAAGGAATGTCAGTTACAAAAGGAACTAAGAGGATCTGAAATGAAATTCATATCTCCTCTTAATGACATGCTTGCAATAAATATTGCAAAGTCATGTTCGGATGATTGTGAAAATTTCTCTAGAATAAAACACACTTGTAAACAGTTTTTTGAGATATAAAACACCTCCACTATACCTCGTTATCGTCTTGGATCATTGGTTGTATTTAGAAAAATCATATTTTCATAATATTCTAATATTTTAAATAAAGGTAAATATTATCAAGGAATTTTTAAATATTTTACCTTATCACAAGATTTTGATCCATGTAATGATTTTTAAAAATGTTCTAAAGGCGTAGTCCATTGCACAACTTATTTATATTTGATTTTAAAATATAGTCTCTCATCACATAATTATGGTATTTCAAAAGGACTATTAATTGAATGTTTCAACTCAATTTCAGTTCTACTTTTTTATAGAAATCATGTTTTCTCGGATGTTTTGAAATTATATATCATTCATGATTATTTCCCAAATATTTTTTTCTATGAACACCCATAAGATCCATGTTGGAGAAGGTGTATTTGGATGGAAGAAGAAAATGATTTTTAAGGACCTCTAAATCATTGTTTTAATGCACAGACCTTCTACCTACGTGAACAAGATGACGATGAAACCAAATGGACACCATGATCAAGGTATGATGTTCTTCATTTTAAGGATTGTTTTATTTTATCATATAGTGGTGAAATAAGACTTTAAGAATTAAGATGTTTAGATAATAATGAATTAGGATGAAAATGGGAGGTATAAGGAAACCTTTGATGTTAAAACATGATAGGTTCATTTTTCAGTTTTATAAAAAGGAAAACACATAGGATGGGTGACCACCAGTCAAATCTGGAAAGGCTGTAGGAATCAAACCCATAACCAAAGGGCGACAAGGGAGCATTTCCTACCACTAGCCTACTTGAAGTCTCTGGTTAGTATGCCTTATTATTTTAGTAAAATGTTTTAATGGAAGAATAATAAGTTGATTTTTGGAAATTATGTTTTATCAAATAAATATATTTAGTATTGAAATATAATTTAGTGATTATGTGATAAAAGGTTGTTGTTGAAGACATTCTCTCTTTTTAGGAAACACTATATGACTAAGGAGGATAGAATACTATGGGGTTTAAATTGTGGAATAATGGTTGAAATTTTAGTTTGGATGAATCTATGTTTTTATTTGGACACATGATGATTTGATTTATTTATGAAAATGATTATCCTATAATGGAGAATATGTGAATAGGCTAATTACTTTTCAAAATGAGACATTATGAGTAACTGGTGTTACTTGGAGATAAATGATAAGATGTATCTTGGAAGACTATGTAATTAAATCTTTATGAGATTTGGGTTTCAATCTTAGTATGGATTACTTTGAAGAATTTTAAGGATAACTATTTATTGAATGGTCTTTGTTGAACTTTGGTTTTTTTTAGACAAATTTTAGAGATTAAGAGTAGTTTTTCTTTGCGTAAAAGATTATCCTATTGGGGGATTATCTGATCTTGTAATAAACGTTTTGGTTTTAGTTAATACCTAAAGACATGGGAAATATATAGTTTATCTTTTTTAGATTATTTGATTCTCCCGAAGTTGATTATATCACTTTCAATGTAAACAAGTTATCCTGAATACTCATCGTATGGAGGAAATATAAGTTTTTGTTAGAAATCTAGTGAAGGATAAAAGTCTACATGAAAACTAATTGTGTTTCCTTATGTTTTTAGTTAACATCAAAAATGGATTCATCAATTAAATATAACATAAAACAAAAACGTTGTTAGCTTACTTTTCATACTGGGTAATCAAGAACTGTTGAACCCATCACATGTTTGTGATTTTCTGGTGGTTAACGTTCTCCTAATCATGTTTTCTATCACTCTCCATCAGAACATGACTATTTGTTCTATCTTTCAATTCCATGTTTTCATGGTATCATTTTATCTATTGTCTCGGGTAACCTTTGTAGTTCTCCTCATTTCTTTTAAAGTTATAGTTTTATTGAATCTTTTCCGATGTGGGACTTTTAATGTAGTTTCCAAGCCAGTTTATTTAAAATTTTGAGGTCGCAATTCCCAAAAGGGGGGGAGGATGTAACATCCTAGATAAATAAATAATATTACACTTTTCATATTTATTAATATTTGTGAATTAAATATTAATTTTACATTAATGGGGATGCTATGTTTGATAGCATATGCAATACGCAAAAACAGGTTTCTTTGAAATCTTATGTTGCACACTGATAATATTATATTATTATTTTAAATGGCAGTTAACTCCTAGTTGTTGTATTGAAGGGAATGAAAAAAACTAACTATAATTTGATTATACATGTTTGTTAAATGTATTTACATTTATCCAATAAAACATAGTGGCTTAAAATGTGAAAGAATCTAATTTTAAGTATAATTTACATTAAAAGGCCGATTTACAACCTTTTAATGGAGAAACCTATTTAAATATAATTTTGGTAACTCTAATACATTCTATTTGACCAAATAAAATCCTTCGTTATAATGGGGTAATCAAAACTTACATTGTGTAAATTTTTATAATTTTACTGATAAAGATCATTTCTAATTAATAGTGCAAATATTGTATTTTAATTCAAAACTATTTTTTAATATAATTTATTTATATGGTTATTTTATCTTTTTAATTGGTTTTAATGTTAAATTAAAATATATTTTTACCATTTAATCCAATATTGGTCATTGAAATTAATTTCAATATGAAATTAGAGATAAACAAGTATCAATCTTTTGATAGTTGTTGTTTCTTAAAAACACGCTATTTGTTTTGATAACGGGATTAATTTTAAAATTAATTAATGTCACTTCTAGGTTTTGAATTTGAAAAAATATACATCATTTTTGAATTCATAATATCAAATATAGCTTAGGCTGAATTTTTGGTATTTTTCTGAAAATTTCAATTTATGATGAATACTGAAACATCTTAGTGGTAGTTAAAAAAACTGACCTTTTCATTTAAATGATATTTTACCACTTCTGTGATTTGAATTTCAAAAATCTGACTTACATGGCTGTTATCAATAATCAAAATGGGGTTCATTAAGATGAAAATAATATTTGGTGAATAAATAAGATTGTAATTGTTAAAATATGATCCAAAACATGTACAATTCTGATTGTATGATTTTATTTAGAATATGAGTCATCTAATCTTCTGCCTTAATGGTTTTTGGATCCATAGAAACCGAATATCATTATATAATAAAATAATATTTTCACACTTTCCTAAAGAGCCCCTCCTCTCCCTTATAAAAGGAGACCACTTCTAACCAATTCCTCACACCTCTCAAGCCATTTGTCTTGTCCAAACTCTGCCCAATTAATCTCCCTACATCCCTCTCCTATACTTAGAATCCTTAACATAGGAATAAGGATCTTCAAGAAGTCATTTGGTTCAAACCAAAGGGAGTGACCCAAATTAATGGTAACCGTTTTTCTTAAATTGTTTTCTTTTATTTTACTTCTCCAACCCCAAACTCTTTTTATTCATTTAATTTGTAACAAAACCAGTATCATAAATATACTAGTATTTTTTATGATAAATATTTGAACTAATCTTACACACACCTCAATCTAATGGGTGAAGAACATAATGTTTATGTGGATGGAAAATTAATGCCTCATGAGACGACGATTGTTCAATTACCTCTTACCTCTCATCATGGCCATTTTGATGGAACTGTACTTATATATGATATATATATTATGTTTATTATTTTCTTATTCTTCTATAATTTCCATTTATAGCACACCATTTGGTTTCCATAGTGGGTAAATACGATAATCTCATTTGAGGAAGTGCGGACTACCGCCCCCTCAATGTGATGTAACACGTTAATTCCTTATGTGGGATGTATAAAGGATGTAGTTAATGATATTATATACGATATTATACTGTAATTATGATATACCTATGTATCATTATTTCATTATTATAATAAATACAAGTGAATGCAGCATTCATGCGTACGTATGGCTTACCGTCTCAAAGAGCGGTGCATTTCATCTCTTACCTCCAAATGTTATATACTATTATAAATAAATATGTATAATAGATATATATGATAGATATGATATCTAAATAATGAATATCATTCTTAATATAATGGAATATTGACCACATCGATAACATTTAAATATAAGGTGTCCTTTTTTTGACTCAGGTACCAAATATTGAAAAAATGGATGTTGTTAATTTAAATGATTACATAATATTTATAACTTGGTAATAAGTTATATAAAAGGAATAATAAACATGAAAAAGGTTCTTAAGCAAGTATAAATTAACTTTAGTTTATTATTCCGGATATTAAATAACGATCGAGTCATGTCGGACACGAGGTAAGGGATTTATTTATCTCACTTATAATTTCGTGAGATTTCCATTGTTTGCAACTTATTCATTGCATGGTGTGTATTGTGTACAATAATTTGATATATATTATCATTATTATATTTATATTCATGGTATTATATGATTCATTTGTTGATTTTTAACTTTTGTTCATATGACTCTGTTGACTACAACGTGGTAAAGGGTTTCATCTCACTTTTTATTCTCGTGAGATTCATGCTATATTTGACACTATTTCATTTTTTGTGGTGTATGTACTGCCCATGATTTTACTCTTTGTGTAATATAATTTATTTTAAGATCATTTACATCTTTATTTTATGAACGTCTTTCATGTGGTGTATGTTATGTTTGTTACCAAATCTGTAAGGGAACCATTGACACTCCCCTATTTAAAAGACTTCTTTTTGTTATTTCTTTTAATTTACATCTTATTGTGTTGCAATATGTTCTACTATATCCTCATTGATATAAAATTTATGTGTATGTGATGAGATTCCCTTTTTTTCTCATCAAATCATCTTCTGAATTTTAAAGTTATGCGATTAGAATGTTTAATTTTTACAGGGGAACTTCTTAACCCAATTTCAAATTTCGTGTTCAACTTGTACTTCTTGAATATGTCATCCTATGAATATGTGTGAATGACCTAGGATTTTATTACACCTAATATAAACTTATATTGGGTGTATTTATATTTTTTAAACATAATTATTTGATTGATTTATCCTTAAATTAAGGATACCATCTTTATAAGAGATTTTATCTCAATTTACATTTCCATTGAGACTTCATTGTTTTTATGCACCAATTCACTCTTATATGGTGTATATACTGTCATTTGAAATATTATATCATGAATCCCTTTATTCTCATGATATTATAATGTAATTAATAATATTTATTTTTCAATTATTTGTATTCAAGTGTCTCTCTTTTTTTAAAAAAATTTAACTAAAATATCATTTTAAATGTTTTAATGATTTATTCTTCTAAATATTTCTCATTAATTTCCACGATTTCAAAATGGATTTAGGATTTATTTATATGGAAATTAATATTTTCAAATGAAAATTCATTTAAAAGCTTCAAATTGGTTTGGAACACTTTGATTCAAAAATTTCTTTTTAAATGGATTTGAAAATGATTTGACAAAACATTGTTTATTTCAATATCTTGGTTTGATTTATTAGAATGTGGAAATGTTATCTTTTCTTTATACATGTGTCATATGTTAAGATTATGTTATTGTTATTGGGAATCTTTTACATATATGTTTGGTTCCGTGATAAACCTAGGGCTAGTGAGACCAAGATAGCTCTCCAATGCATTGGGTAATGTGACGGAGGTAAACATGATATTTCTCTTAAGAGATTTAGGGAATATACTGTGATGGGTATTCCAAGTGTAACACCCTACGTAGATGTGATACCTACAATGTAAGTTTGATATGGATTCCATATGTAACCTTTATCACATATTATTTGTGTGTGTTATTCGTAAATCTTATGATTTCGTAAGGTATGTTATGATTGAAAAGTATGGTTTCATTGATTTTTTAATTTATGTAATAATGTTTTAATTTATTATTTCATAACCCTTACTGAGAATTTTATGCTCATCCCATGTTTTTTATATGTTTTCCATAGGACTTAAAGATGAATAGGGTCAAGGATGGGATTATGGGAAAGTCATACTGTCTAAAATATGGAACTAGACATGTTTCTTTTAAGGAGTTTTTATTTTATAAAAAAATGGATTCTGAGTTGTAGTGTCTACTTGAAATATTCAAGTGGTTATGAAATGGTTATGGCCTAATTCACTAAAACTCTAAACCAAAAAAGATCCTCAATTTCAATTATTCATTTAATTAAATATTAGGCAATGTTATAAGGATGGGTCCTTATAGAAACTCTTAAGACTATAATTAAATTTATCAATGTATTAATCATGTTTTTAGTATTTTATCGATTTTTGAAATTTACTAGGAACCCATACATAGTTTTTTTTGATTTTTTTAATTACATGGTTTACACTATTTTAATTATAATTTTTATTATTTAATTCATTTTTTATATTGATTCATTGAAAGCCTAAAATTTGTAAATAATTATCATGAATGATGGTAAAAAAATGAATAATTTATCGATCTTAATACATTAAACAATTCAACATATTTCATTATGTAGTTTTTCACATAATAATTTCCAATCATTTCATATGAATGTGTATTTGGGTTGAAATTGTTAAAGGCATGACATTACCAGATTCACATAAGTCCTTCTCCCTTTCTATATGATTTTAAATATCATATAAGACTTTAATGTAGACTCATGCCATTTAGTGAATATAAAATATTGTGATCTCATGACACTTTTAGATCATATATAAAAAAACATCGATAGGCCATAATAATTTCAGTGAAGTAAGACTTATAATCCATATCAATTCAGTCATTTCATTTGAAATTTCATGGAAATTCATATTACATTTATCCCATGTATTTATTTTCACTATTGGTTGTATATATAATATATGGTTTATAAGATTTTTTATCTCTACCATATTACTGTCACCAAACATAAGTATTCCAAGTCATATGATGAGCAACTAGTAATTGAAATTCTATAATATTTTCAATGTTTCAACATTATGAATTAAAATATGAAATTCCTACTTTATGTTTGGAATTAAATAATATATAATATATTGTAAATTTTATACATTATTTTGGATAAAATTATACTAATCATCTACACATCCATAATTAATTGAGCTAACGAAGTGGAAGATCAAGATAATAGACTTCAAGTGTCATATTTTTTCAGAGACTCAAAACTAATGAAATGTAGACCATATTCTTATACACATGTCATATATCAAAGATTTATATTTAGGAAACCAAAACGGAGGATCTTATAGGAAATATAATTTCCCAAAGTATTAATAAGAATTTCATATTTTATTAAAGGGTGACGAACATGTTAAACTGTGCTAGTAGTACCTGATTACTTTGTTACTTATATAAAATGTATCTTTTTTCAATAAAATAAGAAGGATGTTTTGTTCTCAATAAATAAATTGATTTGGGTTATTTTAGTTCTTTATAATTATTTGATTATTTTCTATTTTAATCCTTCCCTAGTGATGGAACACAGACCCTTATTTCTAAATATGATTAAAATATCCATAAACCCAAGTAATTAATTCACATTTTTAATTGTTAACTATATTATTAAATATCAATGGAGTAATTGTTTTTTATGTGTTTCAGGGTTTAATATATTTTATTATATTAATTTTTTTCTAATTTAATAGTTTTATACAAATAGGCCCCTATGAATCTGATCACTCTCAATATGATTGAGTCAATTAGTTTATTCAGGAGTGATTGGAGTTTTCCAATCACTTGTCTATGAAAAATATTAGAGCATAGTGGTTATTGAGATTGTTTATTTGAACCCAAATTACGAAGGAGATATTATTAGTTCATTCCATGTTTAATTAGTTAAAAGAAAATAATGGTTTATCTTTATAAATCAAGATTTACGTAATATGTGTCAGAAATAACCCATGGTAAAAAAATTTAATAGTACAATAAAATTCCAATTTTATTTATTTAATCATGCACACTAAACACAAAAAGTAAAATAATAAATCTTAATGAAAAATCCTCTATTTATAAAATATGAGTCCCACTATTTGACAGCATTTAGATGGGTCCAATTGTTATTTTGATAAGATCTTATAAGAAGGTTCCTTATCAACCTTACACTATTACCAAAAATTCATGGTAGTGTTTTATTAAAGTTTTTAAATTTATTTAAAATGTATTTTATATAGTAGATAATCTCAGTAGTTTAATCCTGAGGATGAAAGAACATTAATTTAATGTTATAGAAATCCACTAATCACTAAAAAAGTCAATATGGAGTTTGTAAAAATTCATTAGATATACAATAAATCTAATTAAACTTATTCCACTAGAGAAATATTATGGATGAATAGCATGGACAATAATCTATGTCAAAAAAATAGTACACTCAATGTTTTATATGAACCTCAACTTAATAATTATAATTTGTTGTTACAATAAAATAATTATTTTTATTTTGAGATGAAAATTGGATGATTAAACTATTTTATATGATTTGACGATTGGTTAGAGATGATACTATTTGGTATTTGAAATAATTTGGGTATATATGTAGCAATTTTAATACGTTATCTATCCCTACGTATTATTTAAATGGTAATGACATTTCATTAATCTTATACGGATTGTATAAGGAATAGATATATAATATGCATCCTGGATATGACCCAACAAAGAATGAAATACAAAGCCATTTCCCCAAAATTCTTATAATTACCTAAATTATCAAGAAGCTAAGAGAAATTATTTATAAAATCAAGAAATGTTTTTGATAAACTCAATATAATTTTTTAATGTCTCAAGAGACAATCTTCATCATTCCTTCATCATCATTTAAATTCCATAATTCCATAGTTCATTATTTACCAAGGACATGAGGACAATGATAAAATTAAATTGGATTCTTCTTTTGGGGGGTCATTGATTGACAAGTCATCCTCTAAATCACGAGACATGATATTAATGGTCTAATAATAATCTAAAAAATTCTATACTATATCATTTACTAGAGGATTTATTAAGCTAAAAATTTATAACTCTCTTTATCATGAAACATTCACTGAATACCTATCCTCCCTTGGGATATAGTTGGCAGTAACTATGATTCCAAAATAATAACAATCCAAATCCCCCTTGACTGTGTCATATCTTTTATTACCAGTATAACTTCACTAATTTCTTATCCAAATATAAATGAATCGAGAATACTGATTCCATGTTCCAATGATTCTACAATTATCTAACAAACAAACAGGGATATAAAGATTGCACATATAGATAATATGGAAGTAGAATCCACCAAACATGAAAACATCAATTCCATATGGATTTTCAATATCCTTACCATCCACATACTATTTCAACTTAATGTCTCCATAACCATTATAATCAATATAAAATTATATAACCATGAACTACCAATAATGGACCTATTGAAAAATCATATAGGATCACAAAATAACTTGTAAAAAACTCCTATCACTTAGGCATTTCATTTCGAATAATGGATTGAATATTTTAAATTGATCATTTACAAAATTAAAAACAATGAAAATTAAGTATTATGTAATCTTTAATCACATTCAATTTTTAACTCGAATGAAATTTAATGTGATTTTTCTGAAAAAAGTGAAATATGGGTGAAAATCAATGAAAACCCATCATTGGTAGTTTAAGATGGAACTATAAATCATGAGAAATTATTTTTCTCTATGATTAAACAAAAGGAGGAGGTGCATAGGGATAAATAATAATGAAACAAAAAAACCTGTGTTAAATGATATACCTCAATGAAATCCTCTAACCCTTCGAGAATGAACCAACCCATAAAAACCAATGAACACACTCTATAATAAGATATAATGGAAAAATTCTTGAATGTAGAAGTAAAACTCCCTTTATTGGATCTAGTACACCAAATCACAAGTTATTTAATGTTTCTCATTGATATGTGTAATAAGAACATAATATGTCTTGGAGTTGAAAAGGTATTTTTAAGAAAATATGTTTCTTTTTTAATAAATCTGAAAATACCTATGAAATTTTAAGACCATTTTATTTTCACTATCCCAATCACCATTGTAGATAATTTTTTTAATAATAATTCATGTATATTGGGGGAATCAGTTAATTTAATTAATTAAATAGTTTATTCTTCCCAATATAGTAGAAAATTCAAGACATCCAGGGTTGTCGAATAATTAGATACATTAGACTCTACCTACTATGTATGAATTAAGGACAATGTTTTGGCAAGTGTTAATAGAAAGATAATTTTTATGTATTACTCATGTAAGAATAATGTTTTACAACTAATACCATTTTAATTTAAAGTTGGAATTTTATAAACAATTTAAAACCATAAAAATTTTTCCAGAGGGAACATTATAGATGTATTTTTGAGATGAAACTATAAATATCAGTATTTTAGATTCAATAAAATATACAATATATGATTAATATTTTTTTATAATATCAATAAAATAAATTAATTATTTTTATATTGAATACTTTGAGAATATTTAATGATAAAATAAAATTAGGAGAATATAAAGACACACAAGATTTTTAAAACGATTCTATTTTAAAAAATGACATAAATCCAGAATCAGATCTACTAAGTGAAAAATTTATAAAGTTGGATGAAGAATATTTTATTGAAAAAATAATATGATATTTATAATTATTGATTATATATACATGTTTAGAGTATAAAAACTACGTTTAAACTGTCACTATAACACTCATGGACTGGAATGGAATTTTATATACGCAAATTTAAAATATGATTTCATTAATGATTATATGAAACAATCTCATAAAATATGAAAATATTTAAACCCAAATAAAAAATTGATATTTCATAAACATTTAAACAAAATTCATGGTCCATAGGTTGGTAACTAATATATATCCCAATGATCAATACCATTATTTTTTCATAATATTTTCCTAATGAATGTGTCAAAATCAACAAAACATAACCATTGAAGGCTCAACTAGACCCAATTAGATGTAATAAAAAATTAAATGAAATTATTATTAGGATATTATATCATTCATACCATACCAAAAACTCAATGGGTGATACTTAAAAAAATTATTCCCAAAACAGAATATATTGAACCGTATACAAATGAATATAATGATATTATTCCAACAGAAAATAGAAATAACTATAGGACCAACATTAATCATTGAATGATATCATGTAATGGTTTAGAATTAAATATAGGGGTAATATTATTTCTATGGATGTAATTAAATTACCCAATTCAATGGTTCACATTATTTCCACACGCCCATACACCACCTTGTGAATCATATTAAATCATTTTTATGGAAAACAATATTTTATAGATGGTTTCTAATATGAATTAAAAAAATGATTTTTGCTTCAGATAAACTACTCTTAATGTAATTTGTTTTTGTGATTGATGATTCAGGTTGGATATATTTTTTAAAATCTTATGGGAATCTTGTCGAAAACCTTAAAATTTATCTTTAATCCTATAAGATTAAATTTCAATTATATTGAGATGTAACTAATAATAATTTGGAAAAGTAGTTTCTAACAAGTTTTATGGATCTATTTCAGTGGTATAATTAACATCATAAACTACATTCATAGAACATATATATTTTACATCAATAAATAAGTAATTTATCTTCACTTTTTGTATCTTTTGGAAAATTTACCTCATATTTTAATAGTTGAAATGTTTCTATTTACTCTGATCATATATCCCTTCGGATTTTTATAATGATAGATGATTAAAAAACATGATTGGTGAGGTTGTTTATAATTATACATGAAATAAAAACGGAAAAATAAGTTCTGTGAGTAGTCGGTTTCAGAAAACATGATTCAATTTCAACACAATATTTATGCAGAACCTGTTAAAAAAATAACCTTAAAGGACACATTCCCTAGTGAGTTATTGTCAAATTTCATTGTATTACCTAGGTATTCTAGTATAGTTGACTTCTTGGACACATAAATTGTATATTCATTCTATTATATGAAAAAACTCGTAATCTAAAATAAAAAAATATTTTTTCAAAGGATCCTTATTATTGGAATATTTTTATTGATCTAGTGATTAAGAGATGTATGACTAAAAAATAGTTAAACTGTGTGTTTTTATTTTCTAATAAACATTTATATGTATTCTATTTTAGACAACATAAATTATGAATAGTTTTGTAAGAAGATGGTCTATTTTGGACCAAAAAATATAAGAGCTCACATGGTGTTTTTCAGACATATATAAATAATCAATTCATTATTGAAAATTCATAAATTATTGAAATTCCTCAAAAATTAATTTTTTTTGTAAACTATTTTATTTTTAGGGATTAAATATCAATGGACCACATCGTATTTATTTTATATTTTTATATTACCATCTTGTAATATATTATGTTTCAAAATGGATTGAAGTGAAACTGACGTGGAATGATATTTCATTTGTTATTATAGAGTTTTAGGATAACAAATTTGTCATATGTCTGAATTTCCTTGACAAATAATAAATGATCATGGAACCCAGTTTGCAACAGAATTCTAGAGTACCTCATGTATAAATATGATGTACAAAAAAAGTCCTCAACTATATACCACCCATATAAAAATGAGTAATCTTACTTATCCAATAGAGAACCAGAGAGGATATTTGAGTGGATGGTTTCATTGATCTGGATGGAATTGATTAATAAATTAGAGGGTTCACATTTGGTTTACAAAAAGTTATTCAAATCAACCATATGTATATACTTTTAAATAAATATCTTTAGAAAAAATTTCGACCTTTTAGTTGAGTGACAAAAAAACATATTGGTGTTTGATGAAATTAAACATAGAATTCAACAAGTCTAGAGTGGGGATAAAAATACCAGAAATAGAAATATAATAGATGATTGTTTACCATTAAGAGATTTACCAATTATAAAAAATTGTGGACAAATCAATTTATGATTTATTAATTCATATAAAATGATATCAAGATCGCTATATAGTGTCATTAATCACTTTTCTTATGAATATCATTATCGTTGAGAATTATTTCAAATTTCCTATACTGTTTAGTGATACTAATAAATTTCAATTTGGGTTAGTTTAGATTAATATAGATAAACAATAGAAAATATTTAATGTGAATGTACACCTAGTATATAAGTTTCTAGAAGAATTTATTTATGAACCAATGGAGTATTCAAAATTATTTAATTTTTCCCTTGAATAATGATCCCTATGTTATCTATTTTTATTAGACATTTCTATATACTAACTTTTCAATTAAATTATTTATTAAAAAGATAGACCCCAGAACTAATTATTATTATTTTTCAAAATAAGTGTGGTGGATATGAAACTATCTTAGGATATAAATATTTTCTTCAATTTTTATTTAATTTCATTTGTTTAGGGATTCAAATTAATTATGTAAAATAATATGATGAAAGATATTTATTTAGAATCAGATTTAATATTCTACATTGGGATTGGATTACTATTTATGATATTTAGAGTGCTTTTATATTTTAAAAATGTGTTTTATAGGTTTCCATTAGAGAGAATAAACATTCCTTCTAGTTTTTGGGGATCCCATTGATTTGAATCTATTTATTTTAGATGATTTATATGGGTTTCTTCCATATAATTTATCATATTTACATTGTTTATGAATTTGGAAAAAAGAGTTTCATTGAAATGATTTTTGTTTAATAAAAGTTATAACATTAGGAAACTATATTTATTAACTATAATATAGCTAAAAATGGATTTATAGAAAAATATATCTTTAGGTAGTTAATAAAAAGGAATGGAAAATAGTTCCTTTGAAATTGAAGTAAAATTTAAAGTTGGGATCACACAATAAGTGGATTTCAAAAATAATGGATTTCGATTATTCAATAAGTTCCTAATTATTAAGTTGGAATTCTTTTTATTAGTGGGGATATTTAACTAATATGTAGAAAGGGGAAATGACTTATATATATTTTCTTTGAGGTTTAATAATGATGTGCAAAACAAAAAGTTAATGTATAGAATTTAAAAATGAGGATAATGAAAGTGCAACTTATTAAAATAATTAATTATACTAAAAATATGTTCCTTATTCACTCATAAAAATATAATATTTACTTATATGATGTGTGGTAATTGGTTACATTCATTGAAGTACCATGATGTTTTCAATAATGATTGAATATCTTTTTCCATCATTTCTGGTATATTTGTTTTTATTTTAGAGAAATAATAATTTTTGTAAGGATTATTTTAATATATTCACAAGATGTAAAATAATGAAACCATGAGGGATTGATGAGAGTCAAAATTTTCAAAATAGTAATATATTTTCTATAATATAATGACATAAAAATTCAATGAATATCGTAGGAATATTAGTAATTTTATGGGACACATTAAATCATAGAATAAAATTGATGAATGGAAATTATATTTCTATTTAGTTTTTTTGATATTTTGATCTTTCTCAGAATACATATATTGGTTTTTTGATTTGAAAAATTAAATTTTTAATAAGATGTTATTTTTATTTTTATTTTTCAAGTTTTTTATATATTAATTCCTAAATAAGGAAAAAAATATTTAGAAAATTGTTTGGATTTAATATATGAAATTGACCTAGGAAATGATCAAGTTACTTTGAGCCCAAATATGTATGACATTTTCTAAAATATTTTTCATTCCATTTGAGTGTTTTTATATGGATTTGGAGTTAGAAGGAAATTAGAAAAGGCACGATATTCTCTAGGCCATATAAGACATTCCCACATCCTATATAAAATTGAAAAATAATCATTAAACAATATATTAGTCCCATATCAAGTTGTAGATATGAATTTATGTGATCAAATAAGACATAAAATTACTGTATGACTTCACCAAAATATACTTCAAAAATTTAGTAGCGTAGGACATCGAATAAATATGAAATTAGTCATTTTAAATGTCTTTTTATATAGATGAATAATAATTTCATCCCACATATGACTTTTCATTTGCTTTTCTATATAAAATTCCATGAATTTAATATTTTATATCTATATTTAATGAATTTCACTGTAAATAAGACATCATGGTTTGAAAAAATAAGGAACATAATGAATAAATGATATTAATAATTTTCAAAAAATTTAATATGGGTATAAATAAATATAATTTCTTATTTCTGATGGGAATGGAAGAAAATCAAAATAATATAACTCTTACCTAATAATGGGAAATTATCTTGAGCATGCCAGAATCCCATATTCATAAATTTGATGAAGTGGATGATTGCGTGTAGGGTCATCTAGTTTAGAACTATCCAATAAATTCATTACTGATGGAATTTGGGCCATCTTACTGTATATATGGTATCTATCAGAGAGATGTGAGCTACATTCTAAAGATAATGATATTATGGTTCACATGAATTTATAGAAGGAGGAAGTGAATTAATATTATTTTCACATGATAGAATATGTTTTTGAATGGTGGAAGGATACCCAAAGCATACTATTACTTTTATAAAGTGGACAACTATTCACTTGGGGATAGAGAATATTGAGTAGTTGATCGATCGATTGAGATGGGAGATTATACTAATTGAATTTTCTTCTTTACTATTCTTCTATCACACTTATTTAGTTATCCACACTATAATATTTATAGTCAATCCATGGATAATATACCTTACCCTGATAATAAGGACTTAGGTTTAGTTATTCGTTCTATATTTCTATCTCTCTGAATTTTATTTTTAATATAGGAGGTAGAATGTTTCAAATACATTATTGTATTTAATAATTTATTTATTTCTCTTAGTGTACAATCACTTACAATTATTCAAAAGTTATTAGAGATTCATATTCAATTTTCTATGAATTTTCAGGGATTGTTTAGTCATTTAAAATGCCTTTTTTTAATTGAAGTCACTAATAAACAAAAATTACATGATGTTTAAGGTAATTAGATAAATAAAAAGTGATTGTTTTCACTCTTAAATATGATTTAATGGATATGTGATAGAAAATATACATGTGGGAACATAATTTTTTTAAAAAATTTATTAAACCAATTTTATTGAATTTTCAAATATGGTGATCATGCACGACAAAAGGAAAACAAACAAAAACTTCCCTCTACTCTGGAGATTGTGCATGCCCAACATATTCACTACATGTTGTCGACTTAAAAAAATTGATCAGAGACCAATTAATGGTGATTTATCTACATAAAACCCCCCAAAATAATCATATTATAATAAAATATATGACATTTTAAATATAAAGGATTATAATTTTCTCCTACTTAAATTTAACATAAACAATCTCATTTTAAAAGTGAGACGAGAAAATAAACTATTATTGCTTTGGTAAAATCTTGAATCAAAAGAAATATAAACAAGGAATATGATATATACTTATATCTCCAATGATTTCCTGAAAATTGGCGTAAAATACTTTCATTTTTTAGTTTATTCACCACATAAATAAATAACATGGTGAATATAAAACATATATCATTAAAATAAAAATTAAGATGTGTGACCATTACAGAACAAAAATTTATGAACTATGAAATATTTAGAAATATGTTTGTGTTAATAAAATGTAATTCATAAATATAAATGGAAATATAAAAAAAGTTCTATATTACACTATACATGGAATAATGGAGTCTAATAAGAATGAATATGACTCAATGAAAGGAATTGACTTAACGAAAACCACTAAACAATTTAAATTATGATTTGAGAAACATTACAATATAATTTTATGTTAATGAAATTTAATCCCTTCAGAAAAATGTTTAAGTAAGATATTCTAAAATCATAAGGTAAAATGAACTTAAAATAGAAAAATGGAGGTCATGATGAAACATTATAACTCTAGGAATGTAATTTGACTTATGAAAAGTCCATATAATATCATATTTAAGGTTATTAGTATCAATAGAAAAGGGTATTATGAGAATTAAATGATGATTTCAAGGAACATTATAGTAATAATAATATAAATAAAATATATGTTATAATTCAGCCATTTTATAAGAATAATGTTCTATAAAAATTATTATAACTCGTAGAATGGATGTTGAGGTAATAAATACCCTAACAACATTGGTTATAAATGAATCCAAAAACCTCAAAAGAAATACAAAAATACAATTATAATTTAAATTAAAAAAATTTAATTTATGTTTAATGATGTGATGTGTTTTTATGAAGAATAATTCAAATTATGTCTTGTTCATACGTGAAATATGCATCAATGAATGAAATTTGATACACAGAAAATCTACCCTAGATTCCAATGCTATTGAATGTAATCTATATTATTATAATATTTTAATAGAAACATTAAACAGATATTTTAGAACCATATTTCTATTTATTAGTTTTTATACATCACTTTTACATTATTTTATTACATAATTATTACTCATAAATAGTTTTACTGATCATAAGTTGGTAGTATTTTCAACAATTCCTGGTATGTTTTTGTAAATAAGATTTATTCATCATTATAAGTTGATGAGTTTATCATATATATAAAATTAAATGTCATATAAAATATATTTCAAAAATTATTATTGAGTCTCTATGTTCATTCCAATGTTATTGAAAGTATGATTACTGATGTTGAAACCCAAATCAGGCATGTTTTGGTAATTTTTTTCAAATCGTTGTTTACAAATAATGAAAAAAAATTTAGCATTACACTTAAATAATAAAAAATAAAAAATAATTGTAATATTTTTATAATATATTTCCATTAAATATTTTCTCATAAACATCATTTATAAAAATTACTATCACCATTCATTTATGTGATAAACTGACCTAAAAATGAACATGTTACAATCAATCAAGGAAAAAGATTGGGCAATGGGTTTACTATAATATCAACATCATATAATCATAATGTTAAAATTTATATATTATTAAGATGAAATATCATAAAATGTAAGAGGTATAATAATATAAAAAATGAAAATAATGTATAATAATTCATTACTTATTAAGAAAAAATTGTATCTCTGTTAAGAAACCTTATTGTTTTTTGGAACGAATTATAGAATTTTTGTGAGAAGAAAAGATAACCAGAATGGGAATGTACTGTTAATAAATAAATTATGGTACAATTTAAGAGTTATTTTATTTTATTTCTTCTTTTGATGGGGGTATATGATATCTTTTATAAGTTGGATAGGGCGGTATTTTAGAATAAATTTATAATTATTTTTTTATTTAAGCAACAATATATCAAAATTTTTTACTACCATGAAATTTAGTTGGTTATGGTTAACTAATTCATGGTTATTTGTCATTAAAATCATGAAAATATAATAATTAATCTTTAAAACACTTAATTAGTGGAAAGGAATCCAAAATAGTTTCTTTATATGAATAAAATATAACATCGGTTCAAATATATTATATATATATATTTTATGATCATATTTTTATTTATAAATAATTTATATTTTCCCAAAAATCATTTATTAGTGTATAGATAGTTTTTTTAATTTTTATTTCATATTAATGTCATTATAAATTCATAAAATTTATGGTATTTGTACACTCTATATTTTATACAATTTCTTGAAAAATGAACTTTTTTTGAAAATATATCGAATCCATCATAAGATAATCATTAAATAATAAATGATAAAAAAATTCATGTTATCAAAATAAATATATAAACTTTTGCAATTGATCTTTCAAATAAAATAAAAAATTATAATAATAATTTATTTTAATAGCATTTTATATTTTTAATATTTACATGTTTTTAACTTACTTCATATCATTTGTGAATTTAATGAATTGTGATTTTTTTTTATATAATAAAAATATTCATTACAATGATCCTCTTGGGGTAATAAATTTAATTTATTATGTTTATTATCAATTTAAACTGATAAAAAAATATCATGGAATATTATTTCTTTTTAACATTAAATTATTTTTTTCGATTACATTCCAAATACATTTTCAATTTTTTTTAAATAATGTCATTAAGGACTTATATAGTCCTGAAATAATAAAAAACACAAAATACCAATATATACCCAATTCATAATGAGAAAAGTAAAAATATTAAAAATTGAAATATCAAACATAAAGAGTTATATCATCAACCCCATCACTAGTGACATGCCATGGGATACCTGAAGGCCAAATTAAGATATAGATCCTTCATCTAGGACTATAAATACAAGATCCTGACATTGACATAAGGGTTGTCCCAGTTTTAAATTACAAGATAATTAATGGATAACCTGGTCAATGAAACGTTTTGGGTGGGTGTTCTAGGGATTCTATTCATGGTAATGGAGGAAAAGATGTTATTCTTTTCTATGATAATATTTGGTGCACTGTAATAATTAACCATGAAACGTTACTGTGAAGCATGTAGAAAGTGTTTTATATATGGGAAAACCATGTTGAATTCGTCTATGAATCAATGTGTCCTATTCCCCCTTGGATATTGGAACGCACAAATCCACCACAAGATTTTTAAAATTGGGAGGCTCGATATCCTCTTGGATAGAGGGAACCACGTAGTAGGTTCATGGCTTGAACAATGTGTAGGGAAACTATGTTTCACACAAAAAACTATATTTTTACCACTTTCTCTCACTATACTATTTCATTATTTTATAATATAAAACCTCATCTGACCCCCTATAGAATGGTTTATGAATCATGAGCTCCTCTATCATCCATGGGTGTTTCTCATTAAATTAGTATGTTTGTGGTGTGTCATTTAGTGGAAATTTATGCAATATGTTGGACATCAACTCTATTTCCTTAGTTATTTATATACGATAGTTTTTGTTTGAATTACTCTCCTTATGTTTATAGAAACCCTTGTTTTTTCATGGATTTAATTATCATAATGTTTTATGTGTGGTATGTTTGAAACATGGGTTCTGGTAGGGAGGGTATTCTTCTCTCGACATAAGTAAGGTGGAATTGAATATTCTCCCAATGTCTTTGACGTGTTATATGTATATTTATTTGTGATAATTTTATACCTTAGTGAATTTTAACGACTTGGTTTACAAAGAGATGTTTGTGCCATTTATTGAGGTGTGATACCCTTAAGATGCCTTTTTCGGATTTTTTATTATTCGAGAGCAGACCTTGGACATCCATTAACGTATGATAAACACATTACTACAACACACACCATTAATAGGTATGAAATTATCTTTTTTTAAATCATGAAAATTTCCGACCACATTCGCATGTTTAAAAGTTCATGAATTTTATCAGTGCTAAAAAATCAAAAATACTTCATATATTTATCAGCACAAATAAAAGTTCTCATAAAAAACATTTATCAATTCATTCATTTTCACTTATAAAATTATGATTTATCAGTTATTTTTAATACTCTAAAAAATAAATACATTATTAGTATCTATATAAGAACAGATAAATGTTTCTTTTATCAGCACTTTTACAAGAGATGATTGATAGTAGATTTATAAGTGCATTAAGTGGATATGATAAAGGTGAAAATTATTGTGTAATGGTGTAGCTCACTACATCACCAATAACAGTTCCAGTGTGCTGTAAGAACTCACTGCATCACCAGAAAAAATAACAAAAATAGGAAAATTAATATAAAAAACTGAATTTAAATGAAATAAAATTTCAAAAACAAATACAAGATTAATCCATCACTATTATAGATTATGTCTGTTGTTATTTTACTAAAATTAATTTATATTTTGAATAAAAAGATGCACTTGGATCCAGAATGGTCACATTATAATTTGGATTAAGGTGTGATAATTCATACTCATCAAAAATTACTTATGGATCATTTTATAAATGTTCCAAGACAATTTGATTGAATTTTCACGTTTTTTTCTATTTCTGTTGTTTTTTTTATTAAAATTAATATCAGTTTTGAATTAATAGATGAACATTGAATCATACGAGTCGTACTTTTAATCATATTGAGGTTTTTTTGATACATACACATCCCAAACGGATTATAGATCATTTTCCTAATGTACTAAAACAATCTGAAAGAGTTTTTACAGTTTTTTGTATTTATGTTGTTTTTTCCCTAAAATAAATTATTATTTTGATTAAAAAAGGGTACTTTGGGTCGTACCGGTGACATCGTTAATTAAATTGAGGTGCATATAAATTATACATTTCCCAAATGACTCATGGATCATTTTTATAAATTATCAATATAATATAACTGTCTTTCCTTGATTTTTTTCGATTTGGAATTTGTTAGTTGTTTTTTCCATAAAATTAATCTCCATTTTGAATAAAAAAGACGCACTTGGTGTCATACCGATCACACCATACGTTGGATTGAGGTAATGATTAATGTTACACATCCCAAATTTCTCATGGATCGTTTTTTTAAAATATCTAATCAATCAGAATGTTATTCCTTTATTTTGAGTACGACAGATGTGTTTTTTATTGAAATGTCATTTTAAATTGGAAATAGGAAAATCAAGACATCCTGGTGGCATTGTGATTAGGATTTACATGAGACTAAGTCATTCACCACAAAAATTAATTATGAATCGTTTTCCCAAGTTATAATGAAAATATGAGTGTGTTTTCTTGGATTTCAGGGAGTGCCACTTTTTTATATAAAATTGTTATGTTTAAACTAATAACGGCCACAAGGTATCATATCGGTCACATCGTTTATCAGATTGAGGTGTGGTTTATCACTCTTTTCCACATGTGGCATAAGGATCATTTTTATAATGTACCAACACAATAACGATGTGTTTACTCAGTTTTGAGAATGCTAGTTTTTTTGTCGCTCTAAAATTAATGTCAATTTTGAATAAAAAATAATCATTTGGAGTCATACCAGTTACACTGTGTATTCTATTGAGTCATGTTTGAGTACTAAATGTCCGAAAGGACACATGGATAATTTTACTGAAGTATAGAAACAATCAGATGGTATTTCCTTGGTTTTGAGTACACCATCTGTGCTTTTTACTAAAATGTAATTCTTAATTGAAAACACATACTTTGAGCCAAAGTGGGGGAATCATGTGTGGGTTTGACATGATACTAATTAATACAAGTCAAAAATTTATTTTGAACCACTACCCCAAATAATAAAGACAATCCAAGTATATTTTTTATGTTTTCTAGGACTAATACTTTTACTTGTTAAAATGTCATTTTTAATTTTATAGACATTTGGAGTCATAATGGTCAAACAGTGGATTTGATTGATGTGTGAGTGATCCCTATACAATGAAAATGATGTATAATCCATTTTATTAATGTATAAGAAAAATCAAATTGTTTTATCTTATTTATTAATAGGCCACATGTATTTTTACTAAAATTTAATTTTAAACTATGAAGAAGATTATTGGATATTATTTAAATTGAAAATTATTGTGTTTACCTCTAAAAATTTGTTCTCAAAAAATAATTTTATAATTTTTATTCTACTTCATTCTCCATCAATTTTATTATTTGAAATCCATCATTTCTTATCCTCCACCACCATGGTATTTCCCTGAACATATTCCTTCATGTTAGTCTCCAACTATGACTTTGCCTTCGGCTTCTCATCTTCCTATCCCTTCACCTTCACCTCCGCCTCTGCCCCCATCTTCACAATTTCCAAAATAATTTATTATTTTTAGGTCAGGGCTTCTAAATAAATTGACATCCTTCATTATTATTATCCATGATAATGATATGAAGAATAATATATAAGAATTATGAAACAAATTCTTCAATATCGAAATATAATTCTATGGTCATAACATATACTATATAAACAACATAGCAGTTAATCACCTAAATTTTTTGTCAGCATACATTCTGAAAAAAGTACTTTGCCCAGTCATCTTTAAAAAAAATGATTTTCAATTTTTAGTAACTTTTTTATTGCAATAATGATATTACTGAGAAAATATATAAAAACTAATGATTGTGAAATATATTTAATAAAATTGTAACTACCTTCAGATATTACCTTTTAGGGGATGATGGCCTTTTCATGCTTATTTATTTCTCCCATAAAATTGGAAACATAATATAAATAATCGATTTCAATATCATATTGTAGACACTACAAATCTTTTTCAACAAATAAGTAAATTTTTTTGAAATGTCTAGATAGTTATATATTTCAATATATACCTTAACTAGTTTACATTTGTAGTTATCTATAGGCTTTAGCTTTTAATAGAATAACTTCATTCCATGATATAGATTTTATTTAGAGACCTCCCTATCATAACAATTTAAAAAAACATAGTGAAAAAAACTCTATAAATATGAATATAATTTTTATATTAGTTTAATATATATTAACAATACACATCTGGTGTTTTATTTCAGTTTCACATCCATGCATTGAATCGAAATAATAAAAACCTGAGGTGTTTATAATGACTGGTATCAGTATCTAGTGATTCCTAAAAAAATATGTAATACCAAAATTAAAAATATATTTTAATTTTTTAGATCATAGTGTATTACCCTTGACATATAGGGATAAAAAAGTGTTTCTCATTGGATGTTTTTTCATTATACGCTATGAGTAAATTGTCTTTTTATTAATAATTTCTTCTTCTTTAAAAGCAATTCCTAGCGTTTAATTGATATGATGATTAGCGAAATCCAAAATGTTCATTGTAAGATAAACCCTTTATATTTTTCTAATATAGATACCTATAAAAAAATATGAATATTTATTGACGTCAATAAACATAGTTAGATAACTATTTGGAGATAAATATTATGAAAATTTACAGTTTGTTTGTATTCACAAAAGAGTTACCTAGCCATTCATGCTTGAGTATATCATTTACAGTCTCGAGACCTATTCTATCTGCCAAGAAATTTCCATATATTTCCACTTCATATTCAATTTAAGAGGTAGTTTTGTACTTATATGTGGTCTCTCCTTTGAGTTGTATTGATAATGAATATTATAATAAAACTACTGGGTAGAAGGTACTTTCAGAAGGTCATTTTTTTCAGGGTCGACAAACGAGATATTCTAGATTAGACCTTTCATATCTCCACTAATTTATCAATATGTTATATAATGCCTCATATAATACTATTTATAATTAACATTTAAATTATTTTATTTGAAAAAAATTATTTAAGCCATACCTCGGTTATTTGTATGAGATTCTACAGCCATGCTATGAATGCTCCAATTGAATCATTGACCATTGAAAAATTTGGACAATCATGTGGAATAGGAAACTCAGCAGTCGTCTCATAAGATACCTAAATCCACAATCTCATGTGAATTTTCAGGAGTCGCTGAATGTTTAGCTAGTCACCTAGGATATTATACACTATACCCATCCCAACATGGTGGTATGGGTGTGTTGACATTTAAAAATCACATACAATTGTACCATGTAGAATTTTAGTAATATAAATTTATCAAATGTTTTTTGATTCACATTTAAAAGAAAGAGTAGTGAAAATTTTTAACACCTCAGGTAAGGTATGTGGTTGGGGGGAATGACTAGCCTCATATCTGTTGAGATCATTTAGTTCATGTGTGGATCTTTTCTTCTCTGCTAGTTTTCTTGGAACCATTCTTATACATTGGTCTACGAAATTAGAACGTAAATGAATATCATTTATTTGGTCTATTTGTCTCTAAATTTATCTAATTATATTATATTTATCTTCATGGGGTTATATATTCTCGAAATATGTTTGAGGATATGCTCAAAAACCTATTCCTCTAGCACAACCATATTGTTCAGTCCACTTAAAATCTATTAAATGTCACTTTTCATTTTGAACATCCATTTCAAATTCTTGTGAATAAACCATATAAAAAATATTAACATATTTATTTTTCTTTAATATTATTATAAATCATAAAAATTTACAATTATTGAATACATACACAAGCTTATCATGCTGACTTTTATTTTCATCACATAATATTCCATTCTTATTAACACAAACCCCCTTCTATAGTACATGACATGGGATGGAAGTGACTTCATATTTTCATTAAATAGAATGCATATAAATAAAGGGATATTTTTTTCATATCACATAATAAAACATTTATTATTGATTTAAAATTTATAGCAATTTCTTTTCAAATGATGGGGACCCCATTCTTCCTTTTCAATATGGGAACACTAGTTCTGATGCATGTTTTTTAATTGAAGAACTCTTTTCATATTTCATAAATTAACAATTTTGAAAAAATTTGGATAAAATAAATAATTTAAAATAATATATTATCTACCACAATGAACATGAAATGATTTATCATTACACTAATAAATGAAATCAGTCTCTATTTCAGGCAGTTTTTCTTCACATACCCTTCATGAAGGTGTTTCTACAGATGAGTTTTAGGAGCTTCTTCTTTCACTTATGTTCAGTATTTATTTTTATGGGCATCAATTCTAGCCCAGTTTACCTTATTGTGATTTAACTTCCTATTTAACTATAGTTTGGTATACATTCTCAATGGTTCACATGCATGGTAATTTAGTGTTTTTACAATTCAAAAATTGTAGTCTTAGAGATGTGTGTTTGTATAAAAGTACATAAACAATGTCTCACATGTTAATAATAGGCCCTCTTAATTCTAGTCACCTGGCTCTGTCCTAGTGGTGGCAGGCTTGTGGAGTCATAGAATAGTCCTCTATTCGATGGGTCGTGATAGAGTTGTATCAGATGACATAGATTCCACATTAGGACTAGAATTATATGATCTTAGTTTTGGGAAATAGTGTTAAGACTATTGAGTTTGTTTGTTAGGCCAAGGACTACAGTTTAGGTTTTGTGGTCGACGTATCCATACACCGAGACTCTAGAAACCTGCTTTTTTAATCGAGACACAAGAACACTAGTAAAGGGAAATGAATGGTACAACCATCACATAGGAATGGGTTCTATTTTCCTTTTCCTTCTTCAGTCATCTCTCTAGATATACTCTATTGACCATCATACATCTTGATCTATTTTAGGATTCCTCCATGCAGATAGCCCAACAAGATTTTTTTGTGTGACCATGAGGATTGAATTCCTAGAAATGAGGCATCGCTACAGGGGAGTGTACCAGAAATACTCCCTATGCTAAAGATTGCACCTTTCAGTGTTATATAGGTGATACTTCCACATGTCCCACACCAGTTACTACATGTTTTATCGGTATAGGATGCATGTAGGATGAATACATTTCATGAGTTCCAATGGCAGTGAACTCCAATATTCTAGGGTTAGACATACCCCCAGGTAGCTGAGGATTGGTTGGAGGCAGTCACTCGTGTCTTCTATCTATTGAGGATGCCTACTATCCTGATGAAGTCCAAGACGCGGGCCATCTTCTGGGCTCATCCAATCAATGGTGGAGTTTAGTGACCGAGACACATGATTAGACGACTCTCTATTCAGAGAACATTGAGACAGTATTTATGGATGAGTTGTTTTCATCCACGTTATGTTCAATGTTTATCCAATAGCTCCAAAAAATATATCAGGAAAGTCAGATGGTAGCAGAGTACTCATTGATGTTCACCAACCTATCTCGTTACTCCACAAATTTTGTGTGTGACCCATTCTTCAGGGGTCAGACCATAGAGTTGGGCTACACATGGAGATCAGCATGTCGATGATATCACATAGCATTTTGACATATTTCATGGTACTAGATTGAGGTATTCACATAGAGATCATTCTGATAGAGTATGTTCCAATAGTGGGAGCTACCGGTATGCACGATGTACCATATTATTCTGAAATGGGTATCTGACGGCGGTCTCAGGTGCCCAAGTGTGCAAATCTATTCAATAGACGACTTTAGAATACTAGTTCAGCAGTGTATGTCTCCCATGGTGGCTCAAGTCATTACATAGATAGACAGTGTTAGACATGCGATGACCAGGGACATCTGGTGTGGGATTTCTCGTCCGTACATTCATCTAATCAGGGAATGGTTGAGGGGCCACCGGGGAAGAGGTTTGAGTAGGGATTTCCACAAGGCAGAAGATGTGGCATGGGAGTTGGTAGAGCCATAGGTAGGGGGTGGAGGTTCAATATACTACTACCACCAACTCATGGTGGTCCACCAAAGGCTCTGTGAATTGGTGGATATGGGTGAGGCCAGCTTCCGCCGATGAAGCCTTATGACCCCTATGCTCCAGAGAAGATTTGATGTATAATATGTTTCTTTTCCACCATAACATCAGTTTTGATTGTCATAGTTTTTAGTCACTCCTTCCTTGCGACATACCTTGTTTAGAGAATGGAGATTCTGGTGGATTCAATGGCTCGATCCTAACGTTTAGTGTCTCTTACGGGAGGGGATTCTATGATGAATCAATTGTTCCCACTTTGTGGGATTACTATAGGATATGGGATATTCTGCTATGATCTCTTTTTAGAGGCATCACATACTTACAATTTCATTCAAGTTATGGACTAGTTATCAAAAATCCATGCCAGTATTGACTATTTTCATCACATAGTTTGATGTTTCCATAGATATGGGACCATGTTTCCTTTTTTAATTGAATATGAAACACATGAACTACAATATGAATGTTCTCATAGGAGGGTGCAACTGATTACTCACCAGTTATATTCCCTCACCCTAATTTTTTTACAGAATGAGAGTACACGTTTACTTGTATTGGTGGAAGAGTATGTGGACATATTTCCTATGGATATCCTAGATTTCCTCAACATAGGGAGGTTGACATCTACATTGGTTTGTACCCCATGAGTACAATGATATCTACACCTAGAAATTGGATGGCTTCGGCAGATCTTCATGTGTTGAGGGTACAGTTAGAGGACCTATAGAGTAATGAATACATGGGCCCCAACATTTCACCCTAGGTGGCCCAAATTTTGAAATTCCAAGAAGGAAGATGAGAGATTGAGGTTATGTGTTGACTTCTGGCACCTGAATTAAGTAATTATGAATAAAAGTTATTCCCACCTAAGGATTTAGGACCTCTTTGAACAACTAAATGGAGAGAGGTGGTTCTCAATGATAGTTCTCATGTCTGGCTATCACCATATTCATGTACGATATGAGGATGTACTGGAGACGTCCTTTTGATGTCATTATGGCCACTACAAGTACGTGGTGATACCGTTTTTCATGACCAATTCCAAAATATTGATCATCGTACTCATGAACATGATCATCTAGCCTTACCTAGAATGGTTCGTCATGGTCTTCATTGATGACATCTTGGTGTACTAAGTGTCTGAGGTGGAGAACACGATAGAGTTGAGGATAGTCCTAGACACACCATGAGAGAACAATATTTATTGGAATCTCTCGAAGTGTCAGTACTGGATTCACGAGGTACACTTTCTTGGACATGTGATTTCAAGGGTTGGAGTTGTCGTGGATCCAACAATGATTGAGGTGGTGATTTTGTGGGATCCACATAGGAGTGTGTCCGATGGGGGGAGTTTTTGGCTTGGTCTTGGTTCTATCAGAAGTTTTTTCCCAAATTTCATAGGTTAGCAGAACCTATAAGGCCCCAGCCTTAAACCTTACTTAAACTTGAGTTATTACAAGATTACACATTGAGGATCTTTTCAGGTTTAGAGTTTTAGAGAATTAGATCATGAAACTTGCATTGCATTCCACATTTAAACAAGGTGGTTACATAAAAGACAATATTCATTCTTCCCATCAATGGAAACCTATTTAAAATAAAACACGGATTCTTTCTTGACACATCCTTGACATTATCGTCACATCATGTACCTTTCCCTTGACCTGTGAAAAGCATTTCAAAATCTTGGGATAGGCATAAAAAGCTCAGTAAGGGTTATAAAAATATGGAAATGAAACATGAGTTTATATATACATAAGAATGAAATCATACTTTACCCATAAAACATAGGCATATCAAATCATGAATAAATCATAGAAAACATAAGACATAAAGGTAACTTGAGGCATTCATAACATTCTTACGTAGGGAGTAACCCTCTTGGTTATGTTTTGAATACCCATCACAGTATATTCCCTAAATCTCTTCGGAGAAACCTTAACGTTTCACTCCTTCGCGTTACCCAATGCATTGGAGAGCTATATCGGGCTCACCCGCCCTTAGTTTATCACGGAACCACCCGTTTTCATAACAATGCCCAAGAACCATAACATAAATGTATCACATAAAACATGCATAAAGGAAACATAACATTTCCACATTTCAATCACAATATAACATTTTAGTATATTGAAATAATGAATCCATTCAAAAAGAAACCATTTCCAAAACCATTTAAAACATTTAATAAAGAGATTTTTGAATCAAAGTGTCCCATACCACCTTGAATCTTTTAACATTTTAAACCATTAATATCTATATAAATAAATCCTTAAAACCATTTTGAAAACATGGATATTAATAAGAACAAATAATTAAAACATTTAAAACGATATTTTGGTTAAAGGGGTTTTACCAAAATTAGAGACACTTGAATACAATAATCGATGAATAACATTTAGTCAGAACTTTATAATATCATGAGAATAAAAGGATTCAAGATATAATACTCCAAAGGACAGTATATACACCATATAAGAGTGAATTGGTGCATAACAACAATGAACCCTCAATAGAAATGTCAAATGTGATTAAATCCCTTATAAAGAAGGTATCCTTAAATTAAGGACAAATAAATCTCAAAAATATGTGTGAAAAATATATATACACCCAATATAAGTGGATATTAAGTGTAAAACAATAAAAGTTCATTCACACATATTCAATGGATGACATATTCAATGACTACAAGTTGAACCCAAAGAAATCGAAATTGGGTTAAAAAGTTCCCTTGACAGCCTAACGGCATCACATCAAAAAAAGTTTATGAGAGATAAAAAGTGTATCTCATCACTTGGACATAAAATTTACATCAATAAGGATTTATTAGAACATATCCCAACATAAAAATATGTAAATTAAAATACCCAATAAAAGAAGTCTTTTAAAAAAGAGGAGGGTGAAAGGTTCCCTTACCGACATGGGTATCTTTCAAAACATACACCCCGTGAAAGAAGGACAATAGATCATTGATGCAAATACTCATAAACGAAAGTATATTACACAAAGAGTAGAATAATGGGCAGTACATACACCACTCAATGGAATTTGTGGCAAATGTAGCATAAATCTCACGGGAATAAAAGTGAGATGAAAAAATCCCTTACGAAAACTCGGCAGCCTAACGGCGCCACATAAAACATCCGAATATGGATTGATGAGATCAAATAGGGTATATCATAACATTACAATAAAATGTACATAAAGAGGAATATAAAATAACATACCCCAACATTACAAATAGGAGCTTAAAAGAATTGACATAAAGGAGAGTACTTAAAAAGAAAGAGAGAGGTTGGATCTCTTACGAAAGTTCGGCAGCCTAACGGCGCCACTCAAAACATCCAAAATGGATTGATGAGAGAGAATAGGGTATCTCATCACATGAACATAAAAATTAAAGTAGGAGTAATATAAAAGAACATCCCAATCATATGAAATATGAGCTTAAAATAAATGACATAAAAGAGTGTACTTATAAAGAAAGAGAGTTTTAGGATCCCTTACCTTGGGTCCGACTTGACTCGATCGTTCTTTAATCTCCTGAATAATAAACTTGAGTTAATTTATAATTCCTTAAGAACCTTTTTCATGTTCATTATTACTTTTATACCACTTATTACCATGTCATAAACATTATGTAATCATTTATGTTAAAAATATTTGTTTTGCCGATATTTGGTTCTTAAGTCGAAAGTGGACTTCTTACAATTACATGTTGTTCGTGTGGCCAAATGTTTATTATATCCAGAATTTTATTCATTATTTATATATCATATATTTCATATATATCCAGTACATGCATGCATTTATAACATTACATAATCATTTAGAGGTAAGAAATGAAATGCACCGTTCATGGAGACGGTAAGCCGTACGTACGCATGAACACTACTTTCATTTCTATTTCGTATTTTATAGAATGGAATAATAATGATATAAAGGTATATTATAATTCCAGTATAATATCATATATAATATCATATTTACATCCTTTATACATCCCACATATTGTATTTAACGAATCAAATCACTTTGAGGGGGCGGTAGTCCGCACTTCCTTAAATGAAGATATCGCGTATACCCATAATGGAAGCCATAAAGGTAAGAAAAAAATGAAAAATACAGAAGCATAAATAAAACATAAACATATTATATATCATATATAAAAATAGTGACATCATAATGGCCACCTTTGAAGGTGTTAAATGGGTATTGAACAATCATCGTTTCGGGAGGCAGAATTTCACCATCCACGGAAACCGTATGTTCTTTAACCATTTGATGTAGTTGTGTGAGAGTGTAGCTAGAATAAATCTTATAAAAACATACTATTATATTGAAGATACTGGTGTTGTTACAAAAGAAGTAAATAAAAATAGTTTAGGGGGTTGGAGAATCAAAATAAAACAAATGAAAATGAGAGAATGAATTACCTTTAAAAGTGTAACTCCTTTTGATTTGAGCCTAAAGGCTTCCATTGAAAGGATTCTTCCCAAAGGGAATCCTCTAGGATGAGGATAGGGATGTGGAGAGAGTAAATGGGCAGGGTTTGGACGAGCCAAAGGCTTGAGGAGTGTGTGAAATGAGGTAGAGGTGGGGGCCTTTTATAAGAGGAGAGGAGGGGCACTTTTGGAAAGTAAAGAAATATTACTTTATTTGAAAATGTGTTTCGGTTTCAAAAGGTCCCACATTGATATAATACGTGGATAAGGTGATAAGGCTTCTAAATCCACTCATACAATAATTTTTGGACATGTTTAGTTCATATATTTTACATTATCTTTCCATTTTATTTAAATCGTCAAATAATGATGTCATCGCTGCATCATTATTATGTCATAAATAATTTAATTTATTTAATGTATAAAAATTATAAAAAAACTACTACGATGTAGGAAATCTTTTTAGATTTCCAATTAATATTTATAATCAAAAAGATGACTTGTATAACCCCACTTAAAAATTGTTTTAGTAAAACATATCATGTTTGTGTCAATTTTACTTTTACATTAAATAAAAATGTTATTTATGTCATTTCCCAACCAAAGTGGATCCAAGGGGTCCCCAAGTTGGCTCATGGCTTGTCTTGGTCGGGCATGACTCACCCAATAGGTGTAGGACAAGTGTCATGGTGTTTTCACATTCTCATAATATCATTTTTACCTTAAATTACACTAATTACCACTAATCGCGATTAAAAACTTAATAAGTTACTATTCACCAAAAAATTATTTTCATCCCATTGAACCACATTTTACATACTAATGACAACAATGTATGTCAGATTTTCAAAATTCAATACACAGTAGTGGTAAACATTCATTTAACTGAAAAATCAGTTTTCTTGATTACAACTTAGTGGTTTCACTATTCATCAAAAATTGGAGTTTTTCAGAAAAATACCAAAACTTCACCCTAATCTATATTTGATATTCTGAATTCAAAAATGAAGTCCGTTTTACAAAATTCAAAACATATTAGTCACAATATTTAATTTAATAATTAATTCCCGCTGTCAGAGAAAATAGCGTGTTTTTATAAAACAATAAGTATCAAAAGATTGACAGTAGTTTAAGTCTGATTTCAAAGTGAAATTAATTCCAACGACCAATATTGGATTTAATGGTAAAAATATATTCTAATTTCACTTTAAAACCAATTCAAAAGATAATCTAACCATATAAATAAATTAGTTTAAAAATAGGTTTTGAATTAAAATACAACATTTTACACTATTCATAAAAAAATGAACATTATCAGAAAGATACCAAAAATTTACACAAAGTAAATTTTGATGTCCCGATTCTTTAGAAGAGTTTTATTTGGTCCAGTAGAATGTATAAGAGTGAACATAACTATATTTAATGATGGTTCGCCATCAAAAGGTGATAAGTGAACCTTTAGTGAAAACTAGGGCATATACGCCTAAAATTGAATTCTTTCCGTATTTTAAGCCTCTATCCTCAATTGGATAAATGTAAAAACATTTAAAAACATATATAAACATATTTTAGTTATTTCTATCCATTCCCTCCATTACAATGGCTACATGTTAACTACCATTTAAAATAATATTATTTTATTATTAGAGTGCAACGTAAGATTCCCAAGAAACTCGTTGTTGCGTGTTGGGTACGCCATCGAGCATAGCGTCCCCTTTAAAGTAATTTAAATATTTTATTCAAAAATATGGATAAATATGAAATGTCATATTCTTTATTTACCTAGGGTGTTACATCCTTCCCCCCTTTTGGGAATTGCGTCCTCGCAATTTTAAAATTGCGCTTGGAAACATCCTTGGAAGTCCCACATCGGAACAAAAGTCGGTAAAACAAACACATTAAAATAAAGAGAGATAAGTACAAAGGTCACCCGAGTTAACCCATACTAGGTTTCAATGTATGAAAATATGGACATGGAGGAAAAAACAAAGGGTCATGTTCTGATGGAGAGTGATAGAAAACATGTTTAGGAGAAAGTTAACCACGAGAAAATCACAAACTTGTGATGGGTTAAACGGTATTCGATTCCCCGGTACGAAAAGTTAATAGACAACATTTTTGTTTTAAGTTACTTTTTATTGAGGAATTTATTCATAAGGAAACATAATAACTTATCATGTTGACTTTCAACTTTTATTAGATTCCTTACACAAACTCATATTTTCTCCAAAAGATGAGTATTTAGGAAGACTTGTTCACATTAAGAGTACTATAATCAACTTCTAGAGAATCACCTAATCCACAAAATAGAACTATATACATCCCATGTCTTTAGACTTTAACCAAAACCAAAACCAAAAAGGCTAGTATAAGATCAAATAATCCATAAAAGGATAACCCTTTATAAAAATAAAATCTATTCTTAATCTCCAAAATTTGTCCAACAAAACCCAAAGTTCAACGAGGACCATTCTATAATCAATTTGTCCATAAAATTCTTCAAAGTATACCAATATAAGATTGAAACCCAAATATTTGAAGGATTTAGTCTCATGTTCTTCCAAGTTAAATCGTAACATTTATCTCCAGACAACATCAGTTGCTCCTAAAGTCTCGTATTAAAAAGTAATTAACCTAATCACATATTCTCCATGATAGGTTATTCATTTTCATAAATAACCCAAAATCAAATTACTATTAATTCATAAAATCATATAACTAGAATGAATCAGTCAAACTAACCAGGGACTTCACGTAGTCCAGTGGTAGGCGATAAATACCAGTCGCACATTGGTTGTGGGTTCGATTCCTGCAGCTTTGTCCGACGTGACGGGATGTCACACGGTCTACGTGTTGTCCTTTTTCCAAAACTATATAATTCTTAAAACATTCCCCAAAATGAGATAAAATATTCAAGAATAATCATAACATATTTTAACCTCAAGTTTATCTCATTCCTTTCATTTTCCATCATATCATAGAGTAACCCATAATTACCTAAAAATTAAGTATCATATAAACCCTAATGGTTACCTTAATAATTATTACCTGAATTTCCACATCGGGTTGGCCATCTCATACATGATGCATTAGAGAACTCACCAAGGTTGAAGTGGTTGATCATGACTCCTTGATATTTGGTTTAGAACAACCACGAGTTTCCTCATTGAATCCTCCATTTTATCTAGTATCTTAATCAGAGAACCACCACTGTTTCCTTCAAACCTGTTGTCTCTTTGGTGCCTGCTAGATCCATCCATTCACTGAAAATAGAAATGTCAGTGTGAGTATATCAACAAAACCATCATGTACTAATGAGGAATGTAAACACTAAGATACACTTACTCATTCACTTTATCTAAAACTAGGACTCTTTCTGAAATCCTAACCATTATGGTAATGTCACTTATGCTTAAAGAATACCCTAACCACTAAAGTTATCTAAACCGACCTTTGATACCAACTATAAGGCCCCAGCCTTAAACCTTACTTAAACTTGAGTTATTACAAGATTACACATTGAGGATCTTTTCAGGTTTAGAGTCTTAGAGAATTAGATCATGAAACTTGCATTACATTCCAGATTTAAACAAGGTGGTTACATAAAAGACAATATTCCTTCTTCCCATCAATGGAAACCTATTTAAAATAAAACACGGATTCTTTCTTGACACATCCTTCACACTATCGTCACATCATGTACCTTTCCCTTGACCTGTGAAAAGCATTTCAAAAACTTGGGATGAGCATAAAAAGCTCAGTAAGGGTTATAAAAATATGGAAAGGAAACATGAGTTCATATATACATAAGAATGAAATCATACTTTACCCATAAAACATAGGCATATCAAATCATGAATAAATCATAGAAAACATAAGACATAAAGGTAACTTGAGGCATTCATAACATTATTACGTAGGGAGTAACCCTCTTGGTTACGTTTGGAATACCCATCACAGTATATTCCCTAAATCTCTTCGGAGAAACCTTAACGTTTCACTCCTTCGCGTTACCCAATGCATTGGAGAGCTATATCGGGCTCACCCTCCCTTAGTTTATCACGGAACCAACCGTTTTCATAACAATGCCCAAGAACCATTACATAAATGTATCACATAAAACATGCATAAAGGAAACATAACATTTCCACATTTCAATCACAATATAACATTTTAGTATATTGAAATAATTAATCAATTCAAAAAGTAACCATTTCCAAAACCATTTAAAACATTTAATAAAGAGATTTTTGAATCAAAGTGTCCCATACCACCTTGAAGCTTTTAACATTTTAAACCATTAATATCCATATAAATAAATCCTTAAAACCATTTTGAAAACATGGATATTAACAAGAACAAATAATTAAAACATTTAAAACGATATTTTGGTTAAAGGGGTTTTACCAAAATTAGAGACACTTGAATACAATAATCGAGGAATAACATTTAGTCAGAACATTATAATATCATGAGAATAAAAGGATTCATGATATAATACTCCAAAGGACAGTATATACACCATATAAGAGTGAATTGGTGCATAACAACAATGAACCCTCAATAGAAATGTCAAATTTGATGAAATCCCTTATAAAGAAGGTATCCTTAAATTATGGACAAATAAATCTCCAAAATATGTGTGAAAAATATATATACACCCAATATAAGTGGATATTAAGTGTAAAACAAGAAAAGGTCATTCAAACATATTCAATGGATGACATATTCAATGACTACAAGTTGAACCCAAAGATATCGAAATTGGGTTAAAAAGTTCCCTTGACAGCCTAACGACATCACATCAAAATGAGTTGATGAGAGATAAAAAGTGTATCTCATCACTTGGACATAAAATTTACATCAATAAGGATTTATGAGAACATATCCCAACATAAAAATATGTAAATTAAAAGACCCAATAAAATAAGTCTTTTAAAAAAGAGGAGGGTGAAAGGTTCCCTTACCGACTTGGGTATCTTTCAAAACATACACCCCATGAAAGAAGGACAATAGATCATTGATGCAAATACTCATAAACTAAAGTATATTACACAAAGAGTAGAATAATGGTCAGTACATACACCACTCAATGTAATTTGTGGCAAATGTGGCATAAATCTCACGGGAATAAAAGTGAGATGAAAAAATCCCTTACGAAAACTCGGCAGCCTAACGGCGCCACATAAAACATCCGAATATGGATTATGAGATCAAATAGGGTATCTCATAACATTACAATAAAATGTACAGAAAGAGGAATATAAAATAACATACCCCAACATTACAAAGAGGAGCTTAAAAGAATTGACAGAAATGAGAGTACTTAAAAAGAAAGAGAGAGGTTAGATCTCTTATGAAAGTTCGGCAGCCTAACGGCGCCACTCAAAACTTCCAAACTGGATTGATGAGAGAGAATAGGGTCTCTAATCACATGAACATAAAAATTACAGTAGGATTAATATAAAAGAACATCCCAATCATAAGAAATATGAGCTTAAAATAAATGACATAAAAGAGTGTACTTATAAGGAAAGAGAGTTGTAGGATCCCTTACCTTAGGTCCGACTTTACTCGATCGTTCTTTAATCTCCTCAATAATAAACATGAGTTAATTTATAATTCCTTAAGAACCTTTTTCATGTTCATTATTACTTTTATACCACTCATTACCATGTCATAAACATTATGTAATCATTTAAGTTAATAATATTTGTTTTGCCGATATTTGGTTCTTAAGTCGAAAGTGGACTTCTTACAATTACATGTTGTTCGTGTGGCCAAATGTTTATTATATCCAGAATTTTATTAATTATGTAGATATCATATATGTCATATATATCCAGTACATTCATGTATTTATAACATTACATAATCATTTAGAGGTAAGAAATGAAATGCACCGTTCAGGGAGACGGTAAGCCGTACGTACGCATGAACGCTACTTTCATTTCTATTTAGTATTTTATAGAATGGAATAATACTGATATAAAGGTATATTATAATTCCAGTATAATATCATATATAATATCATATTTCCATCCTTTATACATACCACATATGGTATTTAACGAATCAAATTAGTTTGAGGGGGCGGTAGTCCGCACTTCCTTAAATGAAGATATCGCGTATACCCATAATGGAAGCCATAAAGGTAAGACAACAATGAAAAATACAGAAGCATAAATAAAACATAAACATATTATATATCATATATAAAAATATTGACATCATAATGGCCACCTTTGAAGGTGTTAAATGAGTATTGAACAATCATCATTTCGGGAGGCAGAATTTCACCATCCACGGAAACTATATGTTCTTTAACCATTTTATGTAGTTGAGTGAGAGTGTAGCTCGAATAAATCTTATAACAACATCCTAGTATATTGAAGATACTGGTGTTGTTACAAAAGAAGTAAATAAAAAGAGTTTAGGGGGTTGGGGAAGCAAAATAAAACAAATGAACATGAGAGAATGAATTACCTTTAAAAGTGTAACTTTTTTGATTTGAGCCTAAAGGCTTCCTTTGAAATGATTCTGCCCAAAGGGAATCCTCTAGGATGAGGAGAGGGATGTGGAGAGAGTAAATGGGCAGGGGTTGGCCGAGCCAAAGGCTTGAGGAGTGTGTGAAATGAGGTAGAGGTGGGGGCCTTTTATAAGAGGAGAGGAGGGGCACTTTTGGAAAGTAAAGAAATATTACTTTATTTGAAAATGTGTTTCGGTTTCAAAAGGTCCCACATTGATATAATTCGTGGATAAGGTGATAAGGCTTCGAAATACACTCATCCAATAATTTTTGGACATGTTTAGTTCATATATTTTACATTATCTTTCCATTTTATTTAAATCGTCAAATAATGATGTCATCGCTGCATCATTATTATGTCATAAATGATTTAATTTATTTAATGTCTAAAAATTATAAAAAATATACTATGATGTAGGAAATATTTTTATCTTTCCAATTAATATTTATAATCAAAAATATGACTTGTATAACCCCACTTAAAAATTGTTTTAGTAAAACATATCATGTTTGTGTCAATTTTACTTTTACATTAAATAAAAATGTTATTTATGTCATTTCCCAACCAAAGTGGATCCATGGGGTCCCCAAGTTGGCCCATGGCTTGTATTGATCGGCCATGACTCACCCAATAGGTGTAGGACAAGTTTCATGGTGTTTTCACATTCTTATAATATCATTTTTACCTTAAATTACACTTATTACCACTAATCGCGATGAAAAACTTAATAAGTTACTATTCACCAAACAATTATTTTCATCCCATTGAACCACATTTTACATACTAATGACAAAAATGTATGTCGGATTTTCAAAATTCAATACACATTAGTGGTAAACTTTCATTTAACTGAAAAATCAGTATGCTTGATTACCACTTAGTGGTTTCACTATTCATCAAAAATTGGAGTTTTTCAGAAAAATACCAAAACTTCACCCTAAGCTATATTTGACATTCCGAATTCAAAAATGAAGTCCGTTTTAAAAAACTCAAAACATATTAGTCACATTAATTAATTTAATAATTAATTCCCGCTGTCAGAAAAAATACTGTGTTTTTATAAAACAATAAGTATCAAAAGATTGACACTAGTTTAAGTCTGATTTCAAAGTGAAATTAATTCCAACGACCACTATTGGATTTAATGGTAAAAATATATTCTAATTTCACTTTAAAACCAATTCAAAAGATAATCTATTCATATAAATAAATTAGATTAAAAAGAGGTTTTGAATTAAAATACTACATTTTACACTATTCATAAAAAAAATGAACATTATCGGAAAGATACCAAAAATTTACACAAAGTAAATTTTGATGTCCCGATTCTTAAGAAGAGTTTTATTTGGTCCAGTAGAATGTATAAGAGTGAACAAAACTATATTTAATGATGGTTCACCATCAAAAGGTGATAAGTGAACCTTTAGTGAAAACTAGGGCATATACGCCTAAAATTGAATTATTTCCGTATTTTAAGCCTCTTTCCTCTCTTAGATAAATGTAAAAACATTTAAAAACAAATATAAACATATTTTAGTTATTTCTATCCATTCCTGCCATTACAATGGCTACATGTTAACTACCATTTAAAATAATATTATTTTATTATTAGAGTGCAACGTAAGATTCCCAAGAAACTCATTGTTGCGTGTTGGGTACGCCATCGAGCATAGTGTCCCCTTTAATTTCATTTAAATATTTTATTCAAAAATATGGATAAATATGAAATGTCATATTCTTTATTTACCTAGGGTGTTACAGAACCCTTGAAAACATTGACATGGATGGGATTTCCCATAGTATGGAAACAGAAGTGCGAGTAGTGTTTTCAAGAGGTGAGGAAGATATTGACAAGCACTCCCATATTGAAACTACCAGAGGAGAGTGTATGGTATGTAGTGTTCAATGATTCTTTTGGGGCCGGGCTTGGTTATGTCTGGATACAGGGGTATGCAGTGATTACCTACAGTTCATGCCAATTGAGACAACATGAGAAAAAAAATGTGACCCATGATCTTGAGGTAGCACTGGTAGTTTTCACATTGAATATGTGGAGACAATACATGATGGGGGAGTGGTAAATACTTCAAATATAGAAATTATTATCATTCTAAACGGACATTAATTGTGCTCGAAAATCATTGTTAATCATGGTGAAGATAAAGCGGGGTCCATTTTCTCATCACTCAAAAACGTACTGATAAAAGACTGCTTATATCAGTTCATTTTTTAGTGCTGATAAATGTTTTAAAATGAAAAAATATAACAGTTTTTCAATTCAGGGATGGGCTCCACTGCGCTTGAATCCCCCTACAACAGAACCCCAACCATGTCCGAGCCTGCACACCCCAGCCTCATCACCCCCCTTTAACAATGCTCCCCCCCACCTTTAATGATGCTATGAATTATTCATGCATGCCCGTGTGACCTGCCTCCACTAGGATTCGGACTCAGGACCTGTTATATATGCCCCACTTCCTTTACCACTCCAACATATATCTTTTCGCTTCAATTATCAATATGTCAATTTATTTGTTTATATATTTAGTTATATTTATTGGTATATAAATATATATATATATTATTTACATTAATATATATATATATATATATATCCTTATATTAATATTAATATATATATATATATGTATGTATATGTATATATATATCCATATATTAATATATATTTATATATATTTATGTTTATATATTAATATATTTATCAGTATATTATAATCTATTTATAAGATCATTTTTGAATAAATTTATAAAATATGATTTTTTGTGTGTGTTTATAAATAATTATATACAACACACACACATATTCTATGTGTACTTGTATGTATAATTATACAAATTTATATATATTTACAAATATTATATATTAATAGGTATATACATATGTTTAGAATATATAGATAATATATATTAGTTTAACAATATAGACACACACAAATACACACACACACACAAACACATCATAATATTATATAAATTATAATATATTTTTATTTTAAATAAAATAGAAATAAATTTTTTCTTTAGATAAGCCTTATATATTGAGGAATATACAATTTATGTAAATAATATTAATTATTTATTTATAAAAATTAATATATATGGGTGAATATATAAATAATATGAATATATTGTTATATAAATGATTATAAGAAACAATAAATTTTGAAAATTTATAAAATTTCAAAGTCATAATATCAATATAAATGTATCCCCTTAGAATAAATTGACTCCCTAGTGAAAAAGGTCAAAAGACCCCCTAAATGAGGCTGAAATTCCATTAAATGCTACAAAATTTGGGTATGTGGACTAAAAACTCAATTTTGGAAGCATTTTGGGTCTTTCTGGCCTCGAAAAATGTGATAGAAGTTTTCTTTGGGTCACAACAGTTAGAGCACATTGTAGGCTTCCACTTCATATGATGCAGAGCTGAAATGGACAACAAGATCTAATGTTATGGCTGTTTGAAGTCTGAGTGAAATTTTCAACTTATTTTGTTACTGTTATTATTATTATTTTTCTTTTTTGTATTGTCAAATAGTTACTAATAGATTATAAGTCAATGAAAATTAGAAAATTATTAATTAACATTAGTTTTTAAAATACATAACAACATTTCACTTAATTTCATATATATTAAATTTAATACTCTATTTATACATATCTAAATAATAAATAAAAAATATATATTATATTTATATTATTATAAATATACTTATATATCAATATATTATATTCATGAAAAATTATTTTTTTGACTTATTCACATTATCAGTGCCAGGAAAAAGCGTTGATAAAGCCCCCCTTTATCAGTTCTACTAAGAAAAGCACTGATAAAGGGGGAAACTTTAATAACACTAAAAAAGAGTAGATAATGGGGTTTCCTATATCAGCGCTAACAAAATAACTGATAAAAGGTCTCTTTTAAAAGTTCTTTAATAACAATATTAAAAGTTCTTTTTTTGAGTTCTTTTTTAGTGAAGATAAAGACACCACCTTTATCAGTGATTTTTTTAATGCTTCTAAAGGGTGGCCCTACGGAAGTCCAATTTTGTGGTAGTGGAATTATCATCTACTCCAAGTACAAGAGTCTCATGTATATCATTTCTGAGAGGCATATGAGCGAGAGATATAATCTATGTCTAGAGTTCCTTATGGATTAGGAATCTGAAAATATCTGTACTCCATGAAAAGGGAATGTTGTGGAAGAAACACTCATTAAAAGATCCATATTGTAGTTATTGGGTGAGACATTAGGGAAATTGGATGCAGAACAGAAATAACTCATGGATGATGATGGAGAAACATGCCTCTATTCAACGGTTTTCCCCCCTCCACTATTTCAGTGAGTCAGGGAGGAACATCATGGGTATATCAACTGTGAGTCTCGACATGCTCAGTTGTCCTTAGGGTCGACCCCTGATGTATATTTGATAGGTGGGGAGAACATTGTTCTCATCACCAGATGCACAATTATACCAATGTTAGTTCTAGAGGGGGTCTGAGGGGGATCCACACATCCCCCTTAATGGTACATCAATGTGTGGAAAAGATGTACAAGGATCTCTGACGTTATCATTGCTGGTAGGGGATGAATAAGGCAATAGAAGAGTTCATTTATTGTTTCGTCAGTTTTTAGTAGGTGAAGAGAGAGAATCATGTCCTTGTTGGCTTGACTCAGCCACTCGAGGTGCCAGAGTGGAAGTGGGATGGTATATCTATGCATATCATGAATGGTTAAAAATGCACATCTAGGAGGGATGATACCATCTAGGTGATCATTGACCAACTCACTATGTCTACCAAATTTCTACCTATCTGGGAGTAGATTACTGTAGAGTTCTTCAAACTCATCTATGTGTTAGAGATAGTTAAACTCCACGGAGTTCCCTTGATGATAATTTCAGAAAGTGATGCGGGCTTTGTAATGCACCGACACCAGAAGCCCTGAGTCAGTGTGTTATTTAAATACATTGGAATGATAACAATGAATCATGTCTTGAAATACATATTGTATAGTATTCATGAAAAATATGTTAGATACATGAATGTTACATTACAAATTAGAAAATAAAACACAACATTAATGATCCTTTGAGAACACCATTAATCCCCTAGCTTAACTTTCTTATCAAACATAATACACATCTTGGAATACTGAGAAATTTAAAAAAAAAGGGGTGAGGTCAAATTCTCAGTAAGGGTATGCAATACATCAGAAGATAACATAAACATTAGGCACTGTGAATAATTTAAAACACCTGCTTTTACAAATAATAAAAAAAGAACAACATATGGATGGAATATGAGATTAGTAAATAACCCGTAATAAAACCTCTCCATGGGTATTATACAAGTATAATAAACTTACAAACCATCGGTAATATTTTCATAATTAGGGATTGTATAATGTCGGACATTCTGAAACATTTTGTCAAGGCCTCATCCAAGACGTCAAAAAATGATTAATGCCTCGGCCAAAACCTTATATCAAATTGGGAAACTCCTCCAAAAATTACATATCATATTGTCTCATGAAACCTACTGACTACACAAGGAGCTATAACAGGCTCTACTCGTCACTTGGTATGTCCAATATATTCCTCATATGAAAATGATGAAGCATAACATAAACATTAGTATTAAAACATGTATATGAAATGTCAATTATTTAACTATAAACCATGAATGGTATAAAAATAACTCATCCACTGTCAAATATATAAAAAAATTATATACAATATGAATTATTTCTATCAAAATAAATCAACTTCAAACAAGTTTAAAATCCATCAAAGGATGTTCACATATATGATAATGAATTTAAGTACTCCTTGAGAGAAATACCCATTTTTTATTAAAATAATTAAAAGTATAATATTTATAAAGGAAGTGATTTAAAAGATATTTTTGAATAATAGTGTCTCATACCACTTGGAAACATTTTAAAAAATTATCTTTTCAAAACATTCATGTCCATATAAATAAATCCTAAAAATCATTTTGAAAACATGGACATTAATTAAAAGGATTTAGAAAGAAAAATCATTAAATAATTTAAAATTATGGTCTAGTTAAATCTACCCTCCCATAAAACGTTAAAATATTATTTTTGAAAACATTTTTACAAAATATTGGATTCAATGATAAATATGTCCCAGTTAAAACTTACACATAAATAATCTTGGATAATAAAGAGATTGAAGAAATAACCCTTACCATTCACTTTCCTTTGGTCGAGGGTACATTTAACCACTAGTATAATGACCATAGTATGTTATTAAATTATAAAATAACCATATACATATTTATTATATCATAAATGACTCATTTATGTCATTATTCATTAAATATAATAATTATGTCCATGTTAAATTAACAGTATGGGTAATAATCACTTTCCTTATCGAATGTTTTTTGACTTGTTATTCTTGATATTATCATTTATATCATAATTTAAATATATCCATAATATAACACCTGATTTATCATATATATTTATAATATAAATTTGAATAATAGAATGATATATGAAATGGAAAACACCATTTATGGAGACTATAGGTCGTACGTACGCATAAACGTTGTTTATGTTTTCATATCGCACTGAATGGATGTAAAAGAATAAGATATATGTAGGTAAATATATATATATATATATTAGTATTATTATGTCATATATTATATACATATTAATAATATATATTTTTATAATCATCTTTGAATAGTGAACATGGAAATGAATCTCACCACGTCATGGAGACGGTAAGCCGTACGTACGCACGAGTGACGATATCATTATATTGATGGTGAAATAGTATGTAATTTGAAATTATATTATATATAAGAAATCATTAAAAGGTTATATTTATTATTTAAATCAATTATACTAATAAGTATACTCATCAAAAAACACATGTGTTGAATAACAAATTAAACAACGACGTAGAGACGGTAAGTCGTACGTACACACATGTGGTGATATAATCATTCATATGAAGGATATAATAATGAAAATGGATGTATTATATTTATAATAAAATTAAAATATGTATAGTTTACTGGAGTTTATATATTGTCATGGAAATAATAAAGAATGAAAAAGTGGAATAAGAATACAATATTTAATGAGATGATAAAATAATTACCTCTTTTTTGGGTGATTCCTTCTGATTTGTAAAAAATGGATCCTTATGATGGATTTATGATAAAGATAAGGCCTCTATGTTTAATTGAGGTATGTTGGGAGTATATTTAGTGAGGGCTTGGCTTATCCAGATGGATTTGGAGGTGTGATTTTGGGAGAAGGGTAAGTGCCCTTTTATAAGAGAACTGAGGGTCACTTAAAGAAATGATTGAAATATTATAATATAAAAAAATTTCCAGTTTCTAATTGTTCCATTATTATTTATTTCTATTAAATGTTGGGTATGGGTCGAAAACCACAAAACCAATACGTTTTATACATTTTTTGGACATTATATTAACCTCATCTTTTAGATTTAACTCTTATTTAAATAGATTATATTTCACTGTGTCTTCTTTTATTCTTACATTATGTGCTCAATAAACTTAATCTAATCATCAAAGGGAACCTAAAGTGGTTCAATAATGACATATATAATATCATTTAATCCCTTTGTAAGAACATTATATTTTTAGGAATATTATATAATTTAATAATATAATATTTGTTTTAAAAACTCATTTATGTAATTTTTGACACTATTTAGTATTTGGTTTATGTGAATGTAATCACGCTAGATTACTATGAACAAGATGCATTTGGTCAATCCTAAAATGTCATTTTTCAATTATAATATTCATGTATGTCATAAAAACATTGAAATTATATTTATTATTAGATTTATAATACCATTTAATTGATTATTTCATTAATAAAATTACTTCAATATTATTGTGTCATAAATAAATTAAATTATATAATTTTAAAAAATCATAATTAAAATACAATTATGTAGAAAATTTATTTATCTTTCTAATGAATATTTTTAGTAAAAAATGATAACTAATATAACTCCTTGTAAAATTATTTTACTAAAAGATATATGTTTATGTCATTTTTCTCATTACATTAAATTAATTAATATATAATTTCATTTTCCCTCTAATGTGACTCCATGTGGCCCCAAAATCGACCCAAGTATTCCCAAAATCAGACATTGATAAACGAATAGGAATGTGACATAGGTTATGGTAATTTTATATTATTATAATTATATTTGTTTACCCTTATTTACCAGATTTACCCTTTAACCATGGTAAATAAAATATTTACTGAAGTAAATATTCATAATTTCTTAAAATAAATGTTTACTATTTACATAATATAGACCACCTGATTCCAAACATGTAATCCATTATTCCAAATTTAAAACACCGAAGTAACAAAAATTAATTTAAAATTAATTCCCATTGTCAAAGCCAAAAATTTGGTTTATAAAAAGTAAAAACTATCAAAAGATTGACCTGCATTTATGCCAAATTTAAATGTGAAATTACTTATAATGGTCAAAATTGTATTAAATGATAAAAATAAAATATAATTATAATTCAAAACAATTCAAATGAATAATTAATCAATATAAATTATTTCAAATAAAAATGAAGTTTTCAATCAAAACATAGTATTGTTTACTATTCATTATAATAAGAAAGTTATCAAAAAAGTAAATAAAATTATTCAAACTAAATTTTATTGTCCGACTTATAATAAAGAATTTAAAATCATTAAACTGAACATATAGAAGTGCCAAATATTTGTTTTAAAAAGGATTCTCCATTAACAGGTGGTAAAATTGCAATTTTTAAAAACTATTTCTCTTATATGAAAAAGAGAATATGTTCTTATATTATGTATAAGAAACTTGTAATATAGATGTTAAAATTCTATAGAGTATATAAAAATCACAATGCAGTTAATAATATTCTTAAACGCTTTTTGAACGGCTAGTTTGGTATGTTGTGGGGCGCCCAAACTTAGTGTTGCATGTAGAGTAAGCTATTGATTTTCTTTAGTGATATAACAAACAATGAAATATTGGGGTGTTTTATTCTCCCATTATTCATTAAATTTCAGCATCGCAGTTTGTAATTGTTTTACATAAATAAAATCTTATAAATAAAAAAATACATTTGTGAGGAACCCACATCAAAAACTGGGTTAATAAAATTTAGACTTAATAAGAGGGAAAGAAAAATGAAAAAGTGGCCAAAAAATTATGATCCTTATTAGGGGAAAATTGGTGGTAGATAGAGACAAATAAGTGGAGGAAAATGTAAATATTTATATGGATTGATTGATTTCATCAATCATATACAAATATAAAATTGATGTCCTCAAATCAATATATCTATGATGATTTAAAATATCATCAGTTCAACAAAACATATGTTATTTGGATAACATATTTTTTGTTTTAAGATAACTTTCATAATGTTTATGAAAAATTTTTGTCATAAAATAAGTGGAAAAAATATATGTGACATGTAGAGTATCATCCTTCAAATAATTTCTACCACAAACTCATATTTCACTCCAAAATATAACATAATTAAAAAATATTATATTTATCCTTATCATATAGTGTTCCATAATTAGTTAATTTATAATTAATTTGTCAGACTATTTAAAAAAACTAAATTATATCAATCAGGACATCATGTAGGCCAGTGTTAGTTAATGGACCGTTATTGCCCTTCGGTTGTGGGATCAAGTCTCACTATCTTTCTGGATGAAATAGGTTGTCGCACTACCTCCAAGTAATTCTTTTTGTAACAATCAAAAATAATCTAAAGAAATTATTTTACATAAAAAATAGTATAAAATGTCAAACTTAATCGATTCAAACCCATAGACATATCCAAAATACTTTTTTTCCAAACTCACAATCCAAATTTTATTAGGAAGGTAAACACAATGAAGATCATTTTTTACACCTATTTACCTGTGAATACCTTCATTGTGTATTCTATTAAAACACTATAACACCCTTAATTTCCATTAAACCTTATTTATTACATTCATTATCCCTTATTCGTTATATAATACTAGATATACTCATATACAAAAATGTTGTAATCTCTAACAATGATGGAATATACAAATCATTAATACATTTCAAGGTATTCAATAATTTCCAATATAATTTATCAAAATATATAATATATTTTTTGAAAAAAACTACCTCAGTATCAAAATAATATTACGGTTTATCTTTCTCTCAGCCATATATTTTCCAAAAAATATGAACTATTATTGACATACATTTCTTGGATCCACACAATCATGAGTCCTTAATGAAATAATATTACAGCACAATCCTTTGATTCTCTATAATTCTTATAACATGAACATAATTAATAAAATACTCAAATGACAGAATACTTTAATAACAACAAAATAAATCTAATCATTCTTCTTCATCTTCAATAGAATCATAACTTGATTATTATCCAATAACAACATTTGGGGTATACTCCGATGATTTGGACACTGCTTCGTGTAGTGTCCCAACAACTTGTAGATGAAGCATAGTACATTCGAAGCTTCATTCTTACCAATGTTATCACGTACTTGGTGTCTATTTTCAGCACACTTATAACAAACTACCATTACCTTCAAGAATTTACCATGGTGATTCTTTCCACATTTTTCACATATATAAAAATCCTTATTTACCCTCATCCTTTTATCTATCATTCTCTCTTCCATCCTTTTCGTCACATTATTACTTTCAAAGCCACATGGCTCAAAGAATTATATACATAACTAAATAAACCATTATACTATTTCTTCATATGACAAAAATACGTGGGAGACTATTTCGCTTTTAAATTATTTCTTAATACCGTGAAAGATATGATCCTTATTAATCTTTCGATCATGCATATTGTTGGAATTCCCATTCCTTGAACTAGATGCCATTTCTAAATAATGGCATGAACTAGGTAAGTTTACAAATCACAATGCATAAATCAAAAGATGAAAATACCTAAGGTAAATTGAAAAGGTTATGCATATAATCTAGAATCATAAAATGTTTTCTTTGAGGAAGAATTTACTCCTAAATCCCTTATAATGGCTTGTATTGAAAATGTGAATTATCCTAAGCATATCTCCCGAGAGTGTCGTGACAAAAAGTGCAACAAGGCCCATTGTCATTTACTGGGATACCCCAGGTCAATATTGAAACTCCTTGTGGTGTTTTAACTCTAAAGTACATCTATTACAGAGCCACCTTTACCTACTCGAATATATACATGGATGTATTACTTGGAAAATACACAAAATCTCTACATTTACAAAATTCTAGGAATTTATTCTACTGTAATCCTCAAAATCTATCATAGGTTAATGTTCTCTAATCAGTGTTTATCTAAATCTATTTCCCAGTTTGGTGCTAAACATCCTCTGATACCAACTGTATAGCCCCGATCCCAGAATCCCATAGTAGGTGAATTATTTTAATACATTGGAATGATTACAATGAATCATGGACCAAAAAATAGATAGTTTAGTAGACTTGGAAAATTGATTACATAACTGAACGTAAGATTACTCATTAGAAAATAAAACAAAACATAAATGATCCTTTGAGAATTCCATTAATCCCCATATCTTAGCCCTACTTATCAAACATAATACACTTCTTGGAATCCTGGGAAAATAAAACATTAGGAAGGGATGAGATCAAACACTCCGTAAGGGTAAGAAATACAACAGAAGATAACAAAATAATTAGTAATGGTGAATAATTTAAAACTAATGCCTTTACAAATAATAAAAATGAACACTTTATAGGAGGAATATGATGTGAGTAAATAATGATATAAAAAAACATATCCATGGGTATTCTATGGTTAAAATAACAACATGATCTATCCATTATATTTTCATAATGAGGGAACGTATAATGCCATACATTCTGATGAATTTTGTCAAGACATCGTCCAGGACGTCTAAAAATGATTAAGTCTTCGGCCAAAACCATGTATCAAATTAGGAAAGGCCTCAACCAATTCCACGTCTAATTGACTCATGAGACCTAATAATTCACTAAGGACCTATAGCATGCTCCACTCGTCACTTACTAAGTCCAATTAATTTCACATTTGAAATGGTTGAAACATTATATAAACATTCGTATTAAAACTAGAATATGAAATGTCAATACATTAACCATAAAAAATGAATGGTATAAAAATAACACATCCGTAGTCAATAATATCAAGAAAATTTCAAAACAATACGGACGATTTGTACCATAAAAAATCATATTCAAACAAGTTTAAAATACATCAATGGGTGTTGACATAGATGAAAATGATTTGTGAAACTCTTTGAGAGAAATATCCCTTTTTCATAAAAACATTAAGAAGTCACACAATTATAAAGGAAGTAATTTAAGATATATTTTTGAATCAAAGTGTCCCATACCACATTAAAACTTTTGAAAAGAATTATCATTTTAATAAAATCATGTCCATTTAAATAATTCCTTAAAATAATTTTGAAAACAAGGACATTTAGTAAAATTATTTTGAAAGATATATCTTTAAAAAATTTTAAATGATGATCTAATTAAATAGACCCCTCATTAAACCTAAAATGTCACCTTTTGAAAAAAATTTATGAAATATGGGTATCCATGATAAATATGTCCTAGTAAATACATACACATAAACAATATTGGATACTAATGAGATGGATGAATAACCCTTACCTTCAATATTTATTTGGTCGAGGGTACGTTTATCCCCTTGTATATTGACCATAGTATGTTAATAAATTATACGAGAACCATATTTATATTTATTAAATCATACCTGATTCATTTGTGAAATTATTCTACCCATTTAATAGAGATTTTCATGTCAAATTAATATTTTGGATAATAATCAATTTCCTCGTTATACGTGTTTTAACTTGTATTTATAGATTGGATCATTTCGATCATGATTTACATACTTCTAGAATAGAACACATTATTTATTATTTATATTGATAATATAAATATGTATAATATATAGATATATGAAATGTAAAATACCATTTATGGAGACGGTAGGTCTTACATACACATAAATGATGTTTTCATTTTCAATTCATATTGAATGGAATAATGTGAACAAGATATATGTAAGTACACATATATATATATTTAGTAGCATTATTATGTCATTTATTACATACAAATTAATAATATATATTTTTATAATCATCTTTTAATGGTGAATGTGGAAATGAATCTCATCACATCGTTGAGACAGTAAGTGGTATGTACACACGAGCGATGATATAATTCTATTGATGTTGAAATATATGTAATTTGAACGTATATTATATATAAAGAATCATTATCATGTTATATTTGTTATTTACAACAATTATACTCATTATTATACTTATCCAAATTATGAAGTGTTGAAACCCAATCTATACCATGATGTGGAGACGGTAAGACGTACGCACGCACACATGGTAACATTATCATTCATATGATGGATATAATAATGAATATGGTTGTACCATATTTATAATAACATTACAGTATTTAGATGGTATGGGAGTTATTATATTGATATGCAAATAAAAAATAAAGAGAAAGTGGAAGAAGAATAGAAATTTGAATGAGGTGATGAAATAATTACCTCTTTTCGGGTGTTTCCTTTTGATTAAAACAAAAGGGCACCATAGATTGGCATTCTGCTCAAGGGAATGTAAGAACCCAGACCTTCTTTTCAGGTATGTTTTTCCTTTTCTGGTCATTTATGGGAAAAAGATGAGAATATAGAAATTTTTTAAGTTCACGTCGTGTACATTATAAGTACACGCAATGTACATTTTTGCCTCTCCAGGCCGTGTGTTGGTCGTTTCATGGCCACACACACAGCCATTTAGGGGTGATGTGGAGGCCGCTTATTGCGGATTATAGAAATTCCTAGTAAACACCATTTATTTTTTTTTCATTAAACAGACCAGGGTCGCGTCTTAACCCCAGAAACATATTCTGTTCGAGCTTCTTCGACCGAGAGTAAGGGTATGGCCACAGATCTTCTCCGATTTGTCGATCCATCACCGGTTATCCGAATTGAAAACTTTCAGTTGCAATAGAATTGTAGCGTTGAGTTCTTGCTTCTTTTTGGGCCATGTATCCTGATTCTTTCTCTTATGAGAGTTATCTTAGGTTGAACATTTTAGAAGTTTATTCAGATCTACTCCATTCTAGGACGATTCATGGTCCGAGGATAAATTATATCGATCTCCTAAGATCGTGGTAGATGGTCTGTTGCCTTACATTGAATGTCATTGGGTTTTTGTGCAAAAGTGTCGGATACCCATGTATCGGGTATCTCAGGTTAGTTTTTTGATCCTTCATTATTATCTTCATTAGAATAATGGTATTCTTGTGGCTATTAGATGAATATTGTTTTCTTGTTATCATTTTTGTGGATTACCCCATGGGTGTTTCCTTTGTTTTGGCTGTTTTTCACCGTTTGGCTTAAGATGCCTATGAGGAAGACCTTGTTGCATTGATTTACTGCCTTGATATAATTATCTGTATGTATTACCTACTATTTATATACTTTTTATGCATTGTAGATATTAGCAAAGTAGTTTTTTGAACATAGTTAGGGCTGCTGACAGTGGATTATGCACGACTATACTGCTCAGGGCGGTGTGAACCTGGTGCGGTAGAATAAAGAGGGAATTGACGAATTAGGGCTTCACTAGAGAGTCTGTTATAAATTTGTATCGTTCGCAGGACCTACAGGAATTGGAATTTTTTATTCCTCAGAGCTTCCTTAGTTACCTATCAACACTAGAGGGGGAATTAGACATAAGTGTTTCCTCAGAGAGTCTATAACTATCGTTGAAATACCATAGGGGAATTGACGGTGAGAGCATCCCCGAGTGTCTATGACTTTGTAGGATTACTTGAATAGAGTGTTCTGCTAGTACGAGCCACCTAGAGAGTCAGTGTGAATATTTTTGGGTATATTTTGGCGAGTTCACCAAGCCAAAGAAAAAGTTTGGGTATTGTACTACTTGTTGTTTAGGTAGTCTGCTGAGATAAAAGTTGTGTTACTTAACATGCCTTGGGAATATAGAGTTGTTTTCTAGATTCCTTGGTTGATAATTAAAATTATTGAATTAAATTAATAAATAAATGTAAATGGAGATTTTTAGGATTGTTTTCTTTAGTTTACTTTGGATTCTCTTCTGCATTTTTTTTATTTTACCTTTTCAATATTACTCACCAACAGTATGGAAAAGATCATGTAGTGGTTGCCTACTGGGATTAATCCCACACCTTATTTGGGTCCTTATTTTTGGCCCAAACATGTTTTTTGGTTACAGGTGTGGATAGCGATTGTGGCCCTTCTACATCAGGTACATGATTTCTGGTTGCAGCAGGAGAGCACATGACCGTGCTTAGGCTTGTGATGCTGCTGGAGTTGTTGTTTACTTTTCATACTTTCTTTCTCAGTTGTATTTCATCACATTGTTGTGTTTTCTTCTTTCCATAGAGACTTAAACCAACTGCATCATTATCATCATTTCTATATATTCATTTCTTCCACTATTTAGTTTCATTTATTGTATGTTGATTACTACTTACGCTATTGAATATTATTTCCTTTCCCTTTTATACCTTAACAATTGAGGGCATAGTTTCCCCAATGACTCACCAAGGCCCTCGCTGCTAGTCGTAAACCTCTGGCATTTGGGGAAATGCGCTTGAGGTCATGTGGTGAACCAGGTATGGGGCACCAGTTGACTATCTCCGGATTCCAGATGTTACAAAGTAGTATCAGAGATCGTTTATTTTCTTTTCTATTGACTTACTGTTTAGAGACATTAGGCAGGGATAGGAAGGAATATGTAAATGGTTAATAGCTATGCCCGGGAGTTCTAAAACCTATGTATAGGAAAAAATATAGGTTACCTCGAATATTGCAGTAATCAAGTTGTGAAAATGTTGCAGTTTAATTGACTTCACTATTGGGTTGTGCACTTTTTTTGTGTTGTCACTATTTATATGATTCTGGTTCTATTTTGTTGCAGCCCGATGAGATGAGGGTAATCCATCTCATGCCTCATATAGTCACTTGTTTAGAAAATCGCATGTCATGCATTTTGCCATGCCATCTAAATGGGATGAGTAATTGCATGTTGTTATGATAGAATTTGTGATATAATATACAAGATATTATGATAGATACTGTGATATAATACCTTCTATGTTGTGAGGGTATCATTTGTTTAGATCTTCTTTATCATGGATTCCAAAATGTGGTCTTTGAGGTGTTATGGGCCCTCGAGGATCAGAAATTGGTGGATCGTGAGTATGTTATATGGATTCAGTGTTTTCTGGGCTTCAGAGAAGTTTCTGAGCTACTTCCTGGAAAAACCCAGAATACACGCCGTGTATTTTATTAATACACGTTGTGTAGTTTATATACTGTGTCATTGACTGTTTGAGCAGAAACACAAGGTTATGAAAAACATTGTAGGAACATGGCGTGTAATAGTTTAGCACGCCGTGTAGTTTAAAATAGGTACTCGGCCATGTCATGAACAACACAGGTCGTGTAATCTTTTCACATACATGTTGTGTCTAGATCTCACACACCATGTAGTTTGATCTAGGTACTTAGTCATGTCATGAACAATCTGGGTCTGTGTTACCCTTACTCGAACATGTAGTGTCTATCTTGAACACGCCTTGTAGTGGAGGATATGTTTCAGGGCGTGTCGCTAACAACCCGGGCCAGGTAAGATGTGTCTAGTACACGTCATGTCTTCCCTGAACACGCCGTGTAGTTTTGACTTAGAGGAGTTGTATGGATTAACAGTTTAGAAGTACTCAGGAAGAGAAGAGGATTCAAGTACATGTTGTGTGTTAGGACAACACACGGTTTATTTGGGATGATACATGATCGGTTTAGGTGGAAGTACACGCCCATGTAAATGACCTAAGTGAACACACCGTGTAGGGAAGGAACACGCTGTGTAATCATGTTTTTTAAAACATGAATGCCTTCTTTTCTCTGTTACTTCTTGTACCTTCCGTTTTTCTGTCTTTTTTATTCCTAAATCTGATGTGTTCTTTTGACCTTTCAGAGCTACGATACCATGACGGCCTCTCGTTGCATGTTAGGAACCAGGAAGTGACCGTACACCAGATACGAATGATCATAGACTTCTAGTTATTCCACCTATCATTACGGTCATGGAACCTACAGTGATTCCAGACACTAGTGCTGGTTCTCAGTTTAGAGAGGGTTTCATGATGTTCATGCAGACCTTCTAAGGAGCACCACATCCTGCCCCGTCTATGGTAGGGCTGACATAGGTCTTTCAGTAGCAGCACCCTCCCACGTTCACAGGGGATGGAGGACCACAAGCTGTGGAATCATGGCTACGGTCCATGCTGTCACTCTTCGAGCACCTGGTGATGCCTCTAGATAGAAGAGTGATGATAGAGACTTACATGCTGTGATACTCCACCATGATATGGTGGGATGTGGTTTCACAGGTAGGGCGCCAACATGTTATGGATTGGGAAGAGTTTCAACATACGTTCTACGGCTATTTCTACCTGGCGATGCTGAGGGCTGACAGAGCCAGAGATTTCATGAACTTGTAGCAGGGTACTCTCACAGTTATGTATTATTCCTCATGCTTCATGGATTAATAGCATTTCACTCCCATTCTAGGGAATGACGAGCAGTTTTTAGAGAGGATGTTTGAGGGAGGCCTCAGAACGGACATCAGATAACAGGTGAACGTCTTTCAGTTGACTTATATTAATTTGATAGTCAACTAGGTGCATATAATAGAGAGAAATATTTGGGATACTGGATCTGTGGACTAGGGCGGTTCATCATCTAGGGCCGATTCATTTAAGATAGACAGTAGGAAGAGCCACCGAGAGTCTACACAAGGTGACCCGAGGAAGCAAGGTATTCCTTCTGACAGATGGGATCTTTTTTCTGACAACCATGTGGGGTGTTATCAGTGTGTAAAAAGTGGTCATAAGAAGACTCGGTGTCCGAGAGACCCATTGGAGTGCCGATATTGCGGCAAGATGGGCTATCTACAACATTTCTATATGGTTCTTCTTCCAATGGCTAGTGATGTAGGATCAGTTTCGACTTCACGTATAGGAGCAGGATTACCAATTTCACAGCAAACTGGGGGCTGGAGTTCTTCAGGTCATTCAGGCATGGGTAGAGGCCGTGGATGTAGTGGTCAGGCTTAGGGAGGGTCATCTTAGGGATCTCAGGCTGCTACACCGGGCCGCGGTGCAGGACATACTTTTACGGTAGAGAAGATTCATCATGAGCACGATCCTGGACCTTCTACAGTTTGAGGTATGATTTTAGTTTCCTCATTTTTATCCTCTACAGTTTTAGATACAAGATCTTCTCATTGCTTTATTTCTGTTCATACTTTGGAAAATAATTGACTTACTGTTTATACTTCTGAGGATATGATGACTCTAGATACACTATTCGAGACTAGAACAGCAAGTGTACGACTGTGCAAGGAGTTCCTTATAGAGGTGGCTGGGTATCACTATATATAGGACCTCTATGTCCTAGAGATGACAGGCTATGATGTAATTCTCAGAATGGACTATCTCATTCTCTTCTGAGCATTCGTTGACTATTATCACTGTAGGGTGAGTTTCATATCACCTTAGGGAGGATCATTTATTCACAAGGGCGAATGGAATGTCTAAGTGAGTAGTGCAGGACCAGAGCATCATGGGCTAGGAAGAGTTATAGCTCAGATTTCTAGTCAGTATCTGGATGACCCAGGGACTTCATAGATAGACATTCCTCCAGTGGTGGATCATTTTATGGACGTCTTTTTAGGGGAATTTTCTAGTTTACCTTCTGAGAGTGAGGTAGAATTTTCTATTGATATTGTGCCAGTAGCAGCACTGGTGTCCATCACTCTGAATAGGATGGCTACACTTGAGTGGCAGTAGCACACGATATAGTTGGATGAGTTGCCGGCAAAGGGTTTAATCTGACCCGGTACGTCTCCTTGGGGTTCTCCTGTCTTGTTTGTGATAAAGAAAGATGACACCCTTAGGATTTGTGTGGATTAACGTCAGCTGAACCAGTTGACAGTCAAGAACTGATATCCATTTCCACAGATAGATGGTCACTTTTATAAGCATCTAAGATAGAGAGTGTTCTTGAAGATTGAATTGAGATCTGGGTATCATCAGTTGTGGTTCAGGCCATATGATATACCTCTTACATCCTTCTGGAGCAGGTATGGTCTGTATGAGTATTTGGTTGTGCCGTTCGGTCTCACAAACGCGCCGGCAGTTTTAATGTAACTGATGAACAGAGTTTTTCATCCATAATTATATTCTATAGTGGTTGTTTTTGAAAATGATATCTTTGTGTACTCTCACACTCGACAAGAGCATGCTACCCATCTTGAGATTGTTTTGAGTACAGTGAGGGAGCATCAGTTATATGATATGCTCTCAAAGTTCCACTTTCGGATGGATGAGATTCACTTCCTGGGTCATGTCACCTCAAAGACAGGTGTATCTGTAGACCCAGAGAAGGTGCGAGCAGTAGTTACCTAGGAGTAGCCAAATAATGTCTTTGAGGTATGAAGCTTATTATGAAAGGATGGTTACTAAATGCAGTTTATACAGGACATCTCGCTCTTATTAGTGTCATTAATGGGCATGACTAAGAAGGATGTGAAGTATGTTTGGTCAGAAGTATGCGATTCAGCCTTTCTGAAGCTGAAGGCGAGATTGACTTCTGCATAGATTCTAGTTTTGTCGGAGCCAAGAAAGAGTTATATAGTTTTTTGTGATGCATCTGGCATGGGTCTATGAGTAGTGATTATGTAGGAGGATTGTGTTGTTGCATATGGATCTCAACAGTTGAGACCACATGAGAGGAACTATCCTATGCATGACCTAGAGTTGGCTATAGTTGTTCCTGCTTTGCGTTGATGGAGACATTATCTTCTGGGAGAGTATTTTGTGGTATATAAAGACCACAACAGCTCCAATTATATCTTCACTAAGAGTGACATTAATCTGAGACAGTGGTGGTGGGTTGAGTACCTACAGTCTTTTGATTTCGAGCTTTCTTAATCTCATGGGAAAGGCAACGCTGTGGCAGATGCATTGAGCAGAAGGACACAAATACAGGCAGTTTATGAGGCCAGCAGCGAGTGGTAGCTTATGGCTATAATCTCTGAAATGTGTGTAGAGGTGCACGATAGAAATGGTCAGACTCTAATTTCTTCTATAATTGTTTACTTATACCATTCTTGACAGAGCCCGAATGAGGTAGCCATCAGATTCCGAAGGCCTAGTCCTACAGGAAAGTGTGTCAGGAAAGGACCCTCTTCCCGGATAGACTTTTGGCAATGGTGAGATCTTGGGTAGCCTTGGATGTGTATGGGTGCCAAAAGATATACACGAGGAGCTGATCCGAGACTTTAATTCTTCAGTTTGGGCAGTTCATCCTGGCGTCACCAAGATGTATCGTGATCTACATTGTCAGTATTGTTGGAAATGTATGAAAAGATATTTGTTTGGTTTTTAATGAGGTGTTCCACTTGTCAGCAAGTGAAGGCAAAGGACCAATGACCAGCATGGTTTTACAACAGCTACCCCTTCCCGAGTGGAAGTGGAATGATGTCGCGATGGACATCGTGATAGGGTTACCGAGATTCCCTCAAGGTAATGATGTTGTATGGGTTGTCATTGACAGGCACACTAATGTTTCTAACTTATTTCTGATTAAGAAGACCTTCGGTGTTGATGAGCTTGGACGGTTGTACATCTGTGAGATTGTACACTTGTATGGGGTTCCGTGTACTATCATTTCAGATAGGGACGCCCGATTCCCGTCGCACTTTTGGCAAGTACTATAGAGGGATTTTGGTACACAGGTACTTCTGAGTATAGCTTATCATCCCCATACAGATGGCCAGTCAGAGCACATGATTCAGGTACTAGACGACATTCTACGAGCATGTGTCCTTGATTTTTTATGTTCTTTGGAGAGACATATACCTCTAGTTGAGTTTTCCTACACTATTTTTTTTCAAGGAACTATTCAGATGGAACCTTATGAGGCTTTGTACGGTAGGTCATGCCGATCACCCTTGTGTTGGCTGGTGGGAGGAGAGGCAGCTATGCTGGGACCTCGTCTTGTTCAGGAAACCACAGAACCGGTGGAGTTGATTCGAAAGAGGATAGATACTGCACAGTCTCGGAATAAATATTATACTGACTAGTGGAGAATACCGTTGGATTTCAAGGTTAGAGATCAGGTTTTCCTACGTGTTACACCGAGGTTGGACACAAGAGGATCAGGAGACATGGAATGAATTCACTGAGATACGTCGGTCTGTTACAAATTCTGACGAGATTCGGGATGGTTTCTTATAGGTTGGAGTTACCTCTGAGGTACAAGGCTATGCACGACATCTTCCATGTTTCTCAGCTTAAACTCTATTTCATAGAACCTTCCCATGTTTTTCAACCCTAGGAGGTCGAGCTAGAGCAGGATGCATCATTTGAGAATCATCTTATCAGGATTGTTGATCATAGTGCAAAGGTACTACATGGTTGGTATGTTCCTCTGGTATGGGTGCTATGGCAGCACAACCATGTACATGATGAGACTTGGGAGAGGGAGGCTGATATGCGATCATAGTGGCCAAAGTAGTTCAAGGTTTTTTCATCTCCACCTTGTTAGGGAAATTCAGGGATGAATTTCATTAAGGGGTGAAGTTTTTAAGAACCCGGACCTTCATTTCATGTATGTTTTTATTTTTCTAGTCATTTTTAGGAAAATGATGAGAATATGGATATTTTCTAAATACACATCATGTACTTGATAATTACACACTATGTACATTGATGCCGCTCGAGGACATGTGATGGACGTGTCATGGCCACACACACAACCATGCAGGGTTGATGTGGAGGCAGCTTAATGTGGAGTATGGAAAAGCCTAGTACACGCCATGTACTCCAAAAGTACACACCGTGTACATTCATTCTTTCATTAAACAGTCTGGGGTCACATCTTAACCCCAGAAACGTGTTCGTCTCTAGCTTCATTGACCAAGAGCAATACTACAACCTTGGATCTTCTCCGAGCCGTCGATCTATCACTGGTTATCTGATTCGAACACCGTCAGTTGCAATAGAATCATCGCTATGATTAATTCTTTTCTGAGAGTTAACTAAGGTTGAACGTTTTATATGTTTTTACAGATCTACTCCGTTCTAGGATGATTCACTGGTCGAGGATCAAGTATATCGATCTTCTAGGATCGAGGTAGGTGGTTTGTTTACTTACGTTTATTGTCTTTGAGTTTTTGTGCAAAAGTGATGGATAACCATGTATCGGGTATCTCAGGTTAGGGTTTTGATCCTTCATTTTTACCTGCCGTAGATTTCTTGTATTCTTTTGGCTATTAGATCAATAATTTTTTCTTATTACCATGTTTGAGGATTACCCCATGAGTGTTTCCATTGTTTTGGCTATTTTTAGTCATTGGGCTTAGGTATCTTGTGAGGAAAACATTGTTGCATTGATTTCCTACGTTAATATTATTGATTTCATGTATTTCCTGCTATTTATTTGGTTTTTATGCTTTGTAGATATTATCCATGTAGTTTGTTGAACTTACATAGGGATTCTGACAGTCGATAATGCACGAATAGACCACTCAGGGCTGTGTGAACCTGGTGCGGTAGACTAAAGAGGGAATTGATAAATTAGGCCTTCCCTAGAGAGTCTATTATAAATTTGTATCAATCGTAGGACTTACGGGAATTAGACTTTGTGATTCCTCAAAGTGTCCTTAGTTAGGTATTAAGACTACATGGGAATTTAGATATAAGTGCTTCCTTAGAGAGTATATAGCTATCATTGAATGACCGCAAGGTAATTGACTATGAGAGAATCCCAGAGTGTTTGTGCCTTTGTAAGATTGCTTGACTTGAGCGGTTTGCCAGTAAGATCCACCCAGAGAGTCAGTGTGAATATTTTTTGGTTGGTTGTGATGAGTTCACCAAGCCAAAGAACAAGCTTGGGTTTTGTACTTCTTGTTGATTAGGTAGTCTGCTGATATACTTGTTGTGTTACTTACTATGCCTTTGGAATATAGAGTTGTTTTATAGATTTCTTGGTTTATAATTTATTGATTGAATTAAATTAATAAATAAATGTAAATGGAGATTTTTAGGACTATTTACATTAGAGTAATCATGTTTCATTACTGTATTTATTTCATTTACATTTACTATTTTCCTCACTGATAGTAGCACACAGATCTTGTGGTGGTTGCCTACAGGGATTAGTCTCACACCGTGTTTGGGTCCATATCTTCATCCAAATGAGGTTATATTGTCGCAGGTGTGGATAGGGATTGTAACCCATATAATTTAGGTACATTATTGCTGGTTGGAGCTGGAGAGCATAAGACCGAGCAAAGGCTTGAGATGTTGTTGGAGTTGCTGTTTACTTTTCGTACATTGTTTCTATGTTTTATTTTAGCACGTTGTTTTGTTTGATGCTTTCCTTATATACTTGTACCTACTGTATCATTATCATCATTTCTATATATTCATTGATTCCAATTTTTAGTTTTAGTTAATGTATGCAGTTTACTGCTTCCGATATTGACTGTTATTTCATTTCCCTTGTATACTGTACCAAATGAGGTCATAGTTTCCCCAATGACTCACTAAGGCCCTCGCTGCTAGTTGGCAGCCTCTAGTGTTTCAGGGAATACACTTGAAGTCATGTGGAGAACTGAGTACGGGGTAGTAGTTGAGTGGCTCCGGATTCGGGTCATTATAGGGAAGGCCTCTGGGATTAAGTGATGGATTTTGGGAGGATATTTTTGTAGGGTTTGGTGGAGACAAATTTATTTGGAGGTGTGATTTTGAGATAAGGGTAAGTGTCCTTTAATAAGTGTGGTGAGGGTCAATTTCGGAAAAACATGACATATTATGTTAGTATAAATTCATGTTTGGTTTTTAAAGGCTCCAAAATGATTTATTTATTGGATAAGGTGGGTACGGGTCGAAAACCACTCAACCAATAGGTTTTATACATGTTTATGTCACCATATTATCCTTATCATTTTGATTTAACACTTTGTTAAATAGCTTAACATTTACATTGTATTCTTACACAATATGGTTAATAAACATACTATAATCTTCCAAGATAACCTAAAGTGATTCATTAATGACAAATATAAAATTATTTAATCCCTTTATATGAACATTATATTATTATGAAAATTATATAATTTAATAATATAATATTTGTTTTAAAAACTCATGTATGTCAATTTGGACACTATTTAGTATTTGGTTTATGTGAAAGTCATCACCACATGATTATATAAAGCAAGATACATTGAATCAATAATAAAATGTCATATTAACATAGAAAATTCGTGGATATCATAAAAACATTGGAATTATATTTATTTTAATATTTATAATACCATTTATTTGATTCTTTCATTATTAAGGTGATTACTGCATCATCATTGTGTCATAAATAAATTTAATTATATAATTTATAATATTTATAACCAATATAACATTATATAGGAAATATTTTTAAGATTCTAATGAATATTTTTAGTCTAAATTATAAATTATATAAAACCCTCTAAAAATTATTTTACTAAAAGAAATATGTTTATGTCATTTTTGACTTTACATTAAATAAATTAAAATAAAGTGTCATTATCACTCTATTGTGTCTCCGTGTGGTCTCCAAATTGACCCATATATGACCATGGTAAGTCATGTATCAACCAATTGGAATAAGACACATTTTTGGGTAATTTAATATTATTATAATAAAATTTGTTTCCCCATGTTAACCAGATTTCCCTTTAACCATGGTAAATAAAATATTTACTGAAGTAAATATTCATAATGTATAAATATAAAAGATAACTATTTACACAATAATGGAACCCTGATTCTAAAAATGGAATCCATTTTTCCAAATTCAAAAGACCGAAGTGGCATAAATTAATTTTATATTAATTCCCATTGGCAAAGCCAAAAAGCGGGTTTCTAAAAAGTATAAACTATCAAAAGATTGACATGATTTTATCTAAAATATAAATTTTATTTAACCTATAATGATTAAAATTGTATTAAATTTTTAAAATTTAATCTAATTATACCTCATAACAATTAAAATTCATAGTATTACACTATAAATTATTTCAATTAAAAAAAGTTGTTTTCCATTAAAACATGGTATTTTTTAGTATTCATCAAAATATGAATGTTATTAGAAATGTACCAAAAATTTATCCAAAAAATTTTATTGTCCCTATTATAATGAATAATTAAATTAGATTAAATTGAATATATAAATGTGTCAAATATTGGTTTTAAAAGGTGTTCTCCATTAAAAGACTGTAAAATTTCATTTTTTGAAAAATACTTCTTTTATTTGAAAAAAATGAATTGCTTCTTATATTATATCTAACAAACACTTAAAATTGATGTTAAAATTATTTAATGTATATAAGATTAAAAATTAAGTTAATAATATTCATATCCATTTTTTTAATGCCTAGTTTGGTAAGTTGTGATGCACTATAACTCAGTGTTTCTTGTAGCATAAGCTATTGAATTACTTTAATAAGATAACGTAATATGAAATATTGGGGTGTTAAACTCTTCAAATATTGTATATGGAATGGATTGTAGGATGTTTTGAGAATCAGTTGCTCTTGACCACAATGTTTTATCAACAACAAGATGACCAAAAAGAGTGGACCATCCACGTTATAGAGGACATGTTACATACTTGCATCCTGGACTTCTGCCACATTTGGGAGGATCTCCTACCTGTGGTGAATTTTGCATACAACAACAACTACCACTAGTACTTTGGTAGGAAACCATTAGAGGACCGGTATAGGTGATAGTGTAGGTCACCGCAATGCTGGACATACCTATGGGAGTCAACAATCAAGGGCCCAGAGTTGGTGCGGGCTACCACAAAGAAGGTGCAGATCATACAGGAGCATATGAGAAATACATAGATTAGAAAAAAATCATATGAAAACAAGAGATGGATTCCATTTTAGTTTTAGGAGGGGGATCATGTTATTTTTTTCAGGACATACCTCAATTTGGATGGTGGTTATTTGGTCATGGCAGTAAGTTATATCAAACATACATTATCCCTTTTCATATTTTGAGTATAGTCGGTGAGGTGGCGTTCCACATATCTCTATCCTGCATAAGCAACTGGTGTATGATTTATATCACTTGTCACATATGAGGAGTTATGGTTATGATATATCACACATTATCAATAGGGGTGAGCTAGATATTGATGATGTGGTTAAATTTGTGGAGTACCCAGTGGTGATCAACAATAGGTTGGATCTGATCCTTCACATGTAACGACCCAATGTTTTATCAATGTGACTTCCTTCTATAATTATTCATTGTTGAAATGTCACATTTGGAATCACAATGAAATATATTTATACTAAATTCACTGTGACCATTAAACATAATGTTTCCACATCTATGTTTTTAATTTCAAAAATCATACATACATGGTAGCGATCAATATGATTTACAGAGTCTAATAGGAAAAATATAATTTTTTGGTGAATAATAACCTTAAAATAGGAATAGAAACCTACCCTTATGAATATTAATATGACACTTCTAATTATTAAATCATTGAAAATAATAGTATCCTTTCCCTTGAATTATTAAATAAAATTTAGGCATCTGAGAAAAGACAATTTGACCACAGTAAATGTATATGTATTTTTGTATGTAAAAAAATTATTTTTAAATAATTAATTTTAAACAAATTATTTTCATAATATGTGATCATAAATTAAAAATTATATGTCTTATATAATTAATATAATTTTATCAGACCTTATGTAATTTTGGAAAGCATTAGAAAACCAGTTTTAATTTGAAAAAATGTATTTTTAAGTAATTTATGAATTTAATTAAAATTTTCAATTAATAATATTTATAAAATTACTTTAGAAAAATGAAATTTTATTTGATTCTACACATTTAAAAATGGTTATGTTGAATTTTTATGTTTTTTTGAAATACATGAATTTTTTTGAGAGGTAAAATAAAATAAATTACTATATAAATACATTTCAATTTAAATCCATTATTCCTGATGTCACAAGTGATGTAAGAACCCAAATATCTAACTCAAATTCCATCAGTACTATTATTGTTCATGGAATCATCACTATTTTGTTATCTTGGAGGGAATTAATAAACTAATGGTTAAAATATAAAGAGAAACCCGCTCCCCTCTACTACAAATAAAACCATTCACACCCTTATTTCCTCACACCTCTCAAGCTTCAACACTTGTCTAATATCTACCCAAACAAAATATCTAGACTATAAACCAATTAAAATATCTTCTAGTCTATTCAATATACCACTCTAAGGTTCATTACAGAGGATATCAAGAGGAGGACTCAAGAGGTAATTCATCTCTTTCTTTTCCATTAATTTCATTTCAATTTCAGGTTATTAACTTAATCTATCCCCACCGATACTCTTCATAATGGTAAGGTAAATCTTGTATCAAATATATACTATACATTTATGATACTGATTGGATAATATATCATCCAACACCCATCTCATCTTCATTTTATTTTATAATAGAAAACATTATACGTGATATGTTAAATTTTCACCTTCAAGAAAAACATATTTTCCTTTTCACTTTTACGCCTTCATATCTTGTCGTAAAACCATTTTTATGGTTGAAACAGATTATATTATATGTATTATATCCTATTTCATGTTTTGGAACCAACTTATTTAAATATTAATAATTCATTAAACAAAATACGTTTGTTGTAGTCGAAAAACTGCCCAATTAACCCAAAATGTTCATCATTAAAATATTATCTAATGATTCATTGTAATCGTATTTAAATAAATTATAATATAATTTCATGTTATTTAAAACCATAAATAAATATAATTACACTTTTTTTATCAATGTTTAAAATGAACTTCCATTCATGAATATAATTGAACTTTTCAAGAAAACTAAAAAAACGAGCATTCCCAAACAATGAATTTAGGTTTTATAACTCATAAAAAAAGACCATAAAAGAACTTAATGAAAACATGGTAAACCATATTAATGTATTAATTTTTATGGAATTTAAAATTAATTAATATAATATAATAACACATGACATTAATGTGAATATTGCATTCAGATAAATGGTAAGGGTAAATTCTCAAACCTAACATTCTTTTTTCAGGTTCCCCCTCTTTCACTCCATGTTCAATATGGGTTCTCTTAAAAAATAATTTATTCATAATTATCTTACATTTTCTTGGATATAAGTCTTATCTAATTTATTTTTGTTAGAAACCCAATATTATCCAATACAACTCTTCTTTCAAATAAAGAAATCTTTTTTTACTACTTGAATATTTTTTCACTCTTTACAAATGGATAATGGTTCTATGTGAAGAATGACATTACCTCTAAATTTTGTGGGATAAATTTTTATGAAATTATGATTTATTATTTGGAACCCATTACTTTCCAGGTGTTATGTTATGATCACTTTTTACATATTTTTAATGGGGAACCCATGTTAATGTAAATATTATGTTGTGAGGGGTGCACTAAGAATTATATAGCGCAATATAAATGATTGAATGTGAAAGGTGGACCTGGAATTACATTGTGCTATAATTAATTGGGTATAATTATTAATCTCATATGTTAAATGGAAATTGTGTGTGAACATGATGCAATTTTTTCACAAAATTTTGTGGTAAATGACCACTATGTCATGATGATTCATTTTTATTAATTTCCACATTTTGTGAGTTTATCTAACATTTCCTCATGATTATTGATGATATTGTTATTATTATGCTCATCCCATTTTATATATTTTTTTTATATCCTATTATTGGTAAATTATCACATCCATTTTTGATGTATATCCTAAGGTGATTATGTGTACTATGATGTTTTCCAAGGAAAATAATAAGTTAGAGAAGAAAAAATTAAAAAAATGTCTATTCTTGATGTTTTAAATGATATGTTTAGTCCTTGTTTTTCCAAGACACTAATCCTCTGGAACCCCGTGGTGTAATAATATTTTTTTTATCATTATAATTACATAATGGTAATTTATGAAAATTCTATACCTCTATAGTTTTTATCAGAGGAATGGTTTAGATAATTTAGGAATTAAAATTAGTTAACCCTAGAGGAATACTCAAGTATTATGTACAAATACGAACGCATGATGATTTATATAGGGATCCCATAAGTTATAATTTTTTTGAAAATTGTATAAATGAGTATGTTATTTATTCATGACTTGATTACTTATGTATGGTTCTATAATTTTATATTTTATAAATTGGTGGGAACTCAAAGAAGCTAGGCCAAAAACCCGTTCAATGGCTAATGTAGTGATTTCTGGAACGATGTCCCCAAGGATTTGAGATGTGGAGTTGAATAAATCATAGAGATGATTACCCAATAATCACCATTTATGAAAAATAACAATATTATTCGGGAACATTCTTTTTCACCAATGTGGGGGAAATTGGGTATCGAGTATTTTATATTACAATGTGCACCAATGATTAGTGGATCCTCTGATCCACTAGTCACGAAACAGTGGTTCAACTCAATGGAAAATATATTTTCAGTTCATCATTGTTTTGAGACAGGGAAGGTGACTTTAGCCATTTATAATCAATAGGTAGAGGTCATTCAATGGTGTTCTATGAATAAGAACACCAAGCCAAGATACAAAATTGAATATATGGAATGGGAAGTATTTATAATCATGTTTGTTAACATGTATTTCACACTAGACCTTTGTATGAAGATGTAGATAGAATTCATAATGATCTTGAATAAAGGAGGAGAATCTTCCACAACCTAGAAATATAATTTCACAAGGATAACATGGAATGCTTTGGGTTTTGTTATCAATAACGATAGCATAATTGAAAAATTCTTTTGTGGGTTAAAACCACAACACTTGAAGGGTCTTTCAATTATATACTTTGGTAGCTATTAATAAGTATTTCGGTGTTCCCTCATAGTAGTTATGGAGTTTAGATAATGGTCCCCTGATTGTGGTGATATGAGATGAAATATCATGTTTAAATATGGAGGATCAAATGATAATGGTGGGAAGAAAACTCAATGACCCACTTTCCAAAAATGTGGGAAGTTTCATCATGGTATGTTCATCAAAGGGATAGGGAAAAGCATCTTGTTTGGGAAATAATGCCATAATCCACAATAATGTCGAAAATACATGAGAAGGAAGGATAATGTAGTGTAAGAAAGGAGAGCCCCACCCATTTTTCAATTCTATAATTGTTGATATCAAGGGAACTAGGAAAGATAGTGCACTAAACATTGAGTCCTCGAGGTTAATCAACATTAGTAGCCACCAATTCCAATTGAACAAGGTAATGTTTATTCCATAACTACTCCAGACCTATATAAATATAATTATTATGTATAAGGTACATATTCTATTCACTAAATAATTTTAAAAAAAAATATGATTTTGATTCTACGCATTCATATATCATTAATGTTTTATAGAACTATAGACTTGAATCCTTGAATCATTGAAGCTGGGATATCTATAAAAACAAAAAGTGGATCAGTCATTGAAACCAATGTGTTTCACTCTTCTCCTATTGGTGTATATGGGATGATTCATACAATTAATCTTGTAATACATCCCCTTGTGTAAATCAATTCTATAATGGGAATGGATTGAATCTCATTAAATTGATCACATATCAACTATCATGAAAAAGAAATACCTTTTCATATGCCAATCCATCCCATTATCCTCTAAATTTTTATGTATGATTAGTACTCTCCTTTGAAAAATACATCAACGGAGTGAGTTTTGATTCCCTATGAAGAAGAAAACCTTTCAAAAATGGTTGAGTCAAATAAAACTACCAACCTATTAAAAATTCCCATTGTGAGGAAATAAAGTTATGTATTTCATGATGAGTAACCCGATAATCCCCCAGATCATGAGGCAGTGTTTTCAATAGAACTCATATCCATAACCACTCATATATCAACGTGTCTCTATAGGATGGCTCTTATCAAACTAGAGGAGTTAAAGAAACCTCTATAAAGAATTTCAAAAATTGGTTCATATTCCATAGTGCATCACCTTGGGGGGATTAGTTCTATTTGCGACGAACAAGGATGGATGAAAGAAACTGTGAATCAATTATTGGAAACTGAACAAGATCACCATAAAGAACCAGTATAATATCCCAAGGATTGATGACATCTTCAATCAGTTATGAAGAGCTCAAAACATTTCAAAGGTGATTCATCGTTTTGGATATCATCTACTAAGGGTGATGAAGGAATATATAATGATGACTGCCTTCTGTACTAGGTATGGGCACTATGAGTTTCCTATGTTGGAATTCAGAGTTACTGTTTCCCCAAAACTATTCAGGTATTTAATTAATATCGTCTTTATACATAACAACGACAAATTTTTTGTACTGTTTTTTTAATGATAATCTTTTATACTATAAGAGAATAGAGGAACATTACAAACACATAATACTTGTGTTGGAGACATTTAGAAAGGATAATTTGTAAGCCAATTTCAGAAAGTGTGACTTTAGTACTATGCAGGTCACATCCATGGGATATGTGATCAGATGGGTGGGGATTTCTGTGGACCCTTCAAAAACCAAGGTGATTAACGAATGGCCCAAACCCTCTAGTGTCATAGAAATATGTAGTTTTATGGGATTAGATAGGTAGTTCAGATGATTTTTGGGATATTTCTCATGATTTTCACCCCAATAAACCTATTAATAATGAAGGTGGTAAAGTATGTCTGTTTGGAAGAATGTGAAGAATGCTCCATGGAGATAAAGAGATGGCACGTCACTACACCTGTACTCACATTACCAATAAGTGGATAATGGTGTGTGATATAATGTGATGCTTAAAAGAAAGGTTTTGGAATTTTTCACAGGAAAAATGATATTGTTATAGCCTATGCCTCACGAAAATTGACATTCTATGAGCAGAACTACCTAATGCATGATATTGAGCTGGCAGTCATGATTTTTACCTCTAAAACATGGAGGCAGTACCTTTAAGGAGTGTAGTGTGACATATACACAAACCACAAGATCATAATTTATATATTCACACAAAAGGATATCAACATCCATCAAATGATATGGTTAGGGCTAATAAAATATTATGATTGATCTATATGCTATCATCTTGGAAAGGCGAACAAGGTAGTTTATGCTCTAAGATGGAAAGAACATGCTACAATATTGATGTTATAGATTGAGAAAGACCCGATCTTCATGTATATTTAAAGGATGGATTTGTAAATCATAAGGGAAGGGGATATATCCAACCATGCCCAAATGATTTCACAACCATCAATCCAAGAGATGATAAAGGAAGCACAAAGGGATGACCTAGAGTTACAAAAGAAGGAGAATGATATAAAATTTGGATGATTTAAGAGTACTGTAACGATTATGATGGTGTGATTCGGTACGAAATGCAACTTTTTTTGCCTTTATCGCCCTAAATAAAGAAAGAGATTAATGAAGATGCAGATAGCCCAACATTCTCTACCAATCCTACAATCACCATGTTGTACCGAGATCTTCGAGAAAAATTATAGTGGGATATCAAAAAAAAGAAGACTGTGGAATACATATGAAAGTTGTTGGCATGTCATCAAGTTAACTTAGTGTGACCAAAGTCCAAAGGGATGATGAAAACATAGCTTATAACCATGTGGGAATGGGATAATGTCACTATAGACCTTTTCCTGGGTCTCCTGAAGATGTCGATGGGAAATAATGTGATATGGGTTATGGTTGACTAACTCATTAAGATTGCCTATTTTATCCATATTTGGGAAGATCAGTCACTTGAAAAACATTTAATGATATATGCAAAGGAATTGGTGAGACTACATGGTGCTCCACTCTTGATTGTCTTTCTTCGTGATCTGAGGTTCATATATAAATTCTGGAGAAGTCTCCAACATTCGTTGAGTACATAATTGAATTTCATCATAGCTTATCATCCCTAAACAGATGGGAAATCCAAAAGGATGATTCATATGCTTGATAATATGCTAAGAGCATGCACTTTAGATTTCAAAGGTGAATGAGATCAGCTTCTCCCATTGGTGTATTTCTCATATAACATTAGCTTCAACTCAAGTATTCAGATGGCTCCATGTGAAGATATGTATGGAAAGCTATGTAGAACTCCAACCAGTTGGGATGAAGTTAGAGATTGAATGCTACTTGGACCAGATCTTATGCAAGAAAAGACGAAGATGGTTCAAGACATCCATAAAAATATCAAAGCTTCTTATAGTAAACAAAAGGGCTATCCTGACAACCATCAAAGGGACTTGGAGTTCGACGTTGGAGATAAATTATTCCTTCTAATATCACCATGGAAGAGAGTTATGTTGTTTGTAAAAAAGGGATGGTAAGCCCACGTTTCATTTCCCCCATTGAGATCCATGACCACATAAGAGTTTGGGCCTATCAGCTTGCACTTCCACTGAATATGGCTTATGTTGATGATGTTTTTCATGTATCACTTTTGAGGAAGTACATACCAGATCCTTCACAAGTACTAAATTCAGAGGTGGTATGTCTGGAAGATGATCTTCCCATTTGGAATAAGGTACAAAAGATTTTCTACCGGAGATATAAGGTTTTATACAACAAGAGAACCCACATTGTCAATGTTTTGTGGAGGAACCATAAGTTAAAGAAGAATCGTTGGTACCGGAGTAGGTGATGATGGAGATGTACCCTCACCTATTTGTGTAAAACAAAATATCAAGGGTGACATTTCATAATGGGGGAGAATGAAATTGCCAAATTTTTTATAAATGGAATTCCCTTACTATAATCATTACTTATATAATTTTCACTTTCTGATTCACAATGAAATATACTGATACTAAATACCATGTGACCATTAAACATATTTTCTCCACTTCAATGTGTATAATTTCAAAAATATGATAAACTCGATTACGATCCGTAGGATTTTTGGAGTCTAATTGAACAATCATAATTATTAATGAATAGTAAACTACCCTTCTGAATAATAATATGACACTTATTATTATTAAATAATTCAAAAAATAGTAACTTTACCATTGAATGATTAAATAAAATTTATGCATCATAGAATTGAAAATTTGACCATAGTAAAAGTATTGGTATTTTAGTAAGTCTTAAATAGGTAATTATAATTAATTAACATAAAATAAAATGTACATAATAATATGTGTTCATAAATTAAAATTTTAATTTCTTATCGTATTAAGATAATTTTTATAAGAACTTATTTAATTTTTGAAAGGAATATAATATTAGTTTTAATTTTAAAAACAATAATTTTCAAGTAAATTATGATTTTAATTAAAAAATAATATAATCAAATTTAGATAATTATTTTTGAAAGATATATATAGTTTTGGATTCTAAACATCGAAAAATATTTTGGGTGAATTTTATGGAATTTTCTAAAATACATGATTTTTTGGGGAATAGTAGAATACAACAATTTACCACATAAATATGTTATAATTTAAATCCACTATTCCTAACATAAGTAGTGATGTAAGCACCCAAATCACGAACTCACATTCCATATTTACTTTTCATGGTAATGGAATCATATCTATTTATTATCTTGGTGGAAATTATTACATAAATGATTCAAATATTATGACAACCCCTCTCCCCTCCACTATAAATACAACCCTTCAGACCCTCATTTCCTCACACCGCTAAAGCTTCTTGAGGAGTCTAAACTATACCCAAAAATTATACCTTTCCCCTTACCCACGTCTAATATCTTCTAATCTCAAAAAATCCCAATGCCAAGGTTTTTAACGATGATCAAATGGGGATGATTCAGGAGTAATTCATAGATATCTTTTCCTTTGATTTCCTTTCAATTTCAAGTTCTTTTTTTAATCTCTACCCTCATATTCTCATCCAAATGGTATGGTAACTGATGTATATTACTTATAATGTAATTTTATTATACTAATGGTATAATATTTCATATATTCCCCCATATCCTAGTCATTTTAGTTTTTAGAAGAAAACGTTTTACGTGCGGTGTTAATTTATCAACCTTAAGAATGATATGTTTTCTTTTTTCAATTAACTATTTCATATCGGGTCATTAAACCTTTTTTTTGTTGTACCAGGGTATATTATATTTATTTTATCCTATTTAATATTCTGGAACCAACTTATGTTCATATTACTAAATGATTAAATAATACAACTTCATTGTGGTCGAAAACCCACCCGATATAACCCCAAACATTCATCATTATATTATTATCTAATGACTTGTTATCACGGTTTTCAAAAAATTTATTTATAAGATAATTTCATGTTTTGTGACATCATAAATAAAATTCAAATTCAATTCCTGGATGAGCTTCCATGTTTTAAATGAACATCCATTCATGGATAAAATTGCACCTTTGATGAAAACTATATAAACAAACAATCATGAAAAATGAATTTAAGATTTATAACCCATAAAAAGGCCCATGAAAGAACATAATTATACCATATTAATCCATATTCTTGTTTAAAAGTATCTAGAATCTCTATTTAATAAATATAATGTCATTAAATAGGTCATCAAAATGATGAAAGCATTCAAATACTAGGTAAGGGGAAATTCTCGAAACCGAACATTCATTCTTCAGGTTCTCCCTCATTAAATCCATATTTGGTATGTGTTACCTATAAAAATTATTTACTCATCATTATATTACCATTTCTGGATATACATGTTCTATAATTTATTTTAGGAAAAACCCTAATATTTTCCAATTGAACTCTTCTTTAAAATAAAAACACCCTTTTTACTACTTGAATATTGTTTCACTCTTCACCAATGGTTATTGGTTCTATGTCAAGAATTATATTCCCTCTTTATTTTTGGGTCTCAGTTTTTATCGATGTGTGATTTATTATTTTAAACCCAGTCCTTTCCATGAGTTATGATAGATTCATGTTTTACTTATTTTTAATTTGGGATGCATGATAATGTAAATATTATGTTGCCACATGTGTGCCCGAAATTATATAGCAGAATATGAAAGTTTGAATGTGAAAGGTATGACCGAAATTATACACCACTATAATTCATTGGGTAAAGTGATTAATATCATGAGATAAAGAAAACTTATCTGTGAACATGATGCTAGTTTTGTTCACAACTATGTGTGGTAGATGAACCCAATGACATGTTGTTTCATTTTTATGAATTTCCACATTCAGTTACTTTATCTAATGTTTCCTCTCATTATTTATGATGACGATTTTATGATTATACTCACCCCATGATATATTGTTCTTATCTATCCTAATACTGGGATTTTATCTCACCTATATTTGATCAATGTCATCGGGTGATTATGTGTACTAAGGAGTTTTCAATGGACAAGTAGATGATGGTGAAGAATGAATTAAATAAATTTTTATGATTAATGTTTTAAATGATATATTTAGACCTTGTTTTATGAAGGCAATAATCCTTTGAATTACCATGGGGTAATGCTATTTTGTTTTTATCTTTATAATGATTTAAATTTAATTTAAGAAAAGTCTTTGTAGATATATCGTGGGTGGTAGATTCCTCTAGTGCATGTTTGGTGGAAGAATATAAATATCCAAGAGAGTACATGGGAGTGAGAGGCTAAAGATTGTGCACAGTACTGTCAGTTGTTGTTTCAGTAGCCCTAGTTTTGCATTTAGAGGATGTAAATCCCTATAGTGGGGATAATTTATTGCCATAGATTTCCCCTATTTATTTTTATAAATTAATTGGGATATTTTTGGGACTATGCACTAAGAAGGAAACAGATTCCATGGCCTACTATTCCTGAAACAAATCATGGAATAATTTTTAGTTTTTAAATAAAAAAATGATCGAGTGGCTAATTTGACATTTAATAACATAAAAACCATTACCCATATTAGAAATATGAGGGTAGAATTGCTTTTATAACAATGTCTTTACCGTAGAAAAGGCCTTACATTGACTAGCATAGTTCGAGGGTGAAAATAAATTTTTAGACATTCAAAATGAGAAAAAAATAAACATAAAAAGTTTTTCTTATTTATTTTTGAAACTTCACAGCCATGCAGTGATGCAAAAACCCCATGATAGGGAAACACCTTTTCTATCATTAATGAAAAAGTGTGGAGACACTAAAACATAGTGACACTACAACACAACGATGTAGAAATGATGAAATGTGTTTGCATCATTTAATAGATTTTTCGGGATATGAGATTACATTCCCAATCCAAGAGTAATTCCATTGAAGAGATGGAGAATAAAATCACTGGAATTTTTTTTGTCAATGATGAGAAATAGTGAGTTGGCAGATTGAGATCTCTTGTGGACAGATCCCAAACGACCCTGATATTTCTTCACCAAATGGCCCAAACCCCATGTAGGGTGTTAGTATTGTTTTATTTTCCTTCCTCATACTGTATTCCCATGATGAATGTGGATTAGTTAATGAACATTATAATCATTGGAATGTGCATTATGTGGGTTGGGTAGTTTATATTGTGGGGATTGTTTCGGTGTTGATCAATTGTTAGAATTCTTTTATTCAACCAATGTTATTCAATTCTAACATGGACAGACTGGGGATAACCCGATCATGACATAGATCTGTCCATTTGGATGTTATTTTGCTTTTCTATTTTACACATTATTTGTTGCATGATTTGAAACATAGATATGAAATAAGAATGTAATATGGCAGTGATGGAACGAGGGAGAGGTCGAAAAAAAGGCTCTGGCCATTCAAGGTAGAGAGGTCTAAGATGATACCCCATTCGGAGTGGCCAGAAGCTGAGGCAGCAGTTCCCGACAACATTGATGGTCTAGGAAGGCCCGAAATAATGTCCTCCGGCTTGACGGCTGGTAGCGGTGGCGACCTGTGGTCCAGGAGGGACCATGATGGTGGGACGGAGCATGACGAGTAGGCCCTGGGCGAAGGTAGACTAGGCTTCAACCTCAATGGGTGGAAAATGGATCACGTAGTGCCAGGGTCCATGGGGGACAATAGGGAGGTCACGACGAGGGAGGAAGATGGATCGACGAAGCCACATTGGAATGGGGTGGGAGCTATGTCACTCATCTATCCATGTAAACTGTATGTCCCGTGACATTTAGACATGGGAGGAAATGATGTGAAACCACATGGTTAGATGATCGTGTGGGCCAAAGAGGAGTGCATCAGGGAGGGCCGCATCTGGCATGAGTGATAGAAGGACACATATGTGGCCGTCTGGGCTGGACAAACCAGGCCGCTCCAGCTTCTCGGAAGGTTGTGTCCAGCAGTCTAGAGGACCATGGCCCAACAACCCATAGGGATTTGCCCCTTCACCCAATGGGCCAGGCCCTTCAGGATGGCACATTACGAGTCGACCAAACGATGTAAGGTCTGGTTAGATCCGGGCCAGACTGTACTCATCTCACTAAATTGGTCATAGCATTCAAACAGAATGTCTATTCGATGAGCAATATATGGAATTGGTGCCCATGAGAAGAGGATTTCCATTGGATATGTCTTGCTGGGTTATAGTATGGACCAGGGTAGAAGTGGATTTCCCCTTAGTTCATTCCTTTAGGGTTCATTACAGTAATATATCTTCATCACTAGAGTGTAATCTCTTCTACAAGCTGAGTCTCTTATAGAGTTGTGGAATTCCTTCCTAGGATGGGAGGGATCCTCTATCAACCATGATGGAGTTTTTTGGGATTTGATGATTCCTAAAATCGTAGGGAATTAATCCTTAATCTAGTGGGCCATATCATTTGGGTTTTCAGTATCCTCAGATAATGATCCCCAATTATACAAGCCACATTGTTAGGGTTTTTGGTATTCTTTGAAAAGTATACCATAAATTATAGGATTGTATATATTGGGTTGTCGGTATCCTATTAAAAGGATTCTCTCTATGTATACCATGAACATGGAACGGTTTTTCCTCATTGGGAAAGGACTAAATCAACAGGACCTCATTTTAAGAGTCTCCAATGACATCAAGGATCTAGGAGCGAGTTCTCCCAGAATAAGCCTTCCTTGAGCCGAATCTGTGGCTAATGATTGGTTTTTACATACCCCCTTTTCCTTGTGGCTGGTTATGAGTATATATAGATATTATTAGTATATATTTTATAGGAATATACCTATAAAATGATGACTGTGCATTCAATTGTGTTTTTTCCTTTTTGTTTATTCCTTTGTGTATTAATGGTGTCCTACGGAGTACTATTTTACTCACCCCTATAAGAGATTTTCCCATATGTTTCCTATCTTGTGAAAAGGATTGATTCATTGACGGAGTCCATTATGCACTAGGACCATGTAGTGCCTAGTGATATCAGATAGAAGAGGCATACTCCTTCAGCTTCAAGCAGCTGTCCTTCACCAACCATTCAGGTACGGTTTTCTTTAGATGAGTTTTAGGATATTGTTATTTCACAAGTGTTTCGTATTTCTCATGGAGGGATTTTATTCTATCCCAGTTTACCTTACTATACTTTTCCTTCCTATTGCACTCTGGTTTTGGTATTCATTCATAGTTATTTGTATGCATGGTTTATTTAGTATTTTTACAATTCATCATTTGTGGGCATGGAAATGTGTGTGTTCATACCGGTGTATAAGAAATGCCTCCCATTTTAGTGATATTCCTACTCTGTGAAAGTCACCAGCCCATAGCCTAGTGGAAGCTAGATTAGAGAGTAACTTCATGAGCCTATGAAGGATGAGTCATGACATGCCTGATGTCCCATTGTAACTGATTTCATTCAATTGATCTGTAGACATATTGAATAAAATTTATTTACATAAAACCCAACCATGTCATTCATCATACTCACCATTGCATCCACTCTACCTCACACCTCTGGCAATTCATCTCCAAATAGACAACTGTCTCACCAATTTCCCACCTACATATTTATTTATCCATCATCGATCACTTCTTATATTGAATAGGATTTCTATACAATGGATCCTTCAAATGAAACATCATTACCCACATCTAGCTGTTATGTACTATGAGAAGAAGACATAAAGGATGAGAACAATAGCATATGGAAGAAATTGGGTCAAACTGTAAAGACAAATAATTTCCATGGAAATTTTTTTCTTAAATACATTGGAATTTTATGAGTCCGCCAAAACTGACGGCGCATGATTCTGAGGCCCAGTGTGCCCGGAACCAATTTATGAAGATTTGTTCTGGTAAGTTCAGTTAATGTACGAGTTTATTTATAACTTTTGAAATGGTGCTCGAAATTGAAATCAGAGGGAACCATTGAACTCACAGCCCCGATATTCACTTTAGAAGACATTCACCTCGATGGCAGATGGTCGGCAATAAAAGATAGTTTTTGGTGAATGAATTAAATAAAAGTAAGTTTTTGTAAACATTATTTTTATTAGTTGGTTAAAACCTCCTTGTTGAAGATGGAGGTGGGGACCCCCCCCCCCCCCCCCGTAACCTCCGATAAGAAGTTATAGAGGTGGAGAAAACACAAACATAACCACGTCTTAATGTTTAATATGGTCGAGACCACCCAAGGTTAAATCCTCTTGAACTCCACATTATGTGGGGAGAAAACTCTTGATCTCCCCACACTATGATGCCAAATACACTCCATTAATTAATTGAGCATCATTTAGTTAATTTGAATCTTTTTTAATTTTGTTCCAAAAATTAAATAATAGATAAATATATTATTTTGTTAGGGGGATCACATTCATTTTGGTGGAGCTTGTAAGAGCAGAGAACATAGGATAATGCTCCCGATGAAGAATGCTCAAACCGACGATGAATGTCGACTACGACTTCGACTTCCTTCTTCAGAACCTCCTTCAACGTAGGACATGTTTGTCTATAACGAATCGACGTCTTCCTTTATGCGACATCATCAACGAACAAATAACAAAGGTAGGGGTTCGAACATTGTTTTGTTTCTCATTCTTCGTTTTCTGTCGAGGATTATAAATCGAAGCTGCATGCTGTCACCCTAACACTGAGGGTGTGGTCCGAACAAACACGGCCAGACCCCTCCACCTTCTGTGTGGAATTTGACGCTAAACACGACATGAGACCGGTTTGAGAAAATCTTATCAAAAATGATTCTGGATCGAAGGTGATGTCCCTAGGAGTGGGCGAATACAATCAGAACAAGAATCAGGCCACCAGAACACGTCTGGTGACCCGTGGAAAGTTCACCGGAGGATGGAACCGAGGAACGTCACCGTGTGACGGTGACAGTGCAATCGCGTGGCCGGAGGAATAACTTGTGGCTAACGGGCTGCGACAGTGCAGAGGAAGCCGATGAAAGGCCGGTCGCGAATGAAACCGGTTACATGAGCCATCGGGTTTATGAGGAAGGCTCGGCACAACTGTGCAACATGTGGAACAAAACGGGGGCCGCTGCACCCTACTGCGGTGGTGCAGCAGTGGCCGGTGCAAGGCTGCTAGCGAGAAGGACCGGCAGCCCGAGCAGCTGCGTCTCTAGAGGAGGCATAGCGCAACTGCGCTGTGTGGGGGGCGACTGGCCACTCGGCCATCCGTAAATATCAAGACCTGTAGTTGTGTCCCGCGTAACACGGACCAATGCCACGTGGTGTTGGTTTTGGAAACCACCCGAACAACTAAGCCGTTCGGGATACTAGGAGTGCGACCTCCCCCATAGACATGGCTATGGAGGACCCCATGTGCCGCCAGGCTGGACCCAGTGTGGGCCGGACCCAGCACGGGCCAAACCCAGCGCGGGCTGAGCCACCCTTGCGGGCCAAGCCACCACCACGGACCAGGTCAGATCCTAGTCCAGACCCGGTTCGGGCTGGGACGGTCCGACGTGGTCGGACTAGACATGGACCGATTCAACCTGTTTCCATTCTTTTGCCCGTAACATGATCTAAGAGTGTCTAATTGAAGAACCATCTAATCCAACATGATCCTTGGAAGGAGACAGATCATTTTAAACCACCCCAATCGAGGTTTTGAAATTTTTGGGATACGGGTGGGATGGATTGAATGTAAATCTAAACGAGCCCTCGGAACAGAAATTCCAATAACTCTCAAACCAGATGTCGGATTGATGCACAGTTTGTCACATTGGTTTCATTTTGGAATGAAGGAAATTTTGGATACATCAACTTGGGAAATCATGGCAGTTGATGTATAGGCACTTGAATTGAGGAGAGGAACATCCATGAATCAAGAATGCTATGTGCTGAACCTTGTGGCTGGATGCGGTTTGATGACTGTTCCTTGATCATGTGTGGGTTCGATAGCACCGACGACTGTTCCTTGGATCCTTTGTGGATTTGACATCATCGAAAACTCTTCCTGGATCCTGTGTGGGTTAGACAACACCAGAAACTATTCATGGATCATGTGTGGTTTCTACAACAGTGACGACTATTCCTAGATCTTGGGTGGGTTTGATAGCTCTATTTACTATTCCTGGATCCTGTGTATGTTCGATAGTTCTGATTTCTATTCCTGGATCCTGTGTGGGTTCGACAGAGTAAATGATTCAATTTCTACATCTGATTATCTCTATCTCTCTAAATATGTTGTATACCTATGTGAGAAGAGTCAGCAACTCTGTGTTTTCCTCATGATTAAGATGGATTACATGATAACATAGGTATATTTTTTTCCATATACCTTAGTGGGGTTATCTGTTGATTTCATAATTTGTGATTTATCATTGTTGTATTTTGTGGTACCATGAGGGTCTTGGGATCCATACTAAGTATCGTTATACTCACCCTTGCATGGGTTATTCCCACACCACGTTGTGTTAGATGCAGAGGATGGACAATGCTGACCGAGGCTGAGTGTACGAGGACTGGACGGTACCTGGAGGTGGACCACATAGCGTGACAGTACAAGGAAGAGACGAATGGATGTGGACAGCTGTGGAGGCTATTTGTAGATACCCATCTGATAGTATTTCTCGGTGGACGATCCATGAGATATTTTCCCTTTTTCAGTAATTTTACTATACATTTGGGCTTGTATTTCCGGACACATTTAAATTTTAGCACTCTTTTGTTATACAGTTTTACATAGTGTTTTACTTCTACCTTGTACTCTATTGTGTGCGTTTTTAGGTTATAATGGTGATTTCATCCCATTTTTAGGGATTTACACCTTTGGTGCTAGTCTCCAGGCCCTGGCCTAAAGAAGGCGGGCTTGGGGTAGTCATGGCATGGGCCCCGGGGGACGGGTCATGACAAATTGGTATCATAGAAGTCAGTTCTACCGCAAAACATAGGACTATGATCTTTTCTATTTTGAAATAGTGATAAGGGAACTGAGTGTGGGTTTCAGTTCAGGGATTCCATTATTGGTGCAGTGGTCGATGTATCCACACACCATGACCCTGAATTCTTATTTTCTACTCTGTGCACGAAAATAGTGATTGTGTATGTGTTTTGAAGAGTCTTCTTTGTGATCTATTTTGAGTCATCTCACCAGGTATAACATATTGACCATGGAACGCCAATTTCTTTACAGGATGCCTCCACCTAGATAGACAGCTAGGGTTTCAGGCATTGTTAGAGATGGTAGCCCACTGAGCCAAAAGGCCATGGTGCAAGGCACTATCACAGCGGAGGCACTAGTAGTACAACTACCTGTTGGGCCACCGATGCCACCAGTGCCAGTAGCAGAGAGTGCATGCCACCTGAGCATGTATCATGAGTCCTAATACCAAATGCCACCTAGGTAAAGCAGCGAGACGGACCCACAGGTAGCTGAGGATTGGATGAAGGCTGTGGTGAGGGTCTTCATAATGCTAGGGACACCATCTAACCTTATGGTGATCTTTTCAGCAAGTCTCCTTTAGGCAGCTACATACAGATTGTGGAGCCTGATGCTCTAGGTGTAGGACGATGTGACACTACTCTGGGTAGACTTTCAAAGCCTGTTTAGAGCAGAGCTTGACCCATCCACCCTACGCGTAGTGCAGATACATGAGATAAATCATCTACAATAGGGTAACATGATGACTACACAGTACTCGGCGATGTTCACCGACCTCTCGCGCTACTCCATAGATATGGTGCGAGACCCATTATTCAGGGCCTCGACCTTTGACCATGGGATCAGGAGAGAGATCATGGCTTCGATAATCTCCCTCAGCATCGGGATGTAGACAGGGGTGTTAGAGAGAGCCCTGATAGTGGAGATGTTCCTCGATGAGTAGTCACCAACAAAGAGACCCACCACAAGGCATCACGTAGTGAAGTCTTCTAAAGATGACAATAGACCGATGTCGCAGTGTTCCAAGAGGACCAGACCATCTAGTGGACATCCTCAAGACATGGGTTTAGTTGTGAAAGGCACATGAGATTGATCTAGTAATTCGATGAACATGCATTGTTTCACAAGTGGCGGGAAGGGTCACATGGATCATGACTGTCCGACCATCTATTCGGGTGATCAACAGAGAGTTGAGGAACCTCCCATTTATATGAATAGGTTCGATCGAGGTGATCTACAGGGCGCAGGCGGACGTGGAAGAGGAGCTGGTCATGCAACTGGTTGTGGACATCGTTGTGAGTTGTTACCACCACCACCACCAGGATTTCCACCCTAGCCGTACGGAGCAGGTGGACAGGTGAGATCCCAGCTCCAGGAAGCTGGGTCTTACAATCATGGAACTCCGAAGATGATTCTATGTACAACATGTATCTACTCCACCATTGTCGTAGTTCTCATAGGCACAAGTGTCAGTCATTATTTCATTTCCACCGCCCTTTTTCAGAGCATAGAGATTCCAAAGGAGCCGTTGTCTTGATCCTTATAGCTAAAGATTCCTATGAGATCATATTTGAGTATTATTCATTGGTTTGGGCAGTGTGATCTTACTCTAGGAGGAAAGAGCTTCGGCCGAGAACTTCTAGTAGTAGCATCGAGGCCTTACGACGTCATCTTGGGTATGAACCCGTTATCTGCAGTCCATGCTCAGATTAACTGAATTAGATGCAAAGTGCTCTATGTGTGCACAGATGGGACCAGGTTCACCTTCACCGGTGAGAAGGGAGCCTTTGTAGCATATGATATACTTACATGGAGGAATGTTTAGCCGACCACTCATTGGATGGAATGCATTACCCTCGAATCAGTAGATGTGGAGAGTCCGAGTTTTCCTGATATGGTGGACCAGTATGAGGATGTTTTCCCTGATGATGTTCGAGTTCTACCGCCTTGTACAGAGGAAGACTTTTACATTGACAAGTACCATGGGAAGACACCAATTTTTACACCAGCATATCAGATGGTTCCCATGGAGCTTCTCAAACTGCGGGTACAGCTGTCAGACTTATTGTGGGAGGGATTCATCTGTCCCAGCGCTTCCCCTTTGGCAACCCCCGATTCAATATGCCAAAAAGGCGGATGGATGATTGATGCTATGTGTCAACTACCATCGCCTGAACCAGGTGACCATGAAGAACATGTACCCACTCATGAGGATTTACGTCTTCTTTGATCAGCTGAAGGGAGCACAATGGTTCTCGAAGATAGACTTAGATCAGGCTATCACCAGCTCAGTGTTCGAGATGAGGATGTGTAGAAGACTACCTTCAAATGTCGCTACATCCATTATGAGTTCTTGGTTATGCCATTTGGCATATCCAATGCTCCAGCAGTGTTCATGGGGATCATGAATAGGATCATTCATCCATACCACGATCGCTTTATCGTAGTCTTCATCAATGACATTATGATCAACCCTGCTACTGAGGAGGAGCATGTCTACCATTTACTGGTAGTACTGACACACTCCTAGAGAACCAGGTTTATAGTAAGCTCTCACTGTGCATGTTATAAATCCGAGAGGTTCACTTTTTGGTATATGTCCTCTCGGAGGCCAGAGTTGTAGTAGATCCAGTGATTATTGAGGCCATACTTGTTTGAGAGCCACCCAAGAGTGTGACTGAGGTACTGAGATTCCTAGGTTTGGATAGATATTACCAAAGGTTCGTACCTAATTTCTCCAGAGTTTCTACACCACTATCAGCCTTTACGAAGAAGGTGAAAACCATTCTGTTGTCGGAGAGATTCCAGTAGAGCATTCAGGAGCTGAAACATAGGCTAACTGGTGCCCCAATCTCGAGGATTCTAGAGAAGGGCACAAGGTAGGTAGTCTATTGCGACGCATGAGGGACCAGACTCAGGTGTGTCCTGATTCAGGTTCGAGCTGTTATCACTTATGACTCGAGTCACCTAAGACAACACGAGAAGAACAATGCCACCCATGTCATGGATTTAGAAGTAGTGGTCTTCGCCGTAATGTTGTGGGGGCACTATCTGTTGGGCGAGAATTTCACAGTCTACTATGACAACCAGAGCCTCAGTTATATCTTCACTCATAAGGACCTAAACCTGAGACATCATCGATGTATTGAGATCCTCCCGGAATATGACTTTGAGATAGTCTATACTCATGGGAAGGGGAACATTGTTGCAGATTCACTCAGTAGAAGATCTTGTAAGCAGCTGCTAGGCGTGGTGACAGAGCAGCTGGCTGCCTTACAGATATCCTTTGTGTAAATAGATGAAGAATCCTTCCTTCAGAATCTTACAGTCACTCCCCCACTTCTTCAGCATGTCATGGAGGCACAACGTTAAGACGTTGACTGCAAGACTTGATGTTCTCAGATATCCACAGGGTAGGCACCTGATGGATTATCAAAAGGTGGGGAGCACGCCATCCTCTTCATAGGACGTACCATGGTACAAGTTTCACTTCAAGGGGAAGTGTTGAGGGAGTTTCAAACATCCCCTCTATCAGAACATCTATGAATGGAAAATATGTACCAGGTTCTCCGCTGACAGCACTGGTGGTTAGGGATGAAGAAGGCTATTGCAGAGTTTCTCTCTTGATGCCTCCCTTGTTAGCAAGTGAAGGTGGAGCATTAGGCACCAGCAGACTTGGTTTAGCCTTTAGAGGTCCTAGAGTGGATGTCGGATGGGATATCCATGGACATAGTGACAGGACATTCATGTACATCATGCAGTAATGACTCGATTTTGGTTATTGTCAACTGAATCACCATGTCATCCCACTTCCTACAGATCAGAGGGAAGGGTTCACTAGAGATCTTGGGATTCCATTTTGTGAAAGAGATTGTGCTGCTACATGGAGTACCATCTTCTATTTTTTCTGATCATGATTCAAGTTTTACTTCCCATCTATGGAAGGGTTTGTTGGGGTATTTTTGGACACAGCTTCGTCTAAACACCACCTTCCATCCTCAAACGGATGGTCAGACTGAGCGGACCATTCAAAATCTCAAGGACATGTTGTGTGCTTGTATCCTCAGCAACGGTCGTAGCTGGGAGGATCCCGTACCTTTGGTGGAGTTTTCATAAAACAATTGCTATCACTCCATCATTGTGATGGCACCTTTTGAGGAATTATGTGGGAGAACTTGCATATCACCCTTGTGCTGGACATACACTGGGGAGTCAGCACTAGTGGGACCAGTGATTGTACGAGCTACCATGGAGAAGGTGCAGATAAACTATGAGCGGATGACGACATCACAGAGCAGAAAAAAGTCGTATTTTGATTGGAGACAGAGTCCTCTAGAGTTTGAGGATGGTGACCACATATTTCTACAGGTCTCACCTCGAAATTGATTATGGGGATTTGGATGAGGAGGCATGTTATATCTAAGATTCATCAGACCTTTTCAGGTCCTTAATAGAGTTGGTGAGGTGGAAGACTGCTTAGATCTTCCCCCTCAGTTGCACCGGGTGCACGACCTCTTCCATGTATCTTAGCTGAGGAGATATGTGAATGAACCTTCACAGATCATACACCAAGGAGAGTTGGACATCGATGATGGGGATAATTTTATAGAGGTTTAAGTGGATATGAATTATCGATATTCGTGGGTCCTTCGTGGACGGTCAATACCTCTAGATTGCGTCCATTGGCAGCACGAGAACCTCCAGGAGAGCACAAGGGAGCGGGACGCTCAGATACATGCTCAGTACCCCCATTTGTTTACTTATTACGAGTAGTAGCTTATAGAGATGTAAAGCCCTAAGGTGGGGAGAATTTCAAGGCCCAAAATTTCTGTTGAATTTTTTTTCATAAATACAGGGGATTTTTACGAGTCCACAAAAACTAACGGTGCATGATTCCGAGGACCGGTGTGACAGGAATCAATTTTTGATGTTTTTTCGGGTACCATTAGTAAACGTACAAGCGGTGTTTTTATAACTTTTGAACCGGTGCTTAGAATTGATATTTGATGGCCTTGTTGAAGTCACAACACCGATATTCTCTTAAGAAGTCATTCACCTCGATGGTAGATGGTCAGAATTTAAAGTTAGTTTTTGGGTTTTTAGTGAATGAATTAAATAAAAATAAAGCTGTGTAAACATTATTTTTATTAGTTGGTTAAAACCTCCATGTGGAGGTTGGAGTTGGGGACCACCCCACTTTAACCTCCAATGAGATGTTATAGAGGTTGGGCCGACACGAACTTAAACTCTTCTTCATGTTTAATATGGGGGGGACCACCTGAGGTTAAAACCTCTTGAACTCCCCATTCAATGGGGGGAAACCTCTTGAGCTCCCCACATTATGATGACAAATACACTGCATTAATTAATTGAGCAACAATTAATTAATTTGAATCTTTTTTAATATTGTGCAAACAACTAAAAAATAGATCAATCTATTTTTTTGTTTGGGGGCTCACATTCATTTTGGTGGATCTTGGAAGAGGAGAGAACTTGGGAGAAAGCTCCTGATGAAGAACGCTCCAACCGAAGAAGAACGTCGACCTCTACCTCGACTTCAACTTCCTTCCTCGGAACCTCCTTCGTTGTATGATGTGTTCATCTACAACAAATCGATGCCCGCCTTTCCGAAAAATCATCAATGTAAAATGAAAAAATGTAGGGGTTCTAACTTTGTTTTGTTTCACATTTTTCTTTTTCGGTTGAGGATTATAAATCAAAGCCGCATGCTATCCCCCTAATGCCGAGGGTGTGGGCCGAACAATAAAGGCCTGACCCCCCCCCCCCCCCCGCCTTCTTTTTGGAATTTGAAGCTAAACACAGCATGAGATAGGGACGAGAGAATCTCATCAATAATGATTGAGGATCAAAGGCGTTGTCCTGAGGACTTCATGGATTTGTCCAGAATGAGAATATGGAAAACGAAGCCCTTCCGGTGACCCACAGAGAGTTTTCCAGTGGATGGAACCGACGAACATCACTGCATGACTGCGGCGGCACAAATTCAGTGACAGAAGACTAACCCACGGCTGACAGGCCACAGTGGTGCCGCGATGTTTGGTGCATGGACGACTGTGAGAAGGTCTGGCGGCCCGAGCCGCCGGGTCATTGGAGGAGGTGCGGCGCAACAGTGCCACCCAGGAGGCGGCTATCTGGTTGGCCCACAGGGAGGAGAGGGACCCGTTTCTAGGCCATGTGTGACGCGGATAGGTGACACGTGGTGCCGTTATTGGAAACCACATGAATGGCTAATCCATTCGGGATACCAAGGGCGCAGCCTCCCCCCAGGATGCAGCTAAGGCAGACCCCATGGGCCGCCGGGCCAGAACCTGCACGGGTCGGGCCGCTAGTGTGGGTCGGGCCGCCCACATGGGCCAGTCCACCCCCACAGACCATGTAGGACCCACGGAGCAGTTCAGATCCTAGTACGGACCTAGGTCGAGCTAGGTCAGGCCGACTGGGTAGGACCGGACCCGAACCCTTACAACATGTTTCCATTATTTTGCCCGTAACATGATCTACGTGCGTCCGATTGGCGAATCATCTACGGCCATAGGAGACTTTGAAGGAGTAGGTTCGTTTGGTATACCCCACTCATGGTTTTTACATAGTTGGGGTATGGATGGGTCATATTGAATGTAAATCTGATTGGGCCCTCGGAACGGAAATGCCAATAACTCTCCGACCGGGCATCCGATGGACGCACCGTCTGTCACGTTGGGTTCCATTTGAAAGAAAGATCTTTTGGAAATATAATCATGGAAATTCTTGGAAGCTAACATATAAACATTTGGATATAGGAGAGTACACTCCCAAAATCAAGAATGATTTATGTGGTACCCTGTGGCCAGTTGCGATTGGACGACTATTTCTAGATCCTATGATGGTTCGACAGCACTGACGACTATTCATGGATCATGTGTTGGTTCGACAGCACCAACGACTCTTCCAGGATCTTGTGTGGGTTCGACAGCACCAAAGACTGATCCTGAATCCTGTGGGGGTTCGACAGAATTGACGTCTGTTCCTAGATCCTATGTGGGTTTGACAACTCTGTTTATTATTCCTGGATCTTGTGTGTGTTTAACAGTTCTGATTTCTGTTCTTGGATCCTGTGTGGGTTCAATAGAATATATGATTCTGTGGCTATATCTGGTCATCTATATCTCTCTACATATGTTGTATACTTGTGTGATTTGAGTTAGTAACTTTTTGTTTTCCTCATGATTGAGATGGATTACTTGATAACTTAGGTGTATGTATGGGCATAAACCTAAGTAGGGTTATCTGTTTATTTCATACATTTTGGTATATCCTTGTTGGATTTTGTGATACCTTGAGGGTATCAGTGTCCCTACTGAGTATAATTACACTGAACCATGCAGGAGGTACGACCAAAACTCGTTGTGTTGGTTGCAGATGACGGGCAGCGCTGACCGAGGATGAATGTACGAGGACTAGATGGTACCTGGATGTGGACCACATGGCGTGACAGTATACAGAGGAGAAGGACGGACGTGGAGTGCTATGGGGGATATATATACCAACCCTTTAGGTAATATTTCCATGTGTAAAATCCAAGACCTATTTTTCCTTTTTCAATACTTGTATATTACAGTTGGGCTTGTATTTCCTACCCCATTTACTTTTTTGCACTATTTTTATACAAATTTACTTAGTGATTTACTTCCAACTTGTACTATATAGTGTGAGTTTTCAGGTTATAAACACAATTCCTTCCTAGTTTCAGCGATTTACGCCTTTGGATCTAGTTGCCAACCCCTAACCTATGGAAGGTGGGCATGGTGTAGTCACGTCATGGGCCCCGGGGGATGGGTCGTGACACAAACCATCACTACTAAAGGGATTAGTATTCCCACACATGATTGTCCCAATCCAGAACCCACTAAATAGGGAGTTACACAAGATATATAATATATTATGAACTTACCAACAACAGTTAACCCTAAACAATATGAGCATGAGAAGATCAGAATAGATCTTCCAACCTACCACATTGTTCATGATTCATGTCCACCGTCCAACACTATGTTATACAACATCATCATTCAGTCCATTCTCCAGATTCTAGTGATGTCTTAAATTCCATTCATGACACATGACTACTTTCAGACATCAATATATATATGAAATATATAGAGAAGTAAGGGAGAACCTATAAGAAACCATATTTTCTATACATAAATATCAATTCATTGGAGATTAATATTCTATATATTACATTACAATACAGACCAGAACCAAAAAAGATTTGTTCATTTTTAAATTTGGATACATAAAGAACATATTTATAATATATATAGACCATCTCCCACTTTTTTTATTCTTAACTAGTACCATTATTATACACATCGTTCTTCAAATAAATCATCATATCATAGGGAAAACAAAATAAAAAAATTAGTGAGATCAGATGCAAAATAATAATAAAAAATGGAGATATGAATGATCATTTAAAAAATACATGACCATAATTTGTATGAGAACATGAGCATATGATTTAAAATTATCATTCCCGAAAAATATTATATCATACACCTGAGTCATGTCCAAAATCATGGAATTTCAGAAGACTTGAATCATAAATTTATCAAAGAACATGACCCCTATGAACATAACATTAGCATAAGATTGTGTCCCAAAAGAGTTTCATAATGTTTTGCATCATCATAATCACAAAAAATATATTTCATTTCATAAAACTAATACTTTCATTACATGTAAAATTGGTAAAGAAACTCATGTATTGGGGTTGTTCTTAGGATAACTTCTAATAAACCCTCTTTCTAGATTGGGATGACCTCTAATGTACTCACTTTTTCATGATACGGATTTCTTCTTATGAAATATTTTTCCTCATAAAACACTTATACATAACCAATTCCTTCGATTACTATATAATTTTTGTCACACCGATAACATACTCATAAAAATATTCATATTTATGTCACAGGAGCATAATGATTTCATCATAACGTTACCCAAGGAAAAGTAAACATGTTGCATTGATATCTAAACTTCAAAACAATAAACCATTATTCATGATTTGTATTTCCTCCTGTGTACCATTTGAGATCATAAAACAATATTATTTTTGAAATTCTTTATAATACTACATATTTATAGTACCACCTATCACATAATAATAAATCTATTCATTATTATTTCACAAGATCAAAAAAAAAATAATTCATCATAACATAGCCCATGGAAATTAAAACTGATTTCAATAATATTTCATCATTATATCCATAATCCATCAATAATAATAATAAATATGGTATTAGTAGATAACATCCCTTTTAAGACATATGTATCATCAAAGGATTTATCATAGATGAATATTTTCTGTAAAATATAACTGTAATATTTTTTTATAAAATACACTTATCATTTCAAACCCACATAGTAAAATAAAAAAATTACCAATCATTAAAGTGGAAAATTTATTTTAATATTTAATTATATAATTATAAATTAATATTGTAATAATTGACTAATAATGAAAAAAGGAATTCTTATTTATGTTGCGCATGATAAAAATGATTTCTTTAGCATTAGGTGTAAAAAAGTCAAAACTACATCATTCTGAAAATTTAAAATGATTCCTTTTGAATTATTTTGTAAACATTCAAAAAAATATAAAAATTTATTTAAATAATAATAGTACAATAGAAAAAAATTTGATAATATTATTTGAAAACACATTTATGGGAAAAAATATTTTCAACAACAAATCAAAATAATGTTAGTTTTCTATAAAATTTTATGTCAGTCTATTTATTATATAATGTAAAGAAAATTAAAGAAAACAAATTTATTCTCAATAAAAAACTAATGGAGAATAAAATTCAAGATATTATTAAGAGATATATGATAATATTTCATCATATAAAACATAATAAAATATAATCATGATAAAAAATTGAAATTTTAGAATATATCCCAAAATAATTCGATATATTTTAAATCACAATCACTATAATGATCCAAAATCATCATAGATAAATATTACATATTTTTGGAACAATATTCCTAAAATAGAGTAATAATCAACAATAGAATATTTTCGGTATAGTACCATTGGAATCATAGATCACACAAAAGAACATTTGTAATGGCTCCAGTTTTGACCGATAAGAATTCAAAATATTTCGGGGAATATTTCAGAAGCTAGGAATTATGTCAACGTGGGAATAAGGGGTCCATGGATCCTCTATGTTGTGAAATTAAAAATATTAACTATATTTTCTTGTGCGTAAACATTTTCACTTGAGGTAACATTAACCCATGTGCATAGTAATAGAATGCATTTTTGAGACCACAGTTGAGCCCAGAATGTTGTGTTTACCCTATGAAAAACCTACGGCCTTCCACAATTGGAGTTTTGATCAGGGTCATTTTGGAGAGGAGGAATTCAAAGGGGAATTAATCTGTTCTATTTAGTTAAAACCAATTCCTCCCCCCCAACCCTAAGGCTCACTACACAAGGATGATCTCATCCCCTCATCTCCCCATCAACATATATTTTTTGAATATGGATGGAAAAAATCTCAATCCCAAAAGAAAGGAGTTTTTGATCCCTATTCTTAACACATATTGTCATCGGATTTATGAGAAGCACGATAAAGGCATCGTTATTCATCCAAATATTCATCCCCTCACCAACGAGGTAGGATGATTTTTATTTTAGTTTGTGTCCCTTATTTATATATTTATTATGATTTTAGATCCCAAATGAAAATTCTACAGATCCCGTATAGGTATATCTATGAGTTTGGGGAATGAAATAGATTGAATCGAGGTGCTTTGAAGGTGATTATTGACTAGAATAATTATCTAAATGCCATGTAGTTTAGTGAAACATGTTATGTATTCCTTCATTTTGGAGAATATGAACATCCTGGACTACAAACTGTGTACTGGGTTACACGCCATGTAGTTCACTAAACCTTGTGATCATGAGACATGGATTCGGTTACCCATTTGAAACTACATGGTCATGTACTAACACAGGGCCATGGTACATAGACTCAGGGTCTGGTGCAAGGAAATAATAAAACTACATATGTAGGTTACCATTTACCCTGGACACACTATATAGTATGAGATACACAATGTGTAAGGGACACGGGTAGCCGATCCAAATGAAAGTGGATCACGGATAGGGGATGATTGAAGAAGGACATAGACTGTACCACCTTTTCATGCTCTAAAACCTAAATGGTATGGTATCCCATGTGGATTGGATACGTATTCATGTGCTCGGGTGGGCTCATACACTGTATGTGACATGAATCATGCCATATACTCCTGAAAGATTCTCTTTAGATCAGACGTCTTCCGTATCTTATTCTCTAGAATTTTAATTCAAGCTACTGATTAGCCAATCATAAGTTATTTTCCATGTAGAACGTGATAGTTTACTTCATTATGGATTAATAGAAATGGGATGGTGTATATCAACCATGATTCTCATGTATCAAATATTGAGCTAATGTTGGTGATCTGTGTGGTTTTTGAAGAGATACACTAGGACTAGTACTCCCCTATATCTTCAAGCTATTGGTTTCCCTTATCTCCTTGCTTTTGAAGATATGGGACTTCCCATGTCATTGGTGGAGGTTCATTAAAGTAGGGTAGTTTCCTACAAGGTTGTCAATCCCTTGAGAGATTAGGTTCCGGTTTTCCCCATTATATTCATGAATATAGAGAGTGATCCAATATTTTTCCAGTGCACATGTCTTCCATTGTCATTAGAAGGTAGAGTAGGTACTCCCCTATTGGACCAAGGTTAAAATCCTATATCCATAGATTCGGTACTCCCCTATTTTACCAAGGAACGTTACATACATGTATGAAATATAGATTGAGAGGGAACCCCATTCCATGTCTACCCATGGGTCCTCTACTCTATTAGTCCGTAATCCACTAACGTTACATGGGACGATTCATCCATACATGCAGTTCTGGAAGAGTTAGTACTCCCCTACCGTTCGAGGGAGTGGGTCCTCTATCCAAGGGTTAGGACTCCCCATACATGTCTGGTTGTAGGACCCCCATAGCGAATGAGCAATCCGAGTTAGTAATACCCTATCCTATAGGATATGGGTCAACTAGCCACTGTGTGGTACTCCCTTACAGGGTTCAGGTGTAGGTCCTCAATCCATATAGTGGTATATCACCATTGTATCAGGGTGAGGGTCCTTTATTATATGAGTGATTTTCCCTATTGGATTCTGGTGTGTGCCCACTATTATGGTGTCGTACTTCCTCATCCCCGAGTAGCAGTAGAGAGTGGGTCCACCAATGGTTTTAATGGTCCTTCGATTATAGGATATAGTTATGAGGAGTGGGCATATTTACATGATTTGAATGAAATTTTTATTTGTGTTAGCACCCCCTCAACGGGATAAGGTGGGGTCAACTCCATTCAAGAGCAATAGAGGTTTCACGAGTTAGTAAGGATTATTTTTTCCACTACTATGGGGAAGGGGTGAAATTCAGGTCCCTTTATTCTCTCTGTATAGAGAGAATACATGTATTGAATTTTTTGGTGTAAGGACCACTCAACTGTGTGTAGTGATGAGGGATGAACCACTTCATTTAGATTCTTTTAGTATTTGTGGGGTGGAAGGTGACGACCGTAATACCTATGTTGTTGGGAACTAGATCTGGATCTAGTAATATTTTTCTGATGGATAACATTCTCTCATATGTACGATTAGGAATGTTAGATTTATTTTAGGTGGATTAATTCTCTTATATGGGTTCCATCAGTGATGGTTATGATTGTGGAGTGTGTTCTCTAGTTTTACGTTTTTCATTTATTTCCTTGATATGAAACCTTGTTGCTGGCTATGAGGTCGGAACCTTATGATACATGGAGTCTTAGATGGTTTTATCTTAATGAATTTTGAGGGTCCTTGTGGTGTTGTCACATGTTATGATTGAAACCCTTTAAATACAAATCTAACTTGTCATGTACAACCAATGATGGTTTGAGATTGAGTTTCTCTCTCAATTGGGGTTCCCTCTAGCTAGGTCCCGATGATTATTGACTTTCAGTTGAACTCATCTTCATTGAGGGTTTTTGAGGAAACTATTGGAAATTTTTATACTGACCCTTTCATGGTCTTTAATAGAACATATTTTGTGCCTTGTACAGACCACATTACATTCGAAAGAGTCCATGGAGGACCCAAGGTTGGTAGAGCATAGTGAGTAAGACAGACTGAGGAGTTTACTAGAGCTGTGAGGAGGATCTTTTTGATAGTTATAGTTGATATTGATCCCCTCATGAGTAGGATGTACGCTTTTACAGATTTCTTTTGGGGGAATTGTTTTTTCTTTCATTATATTCTAGTACTTATATTGTACTCTGGTTGTGGGATATTGAGATATGCATGCATTGGTTACCAAATATTTTTTATTTTACAAAATTTTGTGAGCATGGATATGTCTAAATGTGTATATGTATATAAAAAATACCACCTATTATAGTGATATTCCAACTCGGCATTAGTTTCATTACCCATGCCTATTGGAGGAACGATTGGGGAGTTGTGAGCTGGGCCCTGTCAGGTCATGTCATGACAGAGTGGTATACGATCATGTTTATACATTGGAACTACAATTTTATGTTGTTGGTTTGGGTTGAATAGTGACAGTGTTAGGTTATATTATGTTAAAATCGTAGTCCAGTGGTTTTAGTGTTAGTGCACTGGCTAACAAATCTATTCTCCAGGTCTCTGATAACCTGCTTGTTGGGTCGACTCATTTGGACATTAGTCACCAGAAAATAAATGGTACATGAATCATATAATACTTGGTTTTTGGTTTTCCTAACACACTTTAGTTGACTCCAAAGATATGCAATTTAACCATGGTATGTATTGATTTTATTTCAACATGACACCATGATGAATGATAGATAAGATTCCCAAACATGATTGTGTTGAGAATCAACCATGTGATGAGGATTTAGTAAAGGGTAGTGATTTTGGGGTATTACCTCTGGGTGGTTTGCTGGTAGTATCACCACATGTTGAGATGTAGTATTTATCTAAAACATAGGTAGAGGATTCAAATTGGCCGATTGTGCAATAAAATTTCTAGAGGGAGCTACCCCTGAGGTACTAGGGAGTTCAAAAACCCTAGGTAGCTGAAGATTGGGTCGAGGTAGTCATGTTAGTTTTCCATTTAGTGATGACACCTCAAGATCAGATGGTTGTCCTTGTGGCATGGCTTCTGTAAGCTTCAACCCAAAAATGTTGGAATTTTGTGATATAGTCTCATGATGGGTTGATTCTCACTTGGGTGGAGTTTGAGTGTCTCTTTAGGGAAGATTTTTACCTAACCCTATTTAGATCAATGGATATCCCATAACATCCAAAGCTGTGACATTGTATAACGAGAGTGACATTGTTTTTTATGAGGTTCAAAGACCTATTTTGTTCTTCATGAATATGATATGAGTTCTATTTTTGGGAGAATAGACCTTTTAGTGTGGTTTTCACAGAGTGATCATGGCATCTGTGATTTTTCTGTGCACTCCCACCTATGTTGGAGTGCAGGATCGAGCTCTGGTGGTATAATGTTTCCATGATGAGGGACTACTTGATTTGATCCAATGTTTTGATCACATGTTTGAGGCATCAGCAGGAGCTAGAAGCAAACAGATGACAAGATCATGGTTCAGGTGGAATACACATGCATAGTCTTTGGCACGTGGGATTGTTGATCATGAGTGGCACTGAGGATCATGTCAACCAAAGGATATGTGAACTTATGCTTGTAATGGTTCAACATGTTTCGCTAGAGATTTTCTGATCCACTATGATTCTGATAGGGGTTCGATATATGAAACACCTTGGCAGAGATAGTTCATGGATAAATGAGTTCTACACTATGGAAGATAAGGAAGAAGAGTGGATAGAGAAATAGGAGGAGACTTGCAGTGCGAAGTGTTTCCACCACCACACCCATGTGGTCCGTCAATTCTTGTAGAGCGGGAGGATGTTGGAGAGGATCACTCTATGCCAACGAGTCCATTGTCCTTGAGGATAAGAGGATGAATAGTGGTATACCTTTTTTCATTTTTAATTTCTATAGTATCAATATTTAGACACTATTGTGGGTACTCTTTTCATTCCACTTTTTCAAGAGGGTTATCCAGGGTGACATGGGGAATTGGTAGAACCCCTTGTTGTTAGTTACAAAAGAGGGCCAAGTACGACCCATTGTGTGATTGTGAAACACATTGTTTTTAATTAGTAACCTTATGTGTTTGGGGTCATCTATTTATGGAACATGATCTAGGAGGATGTGGTGCAGTTTAATGTAGCTTTAAACTCATGAGGTAGGCAGACACATTCCCCAATGATATTAATTTTTGTGAAGCGACAAAAACCATGAGGGAGAGTTAGTTCCACAAAAATAGCATTGTATGTGTGTGTGGTGGAAAAATTTATTATACTTATGTGTTCAATGAGATGTTTGGTGATGGTGTTCCAGAGAGGTCATGTACTTGTCAGTAGAGTTTCCCTACTTGACTCCTTGAGCTTGGTAGCCCAATAAGTGGGAGAGTCTTGCATATAATCATTTCGTAGTGGTATATTAAAACCCAATTATTTTTCTATAGTTTGGATTGGTTTCCTAAAATCCGTACATAGTTGGGATGCTACTAGTTAGTGTGTTAGTGTTTCTTTTTTGGTGAGCAGTGTTATTGGTAGAGGTTTGAAGATAAACGGCCTTGTAATACCCAATGTTTTCTCTTGTGTAGACCTATTTCATTCGTGAAAAATCGTGTATGTTCCGTAAAAAAAATAAAGAAAAACACATAAGTAGGATGTTGTGCAATCTATCTGGGGATGAATGTAAACAATGGGGTTCCATTAGTATCAGAATGATGTTACTGAGATGGTTTACCACTTGATCCCATGACTACTGATAGATAGTGGTGGTTGGTTCATTCCAACTATTCATATCTAAAGATACATGCAACCATTTGTTTCACAATTATGGTTAGGTAGAAGCTATACATGACAGTATTTTGACAATGGTTGTTCATTTGTGTGCATTTTTATAAGCATCACGATAACCTTTGGTGAGCCTATTGGCGTGGGGGTCGATTGGGGAGTATAGGTTATTCTCATGTTCTTAAGATTTATATAACATCCCGAACTTCCATGGTACACTTCTTTTTTAATAATACAATAGTGTGTGTTGTACGCAACTTCGTGTTCTAAACCACCACAACCAATCAAACTAGCCGTTATTAATAGTAATATCCAATTTTTGAAATTTTCTTAATTTTATCATTCAAAATGGACTTCATTTTTGGAATTGGAATATCGAAATTAGCTTAGGGTGAATTTTTTGTAATTTTCTGAAAACTTTCAATTTTTTTATGAATTGCGAAATCCCTAAATTTTAATTAAAAACAACTTTTTATTCGAAATAATTAATAGTGATAAATTATGATCTTGAGTTGTTTTAAAGTATATTTATAATATATTTATATAATTTATTACATCTTTGGTTATTGGACATAATTTCACATTTAAAACAGACATAAACAAGTGTCAATATTTTGAATGTTATTATTTCTTAAAAACACGCTTTCGGTTTTGACAGTAGGAATTAATTTTATATTAATTTCTGACATTTTTGTATTTTGAATTCAGAAAAATGGATTCCATATTTAGAATCAGGATTTTCAAATTTTGTTAATATATGAATTTCATTTTTAGACTTTTTGAATAATTATTTCGGTAAATATTTTATTTATCATGGTTAAAAAGTATATCCGGTAAATAAGGGTAATAAATAATATAATAATAATAATAAATTACCCTATGATGTGTCCTAATCTTGTTGGTTGATATATTCCCGGCCGTGGTCATCTTTGGGTCAATTGTGGGTCCCAATGGATCCACTTGTAAGTGATAATAACACATTATATTAATTACGTTAAAGTAAATACAAAAATGACAAAAGCATGTATCTTTTAGAAAAACAATTTTTACATAGTGTTATATATATTATATTTTCGACTATAAATATTAATTAGAAATATAAAAATATTTCCTACATAATGGTATTTTATTTATAATTATTAACCATTTAATAGTTAAATTTATTCATGACACAATAATGATACCGCATTTTCATTATTAATGAATGAATCAAATATTAAGTATTATAAATGTTAAAATAAATATAATTTGAAAGTTTTGATGACATAAACGAATATAATTGGTTAATATTACGTGTTATTATTTGTTAAATGAATTTTATTGGAATTAATAAAGTTGGTACGACTTTAAAAAAAATCAATAATTGAATAGTGTCAAAATTGACATAAATCAGTTTTTAAAACAAATATTATATTAATAATTGATATTATTTTCCTAAAATTCTAATCCTAGAAAAAAGGACTTATATAATGGTAGGTGTATTATTAATGGACCACTTGGTGGTCTCATGGATGTATATAGTCAGTTTATTAACTATATAATATAAAAATAAAAAGTGACACGGTAAATGTAAAATTAATTAACTAAGAAGTAAAACTAAAAGATATGGTTAATATAGTGACCCAAATCTGTCTAAAATCTATTGGTTGAAATATTTCAAACCATACCCACCTTATAATTTTAATAATCCACTTTTGAGCCATTAGAAACAGAATTTTAATTTATTATAAATAAATACTTTATGTTTTTCCTAAAGATCTCCTCCTCCCCCTTATAAAAGAAAACCACTTCTAACCAATTTTTCATACCTTCAAAGCCTTTTTGCTCGGCCAAACTCTACCCAAATACCCTCTAAAATATACCCCCTTAATCCTAGAGGAATTAATATAGTCATAAATCCAACCTATGTATCCTTTTTGATCAAATGAAAAGAATGAACCCGAAAAAGAGGTAATGTTTTCACCACCCTTTTTCAAGTTCCTTTCTTATTCAACTTCTTCTTTATTTGTTGTATCAATTATAAAATAATAACTCCAGTATCTTCTATATACTGTGATGTTATTATAAAAATGGTACAACCATATTCTTATTCTATCCTTTCTTTGAATGACATGTCACCATACGTGCGTATGTACGGCCTACCGTCTCCACATCGTGTTGTAATTGTTATTCAATACATTATTATTTGGATGGGTATGATAATGATGTTTAATTCATGTAAATAATAAATATAACATGATAATGATTCTTTATATATGATATACCATAATATTATGTATTATTTTAATATCAAAATAATTATTTTGTCGCCCGTGCGTACGTACGGACTACCGTCTCCACGAACGAAATGAGATTCATTCCCCATCGTATATATTCAAGACAAATTTTCATTTGATGATTAAAAATGATTTTTTTAGGACTTTATTAAATTTTGGATATGAATAAGATACAACCTATCCATAACAAGAATGGATTATGTAAGAAAACATATAAATGAAAATGAGAAATTAACACCCTAAACGATGATAATACTGAAGTATTATTAACAAATCAATGTTAAAAAATCATATATGATATCATATTAATGTATATGATTCTTGTATAATTTATTAACAATAAGTTCACCATGATAAAGGATTTTAACCTACCCACAACCAAGTAAAAGTACAAGGTAAGGGTTTATTTCACAATCTCTTCATTATTCGTGGTTGTTTATACGTAATTATCTATTGGGACCTCATTATCATCCAAATCCATGTTTCTTAAAAATTTATTTCAAAACATTATTACTATTTTTTAGACTATGGGTTAAAGTCATTTATACCCTAGTTTTCTTTTTATAAGATTTTTATAAAGTAATATTTCCATCGATTTCCAAACAAGGTCTTTTTTAACCTTTTCGACAAAAAAAGGTAAGAATGTTTTTTATCTTATACGGCAGGTCTGGCTATTTTCTACCATTATAAACTCGTAGAATCTTCCCTTACATTATTATAAGAATAATTTCAAATTAAATGTGTTATTTTATAATTACAAGACTCTTAAATGTTTTCAAAATAGAACGATATATTTCCCTAAAAATGGTTTTGATTTCATCTTTGTAAACAACCATTGATGTATTTTACGTTTATTTGGAGTTGATTTATTATGATACAAAACATACATATTGTATTGAAGGTTTTGTGATATGTTTGATTGTGGATGTTCTATTTTTATACCATTCATGGTTTATGGTTAAAGTATTGAAATTTCATATGCTATTTTTAAAATGAATGTTTCTGACATGTTTATACTTTTTCATATGAGGAATTTATTAGACTTAGTAAGTGACGGGTGGTGCCCGCTATAGCTCCTCGATGCATCAGTATGTCTCATGAGACAACTATACATGGATTTGGCCGAGGACCTTTCCAAATTTTATATATGGTTTTTGCTGATGCCTTAATCATTTTTAGACATCTTGGTCGAGGCCTAGACAAAATGTTTCTGAATGTTCGGCATTATACATTCCCCCATTATGGAAATAATATTGTTGGTTCATGTGGTCATTTGACTAGTAGAATACCCATAATTATGTTTTATTAGGGCATTATTTACTCAGCTAATATTCTTTCCATAAAAGTATTCATGTTTATTATTGGTAATGGCATGTGGTTTCAATTATACATCATGTTTAATATTTATGTCATCTATCATTGTATTGATTACCCTTACTAAGCATTTGAGCTCAACCCATTTAATGTTTTATTTGTCCAAAGATTCCAAGCAGGGTATTATTATTAATATTCAGGGTTAAGCTAAAGGGAATAATGGAATTCATAATGAACTATTTACACTATGTTTTATGTTTGAAATTGTAATGTAATGTTAATGATTGTGATCTATTTTCGAGGACTTCTAAACTGATCGGTCCTTCGGGACTTGATTCCTTGTAATCATGCCAATATATTAAAATAATGCACCGACTCTGGGTAACTGGGGTGGGGGAATTATAGTTGGAATCAGAGGAAGTTTAGTACAAACTTTGGAAACTAGACTAAGATAAACTCTGATTAGAGCACATAGACCTAAGATGGACATTGATGATTAGTATAGAAAAACATCCTAAAATTTTGGTATTGTAGATGTTTTGGGAGTTTTCAGAGCAATATATCCCTATCTGGATACGAGCAGGTAGAGGTAGATCTGGCACAAATGTACCTAGGGGTAAAACCCAAAAAAACCGCTTTGATCTATACTCAAACGGGAACTGGTGCACGACAACGGGCCTTTCTACACTCTTGGTTACGACACGCCCGTGGGATATGCTTAGGATAATTCTCATTTTTATTACAAACCATTATGAAGAGTTCATGAGTATATACTTCCTCAAAGAAAACAATTTTATGATTATGGATTATATCCATAAACTATTCAATTTATTTTAAGTTTTTTTCACATTTGGATTTATGTGTTGTGATTCATAAACTAATCTAAAATATGCCATTGTTTATAAATGGCACCTAGTGGAAGAAATGGAAACCGTATCAATGAGTGCACTCCATGTAGGTATTTTCCTCCTGCTCATGATAATTATAGTGGAGCTGGTGACGCTACTGGTGTTGATCAACTAATCATCATACTGCGACAACTCTCTCCGGTTATGAATAATAACCTTACCTGTATGGAGCACCCAGATCCATAGCATGGAGGATCAATGTTAGATCGCATCATTAGGCAAAAACCACCAACATTAAATTAGAGTACACATCCCATAGTAGTTAAACAATGGATAAATTCCTTAGAGAAAATATTCCACGCCTTGGGGAGTAGTGAAAGAGAAAATGTTGTCATGGCAGTTTACCGCCTCACTGGAGATGCTGATCAATGGTGGTCATTGATTGAAAACACAACGGAAGACAAAGAAGTATCAAATATTTAATAGAGGGTGTTCAAAGAACTTTTCTTAGAAAATTACATTCCTCGTGACCATCGAGTAGATATGGAAAGACAATTTATCAGTCTAAGGGAAAAAGAGGATGAGAATGTCGCAAGGTATGAGGGTAACATTACAAGGATAGAGAGGCATGATGTAGATTATATATGTAACCCATGGACTATAAATGATCGTTTCTTTTATGTGTTAAACCCATTTCTCCATCGAGCATTAGTATCACAATCCTTCTCATCAGACGATGATTTTGCCTCATGTGCTATCAAGACAAAAAATGTATTCTCTGTGTCTAATGAATTTAAATAAATTTAAGAGAAGAAGAGATCTGCTGACAATCTGGGAATGGAAATAAGGTAACAAGGAAGGAGGGAAGAATTGTATTTCCACCCTGTGATAATTGCAGAAGGAAGCACCCTGGTTCCTATCTAAAAGGAAAAGTAGAATGCTACAAATGTGGAGAGAAAGGCCATCTAGCTGATGATTGTAAAAGAATGAAAGTTGCTACCAATGTTCAATGCTACAATTTCAGAGAGATGGGACATTATGGAAATGAATGTCCTAAGAATTAGGGAAACCTATCTCAGAAATGGCCAAGGGATCAAGGCCAATCTTATGCTATTACTACAGTTGAAGTTGAATAATTATTGTATTTTAGTTTTTTGACTCAAAAACTATATTATGGTTATAAGAATAATGTGATATATATAAGGATTGTACTGCAGTTATTTTTTTTCATTAAGGTTTTAATATGACTAGGGTAATCATATTTTCAGTATGTGACAATAAGAGAAACATTACTTTGTTTGGGGAATCTGATGTTTCAATTGATTTTAGAATTTAGATACCTTTTTCAGAGAGTCTGGAAAGAGGTATTTTGGATAACATTTATGTTTGAAATGAATTAAGTTGATCTTTGGATGGTATTTTTTAAGGTTAAAACATTTCTTATTATTATTTTTGGAATATTATAATACTATAGTCTTGGAAAATGACAACCTGTGGGTCGTCCAATAACCTGTCACGTCGGACAAAGCTGTAGGAATCAAACCCACAATCATAGTGTGACATGCCCTTATTACCTACCACTAGCCTACAGGAAGTACCTGGTTGATACAAAATATTTTACATCATTTAAATGTTATATGATTATATTTTGAACCCTATAAGATTAGGATGAATATAGTATTTTTGAGTTGAATTATGTTTTGGAGTGAAAGATGAGTTTTTGGTAGAAATTTATTAATGGATAAAACTCTAATTATAAAGTAAGTATATCTCCTTATGATCATATACAATCTCATAAATAAATTCCTCAACATTATGAAAATTAACTTAAAACAAAAACGGTTTCCTAGATGGTACCTTAGATCATAAAAAATTTATGGCAGTGATTTTTTGCTTTTTCATAGTCATGTTCTCTAGCACTCTCCATAAGATATTGATGGTTATATTTTTATTCCATATCAAAGTTTTCCTACATGGAACCCTATTATGTGTTATTTTTTGTAGCATTCATACTTACCACTCTTTATTTTAAATAGAGGCCTCATTAATCCATTTTTCGATGTGGGATTTCAACTAAGATATCATGAAATGTCAACACCAAGTTTCCTATACCGAGCATAAATTGAGAGGATGAAATTTATCGAAGGAGGGGAGAATTTAACATCCCAAGAATCCCCTGTACACTACACTTTGAATAATAAAATAGCGTGTGTTGTATGCAACTTCGAGTTCTAACACACCAAAACCAATCAAACTAGCCGCTATGAATAGTAATACAATCTTTTTGAAATTTTATACATTTTTTCTATCAAAATAGACTTCATTTTTGAATTCGTAATATCAAAATTATTATAGGGTGAATTTTTCGAATTTTTCTGAAAACATTCAATTTTTGATGAATAGTGAAACTCACAAAATTTAAATTAAAAACAAATTTTTTAATCTACATAATTAATAGTGATAAATCGTGAATATGAGTGGTTTTAAATTATATTTAGAAAATATTTGTACCTTTTAATACAATGTTTGTCAATGGACATAATTTCACATTTATGTCGGACATAAACAAGTGTCAATCTTTTGATAATAATTATTTCTTAAAAACACGCTTTTTTTATAGCGGGAATTAATTTTAAATAAATTTCTACCACTTCTATGTTTTGAATATAGAAAAATAGATTACTTATGTATAATCAGGAGGTCCTACTTTTTTAAATAGTTATATTTTATTTTTAGACATTTTGAATAACTATTTCGTTAAATATTTTATTTACCATGGTAAAAGGTTAAATCCGGTAAATAATGGTAAACACTAATATTATAATAATAATAAATTTCCTTAAAACGTGTCCAAACCCTATAGTTTGATACATGTATGACCATGGGAATCTTTGGGTCTATTTTGAGACCCCATGGATCCACTTGTACGTGATAATGTCACCTTATATTAATTAAGTTAAAGTAAATACAAAAATTACAAAAGCATATATATTTTAGAAAAACAATTTTTACATATGGTTATATATGTTATATTTTTAAATAAAAATATTAATTAGAAATATAAAAATATTTCCTACATAATGTTATTTTATTTATAATTTTTAGTCATTGAATAATTAAATTTATTTATAACACAATAATGTTGTAGTATTTTTCTTATTAATGAAATAATAAAATAATTAGTATTATAAATTTTAAAATAAATATAATTTGAAAGTTTTGATGAAATAAATGAATTTTATTGGTTAATATTACATGTTATTATTTCTTAAATTTATTTTATTCTAATTCATAATGTTTTTAAGACTTTAAAATAATCAATTATTGAATAGTGTCAAAATTGACCTAAATCAGTTTTTTTTAAAAATTTTATATTAATAATTGATATTATATTCCAAAAATTAAAATGATAGACCAAAGGACTTATATAATTTTAGGTGTATTATTAATGGACCACTTGGGGGTCTCTTAGATGTATATAGTTTGTTTATTAACTATATAATTGAAAAATACAAAGTGACATGGTAAATATCAAACTAATTAACTTAGAGTTAAAACTAAAAGATAAGGTTAATATAGTGACCCAAAACTATATAAAATAAATTGGTTGAAATTATTTAGAACCATACAAACCATAGACTTTTAATAATACACTTTCGAGCCATTATAAATTGAATTTGAATTTATTATAAATTAATACTTAATGTTTTTCCTAAAGAGCCCCTCCTTCCCCTTATAAAAGGACACCACTTATAACCAATTATTCATACCTTAAAAGAAAATTGGTTTAGTCAAACTCTGAAAACATACCCTCTAAACTATCCTCCCTTAATCCTAGAGGCCTTCCTTTAGTCATAAATCAATCCTATGGATCCCTTTTGATCAAATCAAAAGGAAGAACCCGAATAAGAGGTAATGTTTTCACCACCTTTTTTCAAGTTCCTTTTTTCTTCATCATCTTCTTTCATTGTTGATTACATTCTAAAATAATAAATCCATTGTCTTCTATATACTTTGATTTTATTATTAAAATGGTACAACCATATTCAATATTATATCCTTCCTTTGAATGACATGTCACCATATGTGCGTACGTACGGCCTACCGTCTCCACTTCGTGGTGTAATTTTAATTAAATAACTTATTATTTGGATGGGTATAATCATGATGTTTAATTCATGTAAATAATAAATTTAACATGATAATTATTCTGTATATATGATATACCATCCAATAATATATTATTTTAATATCAAAATAATGATTTTTTCGCTCGTGCGTATGTACGGACTACCGTCTCCACGAACGCGATGACATTCAATCCGCATTGTATCTATTCAACACTAATTTTAATTTGATAATTAAAATAATGTTTAAGGACCTGATATCATTATTGATATGAATAAGATACAACCTACCAATAACAAACATGGCTTATGTAACAAAACATATAAAAGAAAACGCGTAAGTTAACACTCGAAACGATGATAACACTAAGATATTAATAACAATGCAATATTAAAAAATAATATATGATATCATATTAATTGATATAAATTTGGTATAATTTAATAACAATTATTTCACAATTATAAAGGAGGTTAACCTACCCTCAACCAGGGAAAAGTACAAGATAAGGGTTTATTTCACAATCTCTTCATTATCCGAGGTTTTTTATAGGTAATTATCTACTAGGACCTCTTTATCATCCACATCCATATTTCATAAAAATGTATTTCAAAAAATTCTTATTATTTTATAGAATATGCGTTAAAGTCATTTATACCCTTGTTGAATTTTTATAAGATGGTTATAATGGAATATATCCTTCGTTTTCCAAACAGTGTCATTTTAAACCTTTTCGAAAAAAAAGGTAAGAATGTTTTTTTATCTTATACGGCGGGTGCGGCTATTTTCTACCGTTATAAACTCGTAGAAGCTTCCATTACATTCTTATAAGAATATTTTTAAAGTAAATGTTTTATTTTATAATTATTATACTCTTAAATTATTTCAAAATAGAAATAGATATTTCTTTAGAAATGTTTTTTATTTCATCTATGTCAACATCCTTTAATAGATTTTATGTTTATTTGGAGTTGATTTTTTATGATACAAAACATACATATTGTATTGAAGGTTTTGTGATATTTTTGATTGTGGATGTGCTATTTTATACCATTCATGGTTTATGGTTAAATTATTTACATTTCATATGCTAGTTTTATTATGAATGTTTTTGAAATTATTAAAATTTATCATATGAGGAATTTATTGGACTTAGTAAGTAACGGGTGGATCCCACTATATCTTCTCGATGCATTGTTTGGTCTCATGAGACAACTAGATGTGGAATTGGCCGAGGCCCTTTCCCAATTTGATATATGGTTTTGGCTGAGGCCTTAATCATTTTTAGATGTCTTGGCCGAGGCCTTGACAAAATGTTTTAGAATGACCAAAATTATACATTCCCTCATTATGGAAATAATATTGATGGTTCATGTGGTCATTCATCTAGTAGAATACCCATGATTATGTTTTATTACGGAATTATTTACTCAGCTCATATTATTTCCATAAAAGTATTTATGTTTATTATTGGTAAAGGCATGAGGTTTCAATTATTAACCATGCTTAATATTTATTCCATCTTCCATTGTATTGCTTACACTTACTTGGCGTTTGAGCTCACCCCATTCAATGTTTTATTTTTCCTAGAATTCCAATAAGTGTACTATGATTAATATGGAAGGTTATGCTAAAGGGAATAATGGCTTTCTCAAAGAACTATTTATGTTTTGTTTTATGTTTGAAATTGTGATGTAATGTTAATTTAGGTAATCTATTTTCCAAGACTGCTAAATTGATCGGTCCTTCGGGACATGATTCCTTGTAATCATTCCAATAGATTAAAATAATTCAACTACTCTGGGTAACTGGGGTCGGGGCGTTACAATTTAGATTCTCATGGATGAAAAACACTATTATGGGGAGAATTTAATAACTGATGTTTTTATACATAATACATAAATAAATATTTTGGGTAATATTTTTGTAGCAGGGAACTGAGTAGGTGTGGGAAGTGTGGGGCCGAGAGAGCCTCATTTCGACGATATTAAATATATTAAATATATTTTTCTCATTTGTGTGTAGTTTCTCCACACACATGAATGAATCCTATGAAGAGTCTCAAATATTATTTCTGAGACCATGGTTGATCCCAAATTGTTGTGGTTATCCTAGGTGTGACCTAAGGTCTTCCTCACTGGGAGTTTTGATTGGGGTGTTTAGGTGACATGGCATTGAAAGGGGAATTAATTTCATTTATTTAATTAAAACAAATTACTCTCCTAAGACCTATAGTGCATTAAACAAGGAGTATAACATCTACTCTTCTCCCATCATCTCCTCTCTTTGGAAGATGGATGGAAATGATTCAAATCGATGAACCAAGGTGCTTATGATCCCTATTTCATACACAAATCATCATCAGACCAAAGAGAAGCATGATCCAGGTTTCATTCAACATCCAAAGCTATAGATTATCAAAAATTAGGTAGGTTGATTTTATTTTTAGTTCTGATCCCTTCGTTATGCATTGTTTTAAAGTTTTTGAGGCCAAATATGATTGATATTGATACCTTCTATATAGATCTATGGGTTTTGGGAAATAACGAGATTAATTTGTGTGGTTTAAAGATGATTTTAGACTAGAATCACCTTCATCATGACATGTAGTTCGGTGAAACATGTAGTGTAGCACTTTTTATTTGGGTAAGATGAGGCTTCAGGACTATACCCAGTGTATCGGGGATACACAGCATGTAGTTCCCTAATATTTGTGATCATGGGACATGGCATGGGTTAGCTATGTGAAACAACATGGTCATGTAATAAAACATGATCATGGTATATGGTAATGAGTTCTGATACATTAAAATTTGAAAACTATACATGAGGGTGGCCTTTTATCCCCAACACACTCTGTAGTATGGAATGTAGGGTATGTAAGGCACAATGTTGGGTGGTCCGTGTAGAAGTTTAACATAGCCATGGGTCAAGTGAAGAGGGACACATCGTGTACCTCATTGACACATAGTGTTACCTAACATGGTTAGGTGTCCCAAGTGGATAGGATACCCTACCAGGTTATCGTGTGGGCCCTAACACTATGGGTGCCCTGGTTCCTGTTAGGTACTCATAGAAGATTCTCCTGGGATCTTCTGTCTTCCATATCTTCTTCTGCATAATTCAAATTAATCATTTTTATTAGTCTATAATGAGTGGTTTTATGCATAGAAAGTGAGGGTATCCTCTGTTATGTATTATGAGATACAAGGATGTATTTATCGAGTAAGAAACATGTGACATTGTAGTGATATAATATTGGAGATCAGTGTGGTTCATGAATAGAGACGCTGGTATTTGTACTCCCTTGTATCATTAGGGAGTGTTTTTCACGTACCTCTAAACTTCGTTGGATTTGGGACTCCGCAGATCATTGTTGTTGGTTTATTACCTTTTGGTAGTTTCCTTCATTGGTGTTACTCTACTGATAGATTAGGGTGCGAGTTTCCCTGTTATATTTCTTAATATGGATAGTACTCCCTAGTCGTTCAAGGGCACATGCCCTCCATACAAATGGAAGGTAGAGTAGGTACACTCCTTTTGGACCAAGGTGTGGGTCCTCTATCTTTGGAGTTGGTTTTCCCCAGTTCGACAATGGTGTGGGTCCTCCATACATGAAATATAGATAGAGTGGGTACTCCCATAACGTGTTAGGGTGTTGGTCCTCTATTTTAGGATTTGGTACTTACCTATCATTCCAAAGTGTAGGTCCTCCATACGTATTGTTCCAGCATAGTTGAAACTCCCCTAGTGTGTAATAGAGTGGGTCCTCTATCTTTTGGTAAATAAATCCCTTTCCATACTAGGGTGTAGGTCCCCCAAATTAATTATCTAGTAGGTTCAGTACTCCCCAGTCCTATAGGGTCCATCTCCTCTAGGCACTCAGTGATACTCCCATACTGGGTTTGGGTGCATTTCCTCGATCCATGGAGTGTTTCACCCCTATTGAATCATGGTTAAACTCCTCCATTCATTGAGTTATACTCCCCAGTTGCATTAGAGGGAATGACCTTACTTATGGAGTAGTACTCCCTTATCTCTAAGTAGCATCTGGGAGCGGGTCCTCCATTGGAGTTGGAAGTCACTCACCTATGGGATACTATTATGAGGAGAGGTCCCCTCAACTTGATATTAATGTTACCTACGTATTATATAGTTAACCCAAAATGGAATGATGTGCAGGCTACTCCATAAAAAAGATACGTTTCGTATGTTAGTTAGGAATATTTCTCCCTTGGTTGTCGGGAAGTGTTGAGGAGAAGGTGCCATTGTTATCCCTCTTTAGACAAGATGCATGATGTGTACAGTCTGGAGTTGTACCGTATCAACTGTTAGTAGTTGTGAGGGTCATTCCTCTTTATTTGGAATTCCTTAGCTTGCGTAGAGTGCATACTACTGAATACATTACCTATGGTGTTGGGCACTAAAGCTGTAACTAATAAGATGTTTCTGATATAATATATTCTCTATATTTTACCATTAGGAATGTTATAGTTTCCCCCAATGGAATATATATCTTTGACAGGAGCCTTTTGGGATGGTTGGGATCATTGAATGTGTACAACTGGTTATATATGTTACTATTAGAGCCTTGAGTAGAAATCATGTCGATGGCTATGATTTTGGAACCTCATAAGACATTAAGTATGAGGTGAGTTATCTAAGTGATTACAGAGAGTATTTGTGGTTTTTCACCAATCAGGGGTGACAACCCATTTATACTAAACTTACATGTCATCTGCAACCCAAAATCGTTTATGATTGAGTTTCTCTTTCTATTATGGTTTCCTCTAGCTAAGTCAAGAAGATTGTTTCCTTTCAGTTGCTATCTTTTTCATTAAGAGTTTTCTCAAATCATGTTTATTCTTTTTTTACTCACCCCTAAATGTTATTTTCTCAAACATATTTTGTGTATTTTGAAGAGAACTTGCATTTCATTGGATTCAATGAAGGACCCGAGGCATTAAAATATTAGTGAGCTAAACAGATCTGGGTGTTTACTAGAGCTAGGCTGAGTAGTTTTGTAGTAGTTGAAGTTGGAAAGGATCCCTTATTTCTATGAAGGTTAGATGATTTTATATTTTTCTTTATTGGGAATTATATTTTCCTTCTTTCCTTGTTGTTCTATTATCATATTCTTATTATGGTATATTGAAGTATGCATGAATTGGTTACTAACATGATTTTACATTTTATCCTTTGGTGAGATAATATATATATTTGTGTGTATCAGTACATAAGAAATGGCTCCCATGTTATTGACATTCCTAATCGGTGCTAGTTGGCAGCCCCTGGCCTGTTGGAGTATGGGCTTGGGGAGTTGTGGTCCGGACCCCATCAGGTTGGGTTGTGATAAGTTCATAGTGCAACTGCATATTATTGAAATATAATATTTATATATAGAACCCTTCTTATACAAATACAACATTGTAACATTCTTTATAACTTTTCAAAATTAAATATAAGTAAGGTTGTTCTTAGATTCTTGTCAAGGATAGACATTGGTGATGTTAATGTGACATAAGTATAAGTGTATAAGAAAATGTGAATAAAATTTGAAAAGAATATCATGAAAACCATAGATCAAGATCATGAGTTATTGGATAAATATTTAGAGTTAATAATATGTGAATCACATAGGAAACAGTGTTCATAAGTTATTATAGAATAAAACTACAATAAGACATAGATGTGCAGAATATTTAAACATATAACATTGTGAACTTGTACAAGACTTTTTTACTCCTTTTATTAAGGACATGAAATATGTACCTAACTTAAACTCATGTAAATGTAGCCAAGTCCATTCATAACTATATTGACATAAATTCAAGGTACATCCATAACACTATGAACATGTAACAATGTCTACACTTAACATTTCCAACTTATATTCAAGTTCTTCCACAAAATTTTGAAATTGTAATTAGTTTGACACATAACATTTTTAAAATGCAATCTTTTTCAAGCATAAAATATTTAATAATATGATATCCTTATTTTCCCAATGATTTTTGGGAGATATTAGTCCAACCCATCAAATAATATATTTTTTCCACATGATCATAAATCATTCATCATATCCAAACCTATAAAAATTAAACTGGTTTCACAAACATCCATTTGTAATATAACATGTGTAAAGAAAGAGGTTTTACGAATGTGTTTTCATCATAATCATATACCATTGAGATGAAAAATAAAAATATTATCATTAGATAATATTCCTATAATATATTAAATATCATAAAATAATTTCATCTATAGTGGAAAATGTTTTTGGAAGAAAATTCATTGAGAACATTTATTAAGGAGAATAGCCTTTATTTGGAAATCACATTATTAAAATTTAATGTTTAAAAAATATTGTGAAAATAATTAATTTGAAAAAAAAATTTATATACATTTTAAAAATTATAGTATTTATTTTTTCCATCATTTCATAGTATTCTATTCATATATTTTATGTTAAAAAAATTATTTATTTCACATTTTTCATAAATTTTATTGAGTCCATGTTTTTGAAAACAATATAAAAAATTATATTAATTTTTTTTGGAATAAAATATAAATACAATAGAAATTAGAAAATAACATTGGAATAATAAAACATTTTTAAGGCATTTATATGAAACAATTATATGGAATAAAAATGGGTTTTTACTAAAGAGATAAATAAAAATGACTTTAAAAAAAATAGTAATCTCAGTAGTACATAAGGAGTTTAAAATGAAGGTAAAACATGTATTTTAAAGAAATTGCAATATAAATGGAAAATAAATTATGTTAAAAATAATTAGATCATATTATTTCCCCATCAAAATCTTAAACATAAACATAAAAAATCATGTTAAACCATGATATTGAAAATTCATACCCTTACCACTTTTGTAAAATTCAAATTGTAATGCACATTAATGAATAAAATGAAATGAAATAATAAATATCATTAATAGAAATATATTCATGATATACAATGAAATAATCACTTTATATAACCCTTATAAATGATTATATGTGCATCCCATAACATATGTCACAAAGAAGGCAATCCGAGAAAAAAAATCCATAATGGATTTGAAAAATTTTAAACCATTAACCCCATGCAATTGAGATTGTAAAATTTATATATAAATAAGAATAAATTTATTGAAAATATACATCAAAAATATCATGTCTAGTATAGACATCACATATATCATATATGGGTAATATGACATGTGTCTTACATAAGTCAAATTTGAGTCAAAAATCCCATTCTAAAAGCCTTGACATCCTTTATACACATTAAAACCCCCGTTATGATAAAAATAAAATATTTATAAATCTATTTAATAACCACATATATAATAATAATGGAATATAATATTTACATTTGACATTTTATTACACTATTTTATCAATTCCATATTAAATTCATGTTTGCGGAGATAATTGATTTGGTTTTAGTGTTTGAATTGATTTTTTTTCATACTAATGGTAGATTGATCAAGGTTAAATCATCTCTATATAATTAAACATTATATAAATATAATTTGTATTTATTATATATTTATTTATATAAATCCTTAAAATTTAGATATAGAACATTAAAAATGACATTCACGGAGATGGTAGGTTGTAAGTACATATGAATGACGTTTTCGTTTTCCTAATGGATGAAATGAAATAGAGGTAAATAATATATTACCGTTAATAATCATTTTATGTCATATATATCACATATATTCATTAAATTTATCATAATTAACATCCATGTAAATTTTTTTGGAAAATCATTCTCATATCTTTGTGATATTTTAGTTCGTCGTACATAAGAATGACACTATAAAATCCCCCATAGAATTAAATGTATGTAATTATATGAGATATCACAAATAAAAAGTATATTTGAGTTAAAAATATTCCATATATATTTTCATTATTTATATTATTATACCTAACCATTATAGGTGTTGAGGTAAAACGTGTAACATCAGTTGGTGATGCAGAAGTCCATTAATAAAGGGGCTTGACCCCAAACCTTTATGATAATATAAAATGTTCAGTTAGGGATGTTAACTCTTACTTGGACAATATCTTATTGTTGGCACTAGAAGCCTTCTTAAGATGGCGTTATATCCCAAATAAGGATTCTAAGATGGGATAAGGGAATGAATGAAGACATTTGGGATTGTATTAGATGAATTAATGGGTTTTGTATGCGTGAATAAGAGATGATTTGGAGTGTACTTTAATAAGTGATTATAGTGGCACCCTTGTTTCCTTTGAATTAAATATGGGGTACCCATGTTTTTATCTGGCCATAGGGATCCATAATAGACTGTTATAGAGCATAGAAGATATTAGACTGAAATATATCTAAAAATGGGTTTTGGAAAATTTTCGTTTTAATTTTCCCCCCTATATATTTTAGTTAATCCCATAACAAATCCATTTTAACTATAATCATAGTAATACATTATAAATACATTTGGAAATCAAAAGGGTAAAAAATTATGTTTCCCATATTATAAAATTTTATGTTTTTTGTTTCTAAATATTGATTTTTTAATTCAATTAATATAATTAGAATATTTTAGGTTAAAATTAAACTCATATAGCCGATGAAAAGTGTGTTTTCAAATATAAAATCATCAAATGTTTAACATGTTTTTATAACAGAACTAATAATGAAATTTATTCCAAAGGACAAAATTGGATTAATTTTTATATAGTTAAAATAATTTTACTTTTAAAACCATCATAAAATTTTTTGAATGTTTTTAGAAGCATTAGAATAAATGATTTTTTTTAAAACCCATTATTTTCACAATTCATCGAACAAAATTATCTTTTTTGGAACATTATAATAACTTAAATTGAAGATATTTATCATATAATAATTTAAAAATTGATTTTAATTATCTCATATAATATTTATAAAGGTTTAAATAATTTATTTTTATCAAAAGTGTGTAAAATTCGATAAAATGTTTTTCTAAAAAATATAATTTTTAAGAATAAAATTAGATTTATTTTTATACCATTCTTATAGATCACATAAAAAGAATGATAAACTTTTTAATGAATATATAATATTTTAATTTTAAAAAAATAAAGCACAAATTTTTTTATAATTTATTCAGTGAAAACACATTTAAACACATAAATAGTATTATAGTAATATATTTTATATTTTTTCAAATAGTTATTATAACTCCCAATGATTTTATGAGATATATTATTAATAAATTATTTTATTTATTGTTTTTTATTATACAACAAGATTTACTTATTCAATACCCAACATCATATTAGCTTGCAGTATACCCAACACAATACATGGCTTATGTAACACAAAATATCAAGTTCATTTGGAAGAATTCATTTTGCCTAGCCATGAGTATAGATTTTTTTCAAAGTATAAAAGTAAAATGTAAGGAATATGATATAAATAACACCAAAGGAATATTTCACTACATGAAACACTGGCTTGTCTTCCGTTACACGCAAGAGAGACCTTTTTCAATAGCTTCTGTTGTACACAATACAGAGTTCCACTAAACGACGATATATTATTAAAATATTATTATTCAATTAGATATAAACTAGACGTTGTGAATAGTATTAAAAACATTTTGAATTTTTATATAACATTAACATTAATATTATGTATTTCCTGAACATGATATAATGACAAAATCAATTTTTTGGATAAAAGAAGCATTGTTCAAAAAAAAAATTTTGGACACCTTTTGAGGAAACACCAATTTTAAATAATTTTTTTTAAACCTTTAAATATTCTATTTTAAAAAATATACATTTTACATTGAATAGGGACAAAAAAATTTACTTCAGTTAAATTTTTGGTATTTTTCTGATAAACATCATAGTTACACTTAGAGTAACCATTCTATAAAACTACAACATCATCATACCCAATTCATTTGACGGAGATATAGGTTCCACCAATAACCATAAAAAATTATCAAGAACCAAGAAATTATTATAAAATATGAAAAAATACATCATATCAATCATTCCCTTTTATAAAAATAAATTGAATGAATATTTTTAAAGAAATTCTCCTTACAAATATCATATATTTGAAGTGAGAGTTGATATAAATAATGGAAGATTTTTAGACATGATAAGTAAACATGATAAGGAATAATATAATAAAAATTAATTTCAAAAAAATCTTATTACGACATAATTAATAGAGCATATGGTTGGTCCCAAGAATTGAAATTGGGCTGAAAATTTCCTTACAGTGGGTTCATCTTACTTAAAAAAATGATCAAACATTATCCATAATGGTTTAATGTGTGTTATTAATATATTAAAAATCCATATTAATATTTTAAATTAATTATACAATATTATCATAACATCATTCAACCTATTTGATAATAATATTTTGTCACTTTCACTGTTTCAGGGGCATTTCATTAATGGTTTCATTGGTGGGTTTATTATGGATTTTATTTTTGTAAGTGTGAAATAATACATAATGGAACACACATGTTATTAATGAACTGATAAAATATTAAATGTTAATATATATCACTTTGTTTATAAGTTATGATGATGAATCATTAGAAAAAATATTAGTGGTAAAAATTAGTTTCTTTTTTTTTTAATTTTTATCAATATTTATCATATTTGTTTTATATATTATTATTATGTATAACAACTGGTTCTAGAGAATTATTTAACATATAATATGTATAAAAAAATATGATTCAACCATATTAATTTTTTTATGTCTATCCTTGAATGTGGTAACATAAATTGAAAACACATCACCCATGATGTCCGTAAATCGACGCATCAGAAACAATGTTTCTATTTTTAGAATAAAAAGAAGATGAGAAGAAGTATGATGATGAATTTTTCCCTAAACATTGAAATATTCTATTATATATAAGGTGACTGATTTTTATTCCTCTTGGATATGGTGATGTGAAGATTTTATAAGAAAATGAAAATAATTTAAAATAAAATGAATGAAAATGAAAGATGATTTTTACCACTTGAATTCTCTTCCTTGGGAACAAATTTAAGACCCATGGTTTTGGCAATTTAATAATAAGAGAAGTTATTGGATGTGTGGATATGTCTTTATAAGGTATTTGGGTAATGATTATGAAATATACAAGGCTTTGATGTGCCTGGGGAAGTGGTGGTGAGGGGATGTACTTATACTGGAGTAGAAGACTGATTTCCTGTTATATATATTTATTTTTATACTAATTTGTATAAATACAATGAATAATTGGAGAATTATCCTAAAATATATTAAACTAGGTATGGATATTTCGATATTGTGGGATTATATCACCCTCTAATATTTTATGAATTAATAAATAATGTATATAGAAAAAATTGTAAATTACTATTTTTAAATATTCACTAAATAAATCATCTATTTTAGATTAAATATAAAAAAACTCCAAAACCATTTTTTGACACGTATAATTCAAAAATTAAATCAATTTTTTTTAATAAATTATATATATGAAAAAAAAATTGTTAATAAAATTGGTATTTATTCTATAAATACCAGTTTTAAAATTATAACGGATTTTATAATACTTCAAAAAAATAATTAAATTCTTATAAAATTATTTTATAACAATTACTAATATAAAATAATAATTTATTGATCTACATTAGGAAATATATTTTCTTTTAAATAGTTATATTAATTATAAAATTGTAATTAAATATTTATGAGTTACTAAAATACCAACAATTAATTTATCATTTCCAAAACATTTATTTACTTATTCGACGATATAAAAATATCATGATCACATTTATAAGATAGATAAATTTTATTTATACTCTCACAAGATAGGTTACTTTTTATTGGCAATTTAAATATTCTTAATGATCATGTTACTCTTCCTAACAAGAAGTTGCTGTTATATTAGTATATATTCCTTAATTTTTATAAAAAAAATCATTTCATTATAATTTTTTAAAGAATTTGAAATTTTCATTCATGAATAAAAAGAAATTTTTTAAAAGTACTTGGGTTGTTATATTCTCCCCACATTCTGGAAATTATGTCCTCAAAATAATTATTTACATTTTAAACAAGTGAGGGTATCATTCCATTGTAACATTTTCAAATTCTCTTGTTACTTGTTCAACCATGTTGTTTCTCCAAAAAACCATAACCTGGTGAATTATATTTTTCGCATTAATTTAACCCCATATTGGAGAATATGAATTGAATTTTCCTCAGAAGAAAGGTTATAATCCAATAAAACTACTTCTAGGATGAAAACATGAGATTAATCTAGAACATAATTTCTCAACAATAAAACATGAAAAACATTGTGTACCTATGATAAAAATTAGTGAATAAACTACAAATTAGGTAACATGTAAAATATTCTACATGATTTAATATGGTCCAATTAACCGTTAACATAACATTTCTTTCTTACCAAAACTTATAACACTTTTCTATGGAGAGATTCTAAAAAAAACCTGATCACCTCCCTCAAAAGATACGTCTTTCCTACTATTATCATTATAAACTTTCTACCATATTTGTGTTGTCCTCATGTGTTGTTGGATCATCTTCCCTTTTTCAGCCACTTAATCTACTAATTATGGTCCCATCAACATTTTTTCTTTGATTTAATCCCAAAACGATGTAGATTGAAACTGCTTCATATATAATTTCATAAAAGGTACCATATGTATATTGGAATGAAAAATGTTATTATAAGAAACCTAAACTAATGAAATACGTTGATCTTAACATCCCTTGTAATCTATTGATCAACATCTAATAATTTCCTCCAATTATTGAATTATTTTCTCAGACTATCTATAATATTGGGCATAAAAAGTAGTGATGATACTTAATTCAATTCCCAACAAATTTTGAAGGTCTTTTAAAAGGATACAAGTTGTGTGGGGATCATGGACATGTACAATAGAGAGAGGAATTCCATGAATCTAGAAAACATCTTGGAGGTACAATCAAGAAGGTTTAATCAAATATATAGAATATCAAAAAGGAGATAAATGTATAGATTTAGTCAGTCGATCAACAATAACCCAAATATCAATATTACCTAAAATGTATTTTATAGTCCCACCATGATGTTTGTAACATATATTATTTTGAAGCAGAAAATAAATTCATTGGATATTTATATTTTTTTATTATTGGATTGGTAATTTTTTAAACCAGTCTAATAAACCAATTTTTCCAGAGAGTTAATATATTATGAATTTTTTGTTATAATGATATTAAAATAGTTAAATTGTAATTTAAATAAATAATAAATAAATTGAAAATTAAATAAATGGAGATAAATGAAAAAAACAAATATTTTACCAATAATATTATTTTTTTATTGTTATTAATATTGTTATTATGATGATAATGATGAAAATTTTTACTATTATTATTATTATTTTATTATTATTAGTTGTTTAGTGACCAACGGTCAACATTCACTTTGAAAACCTGAACGGTGTGACTCCATCTCCCTCCCATTCTCCTTACGTGTCGCGCAACCCACCTCATGGCCGAACCCCCCATGTAAGCAGTGGATTCCCCTTCAGCTCGTCTACATGTGGAGTTTTCTCTCTGAATACCTCTTCATTTATCATTGATATAATTAGGTAAGGATCCATATCCCTCTAACACCTCATGTTTATCTAATTTTCGGTATCCCAATCGCCTGGTTTTAATTTACTGATCTAAAGGTTTGGATTAATCATATTTTTTATTGATTCCTCTGTAGTTAGGGTTTGTAAATGGAATCTCATCACCCCTTCATTGATATTACTTAATCATCCACTGATGGAGAAGTGAATGAGCTTGATTTGGCTTTCCAACATTGATTTATGGTAATGGTTTCTATCCATTATTGTTCTTTATCCTTCTAAAATTGGGGATTTTGAAATTCATGAGTTCCCAATGTTTTTCCATAAGCATGTTGGAACTTCCATGTGCATTCGTGTCACCAAAGACTAAGTGACTTGCCTACTTATTCATTGGATGTTTTATATACATATATTTAGGTTCCCCTTTTATGTGTATATTAATGCATTGTAGTGGAAATATATTAATGGGGTTATATGTTATTATGAATATATATATGAAAATTAATACGTAGGTGAGTAGAGACAAGTGAAATTGTAATTCCTCGACACCAGTTACCCAGATATGTTGCATTATTACAAAACATTGGAAAGATCCCAAAAGATCAAGTCTTGAAAGACAGATTAGTTTAGTAGCATATGAATCACAAGATAAATTGACAAAGTTTACATTACAACATAAAATGAAAACTAAAAAAATATAGTCTTCATAGTCCACACACATATCCCCTCAGACTATACCTACAAATCAGTCATAAAATACTTCTTCACATCCTAGAAAAATAAAACATTGAACGGGGTGATCTCAGATTCCCAGTAAGGATAACAATATAGCATAAACATTCATAAATAAGCATAATATATTAAGGCAATGTGTAACTAAAACAAATGCCTTTTAAACATGAACTTCAACATAATATGGAAGAAATATGTTGAAATAATGCCATTTACTTATTCACATGGATATTCTACTAATCGAATAATCACATTCAATATCAATAACCACTTTCATAATGATAGAATGTATAATTCCAGACTATCATAACCACATAGTCAAGGCCTTGTTCCAAGACTACAAACAATATTTTTTCAAAGCCTTATGCCAAGACACTTGTTTTCTCATGAAACCTACCGATTCATCGAGAAGCTATACCAGGCTCCACCCGTCACATATTAAGTGAAATGCATTCCTCATATGAATAGGTTTAATCATAACATAAAAATTCATATTAAAACTATCATGCAAAATGTAAATACATTATCCATAAATCACGAATGGTATAAAAATAACACATCCACAATCAAACATATCACAAATACTTCAATACAATATAAAAGTTTTGTATCATAATAAATGAAATTCAAATATGCTTAAAATCCCTCAAAAGATGTTGACATAGATGAAAACAAAACTATTTGAAGAGAAATATCTTTATTTGAAACATTTAAAATTCACATAAATATAAAATGAAAAATGTACATTGAAAATATTCCTATAAGATTTTAAGGGAAGCTTTGATGATTTTATAATGGCCTAAAATAGCCTCACCCTCTGTATAAGTAAACAAATACATTTTTACCTTAATTTTGTCGAAAAGGTTAAAAAGGACCTTATTTGGAAAAAAAAGAAAGATTCCTTTATAAACTTCTTTAAAAAGTCAAAAAATGGTATAAATGACTTTAACCCATAGTCTGTAAAATATTATGAATGATTTGAAATACATTTTTAAGAAACATGGATGTGGATGATAAAGAGTTCCGAGTAGATAATTACGTATAAACATCCTCAGATAATGAAGAGATTGTGAAATAATCCCTTAAAATGTACTTTTCCTTGGTAGAGGTTATTTTAACCTCATATATAATTGAGAAATAATTGTTATTAAATTATAAAAAAATCATATACATTAATATGATATCATATATGAACTTTTAACATTTCCTTGTTGATAATATCTTATTATTATCGTCGTTTCAGGTGTTAACTTATATGTTTTGTAACACAAGCCGTGTTTTTAATGGATAGGTTGTATATTATTCATATCCAGAATGATTTCAAGTCCTTAAATTTTTTTAATCATAAAATATGAATTATACTTGAATGGATACGATGGGGAATGAATCTCATCGTGTTCGTGGAGACGCTAGTCCGTATGTACACACGAGAAAAAATATCATTTTTATGTTAAAATAATATATAATTGGATGATATATCATATATATAGAATCATTATCATGTTATATTTATTATTCACATCAATTAAACTTCATTATCATACCCATCCAAATAATAATGTTTTGAATAACAATTACACCACGACGTGGAGACGATAAGCCGTACATACGTACGTATGGTGACAGGTCATTCAAAGGATGGATAGAATATTGAATATGGTTGTAACAAATTTATAATAAAATCATAGTATATAGAATATACTTGAGTTATTATTTTACAATTGAAATAACAACAAAATAATAAGTGGAAGAAGAAAGGAACTTGAAAGAGTGTGGTGAAATTATTACCTCTTCTTCCGGTTCTTCCTTTTGATTTGACCAAAAGGAATCCATAGGTTGGATTTCCGATCAAAATAAGGTCTCTAGGTTGAATTGAAGGAAGTTGAAAGAATATTTTTGCTGGTTTTGGTAGAGCCAAATGGATTTGAAAGTATGAATTTGAGATAAGGGGGAGTGCCCTTTTAATAGAGGTGTGAGGGGCACGTTATGAAAAGATAGAAATATTATTTTATAATAAATTCAAATTCGGTTTATAATGGCACATAAGTGGATTATTTAAAGTCTAATGTGGGGATAGGTCTAAAACCACTCAACCAATAGGTTTTAGACAGGTTTGGGTCACTTAATTATCCTTATATTTTAATTTTAACTCTTAGTTAATTAGTTTGACATTTACCATGCCTCTTTGTAGTTTTATATTATATAGTTAATAAAATTACTATATACTTCCAAGAGACACCCAAATAGTACATTAATGATACACCTACCATTATATAAGTCCTTTTTATTACCCTTATATTTTTAGAAATTGAATATTAATTAATAATATAATATTTGTTTTAAAAACACATTTATCTCAATTTTGACAATATTTGGTATTTTGTTTTTACTAAATTCATAACAACATTATTACTTCTAAAAAAATTCATCTAACCAAACCTTATATGTCATATTAACCTAAGAAATTAGTGTAATTTATTAAAAAGTCTCAAATTTAATTTATTTGGATATTTATAATATCAATTATTTTAATATTTCATTAATTAGGTAATTAATTCATCACCATTGTGTCATAAATAAATTATATTATTTAATGTATAAAAATAAAAAATAAAATACCATTATGTAAGAAGTATTTTTAACTTTCTAATGAATATTTATAATCGAATTTATCTAATGTATAACCCTATATTAAACATGTTTTAATTATTAAACATTTATTTTAACACTTTTAACCCTTCTTTGAATTAAATAATAATAAATTTCCCAATATAATCCAAGTGGAACAAAGGGGTTCATATTTTATTCCTAAGGTTGTTTTTTGTCGAATAATACTTAGCCAATAGAATTAGGAAATGTGTTAGGGAAATTATAATAACATTTATACCATTAATTACCCTATTCACATTTAACTGTGGTAAATAAAAGTAAAAAGATACTATTCACCAAAAAATATTTTTATCTTATTGAACCACATTTTACACCTGGATATTACATTTTTCTCTCATATTTTCAAAATTCCACTCACTGAAGTGCTAAAATTATGTTTTATGTGAATTTTCAAATTCTCCTAGGAGATGGGTCAAAAACGGTGAAAAGATCAATAAACTTTTTATATATCTAAAATTATTATAAATTGTCTCTAATAAATTACAGGGAAATTATAAATGCATTATGTATTTATTTTGATCGAAAATAAATTTAAACAAAATAAATAATTATTTAAATAAAAATTTGTTTTTAACTATAACTCATTGTTTCTTTCACAATTCATAAAACATTGAACTTTTCAGAAAAATTCAAAAGATTCACCCTAGGAAAATATCGATATTCCAAATCCAAAAATGAAGTCCATTTCGACAGATAAAATTTATAAAATTATAAATAGAGGGTATTGCTATTCATAACAGCTAGTTTGATTGGTTGTGGTGTGTGTTAGAACACAAAGTTGTGTACAATGCAAGCTATTGCATTATTCAAAGTGAATCATACCATTGAAGCATGGGGTGTTACATTATCCCCTCCTTCAAATAATTTCCTCCCTGAAATTTCTATAATATTACTGCATTAAAATACTCAGGTGGTTCTTCATCACACGTTTATCGGGCTCCCACGTTGCCTCTTTCGTCTTATGGTTTCTCCATAGAACATATACGGGACGAGTCGTCCGGTTTCTCAGCTCTTTTTCTCTGGTATCAAGAATCCTAATGGGATCTTCACAATAAGACAAATCGGGTTCCAGTTATACTTCCTCATAAGTGAGTACATACGTTGTGTCAGGCATGTATTTTCTCAACAGTGATACGTGGAACACATCATGAACTTTAGAGATATTTGGTGGCATTGCCAAACAATAAGCTACAGCCCCAATTCGTTCTAGAATTTAGAAAGGTCATATATACATGGGACTCAATTTACCTTTCTTACCGAAACATATAAATCCCTTCCATGGATATACCTTTAAGAAAACATGATCTCACACCTGAAATTACAAATCTTTCCTTCGGTTATCGGAATTCCTCTGCTTCATACTTTGAGCTGATTTAATGTGGGTTTGGATTACCTTCACCTTTTCCATTGTTTACTCAACCAGTTCTGGGCCAGATGTTTTCTTTCACCAACATCATCCCTAAAGGTTGTTGTGCGACATCTCTTTCTGTATAACTCTTCATATGGTGCCATTAGAATACTTGAATGGAAGCTGTTGTAATAGGAAGATTCTACCAGAGGTAAATACTGATCACACATACCCTGAAAGTCATGTGAGCATGATATCAACATGTCTTCTAAGGTTTGAATAGTTTGTTCTGATTGTCCATCATTTTGGGAGTGGTAGGCAGTGCTTAAATGATGTTCAGTATCCAATGATTTCTAAAGATTTTTCCAGAATCATGAAGTAAAACGGGGATCAAAATCAGAAACAATCGATAGAGGTACTCCATGAAGTCTCACAACTTCATTAATATATAGTCTTGCTAGACATTCAAGTGGTAGATCTTATCTTATAGAATGAAAATGTGCTGACATGGTATGACGATCAACAATGACTCATATTTCATCGTTCCTTCTACGAGTCTATGGTAGCCCCATGACAAATCCCTTCATTATATTATCCCATTTCCAGTCATGTATGGAAAGAGGTTTCATGACTCCTCCAGGCTGTTGCCTTCCAGCTTTCACTTGTTGAAAAACCATACATCATGAAACAATATCACCAATTCCCTCTTCATTTTGTACCACAAAAAATGTTCCTTCAAATCTCTATAACTTTTGGTTCTCCTAGGGTGCATAGTGAAATTTTAACTATGATCTTCATCAAAAAATTCTCTTTTTAGATTATGTATATCAGGAACACAAATTCTCATCCCAAATTTCAATATTCCTTATTCATACATAAAGTCACTAAATCTCCCATCATTCACAACATTAATTATCTTTTGAAAATATTCATCTTCAGTATGAGAACTCTTAATCCTATTTAGTAAAGATGGTTTGGAAACAATTTGAAAAACATTCGATGTTTCACCATCCATGGTTATTCTTTTATCCAACTTTACTAGATCCATGAAAATTGGATCCCGTTCAACACTAGTTTTTTTTAAAATTCCATGACTCTTTCTACTCAAAGCATCTGCCACCTTATTTTCCTTCCCCGGGTGGTAGTGTATCATGAAATCATAATCCTTGAGTAGTTCAAGCCATCACATTTGCCTCATGATGCGTTCTTTTTTTGATAAAATATATTTCAAACTCTTGTGATCAGTATATATGTCACATTATTCACCATAGAGACAATGTATCTATATCATCAAAGTAAATATTACATCATCTAGCTAAAGATCATGAGTAGTATAGTTTTTCTCATGAATTTTAAGCTATCGTGATGCATTGGCAATAACTCTATCATTCTGCATAAGGAGACAACCAAGTCCTTTCTTCGATGCATCACAATAAATAACGAACCCATCATTCCCCAATGGTAGAGTCAATATATGAGCATTGAGGAATCTTCTATTCAATTCTTCAAAACATTCTCCACAGACTTATTTCCAAATAAATTTAACCCCTTTACGTGTGAGTTACGTTAATGGTTTATCCAATCAGCCAAAATTCTGGACGAAATGATGATAATAACCTACTAAACCAATAAAAACTATGTACCTTAGTTATACTTGTCGGTGCTGGCCATTCATGGATTGCCTTGGTCATAGAAGGGTCAATAAAAATTCCATCCATAGAGATAATATTCCCAAGAAAATAAATATTCTAAATCCATAATTCAATCATGCTAAATATCCCATATAATTGATGTCTTCTAATAGTTTTTTGGATAATGCGCAATTGATTTTCATGATCTTCGTAGATTTTGGAGTATACTAAGATATCATCAACAAATAACACTAAACAATCATGGAGATATTCCTTGAAAACAGTGTTCATTAGATCTATGAATACATAGGGTGCATTAGTCAATCCAAAAGCATTACTATAAACTCGTAATGCCCGTACCTGGTTCGAAATTCATTCTTCGGAATGTATTTTATCTTCACACACAACTGATTGTATCCAGATCTAAGGTCAATAATTGAAAAGTATTGTGCTCAATGCAATTTTTCAAATAAATCATCAATGCGAGGTAGGGGATACTTTTTCATTATTTTTATAGCATTGATTTCCCTATAGTCGATACATAACCTCATAGATACATCTTTCTTCTTAAAAAAAAGAAAGTGGCTTCCCCTGGAGAAACATGAGGGTGAATAATTCACTTATTAATCAATTCCACTAGTTGTTTCTTTAGTTCAGCTAAATCCACAATGGCCATTCTATAAGGGGTCTTCGATATGACCCTTGAACTAGGAATTAAATCAATGGAAAACTAAATTTCTCATTCTGGAGGATGTCATGTAAAATCTTCAAAAAACACATCTACATATTCTCTCACAATAGGTAAATCATATATTTAAACATTCCTTTCCTCTATTACAATAATTTCATTATATTCCTCCCCGATAATTGAATATAGTAGAGCTACTGGGGGTGGAAATAGATAAGAATCAGGTGGTGAATATTCTTCTCTAAAGATAAGGTGTTCTTTATCATCATTATCAAAAATTATAAACTCCTTATTCTTACAATAAATCTTCACATCATGGTATAAAATCCAATCCATACAGAGGATTATATAAAATTTAATCATGGGTATGACGATGAGATCAACAGATAAAGAACATTTATGTTCTCTAATGGAGAATGATTCAAAAAACATTATTGCAATGATACTTCCCATAAGATTTTTTTACTAACAACTTCCTTTTAAAATAAAAATGGAAATACGTAATTTTCTTAACAACCTTGGAAAATATGAAACAATGCAATGATCCAGAATCAAATAATGCATTGGTAAAATTGAGAAAACCATTAAATTACCTGCCACTAGGTCTTTTAGAGCTTCTACCTCAACAATATTGATAGAATAAGCTTAGAGTCCATCCCATGGCCTTTTATGAGGTAATTTCCCCTAACGTTTAGTACATTCATTTTCATAGTGTCCCATCTCCCTGTAATTGTAGCATTGAACATCGGCAGCTTTATTCTTCCCCTTGCAATCGCGAGATTGGAGGCCTTTTTCACCACACTTGTAACATACTCCCATTTCCTTCAACCAAGTGCCAGGGTGTTTCTTTCCACATTTACTACAGGATGGATATTCAACTTTTCCCTTCTTCCCATTTTTCCATTCCCAGAGTGGTCAGCAAATCTCTTCTTCTCTTACATTGCTTTAAAGTCATAAGACTTAGAGAATTTTTTTCTGACTTGATAGTACATGAGACAATATCTTCATACGCTGAGAAGGATTGTGATACTAGTGCTTGATGGAGAAATAGTTTTAACCCATCAAAGAAACGATCAATCCTACTTCTTGGGTTATGTTTATAATCTGCAGCATGTCTGCCTAACCTTATAAAGTTATCCTCATACTTTGTGACTTTGTCATCGTCCTTTTGCCTCAGACATAGAAATTATCTTTCCATATCTGCTCAATGGTCACGAGGAAAGTATTTTTCTACGAAAATCACATTAAATTAACTCCATTAAATATTTGATACTTCATCATCTTCCTTCATGTTTTGAATCAATGACTACCATTGGTCAGCATCTCTAGTGAGGCGGTAAACTTCCATGATAACCTTTTCCCTTTCACTACTCCCCACGCCATGTAATATTTTCTCTATGGAATTTATCCATTGTTTAGCTACTAATGGATTTGTACTCCCATTGAATGTTGGTGGTTGTTGCCTCATGAAGCGATCTAACGTTGATCCTCCTCACTATGGATCTGGGTGCACCAAAAGAGTAAGGTTATTATTCATAACTTGAGTGAGATTTCCCAGTATGGTGATAAGTTAATGAGTACCGGTTTCATCACCAGCACCACTATAATTATCTTGAGCAGGAGGGAAATCCATACATGTAGTGTGTTCACTGAAATGGTTTCCATTCCTTCCACTAGGCTCCATTTTTATACAAAGGCATAAACTAGATCATTTTATGAATCGAAACACAAAATTCCAAACTTTTAAAACACTTAACATAAATTGAATAGTTAATGGATATAATACAATTGTAGAAATGTTTTCTTTGAGGAATTATATACTCATAAACCCTTCATAATATTTTGTAAATAAAATGAGAATTATCCTAAGAATATCCCTTGGTAGTGTCATAACCAAGAGTGCAGCAAGGCTTGTTGTCGTGCACCAGTTCCCGTTCGATTCTAGCTCAAAGTGGTGTTTTCGGGTTTCACCCCTCGGTACATCTATGCTAGAGCCGCCTCTACCTGCTTGAATCCAGACATGGATGTATTTCTCAAAAACCTCACAAAATCTCTACAATAAATAATTCTAGAATGTTATTCTATACCAATCATCATATTCCATCTAAGGTTTATATACTCTAGCCAGAGTTTATCTAAATCTAGTTTCTATGGTTTGTACTAAACTTCTTCTGATACCAACTGTAATTCGCTGACCCTAGTTACCCAGAGTCGGTGCGCTATTACATAACATTGGCATGATCACAAAAGATCGTTTCTCGAAGGACTTATTAGTTTAGTATCCTTGGAATCACTAGATACATTCATAAAGTTTACATTACATCATAAAATGAAAAGTACAACAACATAGTGTCCATAGTCCACACTCATATCCACTCGGACTATTCCTTCAGGCCAGTTAGAAAATAATTCGTCACATCTTGGGAAAAAATAAAATATAGAAACAGGTGAGCTTAGATGCCCATTAAGGATAACAATATAGCGGAAACTTTCATAAATAAGCATAAACATTTAAGGAAATGTATAACTAAAACAAAAGAATTTTAAATATGAACTTCAGAATAATATGACAAAAACAAAATAAATATTTACATTTACTTATTCACATGGATATTCTACTAATCGAATAATCACATGCAATATCAATAACCACTTTTATATTGATGGAATGAATAATGCCAGACTATCATAACCACCTATTCAAGGCCTTGTGCCAATACTATAAATAAATTTTTTTCAAGGCCTTGTTCCAAGTCACTAGTTTGTCTCATCAGACCTACCGATGCATCAGGGGGCTATAACGGGCTCCACTCATCACTTATTAAGTCCAATTCATTCCTAATATGAACAGGTTTAAACATAACATAATCATTCGTATGAAAACTAGAAAACAAAATGTCAATACTTTATTCATAAACCATGATTGGTATAAAAATAACACATCCAAAGTCAAACATATCAAAAAACCTTTACTACAATATGGATGTTTCATATCATAATAAAACAACTTCAAATAAGCTTAAAATACATCAATAGAAGTTGACATAGATGAAAATAAAACTATTTGACTGAAATATCTCTTTTTTAAACATTTAAAAGTCACATAATTATAAAAGGACACATTTACATTCAAAATATTCTTATAATATTTTATAGGAAGTTTAAATGATTTTATAACTTTGGATAACAGCTGCACCCACCTTATAAGTTTAAAAAAGACATTCTTACCCTAATTTTGTCGAAAAGGTTAAAAAGGACCTTGTGTGGAAAACGATGGAAAGATTACTTTATAAAAATCATATAAAATGTAAAAAAGGGTATAAATGACTTTAACACATATTCTTTAAAATAGTAAGAATGTTTTGAAATACATTTTTATGAAAAATGGATGTGGATGATAAAGAGGTCCAAGTAGATATTTACGTATAAACAACCTTGGATAATGTAGAGATTGTGAAATAAACCATTACCTTGTACTATTCCTTTGTCGAAGGTAGTTTAACCTCTTAAATAATTGTGAAATAATTGTTTTTAAATTATACTAGAATCATATACATTAATATTATATCATATATGTCCTTTTAACATTGCATTATTAATAATATCTTAGTATTATCGTCGTTTTGTGTGTTAACTTATATGATTTGTTTCATAATCCTTGTTTGTTATGGATATGTTTTATATAATTCATATACAGAAAGATATCAAGTACATAAAAATTATTTTTAATCATCAAGTGATAATTAGAGTTGAATGGATATGATGGGGAATGAATATCATCGCATTCGTGGAGATGGTAGTCCGTACGTACGCACGGGCGACAATATCATTCTTTTGATATTAAAATAATATATAATTGGATGGTATATCATATATAAATAATCATTATCATGTTATATTTATTATTTTCCTCAATTACACATCATTATCATACCCATCCAAATAATAATGTTTTGAATAACAATTACACCACGACGTGGAGACGGTATGCCGTACGTACACATGTATGGTGAAATGTCATTCAATGGATGGATAGAATACTGAATATGGTTGTACCATATTTATAATAACATAGTAGTATATATAAGATTATATAGTTATTATATTATAATGGAAATAACAATGAAAAAGGAAGTGGAAGAAGAAAGGAACATGAAAGAGGGTGGTGAAATTATTACCTCTTCTTCTGGTTCTTCCTTTTCATTTGATCAAAAGGGATCTTTTGGTTGGATTTATGATCAAACAATGGCATCAAGGATTAATTAAGGGAAGTTGAGAGAATATTGGGGTAGGGGTTGGCCGATCCAAATGGCTACGAAGGTATGAAATTGAGAGAAGGGGGAGTTCCCTTTTAATAGAGGGGTGAGGGGGTACCTTAGGAAAAGCTAGAAATATTATTTTATAATAAATTCATATTCATTTTATAATGGATCTAAAATGGATTATTCAATGTCTAAGGTGGGTGATAGGTCTAAAAAAAACTCAACCAATATGTTTTAGATAGGTTTGGGTCACATTATTAAACTTATCTTTTTTTAACTCTTAGGTAATTATTTTGACATTTACCATGCCTCTTTGTATTTTTATACTATATAGTTAATAAACATACTATATACTTCCAAGCAACACACAAGTGGTACATTAATGATACACCTATCATTATATACGTCCTTTGTCCAATCCTTATATTTTTAGATATATAATATCAATAAATAATATAATATTTGTTTTAACAATTCTTTTATGTCAATTTTGACAATAAATGGATTTTTTTACTAAATTCAAAAAAAATCATTATTACATTAAAACAAATTCATCTAACCAACCCTAATATGTCATATTGACCTAAAAAATTAGTTTAATTAATAAAAAGTCTCAATTCACATTTATTTGGATATTTATAATTTCAATAATTTTAGTATTTCATTAATTAGGTAATTACTGCATCACCATTGTGTCATAAATAAATTAAATTATTTAATGTAAAAAAATTATTAATAAAAATTGATAATGTAAGAAATATATTTATCATTATAATGAACATTTATAATCTAATTTATCTTATGTATAACCCTATATTAAAAATATTTTAGTTATTAAACATTAATTTTAACACTTTTAACTCTTCTTCGAATTAAAAAATAATAAATGTCATATTCTAATCCAAGTGGACCATAGAGGATCAAATGTTATTCCTAAGGTTTTTCTGGTCAAATTATACTTATCCAATAGAACTAGGGCATGTTTTAGGGTAATAATAATATCATTTTTATCCTTAATTACCCTATTCACATTTAACTGTGGTAAATAAAAGTAATATGTTACTATTCACCAAGAATTATTTTTATCTTATTGAACCACATTTTACTCCTTTATATTAACCATGTATCTCGGATTTTCAAAATTCCACTCACAGAAGCAGTTAAATTATGTTTTAGATGAATTTGAAAATTCTCTTAGGAGATGGGTAAAAGACGGTGAAAAGTTCAATAAGATTTTTCTATATCTAAAATTGTTATAAACTAAATCCAATGGATTACATTGAACATATAGAGGTATTATGTATCTATTATGACCGAAATTTTTTTTAAATAAAATAAATAATTATTTATATAAAAATTCGGTTTTAATCTATAACTCAATGTTTTTTCAATATTCATAAAAAATTGAACGTTTTAAGAAAAATACCAAAAAATCACCCTATTCTAATTTTGATATTCTTAATCCAAAAAAGAAGTCCATTTTGAATGATAAAATTTATAAAATTTTAAAAAGTGTGTATTACTATTCATAATGGATAGTTTGATTGGTTGTGGTGTGTGTTAGAACTCGAAGTTGCGTACAATGCAAGTTATTGCATTATTCAAAGGGAAGAGTACTGTGGAAGCTCGGGGTGTTATAGAATTGATATAAAGATTAGTGTAAGGATCCCATAGAACATGTTCATGGCCAAGAAGATGTGTTAATAGGGGAAAGGTGTCATTATATATATATGTGTGTGATGATGCATATTTTCAGAGGGGGTAATAGAAGCTTCGAGTGTCCACTGCTTAAAGTGTCAATTGATGAGTTTCTATCTTGGTATACTTCTTGAGAAAGGGTCCCATTCCATTTCCATTAAATTATATGAATTCATTTATTAATTTACGTTCCGCACTCTCTATAGTTTTTATATAATTTTTTATGAATTTTAGAATCAATGTTTCATAGATAGGAATTGAGTATGTTCATGAATGAAATGAAAAATATGATAAATTATTGCATGATAAAATATGATTAGATTTAACAATAAAACCCCTCCAACCGAGGTACGCTATCTTCATGCTAATAATTAGTTACTAGAATTTTATGAATTCCATGCTTTGTGTTATTTATGATTCATGGGATGTTAGTATGTATCCCCCTTTTTACATGAGAATAAAAAGTAACCTAATAAACCGTATTAATGTTAGACCTCATTAAATTAAAAATTCCGAATTATGCATATGACATGTTTCCAGGACACTTTTCCAGTATTTTATGATATATAAATGTAATTTCCAGGGATTATGGTTTCAAAATGGGAATTTACATTATAGTAAATTTCCCTTTTCCTAATAAAACCTTCTAATTGATAATTGAATGTTATAAATGGATTTTACATGTATTAATGAAATTGACAGGATTGAATTAAATGAAAAGTCTTTCACATGAAGGATTCCACTTTTAAATTAATTAATCGAATGATCTCGACACATATAAGAAGGGTAAACTATGCCTCCTTCTTCTGCTTTATAAAATGACTTATGTAATTTGGAATGTTTCTAAAAGGAATTGAATACGGACAATGTTATGAATGAGTGGTCCTTTACTCATGTATTGAATTGATTACAAACATGTTATTTATTTAATTCTATGCATATGAAATCTTGTTATGTTGAATTATTGATATTTCATTAATGAAATAGGGTTTTCTTCATGTTAATTCCACACAACGATGGTTGAATTCCAATTCATAATACTTATTCCTTGTAGTTAATCATTCTTTCTAAAGTCATATTATATTCTAATGCATACCCCATTCCATATAAATTGTTTAATTGTGTATTGATTATCTGAATAGCTTGTATTTCTTGATAGAATTTGGCATGAGATATTTCTTAAATGGATTTCAATTATTAGTTCATTCCTTTCAATATATTTTGTGGGTGATAATACATCCCCTGTGTTAAATAATAGGGATGGACTCAAGGATTATTTTTCCTCATAGGTATACTAGTGACACCATAATGTCACATAGGATAGACCTAGAGGTATTATATTATATCGGATGTAGCATAGAGATACACATGATTCTTTTTAAATCATCACGGATGACCTCGAACTCCACATTTGGACATAAAAGATTGATCAATTACTTTCTCATATGTGATTTTTTATATAATGGAATGTAATTATTAGTATATTTTTCCTTGTGATATGCACATTTCATTTTGACTCACTTGATATAGACCAAGAGAGAACATCATTTCTGTATTAGGGATCCATAGATGGACTCACTATACGTGGGTGGTTATACAGGGATGCACCATGTTGAAGATTTGGATTTATAAAAGATGGATTATTGGGTGGTTTATTATACTTTTATGTGATATCTGGTTCCTAGGGGAGAAATAGATGACGTACCCATTGGCAAGATGGCTACACCATGCATCAAATGATACTCAGTCCTGTATGTGAGATACCTTGGATGGAAGCATATTCTTCATTCCTTTAGTGATACATGAGATTATTTTGGGACACCATTGAGGGATTCAATGGTATTGGATCATCAGATGTTCCTGTTGTGACAGTTGGAATTCTTTTAGATTTCCATGAATGTGCATGGGAATCCACCACTAGTTTTGACGTATTTGAATGATTGATTTTATTTCTCCAGTAATACATGTCATTTATTATTGTTTTGTACCCATTTTGTTAAATCTTGATGCTACTTGCTTATTTTTTTCATACTCATGTTTTGACAAGGATATGAGACCTTTAATCAGAACACAAGATTTGGGGAGTATTTTTGTTATTTTTTTTAAATTGACACATGTTATATATATTATGACTTTCACAAGTACATATTTCTAAATATCTACTTTAGGCTAAAGTAGGTTGTATGGGATGGCTGCCTATTTAAGAACCCAAAATAAGTTATTTTTATTTTATTTGTTTTTTCTATACACTTACTATATATGGGAATCAATTTTAATTTTTAATGAATAATGTAAAATGGCCTTTAAACTGGTAGTACCAGCCTATTGTGATTTATGTACCACACCCTATTCGAGCCACCATCACATTGGGGTATCCTATTAGTCTTACATTCTTTCATGTATTCGGAATTATTTCATCCGATGTGCTTCATGGCTAGTACATGGGAGTTTGGATCATATGATCATGTTGATGATCGATATACCTATGGGGCTGGTCGTTGGAATGTTTTTCATTATTTCATTGTATCTCAATTTTTAATGATTAGTAATCGAAATTTTAGAATAACCTATCATGAATATAATGTTATAAAATGGCAATAGACATTTTTCACTTTAATAAAATTATTATAATATTTGTCTTCTATTGTTTTTCTATTTATTTATTACTAATTCCACTATTGACTTTTATTTATTCTATTATACCATTTTTATAATTTGATAAATGATGTAATAGTCTCCCCATATACACACCATTGGCCCACACCTCTAGTCTGCAACCTCTTCCATTTGAGGACATGTTCTTGAGGTCATGTGACCAATTCGATTTTTTTACTGGCTTTGTGGTAAGCTAATTTGAGATCTTACCAAGTGGTATCAAAACCTTAATCTTCCTTTTTTCATACTATTTTTGGTAGGTATATTGGAGGCTATGAATTATTCATCTCATAGTTCATAGTTTTTCTCAAGAATGATCACCCCTTGTAAGGGGAAATGACTAAGTGTCAAGGGAAGGGATTATAGTTCATGATGTTCACTCATACATTTGATATGATTTTACCTTGGGTGATTGATGTACATTCCACTTCTAATTAATTTATGATATTTATGGTATTTTGGACTGGTATGGAATAGATGTGAAAATACATGCATCACCACATGCACATAGAAAAATTCACATTTCAGGCATATGCCATTCCATTTAGTTACATTTGTAGTAATTCATGATGATTGTACATGTGTTCCTTGAGTTCCCTTTTATTCTTAGTTTTGTACCATGTTTGTGCAATTGTTAGGATAATTTCCTATATGACATTCTTAGTTTTTATTATTCCATGATTCTTATTTATTTATCATGACATTCAAGTTCAGTATGTCATGCTTTGGGGCATCATAGTATAGTACTCTCTATTAGATTTTTGTAATGAAAATCTAGTATTGTTTATAAGAAATTTTTGGTATAATAAATATTAAATGTTTTAATTAAATGGGATCCAAATGACTACATTTAAGGTGTTTGGGTGCTTTATAGATTCGTAGACGGCCACCCATATCATTGAACTCTGATATATTACCATGTTGTTTTTTGAAATGGGTTTAAATGTGATATTTCATTACTTTTGAATTTATTTTAACTAGATAAATTGAATAATGCATTACTGGACCCATGTCTGATTACTGGGGAATCCATCTTATGAGATAACCATTTATGAGTGTTTTTAACATTAATAATTAAAAAACTGTTATTTGGTGGCTTGTTAACAAACCCATGATGGGCTTTGAGATGCTTGTAGGTCACCTTATCAATTAAAAACAGATTTTGTTGCTTAAATTTCTTAATGAATTTGGGTTATTAATAAATGTTTAATGATTTAAATGAATGTTTTATGAAACATTCAGGATTCCCATTGTGGTTTTAGCTTTATCAAGTACATTGTGTTTTTGTTTCAAAATGGAAATTAATTCTTTGAATAAAATCATTTAGATGTTTTTGAATTTAAATTTTATTAAATTTAAAGGGATAGGAAAATGTAACCATTAGAGGTGTCCTTTTTTTAAACCCTCGGGTAAGGGTAGTCTAAAATATCATTGAGTAGCCTTGGAATGGAACATAAGAATTTTTAATAGTCCTTCTCATCTTTATGAATAACATAAATGATAGGCTATAGATCCAGTGACTTAATTTGGCATGAAATAGCGATATCATCGATGGTTAAGAGTTTGTATGGGGATATCTGGTAGTACGTATCACCCTTAGAGCATTAGATCCTTGCTTAGAGTTGTGATGTTTTAAGATATTTGGTGTCTTGTCACATGTAGGACCCTTATCATCTAATGACACCCTTTTTCAGGATTGATGCCATATTTTCTTTGACAATTGTTATTAGTGTGAGAGTTTGGTAATTCCCAGTTTTAGTAGGTTAGGAAAGCCTCGTCCATGGCTAGATACTTCATAGGTCATGTGACCCTTTATTCTCCTTCGATGATGGCGTGAGTTTGTATGGTGTCATCCAGTTTCATGCTCATATGGGGTGATACAAATTTAGGTTAAATCTTATAAATGAACCTCCTGATATTTGAATTCATAAGGTGGATATCCTATTGATAGTATCAATAGTGTGTTAGATTTCTTCTAAAAAATTGGGGTAGTATTTTTTGATATACAAAGAAACTCTTGAGATTCTAATGTTTTAACAGAACGACCCAGTTAGGTTTTTTTGTTGATCCTTGAGCTCTTTTATGAATTCTCAGGTCATCTCTAGGGAAGAGTTACTTGTGAGTTTAATTTAATAATGTTAATCCATTAACCAGGATGACTTTCTTGGGATGCATGAGTTTTGACAAACATGTCTATTTGGTGGCTAGTTTTCTTTAAAAATGAAATAACAAAAGTGGCCATGACACGAAGGAGTGAAACATGTCTATTTAGGTGAATTTGGATCCATCACACTTGTATGTGGGTATTCTATCCATTAATTGACTATGAAACTCCTATGTTTGGGAGAATTACACCAGTTTTGGTGATTGTTTCCATCGATGCAGAATGATCAAAACCAAAGGGGACCATATGGAAATGGTCTGCCATGCATAAATGCATTTTTGATCTAGTGATTTTTGTAAATTTCGGTGCTCACATAAAAACACGAGATTGATGTTATTGGATGTTAGTTTATCCATTGAAAAACATTGTTGTTCATGGTTATCTTTAATTGGTAAAGCAGGAGAGACCACATAATGCCCCAATTGGAAAATGGATTTTTGATCAATTGTAATAATAATTCAACAGATAAATCCATGTTTCTTCTTTGAATTCAACTAGTTGTGGCAAAAAAATTCTTCTTTAATGAGCCAGGGTTTGTTTGAAAGAAAACATTTATAATAGAACTATTGTATCGTGCTTAGAGACGAGCATCTCCCATATATTGATAACATCTAGGTACACATAGGAACTAACAGTCTTACACTGTTATAATATTTCAAATCTATTGGGATTGTTCATTTGGATGTTTTGGGGCCCCTCACAAAATCTGTGGTTTTAATCTAGGATTGGTTATTTTGATTGATACCATGGTTCCTATGTAGGAATTCCTAGGATAGACTATTGAACACCAACCATTTTTCATGATCTGAACACTGGGCAGATTCTTCTCTAGGCTTAGTAAATCTTCTGATGTGGGAATTTTGGATTTTTACCAACATATCACTTATAAACATAAAATGTGTACTAATTTGAATAGTTCATCGAACTATAGTCCTTTATATATTAGCTTATCTGAAACTTGTTGATGGGATATGAGTTCATGTTTATAAATGTTGTGTTGAATCCAGTGCGCTAGATTGGGGTTATACCTAAGTCTGTTTCCGTGAAAGATAGTATAAAAAATGAAAGGTGATGTTTTAAATAATGTCCATCATTGGATATTAGGTATGGTAATCGGTGGTCTTGTTCATTATAAATGCATGGTTTCTTGGGATAAGGCATCTGAGATCATTTGGGAATGTTGCATCCACCTATACTAAGCATTTTCGAGATTGGTCAGCTCAAGGAGGCATGACTTGTATCCTCTTACTCTATGATAATGGTAAGTTTGTAACCAACCACATGACCATCACTATACAACTCCAAGAGAATCATTAAAATACATAGGAGTGTGATTTGTTGGTAAATCGGACGGTGGAGGTGTTGTGGCTTGTAGTTGGCCCCTTCAAATGCTAAAACCACTAGTGGGGAGCACCTCTAGTTAGTTTTTCTCAGAGAGAATGGAATCGATATTTCCCTATCTAAATGGTCTTGGGAAAGAATTGATTTGATTTTCAGTTTGAAAATGACAGTTTGGTATGATCTTAATGTATTATGTGAATTTTTAAATAATAAATAATTGAAGGTCTATTCAACATTGGGAAATGCAGTCGACCATTTGAGCAAGACATCACAACACTTATTAGTTGGGAAATGTTTTCTTATTATTGAATGCTTCATGGGTAAAAGAAGTTATAATGTGGGGAGGTTGTAATAACCCATGGTTTGAATTGGATGAAAAATTCCAGGGGAATTTAAAATTTTCATTAACTTGATGGGCTGTTTTTTAAACTGGGATTTAGAACCCTTTTTTCTGATTATTGAAATCATAAACTGTGTTATTTTTAAATTAATTAATCTAATTAAATTAAAATTTAAATGAAGAATAAATTAAATGAAAAAAAATTAAATGGGGATAAATGGAAAATAAAAAAAATCTTATATTTTACTAATATTAGGATTATTATTATTTTTATTGTTATTACTATTGTTATTATGATGATAATGATTATTATTATTATTAGTATTATTAATATTATTATTATTATGTACCATGTGTCTCCCTTATACCCTCAAACCCAGACAGTGTGGCCCTATCTCCCTCTCCCTCTCCTTACATGTCACAAGATCCCCATCTTGGCATACACACCCCCCTCAGGCGCAGGATGACCACCCCTTCGGCTCCTCTCTGTGCAACGTTTTTCTCTCAGAATCTATGATGATTTATTATCAATCTCATAACATAAGTCTCCATCCCCCTCTTATCACTCTTGTTTTGTGGATTATTGATCTCCCCTTCACATGGTTTGAATTAAATGAACCTACGATTTGAATTAATCTGAATTTTTATTTATACCGTCTATGTAAGGGTATGAAATGGGATTCCTAGTATCCCTTCGTGCGTATTATAGAATCCACCACTGAAGGCGAAGTGGATGAGTTCTATTGGGCTCACTGCCTTCAATTTATGGAAAGGGTTTCCATATGATCTTGTTGTTTCTCCTTTTAAGATTGGGGGTTTTGAAATTTATGGGTTCTCAATGTTTTTCCTTATGCGTGTTATCCCATCCATGTGGTATTGTGTCGTCGATGTCTAGTTGAATTGAATGCATATTCATAGGTATGTATATATTTAGGTCAAAAATTAAGTTTATATTCACCCATAGTAGTGGGAATATATATAGGGGTTAGGTTTTCTAATGTGTATATATGAAGATGCATTCATAGGTAAGTGGAGAGGATTGTATGCATATAATCATATGTGTAAGGATCCTATTGCACATGTTCATGTCCATGTGGATGCGTGAATTAGGGTTAGGTGTCCTTATATATATGTAGTTGTTCATATTCTCGGAGGGTGTATGATCAACATCAAGTGGTTCCCTCTTAATGCATAATGTGCCAAGTGTTCAACTTGGTCATCTTTTTGTGGAAGGTTCCCATTCCAATGACCTTCATCTATATGAATGCATAATTTAATTAAATAATCACACTATCCGATGTTTTGAATTAATGTAGTATGATATTTATATTCATTTTTTCTAATATATGAATTAAGTATTTTCATAAATGAAATGTTAAATAAGATAAATTATTATGTGATAAAAAAATAATTATTTTTTAATAAATCACCTCTAACGGAAGTTCACTACCTTAAAGATCAAAGTTAGTTAGTACAATTTTATGCATGCCTACCTTCATATTATGTTTGATGTGTGGTTAATTATCATGTTTTTCCATTTTTACAAGAGCATTAAATTCAACCCAAGAAACCTTTTTATTATTGGACATCCATTAATTGAAAATTGCCCAGGTAGGAATACGGCATGTTTCTATGACAATTTTCATGTATTTTATGATTGATGAATGTAATTTCGATGGTTTATAGAATTAAAATGAGAATTGATATTGTATAGAATTGACCCTTTCCCAATTAAACCTTCTATGTGAACGTTGAAAATTATAAATGGATTTTCTACGTTTGTATGAAATTGGTTGTACTTCTTCAAATGAACTATTAGGCACAATAAGGATTCCACATTTAAATGGATGAATCGAATGACCTTGACATGTATAGGATGGTTAATCCATGCCTTCTACTTCGGTATAACATTAACTCCTTATGTTAATTTTAATATTTTATAATCGAATTTAATACTGATAATGTTGTGCACAATAGGCCTTTGCCTCATGTATTGAATCGAGTATGATCATTACATTTATTAAATTTTACTATTATGCAATCTTATTGGATTTTTTTATTGAAATTTCATTAATGAAATGTGGTTTGATGCATGTTAGTTCATGTTTCCAGAGGTTTCATTTCATTTCATAAAGAATATTCCATGTAATTAATGGATATTGGTAATATATTGTAACCTTCTAATGCTTACAACATGCTATATAAATTGTTCCATTGTGTTTGGATTATCAGAATAGATTTTATATATTGATAGATTTTGGAAAGAAGATGTTGTATAAATGGATTGGAATTATAAGTAATTTGAATGGGATATATGAATATGGTAATACTATATCCCCTACATGAGATTAATATGATGGACTCGAGGTTTACCATTCCTCGTAGTGATACTAGGGATGTGGTAAGGGTCACATAAGATAGTCTTAGTTTTATTGGATTATATAATATGTTATGCAGTGATACATGAAGTTTTTTTAGATCGCCAGAGGTGGTCTCAGACTCTACCATTGGACTTAACAAGTTGATTAATAGATTTCACATATGTGATGCTTATTTATTGGAATGAAACTATTCATATTATATGTATGGTGATGTGTTCATGTCACTATGAATCACATGATATGGGTAGGGATAGGAAAATGGTTCTGTATTAGGGATCCATGGATGGACTCACTATTCTCGAGTGGATATTCCACGACATGATGGGGAGATGATTTGAATTTTTAAGAGAGGGACTCTAAGGTGGATTACTATTCTCCTAAGTGATGCAGCTCGCAATGGGTGAAACTATTGTTGGGCTCGATGTAAATATGTCTACGAAATGCCTTAGGTGATACTCGGTCCTCTATGAGAGATAGCTAGGACAAACTCAGATTCCCGATTCTTCAAGAGATATTTGGAATTATTTTGGATCACCTTGGAAGGAATAATTGTATTATATCATCATATATTCCTATTGAATCAAATGGTATTATTTTATTTCTTCTTTTATGGACAAAATAATTCAATACTAGTCATGAAGGATTTGAATGACTGATTATTTTTCCATCTGAGATACATTATTTATTATAGTTATGTGTCCATTGAGATAACTCTTGAGGATACTTTTTTTAATTTTTTCCTTCTCATGTGTTAACATGGATATGATTCCACAATCCTGAACACATTCTTAAGGGCATATTTTTTTAGTTTAAATTTTTTAATTGGAAAATAGTATATGTATTTTGACATGTACATGTACAACTTTTATGATATCTGTCGTAGGCTGAAGTTGGTGGTATGGGATCAGTGTCATTTTTAGAATCCAGACCAAGGTGATTTAATTTTACTTGTTTTTTATATACATTTACTATTTCTAGAAAAATTTCATAAATTATAATAAATTTTCAAAATTGGTCTATTCAATTGTGGTGTCAGCATAATGAAATTTATGTCTCACACCCTGCTGAGGCCGCCATTGCACAACGGTACCTAAGCAGTCCAACATTATTACAGTTGTTAGTATTTATTGTGGGTATTATTCTTCATTGATTGTATGTGGGTGTTTGGAGGATAGTATCGTGCTTATGCTTAATATTTTCATGGAGCTATTTTTGGTGATGTTTTTAAATGATTAATTTTATTTCCATTTGTGATTCGTACTTATATCACTTCTAGTTACATGTTTCATAAATATAATATGGTAAACTAGAATTGGACATTTACCAATTCAATTCAATTATTAAAATATTTTTTTTCAGCTATTTTAATAATTATTTATTAGTTCATCCATTGTTAATTATTATTTATTATGATATACTATTGTGCTACTATGATCATTGAGGGTACAGTTTCCCACAAACACACCCTTGCCCCCCGCTATTTTTCGGTAACCTCTTAAATTTTTGGATATGCGCTTAAGGTCATGTTCCACACCGATCCGAATATTAATTTAATGGTTTGTTGAGTCATGATGTAAAAATTTTCATGAATACATTTTACCATTTCCACTCTAGCACTGAAAAAGGCTGAAGAACCCCCTTTCGTAATTATAATTGTTTTTTTAACCTATTGAGATTTCAAACATTTCATATTAAATTCCAAGATATCTCTTTTAATTCCATCCCGCCATTAATACTTCTAAAAGTCATTTTATAACTTAATACTTCTATGATGAGAAGAAAATTGATAATATAAGTTTCAGAAAATAATTATTTCTTTATCTAGGAATCACCAGGGACACATAACATCTATCCAAATATTAAAACACAATATTTATCTAGGATAAATTATGGAAACATACCCCTTTTAACCAATTCAATATTTTTTTGTATGTCATGGTATTCCATTAGTGCTGACCTAATTCTTTCTGATAGATATTATAGCATTGAAAACTGAAACAAAATAGTGGAATTATGGACACCAAAAACATCCTAGAAAAATGTCATTAAAAAATTATTCAAGGGGTTTTGTTATAATTGTATCATGGTTAATGATTTATGCTGTTTTTTACTCAAACAATCTACCACATTGTTTTCTTTTTTCCATATTGTAATTGATTATTAAATCCTAATCCTTTATCATTTCAATAAATCTTCTCACCCTCATGGTTAATTTTATTTTGAGAGAATATATAATTTAGACTTCTATATTTTGTATATATTTCACATTTGGCTCCATATATATTTTGTCTCCAAATTATCAATGATAAAACCATAGCTTCTAATTACAAATCATGTGAGGGATAATTTAATTCATCGGATTTTAGTTTTCTTGAAGTATAAGAAATTAACTGATCATTCTGCATCATATCACAAGAATGTCCCTTCAATGAATAATAACTTGAGATGAAAAATTCTTAATGTCTGGAAGGTAGGAACAAAATTGGAGCATTCATCAATGTCTTGTCAAATTCATAAAATTAAACACCACATTTATCTATCAAAATAAATTTAACCCATTTTCATGTTAACTAAGAAAGTGATTTAGCTAAATGTGATAATGTTTTAAAAAACTATCGGTAATAGACTAATAATCCAATAAAAACATATTAATATAACATTTATAGGTTAGGGACATTGAACAAACACTTTTGTTTTGGAACGATCTACTTTTATTCTATATTTATTTGCATTTTCCCCATGTAAAAAAATTATATTGCAACCAAAAATAAAATTTTATAAATTATCCTATAACATATTTTATTTGAGATTTTGTAAGATAGTACTTATTTGGTTTTTGTGTTCCTCATAAATTTTTGAAAAGACAAAAATATCATTAATAAAAACAAAAAAAACCTTCTCCAAATATTCATGGAATATTCTATTCATAAGATCTATGAATACAACAGTTGGAATTTTTGAATAAATGGGAATAATAAAACTCATAATGCCCATATATTGTATGCAATTCATATTTTGGGATTTTATCCTCCTTCACCTTTAGATTATGATAACCGGATCTCCTGTCAATCATGGATAAATACAAAACTCACTAGACCTGGCCAATAAAATCATCGATATGAATAAAATGGTATTTATTATTAACATTAATGTTATTCAAAGCACTATAATCCTGGGAATGTATCATGGAACCATATCTTCTTTTAACAGTCAAAATAGGAGCAGCACAAGAAGCTGTTTTAAATACGAATGAATCATTTCTCATGAAACTCTGGCAAATGATTTTTCAATTAAAGAAGTCCCTTAATGATCCATCAGATAAGATGGTTTTGAAATTTGTATAACATCAAGTACTAGTTTAATGGTAAAATAAACTCTACAATCATATATAACACTAGGAAACTCATAAGAAACAACATAAAAGTATTCATTTACCACTAGAACATCATTAATATGAACATTTCTATTATTTTCAACAATATAAAGAAGATAACTTTATTATCAATATTTTAATATTTCCTAGTATTCCTGAAATGCTCTCAATGGTATGGGTTTTCTCTTGTATATAAACAAATAATATTTCATAAAAAATTAATTTAGTTCAACAATTAATCTTAACATGGTAAACAGAAATCTAATCTATACCCAAAATAACATCAAACTACTCTGTGGGAAAAAACAGGGTTTTAATGTAACTCAATTCAATAAAAAAGGTCAGGAATATTCTTATAGTTCTTTTTTTTCTATAATATTTCCTCCATGTGTTTTAAACATAATCTATAGTTTCATTTCATGAGGTGAACATTTTAATTTACAAGAAAATTTATCTGAAATAAAGGAATGTGTTGACCCTGTATCAATCAATAGATTAGTGAAATATGAATAAATAAACAAATTACCTGATACCTCATTATTGGATGTCTCGACATTAGATGTCGTAGTGGAATAGGATCTCACTACACCATTTTTCTTATAATCAAGTTGTTTTCCATCATTCAGATCTTTCATTGGGAATGTATTTTCATAATGACCCGTATCACCACCATTTGAAAAACATTATAGTTTTTTTATCAGAATTAATATTAGGATAATTTTCATTACAATAAATTCCTATATGTACAACCAAAACACATCGAAAACAATTCCGAATTATGTAAAGGAATTCTCCATGGAAATTTTTACAACACTTTTCACAACACTTTTCACAAACATGAAACTAGACAATAATACATTTAGTTTTCATTGATTGATTATTACCCAGGGCTTACCATTTAGACATATAATAATTATTCTTTTCAAAGTATACATGATAATAATAAACTTCCATTTGTACCCTCTATGAACAATGTACATGTTTATTTTAACTTTTTAATTCATGGGAGGCCAATGCCATTCGATATATTGGTTTCAATTCTGATTAATAAAGAATTATTTTTCTATCAAGATATCAATTATTATTTATAGTGTACCATAGTAATTTTTTGATGTTTTCTTTATACACGATCACTAAATAATCATATTTTTTTCAATTAAAACAATTCAACTTCTATCCTATATTGAACGGCCATATGAAATCATTTCATAAGGAAAGGATTCATAAATTTATCGCATTCCAAGGAATCAATCTTCCCATAATATCTGATATTCTTGATCATTGAACACCACTGGTCAGCATCACTTACACAATCGTAAATCTATAGAATAAATTCTTGATTATAGAAACACCCCATAGCAATTAATATTTTTAAGGACATTAATCCATCATTCATCTAATAGTACATTAGAATATCCCCTAAAAAAAGAAGTGTGTTTATCATAAAATGTTTCATTATTGTCATGTTCTATGGTGGGTTATCTAGTTGTTCTCTTTAATGGTTTTCACCCCAATTTAAATTCAACATTACCTATTCCATTTATGTCACAAACTAATCAGTTCATATTCCAACAATTCTAGGTTGTGTATTTAGAAAGATATCATCCTCTCAGTGCCGTCCTACTTTAGTTTCCATGTTTCTTATATGGAAATCCATTTTGAACAGACATATCTTAGATGAAGCAGTATGGTAATCTTAAAATTATATATCGTTACATTATAAACATAATGTAAAAACCATTTATGTAATTCTATTAACCTCATCCTAAACTATAATGTTATATAATCTATTCCTTTATACAAATTATAAGGAATCAACCTTAAACATTACCTAATCAAGTAAATTCTTTTATAATTAACTTCTATATATTACCAAGTGTATTCTCAGTTTATAATTTTATATTCCTAAGACATAATTCATACATATCAGCCAATAATCATTCAAAATTGATACTAATAAAACAAAATCCATTTTATATTTATTTAAATGTTTTTAATAAAAATATGAAATATATTCATTAAAATTATTAACAACATTTATCTTGGATTCACTTTTTCTACAAACCATCCATAAACCCTTTGAAAAATTGTTTAAAACATAGGATGATCCCAAAAATCAAAGTATGGGATATAAAAAAAAGAGATAATCTTTTAGTACAAGAATAAATATATACATATGAAATCATTTTCCCAATGATATACATCTCACCTAATATGTATCATATATTTACATCATGAAATCATGATATTTCTATAAAAAATATAAAACAAAAATAATAGAAAAATATAATTTTTTGAATAAATTAATTATGACTGTCACTATCACAAGTACCATATAATTTTTAACTCATATGAATACGTTACAATGTAACCCTCAAGGATACCTTATAATGTAACCATCATAACTACCTTATGGTGTAACCATATATGTTACAATTGGAGTAACTATAAATTTAACATCCAATATAAACATAAAAAATGAATTTCATTGAGATATAGGTTCCACCATTTATCATAAAAAGCTCCCATGAACTATAATGAGACGTCCTGACCTGATTGCCACTAAACAGTGCCCCAAGATGGTTGGAAACATTCCTTAATGTGATCCTCCACTTGCTCAAGAGGGTTCCAACTAGTAGTGAGGGTCTAGTAAGTCAGTCCTGGGGAGACTATACCCTCTTTTATTACAATAAATCACCAACATAAGCCAATAACTTTAATCATGTGTGGAAGAATATAAATAACATGAACAAAACCACATCAAATGATATCAAAAATAAGAAAATAAAATTCCCAAATGAAAGGTAAAACATGCAATAACAGTGTTAATTTCATATGTCTATGATGAAACTAAACGTAAAATGACAACGACTCCCATGTGGGTCCCGAACCACATCTGGTTCCCTCTCCCATTATTAAATCCCAAACAGCAACTTATCCCATGGACTTGCCTGTATCCTATCCTACAACAACAATGTCTACTCTGGGGAAAATGAGAAGGCTCGAATAGGTTTTTAGTTCAACTCAGTAGGACACCACCAATGACATCTAAAACACATCCAGTAAAATAGACAGTTAATGCATTTTTGGGATGCAATACATACAATGCATAATTAATATTTATCACATTGTCATTTAATAAATAATCATCACATTATGTATAGTTTAAATTATTGTTTTCCATTTGAATCTTCATTCATTATTATCATTCATTTGGTGTGGAACATCTGGTCAAGCACCCCCAATCTCATTCGGTGTAGGTCTCCATGCCTATCATTCCATATCTTATTCGGTGTAGAATTCCATGTCTTGCACTGGAAAAATCAACTTTATTTAATCCTTAATTAATTCACAGGAATTATCCACTTTATTGTATTACTAATCCAATGATTAGTTAAATAAATCAATGTCCATTAGTTAACTTAACAATTTACCAATCACATAACCCACTTATTAGTTCATTAATTAATTAATTAATCTACCAGATTTTCATTCCATAATTAATTATTAAAAATTAATTATCCATATCGAATCTCAAATTGAAATAATTAATTCTCACAATTAGTTATCTTTTATCGACAGCATGGCACATAATTAATTCTCACAATTAATTATCTTACATATCCAAAAATCATTACATAATTAATTTCCCTCAATTAATTAGCTTATACCAATCTATTCAATATTTAAATTACATACTATAACCCTGTAACCAATCTCCAAAATAAATATATATTTGGGTACCGCCTTTCGTTTTCTGTTATTCGATTATCCGTTAATCACCACAGAAGTTCACAAGTCCATTGCACATTCCTAATTAATACCATTTTTTAATTATGTTATCAATGGAAGCTATAAAATTCATTAACTCACATTCACATATCAAATACACAACTATTGGATTTCAATTCAGAACAACAACCATAGTTTATTTTCTAATGTTATCTCAATAGAAATCCCCAAAATCTGAGTGGCACATCATCGTTGATCAAGCTTCACATCAAAATTACTAAACAAAAATAAAGATGAATCGAATCAAGATCATGAAAATCTTGATCTAGATCCACAATACAACATCTAGATCTCAACTCGTAGGTTTATATCCATGTAACATTGGAGATCTTCCATGAAAATAACAAGTAATGTTTGAGGAAAAACATGAGAAGCAACGAGATGAAATCCAATAACCAGGAAGAGATCAAATCTTAAATACGAGATTTTGATCTCAAAGAACATTGTTCACGTCCCGTTGGAATCCATCTAGAAGCCTCTGGGAAGACCTAGAATTCTTCAAGCCTAATCCAACATCAAAATATTTGAGTTTGAGGTGGTTCATGTGGTTTTAAAACGGATTTTCAGATAATTAATCCTACATGCATGGTTTCATGGGCAGGGGTACACTGCTAGGGAAAATTGTTGGTGAATTGTGTGGACCTCTCTATCTAGGTTATCACAGATGGAATGGATTGGTCCTATGTTTGGTTAAACCATACACAAACCGTGCAGACCTCTCTATCCATGTTTTTGTGGATGGAACGATTTACCTGCACATTCAGTCAAACCGTGTAGAAACTTTTCAAAGCCCATTATCATATATATTTTCATAAAAATAACCACAAAGCACCCTAATGAACATATTCAAAACAATTGTACTTAAAGACATCAAAATTTTCTAATAACATTCTGGATATGACTGAGTAAAAGGCTGGAATCTTACAATCTATCCACTATATAATAGCTAATCATTGAGATTCACTCCCAATCATCTCTAATATTCCAAGACAAATTTATTGGACCATTGAGCCCTCATGTCTACTTCCCATTCCCAGGATTCCTATTAAACATATACATTATTCCATAATGCAAGAACTAATAGAATTGTCTTTCCCTATAACACTTTTCCCTGTGACCCCACACACATATCAGATTCTTCTCAAAGGATGCATCTATCTCTAGGTTAACCACATCCACATCAATAAACTGACAAGGGTTTGGGTGATAAATCAGTAGGTGTGGAAAATGTAAAACATCATGAATATGGATAAATTTTTGTGGAAGGGCTAATCGGTACACCAACCACCCAATTTTCTCCAGTAACTTAAATGGTCTAACAGACATTTCTGAAAACCTTCCCTGTTGCTGTATCCTATGGAGACGCTATCTAGGAGACAGCAGAAAGAATAAATTATTATCCACTGTAAACTCTATAGTTTATATCCATTTATCATCATACGATGTCTGGCTACTCTAAAATGTAGCCTTACATTTTCAAATCAACTGCACCTGCTTTGATGTATCCTAAATGAGACTTGTTCCCAACATATTTGACTCACCCGCCTCTAAATTACATAGATTTGATCAACAATGACTTCTAAAAAGTTCCTTATATGGTTCAATTTGTATAGTTTCTGATAACTAATGTTATAGGAGAACTCTAATAAATCCACATGCTTCTGCCCAGAACCAACAATGTATATCATACATGCTCACTACATATCCTCTTACAATTGTATGGTATGATCTGTCTATCCATCTATCTGTGGGTGGATGTATTTACATAACATAATCTTTGTACCAAGTTCCTTCTATAAGATGTTCCATAATTATGATGTAAGGAGAAAATTGCTATCTGAAACTGTAATTTTTGGCACCCCATGCAAATGAACAATCTATCGTAAATACTTTTCTCCCAACAATTCTGCTTTTATTGTTTTACTAATAGGTATGAAATGTGATACCTTCATTAGTCGATCCAAAATGTCTCAAATATAATTATTCTTCCAATTCTTATTTTTAATTCCTACCATGAAATTGATAGTCACATCATGCCACATCCATTCTAGAATAGGTAATAGCTGCAATTGGCCCCCAGGTCATTGATTCTCTGCCTTCACCTTCTGAAAGTTGAAACAATCGATTACAATACCTACATGATTCTTTATCATGTTTGTCCACTAAAAAAATCATCCTGGTCATGATACATTTTTTTAAACCCAGGATGAACCACCCACCTTGGGGCATGAAATTCTCACATGAGTTACTCTGACATAATCATAACCACAACAACCCAATATTTCAAATCAGTGATTTCGTCCTCATAAATTATCCAAACTGAAGGTGTATCCTCACTTTAATTGCTTTCCCATAAGGATAAATACTATGCATCCTCATACTGATTATCCCTAACCCATCTCACGAGTGTAAAATATACTACCACAGAACAAGAGCCATCCTCTCGATCCTCTTTTTCTACCACATGCATTTCCTTGTGAAAATTTATCATCTTCCACTCAACAGTTGACTCATATTCCAATTGAGTCTATGTTTTCATGATCATGTAATGAACCCCACTATTTCCTTTTTTGGGTGTATATTACAATTCAATATCAATGGACTACATATACTCTACCCATCATTGTTGTCGAATATTTATGTCAGGCTGTGAAAAGATACACTTCATGGTTTTGTAATCCGTAAAAACTATAAACTATTCACCCAAATATTTGTGTTGCCAACACAAATGAGTATAAACCATTACATCCAACTCGTGGTCATGCATAAGGTAATTTCGTTCATGTGGCCTCAACTACTAAGACCTGTATTCATGGAATTGATCCCCATGCATCAACACATCTCGGAGTCAGATCCCATAAGAATCATAATACAATGTTTACGCCTCACCTATCTTAGGTAAGATTAAAATTGGTGTCGATGTCAATAACTTCTTCATCTCTTAGAAATAATTCTAACATGAATCTGTCCAATCAAACTTTATCCCCTGATTTTTCAACCTGAAAGTGGTGATTCCAATTGGGATAAATATTGAATAAACCTATTGTAAAAACCAGCTAATCCCAAAATGCTATGGATATCAGAAACATATTTTGAATGCTCCCAAGAAACCACTTCCTGCACTTTTTCTATGTCCACTACCACTCTTTCTTTCATGTTGATATTCCCCCAAAAGTGTATACTATTAATCCAAAAATGGCATTTTAATAGCTTGGAATATAGCTGATTCTCTCTCAGTGTACGTAGAATGATGTGAAGATGTTGGGAATGATCATATTAAGTCTTAGAGTACACCAATATGTCCAACACAAACACCACCACAAACCGATCTAATTACGAATGATAAAATAATGTTAATCAAGGCCATAAATACTATTAGAGATTTTTTCAACCCAAATGGAATTACAAAAAACTCATAAAGGCATACCAAATTTTGAATGAATATCATTTTATATTAGTGGTCCAAACTCACACCTAATGATTCCCTGATCTCATATCCATCTTCGAGAACACACAAACCCCCTTCAGTTGGTCAAACGGAACATCAATACACAGAAGTGGATGTCCATTGTTCATGGTCATTTTATTCAATTTCAGATAATCAAGCCCTAATAATAAACTCTCCAAATCCTTCTTTTTCAAACAAGATAGGTGATCCCCATGGAACTATACTTGGATGGATAAACCCATTATCCATAAACTCATGCAACAACTTTTTTAGCTCTTGAAACTCAGTTGGATTTATTTTTCAAGGTGGAATAGATACCATCTCAGCCCCCACTAGGAGATCAATAGTGAATTCCTCATATCTCTCATGTTAAAACCCATAATCATATTCAAGAAATGAATCATGAAACATTTCAACTACTGGTGGTAGGACGTCTTTCCTACCAGTCGCAACATCTTGAAAAAGACTAGAATCATGGAATGTGAGGTCTCCCATTTTCTATTTAATTGGCCATGCTCTGCCTGCATGGATATCCCATTCTCCATGATGCTGATACTAGTAACCTTGAGGAGATATAATGATCACTCTCATGTGGTAACAATATATTTGGGCTTAGTATGTGCCTAGACAATCCATACCCATAATTGGGTTGAATGTCGTTATATTATGGACATTGTTATACCAAATAAAATGTCACTCTCTTATCCTTAGTTAACATTCCATTAATAAACAAATATCCCAAGACAGTGTTCCCAATAATTTATTGATATTCATCTCCTCTCTTAAGGACTCCACCTCTAGGCTCAATCCATCAGCATGATATTCAAATATAAATGAATGAGATTAACAATTATCAAACCATGTAGTAGATAATGTTGAAGCAACTAGAATAATACCTTTCACTATTGATGTACCAGCTTCTCTCTCCATCAGTGTTGGCTACACTACATGTAACTATAGTACCCCTCTAACACATAGTTTTTTCTGAATCCCTTGAGTAAAAACACTCTAATGATATATGTGCTCATACACTGAAGCACCAAATCCACTACCTCTACCTCCTCTTCCCGTAGTGTTCTAACTTCCATATCTGTATGGTGTAGAGTGCCCCCTTCCCACGCACTGACTCTGAGGAGTTTCTCCCTTAGAACTAGCATGCCATAACTTCATGCATAACTTCTTTAGGTTCCCATTATTTCCATTAAATAGGTAACTCTAATCCTGGTCGAGCACAATATGTATAATAGTGTCCATGCCCACCACACTAGTGCAAAATCACATGAGTAAGATCCGATGCAACTATTCATACAGACAATCCATTATGCTTTCTACTGTCCCATATAAGATTCTTGTAATGGATCTTCCCTCTATTAGAAGGCACACTACCTAATCATCTAGTGACAACTACATATCTATTACCAGAATCCTTCTTCAGGTTCCCCTCTAAAATGAGAGTATGATTAACCACTTTAGAGAATTTCTTCAGCCTATAGATATTTACCTAGGAATTAACTTCACACCTATGTCCATACTGAAATATCTTTACCGAATAATTCACATATGCTTACAAATATGTAGAAAAATGTATTAAATATATGAAACATACAACAAAATCCATTATGAACATGCTTCCTTTGGTCAGATGCATAAACATGGATGCATTCCCTTCTCTCAGTGTCTCTAGATAGAAGTGTTCCAATAATTTCCCCCATAATTCTTTTAATAAAATTTCATCAGTATATCTAGATTGTACCTAAATGTCCAACAAGGTCTTCGTTGAACCTCATAGAATGTAAGTATCCAACATGAGCCTCCTCTAAGCCAAAGTCTCCAAATGTTCAAGTATAGTCTCCATGGATTCTATCTAGAATTCATCTCCCTTCGGTCCACCGACTGGTGAAAAATTATGTGGGTGATGAAGCCGATACTCCATTTTCAACATAGACATTCGTTTCTCTACCATCAACATGTCTCTATCCATGAATTTCATGAAATGAGAAAATTTCTCTAAGAATTGTTCTCTTTACTCCTCAGGATGCACCAATGGTGCCTCATATTTCCTGTCTGGAAGTAGGTTTTGAGCCATACACCTAGGTATATCCCTCAACAAGAATCATTGAGGCATTTCTCTAAAAATCCAAACACACATCATATGTCTCATAACACAACCTTAAAACATTTACGTATGTGGAGAAATGAACACATCAAGTTTCAAACATGTCATTTTTCCCCATTGATCACCACACGGTCTACACCGATGACTTATCACTGCTGATAACCATCCTAATCCTAGGTCTTGGATAACAAGGGTATATGAATTTTCATTGATTATCTCAACTAATAGTTAATCCCATTACCTAAAATTAATTAATTAAAAAATAATTAATTAACCATACTAATTTCATCAATCAAGTATCTCATTAGAAACTTATTCTCATTTTCCATAATTATTTCAATCTAAAACATGGAAGAATAGTTCATGTTAAACTACTTACCCATAACCTATTTTCACATGAGTTCATAGAATGAGGCATGTCACAACAAACCAATGTTCCTAGAATGATAGATGCTGACTCAAGTATCATGCCCCTTTAGGCCACAAATCGAAATTCAATAACTGCCAAAGAAAATATCACATCACACCACTAGTGCATCACCAAAGGTGATGTAATATCCAACTGTAACAATAAACAAAAACCATAACAATACCACACTGAGTACTCATATTTTCCCCCATACATGGGTTTTCAACTACCATGCATGAGCTCATTACCAATCCTCGAATCTTCAGAGTCTCATATATACCATTCCCATAATATTATAACCAAGTAAGAAGAGGGAAAATAAAACTCATCTGATACAACTTTGTGACGTCCCGAACCAGGTGCCACTAAATTGTTCCCCAATTCAGTTGGCCCCATTCACTCAATCGCACAGCCCCGTACTCCAAAGGGTAATGACTAGTAGTGAGGATATGGTAATTCAGTATTGGGGATATTATACTCTATTTTATCACAATAAAACGCCAATGGAATAAAACAATAATAACCACGTGAGAAAGTGTATAAATAACTTCAACAATACCTTGTCATATGATATCAAAAACTAAAGAATTATGGGGTGAGATAAGCCCGTAAGGGGAGACACTGCGTTAGGGTTACCTGTAGCCGCCACTCTTCCACCACTGATCGAATAAAAATTGGCTCTTCATCACATTAACTCGACACATTGTAACAACGGTTCTTCTCCAAGGGGCGGTGTATTTTATTTGTGGGAATGGCTGTGGTATTTCACACAATTTACTGGAATGCTTCCTCTCTCCCCTTCCTTTCTAGGATGTGATTTTTGGAAGTGTAATGGCTCCTGCAGTTATCGTTACCGATCCTCCGGGATGAAGGTCGTCAAAATGGTTCTGTTCTGCTCTAGGTGGATTTGCAGTGGGATGAGGTGGCCAACAGGTGCGAATGTGAATGTGGTGACATAATTTTTCTATTTGCAGCATCACCATGTGATTATCTTCCTAATGGTTTGATGTCTGAGTTCGTATTCATTCCACTGGGTGGCTTCAGTTCGATTACGCCAGCGGTGTAGATGAGATGCAGCTGGTTCATATTTCTTTGATTGTTTTTTTTTCACTGTGTGATTCATGTTTCATTTGGGATGAATTTGATATAATATGTCCATGACATGGGTTTCTGAATTCGAAATTTGGTTGATGCTCTAGTGTGGGGTGTGTGGTTTTTTCTTTGTTAATTTTTTTCATTGAAGTGATGATTTTGGATGTATGTTCTAACTGATTCGGAAATGCTGGAATGGAGGAAAGGTTTTGGTTTCAGTGGTCCGTGGCTTATGTGATTGTGCAACCATTTGTCTACATGAAGCTACTCTAGATGAGGTATTGGGAAATGAGTTCTCGCTATTTTTTAGCTTATCAGAATCGGATTTTTGAGAGGGTATGCCTTTTTCCATTTATACCAGGTCTGTGCTTTTTGGCATGGAAAAACTAGCCCTTCTGCGATGAGAAAAAGGAAGTTGGTTTTAATGTTTTTTTTAGTTGGAGCATATCTCTTGTAGAGAGGGTTGTTCATGATCTTGTATTTTTGTCCGATGGGACATGGTTTGTTATTTTAGACTTGATATCATGGTTTTACCCCCTTCTTCCCTTAAAATGTGGTTTTATCAAAAAACAATTGAAGGCCTTTGGGCCGTGGATATGATATCCAAAACTAGAAAATACAATGAAAAACTGAGATGTATAAAGTTCTATAACAATTTGATTGTCAAGTGTCTTGGATGAAACTAAATATAAAGTCTCATTGACTTTCAAGCTTGTCCCTTACCATGTCTGGATCCCTCTCCCATGATCTAATCCCAAAAAGAAACATATCCTTGGGCCTTACCCTTATGTTGTCAAATAATGACATATTATACTCGAGTGCAGATCAGGAGGCCTGAATAGGGTTCCAATACCACTATGTAGGCCACCACCAAAGGTGTCCCAAACAATTCTAGTCAAAATATAGTGTATTCAGTTTTGTGAAAAAATAAATAAAATGCCTAATTAAATAGTTATCACATTATCATTATATCATTTATCATCACATTAGCCCCAGTTAAAATTCATGTATTCCAATTGAAGCACCATTCATTATTATAATTCATTTGGTGTTGAAAATCATGTCAATCCCCCCAATATCATTCTGTGTTGGTCTCCAGGCCTATCACTCCTTGTCTCATTTGGTGTTGGTCGTTATGCCCGGCACCCAAAAATCTGATGCTTGGATAACTATTAGGGAGGAACGCCATGTCCATGTCCGAAATTCAAATTAGTCTACAATGCCATTTCTAGAACAAAAAATATCTCATCCATTTAATAATTCATTAATTAAAAACAATTAGACACATTATTCCATTACTAATGTAACGATTTGATAAACATTTCAATGGCACTTAGTTAACTCAAAAATTAACTAAGCACATAACCCATTAAATAATTCATCAATTAATTATTCTATAAACCCAATTATCATTCTATAATTAATACATAACAATTAATTATCTATATCCAATCTCAAAATTTCAAAATTATTTCTCACTATTAATTACCTTTGATCAACATCATGGTACATATATAACTCTCATGACTAGTTATCTTACATTTCAAAATATCATTTCATAATTAATTTCACCTAATTAATTATATTATCAACATCATTTCAATATCTCAATTACATACTTTCAAATGGTAAACAGTCTGGCAAACAAATATCTATTTGGGAAATGACCTTTTTTCAGTGATTTAATTATCAATTAATCATTGAGGAAAATCACAATTCAATTCCTCAATCTAAATTACTCCAATTTAGGAAATTAATTGTTAATGGAAGATAGAAAATTAATAAATTTACATTCACATACCAAATGAATGAATATGGGAGCTGTATTGAGACCACCTACCTTGACTTATAGAAGGAAGATAGGCTAACATAAATCCCCAAAATTCGAGCGGCCCAACATCGCCGATCAAGTAGTAGATATAAATCCCTGAAAAAAAATTAAGATCAAATGCACTAAGATCTCTTAAATCTAGATCTAGATCTAGAATACTAGATATATATCTCAACTCATATTTTTATATCCATGGAATAGTGGAGATACTCCATGAAATGATCATGGAATGATAGAGGAAAGAACGAGAGATGCAATAAGATGAAATCCATGTATTTGGATGAGAAAAGATCTTCATGTTGTGTTTTGATCTTTATGATCGATGTTCAGATCACCATGGAAGCCCTCTGAAGTATATAAGATCACCTAGATTTTGTCAAGATGAATCCATGGTTGAAATAAGAAAGTCTCAGGGGGTTCGGTTGGTTTTAAATGTAATTTCAAATAATTAATCTCGCATGAATGGTTTCTTGGGTAGGCGAACACGGTTAGGGGAAAACGTGTGCCATCCTTATGAACCTCTTTTACCATGTTTGAATGATAGGAAAAGTTTGTTCACATGGGTTTTCAAACCATTTACAAACCGTGTGGTCCTCTCTATCCTAGTCTTCGTGGTTTTAATGGTTTGTCCATAAGGATTGTCAAACTATGCACAAGCTAGGCACAACCCACTATCCTTTAGTTTTTTATAAAAATTCACCAAAACGCGCCCCAAGACACAACTCCAAAACAAAGGAACTTATAAAAATAAAACAATAATTGAAAATACACTTGAGAAGTCTCCAAAAAATACTGGTATCATACACATAATATTATCATAAAACAATAATACATACATCATATAATATATTCCCTTAAAAAACTAAATTAAAAGAATATTGTATAAGAAATTTCCCTTAAAAATATCATATATTTCAAATTAGAGTTGATAAAAATAATTCAATAAGGGTATAATCTATAAATATACATAATAAAACATAATTTAATAAAAATTTATTCCACAAATAATCATAATACTATAAAATTATTGAAGTATAAGGTTATCCAAAATAATGGAAATTGGGTTATGAATTCCCTTACCTCTGGTTCGTCTTACTTCAAACATGTTCAAAACCTCCCATATAATGGTTTATGGTGTTTTATTAATATATTAATGAACCTTATTAATATTTATAATTATATAAAGGATTTTATCATACAATATTTCTACCAATTTATTAGTAATATATCCTTATTTTCATTGTTTTAATAGTTGGTTTGTTATGGAATTTATTATCAGAAGGGTAAAATATATAGAATTTAAATTATATGTTATTAATAGACCTAAAGAATTGGAAATGTTATTATATATCATCTCTAGTATATGTTATGAGGATGAATCAGAAGATAAAATAGTAGTGATGAATGTTAGTTTATATTGGTAAATTTTTGTCATTATGAAGCACTTTTGTTATTTTAATTAGTATTATGAATGAAAACTGGTTCCAGAACATAATATAACATGTAATATTTATTATAAAATAAGTTTCAACCATATGAATGGTTTTGTGACATTACGTAAATGTCGTAATGAAAATTTAAAACACGTCAACCATGATGTCGATAAATCAACACATCACAAATGATAATTTTATTTTTATAATAAAAGGGAGATGAGAAGAAGTATGATGATTATTTTTCCATTAACATGATAACATTTCTATATATATTATATCTTGGAGTTATAATTCCTATTGGATATGGGTATGTGATGATATATAAGGAAAATTAAAATAACTAAAATTAATGTAAAATAACAAAAGTAAATGTTACCCTCTTGAAATCGTTTCCTTGAGAACTTCTTTAATGCCCTTGGTTTTCGATTTCTGATGAGAAAAGTAGGTATTTGAGGTGGGGATGAAGATTGGGGAAGATATTTTGGAAAAAATTAATCAAGATACAAGGCATTGACGTGTGAGTGGAGTGGTGGTAAGGGGAGGAACAAATAGTCGAGGAGAGTTGTGCTTTCTTGTTATTATATACAATTGTTTACTAATTTGATTCATGAATACGAATAGTTTGAGAATTATCATCAAATATTTTAAAATAATGAATTATAGCCCACGATTTTGGTCTTTCATTAGACTTATATCATCCAGTTTTCAGTAAATCGTGTATTTATCTTATATAAAAAATTACTGTATTTCATTATTCACCAAAGATTCATTTATTTTATGAATATACAAAAAATCACATGAACAAAATTTTTATGTTAGGAATTCCTAAAATGTACTCTATATTTTGAAAATATTTTCCTAAATATGAGAAATAAAATATTATTTAAATTAATTATTTATTCAAAATATACCAATTTTAAAATTATAACTCATTTTATAAAGCATTGAATTTTTTTAATGTCTAATAAAATTTTATTATAATCATCAGAAAACAAAATAATAATTTATAAATATAATATATGAAAATATATTCTCATTTAAATAATTATATTAATTATACATTTTTAATTAAATATTTATGACCTACAAAAATACTGACACTTAAATTATCATTTCCAAAACATTTATTTACTTATTAAATATTATAAATATATCATGATTACACTTATAAGATGAATAAACATTTTTTATACTCTTAAAGGTAATGATAATATTCAATTGGTCATATTACTTTTCTTAATGGTCGGGTTTCTATTCTAAATTTCATATAGTTGTTCCATCACTATAAATTCCTTAATATCTATAAATAAAACATATATAACGATAAAAAAATAAATAATTTGAAAATTTAATTCTAGAATTAAAATAAAATATTTTATATGTTCCTAGGTTTTTTTGCTTTCACTAAAAGAGAATTATTGATTTATGATTTACAAAATTTTATTTATTTTATAAAATAAACTTTTTGAAATATCCATAAATTAATAATAATTTCCAAAAACAAGAATAAATATAATCAATTTTGAATAAAATTCCCATTTAAAGCATAGAATTTATTTACCAATAAATGAGTACTTAATTTATTATAATTAATATATACATTAATATTAATTACTGAAATTATACATATATTTTTTCATGTGGTTACTAATAATCTTACTCTCTAATTAAATAGAAAATTTATCATTGCTTTATTTAAATAAAAATAATTATATAATATATCACTATTAACATAATGATTGGGGTAGCGTTTTAAGAATGAAATCAAGAATTTTTTTCTAAATAAAATTATAGGTTTGTATATTCACTTTTCCCCCCTAAAATAAAATGTTCCCTAAAAAGTTTATCTCATTAATTATTGGATATATATTCGAATATACTATTATGGAAAATTTAAATCATTTCTAGGGTTGATAGAAAATATTTTAGTAATGGAATGTGGGGAACATAATGGTTTTCTAAAATATAATATAATCATGTCCCCATGTAAGAAGTAAATTGGTGGGAAGATAAATAATAGACATAGAGAAGATAACTAAGATATATGGAAAAATATTGTGGGATAGATGACATGGTCATGAGATTGTTAAAGACAAGAAAAACATAAATCCATGATCGGCCAGAAAACAATTCTTTCATTATATATAAAGCTATAAGTATAAAATTCTTATTCCAAGATCCCTTTTCATAATATTGAGGAATTATATTAAAATCAATATAGAGAACATGAGAAAATTTACATAGTACATTTGATTCCATTTAATAATAAAAATTACTTCAATTTGTTATGTTTTAATTAATTTACACATTACCTCTTACTATAGTAAAATAATATTTATGATAAAATTTTCATTCTAGAAGTACTATTATAAACATAAAATAGATCATATAATCAATAAAATAATGATAATTCATTCATTTTATCTCTATATATCATAAGAGCAAAAAATGTATAGCATAAGTTATCCAATATGGATAAATACAGTACAATTATCACCAAAACCATACCAATCAAATAAAATGTTTCTCTTATTCCATTCCATAAATATTTACCATTAAAAAACCACCTAAATATGTATAACCAAATTGAATGCCCAAAAATATGACTGATTTGATCACATTTTTTCCAAGATCAATATTAATATTTTTCATTATGAGATCATCATGTTGATCAAAATATCACATTAAATACATGTGAATAACTTGATTCACATAAAACATTATAATAAATTTAATTTACATAAAACCTCAAAGAAATGATATATTATTCAAAAAATAAAGTATATTTTTATTCCCTAAATTATATGTCAGACTATTTAATTTATTAAATCAATCCATAAAATCAATAATATTCATAAAAGATAACCTATATAACTTTTTCATAAAAATTATAAACCAATTTCAAGGATAACAATACTATCCCATTTACGTCATCAATGTAAATAATATTTTCATCCCATACAATAATTACTGAATCAATATTATGCCTTAATATGTTTTTCTCCAAAAATACTAGCATAACACGAAATAACATTTCTTGGTTATCAAATACCATTCAACATTGGTTTTCAAATCCTTAAATAAAATAATTTAGAGAAATCCATAAATTAATCATGGTTCTTATAACCTAAATATCATTTATATAACATTTAAAAAACATAAGTATTGTATCCTAAAACATACACACCTCAACAATTTTTGAAAAATTATTATAAAAGAATACGTACACCCCAGTTCAATGAGTTAATCCATGGATGTTTCCATTTACATAAAAAATTAACTGGTTCCCTATATAGAATACATTGGATATTTGGATGTTCATCACTATATATCCTTCATTTTCCCATATAATACTTCTTAACATCTCTATGATAAATTTTATTAGTTTCTCATTCCCACCTTCTTAACATGAATAAAAATAAACCTGCATTCATTTTTGGTCATTAACATTTGATCTTTCATATTATTCCATTGTCGTATTATTTTATGTATTACGAATGTCACCAATGTTTATGGTATTAATAACATATTATGATAGATGATTTTTCATAATCAAAATATTTATGCTTATAGTTCATATTTAATTATGTTTCTCATGAGAAAAAATTCTCCCTTGTCCATCATATTCAGCATTAAAATTAATAGTCATGGTTTTAGCCACGTTCAAATACCATGAAAAAATATTTTGATCCAATAAAATCATTTTCAATGATCAAGAATAATTTTATATGAAATATATAAATCTTGAAATATTATTTCCATTCTAAGGAACAATATATTTAACCTTGTTCATACATATTTATAATCTATTGAAATATTTAATAATGGTTTGTAATGAAAATTTGAATTAACCAAAGAATATCTCCAAGGAGTGTCAAAACTAGTGTCTAATAAAGGTACACTCACCATGAACCTGAATAAAGTTAATGATATAATAGACCAACTATTTTTAGAGATAAATAACCAAGATATATCTTCTCAAAAGTCTCATGCAATTTTATTATATAGACATGGTTGTTTTATTGGAAAACCATATTACCTTTTTTATAAGGACCCAGCCTTAAAACATTAATTAATCTTTAATTGAATGAATAATTCACAATAGGGATCTTTTCATGTTTATATATTTAGAGAATTAGGACATAACTATTACCTATCATAAGATAAAAATGTATACACTTCTACTTAGTTTCATTATAAAAAAACTCATAAAAACAAACATGTATAGTTTCATGTTTTAGATAGCTTGTCTTTACAAGATCCCATCCTTGAAACTATTCATCTTTATGTCCAGTGGAAAACATTTCAAAAACTTGGGATGACCTTAAAAATATCAGTAAAGGATATAAAAAATATGGAAAGAAAAAATTAGTCTATGTATACATAAGGATCAATGAAATCATACTTTACTCTAAAAACATAAGCACTTTAACATACCTCACGAAATCATATGATTTATGAATAACTCATAGAAATCATAAGACATAAAGGTAACTTGAGGCATTCATAACATTTTTACGTAGGGAGTAACCCTCATGGTTACATTTGGAATACCCACTACAGTATATTTCCTAAATCCATTCGTAGAAACCCTAGCGTTTAACTCTTTCGCGTTACCCAATGCATTGGAGAGCTATCTCAGGCTCACCCACCATTAGTTTATCATGAAACCACCCAATTCCAAAAACATTTCCCAAGAAAAAAACATAATCATAGAACATTAAACATGTATAAAAGAAGGATAAAATTTCCACATTTCAATCACATGATATCACATCATGATATTATCATAAATAAAAACATCGAATAAAATCTTTAAAACTCTATGAGAAATATATCCCATATACTTTGAAAATATTAAAAGAAGAAATTTAAAAGTGATTTTAGAATCAATGCTTCTCATACCACATCGAAACTTTTGAAATGGTTTTAAAAAAATCAAATCCATATAAATAAATCCTTAAAACCATTTTTAAAACATGGAAATGGATTTTAAATGTTTAAAAGAGTAAATCTTGAAAACCATTTAAAATAATGTTTCAATAAAAGACTCATTTTCCATTTTAAACATTTAAATTATAATCCATATGAAAGTATACCATTTTAAAAACATTTAAATGACTTTATTAATGACACAATATGGATATGGAATGTAAAATGGGTTGTATATACACTTTATAAATGAATAAAAGTGCATATCTTTAAGAAATGTCTGAATGAGTAGAAATTGAGATGTAATCCCAATAAAATATCATGTCATTAGTGCAAGGATGAATCAATTTCATAATTTTCTGTGACAAGTATAAATACAACCAATATAAGTTCATATAAAGTGTAAAACAATCAGATATCATTCACATATACTCTTGGAAAAGTCAGAACCAATCACATAGATATTTAACTTAATGAAATGAGATTGAGTTATGATTTCCCATACAAGTTCGTATAAATGATGTAAGAATTTATCAATGAGATAATTATATGTAGAAATAGTATATCCACAAAAATGATTGTGGACATTAAAACATAGAGATTATACACATAATATTTGCATAATAAAATCTATAATTAGAGGTTTAACCCAAATAATTGAAATTGGGTTAAGAAGTTCCTTTACCGAAATCCGACACCCTAACGTCGTCACGTTAAAATTCCGAAAATGATATGATGACCGATAAAAAGGGGTATCTCATCACATGGACATAAAATTTACAGAAATAAGGATATATAAGAACATATCCCTTTATAATAAAATGTAAATTAAAAGACCTAACAAAAATAAGTCTATTAAAATGAGGAGGGTGAAGGGTTCCCTTACCGATATGGGTAACTTTCGAAAGGTACACCCCATGAAAGAAGGAATATAAAACTTTGCTGTAAATACCCATAAACTAAATTATATTATAGAAAGTGTATAATAATATGAATTACATAATCCGCTCAAAGGAAATATTAGATAATTTACCATAAATCTCACTGGAATAAAACTGAGATGAAAAATCCCTTACGAAAACTCGGTAGCCTAACAGCGCCACTTAATACATCCAAAAAAATGGATTGAAATAAAATAGGGTCCCTCGTCATATAAAAATAATATGTATTCTAAGAGGAATATGAAATAACAACCCCCAACATAAGAAAGAGGATCTTAAATGAAATGACATAAAAGAGAGTACTTAAAAAGAAAGAGAGAGGTATGATCCCTTACCTGAAGTACGACTTGTCTTGTTTGTTTCTTTATATTACTGAATAATAAAATTTGTTAAATTAATAATTGATTAAGGAACTAAATTAATGTTTATTATTCAATTCATTTTACATATTATAATGTTATAATAATTAGTTAATAATGTCAGTTCATATTAGACGTTTTTGTCGATGTTCGGTACATGAGTCCAAATTGAACTTGTCTGAAAAGAATTGCCCATATAGTTATAATTACCCCATATCCAGAATAGTATTAATGATTTCAATATCATATATATCCAGTATATATTCATTTTATACTATTCCCTAACATTCATAGATAATAAAATGAAATGCACCGTTCCGGGAGACGGTAGGTCGTACGTACGCATGAACGCTACTTTCATTTCTTTCTCACATTAAAGAAATTAAAACTAAATGAGAGATATATATATATATATATTATAATTCCATTATAATATATATGTTATATAGGTCACATAAGTTCGTTAATTTCATTATTTATACATTCCATTTATTTCATTAACGAGTCACATCACTTGAGGGGGCGGTAGTCCACACTTCCTCAAATGAAATTATCGCATTTGCACAACATGAAAAGCATAAAGGTATGTTTTAAATATAAAATAAATAACCATATAGATAACATAAATACAATATATATCATATCTAAAATACAGTGACATCATAATGGCCACCATGAAAGGTGTTATGAGAAGATTGAACAATCATCGTTTGGTGAGTCAGTAATTCACCATCAACAGAAACAATATGTTCTTTAACCATTAGATGGAGGTTTTTGTAAGTGTAGATCGAATATTTCTCATAAAAACATCCTAGTATATTGAATATACTGGTGTTTTTAAAAAATAAAGTAATAAAAATAGTTTAGGGGGTTGGAGAAGCAAAATAAAACAAATGAACATAAAAGAAGACATTACCTTTAAATCGGGTAACTCCCTTTGGTTTCAACCAAAAGGGATTCTTGATGAGCTTCCTGCCTAAGGTAAGGCATCTAAAATAAATGGAGGGATGTGGAGAGATAAAATTAGCAGATTCTGGTCGAGAAAAATGCTTGAGAGGTGTGTGTAAGGGGGTAGAGGTGGTGGCTTTTTATAAGATGGAGGAGGGGAACTCTTGGAAAGTATTGAAAAGTTACTTTATTATAAAATTATTTTCGGATATTAAAGGTCCACAATTATATATTTCGAGTATAAGGTGATAAGGGTTAGAAATACACCCATCCAATAGGTTTTTGACAAGTTTATGTCTTATTTTTTACCTAATCTTCTCATTTTATTTAAATCATTCATTAATTAGGTAATCACAGCATCATCATGGTGTGATAAATAAATTTATTTATTTATGGTCTAAAAATTATAAAAATATTATCATGATGTAGGAAATATTTTTAGCTTTATAAAGAATATTTATAGTCAAAAATGTTACTTGTATAACCCCATGTAATTTTTTTTAGTAAAAAAAAACATGTTTGTGACACTTTTATTTTTACTTTAAATAAAAAGTTATTAATGTCATTTTCTTACCCAGGTGGCTCGATGGGGTCTAAAAGTTTACCCATGTATTGTATTGGTTGGCCATGATTTATCCAATAAGTTTAGGACATGTTTAATGGTAATTTAATATTATGATATCATTATATTTACCTTAAATTACACTAATTAACTTTAATCATGATTAATAAAACGTAAAAGTAACTGTTCATAAAAAAAATTATTTTAATCCCATTGAAGCACATTTACATCCTAATGAAAACCATGTATGTCGGGATTTTGAAATTCAAATCACAGAGGTGCTAAAATATCATTTAAACGAAAAATCAGTTTTTTAACTAACAATTATTGGTTTCACTATTCGTCAAAAATTGATGTTTTTTAGAAAAATACCAAAAATCCACCCTATGATATATTTGATATTACAAATTCAAAAATGATTTCCATTTTACCAAATTCAATACATAAATGTTTCAATAAATATTTTTATAATCAATTCCCACTATCAAAACAAATAGCGTGTTTTTAAGAAACAATATCTATTAAAAGATTGACACTTGATTATGTTCAATTTCAAAGTGAAATTAATTTCAATGACCACCATTGGATTAACTTGTAATAGTAGATTCTAATTTAACATTAAAACCAATTCCAAAAAATATCTATTCATATAAATAAATAATATTAAAAAGTGGTTTTGAATTAAAATAAAACATTTTCACCTATTCATTTAAAATGAACTTTATCGAAAAAAATTACAAAAAAACACACAAAAAATTATGTTGTCCCGATTCTAAAGAAGGATTTTATTTGGTCCAATATAACATATAAAATTTTCAAAAAGTGTATTTAAAAATGATTCACCATCAAAAGGAGGTTAATCGATATTTTAAAGAATATTAGAATATCTACGCTTAAAATTGGATTCATTCACATTTTAATCCTCTATAATTTATTGTAAAAATATTTGACATGAAAATATAATAACTTTTTAGTTAGTTTTGATAATTACCTACATTACATCGGCTAGGAGTATACTACCATTTACAATAATATTATATTATTATCAGTGTGCAACATATGATTTCAAAAAAAATTGTTGTTGCGTATTGGGTACGCCATCGAACATAGAGTCCCCTTTTAAGTAATATTAATATTTTAATCACAAATATTAATAAATATGAAAATGTAATATTCATTATTTACCTAGGATGATACATCTTTCCCCCCTTTTGGGAATTGAGCCCTCCCAATTTTATGAAACTAAAATTGGGCTTAGAAACATCATTGAAAGCCCCACATCAGAATAGGAGTAAATTAAACTATCACTTTAAAAGAAAGAAAGGGAAATACAAAGGTCACCCAAGTTAACCCATACAAGGATTCCATGTAAGAAAACATGGATATGGAAGAAAAAAAAAGGATCATGTTTTGATTCAGAGTGATAGAATACATGATTAGGAGAAAGTTAACCATAAGAAAATCACAAACTTGTGATGGGTTAAACGGTATTTGATTCCCCAGTAGGAAAGGTTAACATACAACATTTATGTTTTAAGTAAATTTTCATTGAGGAATTTATTCAGGAGCTTAACTAAAACATAAGTAAACATACTTAATTATCATGTAGTCTTTCATATCATACTAGATTTCTTACACAAACTCATATGTTCTCCAAAAGATGAGTATTTATGAGGACTTGTTAACATTAAGAGCTCCATAATCAAATTTTAAAGAATCACCTAATCCACAAAAGAGAACTATATATTTTACATGTCTTTAGACAAAAACCAAAACCAAAAAAATAATTTTTAGTACGAGATCAGATAATACCCAAAAAGAAGAATCCTTTATAAAAAGAAAATATATTCTTAATCTCCAAAAATTTCCAACAAAACCCAAAGTTTAACAAAGACCATTCGATAAAAAATTGTCCACAAAAATCGTCAATGTTAACTAAACTATGATTGAAACCCAAACCTTTTAAGGATTAAATCACATAATCATCAAGGTTAAATATTAAAAATTATCTCCAAATAACATCAGTTTCTCTTAATGTATCATATTAATAAGTAATTAAACTAATCATATATATTCTGTGATAGGTCGATAATTTCCTAGATAACCCAAAATCTACATATTATTGATTTATAAAATCATCTAACAAAAAATAATTTTTCGTACTAATAAGGGACTTCACATAGTTCTGTGGTAGACGATAAATCCCAGTCGCACATTGGTTGTGGGTTCGATTACCGCAGCTTCGTCTGACGCGACGGGTTGTCACATGGTATGTGTGTTGTCCTTTTCCAAAACTATATAATTCTTAAAAAATTCCCCAAAAAGAGATAAAATCTTAAAAAACTATAACATAATTTAACCTCAAGTTTATCTCATGCCTTTCATTTTCCATCATAACATATAGTAACCCATAATTACCTCAATAGTAAGGATCATATAAACCCTAATGGTTACCTTTATAATTATTACCTGAACATACACATCGAGTTGGTTATCCCGTACATGACTCATTAGAGAAATAACCAAGGTTAACATGTCTAATCATGAATCCTGATATTTGGTTGAGAAAAACCACAAGAGTTATCATTGCATCTCCCACATCATTCAATTGTTCTTTCAAAAAACTGTCACAGTTTTCTTCACAAACACTGTCACTTTGGTGCCTGCTAGATCCAGCCATTTACTAAAACAAAAAAGGTTAGTGTGAGTATATCAGTAGAATCATCATAGAATACTATTATATAATTATTCATTTTATCATAATCTCATTCACATTATCTAAAATTATGACACTTTCGGAAATCCTTACCATTATGGTATTGTTACTTATGATTAAAGAATAACCTAACCTCTAAAGTAATCTAAACCGGCCTTTGATACCAACTATATAGACATCGCCTTAAAACAATAATTAATCTTTAATTAAATGAATAATTCACATTGAGGATATTTTCAGGTTTAGAGTTTTAGAGAATTAAAACATAAAAATTACATCTCACAACATAACAAAGTAGGCACATCTACTCAGTTTCCATCATAAAACAAAAAATCATAAAAAGAAACATGTCTAGTTCCATGTATTAGATATCTTTTCTTTCCTTGATCCCATCCTTGACCCTATTCATCATTATGTCATGTGGAAAACATTTAAAAAAACGTGGGATAAGTATAAAAACCTCAGTAAGGGATATAAAAAATATGGATAGAAAACATTAGTCTATGTATACATAGGGATCAATGAAATCATACTTTACTCTTAAAACATAAGCACTTTCACATACCTCATGAAATAATAAGATTTATGAATAACTCATAGAAATCATAAGACGTAAAGGTAACTTGAGGCATTCATAACATTTTTATGTAGGGAGTAACCCTCATGGTTACGTTTGAGGTACCCACCACAATATATTCCCTAAATCTCTTTAGAGAAACCTTAGTGTTTAACTCCTTCACGTTACCCAATGCATTGGAGAGTTATCTCGGGCTCACCCGCCCTTAGTTTAGCAAGAAGCCACCCGATTTCATAAACATTAACCAAGAACCATAACATAATCATAGCACTCAAAACATGCATAATAGAAACATAAAATTTCCACATTTCAATCACAAGAGATCACATCATGATATTATAGTAAATAAAAACATCTAATAGAATCAATAAAACTCTATGAGAGAAATATCCCTTTATACATTGAATATATTAAAAGAAGACATTTAAAAGGTATTTTAGAATTAAAGTGTCCCAAACCACATCAAAACTTTTGAAAGGGTTTTAAAACATTCATGTCCTAATAAGTAAATCCTTAAATGCATTTTTAAAACATAGACATGGATGATAAATGTTTTAAAGAATAAATCTATAAAAACATTTAAAATAATGTTATAATAAAATAGTCCTTTTCCATTTTGAACATTTAAATTATAAGCCACATGAGAGTAGACCATTTTCAAAAAATTTAAATTACTTTATTAAAGACATAATATGGATATGGAATGTCAAAGGGGCTGTATATACACTTTATAAAAGAATAAAACTGCATATCATTAAGAAATGTCTCAATGAGAAGAAATTGAGATGTAATCGCAATCAAAGATCATGTCATTAGTGCAAGGATAAATCAATTACATAATTATTTGTTAAAAGTATTAATACACCAAATATAAGGGTATATCAAATTTAAAGCAATCAGTGGTCATTCACATATACTATTGGAAAAACAAAACCAATGAAATGGATATTTAACTCAGTGAATTGTGATTGAGTTATGATTTCCCATTCAAGTTCGTATAAATGACATAATAATTTATCAATGAGATAATTATGTGTAGAAATACTATATCAACACAAGGGTTTGTAGATATTACAACCCAAATATTCCACACATAATATTGGCATAATAAAATCATGAAGTATAGGTTTAACCCAAAGAATTGAAATTGGGTTAAGAAGTTCCCTTACAGAAAGTCGACAACCTAACTGTGTCACGTTAAAATTAAGAAAATGTGAGGATGAGAGATAAAAAGGGGTATCTCATCACTTGGACATAACAGTTATATAAGTTAGGATATATAAGAACATATCCTTTCATAATAATATGTAAATTAAAAGACCTAACAAAAAGAAGTCTTTTTGAATGAGTAGGTTGAAAGGTTCCTTTACCGATATGGGTAACTTTCGAAACGTACACCCCATGAAAGAAGGACTATACAACATTGATTTAAATACCAATAATCAGATTTATTTTACTCAAAGAGTATAATAATGGGATGTACATACACCACTCAATGTAAATAGTGAAAAATATAGCATAAATCTAACCAGAATAAAACTGAGATGAAAAACCCCTTACGAAAACTCTACAGCCTAACGACGCCACTTAATACATTCAAAAAAATGGATTGAAATAAAACAGGGTCTCTCATCATATGAACATAAAATTTTCAATAAGAGGAATATAAAATAACATTCCCCAATATATGAAAGAGGAACTTAAAATAAATGTCCTAAAAAAGAGTACTTACAAAAAGAGAGGTAGGATCCCTTACCTCAAGTACGACTTGTCTTGTTTGTTTCTTTATATTCATGAATAATAAAATTTGGTCAATTAATAATTGATTAAGGACCTCCTTTAACATTTATAGTTAAATTCATGTCAAATATTATAATTTTATGATAATTAGGTAATAATGTGAGTTCATATCAGATGTTTTTCTCGATGTTTGGTACATTAGTCAAAAATTAACTTGTTTGAAAAGAATTTTCCATGTAGTTATAATTACCCCATCTACAGAATATTATTAATGGTTTAAATATAATATATATCCAATATATATTCATTTTATACTATTCCATAACATTTTTAGATAAGAAAATGAAATCCACCATTCATGGAGACAGTAGGCCGTACGTACGCATGAACGCTACTTTAATTTCATTGACACATTAATGGAATTAATACTAAATGAGAGATATATATATTATAAATCCATTATAATATATATGTTATACAGGTAACATAATTTCATTAATTTAATTCTTTATACATTCCATGTATTGCATTAACGAGTCACATCACTTGATGGTGTGGTAGTCGACACTCCCTCAAATGAAATTATCGCATTTCAGAACATGCAAAGAATAAAAGTATGTTTTCAATATAAAATACAGAAGCATATAGAAAAAATAAATACCATATATATATTATATGAAATACAGTGACATCATAATGTCCACCATGAAAGGTGTTAAGAGGTTATTGAACAATCATCGTTTTGTGAGGTAGTAATTCGCCATCCACAGAAACAGGATGTTCTTTAACCATTAGAAGGAGGTGTGTGTAAGTGTAGCTCGAATATTTCTAATAAAAAAATCCTAGTATATTAAAGATACTGGTGTCGTTACAAAATAAAGGAATAAAAATTGTTTAGGGGGTTGGAGAAATAAACTAAAACAAATGAACATAAGAGAAGATATTACCTTTAAATCGGGTATCTCCCTTTTGTTGGAACCAAAAGGATTTCTTGAATAACTTTATGTCTAAGGTAAGGATTCTAGGATGAAGAGAGGTATGTGTAGAGATACAACATGCATTGTTTGGTCGATCCAAAGGCTTGAGAGGTGTGTGTAAGGGGGTAGAGGTGGGGGCGTTTTATAAGAGGGAGGAGGGGCACTCTTGGAAGGTCTTGAAAAGATAATTTATTATAAAATGATTTTTGGATATTAAAGGTCCCCAAATTATATATTTGAAGGATAAGGTTATAAGGGTTCAAAATCAACCCATATAATAGGTTTTCGACAAGTGTATGTCTTATATTTTAGCTTATCTTCTCATTTTATTTAAATCGCTCATTAATGAGGTAATCACTACATCATCATGGTGTCATAAATAAATTTATTTATTTAAGGTATAAAAATTATAAAAAAATATCTTGATATATGAAATATTATTTGATTTTTAATGAATATTTATAGTAAAAAATATATCTTCTATAACCCCATGTAAAAATTGTTTTATTAAAACAATACATGTTTGTGACACTTTTATCTTTACTTTAAAGAAAAAATTATTAATGTCATTTTCTTACCCATGTGGCTCCATGGGGTCCCCATGTTGACCCATGAATTGTATTGGTAGAAAATGACTTATCCAATAAGTGTAGGACCAGTGTAAAGGTAATTTAATATTATCATATCCTTTTATATACCTTAAATTGCACTAATTACCTTTAAATGCTATTAATAAAACGTAAAAGTTACTATTCGCCAAAAAATTATTTTAATCCCATTGAACCACATTATACATCATAATTACAACCATGTATATCGTATTTTTGAAATTCAAATCACAGTGGTGCTAATATTTCATTAAAATGAAAAATCGGTTTTTTTAACTACCACTTAGTGGTTTCAATATTCATAAAAAATTGATGTTTTTCAGACAAATTCCAAAAATTCAACCTAATCTATACTTGATATTCCAAATTAAAAAATGATGTCCATTTTACCAAATTAAAAACAAAAAAATATAATTATTTATTTTTAGAATCGATTCCCACGGTCAAAACAAATATCATTTTTTAAGAAACGATATCTATTAAAAGATTGACACTTGTGTATGAACAATTTCAAAGTGAAATTAATTCCAATGACCCCCATTGCATTAAATGGTAAAATTTTATTCTAATTTCACTTTAAAACCAATTCAAAATATGATCTAATCATATAAATAAATTATATTAAAAGGATGTTTTGAATTAAAATATAACATTTTTCACTTATTCATTAAAAATGTACATTTTCGAAAAAAAATAACAAATACATACAAAATGTAAATTTTGATGTCCCGATACTAAATAAGGATTTTATTTGGTCCAATATAACATATAAAATTTTCAATAATTGGATTTCAAAATGTTTCTCCATCAAAAGGTGGTTAATTGACCCTTTAAAGAATATTATAATATCTATGTTTAAAATTGGATTCATTCACATTTTAATCCTCTAACATTTATTGTAAAAATATTTGATAAGCATATATAATAACTTTTTAGTTAGTTCTTTTCATTACCTCCATTACATTGTATAGTAGTTTACTACCATTTACAATAATAATATTTTTTTATCAGTGTCCACCATATGATTTCAATGAAACTCGTTGTTGCGTATTGGGTAATCAATCGAACATAGAATCCCCTTTTATGTAATATTAATATTTTATTCACAAATATTAATAAATATGAAAATGTAATATTTTTTATTTACCTGGGATGTTACATTTTTACCATAACTTATGAAGTTATCATATATTTTATATTATGTTTTAGGTTCCTACCAAAATTTTTTCATCTTAGTATCAAAATCTAAATAATACATTCTATGATAGGAACTATATAATATCATAATTTTTGTACATAAATATCATATATTATTGTGGAAATATTTAATACATAACATTAATATCCATGCAAGAATCATATAGTTTTATTTTTCTTAGAAACATACATATCTAAAAAATTATTATAAAATATCTATATGAATGATCACTAATATTTACCCAATCATTTTAGGGAAACATTATTTTTTCCATAAAGAACAAAATCATAAATTTATTTATAGGTATTTTATAATATCTTTAAAATCGTTAATCATAACTAAACCCATTTAAAAGAAAACAAATTTCATTGATATTTCATAATCATATCCATAAACTGTCTGAGAAAGAATAAAAACAGTATCATTATATGACATCCCTAATAAATCCTATGTAAAAATTATGTAATCATATATTAAATAAACTATTAAAAGTTCACTAGAATTTTTCATGAGGAAAATACCAATTCTATTTTAGAAAAACATAATATAATCTATATATTCCACAATTTTGAATGAAATTATTTACCTTGAAAATAAATTTGAGTCGTTTAAATGGAATATACGATTCATTTTTTGTTTATGATGGTGAGATATTATGTTCATTCTGGATACATTATGATAAATATTCCTTTCACATTTTCAAGGAATATTAGAAAGTACATTATTTGTAAAACAGAAACAATGTTCCCATTAAATGTATTTATTAAAATTAAAACATATGTAAAAATTATATTAAAAAATCAAAGGTAAATATTGAAAAAATATTTGAAATAAATTTTTTAGAAAAATTTGAAATAGAATAAAAATTATTTATAGCCGAAGAGATATATAATGTTTGTTTTCTTCAAAAAATTCTTTTTATATCTTGATTATATGAATTTATTAAATCTAATGGAATAGATGTATTATAAATAAATAAAAATTGGAAAATACAACTCATGAATGTATTGAGAGACACATCATTAATTTTAATCAGTGGAAACTTAATGACAAAAAATCATGATAAATAATGTGATTATAACATAAATTATTTACCACATGGGAAAATATTGAATAATAAGTTCTATGAATGAATGAACCATATATAAATGTTAATAAAAATTAATTTTTATTATAAAAATAATAATATAAATTCATGTGTAGAAAATATTTCGCATTAAATGTGACATTGTGATTGTGGAACAAGTCTCACATAAATAAAATAGAGATGAAAATACTGTAGCATGATGTTTACCTTCCTCAAAGTTTATTTAACCTCCTATATAAAAAATATAAATTAATTATAATTTGGTAATAAATTAATGTATATATATATATTAATAATATCGTATATGATCCACATATAACATTTTAATAGCTATTTATTAACAACTACTTTTTAAAATTATCATTTCTAGGTGTCCACTATTTCATTTACATTGAGAATTTTAGTTTGATAGTTTTGTTTCATATACTTGGACCATGGCTCCATTATCAATGGAATGGAAACAATCATATAAATTTCATATATATATTAAAATTTGAATGTGAATATTTTTTATTACTTGTGGGTAAATGGTTGTTTATAAAATAATACATAAAATTATATCCAATATCATTAAGAAAGTTATCAAATGAATATTCGTTCTAAAAAAATTGTAACCATATTAATAATGATTTATAACAGGATACGTGACACTTTTATTATATGTCACATTTGAATAAATAAATTTAAAATTTTATAATAAAAAAACATTTTACAGAACATAAAAAAACATACACAGTGATTTAAAACTATGTTTAACCAATTTAACATTAAATATAAAGCAAGTAAATAACCTTAAAATAAGGTATCCATGATATTAAACAAATCAATTGGTCATCGTTCATCATTATATAAGTCCATATCATAATGAACAGACACAATATTAGTTTCCCTAGTACCTAAAACCCCTCTTTCAATTGATCGATATATCCTCTTTTCTTCTATTAACATGGATCCCTTGATCATACTTGACAAAACATAGTGATTAAAAAATAAACATATCAAAAAAGAGTTTTCAAAGTAAATCCCCATATTTTATGCAATGATAAAAACTATATCTATAAGTTACAATCAATGGCTCTCAAGTGACAAGAAATTGCATATGCTCTAAATAAATGTTGGATAGACCATTCATTAAATGAATAAAAAAATATTATGATCTGAAAATATTTATCATACTAGAATGTAACTCTATTTATTGAAAATGTTCCAATGGTAAAATTATTCATATTGTTGGAACCCCATTCTTAGGAGTGTGTTGGATATTCATTATTTTAATGACCATAAACCATGTTTACTTTTGTACTAATATGTTTTATAATGAATGATATCATTCTATATCATACAATAGTTATTGTAAAATTTCGATAAATAATTACCTTTCACAACCATGATATGAGTCTCCACCACCAATATACGTTACAGCAATAATCATGTCACATCCAGACTTGTTACCAGTAGTGTGAGATCCTTGCAGCATGATCTGCTGCCAAACTGAGTCACTGCTACCATCTGATATCGAGTTAGTGATAGCTTCAAGATACTATTATTATTTAAATATATTTACATCAATTCTCCAATTTGTATATTATTACTCTTTTACATAGTCATAAATTTCATAGTCAATGATGCATTGATTTTTTTTCAACCAACTGTTGCTATGGTAAATTTGCGAAGGTTTTAGTCTCTCTCACTTACATGCATGTCTCTAGATCTATGATTGTATTACTTATTGTGTGTATATGTGCTATCCACTATGATCATCAATAACATAGTAACACAATACACATATAAAGATTGATTGAGGTGTTGATATATTCCTCTTATGCATCTTTTATGGAGATATAGTGAAGAATTCCTACAAATTTCTGTGATAGTCCTTTCTTCAACACTATTAGTCAAGAATCTCGAATTCCTCACAAAAGACAAAATAATAATTTTTAAAATTATAAGAATAGTAGATAGAGTATCCCTATCCATCTCATATTCTATTTTTTTCTCTTTAAGTTTATTGTTTTTGTATTTTGAGCAGTGTGGTGTTTCTCTATTTTCAAACACACACACTTTCTAAACACCGAAACATGATATTACATGCTATTCTATCTCACACATTACATCTATTTACCCACATTGTTTGTGGAAGAGGTCCTTATATTCCTTGTACTGTTTTACTCCCTATGCATAACTATGGAAGATGATTTCTATCCTAGATATCTCATTGCAATTGTTTTATTACCTGATCTAGGTTGTGGACCTGTTTGATAATTATTTTTATAATGGTGTTATAATCAGATGATTTCAAAGTAGAGGGGATTAAATAACATATTGTGATCGATCCTCTTGTTTATATTGTTTTGTTATTTTGTATGGTTTTATTACAAAAACCCCAAAAAATGTTAATCTATAGACAAAAATATTACGTTGATAGTCAATCTCAACTAGTGTTTGTATATACTTTTATCAATGTAAATTGATTTCACAATATATGAAAATTTAGCACAATTTAAACTTAGATATTAACACTCTATTAGAAATATTTTAAAAGGATAATTCCTATATTGATATATTATTTTTATTATTTTTCATGTTTATTTTATTAAATGGTTTATTTAAAACAATATTGTTAATATAAATTTTAATTGGGGACTCTATTCACCCCCCTCATGAGTTACACCCAACAACCAACATTTGATATCAGAAATTTTTTAAATTATATATTAAGCTATGATTTTAGTTGTTCTCTAAAGATCATATTTTTTTCAATTCGAACTTTTCATACATTTTAGATAATATAGAAGAAGTATATTATACAAATATACCAATTTATTTTAATGGAAAAAATTATGATCAACATAAAATAAAAATTAAAGAACATTTTGAGTGTATGGGGTATAAAATTTGGACTATAATACAAGGTCATTATGAAATATCATAAACTGCTAGTGTTACTTGGAGTGATGCTAAAAATATTTATTACAATTAAAATTGTAATTCTTGGAATTAATTTCATTGTGACTTTGTTGATGATGAATTAAATCAATTATGTACTAGAAAATATGATTTTGAAATATGGGATACCTTATCTGTCACTCAAAAAAGAACTTAATATTTTAAGGAAATGAAACTAAATACATATACTATTTATTATTATTATTTTAAATATAAGAATAATGAACCTATTTTTTACACGTATCTCGTGATCAATGAAAGTGTGAATACCATAAATATACTAAATAAGAAATTCAAAGACAAAGATCATGTGATGATACTATACAGATGTTTACTAGACAGATGGAAAGGAATGTCTGTCAATTAGAGAAACATGGGATATAGGTAAATTACATGTCAAATAATTGATTTCAAAACTGATGATGTGTAAATAATCGATTCATCTCGATAATGATAATAATGAATATAAACCAAAAATAAAATCACTATCCTTCAAGTATACTAACTCCAAACCAAAAGGAAATGTATATGTAGAATATATAAATGAATAAGTATATCTATATTATATTGATGATAGAATGAAACACATGTCCCAAAATTAATGAAATTATACAGTGAAATGATTTTCTTCATGAAATAAAATGTTAAGGGAAATTATAAAAACATGTGAATGTATAAAATGAAATAGAAAATAGATAATATTAAAAATTAGATCATATACTATGAATTTAAGAAGAAAATAAAAGTTAAAGATGAAATTAAAATATAAAATTATATAAATATATATGGGGATAAGAACAAATGGTTCAATAAAGTCATGAAATAAATATGGGGTAACCTTGAAGATATCTCCAGTGATTTAGATTATAATCTAGGAGATAATTACAATAGGGAAACTATGTTCTTTGTAGAAATCACATTCGAGGTATATAATATTCTACTTTATTTTCTTAATAATATATAAAACTATTAGAAAATTATTATAATGAATAAATACTGACCAATGATAATCTGTATAAATACTTTAAAATGAGGGAAGATAAATTTCATTTATTGGAAGATACATATATGTAACATAAAAAAACAACATGCATTGACAGTAAATATCAATACTACATAAACAATAACATATTGTAAAAATGAAATATTTTTGAAAGAAAATAATGTACTAAACCTAAATAATGGGAAATTAAAAAGGAATTTATATAGGATTAAAAATATAAATAAAACTGAAACACAGATTATTGGAAAGGAAACAACTCCAAAGTATAAAACTAGAATATGTTAACATCCTAGAATGAGAAAAATTATAAAAACTTGATATATGTCAAGTAATAGATCTAAAAATTCATATACTTTTAATATTTATTCATCTACACATAATAAATTGTTTTTTCTAGATAATTCCAATCCTTTTAAACGAAAAACCATTTAGATATTATGGTTTCCAAAAATTTCGGTTACATACCTAACTAGAACCAATAAGATTTGGGAACCAAAATAGTTTCTGGTATCAACATTATTTTTTAGGAAACTTGTTTTAAATCCTCTAGGAAATGTCTATGGTATCTGTACATCAATGGATTAAGAATTATGGTTGTTGAGTATTCAGGTTTCATATATTTGAGCAATTTTGATGGTGGTCATGTCACTTTTAGAGTCTATACTGAAGGGAATATCATCGGTCTTGGAAAATTAGATAATTTTAGTTTAGTGTTAATTTTTATTGTTTTATATATAGATGGATTAAAATATAATCGTCTAATAATATCTCAGTAATGGGGAGAATTTTTTTAATTTAAATTTTAAAAATAATTCGTTCCATGTATTTGAGGATACTAATGTTTTAATTTTTACTTCTTAAATAAATGAGAATATATATTCTATTGATTTAATTTATTTATCATCTAAAAATATTTCATCTTTATATTCATTATTAAAAGTATATTGTCTTTGTAATACGATCATAGGTCATTGTAATATTCATTGAAACCGAAATGTAACTAGAAAATGGTTAGATAAAGATCAACTAAAGCATGAATTCCCAACTAATAATGTGTTTTACACCTGTCAAAATGAGAAAAAAATGTTTTATTTTAAATAAAAGAAATAAGTTTCAACCTATCAACCTTAGATGTAGTTCAACTGGTCATTTATGGAAATTCTATATTTTCTAGTTTAAATGGAAAACATCATTTCTATGTCCTTTTATTTGACTTCTCTAGGTACACATGGATATTATTTATATGTCACAAAGGTGGAGTTGGATCTTATTTTACCATATTTTCATGAAATATAAATAATTTAAGTGGAAATTAGATTAATATATTAAGAATTTTCTAGGGTCATGAAATTGAAAATTATGACATTGAATCATTTTGTTCATAAAATGGTTATTATCAAAACTATTCTACTCCTAAGACACAATAAGAATATACTGTTGTAGAAATAAGAAATAGATAAGTTTATGATATTATATTAACTATGCTAAATGAATATGACTTACCCATATACATTAAGGAATAGGCCATTAACAATTCCTTTTATATGATAAATAAACATTTTATTAATACTCTTATAAAAATTACACCTTAGAAATTAATTAATAATAGAAACTGAAAGGTAAATTACTTTAGAGTTTCTGGTTTCAATGTCTTTATTCAAAAAACTAAGGGTCATCTTGTAATATTTTCTTCCAAGAGTAATGAAGTAATATTTCTGGGATATTCAACATCTAATAAGTCATAATGACTGTTTAATAAAAGAACTAAAATAATGGAAGAGTATTTTCACATTAAATTTGATTTATTCATACCTAATGAACCAAATAAAACCTTTTCAAACATTTAGGATAATATATAAAATATGATTCTTAATGCTATAACTTCATATAGTTCTATAAATGAAGCATAAAATCCATCCAATGAACCAATGGAAACTGCACATGTATAAAACATTGAAACAACCAGTCCCTCTTTTCCAAGACATGTTTGAACTCACAGATACAATGAATTAGATTATATAATAAAAAACCAAGGCAGAGGTAAAAAAATTAGTTCTTGAATCTGGAATCATATTCAAAACCATGTATTCTTATCATAACATAAACCAAATAACATTAATGATTCCATAAATGATGAACACTGGGTAATAGATATACAAGAGAAACATAGTTGATTTGAAAGAAACAATGTTTTGGAACATATTTATAGACAAAAAGACACCATAAATATTATCCCTAAATAATTATTTAGAAAAAAAATTTATGATTCCTGAAGTATAATAGTAAATATAGATCGATTAGTTTCACAATGTTATAATCAATGTGAGTGTATTGATTACGAAGAATATTTTTCACCTATATCCAAACATGAATCAATTTGGATGGTACTTTCCTATAAACCACATATGAATTTAAAACTATATCAATTGGATGCTAAATTTTAATTATTAAAATGGTTTATAATTGATTGTGTTTTTTTGAACAACCCCTTGATTTAGAAATCCAAATTTTCAAAATCAGTTTTTTTTAATTTTTTTTAAAAAATTGTTTTAAAACAGGCTCATAATGCATTGTATGATAGGATTTCCTCTTTTCTTATTTCAAATGGTTTTTCCAAATGTATAGATAATAATAATATGTGTATATATTTTTTCAAAATATGTTTTAATAATACAAAAATATGTGCATGATATTATTTTACGATATACAACAGAATCATTATGTACTTATTTATAAAAAATAAATAAAAAAAAATTTTAAATAAGTTTTATTGGTGGAATTAAATACATTCTTTATTCTCAAACCATTAAAAATAATGATATAATTGTTTTGAATTAAAGAAAATATACTAAATATATTTTAAAAGTGTTTTGGGTTAGCCAACACTTGAAGTAGTGATATTCCCATGAGTATTATTAGTAAAATAGATCATCATGGAACTGGTATGTTAGTGGGTAAAACTAGTTATATATGTATGATTGGTAGACTACTGAAATTAACTACTAGTTGGCGTGATAATATGTTTAGTGTGTGTATGTGTTCTCAAATTCAAGAAAAATTCAAAATAGTCACCTTTATAGCTATTACAAGAAATTTTAAATACATAAAATATACAATCACTTTTGAAATATTCTATCTAATAGGATAAGAATTTTATATAGTAATTTATTCAGATGTTGATATTGGTGGTTGTATGATAGATAGAAAAAAGAACACATAGAACACATAATTAATTAGAAAAATATTTAGTATCACGATGTAGTAAGAAACAAAATTATGTGTCACTGTCTACTGATGAAGCTTAATACAGAAATTTACGATGTTTTTATGCATGAATATTGTGGATTAAATCTAAATTTCAGGAATTTGGACTCTAATTTACACATGTTATTTAAATTTTTATTACGCAAGTGAAATAAACTTATCTAAGAATCCAGTATCCCACTCTAGAAAAAAAATTGAAGTAAGATATCACTTTTTGAGAGATCATTATCCAAACATTGATATAACTCTTGAACTTATTCAAACTGAACATCTGCTTTCTGATATCATTATAAATTGTTTTAATTATGAAATATTAAACTACATAAATCATGAGTTAGTTGTGATATTTTTTTTTCAAGATTCACCATTTGTGAGTCCCCCATGATGAGTCTTGGTTGGTGATCCGCCATAGATGAGTCACCATTGGTGAGTCACCATTGAATAACTCCCATTGAGAGGACAATATTGAAGAGTCACAATTGGCTAGTCACCATTGAAAATGAGCCGCCATTTATTTTTTAACATTTCTGTTTTTAAAAATTAATTTTTTAATTTTTTTAATTTTTTAATTATTCTATATCCATAAATGATAATAATATTTCCTTTTATATAATTACTTTCATTCTAAACCATTTTAACTCGTAGGGAATTCTATTCCCCCAAGCCATATTTTTTCACTTCTATATGAACACTTCCAAAACCATTTCATATTCAAAATGGATCATATATAGTGTTCTATAGAAATGACTCCAAAATAAGTGAGTTTAACTATGAATTGAAATGGATATTAGATATTTATGAATATTGTATCATTGAAGCATCATCTATAGAACAATGTAATTGATAGAAAAAACCAAGTAGACTCCAAATGGATTCCAAAAAGTAATATAGTAGTGTTGAATGTAATTGAAGATTGGATGTTGATGGATTAATTTTCATTGCATAATCATATTTTTATCCAATGTTTTTTTATGATTTATATAGAAATGTTGAATTTATTTTTTGAGATAGAAAATAAGTTATTAAAATATATATTGATGGGGAATATTTTTATTTCGCATAGAAAGAATGGGAAATGTTCCTAAATTTAGCCCACCGATTAATTTATAAAGATTATCAAGTAGCATACCTAGTGATATTACTTCATATAATTATGAATATTCTATCATACGTTTGATAAGAAATGATAGACCATGATGACCAACTAATGTTGACCTTGATGGTAATTGTTAACTACTATTTTAGTTTGTACAACATGTCAGGTGCGCCAAAAAAGGTGTTTTAGACACAATACAATATAACATTGTTTAATTCATACTAATGATGAAATAAGGTCAATGGATTGATACATGTATATTTTGTATGATTTAATTTATTTAGATCTAAAAAATTTCCTCGATATCAAATTATATAATATAGCATTACATAATCTATGCCATGTTAGATGCTAAAGTATTAGTAAGGGGAGGTGAAGAATCTGTAGAAAAATATGGGTGATTTTTTGGACTATTTTGTTTTTTCAAATGATTTAATGTATGTTGGAGACCATTGAAGAGTACTAGGGAAAGAGAAAATTAAAAACCCTATGATGAGTTCAATTCCATTGATCATCCTTTGAGGTCTTGGGATATAGTAGATCCTAATTTTGAACCTGATGAGGAAGTTGAATATTTTGAGGATGATGTTAGTAAATATGTTTCTGATTACAACAATAAGAAGAATAAAAATTAACAATTGAAGAGAGGAGTGATCTCATGATACCTATATCCCCTAAGGAAATATCTTATGGACCAGTAAGTACCTGAGGCTATCTACATACATGAGACTCAATTTTGGATGAGGAATATTGTGAGGAAATATATGTATCTATAGAGGAATATTTTAAGACAGATTCATCAAACACATCGAGAAAATCAGTTTCTGGTTCTGATAATGGGAATGTATGTGATGCATATAAGGAGGAATGTGAGAATTAACGTGAAAAATCAGAAGGAAATAAAATTAAGATTGATGAGGATAATGATGATTGGTATGATCATGATGAAGAAGTGGATCATGATTATATATATGATCATGATGTTGGAGATAAAAAATGTGGAGGATAATTATCATAAAAAAGATTAGATACACCGATCATCATTTGTTATTTTTATATATAAGGATAGATATAAATAATCTAAAATTTAGGATATTCCATGTGATTCTAGAAATGTCAAACATGATACAATTGAGGGGGTGAGGTCTCCTATAAATTCTATCCATCACTCAAAGGTAGTTGATAGCTCGAATTCATTTTTTCACACAGATCCAATTAAACACATAGAGGGGGTTCTGAAAGGGTCGTCACTTAATATACCTAAAATAATAAAATATTATTCGATATAACCTTCTATTTAAATTGAAATTGTTGATATGGATGTTACCTTAAAGCTGATAACTATTCTTATTAATACTATGAATAATCTCAAAGAATCTATTATTCTTCCATAAATCAGACCTAACAGAAGTACATTGGATTTCAGAGAAATTTTATGGTTTTTTCATACATGGTATTCATTGCTTTGATTCAGATGAAGAAGCATGTGAAAGGGCTATCAGAGTATAAGGATCCTTAATGGATCAAATTTATCTAGCAATTGAGTTGATACCTTTTATTCTAATGGTTTTTGACTGACCGACACCAGTTGAGGTTGCTATACATCATATGCATATAGATCATACACCTCCCCACAACATTATGCCTCCATATATTGTAAAAAAGAAGATATAGAATATTTTCAATGAAATATTAAGTCTAAATTAGAATCTTTTCATGGAAATATAATTTACGATTTTAATAATATTTTTAAGAATTTACCTCCTTCGATAATACGAATTTGTGAATGTGGAAGTCAAAATATTCTTGAGGATATTATTTTAATTTTACAAATGGCAGTTTATTTTCAAATACAAGATATAGAAGTAGAGAAAAAGTGGCTATTGAATATAGTGTAATATTTGTAAGCTAAAATATAGGGGATTCATATCACATTCTAAGATGGTCTGAATTATCTTTTAACGATGTTGGAAGCTCTAACTACAGTTTCATCCACATCTACTCCACCTCCTCCTTCATCATATATTTTTGATGTTGATATTCATTGATATGAAATAAGGGAGGAATTGAACACTTCATTAGGGGGGGGGGGTGAAACATCTCATGATGAATAGTTATGAAAATTCTTCAATCATGGAGAAAACATTTCTCATTAAGAATATGATTTTTTATAGAAATCAGAACAGGTAAGAACACTATTATTAATGCATTCAATTATTATATGTTAATAATTTATACCAAAAATGAGCTCAGATATAATTTCAAATTTATGATATATAATTTTAGAATAAAACAGGTCACTAGAGAATTAAATGGAGAGGTAGGTGAGTTGATGGTGATCACAATAGTGTTGACACAATTTTTTCAACTGTATATAGATTTATTTAGTGCTATTTATAGGGTGGAAATATATTCATTGAATTTATATATCTCATGAAGCCATTTATTTATTTTCATTACACTACTTTAATTTCTCTTAGGGCCATTCTAGTTACTACTGTTCATTCCATATCCTCTATAAAACAAATTTGATATAGACTAGCAGTGTTAACATATTATGATGGTCATCTTCTTCCACTGTATTAACATATGAGCGTATCACTTGTTTATGTAATCAGAAACATGCATCCTAATCTTCTCCATAATCCTCATCCTCTTTCAACATCAATACCATTTATCTACACTTATACTCTCATGATATATACTTCAGTTCATGACCATATAGACAAGGATTAAGGAAACTCACTAACTATTACACCATCTACCCCTAATTGTGATTCATATTAGATATGGGTTTGGATAAGGTAGTTACGTTTCTAATTTTTTTGTCATGTGGATATACTCAATAAATTTTTACCCATATTCATTGCAATATCTCGATGTTTTTCACCATCAATACAACATTATTGTATCATTATTCTATTTTTTATAATCTAAATTTGTGAGATATAAGGGGAATATATTTATTATAGAGGAATAAAATAAAAAATTTAATATTCTTGTGAAATATTAATAATATATTTCGAATTATTATTTCTCTTATTTTTTATGCTCTAAATATTACATTATTAATTGACTAATGAAAATATTTTTAGATAATACATTTAAATGAAATCATATTCATTTATATCGCTCATATATCGTATAAAATGTAAGGAAGATGGTTTTAACTTAAATACCTATATGATTACCTATATTAAATTTCTATTATAAGACATATAAAATTCCTTGATTTGTGATCATCAAATATGTGAGATTATTAGAACATCCTTATGAGGATATTGTTTGGAAAATTATTATATTAATGAACAAATACAATGTTTATTTTTTACTAATAAATTTTGTGTTGTATGATATAAATTTATATCATAATGAATTTTTTTGAAACTTGGATATGTATTGACTTGAAACAGCCAAGACATGAGTCACCATCACTAATAGACTTGTTACTGCATGCAAGAGATACATTAAGTGTGAGATACCACCAGCTTAGGTCAATAATAATGATGGACGCATATTCACTGCCTACATCAAGAAACATTTAATATTCATGGATATATTCATTAATGATCCATCAACTATATTATTAGTCATTTGACCAAGACATAAAAGTCACAATCAAGGCTACTTGGATTGTTAATCTCCTTCAATCTATACTATCATATCATTTTTAATGGTTATATCTCTATATATCAAAAACATATTACTCTAGATATGAGTTTATATGATTGATTTTTTGAACATTTTCCATCCTCTATGATAGTGAATGAAACTATAACACAATTACCATTTAGTTATTGATCATGATATTGATAGATTAATTTTATGTTTCTGTAATGGTGGTCGTGTGAAGCATTCCGAAAAATTCTTATGATACACAAATTTTCATCACCTTCAGATAAAGAGATTTTATTCCTCACCAAATCATAATTTATACTTGTCAAAAATTATTTGCACACAAGAATAAGCATCAATATTATTCTCAGATTCTATTGATTTACCTTTCTGTTTATGAATTTTCGATTTCGACCATTATGTTCCTACTATGTTTCTAATAAACCAATATATTCTATAGCTAAACCAGAGAAAACATTCTATTATCTAATTCAAAATACATGTGTTCAACCATGGTGATTGTGGAAGAGGCCCTTTTGTGTCGTCTACTATTTCACACAAAATCTATAATTTTGGAAGTGGATTTTTACTCTGGACAGGTCGTTGCTATTTTTTTTATTTTTTCATGGTTGTAGATATGTTAAATTATTATTATAAATATAATCTTTTTGTTAGTTGTTTATTGTTATGTAGTGGTGATTAAGTCTCATCTTGAGTCAAAACTTATTAATAATTCCACTATGTTATTTTGATTTATTTTATTCCCAATACTCAAATAGTTTTTTATCTATTAAAAAATTATTACATTGATTATTAATCATAACTAGTGTATAAATATATTTTTTGAAAGAAAATTGATTTCAAAAGATATGATAATTGTATCATTATTTTAATTTAGACATTATTACTCTCTTAGAAATCTTTTAAAAGTGAAAATGTTATATCAATATTCTATTGTTATTAACTAGCCAATTTATTTTTCAAGGGGTTTATTTAAAAATTAATTTTTTTTAAAAAATTATTGGGAAGTCAATTCACCCACTATCTTGGGTTACTCACTTCAACCAACACATATCATGGAGGTGGTTCTAATGGTATTGAATTAACCCCTTATTTATATTAAATGGTAAGCACATTTTCTTTCTTAGATACTCATTAGGATATACACAACTACATTATCATATGTTTTCTTTTAGTAGAATATAAATTCTTCATACAATATATTTTATAAATTTATTTAATCTATTTTTTATAATTATTCATCTAGAAAAAATGTCTTTTTCTATCTTCTAAATTAAGTTGAGTTGGTTTTGTTGAGCTTTATCAATAGGGACATTATTATATATTATTCACTAGAATTTATTAACATTGATCCAATGAATTTTTTTTCTATCTCGTTTAAATATTACAGATCTATATATTAAGGATGTTATGTCTAATATACATCATCTATAAAATATTAATAATGTTTGGTCCATTTTAATGGATATTTTCTATATGGTTAAAATGTTAACTTCCATATGAAAAAATAATATGAACAATGAAGGTGAAAGAGTAAAAAAACTCTATCCTTTAATAACAGTGGATTTTAATTTTCATATTTACATTTATATAGTCATGAAATTATCCATATCACTAAAAAATTCTATCCTTTATAAAAATCACAAAACAAAACTTTTTAAGAGAAAAACTAAAGCTAAAACATCAAATAAACTTACTCCACTATCATATGTTATTCAAACATTCCACTTTTTAAAAAAAGATTAGAACAATCATCCATTATCAACGATTTCAAAAAATTTCACTACTCACAAAATTTTATATAATTTCTTCCTGTAATATTTTATTTCCTTCCGTTCTCCAACATTTAGAAAAAACATTTCATGAGATTATATTTATTAGTAAAAAATTATTTTATTCATAGAAAAACAATATAATAATGTTATTCACAAAATATATAAATAAAAATTTACCCGAATATATTAATAAAATAAATCCAACATTATCTGAAAATTACCTGATATAATATACAACCATAATTTTTATAGTTTAATTATTACATAAAATTTCATGATTTCTAAAAAATATCAATGTTTATTTAATATTATATTAAATATTACAATATTAATCTTAATAAAATTATTATAATTATCTGATTCAGTAATATCATTCTTCAAATTTTCAAATTCATCATCCAAAACATCTACCTTCTTAATATCATTTTTAGTCTTCTCTCTCTCAACAATATTTTTCTATAGCTTTCAATCGTCTTGCCCAGTATTGAAATATTCTCTTATTTCTCTTACATCTGATAATATTGTTGCAACATTATGGGTTTTTTATTATATATTTCTCTAAAACATTAAAAAGAATAGAAGTTAACAAATCTCAAAATTATTGAAACATGTTTTTTTATATTTTTATTACATCCACATTATCATAAAATTATATTATATCACCTTCTAGGTTCTTTCACCAATTGAAAACAATTTTATGATTTATTGAGTCTACAATGTATCATCCATATAACTACATCAACTATGAACCTTTTTGAATGAATACATTTTCATGTATATTTGATGAACATGAGTTTCTAAAAACTCAATATTTTACTGAATATACATTCCCCAGGATAATATTTCTTGAAAAAGATTTATTATAAATTAAATTTAATATATAAATTCAACTAAATCAATAATTATCATATCAATTATATTAATAAATTTACTTTAAGATTATTTCATGGAGTATGAAGTAACATATAGTATAGAGGAGGTTCTAGTTGAAGAAGTTTCATGACATTGTTTCTTAATAGAATTACTATGGAAAGCATACATATCATCAACTTCTTCTCATATGCAACCATTTCCATTTCCCTTGCTTGAGATATGAAATTTTCTTATAAGGGAGATTCTTCTTTTTTTAAAATATTACTGTCAATATCATTTTGATATTGAGAAGACAATAAAGATGATTTTCAGGTGAATTACCATCTAAATCTATATCATTATTTTACTCTTTAGAAATATCATTTGTATTTCTCAACAAATTATTTATTTTCACACAGAATAGATTTTCACTAACCTGATTTGTATAAATTTGGTTTTTATCAATAACTACCACTTTTCCTTTTCCTTTTTATTGGATAATAGTTGTATTGAATAATCTAATGGTTCATCTTATGATATAATCTACAAAGGTGGATTAGAGGGAGGAACGTTTCATTAATTTCATCATAACATCCTTATGAAATTTTACCATATTCCATTAAAGAATATTTAGATATTTTTTAAATCTTATAACTTTTTATTATCCTGTTTTTCAAGATTTTATAGGATTTATCCTTCAATTCCTTATCCTTATCCTCATCTAAAGCCTGTGATGACGTTCCATCTAGATTCACACCCTTCTTTTTATGAAATTTTGGGAAGGATTCCTCAAAAATTACTTTTTTATTCTTCCTAGGAATTATTGATTTTTTTGTTCAAGATTTTTCTTTTCCAAAACATTATTCTTATATAGTTCATCTTCAAAAATGGACACATTTTTGTTCTTTTTTTCAATAAAAAATTTCATTTAATAAAAAAACTCTTTTCAACTTTTTTATTGTATCTTATATATAGTATGATCTATTTTCCCAATAAATTATTTCCTCATTGTTAATTTTTGTGACACACCTTGAGTTTTACCAATATCAGGTCAATACACCTTTGGTAGTGAATAATTGTTAGCTTTATAAATCCAACCATTAATTCTTTAATATAACTAGGAAATGTTTTTACTAAGTTCAATAATATATAGATGCATAAAAAATAAAATTCATCGATATCCTATAATTTAAGGGAATATAAATATATTTTCCAAGATAAATTATATTTTTATATATATAGATCATGTATTTTTGGGTTTAGAGAGAAATGTACAACATTTCTCACTTTTTCAAAAATAGAGAAATAGTTGTTTCAACAACCAATTTCTCAAATACTCTATGATAATCACAATATTCAAGAGTAACATGGTTCGATTATACTTCTAGGGTTATATCAAACAATTTAATTAATTTTTCTATATTAAACTTGTAAGTGTTTAAAAATAAGATTAAAATTTCAATTTTGTTGATAGAAAATTTACCAAACATAAAAGATGTATAAGATTCTATAATAGTATTAAGACAGTAAATATACAAATTTTACTTAGAACCACGTAAGGGTTCCCAACCATGGATCATTATTGATAAATTCATAAAACAATGATATTTTTGAAACAATATTCATTTAATCATTCGATCTTTAACAACCACTATACTTTAAATTTCACAAAAATTTTACATTTCTTAGGAATATTTTAATTTTCTATGATTAGATAAATTGAAAATGATTTTATGGATGAATGTTTGGATGGAATGAGATCTCCATTGAAATTAGTTAGTGGTGGTGGTGTGATGGACTAATTATCCTTTATTTACACCCGAATAAAAATTATTCATCTCAATTAGGTCCAATATATTTGAGTCATTATATTTTAATGATCAATAAATGATCACATTTCAAAATATGATCAGAAAAAATATAAAATCCTGAAATTTCAGTAATATTATATATATGATTTATTTGGAAAATCTATGTTTTAATGAAACATGAATTTATATATAATGATTATATATTACAATATACATATATATTATAATCATAACTAAAATAATATACACATTTATATATAAAACATCATAAATAAAAATTTACCTCAAGGTGAATAATTTATAAACATTTATATGAATGAATTTTTGATAATAAGAATACAATGGTTTCAGAAAAACAATAATGAAAGATTATATAGAACAATTTTTATATGAATTTATAAAACAGAATTTCTATGTAAAAAATTGTTTTCTATATTTTTTAATTAAATTATTGTATGATATTTTTTAAGGAAAACATTATAAAAAATATCATTAAGAAAACATACTCTGTAATTACAAAAAAAAAGATGTTTTTTTACATCCAAATATAGGAAAAAATATTCACCCCATTTTCAATGATTTCATTATTTAAATGGTATAAATAAAAAATAATTGGGTGAATTATCATCTAATATTGACCGTTAAACGATTTAATTTAATATAATCAAATCAATTAGACATGAGGTTTTTTAAATATGACCTTTATTTTATTATATTATGACGAATTATATAATGATATCTATTTTATTTTTATTATAATGAATTAAATTGTTTCTTATATATATAGAATTCTTGTGGGTGATGTGATAATATTTTATCCATAACTATACAACATGTATTATGACACAAAGTGATTTTTTTACAAATATTCTAGCTAAATTCTAGGAATTTCTATTGAATCTGCAACCATAATGAAGTAAAATTTATAGATACTACATAATCATATTATTTAGTGGAATTATTCACAATGTTTATTTTCTAACAAGACAAATAATTTAAAACATTGCCTATAAAATTACATTCTCCAATTTCATTTTTCTATCTATTTCACATCGTCTTTTGTTAAAATCCAAAAACAAAAGAAAATGAATTCACTACTAATTACACTTTTCATAATCGATAGTTCTCTAAAGGTAATATAAATTAATATAATTTATTTTAGATGGGATTCTATTTTATTAAATGTAAATATTCAACAAAAATAAAATGGAAAATAAAAAATATATATAACGAGATAAAAAGTATATTTAACTATCAATTATTTCACTGATGTGTTTTGGATAAAATAGTTATCAAGGTTCATCCGCATAAAAAAAGTTTTGTTTCTAATAGGAGTACTAATACATATAATTTTTTTAATTTTTAAATAAATATTTTATATATTTTTATTGATGAATAAAATATTTATCCCTTTTGTGAAAAATTTGAAGACCAAGGAAAATTTTAATTTCACCCAAATCCTCATAAAAATCTAAAACCTTTTTTTAATTGATCGAAATATAATGTCGTAAAAATAAATTTGATCAATTATAATTTTCATGAAATTTATTAATTTTTTTTGTTCTATATTATAAGAAATAAATTATTTTTAATAATATTTTGTAATTCTATCATACCAGCATATTGTGTATTTTTCTATAGCGGGCCATAGTATGTCTACAAACATCATACAATGATTTTTCTTCAGAATTAGGTGGTTGATCAACATAATATTTATCATGTACATTTCTATTAAGAAAACAAATCTTCAAATAAATTTTATAAAGGGTAAAATTTTTGAGTAACGTTTAGGTTAAAATTATAATGATAGACATAATTCTATATACTGGAGAAATTTTATTTCAATGTGTTTTCTATATTTCTAATAATAGTATTTATTAGTAACCCTTTCTTTATTTTTAATCATTTTTATATTTTTATCATTTTTATTTAAATTTTTTTATTTTATCCAATTATAGGAAAATATTTATGACATTAAACTGAAGAACAAACATTATACCTTTTATGTTTTTATCCTCTATTTATTTTATAAAATATTTATCACCTGATTCCTTTAGAGGTGTATTTCATTCTAATTGTGATAAAAATGTTGATTTGTCACATTCATTTCATATAGAACATATACATTTGATTAGTTCCTCTATACCACTAATTATTTTACTAGTTGGATGAATTTAAAATATTTAATAAATTCAGAGGACCATAAAGAGATATTTATAAATAATATATTGAGTTTCTTCTAGATTTATGACTTCATAAAAGGTTCCATAAATTATTATTTCTTGTGAATAATTTCCCAAGTTGTGTTGAAAACCAATTTTTTAAAAAACATCAGATGATGTTGTTTTGGTAATTTCAAAAAATGTCCAGTTTCATTATATTAAAAAAGAATTGTTTCCATAAACACACAAGTATTTTTATAAATATAATAATTAGTCTTATTTGATGTAGAATATAAAGTAATCTTTCATTCATTAAATTTTATATAAAAATTATATAAATTATCATTAACATTTATAATTAATAATTTTCATCCAAACACTATGAAGTATGAATTTGTTTGTTTTTCTTATCCAAAAACCATAAGGATTTCTATTTACAAAAGGATTAATTAAAACAATATTTAGATAATAATAGGCACTGCAAACAACTTCACTGAAAAAATGATTAGAAATTATGTTTTCAATCAACATGGTTATGGTAATTTTCTAAAGATCCCTATTTCTTATTACAACTACACCATATTTATGAGAATTTATAAGATCTAAAATGTTATATATTATAAATTTTATACAAAAAATAGTTTCAAAATCAGAAATTACAAATTCTCTATCATGATCACTAAAAATAGTAACCAAATAAAGAAATTTCTAATTTCTAAAATAGGCTACAAAATATATAAAATAGAAAACGGATTTAAACTTTTTTTATAAAAAATATACTGATGTATATCTTCTGATGTCATATACCATGAAATACACATAGTGTCTCCCTAAAATATCTCATGTTTTTATGAAATAAATAAATTAATGGGAACTAAATATAAATAATTATTAATATATGATTCACTAATAGATATAAAGAATATTCTATGTTTCATAATAAATTAAAAAGGTTCAAATACTTCCGAATAATTAATGCTATACTATATTAAATCTCAATAGAATGAATTCTAAGATATTTTGGTTAATTTTTTGACATTATTGTTTTCTATCCATTCCTTCTATAAACAATAATGATCTTCCTTTTTAACCAGAAAAGATGGCTAATACTTATAATGTATTCAATGAATACTCTGTATACATTCTCATTATTATTGGTTGAATTAATATGAATACATTCATAACATTGAACCGCAAATGTGTAATTCCAAATGATCAAATGATATCCTTCATCACATTATTAAATTATTCCTATAAAATTATGATTATGTCCTACAACATGTTAAATATTTGAAATTTATTATTTACCAAGAAGTATATTTTCACCAATAAAATATATTTCTCTATTAACATTATACATGAAGGTGAATTTTCCTACAATATCACACATACCATATATTTATCCCTGAACATTATATGATTATAATGAATAATAATAATCATATGTAACATAATATTTACATGTAAATATTTATTACAACTTTATTATCTAAATTTGGATGATATACATTCAATGGATAATTTTTTTAGGATTCTTTTGATACATACATATTTATCATTGATTTTTATATATAATATACATATTAAAAACCATAACATTCAAACAATCATTAAAATTGTAATATGAACTATATTTTCAATATTCAATCCATGTTTCATTATATGTAAATATTTTCTTCACATTACACATATATAATATTGATGAATTATTATATTTCTTGTCATTATTTGTTTTGAGAAAATCTAGTCTAATATAACCAAACTTATTACATTCAAATAAAATAAAATCATAAGTTTTATTATAATGACATATTCTATTTTTTATCTTTTTGAAATTAAAAAAATATTATTTATCTCTAACAATGTCTTCCATCGACATAGAAATTTATGAAATTTCAGTCTCACTCTCTACAGAGGGATTGTATTTAGTCACAAATCTTATTTTATTCTTATTAAATTTTTTGAACATTTCCTACTAATAGATATTTATTTAATATTATTGGATTATAGGAAATTTTACTCAATTATTTTTCTTCTCGTTTTAGAATCACATTTCCATGTTCTATCATATTTCATAAGAGTACAGATAATACCATCTAAGATAAACTTGGTAACATGAATCTTATCATCGAGATCTGTTCGCTTAAATTCATATTCATTTGAATAATATTAATAATCATTTAAAATAGATATTTATCTACTAATCATTTATCACCCAATGTTTTTATAATATTTAAAACATCATAAAATATTGAATCATTTTGAAATCATATTCTCCACAAGGGAAAAAATTGCCATAATATTTTCAAAGCATATATATTATCATTTTCAAATCATTGGTAGTTCAAATGTTTGTTACTTATATTTTCTTCTATATATGTTTCTCAATATTGATAAGAAATATGACAATATATATTCCTAGACATTCATTATAATAGAGTATTTATAACATGATAATTAATATGATATTCCATCATTTCTTCACATGTAAATACAGTGTTTTTTTCAATAATTTTATAACTTCAATTAAATATATAATATTTATAATCTAAATTATTGATAACAATGTTTTTCATGTGATGTATCCAATATTTATAGTGATCACTATTAAGTAATTTTATTTTTTTGGAATTTATTGTCTAATGTATTCAAACTGAAAAACCATTCATTTAAAAAAATATCTTCTACAAAAACATGTTAGTGTATTAGTAAATAATTAGTAATTACATATTTGAAACTAAATGTAAGATAAAAAGTCTATATGTTTTATTATAGGAGTGCATAAATTTTATTTCATGAATTAAAATGTACAATTTTTATTCAAAATCATTAGTAAATCTGTTAGATAAAGATTAATTCTGAGAAAACTATATCAGATATTGAATTGTTTATAACAGGCTTCATAAAAACATTATGATAAATCCCATAGTGGAATATCTAATAATATAAAATTGTAATAAAAAATTATATAATGAACATAAAATGAATTCAAAAAGATTTATAATAATTTTTCAACACATTAACATTTATTGTAAATAGAATCTATCACGTGACATATGGTATCTAGGACATTCAACATATCATTAAGTCAGCCTTACTATCCACAGAAGAGCTCAAACACAAAAAACCAGACACAATACATGTTTTCCATAACCCTAGAAAGCATTTACCATATTATCTATATTTACTTCACCGTCATTAATAACATAATCCATCAATAAAATTAGATATGACACAAAGAATAAAAAAATATAAAGTTATTTTGGATGTTATGAAAAAATACTCCCCGTGGATGCTTTTAGAAAAAGTTACTATGAAAGTAATAATGAAGATCTCTCATGTATCAATCTACTAAATAAGATCTATAAAACCATCAAATATTCATTGTGATAATTTCTTGAAGAATATTAATTTGTCAAAATATTCATCCTCTATAAATACATCTGTATTATTAGTCACACTTATAATGATCATAATCCATATATATTAGAGGTGGTTGAAATGGTATTATATGAACGGTTTAATAACCTGAATGGTTCATCAAAATATCTATCTTTGATATTTGTTATGATATATACCTCTACAATTTATTGTTGTTCTATTTGGTAGAAATGAATTTTTTTCATCGAGTGGAATGTACGATTGTAATGACCCAAATATTTATAGAATAATAATTTCTCATTTTGATTAATACTAATTAATAATATATTAATTTTATGTTAAATATGACACTTTGTCTGATAGCATATTCAACACGCAACAATGGGTTTCATTGAAATCTCTTGTTTCAAACAACATTGAGTTATACAAAAAAATAAAATAATAACAATATTATTAAAAATGGTAGTTGAAAAATTTACTTTGTCTTTATGGGAATGAATATAACTAAATAAATTATTATTTCACATGTTTGTTATATTTATTAACATTTATCCAATAAATTTCATAATCTTAAAATAAGAATTTATCTATTTTTAATCATGAATTAAATTAATATTCTATAAAAAGAAAATTATTTCTTTTTGATGGAGAACCCTTTTTAAATATTGGTCCATCACTATTATATGTTCTATTTTAGAAAATAATATTCTTCATTATAAGTGGGACATCAAAATTTACTTTTCATAAAATTTTGTTATTTTACTGATACTGTGCATTTTTTAATGAATGGTGAAAAATACTAAAATTTAATTCCAAACTGCCTCTTAATATAATTTTTATATATTTTTATATTGAAATTTTAATTTTTATAAATTGTAATTATATTATATTTTTATCAATTAAATCAATTTTGGTCATTAGATGTTATTTTACATTGAAATTGGGCATAAACGCATATAAATCTTTTGGAATTTTTTACATTATAAAAATATCCTTACTGTTTTTGAAAATGGGAATTAATTTTAAATTAATTTCGTAAAATTATGTGTTTTTAGTTTAAAAAAATTGATTGGATATGAGGAAATCTGGAGGTCCAAAGTGTGTTAATATGAAAATATTATTTTTAGATATTATGAATAGTAATATCGTAAAAATTATATTTACCATGGTTAAAGGGTATATCTAATAAATAAAGGTAAAAAATAATATTATAATAATATTAAATTCCGCTAAAAAAATGTCCCAACCCTATTTGATGAGATATGTCTGACCATTTTTATTTTTGGGTCGATTTTAGGACCTCATGAAGCCACTTGTATGGGAAAATGGAATTTAATACCATTTAATTTAATGTTAAAGAAAACATAAACTAAACATGAATATTTTAGTAATGAAATTATTATTCGGGCTTATATAAGTAATATATATGACTATAAATATTCATTAGGAATATAAAAATATTTCCTACTTCATGATATTTGATTTATAATTTTTAGACATCAAATAAATAAATGTATTTATGACACAATGTTGATGTAGTTATTACTTTATTAATGAAAAATTTAAATAAATGAGTTTATAAATATTATAATTTATTTATTTTGAAACATTTTATTCCATTAACTGATTTTAGGGTTTTATATGACTTTTTATTTTTTAATTTATAAGGTTTTTTATAACTAATAAAATTTTTATGGATATTTAATAATTCGTGGTATGAAATAGTTTAAAAAGGACATAAATTAGTTTTTAAAACAAATAAAATTATATTAAATTATATATTAGTCATAAATATCTAATATTCTGCCAAATTACTTATATAATGTTTCATATATCTTTAATTAATCACCTGAGTTTCTATTGAAAATTTATGGTAACTATATTAACCATATAGTATGAATAAACATCAAGACATGGTAATAGGTAAATTAGTTGAGTAAGGGTTAAAGCTAAATGATTAGCTTAAATTTGAAACCAAAACATTCCTAAAACCTATTAGTTTAGAATTTTTACAACAATCCTCCACATATCATTGAATTAAATGAGTTTTAGCCATTAAAATCGAAATTCAGTACATAATAAAATAATCATTCAAGTCATTACAAAAGTACACATCCTGCCTATTATAAAAGGCCACCACCTCTAACCCCTTACTCACACCTATGAAGCCCCATGGATTGTCCAAAATATGACAAAATACCCCTCAAAAATCTATTTTTTCCTACTATAGGCCTTCCCTTAGGCATAAGGAATTAAAATAATGAAATTTGTCTCAAATCAAAATAAGTTACCTGATTTGAGGTAACATCTTCTCTCAAGTTCATTTCTATTATTTTTCCTTCTCCACTCCCTACATTAATTTTATTCATTGTTTACATAACAAAATCTGTATCATAAATACACTAAGTTATTGTTATGATATTAATTTGAACTACACTTACACACACCTCCATCCAAAGGATTTAGAATATTCTATTTCTTTGGATGACAAACTACTACCTCACGAAATGATAATTGTTCAATAATATCCTACCACTTCTCAGGGTGGACATTATTATGGAACTATAATTATATATGATATATGTGATATTTATTTTATCTCTATTATTATGTAATTATCATTTAGAGTATACCTTTATTCATTTCATGTTGTATAAATATGATAATTACATTTGAGGAAGTCTAGACAACCGCCCCCTCAATGTGATATGGCTCATTTATGTTATACATGGAATGTATAAAGAATAGAATTAATAAACATATAGAAAATATATAAAAACTTATATTATCTACAACTGGTATTGACTATAATAAATACATATATACTGGATATTAATGTATGTATGTCTTACCGTCCCGATGAACTGTACATTTAATTTCTTATCTACAACTGTTATTGACTATAATAAATACATATATACTAAATATTTATGATATGTATGATATATTAATCACGAATATATTTATAGAGATAATATATTTTTGACCACATGAACAATTTGTAAATACAAAAAGTTCATTTTTGACCCATGTAGCAAACATCGACAAAACGACTGATATGAACCTGAATAATTATGTTATTGTTATAGGAAGTTAACAAGTGATATAAATGAATAATAAACTTCAAAAATGTTCTGAAAAATGTCTAAATTATCTTAATTTTATTATTCAGTGATAAAAATAACGAACGAGACACGTCAGACCCAATGTAAGGGTCTTCGTCTCAATCTCCACTTATCGAGGAATGTTTTGATAATATACACCTCCTTTTTTAAACGGTGTATAATAAAAACCTTCAACATTTACTTTCAATCAATGGGAATATTTGGTCTATTAGGATATTTACTAAATAAAAAATTTAATTTATTTAAATTATGCGATGACAATGACCTATCCACCACTGTAATTGTTATTTGGCTTCCTCTATAAGGCATAATGCATTTAAAGGATAAAAACCAATTATTTTATTTTTTGGTTATTTGGTATTGAAAATGGGTTTTTTTGGAATGGATAGATTATTTCAATATCTTGAAATGATTTCTTGTGATTTCAAACCAAATTTCATTACTGAAATATTGATATTTTCCATATTTTATGTGTTATAATTTTAAAATGGTTCTTGGACATTTGACATGTGGTTACATGATAAACGAAATAATGGGTGGTTCCATGATAAACTAAAGATGTGTGGTTATGTAATAACTTCCAATGTGTTTTGTATGGAATTCGGCAATATGGCTATGAAATATGGTGATATGTGTGGAAGTAAAAGGCATGGTTTTTCAATTTTATTATGTTTTTGTCCCAACATAAATTTATATATTATATGTTTCTTTCTAGGGGATTTATAGATATCTTTCAGTTAAAAAAAGTGATAACAATGAGCTTATACTCAGTGAACTGTTACTGTTACCTCTTAAAGGTGAATAGTGTTAATTGAAGATGAAGTATTCATGGTTAACATGTTGTTTTGAAAAAAATAATATGTTTACTTATTTATGTATCCCTTATTGAGATTTTTATGCTCATCCCATATTTTGAAAAGTTTTTCATATATATTAACAATGAACAAGGTCATGGATGGGATAATCAAAATGTCATGTTGTTTTAATCATGGAACTAAACACGTGTCTTTGTAATGATTTTTTGTTTTATGTATAAAATGGATAGTGAGTAAAAGTGTATAAATGAAAATTATTGACATAATTCATGATTATGTAATCATTGTGGATGGGTCATTACAATTGGTATTAGAGGTCATTTTAAATAACTTTAGAGGATCAGGTGTAATTTAAGCATAAGTGTCATAACCATAATGGTTAGCATATTAGAGAGATTCTTAGTTGTTGATGATATATTGAATGATTTTAATATAATCTGAATAAGAATATCTTAGTTTTTACCCTCCAATAATATATTTTATGATGATTTTGGTGAAATAATCACACTGAACTTTTTTGTTTTAGTAGATGGCTATATCTAGATGGATCCAAATTAACAATGGATGTGAAGGAAACTATGATGGATTTGTTAATGAGAAACATAATGAAATGGGAGTTTCAATAAGAACTGTTGTTCTTATTCTAAACCAACTATCTGGAGTAATGATTTACCACTAAAAACATGGTGATTTTTCTAAGGCATCATATATGCGAGAAACGAATCCCAATTAATATTACGGTAGTAATCATAATGGTATGTTTATTAAAAAAATCAATGTTTCAAGGATATTAAATGAAACCCCTATGAAAATTATTCAATGGGATGAGAAGATGTTTTATATATGAAAATGATGGTCCTAAATCATTATCCTACCATGGAAAAAGGAAGCATCCAGTTGAATCAAGGAAAGAGAATGAAGTCCTTTATGAAGGATCAATTGATTTTTTTAATTGTGTTTTTCACGGTAATTATACAGATAGATTTCTACAATGAAGGTTTGATAATTGGATAATCATAATTGCAAAAATATAAATTTACCCATTTGTAATGCCATTCCAATTTAAGACGAGGAAACTAAAAATGACATATGAAAGGATTCGATTATTTCATAGCTCATATTTTAAAATTACTGAAATTTTAGTACATTATGAATGAGTTTATTTATAGGATTAAATTATAAAAGTATTATATAGAAAAACATGGATAAATGATCATGATGAATGTTTGATGACTATGATTTCAAGGAACTGAAGAGTTATGTTGCATCAATGTATGTTTATAGGTTTAAATATAATATTGATCATTAAATTTTGAAGGATTTTTATAGTGTGGGTAACCCTGAATTTTGATATGTGAGAATGTTATTCAAGAATGGAATATCTTTTCTTGTGTGAACATAATGAATTACATATGTTTTTCCTATATACTTTTTCTTTAGCTGATAAATGGTTATTTCATTTTGGGAAGTAAACTTAAAGGTATTAGATAACATTTAGGATTAAATAGGTTATGGTTATTTTGAGGAAATAATCATATTTTGAAGAATGTTATAAGAATGATATAGTTTTATAAAAAGGATAACCAATAGGATGGGTGAAAAATAGCTACGCCAGGCAAGGCCATGAGAATCGAACCCTCATCCAAAGGGCAATAAGGTCGCATCACTAACCACTTGAATACATGAAGTCCATGGATAGTATGACTTATTCGTTTCAGATAAATGATTTATTTATCAAGTATAAGTTGATTTTCAAAGAATATGTTTTATCAAATGGATATCCTTGTTATAGGAAAATGATTTGGTGATTTAGTGATAAAGGTTATTTTGGAAGAAGTTTTATATTTTGGGAAACTATGTTGGAAATGAAAATAAAATACATTGGGATTTCATTAGAGGAGTAATGGTGTATTTCATTGAAGAATATATGCTTTTATTAAAATATTATAGTGATTTGGGTAACCTATAGAAATGTTTATCCTATAAAAGAGATTGTATGATTATGTTAATTGTACATTCTTATGAGACTTTAAGAGTAGTCAATGTTATTTATTGATAAATGATATGATTTACTATGGAGGGAAATGTGATTAAATTATTCTTAGTTTTTGGATTTAATCTCACTTAGGATTATATTGAATAATTTTAAGGAATATTATGTATTGAATGGTATTTTTTGAACTTTGGTTACTATTTATTGAATTTTTAAGATTATGAGTAGTATTTGGTTTTATAAAGGATTATAATTTTGTGGATTATCTGATCTCATACTAACCTTTTTGGATTTGGTTAATGTCTATATGCAGGGGAAATATCTAATTAATATTTTTTGGATTTTCTGATTATCTATAAGTCGATAATAGTGTTTTAAACGTGACCAAGTCATTTTGAATACTCAATGATTAGTGAAAAGACGTGTTTTTGGTAAAATTTAGTAAAGGATGAAAGCCTACATGACAAGTATGTATGTTTACTTATGTTCTTAGTCAAGTGCATAAATACATTCCTCAAATTTATGAAAGGGTTATTAAAAAATCATTTTTAGTTTTCTTTTTCTATTAAAAAATCAGGTGTCATTTAATCCCTCACAAGATTGTAGTTTTTTGGTGGTTTGCGTTCTCTAAATAATTATTTATATAACTCTCTATCAGAACATGATGGTTTATTTCTCATCCATATCAAATTTTAAATACATGGAATATTATTATGTTTAATCTTGGGTGACCTTTTTTATTATATTTCATTCTTTTAGAGTGATATTTTTATTGAATCATTTTTTGATGTAGGACTTTCAATGATGTTTCAATGGCAAATTATAAAATTGTGAGGACAAAATTTCCAAAAGGGGGAAGGATGTAATTAACAAGGTATTTATGAAATAATATTTATTGATTTCTATTAATAATTATGAATATGTTATTAATTTCATGTTAAATAGGAATATTTTTCTGATATCATACTCAACACAGAATAACAGGTTTCATTAAAATAGTACATTGCACACAACATTGTGTTATACTAAAAAATAAAATAATATTATTATTATTTTATATGGTAGTTAATGCATAGTCATTGTATTGTTAGTAATTAAAATAACTAACTAAATTTTGATTTAATGTGTTTTTATATGTTTTTATATTTATCAAATTAATATTAGTAGATTAAAATAATAATTATTCTCACTTGAAGCCTGAAATACTTTAATATTAAATGAAAGGACGATTTTCCACCTTTTGATGGGTAACTCTTTTTAAATATATTTATTTCACTTGTATATGTTCCATTTAAATGAATTAACTTTTTATTTAGATGTGTGATATCAAAATATAATTTTGAAAATATTTTTTATTGTTCTGATAATGTTTATTTTTAATTAATATTGAAAAATAATGCATATTAATTCAAAATAGTTTTTTATTCTAATTTATTTATATATTAAGATTGTAGTATTAATTTTTTAATGCTTATTTAGATTATAATATTATAATTTAATCAAATTTTGGCCATTTTAAGTAATTTCACTTTGAAATTGTACATAAATGCATGCCAATATTCTGGTAGTTTTTTACTTCCTAAAAACATGCTTTCTGGTTTTAACAATGAGAAATAATTTTAAATTTATTTCCTTAATGTATATGATTTGAATTTGAAAAAATGGATTCCATATTTGGAATTAGAATTTCTAAATTGTGTAAATAGGTAAATTTTATTTTTAGAAATTTTGAATAGTTACATTATAAAATATTTTATTTACCACGGTGATAAGGTAAATCTGGCAAATAAGGGAATAGAAAAATACAAAAAAATATTAAATTACCCTAAAAAATGTCCAAACCATATTTGATGATATATTTCTAGCCATGGGTATCCATGGGTCGATTTTAGGTCCCCATGGATCCACTTGTGTGTGAAAATGACATTTAATTTCTTTTAATTAAATGTTAAGGAAAAGTTTTCCATAACAGGTATCTTTTAGAAATATAATTTTTATATGGTTTTATATAATATATCATTTATAATATGAATATTCATTAGATATCTAAAAAATATTTTTTACATCCTGGTACTTTATTTATAATTTTTAGAAATTATATAAATAAATTTAATTATGACGCAATGGTGATGCAGTTATTACCTTATTAATAAAATATATAAATAAATGAGATTATATATATTAAAATAATTATTCTAAATCTTCTTATGCCATTAAAAAATTTTAGGGATGATTATGACTTTTCATATTTTAATTTATTACATTTTTTCTTAAAAATAATTTTATGGATTTTTAAAATTCCTTGATAGGAATAGTATAAAAATTGACATAAATGTGTTTTTAAAAGAAATACTATTTTTTAAATGATATTATTTTCCTAAAAATTTATGATTTGGCCAAATAACATAGATAATGTTGGAAATATCATTTAATATCCACTTTATTTTCTATTGGATAATTTTATAACAATATTAACTATATAATATTAATATATAATAAGAGATGGTAATAGTTAAATTAGTTAAAAAAGGGTTAAAGATAAATGATAAGTATAAATTTGAAACCAAAACATATCTAAAACCTATTGGTTGGGAGGATTTAGAAAAATAATCTTCTTATATTATAATTAAATGAGTTTTGGACCTTTTGAATATTAAAATTGAGTTTATAACAAAAAAATATTTCTAAAGAATCATAAAGCACCCATCCACCCTCTAATAAAAGGCCCCCACATCTAACCCCTTACTTACTCTTATCAAGGTTCTATGATCATCCAAACTCTTCTCTAATAAGATCTCATTATCCCTCTATTTCCCCAAGAAGCCTTCCCCTAGGCTGAAGGCAATTCACAAAATCCCTTTTCTCAAATCGAATGAAGTTACCTAATTTGAGGGAACGTCTTCTCTAAAAATTCCATTCCAATATTTTTCCTTTTCCACTCCCTATAATTTTTTTACTATTTTTATAAATAACAACACCAGTATCTGAAATATAATAGGTTTTTTATGATAATTATTCGAAAAACACTTACACACACCTCCATCTAATTCCTTTATAACATAATGTTTCTGTGGATGTTGAAATACTACCTCACGAAACGTTGATTGTTCAATTATCTCCTACCACCTCTCATGGTGGACATTATAATGGAACTGTAATAATATATTTTATATATGATATTTATCTTATCTCTATGTTTCTGTAATTATCATTTAGAACATAACATTATTATTTTCATGTATTTTAAATACGATAATTTAATGTGAGGTAGTGTGAATACCACCCGCTATGTATCATAATGTTTCCATTCTATTAAATATGGAATAGAAATGATTATAGAATTCATACATATGTACGGCTTACAATCTCCACGAATGGATCATTTCATTTCTTTTCAGAAAATGGTATGGACTATTCTAAATACATATATATTGGATATATATATATGATATGTATTATATCTAAATCAGGAATATCATTCTATAGATAATTGAATTTTGACCACATGGACATTTTTTAGTTATAACAAGGTCATTTTTTAGCTATGTACTGAACATCAAAAAAATGACTGATATAAACATGAATAAATATACGATAGTTAAAGAAAAGTAATAAGTGACATTAATGGAATAATAAACATTTAAAATGTTTTGATGCATGTTGAAATTTACGTAATGTTATTATTCATGAGGATAAAGAATGAACAAAACAAGTCAGATCCGAGGTGAGAGACTTCGTCTCAATCTCCTTTCATTGAGGCAAGTTCTGATTACATATTCTACCTTCGTTTACACATTGTATAATAAACCCCTTTGACATTTAATTTCTTTTAATGGGAATATTTTTTCTACAAATTGTTTTAAAAAATGAAAAAACAATACTTTTTAACGTATGCATAGATAATGACCTCTCTGCTATCGGAATTGTTAATTGGATTCCTTGATAAGCCATAATTTATTTAAAAGGATAAAAGACATCTTATTTTTTTTAGGTTTTTTTGGAATTGAAAATGTTGTTTTTGGAATGGATGTATTATTTCAATATCTGGAAATGATTTGTTATGATTGAAAATGAAATGTTATTAGTGAAATATTGATATTTTAATTTTTTAGGTGTTATGATTTTATAATGGTACATGGCCATTTGACGAGTGGTTCAGTGAAAAATCAAGGAAAGGTGGTCACATAATAACCTGAAATGAATTAGTTATGGATTTCAGTCTAATGAATATTCCATTTAGTTATATTTGTGGAAGATGGCAGAATTGTTATTATGTTTCAACATGTTAATTCCCCATGTTACCTTCATAAGCTATATGTTTCTTTCTATAAGCTTTAGTTTAATATTTCAGTTACAAAAAAATTATAATCTAGGAACTTATAATCATGGAAGTGAATTTTTCTACTTCAGAAAGGTGAATGTTATTACATTATGATAAAGTACTCATGCTTTAGATTTTGTTTTAAAAAACTAACTAGTTTCTAACCTTTTGTACCCATTACTGATATTTTTATGCTTATCCCATGATATGAAATGTTTTTCATGAGAATGAAATTTTAATATGTCCATGGATGTGATCAAGGAAATCTCATGCATGTTAAATCATTGAACTACACATGTCCCTTTTTAAGGATTTTTGGTTTAATGTAAAAATTTCATTGTGTGTACAAGTATCTACTTGTAATATTAAATTATTTAGGTAGATGTTATATCCCATTTCTCTAAATATATAAACATTAAAAGATTCTCAATGTGTATTATTAATATAATTCAAGATTATATAATGTTTAAGGCTGGGGTGTTACAACGATGTTCATCTATAAAATAGTATTTAGAATTGTTCATTTGGTATACATGTATATCTCTATCCTTCAATGTAGATATGGTGTATTTAGTTGAACATCATTCTACTGAACAATGGTATACTTCATTCACGTGACATTATAATCCTTCATCTGATGAATGTTGTTCCCATTCATCAAATGTACAATGTACATTTCCATTTGATAAGCATGTTCCCTGAGATATACTTTATCTAAAAAATTTAATGTAGTTTTTTCCATTGGAAAAGATATTATATGTTCATGAAAATAACATACAATCCTATGAAAATAACTTATGATATTGGGATATACCAGAGTTGGAAAATTATAAAATTATATAATAATTTATAATAATTTCCCATAATAAATATTTAAAATTTTAATGTATCATTTTGACAAAAATATTGTATATATAAATTTAGATTCATAAATAATGGGTTTAGATACTATTATGTATTACATTTTTTATAGATATGACAGGTTGTGCATACTCGTGAACATTTTTTCCAATTTTTCATTGATGAACCAAAAACATTTAAATAAAAAATCACCTTTCTAGAATCATTATAATATCATATATATATATATATATTATTTTTTCATTAAATATTAACTTATTACAATCCATTTATTTTTGACAAGAAACTTATATTACATCACTTGTTGGATATGGAATTCCATATATATGCATTGGTGAAGTTATCATTTAGCAACTAATTTGATGGTAAAAGGTTGGATTTGATATTATATTTCTCGAAGCATAATTATTTCATAAATTTAATATATAAATTTTAAGTCAAATAAAATTTCCCTCAATGATATATGGTAATGGAAGATAAATTTTTCTCAACATGGTGGTTGTAGTCTACATGTACACACACAAGCAATAGAATCACATATAATTTAATGGAAATCAGGGTAGATAATGATAGTTCTTATAGCACCAAAAGATTCATGTCTGTAACCCGTATTTATGTATTTTAATTATATAATGTTTTTGGGTGATGTTTTAAAGGGTTTAAAAGATGTTTGGAATGATTTTGGGGGATTTTCTAAAGTTGCACATTTGGTGCACAGATAGTAGAAACCATGAAAATCCTACAGGAAACTATAAAAAAATAGATAGAGACTAAGGGTAAAGCACATGGGATGGGAGAAAATCATTCAAAACAATTCAGACTCCTCTGAGAACCCATGAATCATGGGATATATATCTATTACAGAATTAGTGCTTAATTTTCTTACAGTATGAGCTTATTCTATAAGGGTCATCATTGGGGCAGTGGCTGGCGTATAGTTAGCACAAAATTTTCCTAACCGTGTAACCAAGGATATACTATTTAAAAACAAGAACCTCAAAAATTAAATCAATATTATTATTATGTTTTGACACCCGATTTTTGTCCCATACTAACCCTAACTCAACATTTATCCCTCTATAAGGCCAAGGAACCCTTCTACAATGATTTTAAAGTGATATAGAGGAGTTTCATACTTTATTTATTACTGACTATCATAGTATGTAAATATTTATTTTATATTTTCTTGGTATTCCTTATATCTACTAATATTAATCTCTTGGTTTCTTAGATATAGTTCTGTTGTAGAATGATATAAATTTTTTGATTACAAATATGGTTAGATCTTTCCATATTGATGATAGGAGAAGAGATATAATGTATGGTTTTTTAGTTTCAACAAATTTTCATTGGCATTTTAGTATCATTGTTTTTCTCAACAAAAATCCAGAGGTAGGTGGATTTACTAATGAATCCTCTATTTAAAACATAACATATTGATTTCAAATTGGTTCTTTTATGTGAAATTGATTGGGAAATTTCTTTGTTATTATTTGTGGAAACCTTTTTTGTGATGGTTTATGGAATTGTGCAATATGGGTTTTTTTGTTGAATCTTAAAATGGTAACTTGATTTTTAAATGTCGATTTAAAAATTGTTATTCAGTTTTGATACATAGAAAAAGATTTTTAATAAGAAGATGGTTTTATTTGAATGATTTGTTAAAAAATGGTTTTAAATAGAAGGTTGGTTTTATTGAAATCAGAAATTGATATGATTTAAAATAAAGGTCATGTTTTATTGAATTGGTTATATTCATTTTTCAAAGGTTGAATTTGCATGTGGATGTATTATATGGTTATATGTTTGTGGAATGTGATGTATAATGGTCGAAAGTACCAATATCAAATGGATGGGTTATGGATGTGAGGTTTCAACATAAATGGTGACATTATACTTGTTTAGTTACATGATAGGGTGGTTAATGTGAAATGGGTTGTGGGATGTTAAAATGGAAATAAAAAAAAGGTTAACTAACATGGTTACTTTCTTACATTATAAAAATTGGATCATTTGAGGAAACTATTTTTTTTGTAGAAATTTTTTTGCTTTGTTTATAAATGTTTAAAATATATAAATGTTATTTATATAATTTTTTATGCAATTCTTCATTCATTTTCTATCATAGTGGCATGAGTAGTGATGTCCTTGGTTGAAAATCTTCTGAGTTTTATTACTCACCCTTACTTTTTAAATTTAGTTATTTGTAGATTTTTGTAGAGTGACACATGTAAAGGTAAAGAATACCTCTTTTGTAGTGGTAATTTTTGATACATGATCATGTAGTTGGAGTTATAGCATGGTGTTTTGCCTTAGATTCTTGGTGTTTTGTTTGTATTTTCTTCTGATGTTTTCATTTAAGTTAGTTTTCTTTCATTGAGGTACTTATCATAATTGATTTTGGATATCAATGGTATTTCATCAGTGGTTTACACAATTATCATGCATCATGTAGTAGCCATTTTGTTACAGTAAGTTGTTTGGTTGTTTTATTTTCAAGGAAATAATTATCCTCTATATATTAATGAATCCCTTGGAATTTATTTCCAGAAATTTTTTCCTTGGTAATTTCACATAAGCCCAAGTAATTCCCATAAAACTTCTCAATCTAATGAGAAGGGGTGGTATGTTACAGGTGTTATCATCCATGGTCAATAAAAATATAATTTTGAATGAAATGGTATTATCTTGTTTGTTCCTTGACAAACAAGTAGTCATCAACTGTGTTTCTCTTGGATTTGAAATTTAATTTGGTTTAAATTTTGAGTTGTGACGATATAAAGGAACAAGATTATTGGAACATGAATTTTAGAGCATAAATTGACATAGATATTCTTCTTATAAATAACATCATGTTAATATGGAGTTGGGTACCCAAGATTTTTACAGACAGTTATTGTATTTTAAATCTCATTTTCATGGGTTTATCCAATGAGAAGATAGTGACATGAAATGTTGAAATGAAATACCACTAGGAGTGAAAATTTAATTTGGGTAATGATTATGACTTGCAGAATGTTTTTCATTTTTGAAAAAAAAAATTAATGTAATATTGTAAAAATAGCACTCTAGTGGTATTTGGATAATATTTTCATTTTCAAAAGAAAATTTATATTTTTCAAAAAAAAATTAACATCTAAAGAATAAATTTTGAATATAAATGTTGTGATAGTATGATGTGGTTTAATTTGAAATTGTTTAGAATTAAGTTGTGAGATACTGAGACTAATATGATTTTATTTTTTTAGAAAGAGGAACCCTATAGGAATTGTAGAAACCAACTAAGAAAAAGATACTAAAAATGTGGTTATACCGAAGCCACATGTGAAACCACTATAGGTTTGAATTATAATCCATTCATTTGAGGATGTGGATAGGGGGAATAATACCAATGAACCAAATAAATTGGATCATTCCATTTTGTTCTAGATGATAAATCCACCCACTATTCGAGGTAATTTAGAGTCATATAATGCAGAGATGTGGTTAAATATGATGAAGTGAATATTTAATTTCCATGTAACATGACTAGATCTGAAAGTCATTTTAGTGATGTATATGATGGATGATCTTTCATTCCAATTGTGGGATATAGTATCTCAATATGAATTAGACCCCGGAATGTAATCAGATGATTTTGATGAATTATTCAACCAGAAATTCTATCCTCATACATTAAAAATTTCTAAAAGTATGAAATTTTTCATATTGAAATACGGGAGAATAATAGTGATATATTACATGGCTAGATTCATTAATTTAGTCTGATTTTCACCAGAAGGTTCTATTAGTGCATCCATAAAGGAACACATATTTGAATTAGGAATGAGGAAGGAGATGTGCCCAAAGTTTTTCATTCAATATATAATGGATTATACTGAGGTGATTAACAGAGATACAATAGAAAAATTAAAAAATTGGGAGATAAGGGTTGAGGAAGTATGTTTATACCTATAGGAAGTGGTGGGAACTATAATGAAGAGAATAATTTGAAGAGGGTCACCTATTTCTATGGTGGGAGGTTGGTTCATAATCCAATAGATATATCAGTGAATCTTTCCTCAAGATCGAAGAGAAATCTAGGATGTTTCCAAAGTGGTTCTCTATGTCACATGAAGCGATAGTCTACAAAAAACTAGATCATGCCACAATTTTATTAATATGGGGCATATTCAGAGTTATTCTCATAGTTCTTTGAGGTTGGGTGTTCATGACACTTCTCAGGGGTCGTAGACATCATTTTCATTGACCAAACGAGTGTAAAAGAATCAATCCTGTTTGTAGGATAGAACTTCCCATATTGATTCCAGGAATACCATGACTCTATAGCAAGTGCTTTCTCAATATATAAAATAAGGAATAATATGGAATGAGTGGGAAATTATGTGGATCTGAATAGGTTGTTTTGGATGATCAATTTTAACAATCAATGGTTAGAGGTTAGATTATTTTTAATTCTACCCTTATACATGATTTGTTTGATACTGGGGAATCCCTTTCATTTAGTGCTTCTAAATCATCTTATTTTTTGTGTTTTAATGTTGAGATGGTGCCCTCTTTGTTAAAATTACTGACTCTCTTGGGTAAAATTGAATTTCATGGATTTTTTAGAGCATGTTCTACAATTATAGATGGAGATGAGTTCATATAGGGTTTCTTGGTGCTTGAGATGGATGTATATGATATAATCATGGCTATGGATTGGTTGATAATGTTTCAGGCTCAGATGAACTATTTTGCCATATTGGTTTGTTTTATTATGGATGATGGAATAAAGCATTTTATTATAAGATAACAGAATGTAATAGTAGGTGTAATGATTTTTTTGTACCAAAAGTTGAAATATTATCATACCAATAGAAAGAGATGAATTTGGAATGATGGAAGTTATCATGAATAGCTGTTTTCCAATACTGGTTGTTCAGTTTTATAATTTTTTCTTGAGAATTTATCAGGTTTTTCACCTGTAAAGGAAGTGGAGTTAAAAAATTTATCTCTTTATATGGTACATTTTTATTTATCTTCACTCTTATCAGACTACATCAACAGAATTATGGAAATGTAAAGTGTAGTAGGGAGAGTGTTGATGAAAAGGCATCATTCAGCTGAGTAAGTTTTCATGGGTAAAACTGGTTTTTCCCTAAATAGACTGATGTAACACGTTAGTTATGTGTGGATTATCGTAATTTTAACAATGTTATGAATAAAAATCCATTTGCACATCAACTAATTGATGACATTTTCCATCAATTTAAGGGATATCAATGGATCAACAAAATTGACCTATGATTAGGTTATCACCAATTATAGGTTTAGGAATACGATATTCAATATAAATAGATTATAGAAGTAGATATATCCATTTTAAATAAATGGAAATTCATTTTAGTCATAAATTTGAACTAACATTCATTCTGGAATTTCTGAATATGATATTTCAGTGGTATCTAGATTCGTTTGTGGTTGTGTTTTTTGGTGACATAATGGTGTATTTAGGGACCACAACTCAGCATGAGCCACACAAGACTATATTGTAGGGAATATAGAGGGATCATTATATGTATGAAAACCCATTAATGTGTTATTTTCTGATATAAAATGTATGTTTCCATTTCCGTGTAATCTCTGAAAAAGGTATTTCTCTGGATCCAAAAAATATAGAGGCAATTATCTCTTGGAAACTACCAATGAATGTCATTGAGATATTCACCTTACTTGGTCTATATTGTTATTTCCGACATCTAGTTTTTGAATTCTCATGACTAGATTCACCAATTAAAACATTTGAATGAAAAAAAAAATCTATTTAAAGGGTATTATTATATAAGTCTTTTCAAGAGAATAATGTTCTCCTTACAATAGCACAAATCTGTATTTTTCTAGAATTTGAACAAGGGTACGTGGTGTAGATTGATTCTTCGGGATCTGGTTTGGGATGTTTTATTATATATGGAGTTCATGTTACCTCATGTACATCAAAGTACTTATTGTTTCATTAGAATAACTACCCAACACATTATTTGGAGTCAGATGTCATAGTCCATTCATTGATGTCTTGGTATTATTACCTCTTTGGTGATAAAAATTAATATCTCTATGGATTATAAAAAATTGAAACATATTTTATCCCAAAGTAATATGAAATGATGAAAATGTATGTGGATGGAGTATCCCCAAATGATTTATATTGACATGATACATAAACCGGGTAAATGAAATACCGTGAATGATGAATTCAGCAGAATGTAATTTTCTCATTTGAAAAAATAAGCTTCAGATGAATGGTAGATGAAGCCAGATCTAGCTGACATGCACAAGATATATGAAGAATGAGGTGATGTTTTAATTATAATTCTAGTTTTATTTGGTCCAGATTTGGTGGGTACATTCATATTGGAAAAAATATGATGTAGAATGTGTGGTAATGAGGACATAAATCAATATTGGGGGACCATTAAGGGATGGAAGTAGAATGAGAGTTATGTGTTTTGGTTTAGAAATCAGATGGATGTACCAATGGAATGTCAGGAAAAATGTCTTCATGTCTACCACCATTTGAGATTGGATGTTCATCCTATAACACATCAAATTAAGAAAGAAATGAATGATTTGTTTTTTTTCTGTATGAAAGGGTAGGTGGTTGACATTGTTTCCATATTCATAACATTTTAGAATGTTAATGAAAAACATCAACAACTGGCTCGTATGTTACTTTCTTCACCGACTCTTGGGTAGAAATTGGAGAAGATAGCATTGTATTTTATAATATTTATACCATGAATGGTTCAGGAATAGTATTTTAAGTGGGTTATTGTGGATCATCTCACATATTTGGTTCATTTCATTCCAATTCATGAATCTTATATGGTAAGTGAGATGTCTGAAATCTATATCCTAGATGTGGTAAATAGGAATAGTGTACTTGTTTTAATAGTATCAGATAATGATTGAAGGTTTAAGTATAATTTCAAGAAATAAACATAGAAATATCTTAGAACTCAGTTGAATATGAGTATTATAAATCATCATCAGATAGATGGAAAATCTAAAAGGATGATACACTATTTTGTTGAAAAAATCATCATTTTTTGTACTGGTTTTTGGTAAATAATTGGAAAAGCATGTATAGTGAATGAATTTTTAATATAACAACACATATCAAGATATTATTCAAAATGATCCTTTTGAAAAATCGTATGGGAGTCTATATTGGTAACCATATTTTTGGGTGGATACAAGTGTTACTTCCCAGGTTGGGTCGTGCCTTGTCCATTATATGAAATAGAAGATACAGTTGATTAGAAAATGGATAGAGATGGCATATAACCACCATAAATTATATGTGCATCATGGTCAACAACCATTTTCATTTAATGTGAGAGATCATCAATTTTTTAGGATATTTAGAATGCATGGAAATCATTATTTTGGGATGTAAGGAAATTTATCTCTTCAATACAAATGCTATTTTGGGACACTTGAATGGGTTGGCGAGGGGGAGATCAGTTATCTTTAGCCCCACAGTTTCGTATAGTGCCTAATGTGTTTCATGTAACTATTTTAGAAAAGTCCCATCCTAGTAATAATCATAGGATTCTATGGTAAAACAGTTTCCTAAAGTCTGAGGCTTATTTGGTATACAAGCCATTGAGAATTATGGATAGGATAAAGAATGTAATCTGTGTAGAACTTTTCGGTATAGTGGGTGTATTTTTGAAACATGCTGAGATTCATGAAGATGAATAGGAATGGGAGAATGAAATAAACATTCAATATCCACAACTCATTTATAGAAATATTGGTTTTCAACATTATGTGAATTTAAAGGCTAATGGTTGGGAGAATTTAGAATCACCAGTTTCAAGTTAGTAACCCTTATTTATTGTATTTTTTTTATATAAAATTTTTGGTGATATTTTAGAGGGTTTCGAAGAATTTGGTATAGTTTTATTGGTTTTTATAAAGGTTCACGATTGGTTTATAGAAAATGTAAATGCTAAAATTACCATTAAAAATCATGCACAATTAGAAAATGGCTAAGGGGAAGTTACACGGGTAGGGAAACGGTTTTTATAAACTATGAAACCACATTAGAGAAACAATGAATCATGGAATATATATATTTCTCATCTTTAAACAATGATGTTCTAATCATGTGATCAAACCGTGAAATGTTTGTTCATGAAGGAGTGGTTAGCGCATGGTTAGCACATCATTCCTAACTAGGTGTCTTATATTGCACATTTTAAAAACAATGTCAAAAAAAGTAGATCCTGGATCAGATTGTATTTTTACCCCTCATTGTTTCCCCAAACTAACCCTAACTCAATTTTTCTCCCAATCCATGACTAGGGATCCCTTCTATATTTATTTGTAAGCATTGTAGAGGTAGTTCTCAATGTGGAGATTCCATGTTATATTTTAAATTCATTATTTATGGTATTTTTTCATTGTTTTACTTATAAATACTTCTCTACATCTCTTTGTTCATAGATATTGTTCCATTATAGATATATCTATGTTTTTGATTCGATATATGAGAATTTTTTTCCTTTTGTGGTTGAGGAGATATTTAAGGTAGTTATTCTATATTTCAAACTATTTTTGATGGTGTTTTAATATCATTAAACAATTTTTCCTAAACACCTGATGTAGGTAGATTCATATATGACTCCTTTATTCAGAACATATTGACTTTTTTTAAAATTTCTTGTTTTGTGTGAAATTGATGGGGAATTGTTTTGTGCAAGGAATTATGGAAATCTTCTTTGTCAATGGTTTATTGAGTTTTCCAGTATGTGTGTTTTGCTGGAATGTGAAAATGGTAACATGATTTTAAAATAATGATTTTAAAATGGGATTTTTCTTTTGATGAATAGAAAAGGATTTTTAGTAAATTGGTTTTTATATTATAATGGTTTGTTGAAATGGGTTTTCCAATAAAGTTTGGATTTATTGAAATGGTGTATTGTTTATGTTTTCAATAAATTTATAATTTTATTTAAATGGATAAATTGGTTTGGAAGAGGTTAAATTAGTATGTGGTTGGAGTAAATAGTAAGGTGTGTGTGGAATGGTTTGGATAATGGTTGTGAAGTACCAAATTCAATATGAAAGTTTATAGACTTGATGTTACATGATCAATGGTGACACCAAGATTAGAAGGAAGGGTTCTTGAAACTTCGTGTGTGTGGTTAATGTGTATTTAAATGTGTGATTCCAACAAGGAAATTGGGAAATTGTAAAATAAATTTCTAAGTAGTGTATATTGCAAAAATAAATTGATTTGAGAAAAATGTTTTGGTATAGAAATTGTTTGGATTTGTTATAAATGATTGAATTATTTTAAATTGTTTTTAAATAAAATGATTTATATATGTGTGGAAAATTTTTATATCATAGTGTCATGAGTTGGGATGTAATTTGGGGAAAATCAAATGAGTTTCCATAACCACCTATTCTTAGGGACATTGGTTCATTTCAAGATATTGTTTAACAATGTAATGATAAAGGTAAATCATCCCACTTCTTTAGTGGTGCTTCATGACAGTTGATCATGGTGTTGGAGATAGAGATTGGAGTTAAGTATTGGAGTCCTCGATATTATTTTTGGTTTTTTATTCCATTTATTTGTTTGATTTAATTATTCTTCGACTATGGAACACTTTGGTGTTGACTTTGGATGTCTATTGAAAATTTTGAGTTGTTTTACATTGTTATCATGCATCATGTATTGATTTTAATATAACATGTTTTTTGGTATGTTTTATTTTAAAATGGAAAATCATCATGAAATTTTTAATGAATCCCTTGGAATTTATTTCCAGCCTTTGTTTCCTTGGGGATGTCGCTTAAGGCCAAGTAATGCACTTCTGATTTCTCAAAAAACAGAGGAGGGGCATGATGTAAGAGTTATAAAACAATAATAACATTTCAATATATTTAGGATAAATAATATATAATTTTATTGGGAATAACCTTGATGTATTAAATATATAGGATTCAATAAATTGGAAGTGGTAAAACATGATAATTAAATCTTCTTATGTAGTCCACCAATAGATCACATGTTAGGGACCCTTGGAATGGATGTTAAAGAAGACCAATACTATAAATACAAAATAGAGATGTTTATAAGATAATTGGTAAGGTTTTATTCACAATATATTAATCATTGTGGTTTATAGAAAATAGATAATGGGTGTCACATCATAATAGCTAAAGGACATGCATGAAGTTACAAAAAAAATAACTAAAATTGTGTCTTTTTATAGAAAGAGGCTTTCAAATTTATTGATATTCGAAGATATAAATTTTTTAATCCCATAATATCATCATACAATGAAAATTATAGAGGGTTTGGTGTCATTTTCGACCATATAATTTTGTTCAAACCCTATTTTACAAATTTTAATCTGAATAGTGGTAATGACATTTTAATATTAAAGGATTATAATTTTACCTATAATAAATAAATTGACTAATAAAAGATTAATGTATGAATTTTTTACATATATCATCATACACATCCTATAAAAATATTTTTATTATTTTTAAATAATTTAATAAAATTATTTTTTAAAAATTAACTTTAATACATATTTGGACACTATAAATTTACTTTTCCTTTAAAGTAATCATAATAGTAACAGATTTATAATATAAAAATTTTAGAGACCCATAAAACTTCATATTTATATAATAAAATCATATAACATAATATATTAATAATATTGAATTAATTTTTTATATTTTTACAATAATTTTAATAATTTTCAATTAATTTAACAAATAATGTGTCTATGTTGCATAATCAATTATATTAATTATTTATTTAATAAAAATTGTAAATAAAATACCAAGATTAAAAATTTATTCTTTTTTAAATATACTTGTAAAACCAATTTTACCCAATTTTTTTACATTACAATTAAAATAGAGACATTATGGTCAAGTGAGTGATATTTTGGAATTTTCAATACTTAAATTAATATAAATTTTATTATTAATTAAAAATAACAACATAATGTCATATAATTTTTTGGGGTTTCTATAGTAGTCTTTATTCAACAATATTATATAAGTGAATGTTTTGAGTTGATTTTGAGAACATAACCCATGTTTTTTCCCTCGTTTTACCCACTTGATCCTAATCAAGGTGATAAATATTTATCAGTTTTTAAATTCAATAAGACCAAAAATAAAAGGGTATTATTTAAAAAATATTATCCTCTTAGTTTCAATTATGATATCCATTATTCAGTATAATGTCTCCAAAAGTAGGTTAAATAAATATTAATAAAAATGTGTAAAATGTAAGAATATATTTTGTTTTCAAAAAATTGAATGTGAGCATAAAAATTAATTTATAACGAATTCATGAATATTTCAGATTAAATGGTACTAATTATAAATTAAAATATTTCATTTTTAAAGAATAAAATGTATAATGGAGCTTTTAAATTATATTATTTAATGAATCTAAATTATTGTATCTGAAAAATTAGTATTTATTAATAAAAAAATCAATTCAGAAAAATTCCAATATTTCAATATATGTGATCCTATTATGATAATTTATACAAAATCAGGTGTATTTTGTAAAATAAAATATATATATTTGTTATTAATTAGTAACAATTCCCACACAAAAAATGCAATAAAAATCATTTTTAAATTACATGCATTTTTGAAGCATAAAATGACGTTACTAACAATTTTGTTCTTATTTACCAAGAATTAAACAATACATATGTATTTAGTAGAACCATTATAGATATAGTTCATAATTATGTTACTCATTTTCATTTCCTATAATACAAGGAGTATTCTATAACAATCAATGTTATATTAAAATATTTTTATTATTTATATTAGTCACTTAATGCCCGGTGTTTTCTGTTAATAAATCAATCAAGCATATTATTAATTTAAACTATTTTGGGGGTGATCTTGAACCAATTTTTTTTCACTAGGGGGCCATAAAGGGATAGTGAGCGCACTTCAGAAAGACACCACAAACCCTAATATTGTTATTATCCACATTAATATTCTTTATATTATGAATTAATAATATTATTAATATTATTAGTATGATTAATTAAACTAATTTCATTTATTTTATTAAAATAAATAATTGTAATTATGATATTTTAATATTGATAATTTTATTTATTTAATATTTTAAATTTTTTTCATTATCAATTATATTATATATAATATAGAATTATTAAAATTATTAAAATTGTTAGTTATATTATTAATTATTATTTTTCATAATAACTATAAATTATATTATTAAATTTAATTTTTTATAATACATATTATAATTTTTTATTAATCATATTTTGTGTTAAATATTTTTATTTTTATATTTATATTTATTTTATTGTTTCGGGATTATTATTATTCTGATTAGAGTTTTTATAATGTTAGAAAAGTGAAAATTAATCCCAACTGAAAAATCCATAAGAGATGTTAATGTAGCATCACATATAAATTGTTGTCTTGGGTAGAGTTATTAGTTCTATTTTGGAATTAATTAAATGTTCATAATTATAAGTAAAATATCAATATTTTTAGTACAATTGAAAATACTATAATTATTATATTTCATCAAAAATTAAAATATTTTTTTAATTGTATTTGATATCCATACTTGAATATATATATATAACTGAAAATGGAAAATAATATTTAAACAAATTTATTCAAGAGAACCAATTGAAATGATGCTCTTAATGGAGGATGTTGAGAGTAAATTAAACAGAAACATAGGAACTCTATTTTCTATAAATTAATAAACCCTTATTGGTTTTTAAAAAAAATATCATATTACCCTTTTAATAAATTTATCCATGCCAAATTCCCACCAGTGTCCCCCATATATAAAATCCCCAATTTTTCAATCATATGGATTTCAACCTAAGCCTATATGAATTAAGGAAAGCACCCCAATCCACAATCCTAGAGGTTTCATTATGTTATGTTTTCACATCACTATATATATATATATATATCTTATTACAAGTTATTTTATTTAAAAATATATGTACAAATTTATTTATAAATATACTGAAATTTAAATAATTTATAAATATATTTGTAAATATATTTTTTAAAATATATTTCAACATACATTTTGATATATTTATACATATATTTATATATACAGTTTTGTGTATACAAATATATATTTACATTATATATTGTATATATATATAATCTAAAAAATGCATAAACACACACAAATTTATATAAATATAAAAAATATACTCACACAAAAATGTGTGTGTTTATATATATATTTAAATTACATATATATTTATATATATATATATATATTAAATAACCATATATATATTTTAATTCAAAACATGTATATTTATATATGTTTATAGAATATTTAATTTTGATATTTATTTATTATAAATAAATTTTTATACTATATTTTTATAATGCATATACAATATCTATGTACATTTACAAAGTGTTATATGTAAAAAAGTTATCTGTACATGTTAAAAATTAATAACAACACTCATGTATGTATACATACATGAGTTTATATATAGTGTATTATATATTTAAAATTCATTTATATACATATATAATATGTAAGAAGAGTCCTAATGAGTGCTTCTGAATCCTTATTTGGTTAGAATAGACTTTGACCACTAATTTACTTGTGTGTGTGCAAGCTAATAGTTTGAAATAACATTAATACAAATAACAATTATACATTTAAATTATAAAATATAAAAAATATTGTTTTTTGGTAGTTAAATATTATTATATATATATATATTGTATTTATTTATTATAATATTTTATATTAAACAATTCATTTGAAGATAAACCCCTACTAATATAAGTGATTATCATGGGTTTATAACGATAGATAATTTTTTATGAATTTCATAATAACTAAATTATATATTAATAATTTTTTCTCTTAAAAGTGGCAATAATTTAATCTGTATTAGTAGTTTTGGTACAACTATATATAAATATAAAATATATTTATAAAAAATAAAAAATATAAATATTTAAAACACCCCACTAATATAATAAATTATTGGTGGTTGTAAACCATCATTTATAACGTATAATAGTAGATATTGATATCACCGTCATTTTTTTTTATTATGTTAACTATATATTTAGTGACATTTTTCTATATATGGATATTAATTATTAATTTTGATATATTAATGGAAGAACCTCCAATAAATTAAATGAAGAAATAATATAAAGGGGATTGTGTATAATCCCATATAATAAATATCAAAAAATATATTTTATTTTTATAGTGATTAATCAGGGGAATATATGATCAAAAATGTTTTATGAACGTGGAAATTAACTCAATCATGAATATTTTTTATCCAGGGAGTAAAAATATAAATATTGGATTTTCATATGTTTTTCTAGAATAAAAGTTCATGAGTTTGTTATTTGGATTTATTCTGATTAAAAGGTCAAATTAAACCAAGGTCGGTGGCCAAGGTAACAGGTATTCCAAAATATAACATGAAGGCTGGGAATGGATCGACAATAGGAAAGCATTTGGAACATGGTTAATAATCCATGATGAGGCCTCAAACTAATGTCTTGGGTGAATGAGGCATATTAGAAAGGATTATGGAAGGCTGGGATAAGTCCCACTATGTAATAACATGTTCATTATAGGTGAGGATTTTTGGGCACATTGGAGAGGCTGTTCTTATTCCCAATAATGTTTTTCATGTTTATTTTCAAAAAATCAACGGAGTTTGACGATGTGACCCTATATTGTTAATATATAAGATGTTTTCATATAAAATTTATTATAAACAAAATGAAATAAATAAATTTAATTGATAATTACTTTTTATTCATGACCAAATTGATAAAAACATTCATATCATTGAATGACAGTTTCAAAAGATTATTCTAAATTAGAATATCACTAGAATTATCAATATGTAATCTATGAATCTATGAACATAACTCTTTGAATTTGTGTGTAGCATGTAGGAAGAAAAAAATCTTACATCATTAATAGATTATGAGAAAAACAATTTATTAATGATTAATGAATTATTCATCCTTTTCTCTATGTATGGAGATAGGTGACCAGGATTTCCACACTTTCTTGATAATTTTTATCTAACATTGTCACAAGTTTGAGTTAATTTGGGACATAGAATATTTCTGTGAACGATAATTCACTAGACCCTATATATGATATAAAATAGATTATATACATTGGGTTAAAAAAAATTTATATGACATATGACATTTACTAAATTATTTATTCTCATTAAAACCCCATATAATAATTATAATAATATTAGAGGATTAATTAAAATCTAACAAATCCTGAATATTTAAATGTTATTTATATAATCCCAATAACTCAAACTATCAATCCTCATTAGAAATTATCAACCCTTGAATAATAAATATTTTTATAAATAAATACATATCATTATATCATTCATTCAATATATAAATTACTAATATTTTTCATAAAGATTTAAATAAATATTTATTTCAATATTCACATAACTAAATAAATATTTATTGTTTACCTACCATATAACAAATAATATATAAGTGAATATTATATATTTTCCAGCTCAGAATTAATATTTATTTAATAATGAAATCACTTTTATCCCATATATTAAAAACTAATAATTGAATTTATGTTTTCTACTTAATTAGAATAATTATTAAATCAGAAGACGAATATAATATTTATTCTTAATATTTAATTCAAATATGATTTAACCGAGAATCGAGAAACACTTTGTGTGTGACCCTTTTGGCGAATTGTTTAGTAAAATATGGTGGGTTTCCCTAAAGTCTATAACTCGAATCTAGCATCAAGTTATTGTTCCCAAAGAGAATGACGGTAATTTCATAATAAAAATTAACTCGTTAGAATATTTATGGTTTTCTATTGTCACTCCACCTCTATATCACATCATGGAAGGTGCATACATATGTCATCAACATATATAATTGATTGATTTTCATTGAATTCAAAAGTACAAACTCTTGGATTTAAATATAAAACCATGGATAAAATTACATGGATCTATTTCAATGAAATTTAATGAGATATCATTTAACATGAACTCTAATTGGAATAATCCTTTCATGGAATATAAAATTAATAATATCTGGCCCATAGACCTATAAAACATGACCATATAAAAATATCATTGGCTCATGTAACATTTGTAAATACTATCGGTGGGTATTTTCACAAACACTCATCTCTTGGATATAACCAATTGATTAATTTCATCAGTACAATCATCACATTCATTTTAGAATCAATCACATACTCACCCAAATATCATTTTTAACTCATTATATTAATGAAATTTAGACATTAACATATATGATTAAGAATATTTTAATATAACATAATGTTTATCATTATATCACGGAACTATAGTAACCAATAATTGTGAAAAATTATCCAATGAAATTATTCTCTTAATTTCACACAAAATAATGATCATCAAGGTAGAAGAAATGTATTTAGTATTAGAGTCATTGAATATTTATGTGATTGAATTTATAATGTTAGTTTGTTCTATGATAGAAACTGGAAAAGACTACCACATAACCCAGATTCAACAATTAACTATATTAATATATTTAACATTTTAACAACCCTCTACAAATTAATTATTACAGTTATTAGGACAATCATGTTCTCTTATTGCTACTTTTCTTACATTAACATTTCCAATTTTCATAAATTCTATATTAGGTAATATGATAATGTTTTTATAATTCTATCTTTATTATAAACACAATATCGTGGTTTAAAACATATCGTTGAATAAATTATTTCTTTTATAATTATATTTTTTATATGTATCCAAAATATTATCCGTCATTTATAAATAGAAATCATAGGTTGCAATATGTTTATCATGATCATTACTTACTTTTTAATTCAATCCTAGATAAATTAGTTATGAAGGATAACTAGTTACATATTCCAATGATAACTAGTTGTCTTAGTCCTTCCAAGACTAGATAGTCATCCATTTTACATTCTGATGAACTCTTAGATAGATATAACTATATGTATTTTTAGTTTTTTTTATTCATGTTCACCATATTTTCCTAACATATAAAAAATATCAAACCATAGTATATATCTTGGAATATTATTGTTATTCCATACCACTCAGGGGAATATGGAATTCGATCCAACAAAATAATTTCTTCCTGATATTTCAGACATTATCTTGTTGTGATTTCATGTTGTGTAATGTATACAACAATTCGGTCACAAATTATTCAAACTATTTTCTTTAAAATCCTTTTGAATGAATAAATTATGAATTTGTATTGGAATATACATAGTCATATATCTATAGATATTTGTTTCTATATCTTTGGATTTTATTTTTATAACAGCCCCAAACCAACCCATACAGATCAAGTGCTAAAAAATTAAACTTTACATTTAATGATTTCATACTAATGAATGTGATCTAATTGTTTTCCACTAAAATATGAAAGATAAAAAATAATGTATTATATCACAGACATACCCAAAAACCATCTAGAATTTAATGATTATATAATTATGAAAAATATTGATTAAAATAATTTCAATGATTTCACTGGATTATTTTTACACTATTAATATATCTTCATTTACGTATATCCATCCATCGAAATCACCCACCAAAATATTCACATTATAAATATTTCTAAAAAAATATTTTAACATCATTATTCAAGACCCGGGGAAAAGGAAACATAATATATGTGTTATAAGATATTTATTAAGGGTTATAATATGGATTATCAATTTAATTTCATCCGTGATATTATGAAGAGAAAAACAGTATGGTGATGTAATCAATGTTCACTAGGAAAATATAACAATATTCATACACATCAATAACTCTATCATAAATACTTAAACAAAGAATAAAAAATTATAAAGGGGAACATTCATCAGAATCAATTATCGTGGTCCATGTGATTTCAATATTGATCATCACAATCATTAAAATCCAATATTAATCATAAAAAGGTGATATTATGTTGGTACATTATCCTTGCAACATGTTTTAAACCCGTGCCAGAAATTTCTATAGCCATGTTAATTCCGTAGAATAAACCCTCAAGTTACTCCCTAAATCCTATTATAATGAAAAGTAATATTACCAAATTCATTTGAAATAAATAATTATCCACACCCATTGAATAATATACAATGGGCTCACCAGGTGCTATTTTAGAACACCTATTTTATAATCTATATCAATCTCACCTGATCCTATCTGGGAGAAACCATCTTATATGACATATGAGGCTTAAATATGTGATATAATGTGTATAAATAATTTATATAAGCTTTATCGTGATCACTTGATCAAAATTAACAATATTTATGTACCATTTATGAATAAAACATTTATAAACCTTCACTTTTAAATCCTAAAAATAATCAATGTTATTTCATAGTATGATTACCCAGTTTAAAAGAATCATTTACCCTTATAATATCATCAAAGGGATCATAAATTATCATAATGAATGATGTTGATTTACTTAATACAATATATCTCAAGTTGATTATATGTAATATGGATTATTATTACTGTGGATGAATGGAAATAGCTATAAAAATTATTAAATCATTCTAAAAAATATTGCTCACTTTGAAAATAACATTTGAAAGCTAATAATTCATGAAAAAATATTGAAAATAAATTTCATCGAAAATAACCATGAATAATTATAAACAAATATTTAAATAAAATATTAGTCATAAATTAATTAAAAATTTTTCATGATTTAAATTCTAAAAAAAATACATTCATTAAAAAAATTGAAATTTTTTTTCAATAGATGTCCCATTAATTTTAAAAAATAATTTAATATAATGTAAATAACCATAATAAATCAATTTGAGAAGTAATTTATATTTTCAAAAAACATTTTCAAGCAATTTTTCCAAAATATGGTGATATAATAGATTTATTCTCAATATAAATGAAGGTACAACATCGATTTCACTTACAAGAGACATCACTAATGTTTAATAAATCAATAATGGCGGAAATGTATATTAAATACATAAACACATTCATTAAAAAAATATAATAAAAGTGTTTTTTATAAAATATGAGCATATTATTTCATTTCAATGAACCTTAAACATTAGAAATCACAAAAAGAACGAAGATTGTATCATAAATATGATTCCTCTTCGGTAACTACTAAATCAGAAGCCCCCTTAAATAATAAAATCATATGAAGATTTAAATATCATTAAAATAATAATATTGATGATAAAACATATCAAAGGGTCTGTAGATAAACACTATAAAACAATATTTACGTAAAACATAACATAGTTCCCAAAGAATACAATTTGAGCAGATAAATCCTTATTACGATCATAGTGTTGAATTGAGAATTAATTAATTAATAGATTATATATATCAACTATAAATCCACATAAAAATAGTGTAAATTTGATGAATTATAATATTAATCATGTGCACACAAAAAATTAAATAATTAAATATAATAATATTTAATATAATCTAATGAAATTAATTTGAGTTATAAAATTATTTTCCACTTGATAACATTCATACAAAATCCAATTTGATGAAATAATTAAAAATAAAACATAATGTAACATTATTTATGATTCATTAATGATATTACATCTCAAAAAGTCATTATATACTCCATATAAAATCAATTATGTGCATAACATTTAAATAAGATTTAATGAAATAAATATGAAACGATTTCTCTTACCTCGAGTCTAGAATTTACTTATATATATTCTTACTCATATAAAATTATAATACATAAATTATTTTAATTATTATAAAAATAATCCAGGTTTAATTAATTTTAAATAAACCAGTTATTTAATTTATTTTAATTACAAAATTAAATACATAATCAGTTAAGTCATTGTTGAGTGTTTGGGGACATTCATACAATATTCCCCAAATGGATTCATTATGTTTAACAAGGTCAATTTGGTGATTATTCTGTCATATCAAGAAGAAAATAATGAAATAGCTATACTATTTATATATAAATTATACTTTTTAAAGCATATCATTAATTTGTTTTAAAAGATGAACTATTTAATAATCCTGTAGATGGTTAGTCATACGTGTATAGGAATAACTATTCCATTTTTCAATTATCATTATGGAAAGAAAGTAAGTGTTATTTTATCTTTGAATAATTAACATAATATTAATTGTCTTATTATTTCATTTAATATACATGATTAAATATATATCATCCATGTGTTGTGGTGAAAAAAAACATATCACTTCATGGGAGTGGTAGTCCACACAAAGGCATGAATTCCATTATAATTTCCCTGTGAGTGGAATGATAAAAAGTTTACATATTTTACATTAATAATGAAAAATATGTATTTAATAAAATAATTATTTTATATGTATCTCATATATTAATTAAATTTATCATTATTATCATCCATGTATATAATTTGAAAAAAATGAATTATAATGCTTCTTTAGGTGATAGTCCATCCCAGACATAAGCAACATTATCATATCCAAAATATAATGAAAATTTAGAAGGTATATGTGATATAATAATTATAATATCCTAATTTTGATAAAAATCATTTATATACATTAAATTAACCATTACCAACTTCAAGAGGAGGTGATATAGAAAAAATTAAAAATCTTACCGAGGTGAAACTTTATTGTACCCACCATTGATGGAATCATTTCCCATTTGCGAAATATGATAAGAATTTAGGTTATTAAATTAACTTAATAACATATCAATATATAGGATATAGTGTTGTTGTAATATGATCATAATTTAATAATAATTAAAGGAGGTGGAAATTTAAATAAAATAAAAATGGTCTGTGAAGCATGATACCTCTTCTTTGGACATCCACCATAATTATTTTACTAGAAGATATTGTAGGTTTTATTTCTGATCAACATAGAGGATCTATATCATGGTTGTCCAAATAAAGAAGTAATTCTTTATGTTTTTTTCTATAAAAAATGGATTTGAATGCAAGAATAAGAGAGGAGTGGGTGGTCATGTAAAATTAAAGTGAGTAACATCATTGTAATTTATGAAAGAAAAAGTTATACTAATGTATTTATCATAATAAATGTAACACCCTTAACCCAGTTACCCAGAGTTGGTGCATTATTACGTAACATTGGAATTATCTAAGGGGATCAAAATCACGAAAGACAGATACGTTTAGTAGCCTTTCTAGTACTAGATAAATTCATAAGATATATATTACATTTTAAAATGAAAAACAACAACATCATTATCTCCATTTTCCACGTTCAACCCTTAGAAAATCCATTTAGGCAAGTCATAAGATATTTTTTCGCATCCTGGGAAAAAATAAAACATAGAAAGATGTGTGCTCAGATGCTCAGTAAAGACAAAAATATAGCAGCAACATTAACGAATAAGCATAAACATTTAAGTCAATGTATAATACTTTTTCACATTCTTTTTAATCCTAAACAACATCATAATATAGAAATGATAAGTCAAATAATACTAATTACTTATTCACATGGATATTCTACAAGTCGTATAATCACATGTAATATCAATTGCCAATTTCATAATGTGGGAGTGCATAATGCCAAACATCATAACCACATAGTCAATAACTTGTGCCAAGACTACAAATAAGATTTTGTCAGGGCCTTATTCCTAAATAATAGTTTTTATAATGAGACCTACCGATGCATCGAGGATCTATAGCGGGCTCCCCTCATCACTTACTACATCTAATGCATTCATCATATGAAAATGTTTGAAAATAACGTAAACATTCATAGTAAAACCAGCATACAAAATGTTTTTACATTATCCATAAAACATGAATGGTGTAAAAATAACACATCTACAATCAAACATATCACAAAACATTGAATAAAATATTGATTCTTTGTATCATAATAAGTCAACTTCAAACAAGATTAAAATCTATCAAAGGATGTTGACATAAATGAAATAAATACTTTTTTTGAAAAATATTTATTTCTAATTTGAAATCCTGTAAAATTCATATAATTATAAAAGAAAAAATTTATTTAGAAAGAATTATTATATGAATGTATGGGAAGCTTCAATGAAGTTATAAATGCAGAAGCTAGCCGTACCCGCCGTATAAGTTCAAAAATGACACCCTTACCATTATTTTTTCGAAAAGGTCATAAAGTAAATTGATTAGAAAACAATGGAATGAATCCTTTGAAAACTTATATGGTTGAATAAGAATATAAATTAATTTATTCCATAGTCTAGTAAATTGTAAAAATATTTGGAATTACATTTTTAATATAACACAGATGTGGATGATAAAGAGGTCCCAGTGAATACTCAGTTATTAACAACATTAGATAAGTAAAGAGATTGTAGAATTAACCCTTACCATGTACTTTTCCATAGTATATGGTATGTTACCCTCCTATATAATAGTTAAAAAATTGTTATAAAATTATAAAAGAACTATATACATAAATATGGTATCATATATGATCCTATAATATTTCTTTGTAAATAATATTTTAGTAGTATCATGGTTTCTTATGTTCCCAGATTTATTTTCCTTTATATGCTTGGTTAACTAATCCAAGTTTATTATGGATAGGATGTATTTGATTCATATAAATAATTAATCATGTTTATGAATATTATTTTTTATCTTAAATTTAAAATTATTCATGAATGATTACAATGGGGAATGAATCTCATCGCGTTTGTGGAGACGGTAATCTGTACCTACACATGATAGAAAATATAACTATACTGATGGTGAAATCATATTTATTTAGATGTTATATCATATATAAATAATCATTAACATGTTATATTTATTGTCTACTCTAGTTATACTCATTATTATACCCATCCAAATAATTAAGTATTTGAATAACAAACAACACTGCGACATGAAAACATAAGTCATACGTACGTATGGATGGTGACATTATCATTTATAATATGTATAGATTAAAGAATATCATTGTATTATGGGGCTTCCTTGTCACGAGGATGGTCATGTTTACATTTATAATGTCCCAGGATATAGCACCGTGTCTAACCTCGAGGTCGCTCTCAAGGAAGCAGTGTCACGAGCCAAAGTAGTCGTTCCGAAAATATTATTGTATTTTAAAATACTTTGAAAACATAAAATCACACTTCTAAAAAATCACCAATAATTACTAGAGATAACATTGGATGTGGGTCATTAAATAGACAGAGGAAAAACAATGATGGAATAGTTCAAAAACAAAGAAACACAAGACAAAACCAAGACAAAAAAATGACAACAAGACAGAGAAGAAGAAAGTCAGTGTGAACAATGCCAGACCCAGGTTAATCCACCACCTACTCACATTCCTTGATCAAATTAAGAAATTGATTTGAAGTTATCAAATTCATATACTGTATGATCGATGTCTCAGATCACACACCAGTCTCGCCTAGAACATAATCACTCAAGCATGGAATTTCTTCAATACTCAAGCGTTCCTCTGAACTGCAAGGTGATTTACTTAGTAATATCATTCTGGAAAGAAATTCTCACATACCAGAATGATTCCATTAAGATCGTCACATGTAACAACCATTCATGATTCTCAGTTCATGAAATCAAGACAGGAAGGGGACAATAAAATAAACAAGAAAGTGGAAAAATCGTCCTACTAAAGATCATGCTCTCGCTTAATCTAACTCACAGACATGACCTACCATGGAAAACAAAATGAACGTGATCGCGTTGATTTGTGGATCTCCAAATCATGCTTGGTTTCATAACCTAGATCATTCCCCACAAGTTAGATGTCCATTTCTAGAGATTGGAGATCACAATACAAAGTGAGGATGAATAAACGACACAAACCGACTAAAACAAACATCACAATTCTAATTACAAAACATGCAACACAAGTATTTAATGACACAATTGAAATTAGAACTAGAACTGAGCAATGAGGGTGAGGCGGGGAATGGAGGATCAATTCCCATCTCCAGGTCAAATATGATCCATGTCCATGAGATGTGGATGAAATGGATGTGTGAATCGGTAAAGAGTCTCCTCCTCCTGATGTGGAATGATTCCCTTCCCCCGTTCCTTGTTCTGGCACCTTCTCTTTGCCCTCACTCCCTTCGATAGGAGTTGCACGTCCTCTTATTTAGAGACGAAAATAGAAAACCAAACTAACAGGCCATGTCTATCCACGGTGCATACTTTCAACATGCTTTTCACCAGCTCCCAAGTGAATTTCCTGGGAGTACAAACAACCCCTGCCACGAACTCGTGAATTTTCTCGTGTCTTTCCTGCGAAGTGCCCACAATTTTCTTTGCACGCCCATCTCCCCCTATGTAGAATTAAACACACGTGAGTGAAATAAAAATAAAATGAAACTATTATATTTTATATAATAATATTATTACTTAAATAAAAATACTTTTATATATTTTTTAATAAAATACAGAATATTATTATTTCTATTATATGTAATAATATTTATTAATATAATATACTAATATTATATATTAACTTATATACAATTATTAATATAAATATAATTATTATAGTATGGTATATTATATATATATTATAATATATTATGATATATTATATTTTATTATAAAATAAAAACTAAAAATAATAATAAAAACCAAATGACGGGGGGTCGTTCAAGTTTAGCCAGTGAGTCCATGTGGATGGGAGAGGTGGCTCGGAGCATGTATAGTGGTGTGGTTTGGGGTCGCAGCGACCGCGCGGTCTGTGGGTGGATTGCCGGTGAGAAGGATATGTGTTGTTAGGAGAGCCCATGGCTGGAGGGAGAGAAACGAGAATGGTTGGAGGTGGCAGTGAAGCGACATGAGGCAACTTAGGCCGGTGGGATCCCAACTCTAGAGCAAGGGTTTGCAGTGTGAAGAGGCAGTAGTGGGTTCTGAAAGGGGGTGCGCGGCTCAGGGTGGCATGTGGAGAGTCATGCCGAAGAGGAGCGTTCAGAAGGCAAGAGGGAGGTGGTGTGGCCACAGACCCGATAATTCATGTTTTGATTTGCTGCAAAATTAGTTTGTTGGAATTTAGTTGATCCAATTTGATTTCTGTCTCCACGTTACTTATTCTTGAAACTGCTATTTAATTGGATCTATAATTTGTATGGGTTATGTTTTTCATTGAATTTTTGTGGGGATGATGCACTAGGTTTGGTTTAGAAGGTGCCAGGAAAGAAGCAGATGGATTGACAGTGTGAGGGTGCTGCGGTGTGGAAACGGTGAGAGAGGAAATTAGGCAATACGGTGGCACAGTGAGTGTGTCTCATAGTCTCATAGTGTGTGTGTAACCATGATGAAATAGTTACTGGGGATGCAAAATGGTTTCACAAGAACCGTAATGTGAAAATGGTGGGATAATAAGGTGAACATAACGCTGCCTCCAGTTTGGAGGGGATGTAGTGAGACGTTCGGAAGCTGTGATACCAGGAAATGGTGAGACATGCCACCATGACCGTGGTGAAACCACAGCATGCGGAAACACCTGGAAAATAAACACAACAATAAATAAATAAATAAATCATTTAATAAAACATATATTCTATTAATCAATTAATAAATTAAACTGGATAGAATTAAAAACTAAATAAATAAAATAATGTAAAATAATAAAATATATGTGTTTTATTTAAAATAATGAATTTATTTGTATTAAAAATAATAAATTAATTAATTAAATAACGAATTAAAACATTTTACATTACTAACATAAATTAAATAAAAATTAATTAAATAAATATAAATGTAAATTAAAGAATAAGAAAAATTAATTGAATAAAATTAAATTGTTAAAAATATTTTAATTATTAAAAGACTAAAACCCCAAAAAGAGTTATTTATTTACAATGTAAAGAATAAAGAATTAATTAATTTCATTAATGGATTAATAAAATAACTAGAATGAAAAATTTTAAATATAAAAGAGTAAATAAATAAAATTATAATTCACAGGACTAAATTAATTTAAGAATTATTTAAAACGACAAAAATGAATAGTAAAATGCATGTTTTAAACTAAAAACTAATTATTCTACACAGAAAGAAAAAAAACACAAAAATAATCAATTATTTAATAAAAACCTACATTTTGATATAAAAACATCAATAAAAAATACAACAAGGAGGTGGCCAAGAGTGTGAAAACACTGCCACATAAAACTCCCCCAAACTTAAAACATTGATTTTCCTTGAACGAATGCATGTCTCTGACATTAAAACAAAATAATGTTTAGTGATTTTTAGCTCAAAAGGTGCATGGTTAAACTTTAATATCCAGATGTGCAGGACCAAACAATGAGTCAGGTTTTTCAATGGTGTTCAAAAATATTGTCTTGTCTAGCATTAAATACTTAATTGAAGTCAAAACTGTCATAAATTCATACAATGTCAAGTATTTCATGCCTCCTATTTGTATTCATTTACTATCCTACTTTACCATCCAATTAAAGTTCAAATTTATGGATTGTTGATAGGTTAGATGTTGTGGAAATCAAAACTTAACCAAGGGTACCTTCCATTCTTACCTTCCTCCAGGTTCTAGAAATTAAAGTCCATTAATATAATCACTTTATTGACTCAACTCAAATGAAAATTAATTATGTCAATTCCTCCATTCTACATCTGGGATCAAAATTCCCCTCACCTTAATGAGTTCATTTTTAACAAGGTAACTTTATTTTAATTTTTGAAGACATATTCCATGGGCAGAGCATTATGCACAACACTTAGTAAGACTGAAATTGGCATTATTTATTCATAGAAACACACCCAAATCACCTTGTCTCAGATACTCCCTATGGGATCCCATTTTCCCATTTTACTCCAGTTACAAAGGACTTAAATAATAATCATTCAGACTGACTTCCTAAAGTGATTGAATATTATTTACTAAAATTTGAGTCCCCTAGGTTCTAGTGAGAACTTCTAGTTAAAATATGTCATGATCATCATCCCACAAAACATATCCTGTCATACTCTCATCCCCAGTTCATAAACATACATATCCATAGATATAGTGAACAATTTCACTCAGCAATCATTCGTACTTAACAGTTTCTGACTATGTTCTACTCTCAACATCCAGCAAATAGTTATCCACTAAACAAGAAAAAAATGAAGTACCATTGAACCTCCAATGACTATCAAGTGATGAAATAAATTGAAAAAAATTTCTATGTAATTTTGAACCATTTTTTTTGAAAAATCACACCATTTTTTAAACAACCAAAAACTCGGGTTCAAGAAGGGGGAATTTGACATGACACTAGAATAAACCCTCCCACACACACTTACAACCCAAAAGTCCCAAATGTTGACTATCAAGATGGGAGACAGTTTAAGTTCAAAAAAATGGACATATCAGCTAAAAACGGATATTGAGGGGTATCAATGAAGTTCAAAAATATTGTTTGACACACAAAAAGGGAATGAAAATAAAAAACAAAAGAACAAAAAATAGAAGAACCCAACCCCACCAAAATAAACAGAAATAATATAAGTTGTATTCCTAAAAATTCATGCTTTGAATTTTTAACAAGAAAGAAAAGGATTAAATCAATTTACTTCAGATAGTAGCATGATTAACAGTGACGTGTAGTGGCAGCATAATGAAAATAAAAACAGTGGGTGTAGTAAGTTTAAAAATGAAACTAAAAATAATTTATCAACTATGTAGATATTATCAAGCTAACACCAAATAAATAAGCACAATTTACTTCTCATAGAAAATAATAGGACTCCCGCACACATAATTCAATGCAGCGCACAAAATGAATAAGAATATTGAAATAACTAGTAGACTTAAAACATTACATCCCTAAATGGAAGCATTAATTCATCATTTTTTAATGTATTCCTTTAATTTCCTTGGTCATGAACTCTAGATGCTCTATTTTGGAAACTACGTGATGAAACTGTTTAACATTAGTGTTCAGGATTTAAATTTTAAATAAAAAGAAGATAGAAATTGGGAGTTAGGGAGGTTTATCCATTATTCTAGTGAGATGGCCCCCTGAGAATTGAATGATAGCCATGTGGAATCTAATGCCTTTTTAATGTCCTAAGTAAACAAAACACAAATTAAAACAACATAAAAATGGAAACTAAATCACGAATTGAAAAGAGATAATCCTAGGATAACCCCCCACCCCATGGGGTGATGTAGTTTGACTGTCCACAGCTGGACAGTCCTTAGAACAACACCAGTCCCGTGGGGGGTTTATCTTCTTGGTTAAGAACCACTAGGTGATATTACTTCAAACTTTAGTCACTTTTCATATTAGAAATACCCCATATGTAGCTTCATAAAAATTCTCCTCATGGGTAGTGAAGTACTTCATATTGAATGGTGGAGGGGAAACAAGATATATGGGTACTTCTCGACATATTCTGCTTGAGGTTGAGTGTTCAAAATTTTTAATGATTTAAATTTTGGAAAACATGGATGTGAATTGTATTATTGTTCATTCTAATAAATTATTTTATCTTATAAAGGAATTAGTGTGTCATCATCACCTTCTATTTTATTACACAACTCCAAAAATTCCTCTTCAAAAACAACTCCAAAACTGGTAGTGTCATCTAGAACGGGATGTTCCGTAAACTCTTTAGCAGATTCCACCTCAAGTTCATAACTCTTCGAAAAATAAAAAAAGTGAGATTCATCTTCAATACCTACGCTTGAAACAACATAATTAGAATCAACTTTAATGAAATCCAATTTGAATAAAAATAATGCTTCTTCCATAATATTATCAACTCCCTTTATCAATGATGCATGTTCATTCTCGTAATGAAATTGTGATCCTAGGATAGGGTCTAAGGAAAGAGAGAGGTAGTCACCCTCCTTCAACCTCTCTTCAAAACACACCACCTAACATGATGAATATTGTAAGGAGAGTGATAAGATGTCTTGTGTTGGATCCACTTTTTGAATCATTGAGAATCAATTAAAACAGTTATTGCAAGAAAAATCATTAGAATGGAAATCAGAGAAAAAATGATCATCAATGAAATGCCCAACATCATGAGTATTCGCAAGTTCAATCAACTGTCAGTCATTGAAAAAATCCTTAGAAATTTTCTCTGGAATTTCCATTTTTGAATCTATGGGAATATCCATATCAATGTTGGGAAACTCTGACATTTTCATTCTATTATTTCGTTATTCATTCTTTTTTAATTGTTTTCCAGAATGTTGGGCATTAATGGGAGGTGGAGGTACTACACTATCTTCTTGGTGGACTTTGACCTTGTCCATGTCTTGTTTCATCTACTGTATGATCTCATGAGAATAAATTGTGTCCTCATAATTATGGTCTTGATGCTGTCTTTAATGAATCCAAAATTGAAACATAGCTACATCCTCCTCATTCTCTTGAACTGGGTCAAATAGTGACACTATATCATATTCGTTAGAGTTCATCAATATGTGTGTGTGTGGTTTTTTGTGTTTTCTTGTTTCTTATATTTTTTCTGTTTTAAAATAAAAAAACTGGAAAATCCACTAAAAAACTTGTTGCCTCCTCGGAAATGGCGCTAAAATTTTACGGGGCATCCTTGTCATGAGGAAGGTCATGTTAACATTTATAAGGATCCAAGATATAGCATGGTGGCTAACCTCGGGTTTCTCTCATGGAATCAGTGTCAAGAGCCTAAGTGGTCGTTCAGAAAATCATTTTGTTTTTTTAAATACTTTGAAAACATAAAAACAAACTTCTATAAAATCACCAATTAGTACCGATGACCATAGTGGATGTGGGGTAGTGAACAGACAGAGGAAAAATAAAGATATAATAGTAAAAAAACATAGAGACACAAGACAAAAGCAGGACAAACAAATGAAAGTAATAAACATAAGAAGAATGTCAGTGTGAACAAGGCCGAATCCAGGTTAAGCCACCCCGTAATTGTCTTCTTACATCAACTTATGTAATTGATCAGAAATTCTGAAATTCGCATAGTGCATGATTGATGTCTCGGATCACACACCAGTCTCACCACGAAATTAAAAACTCTAGCATCAAATTTCTTCAATACTGAATCATTACTCCGAACTACAAGGTGATTCAGTTAGAAAAATCATTCTAGAAAGAAATTCTCACAAACCATAATGATTCCATTAAGATCGTCACATCGCACAACCAATCATGATTCTCAGTTAAATAAATTAAGACAGGAAGGGGAGAAGAAATTAAAAATGAAAGTGTAAAATCATCCTACGCAAGATATTTGTCTCACTTAATCTAACTCGCAGATACGATCTACCATGGAAAATAAAAAGAACATAATCTTGTTGATGTGTGGATCCCGAGATCGTGTTGGGTTTCATTAACTGGATCTAGACCCAGAAGTAAGATCTTCATTTCTGGAGATAGGAGAACACAGTACGAAGCGAGGAAGAATAAACTACACAAAACAACTGTAAAAACATAACAATTCTAATTACAAAACATGCAACACATGTATTTACTGACACAAATGAAACTAAAACTAGAACTGAGCAACATGGGTGAGGTGGAGAATGGAGGAGAAGGTCCCTTATCCCGGGCGAAGATGATCCCTGTCCATGAGATGTGGATGAAATGGATGTTTGAATCGGGATGGAGTCTCCTCCTCCCACTTTGTAATGATTCCCTCCCCCGTTCCTTGTTTCGGCCTCTTCTCTTGGGCCTCACTCCCTTAGATTGGAGTTGGGTTTCTTTTTATTTAGTGACAAAAAAAGAAAAATAAACTAACAGGAAGTTTCTATCCACCGGGCGCACTTTCATAATTCTTGTCACCAGCTCCCCATTGAATTCCCGGTGAGTGCAAACAACCCCTCCAATGAACTCGTGAATGTTCTCATGTCTTTCCTGAGAAGTTCCCATAATTTTAACTGCACGGCCAACTACCCCTGTACAGAATGAAATGAACGCGAGTCAAATAAAAAATAAAATGAAACTATTATATTCTATATATTAATATTATTAGTTATATAAAAATACTTATATATATATATATAATACCTAATTTTATTATTACTATAATATGTAATTATATATATTAATATGACATACTAATATTATATATCAGCTTATATGAATTTATTAATATAACTATATTTATTATTGTACAGTATATGATATATATATTATAATATATTATGATATATTATATGTTATTAAAAAATAAAAACTAAAAAAAATAACAAAAACGAAATGAAGGGGGTGTGTCGTTCGGGTTTAGCCGGTGAAGGCCTTGAGGATGGGAGTGGTAGCCCGAAGTATGTACAATACTGTGGTCTTGGGGTCGCATCGACTGTGTGGGATTCGGGTGGCTCACCGGCAACCAGGGGATGCGTTTTTAGGGGGAACCATGTCTGGACGGAGATAAAAGGGAATGGATGGAGGTGACAGTGTAGTGACATGAGGCGGCTTAGGCTGGTGGGATCCCAGCTGTGGATAAAGTGTTTGTGGTGCGAAGAGGCACTGGAGAGTTCAAAAGGGGGTACACAGATCGGGTGACATGTGGTGAGGTAATCTGACGAGGAGGGTTCATAAGGGAAGAGGGAGACAGAGAGGCCACATACATGCTAATTCAGGTTTTGTTTTGCTGCAGAATTAGCTTGTTTGAATTTAGTTGACCCAAATTGATTTGAGTCTCCAAGTTAATTATTCATGCTGCTGGTGTTGAATTTAATATACGATTATTATGGATTTCATTTTTCATTGAATTGTTGTGGGGATTATGTGTTGGGTTTGGTGTGAAAGGAGGCAGGAAAGAAGTAGAAGATTTGATGGTGTGAGGGTGCTGGGTTGTGGAAACAGTGAGACAAAAAAGGAGGCAATACAGTGGCACCGTGAGTGTGTCTCACGGTCTCACAGTGTGTGTGAACCATGATAAAACAGTGACTGGGGATGTAAAACGGAGGCACATGCACTGTAACGTGAAAATAGTGGGACAACAAGGTGAACCAAATGGTGCCTCCGGTTTGGAGGGGATGTAGTGAGACGTGCAGAAGTGATGACTTCGGGAACCGTTTGAGACATGCCACTGTGACCATGGTGAAACCACGACATGTGGAAACAACTTCAAAATAATCACAAAAAATAATAAATAAACAAACAAACAAACAAATAAATAATTTAATAAAACTAAAAAAAGATTAATCTATTAATAAATTAAAATTAATATAATTAGAAACTAAATATATAAAAAATGTTAACTAATAAAATTAATTGTGTTTTATTTAAAAGAATGAATAACTTTGTATTAAAAATTATACACAAAATAATTGATGAACTAATAAAAAATTTAACATCACTAACTTAAATTTATTAAACAATTAATTAATTAATTAATAATGTATATTAAAGAATATGGAACATTAATTGAATAAAATTAAATTGATAAAAATAATTCAATTATTAAAAGACCCAAAACCCAAAAAGAGTTATTTATTTACAATTTAAATAATAAATCAGTAATTAATTTAATTAATAGATTAATAAACTAACTATAATGAAAAATTATAAAAATAAAAGAATAAATAAATAAAAGAATTATTCGCAAGACAAAATTAATTTAATAATTATTAAAAAAAATGAATAATAAAAAGCATGTTTTTAACTAAAAACTGATTACTCTACACAGAAATACAAAAAACAAAACAATTATCAATTATTTAATAAAAAACCACATTTTGATATAAAAAAGTCAATAAAAATACAAAAAGGTTGTGGAAAAGAGTGTGAAAACACTGCCACATTATTGTACCATATCTATAATTACATAATAGTATGTAGAAGGTACTAGAATTATTATTTTAGTATAGAAACAATAAATAAAGAAAAAGTGGAAGAAGAAAATAACTTAAAAGAGGGTAGTGAAATTATTAACACTTTTTCAGGTGTTTCCTTTTGAGTTGATCAAATGAGCTCCCTAGGATGTCTTTATGATAAAATTAAGTTCTCTAGGTTTATTGGGGGACAGTTTTGAGGATATTTGTGAACGGTTTGTCTGAGCCAAATGGGTTTGGATGTCTAAAATTTTGAGAAGGGGAAGGCCCTTTTATAAGAGAGGTTAGGGTCACATTGGGAAACGCTTGAATTATTATATTTTAATAAAATCATTTTCAGTTTTTAATGGATCCAAAATGATTACTTTCGAGGATAAGGTGGGGATGGGTCGAAAAACATTCATCTAATAGGGTTTAGATAGGTTTAGGTAACCATTTTAACCTTATATTTTAGATATATCTCTTAGATAAATTGTCAGACATTTACCATGTCTCGTGGTATTTTTATGCTATATGGTTAATAAACATACTATAACAATCCAAGAGAACCCCAAGTGGTCCAGTGATAATATATATAACCTTATATATGTCATTTGACCAATCCTTATAATTTTTGGAATATTATATCAATTAATAATATAGCATTTGTTTTAAAAATTCAATTATGTCAAATTTGACACTATTTAGCATTTAATTTTTTTGAATACCATAAAAACATTATTAGTTCGAATAAAATTTATTTTATAAAACCTAACATTTCATATTAACCTATAAATTTATTTTAATTCATTATAAGTCACGATTTAACTTTATTTGTATATTTATATTATCAATTACTTTAATATTTCATTATTGGGGTAATTAATGTATACTCATTTTGTCATAATTAAATTAAAAAATTTAATTCCAAAAAAATTATAAATAAAATACCATTATAGAGGAAATATTTTTATCTATATAATTAATATTTATAATCGAATTTATATAATGTGTAACCCTCTATTAAAAATGGTTTAGTTATTAATCATTAAATTTAACACTATTAACAATTCATTAAATAAAATAATAATAAATTTCATAATCTAATCCATGTGGACCAAAGAAGATCTTATTTTATTACAATGGTTGTTTTTGGACTAATTTCCCTTATTCAAAATAATTAAGATACTTGTTATGGAAATTATAATATAATTTGTACCCTCAAATAACCAATTTACTTTTAACTGTGGTAAATAAAAGTCAAAAGTTACTATTCACGATTTTTTTTTCAAATTATTAAACCAAATATTACATACTGATTTCAACCTTGTCTCTCAGATTTTTGAAATTAAACTAACAGAGGAGGTAAAATTATTTTTTATGAAAATTTGCATATACTCCTAGAAGGTGGGCAAAAACAGTAAAAAGTTCATTAAAATTTTATATATCTGAACATATTTTAAAATGAAACCCATGAATGACATTGAACAATTATAAGTATTATTTATGTATTTTGACCTATAATAAATTAATATAAAATTACTAATTACTTAAATAAAGAGTTGTTTTTAAAAAATATTATAGTGTTTTTCATTATTCATCATAACTGAATGTTTTTAGAAAAATACAAAAAATTCCGAATAAGCTAATTTCGATATTCCTAATTAATAAATGAAGTCAGTTTTGAGAAGTAAAATTTATAAAATTTCAAAAAGTGGGAATTACTATTAATAATGTGTAGTTTGATTGGTTGTGGTTTGTCAAAACACCATGTTGCGTACAACGCAAGCTACTGCATTATTCGAAATTTATCATACCATGGAAGCATGGGGTGTTACATTCTCCCCTCCTTAAATTAATTTGGTCCTTGAAATTTATAGAATATGACTACATAAGAATATTCGTGTTGTTCTTCATCATAAGTTCCTCGGGTTCCCAAATTTCCACTTCAATCTTATAGTTTCTCCATAGAACATTTACCAGATGATTCTTTCGGTTTGTCAGCACTTGTTCTCTGGTATCAAGAATCTTGGCAGGCTCTTCACTATAAGATATATCAGGTTCTAGTTCAATTTCCTCATAGGTGAGTACATGCGTTGGTTCAGGCATATATTTTCTCGACAGTTTTAAGGGGAACACATCATGATATTTCGATAGACATGGAGGCATTGCCAAACGTTAAGCCATAACTCCAATTAGTTGTCTAATTTCATAAGTTCTAATGTACCTATGACTCTTTTTACCCTTCTTATAAAATTGTATAACACCCTTCCACGGAGATACCTTCAAGAATACATGATCTCCAACATAAAATTCAATATACTTCCTCTGATTATCAGCATAGCTCTTCTGCCTACATTGAGATGCATTGATGTGGGTTTGGATAATATTCACCTTTTTCATAGTTTCCTAAATAATTTTTAGGCTTACAGGTTTTCTTTCACGATAATCATCCCAACAAGTTCTCGTGCAACATCTCTTTTCATATAACGCATCATATGGTGCCATCTGAATACATGAATGGAAGTTATTGTTATAGAAAATTATACAAGAGGTAAATATTGATCCCATATACCTTTAAACTCAAGTGATCTAGATATAAACATGTCTTCTAATTTTTTAGTAGTCTATTTTGATTGTTCGTCGGTTTGAGGGTGGAAGGTAGTTCTCAAATGAAGTTGAGTATCAATGGCCTTCTGAATACTTTTCCAGTATCATGATGTAAAATGGGGATCGCGGTCCAAAATAATAGATATGGGTACACCATAGAGTCTTACAACATCATTAATATTGATTCTTTCTATACTTTCAATTAGTATATCTTATATTAAAGAAATAAAATGTGCTGACTTGGAAAGATGAAAAACAGTGACCCATATTGCATCATTCTTTGTAGGAGTCTTTTATAGACCCAAGTCAATGTCCTTCATAACATTATCTCATTTCCAATCAGGTATGGTAAGATGTTTCCTGAATTATCCAGGTTGTTTCCTTCCAGCTTTCACATGTTGAAAAACCATACATCTTTACAAAATATCAGTAATATCTATCTTCATGTTGTCCCACCAAAAACGTTCCTTCAAATCTCTATATGTCTTGGTGCACCAAATGTGTATAGAGAAATTGGATCTATGAGCATCATCCATCAATTCCCATTTTTGATTAGGTATATTGGGAACACAATGTCTCTTCCCAAATGTCAAATGTTCATCATCATATACGAGGTCACTCAATCTCCCATCATTTACCGCTTTAATCTTCTTTGGAAACACCTCATCATTAGTCTGAAAACATTTTATCCTTTCATGTAGACATTATTTGGAAACCCTTTGAAAAGGTTTTTATAAGAACATGGGTTTTGAGCCTGTAAGTATTTTATATTTCCTTGATGTTTTTTATCAGTTTATGGAGTTCAGATAACGTGTGATTCCGAGCCCCGGTGTGGCTGGAATTACATTTTTACTGGGATCATACTAGACATTCCAAATTAACAGAATAACTCATAAATGGTTGCTCTGATAGGAAACCTGATGGACCCATTGAGTTTAGAGAATGTTGTTTACCCTATGAGGGGTGTATCTTTTTCTTACGTTCCCCTTATATGGAAAATGCCACCAGGGGAGTTTTCTTAATTTAGCAGCCCCGTGCGTGAACTTTAGAACTTTAGAACTGAGCCTCAGATTAGTATTTTGAGACCAATGTTTTTCTTAGATTGTGGATTTTACCCTAGGGTCAGCTTAACCTCGACCCTATCGAGTGTTCGGGTACGAGCCTATTGGTGGGGGGTTAAAAAAATAATTAATTTTATTTTTTTGTAATTAAACACATCCACCTCCGCCCTTCTCCTCCCCTTTCATTTTCCCCCTATAGGAATCCCTATCATCAAGCTTCATGCTTCCCCTCCACTATGGCAAGGTGGTGGTTTTTCCGGCGGACCGTTCATGAAGCTACGGGCTACACCCATAGAGGTATGATTTTGCATTTTCATTTTTAATTTGAAAATATTCCATGAATTTAATTCATTGCATTGAAATTCTGTCCAATCGTCGGCCGAAGACCATAAATGTGTGGGGCCTAATCCGAGATTTCAAAAACTCTTTTCAGGTCAAATTTTCGAGTCTCGGGGCACCCAGGGTGGCCACGAGAAGTTTTCCATCCATTTTCCCTATTTTTTTGTTGTTCTAGGGGCTTCTGAAAGCTCAGCGCGGTGGTCCGTTGAGAAAAGGCAGTGGCGGCGGCTTCGAGTTGTTGTGGAATCAGGCGGTTTGGGACGGTGGTCGGCGCAGCAAGATCTAGGCAGCGGCGGCAGCTTCGCCCAGCGACAACTCCAGGAGAACCGGGACTGTGGCGTACGTGGGGTGACGCGGGGGCCAGGCTGGTCGGCTTCTCCGGTCGGTGGGAGGCGCGAGAAAACTGGGGTTGTTGTAACCCCGTCTATCCGTCAGAGACCCGCAACATACTGGTCTCGTGGAAATGTGCCATACTGGATGAGCCGGTATGGATGATGCTGGGCAGCCCGTGCGGTGAACCGCGGGCCGCAGTGGACCTAGCGGTATGGGCGGCCCAGCAGTGGACCACGTGACTTAAAGGGGTGGGTTGGCCCAGGCCCACCCCGTCTCTGTCCGATGACGTTAAAATTCCATAACACACAATCATAGTGCCAGATTCACGTGCTGTCTATGGTAGTGAAATCCTCGGCTTGAGACAGAGATTTTGAGATTGTCTCAGGGATTTTTAATCCTCGGACGTGGGCTCGGTGGCGTGACATGCTCCTTAATTACCTTGGAAGGATTCTTCTTTAAGCTAGCGTGAACACATCCAATGTCTATTTAAGGCACAGTCAGTGGTGTTGCGACCCTGGAATTGAGATGTAGTTGTCTCGGGTGGTTTCAGGCGTTGATTCCAGAGTTGATATGTGGGACCCATGGGTTGTTTTTTATGTTGTGAGCATCATTTTGCGACTTTTTCCTCAGACGTCAATTTGGGGCGAACGAGTAGTCGTTTTGGTATGTTTTATTGAGAGAACTGTGATGATGTAGTATTCCTGACTAATTTAAGGACCAAGCTGTGGGCCCCACGAGACGCCGTCTGGGAGTAATGCATTGTTAAATAAATATTTCATCGGGAGTCCATTTCCAGTGGGTAAGTAGTCTATCACGCATGTTTTCCCTTGATGATTACAATGGTGTAATATATTTTTCCACGAAAAGCTTCATTCGATATCTCATTATATGTGGAAACATGAAAGGTAATTTGACGAAGGTTCATTTGACACACTCCGAACAGACGCACGGTAGCGATGTTAGTGACACCCTGTGATGGCATGGGTGGCGCGGTGTTATCGGACTAGTTCCAGGTTTACCAACCAGTGGGGATGGGAAGTGGGTTACCCACCATCATATCAGGGTTTACCCTCCAGCATGGATGGGCAATGTGTTACCCAATAAACATAGGGTTTACCCTCTAGCGGGGTTGGGCGGTGGGTTACCCATTGACTTTAGGGTTTACCCTCCAGCTGGGCTAGACAGTGGGTGACCCGATGACCTTTTAGGGTTTACCATCCAACAAGGTTGTGCAGTGGGTAACCCGAAGACCTTTTATGGGGTACCTTCCTATTGGGATGGGCAGTGGGTTACCTGATTACTTCTTTCAGACTTTTCCCCTTTCTGTGGGGATATTCGGTGAATTTTATCCATGGTTACTAGAGCAGGATCCTTGGTTGCATGATTCAGCGATGAGACAACATTGATGTGTGAGACCTTTGGACATTAGTGATGGATATCCTTAGAACTATTGGCGAATTTTCTTTGGCTAAGCATGGAGATTGAGATCCCCTTACACACTCATTTAAGCTTCTTGTTGACCATATATATATATATACAGTACTATTTTTCCCACACCTTAGGTTCTGTTACTCTTCTTATAGGATGGGTGAATACACATGGGGTATGCCACCTGCTTTTTGTTTATATCACCTCTTGGTTGGGACGAGTCTACTTTATTTTTGTTGGTTGAGTTTCACTCTCTCTATTGTACTCTTACACTGTTCTTTGTTCTGTCTACTACTCACTGTTTTAGTACCTCCATTGTTGCTCCCTCGAGCTTTCAGGGCATCCTACAGAGTATCTTTATAATCACCCATGCATGGGAATTGCCCGCTCATAGTGTGCCCTTATAGGCGATGGACATGTAGATTGAGACTACATAGAAGTGTAGAGGACATAGGAGCTTGGGTTGTGTTCATTTGTCATATTAGGACTTTCAGGTGTGAGACTCACCAGCTATTTACTTTTGTTTACCTGTTGCCGAGTTGTGGCTCCTTTTTTGTTTGGAACATGTTTTCCCATCTTTCTGTTTAGTATCCTGTCAGTACCTTTCTGCACATTACTTTTTTATATTTACAGTTTGATGCATGACTGTGGTTGGGTTATAGTTCTTGTCCTTGAGTTTTATTTTTACTCTGTACTTCTTCATCGAGTGGGTTGTGTGTGTACTGGTACTTAGGCGAAGGCCTCCCCGAGATCATTATTCCTTCGGTGCTTCTCGCCCGACCTTGGACTATGGAGGCGGTCCTAGGGGAGGTGCGACACGAGATCGGTAGGGTCTTGTCATGAAAAAGTGGTATCAAAGATGGTTCATTCCATGGGGAGTTTTTCGGACATCCCTAAAAAGGAATTGTTTTGGATTTTGGGCAATAGTGTCGATGTGTCCTGATAGCGGCTCTTAGGGTAGGGAGTCCAGTGATGGTACGGGCGGCCGACGTATCCATTCACCAGGACCCTAATAACCTACTTGTCGACTAAGAACACTATGATATTTGTTGCAAGAAACTTTGGACCATGCATCTAGTTGGATTGTGTCTTTGATGGTCGTTGTTGATCCATCTCCCCTTTGTTATAACCGATATATATATATATATATTCTCATCTGATTGTGATAATCGTTTATAATTTTCAGGATGCCCCCATGACAACAGCCAGCAAGGTTACCCAATCCAGTTTGTGATGACGATGTAGAGAGAGATGTGACATCAGGTTAGGGACCCTCACGTGATCCCCTTTCGCCCAGTGCTTCAATATTAGCCCCTCCACCTGGAGAACATTAGTTAGTACCTGCAGCACAGGCCGAGGTTGAGCATAAGATGAGTGCGCTCCGAGACTTCTAGAATCAGCGGACGCAGATGTTCCATGGGGACCCAGATCCCTAGGAATATGAAGACTATCTAGAGTCTATGGACTGACTTTTCAAGCTGGTATGAACACCAGCAGACTAGATGGATGCCCTTTCTTCCAGCCTTTTCCTCAGGACGGATGACTGTTGGTGGGGGTTGGTTACGCAGACCCACGATGTGTCATCTCTCAAATGGGAGAGCTTCTACCAGCTCTTCTTGGGGGAGTTCCCCCCTCTTGTTTACGCTCTGTTCGGATTCAGGAACTTCTGGAGCTGAAGTAGGGGGATGATGTGGCGCAGTACTTGGCCTGGTTTACTGATATGACACGCTAATCATAGGATATGGTCTGCGATAGTTACATATAGGTGATGATGTTTAAGAAGGATCTTCACAAGGATATACATGCTAGTGTAGTAACCTTGGGCATCCCTACTTATTCTGGGGTGCTATAGTAGGCGCTTGTGATAGAGAGATTCTTGGATGAGGGATGCCACCTGGAATGTCCTAGTAGTGGTCACTTCAGTGTAGAGTCTTCAGTAGTAGGAATGTGGAAAAGAGAAAAGCAGCAGTCGATGAGACCCTTCCATGAGAAGACTCAGGGGAAGGTTCGTACACTGCAGTGGCTCCATAGAGCACCAAGGTAGTCTGGAGAGAGCTAGTGTAATGCTTGTGACGGACGGGGTAACCTACCATGGGACTGATCGACCAAGCGTACCGAGCAGCCATTACAGGTAGTGGGCGCACTGCAGCAGCAGAGGTAGCACTATGTCTAGGGTTCCCCATAGGCGAGGACAGGGTGGACCTCAGGGAGGCGGCGCAGGGAGAGCGGTAGGACCTTGAGGTGTGGGACGGTGATTCGAGGTCCTTCCACCACCATCACCGAGCGGCCCACGTCAGGCTCAGGGAGCTTGCAGTAGGGGCCGCAGGCACCTTCAGGCTATGGGTGTTCATGGACCCCCAGCACATGAGATGGTTCGAGGTACACTTTGTGTTTACTCTACACTGGCTAAGGTACAAGTAGACAGAGGCACCAAACACATCTTTATATCATTGCTTTTGGTATGGGAGTTGGTGCTTCCAGTAGAGGCGTTGACACCTTCACATACCCTCGAGGTTCCTACAGGTAGTGCCTCATTGTTAACCATTATCTCCAGATAGTGAGAACTGTTGTTCGGAGGAGAGTGTTTCACCTGGGACATACTCATCGTCACGATGGATCCTTATGACATCATATTGGGCAGGGATTGGTTTTCCATGGTTCATGCCCAGATTGAATGTTAGGTTAGACTAGTCAGATGTGTCCATTCGGATGGGATGAGGTTCACCATCCTTGGTGAACGAGACCTCGTGGTAGTGTAAATGGGTACTCTGAGTAGGAGACCACGAAATTTTTCTCACCAGTTGGTGAGCATGTCTCTTGGATCGGCATATGCTACAGGAACCTGCATCCCTACCATCGTAGAGGACAACATGGACATCATTCCTTAGGATGTCCCTGGACTACCTCTGAGGTTTGATATGGTGTTCTGCATTGACATGCAGTTGGGGACTACCCTGATATCATGTGCACCATATCAGATTGAACCAAAATAGCTTCCGAAGAATCAACTTCAATTGGAGGACCTTCGTGAGAAGGGATTCATCAGGCCTAGTGTGTTCCCCTGGGCATCCCCGGTATTATTTTTGAAAAAGGAAGATGGGAGTCTACAGCTTTGTGTGCATTATAATCACCTGATTCTATCTACGATAAAGAACATGCATCCTTTTCCGAGGATCGATGACCTCTTTGACCAATTGAGTGGTGCGAAATGGTTCTGCAACATTGATCTTTGATCTAGCTACCACATGATGCAGGTTCATAAGGCTGACATCCCGAAGTTGGATTTTCATTATCGTTATGGGCATTACGAGTTTCTGGTGATTCCTTTTGGCATGATGAATGGCCCCACCATATTCATGGATTTGATGAACCATATCTTCTAGCCGTACTTGGACCGGTTTGTGGTTGCCTATATTCAAGACATACTCATCTACTCTGCGACGGAGGAGGAGAACACATAGAATATTTGGATGGTCCTAAACATACTATGGGAGCACCAGCTGTATGGGAATCTCTTGAAGTGTCAGTTCTAGATTCATGAGGTTCAATTTCAGGGGCATGTCATTACGGAGTAGGTATTGTCCATAAATCTTACAATGTTAGAGTTAGTTCTTGCTTGGGAGCCACCCAAGAATCTGTGAGAGTTGCGGAGATTCCTTTTTATGGAAAGGTAATACAGGAAGTTTGTAGAATATTTCTCCAGGATTGCTACCCCTTTGACCTCATTGACACGGAAGGGATGACCGTTCACCTTTACTGATCAGTGCTAGAAGGCCTTCTAGGAGATGAGGTGGAGGATGATTAGTGCTTCAGTGTTGAGGCTAATGGAGAATGGAATTGAGTTCGTGGTGTACTACGACGCTTCAGGAGCTAGGATCTGGAGCATGCTGATGCAGCAGAAGGCACTAATTGCATATGGGTCGAGGCAGTTGAGGCCCCATGAGCAGAACTATGAGTCTCCAGATTTGGTGATGGAAGCAGTGGTCTTCACCTTAAGATTATGGAGACACTACCTTCTGGGTGGTCGTATTGTGGTCTACTCAGACCACGAGAGCCTCAAGTACATCTTCAGTCAGAGGGATTTGAATCTTAGGTAGAGGCGCTAGCCAGAGTTTCTGCAGGACTTTGATTTCAAGATAGTATACACTCCGTAGAAGGGGAACGTACTAGCAGATTCCCTCAGCATGAAGTCCCAGAATCATATAGTGCGGGAAGCTTCAGAGCAGTTTTCTTCCGTGACACGTCATTGTTGACATTTGATGAATACCACTTTGACACATTTAAACCACTAAGGAAAAAAGTAAAATTGTAAATTTCATTGTGTAGATATAGTGTATGCTTCTGGAAGAAGAAAAATCTCCCATTTACCCTATACTAGTGACAATTATTCCCATATCCCTAATTCAATTAAGTCTGACCAATCTTTTATTATGTGTTATATTTTTATATGAACAATTATTAACATTGTTATCCCACTATTAAATACATTTTATCTAAAATCTCAGCTTCAGAAAAATGTATGACATACAAAAAAATAAAATAAATTTATTGAAAAAATTATTATTAATTTTTCCAACATGATTTTATATGGTTTCATGAAAACAGTTTATTGGAAATACTATCAATGGATTTTAATTTATCCAAATAGAGATCAACCTTTTGTGGAGACAGTGGTGTAACTTGTTCGATACATTCATGGAATTTTGTCATCGAGGATTCAAATTTAGGTAATTGAAGAAAAATTCAATGAAATCCTTAAAATATATACATTGAAGTATGTTTCAAAAATAAAAACTATGTGTGATCATTTTTCAAAAATGGGATATCCAAATATTCCATTAATTTTATAGTGTGCAAATTTTCCATAAGTAGGAATGCCATTTCTTTTCCTGAAAAACATTGACGTCAATGTGAATTCATCAATAAATTTATCATAATAAATTGTAACAGATATCCCACACATTATTTTCAGATCATCAATATATCGTTACAAATACACATCAATGTCATTATAATGTTGTTTTCTTCAAGATATTAGATCATAAAACATAATATATTTTCACTTTGTGCCTAAATATGGAAGAAATATATAATTTACCAGCATGAAATAACATGTACTATGTGTACTCTTCTATATACCAAAAGGATTTATTCCGTCATTATTTAATGAAATATGATTGTTTCTTAGCACATTTAGAAATTATGGAAACTTGTAATGAATTTTCTTTCATTGAGGATAGTCCGATAGATGATATTGCTTCCCATATTTAATAATTTTATTATCCTAAAAAGTCAATTTCCTCATGGTTTCCATACAGACATATAGTCTTATAAAGCATGGATTGATAGGAATTTAAGATAAATATTATAATGGATTTTATTCATATTTATTATATCAATTCGCACCAAAAATATGTAATTTTATCAGTGATTGATTTTCAATGAAAATCAATGTCAAATCATCCATTCAGGAATTAATTTTTAGATATCATTCCCATTGAACATAGATTTTTTATCATCATATTTATGTAAAATATTTTCATTTTATTCTCATATCATATCATTCAGGATACCATGTAATTCGGAAAATCGGTTATTTCTCCGTCCACTAGCATCTTTTAAATTATTTAGCTTCAATATCGTTACAATGTTGTTTATTTTGTACAACAGGTTTATAATAGTATCATAGAACATTTATTTAACTTATCAAAAGACTTTCAAAAATAATGAATGTCATATTTAATTTAAATGTTAAGTTTATACTTTTTATATCCATCATCATTCATGGTGGTATTCATATAAAAGGGTCCATAAACCATTATATAATTCCAATTAGTGTGCATGTTATATTTTCATTATGATTAGTCTATAATTTATAGCTCTTCTATATTATTTGAAAACTCAAATGTTCATCCAAAAAAAATAGAAAAATTGTTCTCGAATAACAATATCTTAAACAAGGATAAGTTATTTTATAAGGGTTGTGTGCATTCTCAATTGAAAAATGATGAACTCTGTAACTCCATATCTGTACTCTTTAATCATATAATTAGAATGATTCCATTTTTGATTCATATCTATCATATTATGTTTATAAAATATTAACGTTATACAAAAATAATATTGTATACACATAAGATATTCAAAATCAATTTATAAATTTATATATAATTATAATAATGGGAACCCAAGACTTTATTATTTCAAATAATTTTTGTATTCATTAAATGATATGGAGAGTTATATTTAAAAATTTTATTAATCCATTAGTGTTAGGTTTTATCGTTTGAATTAATCCAAAATGATCATTGTAAACCTGTATCGATAAATAATGTTGGGAGTATTTCATGAAATAAAGGCATATCTCCAAAAAAGATAGGGAATTAGTTTTATGAAAAAATGGAATAATAATAATTTTTTGAGATGAATCTGATAAGGTTGATAACATTCTATATAAATGTAAATATTCTCATGCTGGGAGGCGGTGAAGCATCAAAAAAACATTCCTTAATTTATTTTATATAGCTGAAAAAAGAAACCATAGTAGGGTGATCCTAATAAGGGGTTCCATGATGGGTGTAGATTCGACATATTTGAACATGATGGTCTTACCTACACACATACTATGATATTTATTATAGTTACTACATTTAAATCAATCCTTTAATTACTCCATTCAAAAGAATTTTTTTTTCTGCAGTATTAACTATTGAAGTGTTGAGTTTCTATTGAAAAAATACTCTAAATGTTGGTTGGTTTGTATAATCATTATACATGGAAGTCCAATAAGTGGTTGGAGTTGGTGTATCTTCATTTATTCACACTGTATTTAGTGTCCTAGGAATCATTTCATTGAAAAGTTGAGCAGAGATTTAATGGAGTCAAAAAGATTAGTAGACCATCACAGGTTAGTGGAAAAAGGTCTCCTATGATTATTTTTGATAACTCTGAAAGATATGAGGAATCAAAATAATAAATGAAAATTTACCACTAACTTGTATCATTAAACCCTATATCCTCTTTTCCATTAATAAAAATATCTAACAAATTCTATGTATCCCCAATAATCGAAAATGATTCCTCCCTCATTTATTCACATTTATAATGTTGTCACACACATTACACCATAAATTAAGGGCGTTCAAATCATTATTCACTGTGTAATTTTAATATATCATATTAAATATTTTAATAAAATAGTTTCCCCACACAAATAAATAATATATAAATATTTATTAATATAATAATCACTAATAAGTATATTGGAATAAAATAATTATTATTTTATGGAAGATATCCCATGAAAATTTTTATTCAATATTATTATTTTTTGTGACCTTGAATTCTAAATTTTTGTGAAAATGTCATTCCTAGTATCATCCAATGCCATGAAATTTCTATATTTTGACAGAAGTTCAATGATATTTTAATTTAATGATACCAATGGATGAAACTTCAATTCATTACCAACGTGATGTTTTATTTCATGTAACTCTCTTTTTCTATAGATTATTCATGACCATGTATTTTAATAATACAAAACAATATATTTGTACTATAAAGCTCTAATTATCCACTTTTTCAAAAATTATATTCTTATCAATCATATTTTTCTTACATATATCGTAAAAAAATCAAAATCCAGTATTTTATTTTCTCAAAAAGAAAAAAAAATACAATCCATTATCAAAAATTCAAAAACAAATTTGTTCTCAAGGACATTCAAACCATTCCTAATGATACAAAATAAATAAAAATAAATATAATTTCGTATAAATGGATTATAGGTTAAATATAAATATATTATATATTCATAATATGCATATTTTATTTTCGATAAATATAATGGAACATGAATTCAAAATATTTAATTCAAAAAAAATTAATATCATATTAATATATAACTATTCTATAGAATATTGAAAATCAATGTTATGTAAAATGAGATATTGAACAAACAAGGGCTCAAACAAAGATACATTGGATTAAAATGCGAAATGAGGAATTTATTGAACATGGAGGTGATTACCACATGCTCACTACAAAAAATACATTATACATATCATTGGATGTCGGCACCTTCTCTAATATTTGGATTGGTTTTGTGGATCATAAATAATATGTCTATGAAATTGGAGTGAGAAATAATGATTAATGAGTTAAAAATAATGTCAAACTGATGGAGAAATTGAACTAATAATGGCATCATGCAAGAGATATTTGGTGGATAATCAGGGATAAATATCAAGAACATATAATATATCCTTCAACTGAACTATTTTATCTATTTGGGTTAATTAGAAACAAACAATTTTATTTGAGGGACAGTGACAGATCAAACGTGATCACGTAACTCTTTTTTAATATATTATTAAAGAAATTAAAAAATAGATAACCATTAACATAAGGGTAATATATGGAAACTCATTTATTTCCACGAAAAACATTTGAATAAACTGAACAAATAAGTATTCAGCATTTAATTCCTTAAAAACATTTTATTTTGAATTAAATTTACCAAACCTGGAATAAGCAAATAAATTTAATTAATAAATAAAATAAAATTCATTAAAATATCTCATTATAAAAAAATTATTTATATTTAAATATTATAACAAGTTCAAATATTTGAATATGAGACTTTATTAAATAATAATTACCCTGCCTCAATTAAAATTTTCAATTTATAATTAATGTTAAAAAAAATCCAACACCAACTCATACAGGAAAACATTTCATTGTAAAATTATAATCAGTTTATAAATAATTTATGTTTCATTAATACTAAAAAGTAACAGTTTTAAAATTCAATAAATAAAGAAAACTATATAATTTAGATATATACATGAAAACTAGAAATAAAAATTGAAATATTAATTTTCTATAATTCTCTGTTGAGGAAATTTTAAAATTAATATAATTCATAACTCACTCTATAATGGGCCAATTGATAATTCAACAAAATTAATTTGGAATTATAATTTGAAATCCCACATTATTTAACAACTTTATAAATAGAATTTGGTTTCCAATATAAATTTTAAAACCATATAATGTTACATTTAATAAAAAAATATTATGGTTCCACATAAATAATCACATGATTGGAGAAATCTGTTAATTATAGATAAATAGATACGGATACCCATTAGTGGATATCTATAGGACTTTTATGTAAAAATTACAAAATTAAATCACGCGTCAACCTTAAATCAAAACCATGTACTTTATCTAAATATAGGATAAAACCATTTATAGTATTCAAAATCACTATGGTAAATGCTTTATTTATTTATTTTTTTTATAAAAAACTTACAACACTATATAAATTGAATTTAATTATAGAACATGAGAAACACCATTTTTAAACAAAACAAAAAAAAATTGTAAAAATTTATGTGTTTGTGTATCATTAAAATGAACTCATAAAATTCATATAATTAATAATTAAATCTATAATAACAAAATCAAGAATGAAGGGTACTTTATGAAAAAGGGGGAAACATGGAATCCGCGATAATGAATATAAACAGATAAATAAATTCCCTAAAAATGATCATACAATTGTCTTAAATTGATCCTGAACACACTAGTGATTGAGACATTGAAAATCTATAACTGGAATCCAACCGGGGTTTTGAAAATAGAATGATGTAGCGAGGGAGTAGAAATACAAACATTGATGGACGGTAAAATGATATCTATTGGGTAGATTCCCTAATCACGGAACCATAAGAACACCGAGCTGAGATAACGCCCCACTATCGCATATTGCTGAACCAAAAAAATCATGAAACAATGAGTGAGGATAAAAATTACATGACATAGATTTGAGACTTGATTCATTCATGAGAAGTTTGAGGGAGAGCGATGATAACATGATTCTTCCATGAGATCAAGAGCAGCATCACAACAATTTTTTTTGTTAAGATTCATTTTAAATGATTTGGGTGGGTTTTATCAGCACTTCTAGAAAAGTGCTCATAAATATAGGTTCAATCAGTGCTAAAATAATAATAACTAAAAAAGATCTCTTTATTAGTGCCTTATTAGTGCTAAAAGAGACATACCTCTATCAATCTGAAAACGGAGTAGGTAATTTCCATCTTTATCAGTATTAATATTTGATAACTAAAAATGATACATTTTACTTGCGCTTATTTAGCACTCATAAATATGTGATAAATATTTCCATATATAATATTAAATAAATACATTTATAATATTATTAATAAATTATTTTATATCATTATATATAATTATATATTTATAAATATATTAAATAAATATAATTACAATAATATTTAGCTTATTCATTATTTAAAAACATTTAATATAATTTTATTATTATTAATATTTTTATATCATTACATATATTTAAAGAATTAAATATATTAAATCCATATACATATATATGAAAATGAAAAATATCAGGCCAGTTCTAGACACATGTATATAATTACTTTTTTTTTAAAATATTTATTAATTTATAATTAAAAATATAATATTTTATAAATATTGAAAATATACATTTATAAATATATATATTTATAAATATTTATTTATAAATACAAGATTAACAATGTTAATGAATATATAAGCATAAATGATTGTGTCTAAAAAATGAGTAAAATTGAATCATTAGAAATATGTACACATTATTTATTTGGAAATAATTAAAAAAATTATTAATTCATTAAATTATTTTAAAAGATTTTCATGAATATATAAATGAATATGAATACATTTTTAAATATCAAAATATAGTAAATAATTATTTGAAAATAATATAACTAAAAAAATAATAAATTATATAAGAAAAAGGAATAGATAACACTAATTATAATAACGTGAAAAATAAATAAACAAGTTCTACCAATAAATAATAATATATTAAATATATCATGTTACTAAATGAAATTCTAGAATGAATATAAATATTTGAATAAATTGCATAAATATTCGAACGAAGTGTTTCTATACAAATTTTCATTATTTCGCTAAATATTTGTGTGTGTGCATTGTTTATAAAAACATATTAATTACATATATATATATATAAATATTTGAAATCAATGAAACAAAAAATTTATATATTATTAATTAAAAAATTAAATGAAACTCAATTAAATTTCCATTACTCAATACAATTACTCAACATTTTTAATTATCATTAATTTTTATTTATTTGCCTTTCTTTCCTATATATAAGGATTATATAATGAAAGAATATATAATTTTTAGTATATAAATCATATTATAGGAAATATTATATATTTTAAACTATATTCATATATATATATAAATATATATGAATATATTTCTAGGGTAAAAATATTTTATATATTAATGAATAATTAAGTATTAAAATCATTAAAAACAATTGAGAAAAAATTTTTTGAATAATTATTATATTTTATTCATTTATATATTTATATTTATTATTAATTATTTATTAATATTTATAATTAATATATATATTAAAAAAATTCAATTTTATTAAATTATTTTTCAATAATAAATAATTTAATAATTTTGAAATTTATTCATTTGATTTTTTTATTATAACCATTTATTCATATTTTATATCTACATATAATATATAATATTTATTTATATTATAATATATATATTTAATTTAATCATTTTTATTAATATGTATTTAATTAACAATATTTTAATTTTTTATATAATTTAATTTTTGAGATTTTATTTGTCTAAATATTTTAATTTATCCATTTCTTATAAGTATATTTAGTGTATTAATTTTTTTAATATTATATATATATATATATATATTTTATTAATAATTATTTAATTAACCTATATTTTAATTTTTTTAATATAAATTTTTTAGTTATTTATAAATTTTTAATATTTTAGTACTTTTATTTTTTAAATCATATTCATATATATTAAAAATGGTTGGTCAGGTCTTGTGTAGGCCATGATGGTGAGGTAGGTGGGCCGACCAGGACGTTTGTTGATGGGCTAAACTGGTGAATATTTGGAGTGGGCTATGGACCAAGTGGGCTAATGGGCTCATATCACTTTGTGTTAATAGTGTATATGGGTTCCCATACATGTAGAATTATAATAAGGTTGATATATAGTGTAATAATATATAATGAAGAGGTCTCCCTTCGACATTTTTGACGCGAGACTCGTAAGAGGTATCATAACCATTATCAGCACCAAAAAGTGCTACTAAATGGTACCCATATCATCACTAAAATTAAAGAACTGATAAAGGTACCCTTTTTAATTTCATTAATCAAAACTGATAAATGCATCATTTAACTATTCTTTACTATAGTGTTGATAAAGGATACCATTATATATTTCAAATATTTTTGTTGTGAATTTATTAATGAGACTAATGACGTTGTTACAAAGCAAAAGTAGTAGTCAACTTAAGTGAAATACATTTTTTTTAATATTTAGAGATTTTAATATTCAATTAATTTAATTTACAAAGTTATTTTTTTCTAGTTGAAAACCTCCAGTATACTCACATTTTTACTATGTCAAACAATTATGTTTCTTGCTAGATTTATCATGTAAATATGATTTTTTGAGGTACGATTGAAGCTGTATGAACATTACTATTTTATTATTTATATCAATCGTATTATTACATTTAAAAATTACAAAAATCACTTTATATTTAAAATCACCATTTATTTATCATTTATTTCTTTATTATAAACATGAAATATTGTAGAATACCATATCCTAGAACATGTCATTGCTAAATAGATTCTTATCAACATGTAATGTTGCAATGTACATAGAAATTGTAGAAATGGAAAACACTTTTCATATTTAGTTTATATATTTTAGTAAATTATCATTATTTTGATCTAAAATATATTTGAGTTGGGGAAAGAGTAGTTTGATAACTCCTAGATAACAGGTAATACATTTTTTAAAGTCTAGGTACTCATCTATTATACTCTCACATATAATGTTAAAAAGTTATAAATATAAATTTTTTTAGTTATCTATGTTATGTATGATAATCTACTTATTTGATTTATAAATAATGTTTATTAAACATTAAATCATATCACACATTAGAAATATGTTCTATAATACTCTTAGGAATATTGAATTCTAATCATCAGAATAATCTAATCTTGTGCTTTCAGTCATCATCATAGAGATATTTAATGATATATGACGTAGGAAACAATTTTCTCTTGATTTTTTTATTAATTATAATCTTCAATATGATTTGTAGTTATATATTATGACTATATATAAGAAACATCATAGATATATTTGGGTAGAAATTTTCTCCTAGAACTCAGGTCTATATTTTAATTAATCTAAAGAGAAATTATTTTATGTTAACTAAAAATAGTGGTAATCATCAATTTTCCATATATTATTAACATGTATCTGTTTTAGTACTATAGAAATGCCACTATTAACTTTTTGAACAAATGAACACTTTCATTCATAATATCCAATCTCTTATGGAAACATAAAGATGGATTTTCTTTGTCCTAATGGTTTCTTCAATTTATAAATGTATTATAAAAAATAATATAAACTATGAAATTTAGTTTGTTTCACAAAACCTTTTGGTAGTTTCATATGGAAATCATCTATATGGTTTCCATAATAGAATGTTGATATGAAATCCAATTTATGAATATAATTTTAATATAATTTTCACTTAGAATGTGAAATTCAAATTGTTTTAGCCTGATGACTGGTAAACGGTTTACCCAAATACATTGTCATGAAAAAACATTAAACCATTAGTAACTAATATAGAAGTATTATTAATTGTTTATACATTATAAATAAATATCTTTTTGAATACATATTATTCAGTTTATATTAATTGGAATTAAATGGGACACGTAACACGATTTAGGTACATGGAATTAGCCTCTAAATTCATATGATCATTCCTATTGAATAATTTTTACATTTAAAAATTTCCATTAGGATTCAATATTCTTATCGAAAAATATGATCCATAATGGTTATTATAAATGACCTATTTGGTTTTTACATTGTCAGATAGTATATTTATTTTGAATAATTCCCCACACTACGTCTTATAATGTTTAGTTTTCCTTTCCTACTGAAAAACATTTTGTGCCTTAATCATATTGTAGCCATGATTTCGGAAAAAATATCTAACAAAATTTCATCCCATTTATATATTTATGATCATTAAAAACTAATAAAATTTATATCTTGAGGATAATAATATCATGATTATATTTAGGATAAATATCTTACATTCACATAATGTTTTCAATATATTAAATTTTAACCAATTATATATTTAAAAAAATTCTCATCTAACATATAATGTTGTGACATGGTGGATTCCGATTATTTTATAACATATATTATATTCATTAATCAATATAGTTGGAATATGTTCAGATATTACACAACAAATTTAAAAAAATATACATAAAAGGAAGTATAGAAAACATTCAATACAGACAAATCTCTTAATTGGTCCTCCATATTCTTCCATCATATCATTGATGTGTATATGTAAATTTTAGTTTATGGGTATTTTTACTCTCCCTTTAAATGTTCTATGTATACATTGTAAACATATTCTTTAACTAACTTTCATAGAGGAACTAATATATTTTATAAAGTATCTTCAATACAACCATTTTCAATTCCTAAAATCCCTTAATATAGTCTCATAATGATTATGAATATACTCATAAATTATCATTATATTAGTTCACTTGGTCATGGTAAACTAAATTTAGAAGGCTTATGTTTGTACCTTTAATATCAATGGTTTGCTGGTATAAATGATAATAATTAGGTTTTCAAATTTTCTCTGAGTTTTATTTTAGAAGAGTTTGAACACCATTTTGGAGATATGATTAACACTAAATTTAGATTTACATGACAAATAATTGTATTTCCACAAATTTTATGAGTCTAATATTTTCATGTTCATCTTTCATTTTCGATAATACATATATTTTATTCATGTATTACTAAACTATTAACTATGAAATACCATTAACCACAATATTTATTATTATAAATATTGTTAATTTTTGTCTAACTAGAAAATGAAATAAATTAATTTGTAATACTCCACTCAGAAAAATAGTTTAAGTCAAACCAATCATTCTAGTACTATGAATTCATGTTATTATCTTCAATAAGATTAGAATATCAGTTTATCAGTATCTTAGATAGTTTTCCATACATCTTGTAATTTTTATAAATATTCATGGTTCCTAATTTGGATAAAATGTTTTGAATTAGAAATTTTATTTATTAAATTGGATGTGAAACAAAATATTAAATGAAATGAAAAATATACCTGATGTAGGATCCCTAACATTTTCCCTCATTATTAAATTTTAGATTATCTTCCAATGACCTTTCTTTTCATATGATAGGTAGAGAGCCTTATATTCACGTCTCTGCCTCTGAATATTTCGTTTCTTTAAAGGATGTTATTACGGAAATATTAGAATTGAAATATTTATGGTATCATGTAAATTTTCAATCACCAAATTCCCCAAAAGAGGTGAATTCCCATTATCCCACCTATAATTGTTTTCCATGTAAATAATAATCACCATATTACATACCAATGTCAATATAGTAGCAATCCAATAATTCAAGAAGAATGTGGAAAATCACAAGGAAAAGAATAAAATATAATATTAATGGACAATTTCTTGAAAATTTGGAATCCCAACATAATTTATTGTTCAGTATACATATTTATCATCCAATAATTAACATTATCAAGTTATTTTTCATATAGGTTCCATTAGTATAGTGTGGTGACATTCTCATTTATCATAATCCTCTATTTAACCTTTTTGATTCATTATAGAGGTTATATCATATATAATGATCCCATGAATTTATATTTAATCTTTATCTCCCTTTAGATAGACGATAATATTATAAAAATACATTTGAATTATCCTACATAGGTCCCATATAGTCAACCTTCTAAAAAAGATCACTTTGTGTGGTGCCTAAACATGAATCGAAGATACCAACACAGAATTAAAAATATTTGTAGGGATGTAGAGTATAAACTATTATAATGCTCTTAGAAACATATTTTATTATATATATTGAATTTTAATAAAAATGATCACAGTGTTCCCATGGTTTATATTTACAATTTCTATAACATATAAAAACATATTTATGTTTCTTATCATGAGTACAATGTATAATGTTAAAACTTAATTTTATTATAATCCCAATATGTTAGCAAATTTTAATATCCCTTGTAATTGGATTTAAAATATCATATTCCATGGATTTTCAGGTCGAAATGATCTATATTCTTCTTCTCATAACCCAGACATGTACCTAGTAAAATTACTCAATGTTATATAATTGGGTGATCATTCTAAATATATTCAACAACTGTTCTAGGACCTATATTGTAGAATCGTTAATGATGATATCATATAATTAGACTTTTTGAAGACATTCCTATATGTTACACTATGTTTAAGTACCCGATTATTATTTTGATGTATAGGTTTCCTCTTTTCTCTTTTCCATTAGTTTTGTTGAGAAAATAATGAAAATGGGGAAATCCTAAATTTTGGGACGACACGCCATGTACTTTTCCACACGTTTTGTACTTTTGGCCATTTTGTATTAGTACACAGGGCGTGTAGCCTTGTCGGTGAGGAAAGGTGTAAAAACAGACTACACGCCATGTAGTAGGTATTTACACGCCATCTAGTCAGTCGGAAGGTGAACAGTAGGCGGTGGGAGTAGCCGCCAGCTGGGCAGCAGTACTTGCCATGTAGCTGGGTATACATGTCGTGTACTCATGTCGACGGGTGAACAGTTTTGCGGTGCCGCAAGAGGAACAACTAAATGAAGGGAGTACACACAGTGTACTCGAATGTACACACCGTGTAATTTGTTTTTTTCTCTTAAAATGGGCAGTATCCAACCCTGTTCATAGGGAAGGGTTGGATCTAGATGGGAGCTCATGAGGGGATGGTCGAATCTTCAAGGATCTCTAGATCGAGCGCCGAGATTCCGTTTCTTCCTCGGACGATCTCATTGGAACCGTGCAGGTATGTCCTTCTCATCTCCTTGTGTATTTCTCTCCTACTATTCCTCTAAGGGATGTTATTTTCATTTAAGCGAGTTTTCTTCTATATCAGATCTACATTGTTCTTTGGCGTTTCTAGAATTGACGTGCGTGTATATAGTTCTTGGGTGTTTAAGGTAGGTGGATTGGTGATTATATTCCATCTGTTGTGTGTTTTGTGTACCGTTATGCCAGTAACCCATTTTACGGTGTCGTGTGGCTGAAGCCATGGCTATTATAAATTCTTATAATTTAATTGGTAAATGATTGTGATATTAAACTACTGTTTGGGATCATTGCTTGGATCTAGGACCACCTCGGGGGTGCGTTCCTCTGTTTAGCGGTTTGGCCAGGATACCTGAGGGTATGCCTTTAAAGTAATGATTATATAATTGTCTTGAGGGGAATTACTTGTGTACTATTTGTTTACATGTTGGGCATGGCCAGGTTACCTATTTTAGCCTGAGGATAGTGTTGTGATTAGCCTGTGGGCACTGTAGTATTTAGCATGTGGGAAACATCTTCCATGTTTGTGGACAATAGACTCTGTGCCTGAGGGCGACACTTTGTACGCATGAGGGAAATTTCTGTTATGCTTTTGGTCAATTACCTATGGGTTGGATTCTGATTACCTAAGGGTAAGGGTTTGGATGTCTGAGGACACTAACAGGTTATATAGAAATTTAATGTGGTGGTTTCTTAAATAATAAATAAGTAAATAAATGTTAAAATGGCAATAACTAGTAAAATTAGTTACTTTTGAGTAATGCTTAGTTTATTAGAATTTACTTTTGAACACTGTTATTTCATATTGACACATAGTTGATCACGTGCCTTTGGTGGGTGCCTACTGAGATTATTTCTCACACCCTATTTGGGTCATGTTATTTGGCCCAAACAGATTACATTCATGTAGGTGTGGATAAGGGAAAGGGCCCTTATACATGTACTTGATTGCTGCTGAGGAGTAGGGGAGCATGTGACCGGGCATAGGCTCGCAATTCTACCAAATGTTTTTGTTTTGTTTTTCTGTACTTTGTATTGCACTGTACTGTATTGTTGTGTAACATGTTCTGCCTGTTTCCTTAGAACTTGAGACATGTTTCATCATCATCTATATAATTGTTGGTTAACTTTTACTGCAATTTTTTACCTTAACTGTGTAGGGTTTATTTTTTCTTCTGTTGTTGTATGATTTTTATTATATTCCACTATGAAACAGTTTTAAAAATGAAGGCTTAGTTTCGCCACTATTAGATATGGTCCCTCACTTCTAGTCAGAAGCCTATGGCATTTGGGGAAATGCGCTTGAGGTCATGTGGAAAACCAGGTTCGGGGAACCCGTTGAGTGGAACCTAGATACGAGATGTTACAAAGTGGTATTAGAGGCGTTATTTTCATTGACATACTATTTGGAGCATTATTCTGGGATAGCACAAGAATGGTAGTTGGTAATAAGTTGTTCCCAGGCGTAGCTAACACCTATACTGGGCAATGCCAATTTACCTCGTGTTGCAATGTTTCTGATTTAGAAATTATATAGTTGAACTGATTTTCACCAAAGGGTGATGCACTTGTATTGTGATTTTTATATTTGATTCATGGGTTCTATTTAGTTGAAACCCAATGAGATGAAGGGATACCATCTCATGCATCATTTAGGCAGACACTAGAAATCACATGCCATGCATTTGTTCCATGCCATGTTGGTGTATTCAAAATTTCATGTTGTTGTGATTGATGTTGTGATAGTAAAAGCATGCTGTTGTGATAGCTACTTTTATAGATACCTACTGTTTGATAGGGTATTATTTTGTGAGTTGGTTTATAGAATGGATGCCAAACATTGGTTTTTGGGATGTATGGGACCTCATTTACCGAAATTTGGTTGATCATTGGCTGTTTATCCAGTTATAACACATATAAGATGCCAAACATTGATCCACGGGGAGTATGGGCCCTCACGGTTACGAATCTAGCAATTATGTGTTTTTTAGTATTCTCTGGGTTCTAGAGAAGATTCTAAGGAATACTGTCCGGAATCCTAGTATACATGTCATGTAGTACCTTAAACATGCCGTGTGTGATCTTCTGTTTGGGAAGAGAAGAAAACTTTTTGAGTACACGCCGTGTACCCTAAGTACACGCAGTGTAGTCACTTCTCGTGTCATAGACTTTGTGGGCAGGGACACTGGGAAGGGATATTCATGGGGTGGACACATTGTGTACTGAAGGTATGCACCATGTAGTGTTGACCAGGAGTCCACCAATGTAACTAACAAACACAGACGGAGGAGACCTTAAGACATACATGTCGTGTCCACAATGGAACACACCGTGTAATCTGACCAGGGGACTCTACTGTGTAACTAACAACCTGGTTCAAAGTAATCCATTATTATACACACCGTGTGTATAGGGAACATGACGTGATGTGTGATCCGTGTATCCTACTGTGAAACTAACAACACGGGTCATCTAAGCTCATCTAGTACATGTCGTGTTCCTGTGGGACACGCCGTGTAATATTGAACGAGGACAGACCGTGTAGACTTAGTCCTGTGGCTAGGAAAAAGGGTATTATACACGCCGTGTGTAGGTATAAGACGCCATGTAGTTAAAGCTGAGTAGTCGTCCATATCACAAACGACATGAGAAGTTGGAAAATTACACCATACACGCCGTGTAGATTATATACACGCCGTGTAGTTTTGTTCAACGAGAGCCGTGTGGCTTAGCCATGTAGAAGGACCCGGGCAGGGCAGGGAAGTCAATTACATGTTGTGTAGTCAGTATACATAACGTGTAGTCTTGTTTTTAAAATCATGAAATGCCTTCTTCCTCCTGTTTCCCTTTTGGTTCCTTCGTTTTCAGTCAATGATAATATTGATTTAAGGTGTTTGTTTGACCTTGTAGTTTCATGCCGCTGAGATGTTCACGTGTTGTTCACCAGTAGAGCAGAAACGTGTATAATCCAGGAATGGTGGGCCATGGGAAACTAGTGGATCCACCAGCAGAGCCAGATGCAGCGCCATCCGTTATTCAGGAAATAGGCGTAGAGGCGCAGTTCCATGAAGGCTTTATACGGTTCATTCAGACTTTTCAGGGAGCACCGCCGGCTGCCACATCTATGTCCGAGCTGACTGTTATCTTCCAGCAGTAGCATCCGTCCACATTTTCAGGGGATGGTTGACCACATGTTGCGGAGTCTTTTCTGAGGTCTATGCAGACTATCTTCGAGCATCTTGAGACACCTCCATGGTGGAGGGTCAAGCTTGAGACGTATATGCTGTGTGATTCCTCCAAGAGTTGGTGGGATTTTACCACCTAGTCAGAGCATCATAGAGACATGGCGTGGGATGATTTTCAAACAGCCTTCTATGACATCTTCTTCCCAGAGACGCTGAGGGTAGATCGAGCTCGAGATTTCATGAACCTACAGCAGGGGGTTGTGTTGGTGATGGATTATTATGCTCATTTCAACAAGCTTCAGTGTTTTTCACCCGTTCCGGTGGGCTATGAGACGTTGAGAGATAGAAGCATTGAGTATGGACTTCATTATGAATTCCGAGCACTGGTGAATGTTTTCATGTTGCCTACTTTACATGCTTATATAAACCAGGTGATGATTATAGAGAGGAACCTGCAGGAAGGTAGTGGTGTCGGCCAGGGCGGTTCACCACCAATTTTGGGTTCTATTTCTACTGGTAAGAAGAAGAGATATATGGAATTCTTTCAGGGTGGTAGTACTAGTCAGAAGAATGTTTCAGGTGGCCAAGTCATGTGCTACCTCTGTGGTAAGAAGGGGCACAATAGACCTCAGTTTCAATGAGACCCAGTCAAGTGTTGAGATTGCGGCAAGATGGGTCATCTGCAGTGCTTTTTGTAGGGTGTTTCCACTGGTGGATATTTAGAGGGGTTCTATACAGACTCTGCATGCGGGAGCAGGACAAGCAGCCTCTTACCAATCAGGGAACTAGAATACGTCAGGGCGTGTAGGCAGGGATGGTGGTCGAGCCCGTGGTAGCCAGACACCAGGATCTCAGAGGCAGCAGGGCGGGACAGCTCAGGGTAGCCAGGCTTTGACGCAGGGCCGCGGCACTGGGCAGGCATATGCAGTGCAACAGACCCTGTGGGAGAAGGATCCCTGACCTTCTACTGTCAGAGGTACTATTCAAGTAGCTTCTGTTTTATCTTTAGTACTTTTTGATACGGGTGCTACCCATTGTTTCATATTTGTGCCTGTTGTGGAGATCCTTGGGCTCTGTGTTTCTTCTTATTCTGTGGTTATGACTCTAGACACTCTGTTGGGAACTAGAACGACGTGTGTGAATTAGTGAAAAGAGTCCCCCCTAGAGGTTAGTGAGTGTCACATCTGTTTAAACCTCAATGTTTTTGATATAATGATATATGATGTCATTCTCAGGATGGACTGGTTGGTTTCCTTTCGAGCCGTTGTATATCTCTATCATCACAGGGTGTGTTGCATGTCACTAGAGGGCTAGGGGGGTTTCTATACAAGGGCGAGTGGGATGTTCAGGCGAGTCGAGCTGGACCAATGCAACATGGGCAGGGTGGTATCATAGCCCAGATTGCAAGCTTATATCTAGATGACCAGGGTACTTGTCAGAAGGATTTCCCTCTAGTGGTTGATCATTTCAGGGATGTCTTCCTAGATTAAATTTCAGGTCTTCCTCCAGAGCCTTAGGTGGATTTCTCTATTGAGCTTATGCCTGGAGCAACACCGGTGTCCATTCCTCCTTATAGGATCGTTATGCCAGAGTTTCAAGAGCACAAGAGGCAGTTAGAGGAGTTACAAGTAAAGGGTTTCATCTGAACCAGTACTTCTCCTTGGGGTTCACCGATCCTCTTTGCAAAGAAGGCGGATGATACCCTCAGACTCTGTGTGGATTATCAGAAGTTGACCCAGTTGACGGTTAAGAACAGATACCACTTTCTAAGGATTGATTATATTTTTGATCAACATCGTGGAGAATGAGTGTTCATGAAGATTGACATTAGATCATGATATCATTAGCTGTGCGTTAGACCATCTGATATACCTATCACAGCTTTCAAGAGTAGGTATGGTCTATACGAGTTTACAGTTATGCCGTTCGGACACAGGATTGCGCCAGATGTTTTCACGTCTCTGAGGAATCGTGTGTTCCATCCTTATCTGTACTATTTTTTGGTATTATTCATGGATGACATCTTGTTGTACTCTCACACTCTTCAAGACAATTCCACCCATATTGATACCGTATTGAGTACACTGAGAGAGCATTGGCTATATGCTACGCTCTCAAAGTGCCACTTTTGGATGGACCAGATACACTTCCTGTGGCATATCATCTCAGAGGCAGGAGTTGCAGTAGACCCAGAGAAGGCGAGAGCAGTAGTTTCCTAGGGGCATCATAAGAACGTGTTTGAAATACAGAGTTTTTTGTTGCTAGATGGAAACTATAGACGCTTCATTCAGGACATCTCCCGCATAACAGCTCCATTTACGGGGTTGACTAAGAAGGGTGTGAAGCTCGTTTGGTTAGAAGCATGCGATACAACCTTCCATGTGCTGATGGGAAAGTTGACATCATCACCGATCCTGATACTCCCAGAGAAGGGGAAGAGATATCCAGTTTACTATGATGCATCAGGTATTGGTCTGGGAGCTGTGTTGATTTAGGGAAATCGAGTAGTTGCGTACGGGTCTCGGCAGTTGAGGCCACCTGAGAGGAATTAACCAATGCAATATCTCGAGCTGGCTGTAGTTGTTTATGTGTTGCGCTGTTGGAGACATTATCTCATGGAAGAACATTTTATGGTGTTCACAGACCACAAATGTCTCAAGTACAAATTTACCCAGCGTGACATGAACCTGAGACAACGAAGGTGGTTTTAATACGATTATTACATCGATTTTCAGCCTGCCTATACACCTTGTAAAGGTAATGCAGTAGCTGATTCACTGAGCAGGAAGACTCAGATAGAGGCAGTGCAAGAGGCCGGCGGTGAGTAGCATCTTAGGAATTTGTTATCTGAGATACATTTCGAGGTGCATGGCAGTTAGGGGTAGACTCATCTCTCCTTTTTACCTGTGACTTATACCCTTCTGGATAGAGTGCGGATGAGACAACTATCTGATTTAGAAAGCCTGTTTCTGTTGGAGTCGGTGGAAAGTGAGGAACCTCCTCTTGGGTGGATGATAGGAGATGATGAAGTTTTACGTTTCCATGAATGAGTGTGAGTTCCAGGGGATATATGCAAGGATCTGATGCAGGAGATTCATGGTTTAGCTTGGGAAGTTCATCCCGGGGTTACCAAGATGTACTGTAACTTGAGGCTTCAGTACTGGAGGATGGGAATGAAGAGAGAGATATCTAGTTTTGTTATGAGATGTTCCACATGTTAGCAGGTGATGGTGGTGCATCAGAGGCTAGTAGGACTGTTTCAGCAGTTACCCATCCTGGAGTGGAAATGGGATGATGTTGCGATGGACTTTGTGACTGGGTTTCCGAATTCACCTCGAGGAAATGATGTCGTGTGGGTTGTTGTGGACTGAACCATGAAGGTAGATCACTTTTTGCCGATCAAGGAGACCTTCGGTGTTGATGAGCTTGGGATGATGTATATCTGATAGGACGTACGTCTTCATGGGTTCCACTTTCTATTATTTCATATAGGGAAGCTCGTTTTACGTCTTGTTTCTGGAAGTGTTTTCAGAGGGAACTGGGTACACGGGATCTTCTGAGCACAACTTACAACCCTCAGAACGATGGCCAGTTAGAGCGTACCATACATGTGATTGAGGACATGCTGCGTGCATGCATCATAGACATTGGGGGATCTTGGTAGAAGCAAATACCTCTAGTCGAGTTCGCCTATAATAATTGTTTTCAGGAAACTATAGAGATGGAACCTTACAAGGCTTTATATGGTAGGCCATGACGATCATCATCATGCTGGTTAGAGGTATTATAGGAAGCTCTACTGGGACCACGTCTCAAGTAGGAGACTTCTGAGAAGGACCAGTTGATTCAGAAATGGATGGATATCACACACTCTCATCAGAAATCTTATGCTGATCGCCGCAGAAGACACTTGGAGTTCGTGGTTGGGGATCAGGTTTTCTTACGTGCTTCACAGAGGATGGGACACATGCAGTTAATGAGACAGGGTAGACTTTCACAAAGGTATGTGAGGACATTTGAGATTCTGGATAGAGTTGGGCTGGTTGCCTATCGGTTAGAGTAACCATAGAGGTACCAAGCCATGCACGACATCTTCCATTTATCTCAGTTGCTCCGTTATCATTCAGACCCGTCTCACGTCTTTCAGTCCGAGGAGGTTGGTCCTGAGGTTGATGCATCCTTTGAGGAGCATCTGATTCATATCGTTGATAGGAGAATGAAGGTTCTCCATGGCCAGTCAGTTCCTCTCGTACGGGTGCTATGGAAGCATCGCCGAGTGCAGGATGAAACCTAGGAGCGGGAGACTGACATACATGCTCAGTGGATGGAGTTTTTCACAACTATATCTTCACTACCCATCTAAGGGAAATTCCGGGACAAATTTCTTTAAATCAGGGAATTTTCTAAGAACCCGGTTCTTATTTTGAGGTTTGGGTTTCTTATTTTCTCTTTTACTTATGATTTTTGAGAAAATAAGGAAAATGGGAAAAATCCTAAAATTTGGGACTACACGCCATGTAATTTTCCACACGTTGTGTACTTATCATCGTATGGGGAGAGTACACAGGGCGTGTATACTTGTCAGTGAAGAAAGGTGTAAAAACTGACAACATGCTGTATAGTAGGTATTTACACATCGAGTAGTCAGTCGGCAGGAGAATAGTAGGCGGTGGGAGCAGCCACCAGCTAAGCAGAAATACACACTGTGTGGTCAGGAATACATGTCGTGTACTCATGTCAACAGATGAACAGCTTGGCGGTGCCGCCAGAGGAACAATTAAATGATGGGAGTACACGAAGTGTGCTCGAAAGTACACGATGTGTACTTTGTTTTTTTCGCTTAAAATGGACAGTAGCCAACCTTGTTCACAGGTAAGGCATAGATCTGGATGGGAACTTGGGAGGGGATGGCCGAATCTTCATGGATCTCTAGATAATGTGTCGGGAATCCATTTCCACCTCGGACGATCTCGTTGGAACCACGCGGGTATGTCCTCCCATCTCCTTGTTTAGTTCTTGACAATTCTTCCTCTAATGGATGTTATTTCCATTTAAGAGAGTTTTATTATGCCTCAGATCTTGGTCGTTCTTAGATGTTTCTGGAATCGATGTGCGCGTATATTGTTCGTGGGTGCTTGAGGTAGATGTCTTGGTATTTATATTCCTAATGTTGTTCATTTTTTGTACCGTTGTGCCACGAACACATGTTGGGGTGTCGCGTGGCTGAGGCCATGGATATTTTAAATGCCTATAATTGAATTGGTAATTAATTGTGATATTAAACTACTGTTTGGGATCGTTTCTTGGATCCAGGACCTCCCCAGGGGTGTGTTCCTTTGTTTAGATGTTTGGCCAGGATACCCGAGGGAATGACATTAAAGTAATGATTATAGAATTTCCTTGAGAGGAATTTCATTTGTACTGTTTGTTTACATGTTGGGCATGGCCCGATTACCTATTTTATGCAGAGGGTAGTGTTGTGATTAGCCTGTGAGAACTGTACTGTTTAGGATTATGGGAATCTTCTTTAGTACCTGTGGGAAATAGACTCTGTTCCTGAGGGCGGCACTTTGTATGCCTGAGGGCAATTTCTGTTATGCCTGTGGGAAATTACATGTGGGTTGGATTCTGATTACCTGAGGGTAAGGGTTAGGGTTTTTGGGGACACTGATGGGTTACATAGAAATTCACTATAGTGGTTTTGTAAATAATAAATTAGGAAGTGAATGTTAAAATGGAAATAACAAGTAAAGTTAGTTACTTTTGAGTACTGCTTAGTTTATTTCATTTACTTTTGCATAATTTTGTTACATGTTTACACAAAGTTGAGCACGTGCCTTTGCTGGGTGCCTACTGAAATTATTTCTCACACCCCGTTTGGGTCATGCTTTTCGGCCAAAACAGATTACATTTCTGTAGGTGTGGATATGGGAAATAGTCCTTATACAGGTACTTGATTGCTGCTGAGGAGTAGGGGAGCATGGGACCGGGCTTAGGCTCACAATGCTAACGACTGTTTTTGTTTTTTGTTTTCTGTACTCTATATTGCACTGTACTGTATTGATGTGTAACATGTTCTGACTATTTTCTTAGAACTTGAGATATGTTGTATCATCATCTATATAACTGTTGGTTAACTTTTACTGCAGCTATTTACCTTAAATGTGTATCGTTTATTTTTTCTGCTGTTGTTTTATGCTTTTTATTATATTCTGTTGTGCTACACTTTAAAAAACGAGGGCATAGTTTCCCCACTATTAGACCTGGGCCCTCGCTGCTAGTCGTAAGCCTCTGGAATTTGGGGAAATGCGCTTGATGTCACGTGGCGAACTGGGTTCTTGGGAACCTGTTGAGTGGCACCCGGATCCGGGACGTTACACTATGTATTGTAATGAAAAATAAAAATATTATTACCTTGTTAATGTTAGCCAAAAACATTAACATGAAGTCCCCATAAAATAAATGTTCCCAGATGAGTGTAATACCTACACATTGATATGTGTATCCATTCTAAAATAAGTAATAGAATGAAACATTTGACATAATATCTCTTTATGGGACTTAGTATAAATCAAATAAACAAGCCTCACATAAATAAATATGTATGAACATTATTGAAATAATATTTATATGACTGTGATATAGTAAATATTAGAATGTTTATCTGGGGGATGTTAAACCAATCCATAACAATAAGGGAATGCCTAATATTGTGGATTTGTATACCGGGATACAATATCCCATCATATACATGGGTATTTCCATGTTTTTTTTCACCATGTATTTTTCTTGAACCATCTACTGTTATCAAGAGCTCAATCCTTTACATATTATTACTCACTCGATGTTGTTGGATCCCTCGGTTTAGGGGTAAATAAATAAACCATTAGAACACATGCATGTTTATTATAATGTGCAAGTGATGATGAACTTATAATAATATTTAAATTAATATAATATTTCTCAAAAAAAACCAGAAATGACATTGTTAAAATAAATATAAACTCACTAAAGAAATTGGTTAGTAATGATCATGATATGGCACAACCTACAATGAATACATCAAGAATGAATTTTAATTTATTATTTAATAAGGTAATAATTTTAAATTAATAAATTAATAATCATATTATTTAGTTACACATTTATCTAAATTAAAATTTTAGTGGGGAATTAATATTCTATTACTCAATAAATTTTAAAGAAATAATTTTTTTAATTTTAATATAAAATTTATTACAACACGGTCTATACACTTTTAGTCTAATTATAGTTGGTTTATAATTTTGTATACATGGAATATACTAAAGGAGTCAGGATGTGAACCATTCTGCATTACATGAAATTTCTTATCATTTAAAATGTTTATGATATACGATGTGTACGGTCCTTGTGAAGTATTACACACTTATATGGATTGAATTATTACATGGAATGTTATCATATAAAATGATAAGATGATACATGTATCAAGTCTTATTGATTTTCTATAACTTATGTTGACATGTTGTGGAATGAATATATTTGGTGCGTACTGTTGTAAATTAAAAAGATAAATGATTCCTACATTAAACGTACACATAATTTGTTTTCTGAAAAATTTGATAAAATATTTCATGAATTTAATTCCAAACGGTCCACTATAAATAATTTAATGTGTATGCTAGGTTAGAAATTACTATTACACATCATGTACCCTAGTTATATATTTTGTTATTTAATTATGATTTAATTATTTTTTTCATTTCATGTATTTGAATCACACGATACATTTTTTTCTAGTGAATACTTTCATGAGTATATATGAGTAATAAAAAATGTAATACCATATATAAAATATAACCCCCTTTTTATAGATATCTACACAACATGGTTAGAGGTTTTTCAGGTATTTTGTATGCGTAATAATGTGTTATATATCTTTTACACCATATATATTTCATGTAATCACTTTTGTCTTTTTTTCACTTATAGCCGCCAATACATAGTGCGCGTAAATTATATATCACATAATTTTAACATATGGTGTCAAAACCATGTAGGGTTACATTACATGTACACCATCAGTATGTTATTACCCCTATATGACCAAAAACCAATTAGGAGGAAATATACAATGAGTAAGCATGTTATATTCCAAATCCCCACACGTTATGACATGATTAATGTGGCCCTCTATTTTATTACAATGGGTACATGGGGTTTACTTTTCTATTTAACATTGTGTAACAATGTCCCTCTTCTAGTATCATAAAAACCACATTATGGGTTCTTTTATATTTCCTTATACTTTTTTCCATTTCCAAGTCACATGAAATTTAATGAGCACTTTACCAAAAAAAATTATAATTGAAAAATAAAAAATGGAAATTAAATCTCTTCAGACAACTCGAATTTGTGCAAACTACAAATAAATAATTATAAATTATAATGTGACCACACAGATAAAACATGATTGTTTATAAAGAAAATGAAAAATATCAAGCCAGTTCCAGACACTGGGTTCTTCAGAAAAAATCCTCAGAACATGATAGATATACCTTAGTTTCCCATTGATTAGATATTTTCTCATATAATTTATTTATAATTTAATATAAGAATCAAAATTCCTAAATTATTCATTATTTGTTGATAATCTATTTGGAAAAAACTACTTAATCTTTGAATAATCATGGTAGTAGATCAATTCAATGTACATTTTCCAAAGATGAATCCATATATCTCCACATTTCATAAACATTCATTATTTTTTATTCCATATGGAAGAATAATGGTACCAAATTCATTATTATGTTCACTATTGATTACAAAAAAAATAGTTTTAGGATTGATGAATTATTCTCCTTTTTCTCTAAATCATATGTGGAGGAGGAGGAGGAGTGTCTGTCATTATTGATACAGTTAATTAATGTTTGTATCAGTATTCTGAGAAATGGTCAGAGATAACAATTGAGTATAAAAAAAATCAATTTCATTTAAATGATATAATAATTAGTAAATTCTTAGGGTAAATAAAATTTGAATTTCATTGAGTCCCTTTACCAAATTGGTATTCAATATAATCCAATCAACAAGTAATAATTTTTTAATTTTTTAATTATATGACCTGGGCTAACTCACATATTTTTAAATATCATTTGCATCTTGATCATTAATTGTCCATCCAATCCTCCCCATCATTTATCAAACCTTCAATAATAAATATTTAAAAATTAAATCAATTTCATTATAGTATTCATAAAATGAATAAATAAATATTATATTCACTAAAATTAATAAATATATAATTTAATATTCATAGAACCAAATAAATATTTATTTAAAATATTTATTTGATATATTTGAAACAGTAAATATATAATATAACGAAATATTATATATTTTATATCTCTAGAATGAAAATTATTTAATATTAAACACATTGGTATTCTAATCATGAATAACACATAGTTGAATTTAAATAATCAACCGAACTAGATTAATAATAATCCTGATGCTTGGAAATATATTTATTCATGATATATAATTGAAATGTAATTTATTTGTGATTTTTGATAAACACCATTTTTTCCTTTATAGAACTCTATCTCATTATAATTATGATTGATTACATAATGTCTATGATTGAAATATAGAGATATTTCATAAAATCCATTGAAAGAGAAGTTATTTTAAGAATGAAAATAACTTCATATGAACATTTAATAAAAAATAAAATATATTCGACTTGATATATAATCTTATTAGTTATATAATATTTTTCATAAAACAACATGCATTATTAGTTTCATTAAAATCCAAAAACAAAAAATCAGGAATGAACTACCATGACTATGAATTTTATCAAAACATTTAATTTGAATTAAAGGAACAAATATAATTGCTTATATTTTTTCAAAAGTGGAAACCCTTTATTTACTTATTCAATTAACACCAAATCCCTTATGAGGCATCTAATACATTAGACATCAGAATAAGAATATTTCTCCATGGTTTTTAATAATAAATCAAAGTATTAGATTCATGATATACATTAATAATAGCATCATGTGTATGAAAAAATGTACATGTAAAAATATAGGAATACATAATGACATATATAACATATAGAATTAATATTACATGGTTTTCCTAAAAAAACACCTCTCTATAATATTATCATGTGTTGAAAGTCATGTTTGGAAGCCTGATCATTTTATGAGAATCCAACTCGATATAAGTTAAACATCATACTGGTCCCACTAGATGAATTTCAACCACACCATAGTAAATATTTTTAATACTGTTTTCATAGAAAATCATAGTAATAATTGTTGTAGGGAACGTAACCTACCCAATAATGAAAAAATTAATTAAAGTCCAATGAAATGGAATGGGTTTACCAAAACCAATACCCAAATCAATTTTGTACTCAACTTGAATGGTGTTATTGAACCTCATATGCCTGAATCTAGTGCTTGATAATGATAGGATACACTCATGGGAGGTTGATTTACCTATAATTATTATAAATTGATTGCATATCATTGAAAAAAATTCAATCATGGAGTGCACCTTACATTATGTCTACTGATAGAGTAATTAGAAAAATAAAAAAGAGAGAAAAACTCTATCATGAACAATGTATATGAAACAAAACATTCATGTAAACAAAAAATATCATCCAAAACTATATATATAAGAATAAATTTAAAATCAATTATTTAAATGAAAACATGTATAATACAACAATATCACAAAAATACTTTCCACACATGAAATAAAAATTATAATAACCTCTATAAAACTTGTAATAAATCACTAAAACCTAACTCACTAATCAGTTTCCTAATATAATAACAATTGAGGATAATGAAAAAAATAAAACTTTTAAAATTCAGAATGAAATACAAGAACACTTGTGTTTATGCCTGGTGTGAGCTAACTAGCCTAAAGGGATTTCACTAAGGAGTTTGTACCCTTTATAATGAAAATAAATTTCATTAATCCGAGTTTTAATTGTTTATAGAATTAATTATTTATAACTATGAGTACGATGAATACATATAACATGGTGTAGGTCGCATATATGAAAATGTAAATTAATTTGAGTGATAAAGGGTGAGGGAAAAATCCTAAAAAAACTACTCATAAAACAAAGTAAATATATTCCAATAAATAGTTATATAAATTAATATCATATCCCATTCATATTTCCAAAAAATATTTATCATATTCTATTTATAAAAATTTATATATGACCTATTATTTTTATAGGACTAGCCAAACTATTTTCAAATTTGAATTGAAAATAAAATAAAATATTATTGAATTATAATTGAGTATAAACAAGATCTATTCTATCAACAAAGAATAATAATTTAGGGGTTCCATTTACATAATAAAAGGCTATGGGATATTAAAAAGAAAAAAAAAGTAAAATACCAAAAAAATACAACTCAGGAGAAACCAAGTACCATGGGAAACTACATTGGATTCACTCAATAATGACCCATACTGGAAACCAAAACCCTATGATGGAACTAAAGAACCTATCAAAATCCAAAAAGACCTTTATAAATATAAAATATATATAATCCTTTCTAGGATTTCATAAAATCAATGGGAAATAATTAAACCAATTTTCTCACTCATTCAAATGGAGAAACATTCCCTATTCAGTAGACAATATAATCTAGAGTTTTTACACATCCAATTTTTTTTAATTTTTTCATAGGATCCCAAAAATAAAACTAAAAATAAATTTTATAATATAATAATTATATAGAATCATAACATGATCTGTTATAATATAAATTTACTAGTCTCCATATCTCACCTACCACACCCCCATATGAAACAACACATTTTTCCCAAAACATATGAATAAAAATTTAAATGAAATATATTTATTCCCCTTAGGATCTATAACATTACATCAATAAATAAAAATAAGGGTCTCAATAGAGGGTCCCAAAGAAACATTAAAATAAAACTATATAAAATGAAAAAGTGGTCATTCACAAGTTACCATGGGATTCCAACCATTTTTCAAACCATATGAAATCTAATATCTAAACATTTAATGAAAAAACATAAAAACCTACATGGAATTTAAATTACGAGGAACAAAGTATAAGACCACTTCAAACCAAAACATCATTTCATTTAACAACTATTTTTAAATATAACCATTAATTATTTTTTTAAAAAATTATATAAACCATGTCTTTTCACTATCCGTCAACCGAATAGGGAAGATACAATAATATATAATGCACGAGTAGAAAACATTAACATAAACATTTCCAAATCACTTTGAAATTGAAACAATACTCTTGAAAACTAGAAAAAAATGAAATACATTTATACTAATCGATAAAAACTAATAAAATGTTTATGAACTACATAGTCACCACAAAATATATAAATAATTTAATAAAAAGGGATTTAGAAATCATCATGAATTAAAACAACATCCTCAATATAGAATAATCATCTTAAAAAGATTACCATACCTTTTCTAACACCCCACATGAAAAGAATACCCATTTATGATCACTAAACAACTAAATCAACTAATAATTACTAACCAAATCCCTGAAATCATCCCAATAAGAAATTAGGATACTAAGAGTAAGAAAAGTTGGAGGGTAAATTAAAATGTAAGAGAGTAAAATGTAAATAGTGAAATTATAATGGATTTCATTTACTCATAAATTTAAAATCATTAAAAGAGGCTCAAAATCAATGTAAAATGATAATAAGATCTTCTTTGGGATCCAAGATAGCCTATCAAGTGAGAATAGGGGAAACTGTTGTCCAATACATTAAAAATTGAAGAGTGGTGAATTTAGGAATTTAAATATTGATCATCAAATAGGGACACTCCGTCCTTCACAAAGTCATTATGGTCTATTCCATTATCCAAATCCTCCAAGTAGACTATAAAACCCAAAATTCCCATCTACATAGAGAGGGCCTCCTACCTAGTCATGTTTTTGATATAGTCACATACCTCACATGATACCTCAAACCATGACATGGTTCTTACAATGTTCCAAAAAAAATTTCACAACAACTATCATATGGCATGGTTTTCTTTCATTACCAATTGAGAAACTCCATCTCCAAACTATCCACCAAAATTCCAATTCAATATTTTAATGACTATGTATTTCTCAAATTAAAAAACGTAACATATATATTATTTTATAGGTCTTTGGTCATTTTATTATCAAAAGAACTCATCATGCCTGTGTTGGATAAGAATCAAAATACGGTGAGGTCATGATACTCTATGAATATCATCAAAAGCCCAAATTATGAAATAAATACTTTATATACTCTCAAAAAATTTGAATTACATAAAATAAATTATAAATATATTACAAAATTAACATGTGTGTGTCATAATTATCCCCAATACAAAACATTCAATCCGAGATATTTCTTAAAAAAACATTATTTTCAATTAATTAATAACAAACCCAACAAACAAATAAAACAGTTCGGTGGTTTGGAGAAACATTGAATGTTTATATAAAGGAATACAGTCCCCATGAAACATCATCAAATACATTGATCTATAATTAAAAAAAGCATAAAAGCCAAATCCTCAAATTAATTCAGTATATCTATGAACATCTCATCCATAAAAGACTAACAAAATTTCATAAAAGGATAGAATTTTTTTTTCTAGCCATAATTTATAATCATTATAAATCAAAAGAACTATAATAAAACATTCATTAGAGGAAAAATATACCACCAAAAAAATAATCTATAAAAACACCCAATGAATCTAAATCCTCCACCACACATAATTAATCACCCAATATTTTAATTTATAAATATAAAAGAGGAAACATAACTGAAATGGAGATCTGGTATCCAAAAAAATTGAACTTATCTAACCCATGTATTAATACACAAACCTTTTCAATGAGAATCATTCAACAAAAGCAAATTTCTAATAATAAAATACAAAATGGGACCATCCTCGGTTCGTCACCCCATAAGGGTCAACTAGGGCATCACCCAAAAATTAACGTCTCAAGAATAACATACAAAATAACTAGATATAAAATGTTTTCAATCTCAAAATTAATCACTCATCATAATGACCCATGAAACGACACCATGGACCTCCCATATCCCACACAATATTAAACAATTCACAAAGTTAAGATAAATAAAACCACATTAACATTATTAAATGAGTTCATCGAACCATAATTACCATAATTATAAATTAACAACAAATGAAAATTGAAACAACATAAGAACCCAAACATATAAAATGAAACATCCAAATAGATAATGAAAAAAACACATCCCAAACCAAATAATTATTGATACATATTACTATAGAACAACATTAAAAACTATAATGATTAAAAAATACCTATAATGTAGAAATGTTCTAAGACTCAAATGGATTTGAGTCTAGAACATTATTCAAATACTTAGTAGAGTTTGGAACAGAAGGGTGATGAGAAAATTCACCAAATTAATCATACTATTTTTTTTGTATATTTCATCTATAACATTCCAGTAGGAATATCGAAGGTGACACAACAAATGAACACAACCAATTAATGAATCATAATTAAATATAATAGTCATATTTTCTTCTAAGAGCTACATAAAAAATAGAAACTTTTCAAAAATACATAAATTAATCTCAAATCATAAAAACATCATCCAATTAATATTTTCAACATCACAAATAAATTTGTAAAACTCTTTTTAGGAAGGTATACCTTTAAAAAACAGACAACCTTAATCTATTGAAAATTGAAATGAAATTAGTGAATAACTTGAGTGAAATTATTGATCATTTAATACTTGTATAGAATTTGTATAAAGCTCCAATTTAATGGAATAAATTTTTAAAAATAAATATCCAATTTTCATAGTGGGATCAATAAATTTATATGATCATTTATATGAAACATGAAAATAATTTTCAAAAACCAATCACAACTTGGTTTTTGAATTATCTGTTATTGAAATACGCTTTCTGGATAAAACAATCCTCTGAAATAATGTGAGAAATTAAAATAAATTCCCAATACTAAGTAAAATATAATTCATTCATTTTAAAACCTTCTCTAATCCTCTTTAAATAATCCACCGAAATGAGCGCTCTATTTTATAGAATTTTTAAACCAAAATATGTTAAAATAAATAATTTGGGATGGATGTAGAGTTCTCTCTCACTTGGCAACACAATTTTTTGCACTATATTCCAACCACGTAACATGATTTATAGAGTCATCAATATAATCTATAAGAGATCCTTAATGTTTACCATGTTGTGTGAACTAACCATGAATTCCCAATTATTCCTCCACATTTACCTCAATACAAAATAGAATTCTGAAAATTTGATTAACATAATGAGGGTTCATAAAAAACCTTCCCTTATGAAAATATATCATAATAATTTTAGAATGAAATTAAAATCTAAGACCCAAGTCTCAAATATACCTAAAAACATGATGTTATAAATGGGAAATTGCAAGTTAGACTCTCCCTAAACCCACTTATTGAGTTTATACACACATTTCTATATATTACCAATTTAACACCATGATATTTTAATAGAACATTGTAATCTATAAGATATATATCACGAAACCCTAAAAATAAATGAATAACGATATGTTATTTTTTAAATATTTCAGATATAACCTATACATTAAATTATTTGATATTAACAATGATTAAACAAAGTAATAAATATATATTAAATTTACACATAATAAATATTTATTTATTAATGCGTATGAAATTACTACCTAGTTTTTAGTTATTTTGTTCTATTCTTCAGAAATAAATATTATTGAAAACACTGCATTACCTTTTTTAAGATAATATTGTATTAATTTATACCAATATTGAAATATTATTTCATTAAAATTATATATAAATATTTTTTAATTCAACATATAAGAATTATATTTAGGTGAAATTTAGATATTTTTTTAAAAAATAAATATTTTTCAATGAATTGTAAAATTGTATAGTTTTTATGTACATCAATTAATTTTATGATATCACCAAGAAATAAATATGATACCTAAATTCATTAAACATATTTAATGAATCATGTATTATTATATAATATAATTAGGAAAAAAATTCAAAAAATATAAATTAGAAATTAGTTTATGATAAATATGTATATCAGTTTAATAGTTGATGAGGTGTGTCCAAACATCGATAATGAAAAATGTTGTGCATAAAGATAATTTTTGATAATTTATAAGTAGTTTATTTACATGGTTTATAAATATGAATTATTAATGATTATTTTTATGGATGTATATTCATTTGTAAGTTACATAATTTGTCACTTATCCAAAGTAATGTGAAATGCTTGTGAAATTATAAATTATTCAAAATGAAATATAAGATAAGTATTTATGATGTATATTTGGGTGAATAAATTTTTTTAAGGAATATAAAAAATTATACTAATGAGATAATTTTCTTAAATTATTACACAATTCTGACATTGTGCTTGTGTAAGTACTTGCAGATGACGACCTCCACGATGAGATGGGATTTATTTTTTATTAACACATAACATATGTAGTATATATAATGGAATTTAAATTGTTAATGTGATATTAATAGTATAATAATATTTATTTAAATATAATATAATAAATTCCTTCTTTCACCCATATGTTTTGAAAATTGAAATGTTAATCATTGGTACATACTACCTACCTTCTCTATGATTGAAAAATAATTTATTTTTGATAACCATATTTCATTGTTGGATTTAAAAGTTTATATTATGTATAAAATTTATAATTATATCATTATAAATATTATGGATATAATTAAATATTGTCATATTTTATTATAGTTTTCAAACCAAAGGTATTTTTGATATATGAGTCAAACTTCATCAAAATATTCTACGTGAACGTAATTGAATATGTAATTGAATATTACATGTTAATAAATAAAATAAAACTAATAAAAAACATGAAAAAGGTAATTAAGACAATAATTAATTTATATATGTTCATTATTAATGAACGTAAAGAACATAAATGATGACTCAGACTCGAGATCTAGGAAACTTTAATTTAATAACATTATTCTGAAAGATTTAATGATATATTTTGTAAATCAGTTTCATCCAGGTTTATATAGTTGTTATTATTTTAAAATAATATTTATATGGATATAAATTAATTATGAAATAATTATATCTCACATTTGAAATACCTCAATTGTTTTTAGAAGGAATATTTTTATGGATTGTTATGAATTTCAATAAAAAAAGGAATGTTCAATTTTAACATATTTGACATCACAATATTTTCTCAACACCATTAACAAAATATTATTATTTAATTATTTTATAAGAAACCATATATATATATATATATATTATTACCTTCATTCCTTGATAATCGTAAAAAAATTGAAATGTTACCAATGTATATATATGACCTATTATCTATTAGAATACATTATACTCCAATTTTTATAAAGAAAAATCATTTTCATATTAACTGTTTAATAAATATATAAAAATTGAAATTATATAATTAATGTAATATATATTATGAACTAATGGCCCCTTTTTCCATAGTCAAATTATAAAACCCATTATGGAAATATGAGTTGAATATCATCAAAATATCCTATATTAACATAAATATTTGATTAATGGAATGTTAAAAGATAATAAATAAAATAAAAATGATAATAAACATGAAAATTAATATTATTTAAGTAAATAATTTACATAATATTATTTTTCTGGAATACAAAAAATCTACATGATGAATAAGTCACAATGTAAATGACACTTTACCTTAAAATCATTGTTTTTAATTTTTTAAAGTCATTTTTATAAATAATTTCACTATATGTACATATTCATAAAAAATGGATGTATTTATTGGGAAATAAATTAATTTTAAATGAATTTTATGTGTAAATACTATTTCAATAAATGGTTTTAAGAAAAATTGTTTTACAGATTGTTTTGACATTTATTAAAAAGGAATAAGGAATGTTCCATTTTAATGTATAATGCCTCAAATACATATCTAGGCTCCATATCCAATATTTTATTTTTATATTTCATTATATGATTCCATTTTTTCTTCAATAATTACTTATTCTTATCTCCATTATATGTATTTTTATATGGGAGTTTATGTGTACTAGATTTTTCAATATCCACAAATGTGACACCCCAAGATTTCATAGTGTGTTATTTGTTCAAAATAATTCAATAACATGCACTACACGCAACACCGAGTTCAAGCGCACCATGACTTACCAAACAAGCCATTCAAAAGAGGTTATGAATAGTATTAACTAAATTTTAAACTTTATATAATCCTTATAATTTTAGAATCTATATTATGAGTTTCTTAGACACAATGTAAGAACAAATTCATTTTCAGTATTGCAGTTTTACCAAATTTTAATAGTGAACCCTTTTTAGATACTATATTTTAAATTTATTGACTAAATGGGGACATCAAAAATTTAAAATGAAACATCCCAAGCTTCCACGGTACGCTAGCGTGTGTTGTACGCAACACCGAGTTCTAACACACCGTAACCAATCAAACTAGCCGTTATGAATAGTAATACCTACCTTTTGAAATTATATATATTTTATATTTTAAAATGGACTTCATTTTTGGATTCGGAATATCGAATTTAGCCTAAGGTAAAATTTTGGTACTTTTCAGATAACTTTCATATTTTGATGAATAGTGAAAATTACTAAATTTTAATTAAAAAAAACTTTTTTAATCAAAATAATTAATAGGGATAAATTATGAATTTGGGTGGTTTTAAAGTATATTTAGAATATATTTTTACCATTTAATATAATGCTGGTAATTGGACATAATTTTACAATTAAACCGAACATAAACAAGTGTCAATCTTTTGATAGTTATTATCTCTTAAAAACACGCTTTTTGTTTTGACAGCGGGAATTAATTTTAAATTAATTTCTGCCACTTCTGTGTTTTGAATTTTGAAAAATGGATTCCATATTTGGAATCAGGATATTCAAATTTTGTAAATAGGTAACTTTTATTTTTAGATATTTTGAATAATTACTGCGGTAAATATTTTATTTACCATGGTTAAGGGTAAATCCGGTAAATAAGGGTTAAAAAATAATATTATAATAATACTAAATTACCCTCAAACGTGTCTTAACCCTATTTGTTGATACATGGTCGACCATGGGCATCTTTGGGTCGATTTTGGGACCCCATGGATCCACTTGTAAGTGATAATGACACATTATTTTAATTAAGTTAAAATGAATACAAAAATGACACAAGCATATATCTTTTAGCAAAAAAATTGTTACATAGGGTTATATATGTTGGATTTTAGATTATAAATATTCATTATAACGATAAAAATATTTCCTACATAATTATATTTTATTTATAATTTTTAGACATTAAATAATTTATTTTATTTATGACACAATGATGATGCAGTAATTACTATAATAGTGAAAAATTAAAATAATTGATATTATAAATACCCAAATAAATATTATATGAAACTGTTAATGAATTAAAATAATTTTCTAGGATAATATGATATATTAGGATTGATTTAATTGACTTTGTTCGAAGTAATCAATCTGTTATGAGTTTCACAAAAATCAACTATTGAATAGTGTCAAAATTGACATAAAAGAGTTCTTAAAACAAATATTATATTATTAATTGATATTAAATTCCTAAAAATCTAAGGTTCGGCCAAGAGACTTATATCATGATTGGTTCATCATTAATGGACCACTTGGGGGTCTCTTGTATGTATATGGTAAGTTTATTAACCATATAATATAAAAATACAAAGAGACATTGTAAAAGTGGAACTAATTAACTTAGAGTTAATACTTAAAGATAAGGTTAATATAAGTACCCAAACCTGTCTAAATTATATTGGTGGAGTTGTTTTCGACCTATACCCAACTTAACCTTTTAATAGTCAACTTTGGATCCATTAGAAACCGAATATGAATTTATTATAAATTATTATTTCTAGCTTTTCCAAAGGTGCCCCTCACCCCTCTTATAAAAGGGCACTCCTCCTTCTCAATTCATCACACCCTCAAAGCCTTTTGGTTCGGCCAAACTCTACCCAAATACTCTCCCAACTCCTCTAACTACAACCTAGAGGCCTTAGTTTGATCAGAAAGCCAACCTAAAGATCCCTTTTGATCAAATCAAAAGGAAGAACCCGAAGAAGAGGTAATGATTTCACCACCCCTTTTCAAGTTCATTTCTTCTTCCACTTCTTCTTCCTTTGTTGTTACCATTATAAAATAATAACTCCAATATCATATATATACTGTGACGTTATTATAAATATGGTACAACCATATTCAGTGTTCTATTCACCCTTTGAATAACATGTCACCATACGTGCGTACGTACGGCTTACCGTCTCCACGTCGTGGTGTAATTGTTATTCAATATAACATTCTTTGGATGGGTATAATAATGATGTGTAACTCATGTAAATAATAAATATAACATGTTAATGATTCTATATATATTATATAACATCCAGTTATATATTATTTTAATATCAAAAGAATGATATTGTCGCTCATGCGTATGTACGGACTACCGTCTCCACGAACGCGATGAGATTCATTGTCCATCATATCCATTAAAGTATAATTATAATTTGATGATTTAAAAATAGTATCAAAGGACTTGATATAATTATGTATATGAATAATATACATCCCATTAATAACGAATATGGCTCACATAACAAAGAATTAAATGTAAAATGAACCCGTTAACACCCGAAATGACGATAATTATAAGATATTATTAACAAATCAATGTTAAAAGATCATATATGATATCATATTAATGTAAATGATTCTTGTATTATTAAATAAAAATTATTTCACCATTATACAGGATGTAAACCTACCATCGACCAAGGAAAAAGTACAAAGTAAGGGATTCTCTTTTCTCACTTTCAATTCCGTGAGATTTCCATTGTTCGCCACTAAATTATTGAAAGTGGTGTATTGTGTACATCCATTTGATATATATTATCATGATTCTCTTATATTCATGTTATTCTATTAATCATTTGGTGGTTATTAACTTTTGGCCATACGACTCAGTTGATTAACGTGGTAAGGGGTTTCTTATCTCACTTTTAATTTCGTGAGATTTCCATTATTCACCACTTAATTATTGCATGTGGGGTATGTGTACATCCCATGATTGCATTCATTGTGTAATATACTTTAATTTATGGGTATTTACATCATCAGGGTATGATACTTCTTTCATGGGTGCATGTTTCGTAAGTTACCTAATTGATAAGGGAATTTGAAATTTCAATTTCCACTCATTTGGCTTTACACATATTTCATTGATTATATTACCCCAAGATTGTGTGTGGAATCACTATTCATTTGATTATGTCATAATTTCCACTCCCCTTCTTATGGATATAAGTTTGATACACATAATAACTCCATTGATAATTCTCAAGTCATTGATATGAATTTGATAAGAGTAATTTTAACTCATTCTCCATTTGTTGAGTTAAACATCCAATTCGTTGGTATTGTTTTTACATGAATATGTGTGAATGAACTTTTATTGTTTTACACTGAATATCCAATCATATTTAGCGTATTTATATTTTTCACACATAATTATGTCATTGATTTATCCTTAACCTAAGGATACAACCTTTATGAGAGATTTCATCTCAATTTACATTCCATTGAGACTTCTTTGATGATATACAACAAATCACTTTTATGTGGTGTATATAATGTACTTTTACATAGTATATCATGATTCCCTTTATTCTCATGATATTACAAAGTTTTGATTACCTCAATTATTTTTATTCAAGTGTCTCTTTTGGTTAGAATCTCTAACTAAAATACCATTTTTAAATGTTTTAAAGACTTATTCATCTAAACCTTTCTCATTAATGTCCATGTTTTAAAAAAGGTTTTAAGGATTTATTTATATGGAAATTAAAGTTTAGAAATCAAAACTCCTTTTAAAAAGTTTCAAAGTGGTATGGGACACTTTGATTCAAAAATCTAATTTTAAATGGCTTTTGACAAATAGTGTGACTTTTAAATGTTTTCAAGAAAAGGGGGATATTTCTCTCAAATAGTTTTGATGATTATTTTCATCTATGTCAACATACTTCATTATTATTGATTGAGGTTAATGTGATACAATACAATCTTCCATATTGTATTGAATGAGTTATGTTTGACTGTGGATGTGCTGTTTTTATACCATTCCTGATTTGTGGTAAAAGTATTGACATTTCGTATGCTAGTTTTAATATGAATGTTTATGTTATGTTTAAACATGTTTATATGAGGAATGCATTGGACTTAATAAGTCACGGGTGGATCCCGCTATAGCTCCTCGATGCATCGGTAGGTCTCATGAGACAAACTAGTGTCTTGGCACAAGGCCTTGGAAAAATCTTATTTGTAGTCTTGGCACGAGGCCTTGGCTATGTGGTTATGATAGTCTGGCATTATGCATTCCATCATTATGAAAGTGGTTATTGATATTGCATGTGATCATTCGACTAGTAGAATATCCATGTGAGTAAGTAAATAGCATTATTTCATTTTACCTTTTCCATTTTATGATGAAGTTCAAATTTAAAAGGCTTTTGTTTTAGATATAAATTGCCTTAAGTGTTTATGCTTATTTATGAAAGCTTCTGCTATAATGTTATCCTTACTGAGCATCCGAGCTCACCCCTTTCAATGTTTTATTTTTCCCAGGATTATGAAGAAGTAATTTATGAATGACCTGCAGGGATAGTATGAGGGAATATGAAGACAAGATGTTTTTTTTATGATGTAATGTAAAAATTTATGGATGTATCTAGTTATTCCAAGGCTACTAAACTAATTAGTCTTTCGAGACTTGATCTTTCTCGTGATCATGCCAATGTTATGTAATAATGCACCGACTCTAGGTAATTAGGGTCGGGGCGTTACAGTTGGTATCAGAGGAAGTTTAGTACAAACCTTGGAAGCTAGATTTAGATAAACTCTGATTAGAGCACATAGACCTAAGATGAACTTTGAGGATTAGTATAGAAGAACTTCCTAGAATTTTGGTATTGTAGAGATTTTGTGAGTTTTCCGAGCAATACATCCCTGTCTAGATACGAGCAGGTAGAGGCGGATCTGGCACAGATGTACCTAGGGGTAAAACCCGAAAACACCTCTTTGAGCTAGACTCGAACGAGAACTGGTGCACGATAACGTGCCTTACTGCACTCTTGGTTACGACACTCCCGGGGGATATGCTTAGGATAATTCTCATTTTCATTACAAACCATTATGAAGGGTTTATGAGTATATACATCCTCAAATGAGACATTTTTATGATTATGGATTATATCCATAAATAGTTCAATTTATGTTAAGTGTTTTATAAGTATGGGATTATGTATTTTTATTCATAAACTGATCTAGTGTATTCCATTGTTTAGAAATGGCGCCCAGTAGAAGGAATGAGAACTCCAGAAATGCACATGATCCAAAGTGAAGGAAGGATTATATCTTTCATGGTCTTATGCTAGAATTTATATGAAAAATAGTCTCCCATGTATTATCATCATATGAAGAAATAATATCATGTGTTGATAAGATAAGTAAAGAGTTTACTGAGTCCTATGGCTTTGAAGGGAACCAAGAGAAGAAAAGGATAGAAGAGAGAAATATGGATAAAGGGAAGAGGGAAAAGAAGAATTTCCTCATATGTGGTAACTGTGGAAAGAAACACCCTGGAACTTGCCTGAAAGGAATGGGAGTTTGTTATAAGTGTGGAGGAAAAGGGCACAAAGTACGTGACTGCAAGGGTAAGAAAATGGTTTCAAATGTACAATGCTTCATTTGCAAGGAGTTTGGACAGTACGTGAACCTATGTCCCAGTCATCAGACTATGCCGCAAATGATGCTATTGGATAATAATCAAGTTATGATACTACCACAGATGAAGAGGAATGATTAGAGTTCTTATGTTGATTATGTCAATTCAGTGTTGTATCAACAATGTACTTGTTATAATAATTATGGAGTATATAAGGATTGTACTGCAGTACTATTTCATTAAGGACTTGAGATTGTGTGGAACAAAGAAAAGTGACTCAATAGCAGGATAACTTTTTGGAAAATATATGGTTGAGATAAAGATAAACCATAATATGGTTCTGATACTGAGTTAGTGATTTTAGAATAATACATGATTGATTTGGATAAATTATATTGGATATTCTTGACTACCTTGAAAATGATTAATGATTTTTATATTCCATCATTTTTTTGGGGTTTAAAACATTTTTGGATTGATGAAGTATATCCAGTATTATATATGGAATAGGGTAGCATGAATGTAATCAATAAGGAATATGGTAATTCAGGATGTTTCAGTGTATTAAAAGAATACAAGATGAAGGTATTTATATGCTATTACGGGGTAAAAAGGATCTATATTAGGTTTACCTTCCTTATAAATGTTGGACTATGAGTTTGGACAGAATTATTTTGGATAGTTCTAGTTTGGATTATTTTGGATTACCATAAAAGGACAACCTGGAGGTCGGGCGGCAACCCGTCTCGTCCGGGAAGGCTGCGAGACTTGAACCCGCAACCGAAGGGAGACAATGGTGTATCACCTACCACTGACCCACGAGATGTCCTAGATTAAATAATGTAGTTTTTTTTAAAAGATCTGGTAGATGAATTATAAATTCATTTATTTTGGAACCCTGTACGAATAGTATAAATAGAAAAAAAAAATTTACGTTCTATTATCTTTTAGAGTGAAAGATGAGTTTGTGGTAGAAATTTATTAATGGATAAAACTCTAATTTAAAGTAAGTATATCTCCTTATGATCTTAGCCAATCTCATAAATAAATCCCTCAACATTAATAAAAGAAACTTAGAACAAAAATGTTGTCCTAGATGGTACCTTAAATCATCACTAATTTATGGCTTTGGGATTGTTGGCCTTTTCATAGCCATGTTCTCTACCACTCTCCATCAGATAATTGATGGTTAGATTTCTCTTCCATATCCATATTTTCCTACATGGAACCCTAGTATGTGTTATTTTCGGTATTCTTCATACTTCCCACTCTTTATTTTAAATAGAGGCCTCATTAATTTATTTTTCGATGTGGGATTTCAACTAAGATATTTTGAAATGTCAAAAATGTGTTATCCCAATACCCTATATTTTGTTGAACCGATGGTACTTCAAATCATTATAGATTGATGAGTTTAAGGACCTCAATTTTATACTATTTTGTGATTGATGACCTCAATCACAACCTATAAATATTTACGTTTTTCATCCAATTATATGTCTCTAATTGCCACCAATGTTCTCTTAATCGAGATCATAATTTGGTGGTGACCCTTTCATTTCTCTTTTCCTCATATTAAGACTAAATTTTAGTAACCCAATTTCCGATGTGGGTTTTCCCACAAATATATTTTCTATTTTCAACCTTTTATTTTCGAAGAACAATTTCAAATTGCGAGGACGCAATTTATTGAAGGAGGGGAGAATGTGACACCCCAAGATTTCATAGTGTGTTATTTCTTCAAAATAATTCAATAACTTGCACTACACGCAACACTGAGTTCAAGTGCACCATGACTTACCAAACAAGCCGTTCAAAAGAGGTTATGAATAGTATTAACTAAATTTTAAACTTTATATAATCCTTATAATTTTAGAATCTATATTATGAGTTTCTTAGACACAATGTAAGAACAAATTCATTTTCAGTATTGCAGTTTTACCAAATTTTAACAGTGAACCCTTTTTAGATACTATATTTTAAATTTATTGACTAAATGGGGACATCAAAAATTTAAAATTAAACATCCCAAGCTTCCACGGTACGCTAGCGTGTGTTGTACGCAACACCGAGTTCTAACACACCGTAACCAATCAAACTAGCCGTTATGAATAGTAATACCTACCTTTTGAAATTATATATATTTTATATTTTAAAATGGACTTCATTTTTGGATTCGGAATATCGAATTTAGCCTAAGGTGAAATTTTGGTACTTTTCGGATAACTTTCATAATTTGATGAATAGTGAAAATTACTAAATTTTAATTAAAAACAACTTTTTTAATCAAAATAATTAATAGTGATAAATTATGAATTTGAGTGGTTTTAAAGTATATTTAGAATATATTTTTACCATTTAATATAATTTTGGTCATTGGACATAATTTTACAATTAAACCGAACATAAACAAGTGTCAATCTTTTGATAGTTATTATCTCTTAAAAACACGCTTTTTGTTTTGACAGCGGGAATTAATTTTAAATTAATTTCTGACACTTCTGTGTTTTGAATTTAGAAAAATGGATTCCATATTTGGAATCAGGATGTTCAAATTGTGTAAATAAGTAACTTTTATTTTTAGACATTTTGAATAATTACTGCGGTAAATATTTTATTTACCATGGTTAAGGGTAAATCTGGTAAATAAGGGTTAAAAATTAATATTATAATAATACTAAATTACCCTAAAACGTGTCTTAACCCTATTTGTTGATACATGGTCGACCATGGGCATCTTTGGGTCGATTTTGGGACCCCATGGATCCACTTGTAAGTGATAATGACACTTTATTTTAATTAAGTTAAAATGAATACAAAAATGACACAAGCATATATCTTTTAGAAAAAAAATTGTTACATAGGGTTATATATGTTGGATTTTAGATTATAAATATTCATTAGAACGATAAAAATATTTCCTACATAATTATATTTTATTTATAATTTTTAGACATTAAATAATTTATTTTATTTATGACACAATGATGATGCAGTAATTACTATAATAGTGAAAAATTAAAATAATTGATATTATAAATACCCAAATAAATATAATATTAAACTTTTAATGAATTAAACTAATTTTATAAGATAATATGATATATTAGGATTGATTTAATTGACTTTTTTCGAAGTAATAAATCTGTTATTAGTTTCACAAAAATCAACTATTGAATAGTGTCAAAATTGACATAAAAGAGTTCTTAAAACAAATATTATATTATTAATTGATATTAAATTCCTAAAAATCTAAAGTTCGGCCAAGATACTTATATCATGATAGTTTCATCATTAATGGACCACTTGGGGGTCTCTTGTATGTATATGGTAAGTTTATTAACCATATAATATAAAAATACAAAGAGACATTGTAAAAGTGAAACTAATTAACTTAGAGTTAATACTTAATGATAAGGTTAATATAAGTACCCAAACCTGTCTAAATTCTATTGGTTGAGTTGTTTTAGACCTATCCCCACCTTAACCTTTGAATAGTCAACTTTGGTTCCATTAGAAACCGAATATGAATTTATTATAAATTAATATTTCTAGCTTTTCCAAAGGTGCCCTCACCCCTCTTATAAAAGGGAACTCCTCCTTCTCATTTCATTACACCCTCAGAGCCTTTTGGTTCGGCCAAACTCTGCCCAAATACTCTCCCAAATCCTCTCAATACAACCTAGAGGCCTTAGTTTGATCATAAAGCCAACCTAAGGAGCCCTTTTGATCAAATCAAAAGGAAGAACCCGAAGAAGAGGTAACGATTTCACAACCCCTTTTCAAGTTCATTTCTTCTTCCACTTCTTCTTCCTTTGTTGTTACCATTATAAAATAATAAATCAAGTATCATATATATACTGTGATGTTATTATAAATATGGTACAACCATATTCAGTGTTCTATCCACCCTTTGAATAACATGTCACCTTACGTGCGTACGTACGGCTTACCGTCTCCACGTCGTGGTGTAATTGTTATTCAATATAATATTCTTTTGATGGGTATAATAATGATGTGTAACTCATGTAAATAATAAATACAACATTTTAATGATTCTATATATATTATATACCATCCATTTATATATTATTTTAATATCAAAAGAATGATATTGTCGCTCGTGCGTATGTACGGACTACCGTCTCCACGAACGCGATGAGATTCATTGTCCATCATATCCATTCAAGTATAATTATAATTTTATGATTTAAAAATAGTATCTAAGGACTAGATATCATTATGGATATGAATAATATACATCCCATTAATAACTAATATGGCTCACATAACAAAAAATATAAAGTAAAATGAACCCGTTAACACCCGAAATGATGATAATTCTAAGATATTATTAACAAATCAATGTTAAAAGATAATATATGATATCATATTAAAGTAAATGATTCTTGTATTATTCAATAACAATTATTTCTCCATTATATAGGAGGTAAACCTACCATCGACCAAGGAAAAAGTACAAAGTAAGGGATTCTCTTATCTCACTTTCAATTCCGTGAGATTTCCATTGTTCGCCACTAAATTATTGAAAGTGGTGTATTGTGTACGGCCATTTGATATATATTATCATGATTCTCTTATATTCATGTTATTATGTAAATAATTTGGTGTTTATTAACTTTTGGCCATAAGACTCAGTTGATTATCGTGGTAAGGGGTTTCTTATCTCACTTTTAATTTCGTGAGATTTCCATTATTCACCACTTAATTATTGCATGTGGGGTATGTGTACTTCCCATGATTGCATTCATTGTGTAATATACTTTAGTATATGGGTATTTACATCATCAGGGTATGATACTTCTTTCATGGGTGTATTTTTCTTAAGTTACCTAATCGATAATGGAATTTGAAATTTCAATTTCCACTCATTTGGCTTTACGCATATTTCATTGATTATATTACCCAAAGATTATGTGTGGAATCACTATTCATTTGATTATGTCATTATTTACACTCCCCTTCCTGTGGATATAAGTTTGATACACATAATCACTCCATTGATAATTTTCATTTCATTGATATTAATTTGATAAGAGTAATTTTAACTAATTCTCCATTTGTTGAGTTAAACATCGAATTCGTTGGTATTTTTTTACAAGAATATGTGTGAATGACATTTGATTGTTTTACACTGAATATACAATCATATTTATGGTATTTATATTTTTCACACATAATTATGTCATTGATTTATCCTTAACCTAAGGATACAACCTTTATGAGAGATTTCATCTCAATTTACATTCCATTGCGACTTCTTTGATGATATACACCAAATCACTTTTATGTGGTGTATATAATGTACTTTGACATAGTATATCATGATTACCTTTATTCTCATGATATTAAAAAGTTTTTATTACCTCAATTATTTGTATTCAAGTGTCTATTTTGGTTAGAATCTCTAACTAAAATACCATTTTTAAATGTTTTAAAGACTTATTCGTCTAATCCTTTCTCATTAATGTCCATGTTTTAAAAATGGTTTTAAGTATTTATTTATATGGAAATTAAAGTTTAGAAATCAAAACTCCTTTTAAAAAGTTTCAATGTGGTATGGGACACTTTGATTCAAAAATCTACTTTTAAATGGCTTCTTGACAAATAGTGTGACTTTTAAATGTTTTCAATAAAAGGGGGATATTTCTCTCAAATAGTTTTGATGATTATTTTCATCTATGTCAACATCCTTCATTATTCTTGATTGAGGTTAATGTGATATAATAAAATCTTCCATATTGTATCGAATGAGTTATGTTTGACTGTGGATGTGCTGTTTTTATACCATTCATGGTTTGTGGTAAAAGTATTGACATTTCATATGCTAGTTTTAATACGAATGTTTATGTTATGTTTAAACATGTTCATATGAGGAATGCATTGGACTTAATAAGTGACGGGTGGAGCCCGCTATAGCTCCTCGATGCATCGGTAGGTCTCATGAGACAAACTAGTGTCTTGGCACAAGGCCTTGGCAAAATCTAATTTGTAGTCTTGGCACGAGGCCTTGGCTATGTGGTTATGATAGTCTGGCATTATGCATTCCATCATTATGAAAGTGGTTATTGATATTGCATGTGATCATTAGACTAGTAGAATATCCATGTGAGTAAGTAAATGGAATTATTTCATTTTACCTTTTCCATTTTATGCTGAAGTTCAAATTTAAAAGGCTTTTGTTTTAGTTATAAATTGCCTTAAGTGTTTATGCTTATTTATGAAAGATTCGGCTATAATGTTATCCTTACTGAGCATCCTATCTCACCCCTTTCAATGTTTTATTTTTCCCAGGATTATGAAGAAGAAATTTATGAATGACCTGCAGGGATATTATGAGGGGATATGAAGACAAGATGTTTTTTTATGATGTAATGTAAAAATTTATGGATGTATATAGTTATTCCAAGGCTACTAAACTAATAGGTCTTTCGAGACTTGATCTTTCTCGTGATCATGCCAATGTTATGTAATAATGCACCGACTCTAGGTAATTAGGGTCGGGGTGTTACAACAAATGTTTTATTTTGGGTTGAAAGAATATTTATTGGTGTATAATGAGGAAATTTAAGAGTTCATGTATTATTAATATGTTATGTTTAATGAGAATTTTTATCATGAATGGTTATCCTAATATATATAATTAAGAAGGATAATCTTAATATAAATCTCCAATATATTAGGTAAAGTGGGGGAGTTAACAGATTTGGTTTATTATAAGAGATTATTGAAATTATTTAGACAGGTTATCAATTTGAATGAGTGATTATATGGGATATATGGATAATAGGTCCTTGGATACCAGCATGATTTATTTATGTTTGTTTTTTGTTTTTTATAAAACACCTTGATTTCAAATGGTAATCTAATAATCTTTAATTTGAGAGGGTTGATTACACCCATTTAAAATAAAAATATATGTTTTTAGGAAAAATCTTTTTAATGGGTGATCATGTTTTTCAATAAACCGTCGGGATTATGATTGTTTACCTAAAATATTTTTCTAATGTGTTTTATGAAAAATATTGGGTGGTTATATAGTATTCATTTGTAGTTAAAATGAATATTTATGCTAAATTTTTATTAAGTTAAAGGAAAACTGTCTTTTATGATTTAATCATTTTAACATGTATTAAATGGTAACATTATTAATTTAATGGTCTATAATGAGATTTATGGTCTCATTCCAAATTTTATAATGTCTATATTTGGTATAAAGGGGAGTATGAAAAAAATTCTGAGCCATGTTTAATGTCGTGATGATTTTTAATGAAAATTATGTGTGTTTCCAATCAAAACATTTATATTATAAGGAAATTGGATACTAGGTAGAATATTTCACATTAAAATATCTAGTTTTTTGGCTTATATTTATGAAAATTTTTATAAATATCTTAACCAGTAATGATACTTGATGTTTTATATAGTTAATTATTAAAAAAATTCAAAATTAAGAAATTTTTTAACACTTTTTCATTAAAATCAAACACACTAAATAACAATATATCTTTACCAGAATCTATGATACTGTAAATATTGAATCATCCTCATATCTCTTAAATGAAAACTAAATCCAATTTCCTACTTAGTCTAAAGGTAATTCTCGAACCCCATGTGATGGAATGTATTTCTTGAAATTAACTGGATAAACTATTTTGAATGGATTCAACCTCAAATCAGATTCAATATATTCAGGATCATTAAACAAAAATATGACATTGACAGTTTTTTTATATGAAACTCATAAAAATCTAATAATATAATAGCATTGAACCCTCAATACTATATTAAATTCTTATATAATAAAGAAAATACATTTCTGGATTTTATACCGAAGATAGTTAACCATTTTTCCATCCAAAACATATAAAATAAAAAATGAAAATTTGACCACATCCATCTTTTAAGGACTATTTAGGGTTAGATTTTTTGAGTATTAAGAAAAAACATTAAAAAATGAAATATATCCCATAATTCAGAAGAATAACTTTTCCCCTATAATAAATTTATCTAATTCAATATTATGTCAACAAAATCATCAATATGATACCCTTATAGACATAATTCATATAATTAAATCACAAAAACCTATAGAAAATGAATCATTCGAACCGTTTTCTCAAATTCCCATTAAGGGTAAACATAAGTATTAATAATTAAATATCATCAATTAATATAATAAGAGAATAACTATATTATTACATAATCAAAGTGAATCTACATATCATAATATTATTCAAAAACACAAATACCTCCAAGATAAAATAACATTAAATAAGGATTTAACAATGGAAATAGTTTTTAGGATCAATAATAATGAGCCATGCTATATCAATATTTATGAGAGGAATCATTTATAACCCATATAAATAATAAAAAAAATGTTTCAGTATCATGGGACATAGTCTTCATAGAATATATAATGAAACCTTGAAAATTTAATAACCATATAGTCCACAAAAAATATTATTCTTTAGAAAAAAATTATAATTACCCAATAAATTCGAGCACTGTATGGGAAAACCCAATGTGTAACAATTTCCATAATCCATAAATAATGAATATTTAACTTCCATTTTATATAAAAAATCCTAAAAATAATCATTATTAATTTCATAAAAATATTAACACATAGAAAATAATTTGTTTCCATAACAATATATGTAAACATGGTTATATCATAGAGAAGAAATAGGTTCTATAATGATCTCTTTGATACATCAATAACACGTGGAAAAATGGGTTTCATAATTATTATAAGAACTTGGATCCTTATTTCATATTTAAACATGATTAATTACATAAACATGTAATTAATAAATGTTCAAGAATTAGTAGGTCTAGTGTCTTGTAAAATTAGTAACATTACACAACAAATTAAAACATGAAATAAATCATCTTTTTTAAAGCTTCTTTTACATGACAACAACATTCCTTCATACTTGACACTACATAGGATATCCTGAGAATGTACACATAAATGGGGTGATCTTTAAATCCCATTAAGGGTGTAAAAATGGAATTAAATGAAAATTAAAATACATGCTAGGAAATATTCATATCAATAGAACATAAGAGAAATTTAAACATAACAGAATGATACAACATGATTATAATAACATGAAATATTTCGACAAAATAAAACAAGATATTAGCATACGCCGAGGATCACTGAACATGTTTTAGATTATGTAAACCTTAATTGCGCATGAATTAGAATGATTAAACGCTCATTTCACATATAATATCTTGATACTAAACATTACCCAATTCATTGGAGCGCTATCAGGGTTAATGCTTCATAATCACATTATTCTCATGCTTAAGAGTACCAAAATGATCGTATAATAGAGATTCACTTAACAACATCATTTATTAGATGATAAAGGAATGTGGAGTACATAAAATAATACCTATATTAAATAATTATATGTTCATCATGTTTAATACCCTTGATAGGGAAATGGGAATGGTATTCACTACATGACAATTATGACATGCAAAATCATGGTGTAATTTTGGTTGCCTAACAATGTGATAGAAAAATTCATAAAAATGGATGATGAGGGAGAAATGGTAATTTTATTAAATATAAATGAAACTTACACTAAGCGGGTCATAAAGATACATTTCCCAAAATAATTAATTTTTAAATATAAGGAATAACATTATGAAAAACATGAAGAAAGAGGAGAAATGGAATAACACTTACAACATACCTTCATGGTAACATTTGTACATGGGAAGGATTATTGAGATATAAAGATGTATAAAATCATAAAAACAGAATAATTGAAGTGTTATGGAAGTGAGAAAACAAACACCATCACTTTTTAATTGAATATATAAGGGTCTATCAATACAAGGAAACATGGATAAAAATGAGAATGGAATGAAACCCTTATTGAATTTTGGCATGGTAACAAGTGCACATAAATGATCATATGAGGAAAAATGTGTGTTTAAGGGGATCCCATAAATTGTAAATAAAATAGATAGAAAGGGATACATTTAAAAAATATATCATAATATAAGAAAAATGAAAATTATAAATGACCTAATGTTAATGGAATGCTTGATAAAATAGGAGGGTGGATGATCCTTTTCTAGAATGTGTGACTTGAAAACCATTGGGAGGGGATTATTGAGTGTTTTGGGGTGAATTTGGAGGATTATGGATTAGGGAGGATAGATTAGGGACCTGTTTGAAGTATTTGTAGAGAAGAGTAGTAGGGGATTGGGTGGGTTTATATAGGGAATGAGAGGGGAATTATTTATTATTTCAGGATCATAGGATTTGGAATCAATATAATTAAATATTCAAAACCAAAAACCATACCAAATTTTTTTTGTATTTATTTGACAAAGAGGGGTGGGAAATTTTAATATATAATTTCAATTGGTGGACATATTAATCTATTATACTTTTTTATGTGGAAGTGTGTCACATTATTAATGAAATGAATTTAAAATCATAAAATAAACTATAAATTTTGGATAATTCACTATAGTTTTATAAAATAATTAAAAATTTTAAAATCCATTTATATTAATGGGAAAACATATTTTGGTTCAATAATAGCCATTATAGAATTTATTACATCATTTTGGGGTCATTATGATGTCATAAAATACATATTTTTTTAATACGATATTTAATTTTTCCCAAAAACATGACTATCATAGAAAATTATGAAAAACTATCCATTGAATAATTTCTACATCCTAATACCAAAAATAATATTCATTTTCTATAAATAATTTTCCAAAAATGTGTGTTTTCCCTTTTATAATAAAAGATGATATTTATTGAAAATTCACGGGTTTTGAAAGAAATAGTATTCAAACTTTAATTAAAATAACATTTGACTTAAAAAATATATAATCATTTATTACTAATATAAATAATCTTATAATAATATTTTATTAAATGATTAATTAATTCAAAAATTAATAAATTATATAAAATAAATTCTATATTTTTAACAAATACACATTCAGTTTTATCGTAAAAAAATATAACCCTTATAAAACTAATTTCGTAATCATTTATAGATAAGTAATTGATATAATGATAATTTATAAGAATTGATCTTATATATTTAATAATGAAAACAATAGTTTAATAAAATAATGTATATATTTCTGAAAAGTACCATTATTACCTGAAGAACCAATTTGTAAAATTCATAATTTTATTATGAAATACTATTCATATAAAATAATTGATGGAATAAGACTTTTATTTTTGGAAATGGTTTAAAAAATAAGTAACTAACTTCTTGTAACATAACCCCTTATTATATCCTCATTAGACCTAAGGGTATGATGTGCAGTGGTGACATACACATGGGGTAGCTTTGATAACATCACCTGAGTGATAATCTCTATTAACATGAACTTCTCCCATTGGAGATTACATTCATGATTAATGTGTTGAAACTCATATTGGGCTTGGTAAGTAGAAATTACTAGTGACAATAACTCATTTATGGCCCCCAACAAATGATCTTTGTAAGGATCAAGTCTACTAGATGAGATTATTATGTCATTTTACTTTGTCGAAAGGATTTTGTAAAAACTTATATTTATTTTAGTCATGTGATCATCGGTTTATGGATATATTATCAATGGTAATGATACATAAGGGTCATTTACACAATATAATAATAATAATAATAATAAAACAGTGCATGTGTATTCTATAACAATAATTCATTAAATTAAAGGGAATTTTATTCATAAAAGGTCGGGTCATTAAAATAGTACCCCTTAAGAAATTTATCCCAAAAAATATAATTTTCCAACACTAAAAAATGTGGTTAACTCTACCTCATCACTTCCTCAGGTTCCCACATTTCTTATTCAAACTTGTGGTTTCTCCACTACACCTTGAGTTGGGGTATCGTCTTATTTCATAGAACATTTTCTCTATGGTGAAATATCTTCACCAGCATCTCTTCATTGGGTAGGTCATTCTCCAATGGTACCACCTCTATATTGAGTTAATGAGATGGGACATTTATGTACTTCCACAAGAGTGATACATGGATGAAATCATATACCATAGTCTAGTTTGGTGGGATTTCTAGTCAGTTGGCCACTACTCTGATGTGATCAAGGTTCTAGAAATGGATGATGTACCTTGGACTAACCTATCCCTTCTTCCAAACTCTCATAAATTGCTTCCATAGTGATATGTGATTCATTACCTTGTATCCAACTTAAAATTCCATGTCCCATCAATATCTTTCAACATAGAACTTTTATCGACTATGATATGTTTGGATGTTCTACCATATTGTATTAACCATCTCCCCCATTTCGTCGATCATTTCTGGACCTAAAATATTTAATTCCCCAATTTCATCCCAATATGCTGGTGTTCATCACCTATTACCATAAATTGATTCATAAGGATCCATTGTTATGGTTGAGTGGAAACTATTGTGGTAAGATAAATCCACCAATTAATGTTGTTGGTATCATCCACCTTTGAATTCCATTGTGAAATCTCTCAACATGTCCTCAATTGTTTGGATAGTTTATCAAGAATGGACATCTGTTTGGGGATGATAATCTTTACCAATGTTCATCTTAGTATTCAATGTGTGTTGGAGAAACTTATAAAACATATATATGAATCTTTTATCTCGATCAGATATTATAGATCGTGGCACGCCATTCATCCATTACACATATCTAATGTATATTTGTGCCATTGGATCCAATTATAATCCCTCTCGAATCAAAATGAAGTGTGTAGTCTTTATAATATGATCCAACCAAACAGAAATGTCATTGTTTCATTTGGATTTCATCAGATGTCCAGTGACAAAATCCATGGTGGTGTTCTCTAATTTCCATGTCGGTATGGGTAATGGATGAATCATACCCTTAGACTTCTGTCTGTCAACATTCAATTGATGACATACTAGGCACATAGATGTTTAGTCGGTGATCTCCTTCTTCATGTAATCCCACTATTAATTCATTTGGGAATCCCCATAAATCTTTGTTTTTCATGGGTGAATTTATAAATTTAAACAATGTGCATCACCCAAATGTTACTTCTTTAACTCCAAATTTTATGGAAGACAGTGTTTTGAACCAAATCCAACAATTCCTTCTTAATTAACATTATACTATAAGGATTTATCTTTTTTATGGTTTTCATTTTATTCAAAATTAGCACATCATATTTCTTAGCATCATTTAACCTTTCCAAAACATATGGTTGAGCAATAATTTTTTAAACGATTGATTATTTTCCCTTCTTTAGGATTCTCATTTCCTATATCATCAAATATATGAAGAATGGATCCTTTTCAATTCTCATTAAGGATTGATTCACTGGGTCCTTTGTTCTTAGTGAATCTTCCACCGTGTTTTCATTCCAAGAGAGGTAATGGATTGAGAATTCATAGTCATTGATCAGATCTAACCATCTTCTTTGGAACATATTCAAATCCTTTTATGTTAATATATACTTGGGGATTTATTGATTTGTATATTTTTAAACTTCAATACAAATAGGTAATGTTTCCAAATTTTCAAAGTGAATATCAAAAGATCCAACTCTTGATCATGTGTTGGATATTTCTACTCATGAAAATTCAATTTCCTTGAAGCATATGCAATGAGTTTGTCATTTTTCATCAACAAAAATCCCAATCCCTTCATCGAAGCATCACTGAATACCACGAAAAGTTCTCCACTTGTGGGTAGTGTGAGAAAGGGCATAGTGATAGGCCAACTTTTCAAATACATGAATCTTCTTTCACATTTATCATTATATGAAATCATGACTCCCATCCAAGATATATTTATATGCAGGTTCGAAAACCGTGAGAATGTTCTCACAAGTTCGTGATAATATCCTGCTTACCCAAGGAAACTACAGATATCCATCACATATTTTAGCCTCATGCATACCTCAATTTTAGTTTTCATAGATGGTTCTAAATATATCCCACAACATTTTATGATATTCTACATTAATGTGACATCCTTCAAAACACACTCACACATGTTGTACTTTTCATAAAGCTTTTCCTTTCGCAAAGTATCTAGTACAATGCTTAGATGCTCCTCATTCTACTCCTTTTTTTGATTATATTATAATAGCATCTAAAAGGCAACCTAAAACATATTATGGTAATATCTAAATACTATATCAATCAGTTATATGAATATTTTTATAGAAATTGTCATTCTAAAAGGCATTACTATTAATTCATAGTGCCCTTACCTTTAAAAAAATAAGTATTGGGGATATCCTCCTTCTTTACGAATACGTGGTAATATTATAGCATCCCGTCTTTTTATAACATAACTTTTCATTCCATTACACGGAACTGAGGATCTTTAAGGTTTAGTGTCTTGGAAACAAGGAACATAAAACATGAAACAAAAAAACATTCTTCTTAAACACTTGAAAGGCTTCTCCTCATGTTAACCCTAGGCTCATTACTGCATCTCATAACCTGGGTACATACATCAAAAGGAAGGGTGAGCAGAAGGCCCAGCAAGGGAAACAAGTGAAACATTTTACATATGAACTTGAGATACATCAATAAAGTCATGAAAAGGACTTTAATGCATGAAAATGAAATCATGAGGCATATCATAATAAAAATAAAACTTTTTCATAACTTGAAGATTTGGCTACATCATTTAACATAGACAATAATTAACATATCACCAAGGTCCATCCCCAAGGTGTCATTTTAAAATTACCAAGGTTATTCACCAAGGTATCGTGAAAATTGTAATCTCTAGTGGTTACATCATTACCCAATGCATTAGAGCGCTATCAGGGCGCACCCTTAAATTTGCCTTTATTATCATGTGAGCCACATATATCATCATCAAACATTTCATAAATAACCCACATAGCATAAAATAAATGGGTTTCATTTCATAATCATAACATTTTAAAAACTGCTTTAAAGACATGATCTTTACGTCACTTTAAACCCACGGAAAGGGAAAGTGGGTCTCATGTATGTAAATCCCAGAATTTAAAATGGAACATTTTGATATATATGTGAATACCCTTGTAGAAATAAGAGATTTGAGTTTTCACTTTATAACATAAAATACTTTTTGAGAAAAGGGAGAGGCATTTTGAGGGGAAAATTCTGCAGCATAACGACTAAGTTTCGGGGTTTTAGAAAACATTGAAATGAGAGGGGACATGGGTCACCCTCTCATAAATGATCCATAAAACAGTAGGGTGAAAGAATAAGAAGGACATATGGACATGGTAATGAAAGTTTAGGGACATACCATTTTAAATGAAAAACATGGAAGGAAAAAAAATTAGATTTCTCTTATGAAAATTCGGCAGCCTTACGGCGTCACTTAACTTCAAAAGAAAATGATTTGACAAGATCAAATAGGGTACCTCATCATATGATCATAAGAGATCAGTATGATAGATATAGAGATAATTCACCAACATAACATAAAGAAACTTGAAATAATTGACATGAAATTAGAACTTCAAAACGAGAAGGGTGAAGAACCACTTAAAAATTCGGCAGCCTAACGGCGCCACTTAAAACATCAAAATACTGAATTGAAGAGATCAAATGTGGTCTCTCATCATATGAAAATAAGAGTCCAGTATGATATATATAGAGATCATACCCCAATATAACAAAAAGTAACTTGAAATAATTGACATGAAAGTAGAACTTCAAAACGAGAAGGGTGAAGAACCACTTAAAAATTCGGCAGCCTAACGGCGCCACTTAAAACATCAAAATACTGAATTGAAGAGATCAAATGGGGTCTCTCATCATATGAACATAAGATTCCAGTATGATATATATAGAGATCATACCTCAATATAACAAAAAGGAACTTGAAATAATTGACATGAAAGTAGAACTTCAAAACGAGAAGGGTGAAGAACCACTTAAAAATTCGGCAGCCTAACGACGCCACTTAAAACATCAAAATACTGAATTGAAGAGATCAAATGGGGTCTCTAATCATATGAACATAAGAGTCCAGTATGATATATATAGAGATCATACCCCAATATAACAAAAAGGAACTTAAAATAATTTACATGAAAGTAGAACTTCAAAACGAGAAGGGTGAAGAACCACTTAAAAATTCGGCAGCCTAACGGCACCACTTAAAACTTCAAAATACTGAATTGAAGCGATCAAATGGGGTCTCTCATCATATGATCATAAAATATCAGTATTATAATTTAGAGATCATACCCCAACATAATAAAAAGGAACATGAAAGACTTGAATGAGAATAGAACATGAAAACGAGGAAGGTGAAAGAATCCCTTAAAAATTCGGCAGCCTAACGGCGCCACTTAAACATTCTTAAAACGAATTGATGAGAGCAAGGGGGGGTCTCTCATCATATGAACATGAAATAGGCAGTAGGATGAATATAAAATAACATCCTCCAACATAAGAACATGGAGTATAAAAGAAATGACATAAAAGAGATTACTTGAAAAGAAAGAGAGGGGTCGGATCCCTTACCTTAAAATGTAACTCTTAAACCTCAAAGGTTGGGACCTTGAGGGCTTGGGGGCACCTTGGGAGGACTACATGGGAGTTAATGAGACCATAAATTCGTTGGGAATGAGTGGGGAGTCGAATGGATGAGAGGGGGGCTTGGTATTTATAGGGAAAGTGAGGGGACAAGGCATTAATGGCCAAGGGACACCTCACATGTGCTTTTCTCAAACCCATGTGCTCTCCCTTGTCATTTATCATGGAGTTAGGCCAAATGGGGCCCCCAAAACAATACTTCATCACCCTTGGCCTGCCAACCCTCAAAAGATCTCATGACATCATCATGACACCGTTATGATGTCATTAAACATACCGAAACCCTAAAACTGTATTTTTACTATTCACTGAAAATTCAACTTTCTCAGATAAATCACAAAATTTCACATTAACCAAATATCAATGCTATGATTTCAAAAATGAACTCCATTTTATAAAAATAATTTTCTAAATATTTTTAATTATATTTTTAAATAAATACACTATTCACCGAAAATTCATTTTTTTCAGAAAAAACCCCAAAAATTACCATAACATAATATCGATGCTCTGAGTTCAAAAATGAAGTCATTTTTATAAAAATAATTTTCTAATTATTTTTAATTAAATTTTTAATTAAAAAACACTATTCATTTGAAAAAAACTAATACTTGAATAATAATTTATAAAACCGTTATTTACCCATTTTATTGAATCACATTACTTAATATAGGTGTCTAAATTATATTAAAACTTTCTTTAAGTGAGATTACTAATCCATTTGGTCACATTACTAATCCTCAGCGTAAAATCACTATTCATAATTTACTATTCATCAAAAATTATGTTGATCTTATTAGACTCCAAATTCCATACTGAACACTTTTGTAGAAGACCATTTTTTGAAAATCATTACATATCATTAGTTATTTAGGGTTTACATAAATATTTTAAAATATCCTTTTTCTAAAATTCATCAAAAATATGCATACTATATTTATCCGGTCATTTCAAAATTCATAAACTTCATCTTAAGAAGAAATCCCAATTTTTATTTAAAACAAGGATTACACAAAGTTGTTACTGTCTCGTTACATAACCCCTTATAATACCAGCATAGGACCTAAGAGTAAGGTGTGCTAGGGTGATAGAAGCTTGGGGCGGCTCAGTCAACATTGCCCGAGTAGTAATTTCTATCAGTTTGAACTTCTCACGAAGGCGATTTCGTTCCAGCTTCACATGATGAAGTTCGGCTTGGATTTGATCCAGAGCAAAGCCCAGTGGTGCTACCTCCTTCCCAAGCTCTGTTAGATGGGCTTCGATCGGTCCAAGACTACTAGGTGAGGCCATCGAATCTTCTTTCTATAATAATTAACCAAGATTACTTATATTTAGAGACAATAATCAAAACATTTTGTTCACAGCGGTCATGTTGACCGATGGTAATATAATATTCAAAACCCACTGATCTCATTTTAATTATAATCATCTTTATCAAATAAAACATTTTTTTTGAGTATAACAATAACACATAAAATTAGGAAACAAAATTTATTTAAAAATTTCGGGTCGTTACAATCTTCCCCCCTTAAGAAATTGCGTCCTCGCAATTTTAAAATTGGGTATTGAAATTTCATTGAAAGTCCCACATCGGAAAAAGAGTCAGTAAAACAATTACTTTAAAATAATGAAAGGGAAGTACAAAGGTCACCCGAGTTAACCCACACTAGGGTTCCATGTAGGAAAACATGGACATGGAGGAGAAAACAAAGGGTCAAGTTCTGAGGGAGAGTGATAGAGAACATGATTAGGAGAAAGTTAACCATGAGAAAATCCCAAACTTATGATGTGTGTAAACGGTCTTTGATTATCTAGTAGGAAACGTAAACCAACAACATTTTTGTTTTACGTTTCTTTTCATAATTTTGAGGATTTCATTTACTACATAGAACAAGAACATAAGAAAATATACCTACCTTCAAGTAGAGTTTCATCCTTTAACAAGTCCCTACCAACACTAATCTTTTCTCCAAATGATGAGAATTCAAAAACACTTGATCTCATAAAAGCACAAGAATCATCTTCTATAGAATCACATAATCTACAAAAGATTAACTATATATTTATTCTATCTTTAAACATTATCCCAAAAACAGAAAGGTTAAGGTAAAACAACTCTTCAAAAAGAAAGAATCCCATAGGAATTGAAACTACTTTTAAATCATCAAAGTTCCATGGTACTACCCAAAGTTCATCATAGACAATTCCATAAATAACGGTCCTTAAAATTCGTCAAAACAAACCAAACTAAGATTGAAACCCAAATACAATAAGGATTTGATAACATAGTCTTCCAAAACAACTTCATTGTTCATCTCCAGAAAACATCAACCACTCCTAACATCTTATAAAAAGTAGCTAACCTAAACATATTTTACCCAAGATAGGTTAGTCATTCCCATAAGTAACCTAATATACTATAAGTTCACCTTAAATTCATCGATTCTTCAAAATATAAGTCAACCTTACTCCTCAATAAAAATACCATAGTAATCTATTTACCTCGATCAAATATGGTTCCCAAAATAATGAACGTCTTCCAAAATAATAATCATATTTTAATCCCCTAATCATCCCTGTCATATTAATATGAAACTCGTCGCATTTCCTATCACATTGGTTGTCGGAACATGTTCTTCCATTTCCCACCATTAACTAAGAAGAGAAAGCATAATTAGGGGCTTAAGTACTTATCTAATAATCATGAAAAGGAACTGAAAGCATATAAGGATAACTTTTATATGAAAGGTATACCCTAACTTGTGATCTCCTAGGTTCCCATCTAGGTTATGAATGATCATATATTCTTATGTGAACCTTTATTTTATTTTATCTTTGTTCCTTTAACAATGGTTCATACCAAGCTTATGAATTTACCAAAGCATATCCCCCGGGAGTGTCGTAACCAAGAGTGCAGCAAGGCCCGTTGTCGTGTACCAGTTCCTGTTCGAGTCTGGCTCAAAGCGGTGTTTTCGGGTTTTACACCTATGTACATCTGTGCCAGAGCCACCTCTACCTGCTCGTATCCAGACAGGGATGTATTTGCTTGGCAACCCCTTACTCAATACTCACCAAAATACCAGGAAGATTTCCTATATTAAACTTTTCTATAGGGTTCCTCCTAGAGTTTTCATATCCTAATTTCCACAAATAACTAAACCATCCTTTGATACCAACTATAGCATCCCGTCTTTTTATAACATAACTTTTCATTCCATTACACGGAACTGAGGATCTTTAAGGTTTAGTGTCTTGGAAACAAGGAACATAAAACATGAAACAAAAAAAAACATTCTTCTTAAACACTTGAAAGGCTTCTCCTCATGTTCACCCTAGGCTCATTACTGCATCTCATAACCTGGGGACATACATCAAAAGGAAGGGTGAGCAGAAGGCCCAGCAAGGGAAACAAGTGAAACATTTTACATATGAACTTGAGATACATCAATAAAGTCATGAAAAGAACTTTAATGCATGAAAATGAAATCATGAGGCATATCATAATAAAAATAAAACATTTTCATAACTTGAAGATGTGGCTACATCATTTAACATAGACAATCATGAACATATCACCAAGGTCCATCCCCAAGGTGTCATTTTAAAATTACCAAGGTTATTCACCAAGGTATCGTGAAAATTGTAATCTCTATCGGTTACATCATTACCCAATGCATTGGAGAGCTATCAGGGCGCACCCTTAAATTTGGCTTTATTATCATGTGATCCACATATATCATCATCAAACATTTCATAAATAACCCACATAGCATAAAATAAATGGGTTTCATTTCATAATCATAACGTTTTAAAAACTGCTTTAAAGACATGATCTTTACGTCACTTTAAACCCACGGAATGGGAATGTGGGTCTCATGTATGTAAATCCCAGAATTTAAAATGGAACATTTTGATATATATGTGAATACCCTTGTAGAAATAAGAGATTTGAGTTTTCACTTTATAACATAAAATAATTTTTGAGAAAAGAGAGAGGCATTTTGAGGGGAAAATTCTGCAGCATAACGACTAAGTTTCGGGGTTTTAGAAAACATTGAAATGATAGGGGACATGGGTCAAGCTCTCATAAATGATCGATAAAACAGTAGGGTGAAAGAATAAGAAGGACATATGGACATGGTAATGAAATTTTTGGGACATACCATTTGAAATGAAAAACATGGAAGGAAAAAAAATTAGATTTTTCTTATGAAAATTCGGCAGCCTTACGGCGTCACTTAACTTCAAAAGAAAATGATTTGACAAGATCAAATAGGGTCCCTCATAATATGATCATAAGAGATCAGTATGATTGATATAGAGATAATTCCCCAACATAACAAAAAGGAACTTGAAATAATTGACATGAAATTAGAACTTCAAAACGAGAAGGGTGAAGAACCACTTAAAAATTCGGCAGCCTAACGGCGCCACTTAAAACATCAAAATACTGAATTGAAGAGATAAAATGGGGTCTCTCATCATATGAACATAAGAGTCCAGTATGATATATATAGAGATCATACCCCAATATAACAAAAAGTAACTTGAAATAATTGACATGAATGTAGAACTTCAAAACGAGAAGGGTGAAGAACCACTTAAAAATTCGGCAGCCTAACGACGCCACTTAAAACATCAAAATACTGAATTGAAGAGATCAAATGGGGTCCCTCATCATATGAAAATAAGAGTCCAGTATGAAATATATAGATATCATATTCCAATATATCAAAAAGGAACTTGAAATAATTGACATGAAAGTAGAACTTCAAAACGAGAAGGGTGAAGAACCACTTTAAAATTCGGCAGCCTTACGGCGCCACATAAAACATCAAAATACTGAATTGAAGAGATCAAATGGGGTCTCTAATCATATGAACATAAGAGTCCAGTATGATATATATAGAGATAATTCCCCAATATAACAAAAAGGAACTTGAAATAATTGACATGAAAGTAGAACTTCAAAACGAGAAGGGTGAAGAACCACTTAAAAATTCGGCAGCCTAACAGCGCCACTTAAAACTTCAAAATTCTGAATTGAAGCGATCAAATGGGGTATCTCATAATATGATCATAAAATATCAGTATTATAATAGTGAGATCATACCCCAACATAATAAAAAGGAACATGAAAGACTTGAATGAGAATAGAACTTGAAAATGAGGAAGGTGAAAGAATCCCTTAAAAATTCGGCAGCCTAACGGCGCCACTTAAACATTCTTAAAACGAATTGATGAGAGCAAGGGGGGGGGTCTCTCATCATATGAACATGAAATAGGCAGTAGGATGAATATAAAATAACATCCTCCAACATAAGAACATGGAGTATAAAAGAAATGACATAAAATAGATTACTTGAAAAGAAAGAGAGGGGTCGGATCCCTTACCTTAAAATGTAACTCTTAAACCTCAAAGGTTGGGACTTTGAGGGCTTGGGGGCACCTTGGGAGGACTACATGGGAGGTAATGAGACCCGAAATTCTTTGGGAATGAGTGGGGAGTCGAATGGATGAGAGGAGGGCTTGGTATTTATGGGGAAATTGAGGGGACAAGGCATTAATGGCCAAGGGACACCTCACATGTGCTTTTCTCAAACCCATGTGCTCTCCCTTGTCATTTATCATGGAGTTAGGCCACATGGGGCCCCCAAAACAATAATTCATCACCCTTGGCCGGACAACCCTCAAAAGATCTCATGACATCATCATGACACCGTTATGATGTCATTAAACATACCGAAACCCTAAAACTGTATTTTTACTATTCACTGAAAATTCAACTTTCTCAGATAAATCACAAAATTTCACATTAACCAAATATCAATGCTATGATTTCAAAAATGAACTCCATTTTATAAAAATAATTTTCTAAATATTTTTAATTATATATTTAAATAAATACACTATTCACCGAAAATTCATTTTTTTCAGAAAAAGCCCCAAAAATTACCATAACATATTATCGATGCTCTGATTTCAAAAATGAAGTCATTTTTATAAAAATAATTTTCTAATTATTTTTAATTAAATTTTTAATTAAAAAACACTATTCATCCGAAAAAAACTAATACTTGAATAATAATTTATGAAACCGTTATTTACCCATTTTATTGAATCACATTACTTAATCTAGGTGTCTGAATTATATTAAAACTTTCTTTAAGTGAGATTACTAATCCATTTGGTCACATTACTAATCCTAAGTGTAAAATCACTATTCATAATTTACTATTCATCAAAAATTAAGTTGATCTTATTAGACTCCAAATTCCTTACTAAACACTTTTGTAGAAGAGCATTTTTTGAAAATCATTACACATCATTAGTTATTTAGGGTTTACATAAATATTTTAAAATATCCTTTTTATAAAATTCATCAAAAATATGCATACTATATTTATCCGGTCATTTCAAAATTCATAAACTTCATCAAAAGAAGAAATCCAAATTTTTATTTAAAACAAGGATTACACAAGGTAGTTACGGTCTCGTTACATAACCCCTTATAATACCAGCATAGGACCTAAGAGTAAGGTGTGCTTGGGTGATAGAAGCTTGGGGCGGCTCAGTCAACATTGCCCGAGTAGTAATTTCTATCAGTTTGAACTTCTCACGAAGGCGATTTCGTTCCAGCTTCGCATGATGAAGTTCGGCTTGGATTTGATCCAGAGCAAAGCCCAGTGGTGCTACCTCCTTCCCAAGCTCTGTTAGATGGGCTTCGATCGGTCCAAGACTACTAGGTGAGGCCATCGAATCTTCTTTCTATAATAATTAACCAAGATTACTTATATTTAGAGACAATAATCAAAACATTTTGTTCACAGCGTTCATGTTGACCGATGGTTATATAATAGTCAAAACCCACTGATCTCATTTTAATTATAATCATGTTTATCAAATAAAACATTTTTGGTGAGTATAACAATAACACATAAAATTAGGAAACAAATTTTTTTTAAAAATTTCGGGTCGTTACAAATATCCCAACTGTATATCCTCCTTGGAGATGTACAGTGCACCACATAGCTAATATAAGAAGTCATCAATTAATGGAATGGAATACTTTTTCATATATAGTGATTTTGTTGATATCATGTTAATCAATTCCAAGGTGCATTTCCCCATCTTTCTTGTTAACAAAGAGGATTGGTTTACCCCGTAGTGAAGCACATGGGCGTATAAATCCACCATCTAGATTCTCTGGTAGTTGTTTTTAACTCCTTATGCCCCATAAAACCCATTATATATTGATTCATTGATATTGGAAATGCACCAGGTATATGTTCAATATATAATTCAACATTTCATCTAGGAGGATGATGAAGCAATTTCTTGGGAAACACCTCAATGAATTCTCTCACAATAGGCATGTATTCAAGGATGGAACCTTCCATAGACTCAATTATATGTGAAATATATGCATTCTCATTGGGAATTAATATCCATGATTGATATTTTCATGCTAAAAAATATTAAATCTCTTCCTTTAACTAGTATTGAAATGGGGATGGATCCACCATATGGAAAGTGATTTCCCACTGATGAAATTTTATGTTAGATCTATATAGGGAAATCAAATCTATGAAAATAATTGCATATTTTACCAATATATGGAGTATTATGTGGTAATCAAGAAAGTTAAATCCAAAAATTTTGTTTGGGGAGGGGTTATATTCATGCGATACAGTAATTTCCCAATATTATGTTTTCACTGAATCTATACTTCAATGATTTTTGGTGGTGTTTGAATTGTTTTACTAAAAATTAAGATATAGAATAATGTTGTAAATTAGAATCAAAGTGTATGTTCACTATTATATTTAAATAACTAGTGAACTTTTAGCCACTTCATTTTAGAAATTCATTTCAAGAGCAGTGATGGAAATAGCAATCCCTTGTTGCCATGGAGGCTGCTGGTTACCTACGAAAACACCTATCTTAGGGAACTAGTTCCCAATGTTCCCTGGATATTCATAGTTTTAACATTGAACAATTTGTGGAGGAATGAATGGGGCATTCCATTCATCTATAGTAGTAGCATGTTTTTCATGTCGAAAGTTATTGTCCAGGTTCCCTTCTCATCCACACCTAAATAATTTCTACACAACATTTAGTGAATTTTTGGGGCACTTCATTCCACACCATAGGTAAGTGGGGTGCTAAAATTTAGTAGAACCTGTGGATTTATCCACTATACAACCATATTTAATGTCCAATTTCTGATTCATATCCTATTGATACCCTTGAGATTCATCAATCCCAATTTTGACTTTTAGGGCACATTAGACAAATATCTCATAATTAGAAATGCTACGGATCTCTATGGATTTTCACCAGCTAGGTTTTATCCCACAAAAGTAGTTGTCAACATTTTATATGGGGGTCACGACAAAGCCAAAATCATATCATGAAATCCATGTGATGTTTTCCTCTTACGCTCTGATGGATTCATGGCCTTTTTTTCATGCGTCAATTAAGTCCCTTTCCATATTATGTAGGAGGGTACTATGAAAGTATTTATCCATAAACATTTATCACAACTTCTACCATTCCATGCAATGATATCTTCCTCAGGAATTATATTTTTTTTTATCAATTTCCAAAAATTATCAGCTTCACCCTCCATATAATAAGAATCAAAAAAATGATCTCTTGTTCAGAACATTGAAGGATAGAGAATATAATTCCCAATAGTGTTGATCAATTGTTTGGTGATTGGGGGATCTGATGATCTTTTGAATGTATAATGCCTTTGTATCATATTTTTATTTCATATGGTGGGGTATAAATTTCTCTTGACCAATGTTTCTATTCCAAATGTGAATTAAATGAGATAGTACAATAACAAAATTTATGATTCATGCTCCAACATGATTGGGAATACCATTAGAACTGTCATTACATTGGTATTCACATCAGTTGTCAGCCTGAGTCCTCCTATTGACATACATTATCTAGAATAAAATAAAAATTAGGGGTATTTATTTTAAACTATTAAACCAAAAAGTTATATCCATTGAAAAAAGGTATAACATAGAAATTACATTTATTTCCTTAACATATGAATTTATAGGCTTCCATCTACGTTATCCATGATCTATTTCAATGAATATAATCATAGGGAATTTCCTTCTCCCAAAATAATTTTCCATACTATGAATATGAATTTACCAATGAATATCCCATAGTAGTGTTGAACCGAGAGTGCAGCAAGGACCATTTTTTGTTCACCATTTCCCATTATAGTCTAGCTCAAAGCAGTGTTTTCGTGTTTTACCCCTTGATACATCTGTTGTAGATTAACCTCTACTAATTTGTATCTAAACATCTATGTATATTCATGATAAACCAATTAACCTATACTAATCAAAATTTAGGTGTTATTTTCATATAGTCAGTCTTATAACAAAGTCTTTCCCTAAAGTTTTGTAACACTAATCCTAAAAATAAATAAACCTATCCTCTGATTCCAACTATAACGACACTGATATATATTTTTTATTTAAACATAATTTATTACATAAACATTAACTAAATAAAACATTAATGATATAGAGTTATATTATCTTGAAAAATTAATAACATTATAAAAAAACTTTATAAATAAAATATAACATCATTATTGATGGTTTATTTTACATGACTACAACCTTCCATTATACCTAAAAATATATGGGATAACTTGTGGGTGTACATAAGAATTGGGTGAGCTATAAATATCATTAAGGGATTAAAAAATGATTGACATGAAAAATACAATACATGTTAGGAAGTAGGCATATCAATGGATCCTAATATAAATATGACCATGAAGTCATGATATAACGATAATATCATAACATGGAAATATCGGAGCAACATACTACATGATTTTAGCATGAGACAATGATTGTGTCACAAGGATTATAATTATTAAAACCTATTAAAAATGAATTAGAATGAGTAAACCATCATTTCACAAGGAATATACTGATAATAATAATTACCCAATGCATTGTAGCACTATTAGAGTGCACCCTTAATAATCATTTTAATCTCATGCTAAAGTGTGCCACATAGATCATATTACTTAGAATAATTAAATATAATAATTTATTCTATGATAAAGGAATGTGTAATAGATAAAAGAAATTATATAATTAATAAGTATATGTACATAAATTTGAATACTCATGACAGATAAATGGTCATGGTAATCACTATATGTTGATTTTGGCATGGAAAATCATAGTACAATTTCGGAAGCCTAACTGCGTGAAATAAAAAATCACAAAAATGGTTGATGAGAGAGAAAGAGGAAACTCATCATATATATATGAGCTTTAATTTAAGGGGGTCATATATATACATGTAAAAACACACAGAATTTGTAAATAGAATGCATAACATAATAATGAATCTTGAGGAAAGAGGAGAAATGGAATAACTCTTAAAAAATATGGGCAATGGTAAAAAGTGTACATGGGGAGATTAATGATAAGGAATGAGACCTACCACCAAAAAAATAATTCAGCTATTTGGGGGCTTTGTAATAATACACAAAAAATTTTAATTTAATATAAAATGGTGTCACTATATAATGAAACATGGATAAAATTGATAATATAAGGAAACCATTACATAATTCCAGCAAGGTAACGAGTATACATATATGATTTTAGGTGGGAAAATGTAATTTTAATGGGATATAATAATTTATACATCAATGATAATGTATGATATAAATTTAATAACATATCCCAACATAGGGAAAAGGGAAATTAAAATGGACATAACATGAAAGGAATTATTGATAAACGAGGGGGTGTGAAGATCCCTTACTTGAGTGTGTGACTTCAAAATCATGAAGTGGGAATTATTGAGAGATTAGGGAGCCTTGGGGGATTCTTGAAATGGTAGGACATATTATGGATGTTATGAAATAATTTATAGTTATGATATGTGGGATCTTGGGTGGGAATATATAGGAAAAGAGAGGGGAATTATTTAATAATTGACAAACATAGGTTTTGGAATCTATATAATTAAATATTCCAAAACCCAATCCATCCAATGGTTTTTTTGAATGTGGGGTGGAAGAAATAATTTTATTATTCCATTGAACAAAAATATTTAATTATATTTCTTTCATATGAGGAGGTGAGTCTCATTTTTAATGAAATGAATTAAAAATCATAAAATATAGTATACATTTTGGATAATATACAAATTCTTTATAAAATAAGTAAAATAAATCTAAAAAAGCACGTTAATTTTTAAAGGTATATTGGACCTATAATGACCATTATAGTATTTCTTACATAATTTTTGGGACATTAGGATGTCATAAAATTCATAATTTATTTATACAGTATTTAATTTTTACTCAAAAAAACATACTGTATCATAAAATTATGAAAAATCTACCATTGGATAATTTTGACATCCAGATTGAAAATATAATATAAATTTCATCTACATAATTTTTTTAAATAATTGAATTTTAAATTTTAAAATGATAACCGATATTTATTGAAAATTCATGGGTTTAGACAAAAACAGTTCTCAAACATTAATAAAAATTACATTTCTCTTAAAAAAAATTATATACTCATTTATTATTAATAAAACTAATATGATAAAAATATTTTATTAAACTATTAATTATTTCCCAAATTCATTAACTATATAAAATAAATTCTTTAATTAATAAATACACATTCTATTATATCGTATAAAAATATAACTCTTATGAATCTGATTTCCTAATCATTTATAGTAATGGAATTGATAAATTATCATTTATATGATTTTTTTCACAGTATTATTAATAAAAACTATAGTTTAATATAATAATGTATATATTTCTCAAAAGTGCCATTTTATACCTGAAGAATCAATTTATCAAATTCATCATTTCATTAGATATACTATTATCATAAAATAAATGATGGAATATGACATTTATTTATAGAAATATATTAAAAAAAATAAGTAACTATTATCTTGTTAAATAACCCCTTATTACAACTAAAAAATACCTAATGTTATGGTGTGTAATGGTGACAGACTTTTGGGGTGGCTTGGATAACATCACCAGGGTGGTAATATTTATTAACATGAACATCAAACGTAAGTATTTCCCTTCACACTGAACATATTGAGGGTCGTATTAGACTTGGCCAAGAGTGAAGCGATGTGATTCAACCTCCTTTACAAACAAAAACAAATGAGATTTTTATGGACTGAGTGTACTAGATGTGGCCATTATAAATTTTTTTGTGTTGAATGGATTTGTTAAAACAATATATTTATATCATTCACATGATCACTATTCAACAACTATATTGTCAACATTAATGATACATAATGATATTTTAGACCCAATAATAATAATAATTACAAATAGAGTGCATGTATTTTCTTATATATAATTAATCAAATGAAAATCCATTTTATTCATAAAAATGATCAGATCGTTAAAATAAGATCTTTAACACCTGATGATCCCATAAAATACAAGTTTCAGAAAATTCTCGTTGAAACATGAATAAACAATGGAAAGAATGTGGGTTACATTACAATCTCTTTGAAATAATCGTAAAACATTTATAGAAACAATGTTGGTGATATAAGTACAAAATATTCACATTAGGGAATAAGTAACAACAAATGATGTCATCTTAGGTGGTAAATTATTTTTAAAGGCCTTTTGGAGTTTTTATTTGATACAAAAAAGTTTCATTGAAAAATTACTTATTATGAATAAATTTTACTAAAGTATTATTTAAATGATTTTTTTGTGAAAATAAATTTGAAAACATATAAATGAAGCATTAAAATTCAGTTAAACCATTTCATGTTTAAAATATAATTTCATCATTAAATTTTTTTAAAACATAAAAAATATAAATATAAATTCCATAAAAATTATATTTTAAACATTGAAATGAATATTTAAATAATATAATGATCATGATGGTAGGAAGTTTTTTTCAACTCATACACATTAAAACAATTTTTTCATAATTTTGGTAAAATACAACTTGGTAATATTGGAATAATAATATAAATATTACACTCAAAAAAATATGTAAAAATTAAATGATGTTTAAAATAAAAATAATAAGTAATTTGATTAATGTTCAAAAATATATATTTTTTTATAAAACATGTTTTTGGAATAAAATTAGTTTTTGACCGAAGGGAGAAATAAAGACATTTTTTCATAATAATATTATTTTCATCTCTTTGGAATAAAAAGAGAGGAAAATGAATAGTTACCATATATTATCATGACATAACCATAGGAGAAGTAAAAAATCGTGATTTTCATGAGATATTGATCATATTATTTCCTAAATACTATAATTTACATAATCAATGTTGATAATCGATGAAATTGTATCATAAAACCATTAACACTTTTGTTACATCGAATCGTATGATCATGATTTAATAAAATTAAATGAAACATAAAATATATTGAGATTATATAAATTAATGATTGTTAATGTAAATGGGGATGAATATACATGTCATAAAATAAGATATAATTATAACATAATTTACATCTCAAAGAAGAAAAATTGAGAAAAAATATCCCTTACTAGTTTTAAAACTTCTGAACCATAATCCCCATAAAACATGTATCATTTAATAAATTTGTAAATATAAATTTTCTTTACAAAAATAATTTTAATATTATTCCATCATCAATCTATACACCACATAAATTATATAGGTTGTGAATTTGGTATGTGTCGTACAAAAGTAAGGAAATGAGGTGAAAATTCCTTACCTCGAGTCCAGACATTCCTACTCTGTCAATTGATTCATGTATATTCAGATTAAATATTTTTTTTATTTATTAACAACATTTTTAGAGTTTAATAACTTTTTATAAATAATTTATTTTATTTCATTAAAAAATATATAATAAAATACTTAATCAGTTATGTCCACATTAGATATTTTGAGGATGTTTGGTAAAATATTTCAAAAATGATTCGGTGTGTTAACTATTTTCAAATATTTCATTGTTTAAACATATATTTAATCTCAATCACAAACTAATTTTCATATTTATTCACCAATGGTACATTAAAAACCAATAATGAGAAAATTTTATGAAAATAAACTTTTTTAGGAATGAGGGGATTGTTGGTTTTAAGTACATGTATGTAATGATTCTATTTTTTTAAGGATCATTATTGGAAGAAAATATGTTTTGTTTTTTACATAAATAATTTTAATCATATTTTAAATACTATATTATATAATTAAATATTCATATATATCATTCCTGTGATGTGGTGTTGAAAAAATAGAATCACATTAGTTCGTTGACGAGGTAGTCCACAAGTACAGAGATGACAATATAATTATTAATTGTAAGAAATAAAATGATATATTATATTTTATAAATTATAAATATTTCCTGAATACTATTATAATTTCATTTATTTCACATAAATTAAATTACATTATCCAAATTACTTTCCATGTAAATCGTTAGTCAAAAAAGAATTGCATCATATTCCGAGGTGGAAGTCTTCTGTACACACATACGACGTAATAATAACCTCCAATAAATGAAAATAAACAAAATTAAATATGATATAATAATTTTTAAAATATAAATATGTTATAAATATCTTATATATTATTTAAATTCTTAAATTTTATATTTCCTGAGAGGTGATGATGGAAAATGAATCACATCGTGTCATGAGGTGGTATTCTTCCACAAACATGAATGATGCTTTTTTATCTCATTTGATTGAAATGGAGATAGTTTTTGGTTATTTAATTAATATAATAATGTATAATTATATATAAGATAGTTTTTTATTATATTATAATATTTTATGAATATTTTATAGATGTGGAAGAATTAATAATTCAAAAACACATAGTTTGGACTTTTACCTTTCTCTGGAAACCTCTTTGGTATTTCACCTAAATTATCCACAGAATGGATTTATGAAAAAAAATTTTCAATTATGAATGTATTGAAGTTAGAAATTAATTTTGGGTTGGTATTGGCTAATACAAAAGTGTTTAATTTTGTGAAGAATATTTTACAAGGGTTTTCCTTTTATAAGTGTGTTAAGTGACATAATTGTAATTTTTTAATAGAAAAAGAGATACCAAACTATTTCACTTGAACAAATGTTAAAAATTGATTATTATAGTACAATAGAATTTATTGTTTCTAAATATTACTATAAAATATATTTTAGACATGTTTTGTTGTTATTTTACACCTGAATGTTTTATTTTATCCTCCTAGAAAATCCTTTTTTACTTTAATCGAGGTACTGAATTTTTACTAATTTCACTACTAATTACAATCAAAAAAATAAGTGAAAAATATTATATAATATATAAAACTATAAATAAATTAACGAAATATTTTTTAAAATAGTAAATTATTTTAAGTGGAATAAATTAATTAAAATAAAACCCACTAAAGCAATGAAAAAGCGAGTATTTGTGGCATTAATTTTTTTAGAAATTGATGATTTTATATAAATTGTATTGATTGTAATAATTATTTGATGAATCAAAATTAAAATTTACTTATATATAAAATAAAATTTTCATTTAAATAATTCCTTGTAAATGTTTTATTAATTAATAAAAAAATAATAACATTGTATATATTGATATATTTTTCAGAAAAATCTCATTTTAAACATAATGAAAAACTTATAATAAAATACAATATAATGTTTATTAAATAGCAATTAATAATATTAAATAAAACTAAATGAATCTTATGTTACATAATATCATATTCAAAACATAATGGTACTTTTTAATTATGTAATTAACTTAAATGAAAATAAGTTGATTTCCAAAATCACGATTTTTCTCTATTCACGGAAAACTCATTATATTATAAAAAAATAATAACCCAATGTAAATATTAGTCTTATTATTTCAATAATTTTTTTTTTTATCAATTATTTTTAAATAATATTTTCCAAAATTAAGTTATAATATTTATTCATGAGGGGAAGTTTTTTAAGAAAACAATTTTGAAGAATAAAATTACATTACTATGAATATAATTATTATTTATTAAAGTTTTACCTTAATTTATATTAAATATTATATATTATTATATCATAAATTAGTTAATAATATTAATAAATTCTTATTTAATATCTAGGATACAGTCATTATATACTTCACATGTCATTTAAGTTTGGTGATGCTGGCTGAATATGCTATCGAACAGAATTTTATTTTCTAAAATCAAGGGGTGATATATCCGCCAACACATTAATAAATTTCTTCCTTTTAATTTTACAATTTACTATGTAAAATTTTCATCATTTTTACAATAATATTATTATATACCCACATCATAAAAACTGTTCACAAAACAATCTCTTAACAGACATTTTCGGGTAGTATGAATGTCATCTAGAATAACACATACTATATTCAAAATTGGAGAACATAGGTGGGATGTTGTGATTTAAACATGAAATAAAATAATAATTCCCAAATAATGATATACGGGGATAGATATCATTGATCATAATAAATTCAATGATTAAATGAAAGAAAAGGGCCTCAAAACTAAAAACATCAAGGTTTGAAAAATGATATTATTATAATCACAAATGAAATTAATATGAAATTTTTTTCTGAATAATTTCCCTTGGATTGAGGAATTAATTTGATATATTGAAAAAAACATATGGATATATACTTTATAAGAATAATTTTATCATTTTTTCAATTTCCACCACAATATCATCATTTTCTCCAAATGATTAGTATTGAAGATGAATAATTCATTCATATAAATTTAAAATCATATTTTAAAGCTCACATAACAATAATAGGGAAAAAATATATTCCTACTTTATTTATATAAAATACGAGAAAATGGTTATTAAATTTTTAGATAATTCAAAAAATGAATAAAAAATTATTTTAATCCTTAATATTCAAAATCTTACAATATTTCCTAAAAATTAAACTAAATTATCAAAAAACCTTATATCTTAAATAAACACAATATATATAAAAAAATTAACGGTTTTCTATCCTAATTTTTTTTCTCATACCGTTCATCTAATAAGAAGAAAATTATGGTGGACTTATTTGGAAATATAATTAATCAAATAGTTACAAAATTAATTTTCAATTAAATGTTTATTTATATGATATTGCACATGTACCCCATATAAACATAATAATGATCATTTTCACAACCCCATACCGACAATGTTTACCAATTATAGTCTGATGACGGTAGGGGAGAGATAGTGTCCCCCGTGTCTCTCCTCCAATGAGCCACGAGATAGCCACTAGCACTGAGGGTATAATAAAAAAGTATTTGGAAGGAATTTACCTCTAATAGAAACACACGCGGATGAGAGAGATATGACAGAAGTCAACCAAATATTTCTCAGACTATAATATAAAATAAATCAGAAATACCCAAATGTTATGTCATGTAATAACTACTACAACTGAATGGGAAAAATGTAAGTACCAAAAAAGGTAAATGTGGTTGTGACCTTGAATCCCACACCGCTCCTGCAAAACCCCCCAAGGTAGTAGTAACCAGAATTATCTCCATCTATATCAAACTAACTTGAAAAATATTATCTATAAACATATTATTACTATAATAGTATACTTATACGTATCATCTTATATACCCTCATGAAAAGGGTAATGAAAGCATTCTAAATCATAGTTAACAACAAGAAAAAAACCCCATCACCTAAATAGGTTTACTAAGTTCATGTCCTCCCCATGGATACTCTCACTGAGTATCACATGCAAGAGAATATAATATAACACAGAACATCAAGGGTACCCCACTACATATTCATCTCTAGTTTAACACTCTTCCCCAACACCACAGGTCCTAAGAATCTCTCTCCCAAAGGATATGCCACATACACATGGACAAAGCACCCGGACGTGGACCTCGGGCAACGGAGAGACAAGTCTATGTAACCAAATTCAACCAGGTAGTTTCCAAGAGCCTCCATATCTCACATAACATGTATAATACATCATGTATTATATCTCAAAACATAAAAACCCAAACACTAGTTAAGGATCCTCAAGCCATCATAGACTATACGCTATATACAAATAGTATTCCACAGGGAACTATGACCAGAATAAATGTGTGTTAAGTAATCACATGCCCTTAGAGTCTTATATATACATATATAGGGAATGGAAATTTATTGTTATACCAACACATGTATATATCAAGTTAATATAGTTATTCAAAATGGGTTAGTCAATTATACATCCTCCCACTAGGATATTGGTGAAAACACCCCCAGGGAACAAAATCCCCAGGGTGTCAGTTTCTTAAACTGATAGGGTGGAGTATCATATAGAATCAAAAAATCACATGATATAATTATGATTATATAGACACTAAGGTAATATCCTAGTAAAAAAAACCTAATACATCTAATGTATATCGATCTCCTGGCTTCAATGGTTAAGGACAAATATCCCATAAGAACACACCCATTTAAATAGCTATATTAAGTAAGCTTATTCCTTTTCATCAATTTCACATTACATTAATTATTTCCTTAACCATTAATGATATCTTAACACTTCCAAAAGACATTTTATTATCATCGTAACAAAAATAAGTGCCCTATAGGCATTGAGATACCAAGTCCACATCTTCTCAGAACTTCCACCTCAGCATGTCATCCCAACATGCTCCAAACACATGTGTTAAAAATATATTCATTTGTTAACATTATTAAATTTCTCCCCACCAGGTTCTATAAGAATACATTCTAACCTTCCCAAACACAAGGGGTTAAACATGGTGAGTAGATGAACTACCCATCGAGTTTTCACCACCTATACCATGAGAGTAAACTTGTCCAACCATTACGAGCTATAAATTGGAAGAACCTAGCATACCTCACCTATATTCACCTCCCATGGATATAAAGTAAACAACCACATCCATATTACTAATGAAATGGGGAATGAAAATCATATAAAATACAACATATCAACCAACTAAGAAACATATTGAACTAGCACCAATCATTAATAATAATGGGTAAGGTCGTCATCACATTATTCAATTGCCTTTGATATCCTCCCCGACATCCACAGGCATATACCAATGCATTCCCCTAATTCAAACATCAACAATTTCACCAATAATCGAGATTCCCTACCCCTAATATAGAACAACTCTCTTGTCTCATCCATCTATGTATCATGTAACATCTAGGACACCCCAACTCTCAAAACACAAAAACCCTCTATGCTCAGTAATCCTAGGCTCACATCACATTATGCGTAATAGTAAAGAAACATAAGAAACATGATCTATTAAACAAATTAATGCATACGGCCATCACACACAATTATTCCCCATGTATCTATAGAACAATACACTCAGCCTTTACAATAATTCGGGAAAATTAGGCTCAATAACATCATTATCTTTTTTTTAAATGGATCTTATTCCATCTTAAATTATTTTATTCATTATCATAGGTTCCAACTATGGGAATCCTAAGAAACAATATGTCAAAACTATACAAAAAATTAATTCAATAATTAAGTCCTTTAATTATTTTATCATCAAGAATCATTATAATGTTCATTCATTAACCAATTCCATTATATAGTCAAAATTCATTTAATTTTATTAGAAAAAAAATTGGATTCATAAAACATACCTCTTTATCTTTGAGCCAATTAATTATCAATTAGTTTCAGATTTACATTTGTAACAAATTTCCATCACGAAAAACATCTCAAACTTACAATGGAATATATATATATATATATATATAACACTATCTAAAAAATACTAAGGAATACAATTTTCATGTTACAACAAAAAAACACGGTTATGTAATCGACACTTTTTCTGTAATGCAGTTCAAATAAATAATATACAGATTTTATTGTGATATTACATGATAAATCATGCCAAATCATTGACTTCAAATGAATAAACAGTGTATCCATGAATCCCCAACTTTAAATGGTCATTGATGTTTTTTAAATTAGAGTAAACCACTAATAAGATCTCTGATCACCTCTCTCACAAGATCTTCATCCATCCAGGGACACCATCACACCATAGAACCTACAAAACGTGATAGAAACCCCATTAGAAACATGGGTAACCAACCTCTATAGAATTATGAGACTAATGGTAGTAAAATAAGTTCATTATGAGACAAAACTCTATAAAATGACAGAAAGACACACCTTGGATCGAGCCGGGTCACCACAGATCGAAGATGGAAAACTATATATCGATCACCATCAAAGGGATATCTAAAATGATAAAGAGGAGATTGTAGTGTCAGCTAGGATGAGAGAGATTGAATTAAAAGTTGTAAAGTTTGACAACCTGAGTGGTTGGAATGTTTTAAAACATTAAATAATCAGGGGATTTCTTAACCTGTAATACCCTTTTACATCATGTAATTCCTACAGGTCGATTTCCATGGAAAAAAATTTCCCTTTTGATTTTATTTTATTTTCCAATCCCTAAAATTTCATTTTACCTAAATCCCACTTTCATTTCATTAAATTCTTCTACATGGTGTGTAAATAAATTTCATTCTATGAAAGTTACCTAATCTCTATTCTCAAAACCTAAACTACTCCAGACATCCACTGAGCTCTGCAAGCTAGGGGAAAACGCAAAGTGTCAATCCACATGGATACATGCCCTTACACCAGATACCTACCAAGACATTCTCATCCTTGAGAATCCAAAAAAACCCATAGATGAAACAGAATAGGGGGACATCCAAAAAGTCACCCCATGAGATGCCTTTTAAAGATCTTCCAATCACAATAACTCAACCACCACTATACAATAACAAAAAAACCATAATGCAACCACAATAATCACATAAACACACCCTCAGGGGATATACCACTAAAAAGAGAGAAAAGAGCATCACGAAAAAAGAGAAATCCATATCATAAATAGAAATTTTCTAATACCACAAAATATAGAGTTATAAGAGAATAACTAAACATCAAACTGGTTTGGGTGATGAGCGTGTATCTGAGACTCACATTCGCACGTAATATCCTCCTCACCACCATACCACCATAAGACTTGAAACAATGTGAAATAATTCTCATAAAAAACCTTCTCATCGATGTCATGAATCTATACATGCCTCCCCTCGATTGTCACAAAATCATCAACATTGATTTCATCCCAATCGATGACGTGAGTGTTGTCCGGAAGATAACAAAATAGTTACAACACATGAATAAAATAATGTACCTGGATCATCTGTTGGGGAATTCCTATCTCATATTCCATGGACACTACACAATCCAACACCTAATGTGGCCCATGAAATAGGGGAGTATTTCTACTCCTATAACTAATCATTTTCTTCCCACAATAGGGAGTCACCATTATAAACATATTATCCACAACATCGACCTCTATATGTCTCCTCCCATGATCTTCATGGGATTTATGATGATCCTGTACTAATTTCTTCATCTTAAAAATCATATGATGCAACTCTATAGTACTCTGTACGAGTTCTAGCCTAAGAATTACGTACTCTATGACCCTATCCTTGGAAAATTGAGAATGACAAGGTCATCCATAGAAGGAATCAAATGGTTCCATACTGATGGTGGAGTGAAATATATTTTTGTAATAGAACTATACCAAGGGATGATGTCTTATCCATGAAACATTAAAATACAGGACACCAGAGCACAACAAGTTATAAAGAGTCTTGATGGCCTACTATGTCTGACCATCCATTTGTAGATGAAAAAAAGTGATAAGGAATATATCTTCACCAAATTAATGCTAGAGAACTCTCAACAACATGAAGTTAAAATAAGGATCTGAAGTGGGAATGATCATCCTTAGAACTCTGTGAAGTCTCACCATGCCCTCTAAATACTTCCTCGATCATACCTCCAATGAGATTGACCCCTTGTTCTCTATAATGTAGCAAACATTTGTCAAGTGGTTCACCATCACCCATATAAAATAATATCCTCCATGACCTTGAGGTAAACTAGTAATATATTCCATAGATATTTCCAACAACTGCCATTTAGAAATATCTAACAGCTGGAGCAATCGACTTGGAACACAGTTTTTGACCATCACATTCCAGTACATCAAACATTTAGACAGAAACTCAATATCAATTCAATTCATCCATGGACACTAAAACTGACCTCTCAGTGATCAGTACATCATTTTCATGCTAGGGAGTACCACTAAGGGTAAAAAATTTAACCCATTTATAACAATATCATGGATCACCAAGTGATTGAAATTCATTACTTGAAATACAATATATGTTAGTCATCTTTAGACCAACCATTTGGGGATTCTATACAAACAACTTAGTATATCCATACCTCCAACTCATTATCCCAAACGGGGATTCCTCTATTTACTGCACAAGATATGATTACACTGTCATCTAAAAAAGATATCCTCAAACCCATATTTTCCCATAAAAATTTTCAAAGTTGAATGTTCTTCAATCAATGCCTAGGAATCAACTGATTCCAATACTACATTACTTCACAAATTCATGCTCATCACATTAGCTAAATCATTCCCCTTTTAGTTATATACAAAATATAAAAGAAATAATCATGTAAGAACTCTATTCGCTGATGATGAAACAAGTTCAAGTAACACTAGGAGAAAATATAACCTGGACTATAATGATCAGTGAAGACCACAAAATGAACAATGATGATGTAATGTGTCCAGAATATTACTGAAAACACCACCGCCACCAACATGAGATTTCTGGAGGAGTACTTAAGTTTGTGGGGACATAAATACAATTACACAAAAGAAATGATAGATCAATAATGCACTAGAGCACAGCCCAACCCAAAATGAGAAGTGTCTCTGAAAACAATAAACAGAATTGGGGCACTGACCAAATTCTCCTTAAAATATTCAATAGATATATGAATCTCATCAGTCCAGAATAACTCTTAATCATTTATAGTCAATTCTATTATTGGAGTCACAACTCGATAGAAATCAGTTACGTACCTCCCCTAATAGCCTGTATGATAAAGGGAACTTCTCACATCTTTCATTGTCTAGGGGGATTCCCAAGACACAACAGATTCAATCTTTGATGGATCAACAACTATTCCCTACTGGGATAATTTTTTCCCATGAAATAGACATCTCAATCCTTAAACACGCCATTACCAAACATCCCAAACAGTTGTTCATGATGAAGAACTCACAAAATGGCACACAAATGATCTCTATGCTCCTCCACAAACACGGATTACATAAGGATGTCGTTGATGAAGGCCACCATTAATTATACTGGAACTCACAAAACATATATTTCATTAACACCATAAAACAACTGGATCATTCATCAAAACCAATGACATCCAAACCAACTCATAATGACCAAGATGACAATGTAAAGAAGTCTTTGGGATATCCTTATCCTTTATAGGAATATTAGGATATCTTAACCGCAAGCCTATCTTCAAGTACCTTCTTGCACCAAACCAGTTGATCGAATAAATCATTAATACACAAAAAATGGGTAGAGGTGCTTCATTTTCACTTATTATAAGTGACGATAATTGATACTCAACTTCAATCTATCATCTTCCATTATTAAGAAAAAAGTTGGTGCACCCCATGGTGAAAGACTCGATCGAATAAGACGCACTAAAATAGACCATCTAGGTATATAGACATCTCAAAAATCCTATAACATGCAATCCTACATGGATACATCTAGATAGAAGGTAATTCAAGTTTAACTTGATCCTGAACTCGATCTCTCATCTAGGTGGTAATGCTACGATATCCTGTGGAAAGACATCAGGGTAGTCTTCTATGACCCTATGAAACACCAACTACTAAACCAAGGTTGAACTCAACATCAGCTTGGCTATTAAGGAAGATGAATAAAAACCATGCCTCTAACCGATCTATGTATGTCTCTCACTAACATACACTTATGTCTCTCCATTATAATCTACGAACACAACCTGCCTATGAAAAAAATTCACGGAAGCCTGTAATAAATAAAACCATTCCATGCTAATGATGATATCATATTAGTGTATCTGAAAATATAGAAATTATCCCAAAGAGAGGTGCTGCTATAGTACTAGTAGAAACTTTCTACAAAATTCATAGATGTCAGTTCGTACTCCAACTAGCATAGTAATCATCAAGGTCACTATAAGCCTATCCACCTTGTGTCCCAATGCATGGGGAAGGGAAGGTGGTATGAAGGTTTTTGAATCTCATGGATCAAAAAATAATAAACCCAAGACGGAAATAATAAAATGAACCTCAATGAACATATGTATTTCTTAGAGCTTGCAACACTAAAGAATGAAGCCGACCAAGACCTACTGCATTACCTATTTAAACATGATGATGACCATCTGTATAGCATCCCTCATCTCTATGAGGATAGGGATTGTCTTGGGGCTATACTCTTCTTGTATCTTATATTTTTTTATGATCCCAAACTAGATATACCTAATGAATGTACCATGAATAGAACTGCCTCAATGTAGGGACATATAGTGGATCAATTGGCGCATGATGACTGGTCGAAAAGGTTGTGAACTCCCTCTGCGGATGACCTCAACCCCCAATAGAAAAACAATAATATGATCCCTCAGTATAGGTTTGAGAGATACCACCCTAATGAATCAAGATATTGAGGGCTAGAACATACTCATGGATGAGCAGAAGCTCACATATCTTGACAACTGGGAACTGCAGACCACAACTCTTCTATGTGAGGAATCCTGTATACTCCACTCTCACGAAGATACTGTTCTTGATATCAACCTAACAACTTACTTTATACTCTCCATTACTAAACATACATCTTCGGTATAAATGGGGTGACCATGCACGTGATATCTAGATGCAAAACCTACTCAAAATGCCTCAGCCTGGACTCATTTTCTTGAAATAGGTCCGAAGAATATTTAAAATGGTTCCTAAACATATTCCAAACTCTAAAAAAACGGTATCTCCCTTATTATATGTTTAAAAGGTCATGGAGACTACCCATATTTACAATCAATGAATGAAACTAGACTCTAAACTGGTCTCAGAAACCATCCGATGAGACCACCGACTCCTCGGGATCCCCAATGAACAATTACCCCCACTACCTTGCTTCTCCATGCTACATCATGAAAGCCAATGATACCAGTGATCATTAAATGAACAGATAGAATTGATATATATCCCATGTCGATGTCCTCATCTGGTTAGCGCTGACGAAAAGATAGAACTAAATGGTTTCCCTAGTCCTACCCAATCAAACGTAGGTTCAAAGAATAATGATGCATGATCCTTTCCAAGGTATCCACCCTATTACTTGCATCACCACATTTAGTGGATGTTGAATGCTTAAAATTCTATTCATAAGATCATAGGGGTCCCTAAATACCAATATCTCATCTGATATCCCATGTATACAGTTCATTCTAAACATAACTAACACCACTTATCTAACAATTCATACAACATCATTTGTTACTAACTTCATAATCCATCTTATCGCTCAACCATATCCTATGATACCATTCTACCATAACCCATACCCGCAATTTTATCCCCACCTAGGTGGGAAAAGGATAGAAAAAGATAGTGACCCCCATATCCAACCACCAATAGGCCACATGTTGGAAACTGTTACCCAGGGTATAAAAACCATACAGATGGGAGGCATTACCCTCTTAGAGAAACATATAGAGACGAGAGAGATAAAGATGACCCCAACCAACACATGCTCAGACTAAAATATACAAAATAAAACCCATATAGGGAAATGTAATGTAATGCAATATATATATCAATTTAAAGAGAAAATTAAATGTATGAAAATAAAGTGAAGGCGACAGCGATATTAAAGCAAAAAACAGGTCTTGCAAAACCACTGTCACGACCCGTCCTCGGGGCCCGTGCCGTGACTACCCCAAGCTCGCCTTCCATAGGCCAGGGGCTGGTGACAAGCACCAAGGCGTAAATACCGGTAAAAAGGGAAGGCATTGACTTTGTAAAGTAAACAAGACCACAGAGTAAGCAAGCGAAAAAGTAAACATTAAGTAAAAAAAGAGTACAACTGAATGTGCGGAAAAGTAAAAGGGGCCGGAAATACAAGCCCAATTGTAAAGTACAACTCGAAAGGGAAAAAAGCAACTGAAGACTAAAGCCGCTACACCGCACTGTCCACTGGAGATCCCACCTGATGGGTGGGTACAGATAGCTCCACTGATCTTCGGGTCCAATCATCTACTCCGAGTACGTCCCGCCCAGTGGTCCACCTCCAGGTACTGTCCTGCTCTGCATGCCTCAACCACGATCAACGCTGTCCGTCGTCTGCATCCAACACAATGTAGTGCGGGCATAGCCCGTGCAGGGGTGAGTATAAGCTACTCGGTAGGGTCCTCGAGACCCCTGAAGGTCTCCCAAAATCCACAAAGGATAAACCACAAAGGAAAGATACAATCACGAAGTAACAAATGACACTGCTTAATTATATGCCCATACATATACCTAAGTCATCATTTCAATATGATGCAACCTCTGAGCCCAAGTACAACTCAGTCCACACAGGAAAGTATACGTATTCCACACAAGAATGCAAAACGTAATCCACACAGGATAGCACAACACAATCCAAACAGGAAGGTAAACATGATTCAGCTCACACAGGTATACTACATCGAGGACGATAGAAATTATCACTGATCCATCTAAGTCGTTGGACCCACAAAGGATCGATAGGTACTAACCCCCGCAAAGACCCACACAGGATCAGACCCACACAGGATCTGTAGGCGCTGGTTCACACAGGACCACTGAGAGCTAACCCACACAGGATCAGACCCACACAAGATCAGTAGCACTGATCCACACTGGATCGCTGAGTGATGTAGTCGTCGTCGTCGAATCCACTAAGGATCTCCGCACAGTCGTCGTCGCAGTCACAGTAGCAGTCGCAACCAGCTCTAGGGTTCCCGCACACAGTAAGCTCGTTCGGGAGGGTCCGCTCCACGATCCGAGAGGCTGATACATCAACTGTAACATAGTCCAGAGTTGATGAATCCAAAAGTTCCTTATCATCATCAGGAACTCAACGCAACAGACGGCGCGTCAATCGGACGCCCGGTCTGAGAGTTATTGGCTTTTTCGTTCTAGGGGCCCGGTTGGTTTATAAGGTAATACCAACCCGACCATACTCCACTGGAGTCCAAAACTCAATCGGATAATGCCAAAAGATCCTTCTCACTTAGAGGAACTCATCAAAGCTGACGAGACGTCAATCAGACGTCCGTAGCTAAAGATATGAGCGTTTCTGCTCCAAGCGCTCGGTTGGTTTCGTGTACGAACCAACCCAGCCAAACTCAAAGTATTTCTAATCCTTGAGTGCGATGTACAGAAACGACCGACTCGATCCGAGGATCGCATCGCCGCTGACGGCGCGTCGTTTGGAGGTCTGTAGCCCGAGTTATGAGCATTTGAACCTAAACAGTTCGGTATCGGGGGTTTCGGGCCCGGGCCGACCCGGCCCGAGCCCCCCCCCCGGCTGGCCCGAACCGGGTCGACCAACCCCAGACAGGGTCGACCCCGCCCGACGCGGCCTGGCCCGGATGGGATCGGCCCGGCCTGGCCGACCGGCCTGGCACGCCAATCCGGCTCAAGGCAGCGCGCTGGGCGCGCTGCCAGTTTGGCCTTCGGCCGAGCTGATTGAGAACGGGGGGCGCCTGCCCCCCTTTTGTGAAACCGCGGCCCCACTAATTATGGGGGGCCATTTATACTGGCCGGGGGAATTTAATTCCCCCAGTTTCCTCCTTTCCGGTCGGCCCAACTTGGCCGGCCAGATTCTTCCCAATAGGACCGGCAAAGGCCGGTCCTCTTCCGGCTTCCGACACCGGTGGCCCGGCTGGCCACCGGTCACCAAGCTCCGCCTTGGCCCAGAACCTGTCGTGGAAATTGTTGTCCGGCGCGGTGCGACGGCACCGCGCCCCTCCGCCGCGGCCCCGTTCCGGCCGCGGTGCCTTTGACCTCCCTCAACATGACGCGATGACGTCACGTTCTTGAATATCTTTCCACGGCGCGGCGCGGCGGTGCCGTGCGTATGTTCCGCATGAACCGCGTGGTGCGACGTCACCACACACATTCGTACCAACCAAAAAGAAAACAATTATGAAATAAGGAGGAGGTTCGACCGTGTTAGTGCGGTCTGGCCCCCTCGCATTATTCGATAATAAAAAGTCGAAAAGCACAAAATTCGACATGCCAGAATCATGAACGGAATCAAATAACATTAAACCCCTACCTCGGTTTCAAGTGCGGAGCACGTCAACAAGCCGCAGAAGACAAGTGTCACGGAGGTCGGGCGTCGCAGGAATCGAACGTCGATTCCGTTGACGTCGAGGTGCGTCTGAAGAGGTACGTCGTTGGAGAAGCTTCGTAAGCTGACGGAGGAAGCCTGAGGAAGCGGCGTCTCCTTTCATTGACACGGGAAGAAGATCGAAAGAAGCGGCATCGTCGATCTTCGGAAAGACACCGGCTACGAAGAAGAGATGAGGTGTTCTTCGTCAGAGCTTAAGTGTTCTTCGTGTTCTTTGTCAAGGTTGAAGAAGATGAAGAGAGATCTTCCCAAATCCTCTCAAGGTGGCAAGGATACTAACCAAAATAAAATAAGTCTAAAGCTTATTTTATTTACACAACTAAACCACTTGAATTTCAAAAGTTTGAAAAACAATAACTCATCTCAATTAAAACTCAAGTTGTCAAAATTAAATTGAGTGGAGCTATTGAGAGTTTAAAGGGGAGTTGAGGAGTTAGGGTTCATGTGGGCCCCACCACACTTAATCCTCTCTTTGGGAGGATATAACCAAAATGGATAAAAATAAAATGTGTTTCCACATTTTATTTAACTTCATTTTAATTCCCCAAAAAGTAACTCTCAACCAACATTAAACGCAACCTCGGAAAAGGTCTCCTAAAGCGAATATCGGCGCTGCGAGTTCATCGGTGCCCTCAGAATTCGATTCCGGGCACCGGTTCAAAAGTTAGAAAAACTCGCTCGTTCGTTCACTGAACGTACCCGATCCAAACTTCGGAAATTGATTCCGGGCACACCGGGCCTTGGAATCAGTTGTCGTCAGAAACCGCGCTCTTGTAAAATTCCAAAGAAAATTAAGAAAAAATTTCCCTTGAATTTTACGGGTCTTTACATTACTCCCACCTCAGGACTTTACGTCCCCGTAAAGATACATCAAAACTAGGGAAACAAATGAGGTTACTGAGAACGCATCTGAGCCTCCCGCTCCCAAGTGCTCTCCTAGAGATTCCAGTGCTGCCATCTAATGTGCACTAGAGGAATCAACCATCCACGTAGGACCCGCTCCTGTCGATCCTCGATCTCCACCAGGACCTCCGTAAAAGTCGCCCCATCGTCAACGTCAAGCTCCCCATGGTCAATGATTTGCGTCGGGTCGTGCACGTATCTCCTTAGCTGATATATGTGGAAGACGTCGTGCACCCGGTGCAACTGAGGTGGTAGAGCCAGACGATAAGCCACCTCGCCAATCCTGCTAAGGACCTGAAATGGTCCGATGAAGCACGAAGATAACTTGCCGCCTCGGTCAAATCTCCGTATACCACGTCGAGGTGAGACCCGCAAGAAGACGTGGTCACAATCCTCAAAATCCAGTGGCCTCCGCCACCTGTCAGCATATGACTTCTACCGGCCCTGAGCTGTCCTCATCCGCTCCTGGATGACCTGGACCTTCTCTGTCGTGGCCTGGACCATCTCTGGTCCCACAAGTGCTGACTCCCCAGGGTCTGTCCAGCACAAAATAGATCAGCAAGGTCAACCATACAACGCCTCGTACGGTTCCATCCCGATGGTGGAGTGGTAGCTGTTGTTGTACGCAAACTCCACCAAGGGTAGGTTGTCCTCCCAGATACAACCAATGTCAAGGACACATGCGCAGAGCATGTCCTAGAGAGTCTGAATGGTCCTCTCCGTCTGACCATCTGTCTGAGGGTGAAAGGATGTACTCAGACGTAGCTGTGTCCTGAACGCCTCCTGTAATCCCTTCCAAAGCCGGGAAGTAATGCAAGCTTCTCGATCAGAGACGATAAAATATGGCACACCGTGAAGCCGTACAATCTCCTGAATGTAAAGTCATCCCAAGCTCTCCACTGAGCCCGGCTCTCTGATGGGTAAGAAGTGAGCCGACTTGGTGAGTCGGTCGACAATCACCCAGATGGAGTCGTGACCTCTGGAAGTGCGTGGAAGTCCAGTCACGAAGTCCATAGATATGCCATCCCACTTCCACTCCAAAACCTCCAAGGGTTGTACCAAGTCTGCTGGTACCTGATGCTCAGCCTTCAACTGCTGGAATGTGAGGCATCGAGAAACGAACTCTGCCACAACCTTCTTCATGCCCGGCCACCAGTTCTGTCATCCGAGATCCTGGTAAATCTTCGCCACTCAAGGATGTACCGCCAAAGGAGAAGTGTGAAACTCTCTCAGCACCTCCTCCCGTAAAGCGACTGGTACCACGGTACGTCCTATAAAAAGGATGTCATGCTCTGCTCCAAAGGAGAAACCATCAGGTGCCTGTCCTGAGGATATCTGTGCACGCCGAATCTCACAGTCAGCGTCCCCACGTTGTGCCTCTCTGACCCGGTGTAGAAGTGGAGGAGTGACTGTGAGAGACTGAAGGAAGGCTGCTCCATCTCTATCCACGAAGGATATCTGCAAAGAGGCTAGCTGCTCTGTCGCCTCCTCGAGTAGCTGAATGCCCGTGCTCATGATAAGGGCATCGACTACTACGTTCCCCTTCCAAGGAGTATAGACTATCTCAAAGTCATAGTCCTGGAGGAACTCGAGCCATTGCCACTGTCTTAGGTTCAGGTCCTTCTGCGAGAAGATGTACCTGAGACTCTAATGATAAAAAAAGACTGTAAAGCGCTCGCCCATCAGATAGTGTCGCCATGTCTTCGGAGCGAAGACCACTGCTGCTAACTCCAGGTCATGGGTAGCGTAGTTCTACTCATGCGACCTCAACTGACGTGATCCATCGGCGATCACTGCCCGCTACTACATCAGGACACATCCAAGTCTGGTCCCTGATGCATCACAATAGACTGCGTACCCTACTCCCTCCTCAGGAAACCTCAAGACTGGGGCGCTGGTCAATCTCTGTCTCAGCTCCTGGAAGCTCTGCTGACATCTGTCTGACCACACGAAGGGTTTCCCCTTCTTCGTCAAAGATAAGAGTGGTGCCGCAACTCTAGAGAAGTCTGGCACGAATCTCCGGTAGTATCCATCTAGTCCCAAGAAACTCCGCACCTCCGTCACGCTCCTGGGTGGCTCCGAAGATAACACTACCTTGATCTTCACAGGATCCACTGCAACTCCCACCTCAGAGATGACGTGTCCCAAGAAGTGGACCTCACGTATCCAGAACTGGCACTTCGAGAGCTTACCATAAAGCTGGTGCTCTCGGAGTGTGTCTAGTACAAACCGTAAGTGTTAGGCGTGCTCCTTCTCAGTCATTGAGTAAATCAGAATTTCGTCGATGAAGACCACGACAAACCGATCAAGGTATGGCTGAAAGACCCTGTTCCTGAGAGCCATGAACACTGCTGGAGCATTGGTCATGCCGAAGGGAATAACCAAGAACTCATAGTGGCCATCCCGACATCTGAAGGCCGTCTTCTGTACGTCCTCATCTCTAACTCTGAGCTGATGATAGCCTGACCTGGGGTCTATCTTCGAGAACCACCGTGCTCCCTTGAGCTGATCAAAGAGGTCATCAATCCTTAGTAGTGGATACTTATTCCTCACTGTCACCTGGTTCAAACGACAATAGTCAACACAAAGTAGCAAGCTCTCATCCGCCTTCTTGGAGAGAGAATCAGGGAAGCCCAGGGTGAAACACTGGGTCGGATAAACCCCTTTCCCTGCAAGTCCTCCAACTGTACTCGTAGCTCACGAAGCTCGGTGGGGCCATACGATATGCTGGAGTCGATATCGGGGTTGTCCCGGGGTACAGGTCAATATAAATGTCTACCTCTCTGCGATGAGGTAACCCGGGAACGTCGTGGGGAAAAACGTCCGCAAACTGATCCACCACTGCAGGAAAACCAGGACTCCGCACGTCAACTGCTCCTAGGATGAGGCTGGCCAACTGATGAGTGACGGGTTGTCCTCTCCTCCGCAGAAGTCCATCTTGTGTTGCAAAGGTTCCCTTCTCTCCGGTGAAGGTGAACCTGCTCCCGTCGGGGCGTACGCAATGCACTTTGTGCCTAAAACAGTCAACCTGTGCATGGACCATAGATAACCAATCCATGCCCAAGATGACGTCGTATGGCGTCGATGCTGCTACAAGAAGATCCCAGCCGAAGCTCTCGCCTCCTAGAGTAAGCTCACACTGCCGGCACCAGTGTGTAATCATCGAGCCTGCTCCCATAGGAGTCTCTAGCGATAAGGATCGAGCCAACTGCTCTATCGGAATCTCCGAGCTCCGAACAAGGGCAGCGGATATGAAAGAGTGACTCGCTCCTGTGTCTATAAGTACTGCAGTAAGGGTGGAATAGACACAGATAGTACCTCAAATCATATCGGGCGCGCCGTGGTCGTAGGCCTCCACTGCCTGGAGCTGTGCCTCTCTCTTCCCACCAGATCCCTGTGGTCGGGGCGGACCTCCTGGTGGTAGTGGTGGCAGAGCCTCAAAGCATCGCCCACCACCTGCTGCTCGGCCAGCTCCTCTTCCTCTTCCGTCTCCTCCCTGCGGACTTCCACGGTTGACCCTCTGCCTCTGCCTCGGTGGTCCCTCAACCATCTACTGCTCCTCGTCTCGGCGGTTCGGGCAATCACGAGCCATGTGGCCCTGCCCGCCACACGAGTAGCACTGTCTGCCTCTCGAAAGACTGGCTCCGCGCTGTGTGCCCCGCACTACTGAGCCAGTGTCCTGAGATCATCTGCCTAAGGGTCTTGTCTTCCTGGACCCCTGAGTAATCCGTCGACTGCCTGCTGCAGAAGACTCTGCTATGTGCCGCCCTGCGGTGGGTCTCGGCCCTGGTGTAGACTCAGCAAGAAAGCTCTCGATCAAAAGGGGTCTCTCTAGTACTCCTGTCTGAGTCGGTATGCTGAGGGAGATCAGCGATGCCCTGATCTCGTGTCTCAAACCCTCCTCAAAGGTCCGGGCCCGGAAGAATGGGTCCTGTAACATGTCGGTCGAGTAGCGCGAGAGATCGGTAAATCTCACCGAGTACTGAGCGACCGTCATGCTGCCCTGCCGCAGCTGAAGAAGCTCCTGAATGTGCACCGTACGGAGGGTGGCTGGGACGAACTCCGAGGGGAAAGAGGCTCCCAACGTCCGTCCAAAGTAGATATGCCTCATCGTGCACCTGGAGCATCAAGCTCCACCATCGGCCCGCTGCTGCGTGCAGTAGGCTCGTAGTGAGGATCACCATGAGGTCTGATGGTGTCCTCACTAGCCTGAAAACTCGTACGACTGCCTCCAGCCAGTCCTCGGCTGCCTGGGGGTCCGTCTCCCCACGAAACCTGGGCGGTTGCTGGCGCTAAAACTCATGCAGTGCACTGAGGCGACGTGTATCGTCAGCGGCTGGTGCTAGAAGCATCGGTGGCTCGGCGGGTAGTGCTACCGCCGGTGCCACTGCTGACAAAGGGCCCTGCACCGAGGCCTCGTCGCTTGATGCGTTGTAGTCACGCTCGATTATCGAAACCCTAGCTGGCTATCGTCGTGGGGCCATCCTGAAAAGGAAACATGTGCGCCATGGTTAGAACAGTATACCTGGTGAGCTGATATAAGTAATCACAAAGAAAACTTGAAACACACACGCAATCAATGTTTTCGTGCATTAAGTAAGAAATCAGAAGTCAGGGTTCTGGTGTACGGATACGTCGGCCGCCGCACCAACACTGGACTCCCTGGACTGATAACCACACCCAATACGCTAAACATTATTGCTTCACATAGAAAAGTTCATTGTTCGCGGTAGAACCGAACTTCTCTGATACCAATTTGTCACGACCCGTCCTCGGGGCCCGTGTCGTGACTACCCCAAGCTCGCCTTCCATAGGCCAAGGGCTGGCGACTAGCACCAAGGCGTAAATCCTGGTAAAAGGGGAAGGCATTGCCTTTGTAAAGTAAACAAGCACCACAGAGTAAGAAAATGAAAAAGTAAACACTAAGTAAAAATAGAGTACAACTGAAAGTGCGGAGAAGTAAAAGGGGCCAGAAATACAAGCCCAATTGTAAAGTACAACTCGAAAGGGAAAACAACAACTGAAGAGTAAAGACGCTACACCACGCTGTCCACTAGAGATCCCAGCTGATGGGTGGGTACAGATAGCTCCACTGCTCCTCGGGTCCCGTCGTCCACTCCGAGTACGTCCCGCCCAGTGGTCCACCTCCAGGTATTGTCCTGCTCTGCATGCCTCAACCACGATCAACGTTGTCCGTCGTCTGCAACCAACACAACGTAGTGCGGGCATAGCCCGTGCAGGGGTTAGTATAAGCTACTCAGTCGGGTCCTCGAGACCCCCGAAGGTCTCCCAAAATCCACAAGGGATAAACCACAAAGGAAAGAGACAATCACGAAGTAACAACCAACACTGCTTAAGAATATGCCCATACATATACCTAAGTCATCATTTCAATACGGTCCAACCTCCAAGCCCAAGTACAACTCAGACCACACAAGAAAGTATACGTATTCCACACAGGAAAGGACAACATAATCCATACAGGATAGCACAACACAATCCACACATGAAGGTAAACATGATTCAGCTCACACAGGTATACTTCTTCGAGGACGATAGAGATGATCACTGATCCATCTAAGTCATCGGACCCACAAAGGATCGATAGGTACTAACCCCTGCAAAGACCCACACATGATCGGACCCACACAGGATCTGCACGCGCTGGTTCACACAGGACCACTGAGCGCTGACCCACACAGGATCGGACCCACACAAGATCGGTAGCACTGATCCACACAGGATCGTTGAGTGATGTAGTGGTCGTCGTCGAATCCAGTAAGGATCTCTGCACAGTCGTCGTTGCAGTCACAGTAGCAGTCGCAGCCAGCTCTAGGGTTCCCGCACACAGCAAGCTCGTTCGGTAGGGTCCGCTCCACTATCCGAGAGGCCGATACATCAACCGTCACATATTCTAGAGTTGATGTATCCAAAATTTCCGTATCGTCATCAGGAACTCAACGCAATAGCCAGCGCGTCAATCGGATGCCCGGTCTGAGAGTTATTGGCTTTTTCGTTCTAGGGGGCCGGTTGGTTTTTAAGGAAAAACCAACCCGAGCGTACTCCACCAGCATCCAAACCATGGGAGGAGTATGTAAAAAGATCCGTCTCACTAAGAGGAACTCAACAAAGCTGATGAAACGTCAATCAGGCGTCCGTAGCTCAAGATATGAGTGTTTCCGATCCGAGGGCTCGGTTGGTTTCGTGTACGACCCAACCCGGCCGAACTCAACGTATTCCGAAACCTTGAGTGTGATATACCGAAACGACAGTCTCGATCAAAGGATCACATCACCACTGACGGTGCATCGTTTGGAGGTCTGTAGCCCGAGTTATGGGCATTTGAACCTAAACAGTTCGATATCGGGGGTTTCGGGCCCGGGCTGACCCAGCCCGAGCCCCCCGGATGGCCCGAACCTGGTCGACCCGGATGGTACACGGTCAACCCGGCCCGGCGCGGCCCGGCTCAAGGCAGCGCGCTTGGCGTGCTGCCAGCTCGGCCTTCGGTCGAGCTGATTGAGAACGGGGGGCGCCTGCCCCCTTTTGTGAAACTGCGGCCCCCTCATTATGGGGGGCCATTTATACTGGCCGGGGGAATTTAATTCCCCCGGTTTCCTCCTTTCTGGCCAGCCCTACTTGGTCGGCCGACTTCATCTCAACATGACCGGCAATGGCAGGTCCTCTTCCAGCTTCCGACACCGGCGACCCGGCTGGCCGCCGGTGACCAAGCTCCGCCGCGGCCCAGAACCGTCCGCGGCCCTTGTCATCCGGCATGGTGCGATGGCACCATGCCCCTCCACCGTGGCGCCTTCGACCTCCCTCGACGCGACGCGACGACATCGCATTCTTGAATCTCTTTCCACGGTGCGGCGCGACGGCGCCGCGCGTATGTTCCGATGAACCACGTGGTGCGACGACACCATGCTCCTTCGTACCAACCCCAAATAAAACAATTATGAAATAAGGAGGAGGGTCGGCCGTGTTCGTGCGGTCCGGCCCCCTCACATTATTCGATAATAAAAAGTCGAAAAGAACAAAATTCGACATTCCAGAATCAGGAACGAAATCAAATAACATTAAACCCCTACCTCGGTATCAAGTGCGGAGCACATCAACAGGCCGTGGAAGACAAGCGTCGCGGAGGTCGAGCGTCGCGGGAATCGACCGTCAATTCCGTTGACGTCGAGGTGCGTCCGAAGAGGTATGTCACTGGAGAATCTTCGTATGCTGACGGAGGAAGCATGTGGAAGCGGCGTCTCCTTTCGTTGACACGGGAAGAATATCGAAAGAAGCGTCGTCTTCGATATTCGGAAACTCACCGACTACGAAGAAGAGATGTGGCATTCTTCGTTGGAGCTTAAGTGTTCTTCGTGTTCTTCTTCAAGGTTGAAGAAGATGAAGAGAGAGATTCCCAAATCCTCTCAAGGTGGCAAGGATACTAACCAAAATAAAATAAGTCTAAAGCTTATTTTATTTACACAACTAAACCCTTTGAATTTCAATAGTTTGAAAAACAATAACTCATCTCAATTAAAACTCAAGTTGTCAAAATTAAATTTAGTGGAGTTATTGGGAGTTTAAAGGGGCGTTGAGGAATTAGGGTTCGTGTGGGCCCCACCACACTTAATCCTCTCAAGGGAGGTTAAGTGGATGTGGGTCCCACATCTAACTCCCATTAGGAGGATATAACCAACATGGATAAAAATAAAATGTGTTTCCACATTTTATTTAACTTCATTTTAATTCCCCCAAAAGTAACTCTCAACCAGCATAAAACGCAACCTCGGAAAAGGTCTCCTTAAGCGAATATCCGCGGTGCGAGTTCATCGGTTCCCTCAGAATTCGATTCCAGGCACCGGTTCAAAAGTTAGAAAAACCCGCTCGTTCGTTCACTGAACATACCCAAGCCAAACTTCAGAAATTGATTCCGAGCACACCGGGCCTCGGAATCAGTTGCCGTCAGAAACCGCGCTCTTGTAAAATTCCAAAGAAAATTAAGAAAAAATTTCCCTTGAATTTTACGGGTCTTTACAACCACCATGTTAATAGGGACCAACCTGTTCTCTACCCTACTATAACTATACTGAAAAAGTGTATATTAACATAGGGTGACTAAAAATGTATACCCAGTAGGATACTCCCAGGACCCTCTCATACAAAAGGTTACGAAAAAAGGTTAAATCCCAATGAACAACACGTGAAACTAACCTATTCACTTAAATAGGTATACTCTGTTCCCAAACTCACCTTAGATACTCTCACCATGTATTCCAAATAATATAATATAATATAATAATGAATATCAAGGGTACTCCTCTACTGCTTTCCCAAAATTTTCCACTCATCCCCAACATCGCACATCCTGAGAATATCTCTCCAAAAAGGCTATCCCATAGACCCCTTGGAAAAGCACCAAATCATATACCACATGAAACACACCAACACAACCACATAACCAAAAGTAACCAGGTAGTTTCCAAGAGACACCATATCATGCACAACGTGTATCATATGGAAAATATTTTTCCTCAAGCCATCACATCGAACACATCAAGTACATATTCTCAAGCCATAAAAGCCTATACATGTAATACCTATAGTAGTCTGTATAGAACTATATCTAGAATACATGTTTGTGAAATAGCCAAAAGCTATCACATCCCTCTATACACATATAAGTGTAATATTAATCATTGTTCATCCAAGCTCATGTAACTGCTAAAATAACAGAGTGGTGAAAATGAGGAAGTTATCCATCAATCCTCCAACCAAGACGTTGGTGAAAACATTCTTAGGGATCAAAATCCTTAGTGTGTCATCTTCTCTAACCGATAGGGTGGATTAGAGTATAGAAAAAAATTATATGTTAAAATATTACACTCAATCACACTAAGGGAATATCCTAGATTCTGGAACAATAACAGCTAATGTCTCTTAGACTCCCAACTACCACTAATAAGACTTGATATCCTATAAGAACATAAATATTTAATGAGATACTTTAAAATATCTTATTCATTTTCATTAATTTCACATTACATTACATAATTCTTAAACCATTAAATAACCATTAACATTTCCACTTCACATTTCTATATAATCAGAATAAAGGTTTATTCCCTCCAACATAAGAAAATTGATTCCATGGATTCTAAGAATTTAAATCTGAGCATTACATCCCAGTAAGATCCAACCCCATGGGTAATGAATTTAATAATTCCATAACATTATTACATTTCATATCACCAGGTTCTATAAAAATGTATTCTATGCTCCCCAAACAAAAGGGGCACAACACGGTGTGTTTATAAACAACTTTTCGAGTTATCTCCTCCTATAACAAGAGATAACACTTGTAAAAATGCAAGGATATAAACTTGTAAATCATGTGGAATATCCCACATCTCTTCTCCTTCCATGGAAAGTGATCACCGAAATATGTTTTTCTACCTCAAGTAGTTGGAAATTAAAGAAGATAAATAACCAACCCTGACACTAGCCCAACATCTAATTAAACTTGATTCCATCTTTTATAACAACGAGTAATTCTAGATTCATCCCAACTTATCATCTCAGATGTACTCCTTAACATCTACCTGTATACACTAATGAATCTATGTACTCTATGAATCAACTACTACCATAATAATTGTTCCTCCTTCCACCTAATACCACCACAACCCTCCAATATTAGTCATCCCATGCTCACATTACATTCGAGTCTCCTTTCCCATAATAGCACAAAATCATTCTAGTATCAACAACCATAGTATCATTGCACATCTAAATCTATAGAAAACTAACATAGAAATGAGCACTTATTCATAAAGAAAGGCAAACTACTTCAAAAACAATGATCCCTCAAACATCCAAAGCATAAGGCACTCATCATTTACAAGAATTCATGATATTATGGTCCTATAAAGGCATTATAATTTATCACATAATCAGTTCTTATTATATCATCAATTATTGGATTCATTATCACAGTTTCAAACTATCTATAACCAAAGAAACATGGTATCAAAAAATTACAAAATAATTAAACATTTAATTCCTTTAATTATTTTATCATCATGATTCTCCATTATTCTTGTTCATGAACTTATTAAATTAAACATTAAATCTTGCATTAATTTTATTGTCATATAATTTTTATAATAAATTGATTAAAATAAAATTACTTTTTATATTTTGTGCAAATATTTATCCATTAATTCCAAATTTGATTTATTTACCAATTTCCATCAAGAGATACATGTTGAATAGACAAAGTAATAGATATCACAATATCTATCAATTCCATAGGCACCTTTTTATCATGGTACAAGGAAAAAACATCACTATGTGATCGATTCAAATCCTTTAATCTATTTCAAATCAATATTTGGATAATTTCATTATGATACATGGTGATAAATCAAGATAACTCTAAAATTTCACATGAATAAATTGTGAATAAATGAATCCCCTTACCACATTGTAGTTGAAATTATTATTATTATTAGAACATACCATGAAATGGATATCCAATCACCTCCCTCATAGGATCTACATCCATCTGGGAATTCCGTGTCACTACCGCACCATAAGAAATATAGAGAAACCCTATTAGATACATAGGTAAGAAAACTCCATATCATAGTGAGGAGAATGGGAAGAAATCAATATCAATATAAGAGAAACCTGTAGGAAATGAATGAAAACACTCAATGGGTTATGCTAGGTCACCACATATCAATGATGGAAACCCCAGGACAGATCCTCGCTGAGGGGATCACCAAAACCTGAATTAGATGATAGTCTGTTGGGCATGGACGAGAGGCATGGATGCCGCGTCCATTGTCTTTGACAACAATAGAAGCTGTAATCATTTAAAACATTATAGCATTGGGGGATTACACAATGTATAATAACCTTTCCATCCATGTAATTCCTTACGGTCTATTTTAATGGAAAAAAATCATCGCCATTTGATTTTATATTATTAGAAAAATTACAAAATATTAAACATTGTGTATCACAATTTCACGTCATGAAATTATTCTATAGAGAATGATCCCCACACTCATGCAATGAAAGATACCATTTCCTAGTTATCACAACTGAAATCCTATAGATGTCCTATGTGGTCCTCTAAGGTATGCATGAATTTGGAACATACAGAGGGTTGATTCACATATATTAAGGCCCTTACATTGGATACCTCTCCAAAAAATCTCAACCTCGAGAATCCAAAGCCATGTTAGAGAGGAATTATAAAAGGAGGGAATGAGAAAATCTACCGCTCGAGATACCTCTCAATGCTCTTGACCTCAAATGACATCAACCAACACTCTAGAGGAACATTAAAAAACCACACAATAACCATAACCATCTCATATACAACCCCATGGGGGAGATACCCCTCAAAAGATAGAAATACACCATAAGAAATAAGAGAAAGAGATCTCATAAATAGATAAGGCCTACAACCACCAAATAAACAATTCTATAAGATATGTGCTAAACATAAAAAAAATTAAAATACTTGAGCATGTATATATTACTCATGTTCCCAGGTTCTCTCATCCAGAACACCTAACCAGCACATGACACGATCCAAGGGAATAGAAATCGTACACTCTATAAGAAATATAAGTTCATTATAAATATACTATAGAAATATTAATATATTTTATAAAATAAATTATTTACTTCTTACCATTTATTAACTATTATTTACAAATTATCAGTTAAATTAATGTTTTGGGTAGTAACAATATTTTTCATATATGTTTAGAGTTGTTTTTTCCATTCCACTTACTTTGATCATGGCGCAGTCAAATATCGAATAATAATAGAGAAATATTTATCATATTTTTATATCAATTATAATTTTAAAACCGATCATTAATTATGGTTTTGATAAATGATGTATGTTACAATCATGAAGATGGTAGGTCGTATATACACAAGAGTAATGTTTACATTATTGAATGTTTATTATGGAATGGTGGTATATATTGTTTTTTCATTACATTATGATAATAAAAGAATTAATTTTTTTTAAATATACATAAACATATCATCCATGTAGTGTGGTTATGAAAAGATAGGGTCACCTCACATCATTAAGGTAGTAGTCCATATATACACAAATAACATTATCCTCGTTCAGTGAGTGAAAATGTAGGAAATAAAAATTGATATATTATATTTTAAGATTCTAAAATATTTAATTTACATAAAAATTAATTAATATTTATCACATATATTCCATATGTTTATCCTTATTATCTTCCATGTTAAGAGTTAGTGAAAAATGAATCACATTACTTTGGGAGGCGGTAGTCTACCGTATGCTTGAGTATTGTAATCGTATACCTTTGCGAATATAAATTAATAAATAAATATATGATATTATTACAAAAATGGTATATATATGTTATAAATATATTATATATAATACATATCTATCATATTACTCAACTGCGATACATGGTAATGGAAAAATGAATGGAATTAGTTCCCAAGGTTGTCAACCTCCATACAAAAGAATAATGATTTAATAAACCATTTGAATGAAGTAGAGAAGGTTGTATGTAATAATCTTAACAAAATAATATTTAAGTATATTTATGATACATAGGGTTATCATATAAACATTTTTTATTAATAATTGATGGATTTGGAGGAATAAATAAAATAAAAACGCACATTAAAGAACATTACCTATTCTTCGAGAAACCTCTTTACGCTTAAAAACCCATAGAGGGATGGATTAATGACCATAATAATGATTATAGGATGAGAGGAAGGAATTTATGATGTGATTTGGATATTAATGGACCTAATGAATGGGTTTCATAGTTTGAATAGGAGAGAAAGAGGGGGGCTTATATAAGTGAGGTGAGAGTACACTTGTAAATTTTTTAATAGAGAAAGTTATGCACATGTTTTTCAAAGAAAATAGGTTGAAAATAATGTATTATATAAAATTATAAAGTATAGGGTGAATTATTAATTCCTAAATATATAATTTAGATATGTTTTTTGTTCAATTTAAATGTCACATATTTAGTTTAACCCCTTCACAAACCCAATTTTACAGTAATTATAGTTATTAATTTTACTCTTATCACTTTTCATTTTGGGTAAAAGTATTTTAATAGTATTGGATAATGTAGTTTATTATTAATCTAAATATTAAATCCATTTAACAAAATTTAATTCACATATGTGAAAATATTTAATTTAATTTAAACCTACTCACAAGATGAGAAAATGTGTTATGAAATATAAAATGTTCAAATGCTTAAAATAAGTCTATATCTAACTAAAATATGAAAATGAATAAAATTATATTACTATACATAATATAAGTAATAAATTAGTTTTGTATTATATTTCACTATTTATCAGTATTCATCAAAAAAAAATTAATCTTTTAGAAATTTCTATAAAATTTACAATAGGAAACGATGGAAAAGTTAATTTCAAAAATGAAAATTAGTTTTTTAAATATGTTCTTTAAAAAATTAAAAAATTTATTTTATTTAGTCGTGGAAAGCGTGAACAAGCATTTTTTTAAGAAAATTTAGATTTTAGATGAAAATTGGTTTTATCCAAATCACTTCTCTAGAAAACAAATAATTTGAATTGTAAACATTTTAATAATTATATAATATATAAATTTCATAAAATCATTCTTAAAAAGTTTTTTTCTAATTTACTAGGTTGAAATGTGTCGGTGTGTATAAAAAATATTTTTCAGTAAAACATTTCCTTAATATTATAACTATTATTATTTTCATTTTTGATTAATGGTTCCTCAAAGAGATTATTTTGTATACATTGGTAAACCATATACTTTTATACTCCATTTCATAATATCCATACCAACTATTCCAATGGCTAAAACATAACAATCCTTTTAAATAATAATATTTTAATACTATGCCACATTTCTTTTATAATCACCATTGTATATAGCGTAAGAAGCATTTAATTTCATGTTTAAAAAAATATAAAAATGGTGTTTTATGTAATTAAAAATATTAAAAATATTAAATTTAATTGAAAAAATATTTATTTCTAAAAATCTCATAGTGATACATTGTACCCTCTTAAAATGAATTTCTCCCATGAAATTCATCACATTGGTAGAAAAAATTAATTAGTCCTCTACCTCACTATATCCTCAGGTTGTGATATAGCTTCATCATGCTAGTGGATTAACAGTATTACATTGACCTTGTATGTGGTCTAGTTTTATATAAATTTATCTATTATGTACATAATTTCTACGAGTTTTTCCTCATGATAAATATAATGATCCAATGCTTCAAGCTTTGATTTTATTTAATGTGATGGATCTGGAATGTATGTAGATAATATAGATATATTGAACACATATTTAACATATTAATGGTTTGGAAGATATGACAATTGATAAGATACAATCAGGACCTGATAAGGAATTTCAAAGGGAATAATATACCAAGTAATTAGCATTTCTTATTATCATGTGACAATTTCATACATTGTATGTGCATTGACCAATTTCTAATTAATATCTCACTCTATTAAATGTGGAAAAAAAATTTATTCTTGAAGAAATAACATATCACAGTATCCATAATAGAGTGATACTTCATTCCTTATATATCGGTAATAACGAAATATATAACACTAATTTTCCAATATGGAAAAATTTAAATATTGTGATATAATAAATTAATATATAAAATTTCATATACTATTAAACATAAACCATTACATCTATATATAACTCTATAATCAAGAAAATCAATTAAAATCCTTTTTTAGAAGAAGATTGCTAAATTTAAAAACTAAACATATCATTATTCACCCAAAAAACATGAAATACCTCTTAATTGTCAAATACCAAACATGTGAATAACATCATCACTATTATCTTGAAATAAGGTAATAATATTAAATTCCATGAACCCTTATTGAAAAAATAAAAGATTCAATATTCTTTATATTGAAATAATATTTTTCTATATATTTCATAATTCTAAAATTATTGTAAACTCCATAAATGATTGCATAAACAACTAACCAAAAAAATAATTAATCAGTTCTAGGTAAATTAGTATTATCCAATTAACATTATCCATATCAATCATCTATATATAAAACCTAAAATACATTTTTTTTCTTTTATAATGATCACATTAAGGGTTATATATCCATAATCATGTGTTTTTTTTGTAAAAAACCCATCATTCAATTAAATCACTTTAATATTCCATCAATACCATTTAATATATTTTTTCAAATCTATAATAGAAAATTTATATTTAACCATCCATATATATTTGGTAATTCATATAAGATAATAATTTAATTCTAATAAAATTACACTTATATCATCCCACTTCATTCTCAACTATTTACATTCATCTCTTTATTAATTAATACATATTTTCATTAATATTTCCTTCATAGTCTATTCATCATCAATTGAAACACCATTACATGTACAAAATTTCTAATTCACATCATGATATTTCCTATTAGGACATATAGTTGAATAATTATAATATATTATACATTTATAAAATTCAAGAGTTGACGATAACTCAGTTAGATTATTATTATCATTCAGTGTATAAACTGATCCTGTCATTTTTTTCCTTTCTTGGTTTATGATTTTATCCTATATTTTCCACCCCTAAACCTCTTCTCTCTCCTTTGAAATATTCTCTTGTGTAATTCTTCTAGAATTATATATATATAGGAAACTATTCATTTTTCATCATTGGCCTCCACTACTATAACTCTAAATGGACTCTATAATTCTATTTTTTGGGGAGTCTAAGAGATTGATGGGGTGCACTCTTTTAATCATTTTCAATGATAAATCATTATGAATAATCAAAATATTCTTCACTCAAGTCATCATCTCATTGGGATTACTATCGTCAAATTGTATATCACATTCAATGTTATCCCAGATAATTCTAGGTCATACCATTATCTAAAACAAAAATTCATAGCTTTAGCAGTGATAATCATAATGGAGAACCAAAGAGTCTAAAAAATATTTTATAGAAGGTCTATATAAAATATCATATTTTAAATCTACGACACCTAAGGTTTAACCTTCTTCACCCCTGATTATAATCTTTTTAAATCCTTCAGGATGGTTTTTATATAGTTTTGGAATTTCAAAAGCATATCGACACAGGAGTGTCAAAACAGGTGTGAAGTGTGGCATGTTTTTATTCACTAAGTGATAATCAAGTCCTATTGGATGTTTTGTTTTCAGATTTATTACCCCTAGGTACGTCTATACCAAAGGAAGTTCCACATGTAGTCCTTAGAAATGGATGTACATTCATGAGAAACACTCTCCCTATAATTTAATAAAATTCAATGAAATTTTCCAATACATTAACATACCATAAAATTTATTATTACATGTTTCCATAGTCTTTTTCATAGATATATTTATAGGGACCTCACTAAAATTTTCTCATATTATTTTATAATGGATAAAAATATCGTTCCATTAATACAAACTATAGTGACCCGCGATTCTCATTCATAAATATTATGCATTATTTAAGGTAAATATTTATTATATTATAAAATGAATTCCTAAAGACCATAATAGTTCAGTTCTATTAGAGACTTAGTTCTCAATATTATAATTTGGATAATGATATTCAGTATACCCAATAAATATATTCCTATTTATTATTATCCAAAGAAATACCCAAAATAACATATTTATTTATAACATATGGATAATAAATCATGAATGTGTGAGATCGGATGCTCATTAAGGGTCAACAAGGGATATATAAATATATGTTGAGAATATGGGTAGCAGAACATGATAATAACATTTTAAAAACCATAACATGCATATAATTGATCTTAAAAAAGTGTCATGGAGAATATTTTTGGTAGTTCAAATGAAATTCATCGTAATGTAGTCAAAGAAAATGACCCATGCGAACATAAAATTTTCCTAAGACATCAATTTTTTCCACATGGGTTTTCTTATAACATTGCGAAATTTTATAAAAATATTTAGTTATACTCATTAAATGAAGAACATTAAATCATAACCACATATAATCTTATGGACATCCAAATATATATGTGTATAAAGATATGGAAATGAAATATAAATCATCATATAAAATTATGGACATCAATGATAGGTCCATACAAAACACTCTGAACATTTAATCAGTTTTACTCATATAATTGTGAACATTTAATTTGTTTAATGCATAACATATCTACTACTGAGTTATACATCTTTACCCAATACATTTTAGACTGATATATAGACCCACCAATGATATTATGAAAATCATATGTTTGTGTTCCACTTGATCAAATAACATCGATCATATCAGAACCCAAAAAATGAAATGGGTTTTATAAAAATTTCTCTATATCATAACCAATAGAGAATATATGGGATTTATAATAATTTCATCACTTCATCAGGTCATTACTGCTGTAGAAATAATATGGTTTCATAAGAATTTTATCCCCGCATAAATCGAGGAAGGAAAATATGATTCATAATAATATTTTCAATATAATCCATTCAAATAAATAATAATAGTAATACTCTTGGATTATATACCCATTAAATCAAACGTTACATAAAATGATAACATCTTCGAATGATATTTATATTCAAATATCACATTGAACATTTTTTATGGGAAATAAATTTTCATTGACAATTACTTTTAAAACTAAATATTCATTTAAATATATTAAACTAATTTTCATTGAAAATAACCTTATAAAAATATAACGTATGATTTGAATCAAATAATGGTTGTGGAGGAGGAGAATCCATTTCTTCTTGTACATGAAAAAATTTATTCAATTAAAATTTATAGTAAAACTCAAATGTGATTTTTTTGAAAATGACATTCATATTAGAATAAATAGATTTAAAAATGTGTAATAATTTCCCTATTATATCATTTTAAAAGTACTACAAACATATTTATTACATTTTTAGAAACAATTATGTTAGAATAAAATGTTCTTTTATAGAGTACATAAATAATGCTGATTTTTATAAACCCATTTTATTAATTATTTTATGTGGAAATAATTTTAAAAATGGAAGTATAACATGAAATTATCATGAAAAACTAGTGGAGAATAAAATTCCATAGGATTATTGAGATGTATTTTATAGTTTTTTAAAATTGTATATTTAATCAAATGAAATCCCGATAAAAGATGAGATTTTAAAATAACTCCATTACCAATTTGGTAATACTTGAACATATTCCCCATGAAAGGGAGATCCTTAACTAGATATTTATTACCAAAAAATTTCATCATAATTATCATAAAATAAATTAATTTTCAGTATATACGAGACATAAAGTAAATAAGTGGTCAATATGTATTGTGTCTCATAGATCTGAAAAGAGAGACTGGAATACCTTTCCGTTTTAGTAATCATTTGAATCATAAGCGCCAATAAATAATAACTTCAAATGAAATACAAAAGGCCATGAAAATAGTTACATTAATGATATCACATATCAATGTGGATGTATATAATCTACACAAATGATATTATTGGTGAATTTTTATATTTCTCCTATAAATAAAAGATTGACTAGAAATATCTTACCCTAAACCTCAACTTCATTTTCACACATCTGATCCTACTGTATATTAAATATTATTTTATAAAATATATAATATAATTAAATATAGTATACCATATATTATTTAATTATGAAAATATCTTTTTGGTTTATTACTAATTAATTGGTTAAATTAGGTTTCAGGTAATAACCATATTACTTTTTGTATATGTTTTTTTATATTTTCAGTCCTCTTACATTGATCATGGTTCCATAATATAAATAATAATAACCAAAAAAATATAATAAAATTTATAATTAAATTAATCTATTAACACTAATTAGTAATGATGGTTTTTATAAATGAATTTTTTTACCATCATGGAGATAGTAGGTTATAAGTACGCATGAATAACGTTTAAATTTATTCAATGAAAATTAAGTAATAAATTAAAGTAATAATATTAATTTACTTAGTGATCATAATATAATAATAACATATTTTCTAAAATATACTTATATATATTTATCCTTATTTTTTTGTGGTGATGAAATGAGAGAGTCACATCATGTTGTGAAGACGATTTTCCACAAATTCACAAACAATGTTATTATCATTCAGAGAGTGAAAATGTAATAAATAAAATGACATAATATATATTAAAAATGTTACATATTAAATTAATATCCTAATTTTTTCATATATAAATATTATATTGATTATATTCATCCTTATTATCCTCCATGTAATGCATTATTAAAATACAAATCACATCGATTTTCAGGGATATAGTCTGCCATAAACATGAACGACATTATTGTACCCACTACCAAATGGAAGAAAAAAAATAATTATAAATAAAAATTGACATGGAATGTATAATTAGTTTTTAAATATCTTATATCTAATTTATATTCATCATAATACCGATCAGTGATATTGGTAATGGAAAATTGAATACCATCGGTTTTCGAGGTGGCAGTCCACTGTACACACAAATGATGATTTCATAACTTAATTTATGGAAATTTGGATTTTATTCGGTCAGGAACATTACAATACAACATAATTTTTTTATGATAATAATTTTATTATATAATAATTGATTAATAATAAAAAAATGGGGTTTTGGATGAAATAAAGGTAAAAATGCATTTTGAGGAATGTTATATCTTATTCCAGTGAACTCCTAAGGATTGCACCAAAATCCTTCCATGAATTGTTTTCCATCAAAAATTAAGAATTTAGGATGATTAGAGGTTATTTTTAGGTGATATTTCTAAGTATTTGTCGAAATTAAGTGCATTATAGATTAAATTTGATATGATAAGGGACAAACAGTTGTAAGTGATGAGAGTGGTGCACATGTATTCTTTGAAAAAAATAATTTCTTCTCGGATTTTTCACAAAGAAAAAGGGTCCTAAATGTTTTATAATAGAGAAATATATATTATATGATCAAAATATAGTGATAAAATTTATTTTATACATTTTTTAGGTAAAATTAACCCTTCTCTATTTAATTCAACCATTGGTAAACCGATTTTGACCTTAACGATAAAAAGAATTTTTAACCGATTAAAAGATTTGTTTGGTTAAAAAATTAATATGAAATTATTAGATAATAAAATTATTACTATTCAAAATATGGAATCCATTTTTCCAAATTCACATAAAAATTTGAATAATTTAAATTAAAATTTAATCTCATATATAAGATGATAAAACGAGTTTTCGAGGAGAAAAAATTATAAAATATACAATGTTTTTAAATAAAAAATAAATAAGAAATTGATAAAATTTCATAAACAAGATTAATAGATATACAATTATAATAATTTTAATTTAAAAAAATATAATAATAAAATATATTAATAAATTAAAATGAAAAGACGGTTTTCAATTAAAATTATGTATTTTTCTCTATTCATAAAAAACATTATCTTCTCACAATGTTTTGAGAACACACTATATGATAATTTTTAAATGATGATTTAAATAGAATATTTTATTATTAAAATGAATATTTTAAAATAAAAAAATATTAAAAGTATTTGTGGAAATTGCGATATAACTATTTTTTAGAAAATTCCAGTTTTTATTATAAAATATATATAGACTTATATATTCTTTATAAAAACATAAGATAAATGATGAAATTTTATTTAATATGAAATACATAAATTTAACTAAAATAACTACCAAAAGATAATTTTCAATTTATTTAGGTAAAATGTCTTGGTGTGCATAATAATAGTTTTCCAGAAAAAGATTTCAATTCTTTTGTAAGGGATATTATATTAATTATTATTTCATTGGACGCTTATGGATTAAATTTATATTCATGTGTAACCCATATATTTCCATAATTTTTTTAACAATATTCATACCGAACATTCCAATTTCTAGGCGATAAAAATAATTTATAGTAATATCTTTTAATAATTTGTTCTATTCTGAATAAACTCAGTGTTGCGTGTAAAAAAAGATAAACTTGTTGTTTGATGTAACAAGTAATATCAATAGGATTACATTTATTGGAAAATAACACAAAATAATTGGGTATTATAGATACACATGTTCAATTGCGGCGAAGCAGCCATCTTTTGAAGTGATATTATACCATAGAGCATAAAGGATTAAGAGATACAGTTTAGGGACAATATGGTTTGGGGTTAGAATTAGATTATGGGTGATAGAATTTTTGGGATTCTAAAAGTTACAAGGGAGGAAAAACACAACCAACGCCTTACTTATGGAATAGAAAACCAGTCATTATAGATCCCTCACATATAAATATAGAAAATATCATATTTTTTCATATATTAAAGTCACAATGGATTATTTGAACCATATTGTCGTAATAAGGGGAGAATAATTAGTGAGGATCATATTTTCTAAAATTTCTATACAATATGAAATTATTAAAACAAATTATGGTTTGATATCTAATGGAAAAACCACCCTATAAAATATTGAAGGTGTGGATTTCTAAAAAAAATTATTGCACTTTATGCCGTGTTTCATAGCTTCTACAAAATATATCATCTTCTATAAAAATGAATGTATCCCATAAATGTTTTCCAAAAAATAATAGTTGTTGTAATAGTACAAAAAAATCCTAGAATTATTCCCTAGGACTTATAATAGTATCATGATTGAGGCCATGAAAACATGTTAGTGAATGAACATAAACACCATACTCATCCCATTAAAATGTACATATCATAGAAAATATACCCTAGTAATACCTCTACATAATGTCCCCATGAAAGGGAATAAGGGATCAATATTCGTTGTGTGAAGCATTGAAAATAAAATGTCATATATTAACAATATTATTAATCAAAAATTAGAGAAATTTACAAGTCCCCGGGAATTTGATAGATTTATTGAGGGTCGATAAGATGTCAAGGGATGACTCTATGTTGAGATGATATATTCTTTCTAAATAATGAATCATTGGTTCATCATTTAATCATTGATGTTTCAAATTCTCATAATATCTCAATTGAGATCCACTACACATACCCCCATACAAATGCCTAAACTGCTATGAAAAACAACCGTGATGATGTAATATTTTACTAAGACTAGCTCACAATTGACAATGGAGTTCAAAGTGGATATGACATCAATTCCAACAACCCTTCTAGTTTATTGGTTACATGTTACCCCAACTGTATATCCATGATATCTCCATCCGCCCTCCCTAATCAATGATAAAATAATGTTATCTCATTCACTCAAATTATGTCTTCAAAAATATCATATAACTACATGGATATAGTAAAATAAAACCCCATGATCAATACTCAAACCATTTACATCTTTATATTATAGCTATCATACCCAACACATTCCACTACTTTCTATTATAGTACATGTCACCAAGAAAACATCTTCCAAGGATTGACCTATTAATGGATTCTTGTTATTGAGTTGGTTTAATCCTTTCTTAGTCGATTTATTTCAATTGTAAATAAAGGTACCAGACCCCCCCCCTCCCATTTTTTAATAATAATACAGACACTATACCGGTATACACATATCCATGATCATATTAAAACAATTCACAATCTCTTATTTAATCACCACAATTTTCTAAATCCCCCACTAAATGAAAATTAAATTCAACTGCCGATATACATTGATTGATTTATCATCATAGGGAAGATTGGGTAGTTGATAAGATGGGATTTGTTCCAACAAAAACAATTAATGTATATTATATGACTCATTAATGTTGATACAAATTGTCATAGTAAATAATTTTATATTAAGATCACTACTCCATCTTCCAAACTAGTTTTTGATACCACCACAAACAGAATTCACAGACTTCCAATCAAATATTATCAATCGTGTAGTAGAATGATAATCAAAGAATATCAACTCCTGATCTTTAATGACCTATACTCAACCACCAGATTGGATAGTAATCATATTCCCTTCCTCAATTTATGAATATAATGATGGATCAGATTGAGTTGTATGAGTACTGGTGAAATAATCAGGGGGCACCTCCATGTAAGTAGATGCTCAAAAAATATATCCAATATTTATCAACATCAAATTGCATTATGTTAATGATAACTAAAAACGAAAGAGGCCACATTTAATAATTTGACAAATGGATGTTGAAAATACATGGATCCTGAACTATGGAATTATCAAATAATGAGAATATAAATGGTACATGGTTATGAGGGGAAAATGTAATTTCATCTTAATACTTACATATTGTATATTATTTTTTATATAAACTGACAAAAAAATATAATGGATATATGAAAATTATTTCTTCTGATTAGCTAATAAGGTTCCCCCATTTCAAGGGTCTATGCAATGTACCCGAATGACTTCGAAAAGAGATATTAGGAAAAACAATGTTAGATATTTGAATGAGATAAAAACAGTTGTGAAACTCAAAGAAATTTTTTTGGGGAATGGGAATTTATCTAATGGTCAGATGAATAACCCCACTTGGAAAATAACATCCTTATATTATTCAACATTTAATCCAGAACTATTTATGATTAAACATGAAATTTAGTGATAGATAATAGAGATATTTTTTATTTCTCTATGGACCTCTTAGAAAGTATCAATGGAACTATTTTTATCCATTTAAAATACATTTTTATTTATTTTGGAATGAAGATCCATGATATTTCCACTATATGAAAAAATATTTTGGTATGATCAATAAAAATAACTACAGAAATTTATGATAATCATAATGAATCATCATAGTAGATTCATATTTTTCATGAATCATTGTACTACAATTTTAGTTTAAATTATTTAATCCTAATAGAATTAGTATTACTATTTCAGAGGTTGTTCATCACATGGTGAATGTTTTATCCATTTTATTCTTTATGGTTTGATAAAAACTAATTCCCTCTATGAAAAAATAAGGATATCCTCATCCATGACTATTAATGTTGTTATTAAATGGTGAAGGCTTTCATTCATTACCTAGAGCGTATGGCATGGATGAAACCTAATGTCCATGAACCAGTACATAGATATTTTAATCTATGTGTATTACATATGGTTCCTCCATACATGAATATTTCGTATTGAACTACATTATGATCCTCATATCTAGGGATTAATTGATCTATATATATCTAATTTATATATTCTCCAACCCCTCTTAATGGATTTGATTTTGAAATAGTGAAATCTAAAAATGTGGTTCTGGTATTTTTTAGAAATAATATTTTTTTTTTGAGTTTTTGGACATATAATTTATTTTTATTTTATAGTATGTTGATAATTTAATTTTGAATTACTGAGTATAAGAGAGGGTAGTTTAGTTTTTGGGTTTTTTCATATTTGAATGGGGTATTTTTTGATCATTTGGATGAAAATAGTTTCCTCTTACTTTTGGATTGAGGATCAACATTCTTATGTCCATAAATTCCTATTCAATAGGGCAATATATTGGTAATAGAATACATATAGTGTCTAAGGGTTGGGATTTTTATTATGAATGTGAGATGGATTAGATGAATTTGGGTAGAGGGGGGTGCTAGTGGAAAAAATCGGAAAAATGATGGTTTTGGAATAATGTAGGATGGGGAATGAATCAATAAAAACAATTTAATGATGGATTAAATTATACGTATTAGTTGGTCGAAAAGGAAAAAAATTAGTGTGATCTTGTTTTGAAAAATTCTCTCTTGAGGCATATCCCAAAGATAATTGAATCATTCAGGATTTTCAATAGATATTTTATATATCTTCTATTTTTTTCCAAGGAGACATTTGTAAATATGTGATGTTTTATAATTTTTAGATATGAAATTCTTTAATTGTTTTTAAAAAATGATTCTCCAGGGGATGATCAATCATAATGAATACTTGTAATGGATTTTTGGTGGATATAGTGTGTCCACCCCCATGTCTTATTGAATAATCCCTTGAATATTGGGAATGAAAATATTTATATATCTATAAGTGATTTTGGATGATCCAATGACATTGATTCAGGAGTGATAAAGTGGTTCATTCCCCATTTTGTACTTGAATTAGGATACAACATGCATCTCTTACCTAAAAATTTTATTCTTCACAAATTTTCCCTTAATAATATTTTTTCTATAAAATGGTAGATATACTGATAATTGATATTTTAGGAATTCAAATATTGTGTTTTACAGTATAACAAGAGTGAAATTTTTTTGGTGATGATTCAGATAGAAATATTTACAATATTCATTCAAACATTTATATCATTCCTTTTGTTTCTCATTAAAAATTTCTTATTTATTATTAGTTAATCATCTCACGTATAAAATTGTACGAGATGAACTCGTAGTATTATAGTTAAACATTATTATGAAATATTTTTAACCTATAGACTAATATATATGATATATTAAATTTAAAAAAAAAATAAAGGAAAAATACACAGGTTTCCTCAAAATAAATTCATTATTTATAGTGTGAACATTATTTTTCATTAATATGTTTGATCAAAACATATGGTTTTGAGAAACTACAATTAACCATGCAAAAATTAGATCATAAGGTTCTATAAATGTTACTTGAAGTATTTTTCATCAATATTTCAAATATCTACAGTAATATGTGAAAATTTATTTTCCATCATGATGTTCTCAAACTTATCAGAATAATTTCACCTAGTAAAAATAAATATTGTCTTTAAAAAAGTTATTTATACACTTGGTATAGAGACCATTCAATATGTTACATAAAAATTAAATCATAATAAGGATATGAAATTTAATAGTGTTACAAAACTAGTATCTAAAAGATTATTATTTTGGAAAAATAGGACCATAGATAAATTTTAAATATTAAAACATAATCATGTTTTAATTCCAGAATACTTATCCTCTTCATGGCCTTCGTGTTCTCCTTAGTACAAGTAATCACCAGAGGATATACATCAAAAAACAGTTGAGCTAAAAACCCAATAAAGGGTAGAGAAGTACATGAATTTATATACCATGGATGAGAATGAGAATCATCATCATAACGTAATAATATGATAGTAATCATAATCATGAGAGGAATGATTAGATAAAGTTAGGTAATGTCACAATGCATAAAAATGAAACATCATGTTAGTGGTTTAATACCACACATAGTGGTGACAAAAGTAAACATCATGATCATGCATAAGATATGTGAATAATATTAACATAATCATTGTGAACAATGATATCATCATGTTCTTGAATATTTCCCATTATCTCATGATATAAATCTCTTTACCCAAATAACTTTCAGTACAATAAAAAGTCAGGATGACCTATCACTTCATAATATCTACATAATCCTACATGCCACATAGAACATAATTCAATATTAGACATAAACTAACCAATAGAAATGAATGATATTAATTTAATAAAAAACACATTAATGAATAAACATTGTGTTTCCTAAATGAGTATGGGAAAAAAATGTGGTATATGAATCATTACACATTTTCAGAGAAGAATCAATCTAAATAAGATACAAGATATGAATTAAAAATTATAGTTCATTTGGGAAATATTTGTATTTATCTTAAAATAAGATTAGAAACATGTGCACACAAAAATATTAAAGGTAATTATAATTTATTTATATTTGAGGAAATTTAAAATAATATTCACACAAAAAATTGGGATGAAATATGAATGACCAAAAGAAAATGGGTGAGGTTTGAGAATCCCTTCACCTTATCTCTAAACATTTTCTTTATATTAATATCTAGGATAATAAAAGTACTCTCATAAATTAATATAAAAACAATTATAAATTTCTTGATATATTATAATATATTATTTTCTTTAATTAAAAATGATATTATCTATAACTTTCAATTATATTTTTCTGGAGTGTTCTTTTTCTAGGTTTTTCATATCGGTTCACCAGTAAAAAAGTATTGAAGTTCCAATGAAATGATATTAATATTCCAAAATTGAAATTATATGTTTTTATTTAACATACATATTATTAAATGGTCTTAATTATCATTTTTATATATGTTATTTGGATGATTCAGTAAGAAAATAAAATTAGTGAAAATGATTTAATTTATTTTGTGGTTTTTACGAGTATCTTGAACTTGTAAAATTTTATTTTATATAATGCATATTCATAGTTTCCAGTGCATGATAATAGTTATAATATGTATGTTACAATATTATTTAACAACAATAATGGTTATATTACAATCCATGATGGATGTAATTGGAAATTAAAATCTGTCATCTATAAAGGCGATTAATCTATATGTCATGGATGATATTTTCATTTTTAGAATAAAAGGAGGAGGTAATATATTTGATGATGGTTTATTGAATTAAAAAAATAAAATCAATGTATATAAATATGATAATGTATTTTTCATTCATCTTGGGGATAATTAGGTTAGGATAGGTTAAGACAAGAAAAAAATTACATGAAATTAATCGCGAATGAATGAGGATTTATCCTCTAAAATTTCATCTCCATTACAACCAAATTAATGAACATGGTTTTGCCCTTTTGATGTTGACAAAATCATTTTCATGTGAGGTAGGTTATTTTTTAATATTATTTTGAATAATTTAGACATGATTTATTGATATCTAGTTATAGTATAATATGTGGTGAGGGGTGGCATTTATAGGAGAGTAGAGGGGTGTTTTTTAATTATTTTATTTATAAGTTTATTATTTTGGATTAATAATATAAATAGTTTGTATTAATGATGAAAAATATAATAAAGAAGTAATTATAGTTTTATATAATTGTTTTTAATTCATAATTGTTTCAGAAATGACTCAAAAATTCATGTATTTAGCATATATCATAATGAACCATATTTCACTATTAACGAAAAATTCAAATATTTTAGAAAAATCATGAAAATTAAACCAAGAAATCATTAAATGTGTAGAATTAAAAGACTTACTCAATTTAATCCAATTAAAATTCTAAATTTCATAAATTCCATTTATAAATAATATTATGGATTGTTGAAAGAATACAGATGCTAATATTATAAATAAATTTATAGAACATTGAAAATTTTATTAATTTTACAAAATAATATATTATAATTTATTAAAACAATATATTAATTTACAAACATATTTTATAAAATTAATTATTTTTAAACTGTTATATTAATTATAAAATTGTAAATAATCATTTGTGTTTCAAAAAAAATACCAAAGTTTAATTTATCATTATAAAACATTTACAAAGTTATAAAAAGATATAATTATATCATATTTTCATTTATAAGATTCTGAAATTTTATTTATACTTTCACAGGAGAGGTTACTACTCTATTGGTAGGATTATAATTCTTAATGGTCATGTTTCAATTGCAATGGTTGGGTTACAATTCTATCGATAGAGGTTCTAAAATATATATTTATATTACATATTTCATTCATCATTTAATATAATTCTATTTTTATTGGTCTCCATGTGTGATGTCAGTGTTTTATAAATATAACAAGGAAAATTAAAAAGATAAATGTTTGGCTCATTACACTAGGTGTGTCTCTTTCTATTGAATGTGTATGTCATTCAACATTCTTATTTTATCCATGAAGATTGGGTATTCAAATATAGAAATGTCTTGATCAATTTTATTTCATCCAATGCTAAATTTATTTTTTTTCTATATTTATACTCCTTCCAATTAATTTCTTTAATTTTATTTCGTTATTTATGGGAAATTTCAACTAATAGGTGGCATAATTACTTATACACCAACTAAAATATAGAAATTTTTTATGGCGACTTATAGTCTATTTGTTAAGACCACCATATATCATTGAGTTTTCATGAGTAAATTTTTTGATTTAAATTGAATGAATTTTCAAAAATATGATTTTTCTCATGTATTGTAAGATCAAATTTTCCTCTCCGATTTTTTTTTGAGTGCACAATTTTCACAGAATTCAATACTTTTCTATCAATCATATCAGTTAGAGGTTTTTAATGTTAGTTCCCAAATCACTGATCAATATATATGGAACTCAAAACAATGAAACAATATTGTTGTTAAAAACACTATCCACACTTTTACGACATTAACAACATTAAATTATTTTTACGACCCACTTTAGAATGAAATCAACACACACATAGATATATGTGTGGATGAAATAGTTATTGAAATGACACATTAAGACTAGATCATATACATAATATTAGTTATCATGAAAATTTATCCATCATTAATATTTTCGATGTTTATTGGTAACAATAATTTTTTTAAGTCTCTAAGAATATTTTTAAAATTTTTCCCAAAATAATCCACATTGAAGGATATTTTATACTATTATTTCCTACCCATTGTTTCATCCTTTTAGTGAGAACTGAAAAACCTACAAAACTCTCTTCACATCAACCCATTAGAAAATCAACGAAATAATACTCCTATACACTATTTGAAACATAGAATATCAACCAAAAATAAATTTCTAACTACATATTTGAACCATTTTCATTATTGGTTTTAATATTGGGTAGATTTTATAGATTTATATATTATTAGAAATGATAGTGAAGTATGGTTTTCATATTATCTTCATTTGAAACATATGTTATTTTTGGGAATTCATACTCAATGACCACTTCTTTTAATCTAATATTTTTTGGTAACTCCGTCATTAAAAGATAGCCAATTTATTTTTCAATGCCCTTTTAAACCGTGATCTTTAGGTTGCTCAACCAAATAAAAATAATTCACCATTTGAAAAATTGTTTGGTATCTTTTTTGGTTAGAATGTACAATAATTTCATATTATCGATAAAACACACCATTTATTATGGGAATAAATAAAATATAACTTATCTAAAAAGTAACACAATATGTAACTCCATTTCCATTGTGTTTTAGTTTACTATTATCGTTATAATTGTCTTGATCAGATTTTATATTAGATAAAATAATAGTATATAATATTAATCTATGTACTACTCCTACAACATATCTGGCCATATTTCAAAGAAATATCAAATGAATCCAATTAATTTGAGGGTACTATTATTGGGATTTAACCCAATTTATTCATTAGATTCTTGAATGTTTCCTTCAACTAGGTAGAAAATGAAATGTTAAAATACATTGTTGAAATATATACCAGTGGTGATTATTTAAAAAAATTAAAACATTTAGTAAAAACTATAATAACCAATGAACCTTTGTATTTAGATCTCTAGTTTTGGTTCTTATAATTCCACTATTACTTATATATTTATGATATTGTCCTCTACCACATAATTGTAAATTTGGTTGCAAAAGCTCAATTTCATCTTTTATGGTGAAATGAGTCTTCTTATAATGTATGAGTAAGCATGACACCTCGAATATATCAAGCACCAAGGTTTTTTGAGATAAGACCCCAAATAAAATCATTAATTGAAAACTCCAACCATGATGAAATCTAGGAATTATTTTATTATCCCATGAAATATGTATGTCATGCAAAATTTAATAGTTATATGTTAATTACACATACAAAATGATATTTGGTTGTATGTAAAGGTCCCATAGGGGAATGTGAAAATTATTTTCCACATATATTTTAGAAGAACAATTTTTTTTTGGGTTTAATATATTTTGATAATGTATTAATAATATAATATTTATAACTTTTTTTCATTTATTCAAATGTTTAAAAAAATGATATTCGTCGTTATACATCATTGAATTTCTTTTAATCTACACAAACTCTAAAATATGTCATTGTTTGGGAGGTATTTAACTCATCTTCATTTTTTACCATGGTTTCACAATAATTTTTGGCACAACATAGTGTGATCTACCCATTCATTGTAATAATTTTGCATTATGATATCGGTATTCAAGTGTTTTACTACATTTATCTTCATATTATTATTTATTAGATGGGTTATCTTCTTTTATAGATACATATTCATCTTCTTTATTTCATATTTTGTAACATTATGATTAAAATATAAGGGTTTATACCTTGAATTGTAGTTATTCTAAAATAATTGTTCTTCTTAAATTTATTAAATACATTAATAAGAATATATAATTTATATTTTTAAATATATACAATTACCATGCATAGTAGGAATTATTCTTCACCGAAAATGAATATTGTATTTTAATAATAATTTCATTCATATAAATATATATGGTAGAATTTAAATTTTTGGGATTATTTCAGAAAATGAATCACTCAAAATGTTTTTAAGCATTGTGAATGCTTCCTTTTTTCTTACTCCTCACTATTTTGAACAATTTTATTTTCCAATTCATTATTTATTATGTCAACATTGGTCTATTATATAAACTCTAGTATCTTTGGTATTCTTTATTACATTGAAATGGTGATGATGGAATGAAAAGCATTAATATCCTCGATTTAATACATTCATCATATTAAATTAAACACACTATTCGCCAACTGAAAATGTCCACCATCATTTATTAACATTATTGATTACATTACCTGGGTATATGTATTGTTGATCAATAATGTTAGGTACATAACCATATTTCAACATTCATATAATTGTAAAATTACAGGGAAAAATAAATCTTCCAATTTTCTTTAAGACGTCCTCTATAATACTGACTTAGTACATGGATGATTGATCAAAAAATTGGATAGAAATTTCTGTTGTATTTCGATCACATAACCCAATAATCTAAAAACATTGAGATTTATAATGTTAGAACCTTCCCCTAACATAAAACATAATTCAAGAATGTGCAAGAACTCATAGTGAAATAAATAAAAAGATAAATTCATCTATAAATTTTCGTTAGAATATCAATGGGAAATACTTTGAGCACTATTCACGTAGAGAGGTCAAACCAAATATCTATGATTAATTTTTTTTGGAAAAGAATATATTATATAACAAGGAATATTATTTATTTTTAAATATTAATTTGGAAAATGATATTTTCACATATAGCTACCTTGATATAGCCTTAAACATGTTATATTGTGTATCATTATTTCTTTGTTTATCTTCTCTATATAAGAAATAGGTGGTCAGTAGGACCACACATTGGGTGTCATGATAATTTCCATTATAGTTCATAATATTTATTCTTCTTTTGTGACATTCTTTATTATTTGGTTGGATTTCATTTATTTTCTCCCTCTATTTCCTTTTATTTTTAATAATCTTTTTCTTTTGTGGAATCCTTAACCTTATTCTCCATTCCTCACCTCAATGTCACAATATTGTTTCTCCATATTTTAACCTCAATGGTACATTAAAATGTACAAATTGTCCACTTATAAATCATTTTGTAAATCTATTCCAAGTTGTGTCCAATGATATTGAGAAAATATTGGTGGCTCATTAGGTTGGTTTAATGATTTTCAATATTGTTATGCACTCAAGAGATACACTGATACTATTTATAAACGTATTTAGTTTTCTAATATATTTAATAGGGTGGTACTCCTTGACTTATAGATGAAACTATTAATGTTGGGGTTATTTCCAAAACTAAAACCTCAAATATTTAAAATTATACCCAATATTTCAAGGTGATTTGAATCCTTGTGTAAATCCTAAGGGACTTTGAGATTTACTCAATTTATCCCACATCATTTTTCATTTATTCCTTTTTTAGTTACTTATCATAGTTTTTTATCAAATTAGTTTTGAAGGTATGGATTATTTAAATTATACCCTATAAATCTCACTCTACTGATTGAAATTTATACAACCCCATCTCGAAAATCACAAAATATGTTTTCTCCTCCACTTATCATACAAGGGAGAGTTTTTTGTGTCCCATTTGTACTACATGAATTTGAATAGATATAATTAGCATTATTTTTTTAGTCATAAAACATATTTGAACAACTATATACTAGGTTTCCTCTACATAACCAATTCCTCATCAAAGAGCATTGTGTTCAACATTCAAATGTGAAAAATTATTTTTTGAATTAATCAAACATTTATTATGCATAAAAGTAAAAAAAAATTCAAAAAACTACTTATATATAAAAAATAAAATGTCACTTTCTAACTGGTTATTAAAAATATAAAAAATGTATAAATTTTATCCCAAACATCGCTCTATAATGTGTGTAATTCCTAAAAAACTCTTCAATGTTCTCTCATGCAACGTAATTGTATTTTTTATTTGTTTCAGAAAAATATTATTCTGAATCTAAAGATTCAATATTTTTTTAATGGAAGGTTCCTCTCTAAATTCATCATGAAATGTCATCTAATATGGTAATTGTAAAATATGGTTCTAACATTAAAAAATGTTTAATGAAATAATTTTTTGAGATATAAAATTATCTTAACCATATTACAACCTAAAAAACCCTATAATTCATGATTGTTTTACAGATCATAAGAAAATGGACTTATCTAAGAGGGTATTCACTTTTCACACTATTAAATTTTATATTGTCTTAGATAATTTATAATAATTTGAGATTTAAATAAATAGTTTGTGTGATTAAACAACCTCACAATTATAGTGGCCACTCTACTAATCTGGATTAAGGGCAGTGTCTCGTGAACATATGGCCTTAAGTGATGCAAATAAAATTTATCAAACATATAAAATTTATTAAAATTATAAAATATGTAGACAAAAGAAACTTATTCAACTAAGAAATTTTTTTTAAAAAAAATTATCTACTTTTATAGTTATCTATATATATAAATTGTACTAGAAACATGATGTTTCCTTAAGTCTATTGACATCATGGATTGTGGTCAATGTTTAATAAATTAATTCATTCCATTATATATATCAAAAAACTAAATAATTTTAGCGTAATACATAGTATATTGTCAATTAACTAGGAAGAAGTGTCACCAGTACTATAGTTGTGGGTTGATATTTTTTTAAAACACGAAAATATAATTAAACAGAAAATCAAATATAAAACAAATTACTTTGAAATTCAAAACAATTATATTCAAAACATATATGTTGATTTAAATTCATATAAAATTTTCTTTTTTTTGGATGAAATTTTTATAAGGGATAGGTGAAACACATAACAAATATCATAGTACATGGACAACATCATGAAATAACACATAACATTAACTAAACATTTACGATAAAAGTGTGAATAAACATAAAAACAATACATTTGAAAAAATGTGATAATTTTACAACATATTATCATTTTAAATATCTACATTTAATTCTAAAACAACCAATAATTAATTCAAATGAAATGCATAATGGCCGAAATCAAAAAATAAATCATCATGTTTTATGAAATACCATATAAAATGTTAGTTTCAAGATCAAAATAAATTATAATTTCATTCGAATATGTATCATAATGAATAAAATAGTAACAATTTCTTATAAAGGTAATAAATATTCACTTTCAAAATGTTAATTTGTATTAATAAAATTATATCAAAGTCTGATGTATATGGGAACATAATAAAACTAATTTGAATTACATACCAGTCTAATTTTGATAATAAAAAAATTATATTATTCTTATAGTTCCATATTTTCATACAAAATTTGTTTTCAACTGTTAAACATTACTTCTCTAAAAAAGTGAATAAGGAAGGTGAATATAATTAATCTCAATGTGTCACTAAATAATAACATCAATCCATTTCAATATATAACACTTTTATTACTCTTTATTCTCCTTCCTTTTTTATAAAACTCATTAATGATATAATTAGAATGCATCGTGAGTGAATAATTAATATTAATAGATTGTTAAAATTATTAAGTAAGAGAGAAAACCAAATAAGTAATACGATTGGGTGATTCAAACCCAACTAGCATTAAATATATTGTTTCAATCAATCCAAAATGAATCCCTTGTCATTTTGTTTCTTCTATGAGGGATAAAATTATCAAAATTTATATCTTCCCCATTGAAACAAAAAAAAGACACATTTGAAATATTAAACTATGTCAATATAGATTATGTTGTGATGTGATGTGAAGGCTATGTTTAAGGGACATTTCCCAGAACATTTCTCCTTTGGAAATGATTGTCAAGTTGTAAAGGTAAGTGTTGCAATGTAAAATTCATACATTCAATAGTATTCAAATTCAATCCTTTATATGACATGTTGTATTTTTTAGTTTTTCAATCATGATCATATGATGAAAATATTTTTTTCTAGATGGATATTTTATGAAGGGGGTATTGACTATTTCATGAAAATATAGTGGTACACTATTTGGATATTCTTTTCATTATTGTCTAATGAGGGTCAATATTAGAGAATGATAATTATTATTGTAAATTTCATAGACATCCCTCAAATGCAGCTTTATATAATAGAGGATGGGATCATAGAACAGTGGCATCGTAGCACCTACATGTTACTCATATATAAGAGTATTGCAACATCATAATCTATGATTTGGTATAATGGAAAATCCACATTATCTTATGTTATTTATATGTAGTGGTGTTGTGGAATGTAACATTAGGTAACATATTAGGTTATTATTCAGCTTCTTATAACACATCCAAATCTAATTGGTCACTCCCATATTGTCACATAATCTACGTGGTTTTTTCATTATTTCTTATTAATATCTATGTTAAATATTTCTACAATATAAACCACATCCTGATCCTTATATTTAATAATTACTTTTTTCAACATACACAATCATTGATAAACATAAATAATTCAAAAACATATCCTTTTAACCATAAATTATTAAAAATATGAATACATTGGTATTATTTCATCTATTTGAGCATTAAAATCTTATAGAAATGGTATACCTAATTTTGGTAAATCATAGGGAACAAACAATTGTAGATGTTAACACCAGGATTAATGGCCATGTTAATGTTTTTTAGAGGATTGATAAATTGGTATGTGGATTATATCTTCCAAATATATATAATATTAATAATGAAATATTCAATATATATTAACTTTTGAAAAATCATCTAGACCTTCTTTAATGTGATTAGAATCAATGATATTCACTACGAATTCGATTTTACATGCATGGAATGACTATTGTGCATAGTCTAATATTCTAGTATTGAACTGAGTGTATAATGAAGGATATTTGGGAGTGGTAAATGAATATTAATGTTTAATATTATCATTTTATTTTTAGTGATGTTTGGTGATTCATTGTGGGAAGTTACTATATAACAGATATTTTGTTATTACCTATATATGTTAAGAATAACATTTATTTTAATTCATGTTATGATTTTGATTTTGGTGCAATTTTAATTTTTTATGGTTTGATGGGCTTGGTGGGTTAGAGTTTGGGAAAACAAACTAGGTGGATAAAATCTATCCAAACTAGTAAATAACACTATGCACAAAATGGCCTATTAATATGTACCTTGAGACCAAAAAAGAATTAGAGTGGACAAGGTGGACCCTAAGATAGATGATGTCCCCTTATCAGGTGGCTATTGAAATATCAGGATCCTAGTGGGGGTTCACCCAGAATAAAATGGCCTTTACTTTAGTTTTTTATATAATTTATTAAATTATATATTATATAGAACATTTGGCCTTCTCCATTTCCCAATCTCTTTACTTTTAGCTCCATTTTCACTATTTATTCACTTTTTGAAGGTTTGTTATCCATTTCAAGTGTGTTAAATCAATATCCATAAATTTTAATGGAATTTTTTAGTTAAATATAATATCTCCCTTTCCTTGATCCTAGTGTACTCTAACAATATTTTTGTTCATCACCTAAAATCCTTTAATTGGTGGGGGTGAAACATTGTATTTGAATCAATTGAGGTTTAACCATACAAATATAATTAATAAGTTGGCCTCTTTTGCTAGGACTAGGTTAGAGAAAAATATCCATTATATTTTATCTAAATTTCAGGTGTCATTTGATATGAAGGCACATGCATGTGTATAAAGAAAACTAATAATGTGACCTAATGTTGAATAATTCCCTCTTGAGAGATGAATGAGGGATAACAAACCCATTAAATACCTTAAATTTTTTATATTTAAGGATTTTAATTTATATGTCAAATTTTGTAGGTAGAAATTTTCATAAATAGTGAAATCCAGTAGTGGTAACCTTCTCTATGGCTTGATTTGTAGATCCTTGAAAGGTATCCTTGAGAATTACTTATCAATATGAATCTTAGATATTGTTAGGACAATAATTAATTATCTTATTTAAAGGATATTGGAATAATTCGTACACATTATTATTTTTATCTTATGATATTCATGGTTGTATGTGATCATGATTCGTGTCAAGTGGGATTTATTTATGTTCTTTAGGAATATAATGTAATTTATATGGGTTCTCTAATGAGTGAGTTAGGGTTTTTTTCAAAAAAAAAATTGGTAATTACCCATTCAGCCTTGTTTAATTTGTTTTTGATATATTACGTATTTACCCATGCTTATAAAGAAGATTATGGCTATTATTCATTTACTCATGATTGTGATTATTCTAGTGATGATTTTCCATTTTATCATGTCTTTTTTAAGTTTTATTGTAATTATCTTCCCACTCTTTATTATGATTATTATTGTAGTATACATGAATTCACTCATGATTTTGGTTATGTTTCTGGATATCCTACATTCAACCCTGATTATTATTACATTGTTAGTTGTTATGCATAAAAAACTTATTATTTATTTTTATTAACAACCATTTCACATTTGTTTTATGGTTATGGTGGTAACCTTTTGAAAATAGTTTGGTATTTTAGTGGGGATGTTCCATTCATCAATACTAATGTAATTATTGTAGATAAAACCATCACCTTTATTAATTTTTATTATGTTGATAACCTCTTCAATTTTCTTACAATGTATGTTCCTGACCCAAATCACCTCCATTGTATTATTATTTTAATGACCCATTCACCCAACTATTGATGATGGTGATGTATTTTTCAATTATTTTTTATTTATTACTCTCATTCTTGATATGATCGTCCAAATGAGTGATATTTCACATTTATTTGTCACTTTTATAACATTAATATGGATTCATGTTTTGAAATAGAATTTAATTTTTGATTATGGTTTCTTTATCACTATAAAGTCAATATGTTTTTGTTATATGGAGTGTGATGACTTCTTATTGTTACTTTTTTATTTAAGGGTATTTGATTGAGGGAATTATCTACCTATGAGATTTATATACCCACACATATATTTTAAATAAATGTTATATGGGATGTAAATCTTGATGTTACATAGATCATTACCTAATCAATATTTGGGACAACTTTTATAGGGATGTGACACATCAAATCCTACACTGGACCAAATTTCAATCAATATATAAAATATATCCCATAGTTTTCTAAATTATTATTATTTTGATGAATAAAAAATGAAAGTTTATCAAAAAATAGATTATGGGACTCTTTTTCCAAATAATAATATTGAAATATACTAGATGGTGTTTCAATAAATAAGATCCAACTTGTAATCCTAAATTTTTTTTACATTAAAATAATATATAAATAAAATAAATTAAATACATTAACATTAAATTTATAATTATTTGCCAAATTTTTAATAAAAAATAAACATAATTCCTAAATAATTATGTTATGAAGCTTACGTGAATAATTCTTGTATTGTAAGAAAATTATCTGTATAAATGTAATTGTCCTTCAGAATATTGATAAAAAGGTATATGTTAAATAAAATATGAAAAAGTATATATATTAAATATATAATATGTTCTTGTAATGAATTTAAATATATAAGTATCAAATTATTGTTGGATAAATAACACCTAATGATAGGAAATTTTATGTTACCCATTAAATTTTTGATTTATTTTCCTATATATAATGTTTAATCCTTCAACTAATAAACATCATATGAATGGTTTATTTCATGAATCATGACCTAAACCCATTGAGCTACCACCTGAGCTAGCTTTTATACCATATTGAGATCCCCAAAGGCCTTTTCATTATGCCATGGTATGGAAATTGAAACCATGGGTATCCAATCATACCCATATTAGAGACATTAACCCTTTTAATGAAAACAATCTTCATCACTATAATAATAAAAATGAATTTCATATCCATAATATATGAATAATATATATATATATATACCAATTTATGTGTTCTTATTAAAAAACCATAATACAAAAAAATAACCCTCAAATTCTACTATCTGATCAATAACTTTTCTGAGGTTTAATGAAAGTTTCATTTTCTAAGGAATCATCCAGAAGCATAGATATGGTTACCACAAACCACCACTGAATCTATCAATATAATATAGGCAATATATATATATAACTTTTAAGAGTATTTAAATATACATAGTATTTGGACCCTTGAAACTCATACATTTACAAGGTAAAAATCATTCCAATATATATATATATGGAATAAAATAAGTATATAAATCTATAATCCATTTCGTCAAACTGACTATCCAACCACAACCTTCCCATTGTTAATAATCCACACACTTCTCTTAATTTAAAAATTCACATAACTTCAATAAATATAAAACAATAATAATGAAAACATAAAATCACCATTATCTTTCACTCATATGAACCATATTATAAACTCCAACTTGTTTTCCACTAATATGGACCCCACTATAAGACATCTGATATGAACACATTACCTATGAAACATTCCACCCAAAAATATCTCAATAAATACCTCCATATAAATATTTCCTCTCATAACGTCTTCTGTATATGATCTTTGTATAACTATCCACCAACATTGACATTGATATATATATTTTTCAGTCATACCTATATCCATACTATAGGACTATCCATTTTTTTTTCAGTTCCCAGTCATATATAAAATCTCCATATTAACCAGTATAGTTTCTCATCTTTTCACCCACAAGGACTTTTGATGTGTTATCATGTGTATACTCTTAATAATAGTCCCCTCCTCAATATTCATCCTTACCACTCTACATCCCATGACCATAGTAGTTTGTCCCAAAATCCACACCAAAACCAACATCATTATCCTATATTGTAAATTAATCCAAAACCAAAACATAGGTTGAATCCACCACATATTCAATCACACTTACTAGGGAACTCGGGATTGTATCACACCAAAAAACATATACCTCACTCCCACCTTGGTCCACCATATCTATATCCTAGGTTGTTATTAATAGACCATAAATTTACTTTACACTCCCAAATTGGTTAGCCTAGATCATATGGATTAAATACCAAATCACTCATATTAATTATATCTTGATCACAAAATATTTCCAAAAACTTATGGATATAAAACACTTAATGAAAATCCCATTTCAATAATATCTAATAATCAACTACACCCTTTTACATCATACCTCCAATTATGATTATAATAGACGTTCACCAAAGGTTTTATTCAATATATTGATAGCATAACCTCTATCAAATCATCAACCAAGATCTAAAATGAACCTCAATATAGGTTAAGAAATAATTAGGTTTCCTAAACTATTATAATATCACTAGATTTTTTCACAAAGCACACCGCCAATGATTTAGAAATGATGAAATTCTGGAATATGCCGAGATCAACTATGTATTGGTAAATGTCATCATTTTATTGTTTTAGGCATCACAGTTTTATATAAAATTTTATATTTCATGCCTAAACTTTATTCTTCTCTTCTTTGATATCATTATTGTTTTTTTAAGTTAAAAATAATTAGAGTATTTTTTATATCCAAATTTTTTCAAAATATTAATCATTCAATTGGTGATGGCTATAAAGAGTTTTAACATATGAAATACCTCCTTAATATGAAAAACATAACTTAGTTCAAAATATTTCATTTTGATATATTATATAAACATGTTATTATTTGTTGAATGGGGTATGTGACCCGTATTGAATGGAAAGAAACTCTTTTTTGGAATAACTCCGTTGATCCATCTATATCATAATATTTAAATAATGTTTTAGTAATAAATAAAGAATATATTATCATTACCATACATTAGTTGAGTCCAATATCCCATGGATACCATAGGATGAAGGATATCATCCCATTCATCCTAATGATCAAATGTAATCTTCAATAAAATTGACTAGAAAGAGTTTGGAACATTATTGAATATCGAAAAAATTATTAATTATTTATTAAAATCGACAAAAAAATAGGATCGTATTTTATTTTTAGTTATTTAAATGTTTTATAATTCATGTGTATATGTTTCATTCCCATTAAAACACATCATTGGTATTAAAAAAACATCTACCTCATTAGGATTAATTATTTTAATTAATAAAGAAACTAGTAAAATGATGATTTCTAAATCCATGAAATGGTGTAAGAAAAATTTTCATAGTTCATGGATTTTCTAAATAAAAAGACCCAATGTTTTCATAAAAAAACATGCCATTTATAAAATATTTAGATCACATCATAACTTAGGAATAAATTGTATATAATTATTACAAAAAATTATGTAATCCTTTTTTAATATCATTAAATATCTATTTATTGAACACAATGTCTTAATTTAATTCTTTCGTGATATTACCTAATCATGGTAGATATAAAAAATACATATTTTATGGTTTGACTATAGAAACAATAAAAAATCACAAATAGAATGTGTTTGATATGTATTTTGTAACCATGAATAATAAAAATATTTCTTAAAGGAAAAAATGTGGTTTTAAGAGTATGAATTCAACCAAATTGTCTTAGATCCATCTAAAATAGACAATTTTAAGGGTGTAATGGTTAACCCATGTTTCTTCTTAAAAATTTAATATCTATGATAAAAAAATAAAAATAGATCATGGTTATAGTTTGAAAATAATAACATTTTCACATTCAATATAATCTAGATCCTATAAGATTTATACTTGTTAAACTGGCTTGTACAATATAACAATTCTAGGTGGAAATTCATAGTCACAAAATGATTAAAGACCAAAAAAATTCTAAAATTCATAAAAACCTTCAATCCCATTTGGAATCCATTGATCCATTTAAACCATATCAGAAATAATCTGATTTATGTGATGTTGGTTTAATCACACACCATATTATGTTAACCTTACATTTTATATGACCTTAATTGTGAAATAATCCAAATGGTGTTCCAAATCCCAACCTACTAGAAACTAGAACCTAGAAAATAGGGAAAATACATTGGGGGAGTTTCTCCTAAGTCAAGGAAAAAAACATCTAACTAGTGAATATTAGTATAATAAATAAAAATAACCATAAAAACATTTCTAAATGACATAATTAAAATAAATAGACATTAATGATAAAAAAATCAAAATAAAAAAAAGAAAGAATAACTGAATCTATTTCACTAAGAGTCACTCACCACATCCTAATTTGACCATATTGAGATGCCTGAATTGAAGACCATAAATAGTCAAAATCCAATTAACTGAAAGAAAACATAAAAAACTGTATAAAGTAAATGGTTTATGTAGATTGTGATAAATTTATTTCTTATTGGATTTAATATAATATTGGTTGAATTTACAATAAATATGTTTTTTATTTGACATAGTTATAAATATTTTTGAAAAATAGTTTTTCCTAGATTATATTTAACAAGCCATATAAATAATAAACTACTATTTCATAAAAAAATGATTTTTGGTAAGGAATATAATGTCAGGAAATTCATTTTTAATAGATTTTTAAATACACTTTGTTTTAAATTAACATATTCACTTTGAAAAAAATCATAATTATCGCCTTATAGAGGAAGCATTGATAGTTTTAAATAACAATTCTATTTTATTATGAATTATTCATAAAATCCATGCACACAACAAAAAATAATTGAGGGTGAATAAAAAAGAACCTTGTAATCAGGTAAACCAAACCAATAATTGCATGTTTTATGTTTATGAATAAAAATTTTAGTCATTCTGATAAAAAAAAATTGAACCATTTTATACATAAAATCAATAATAAAGGATGAGGTGTCATGGTCTCTACCCTCATTCTTTAATGCGAACTAGTTCTAGAATTTACAATACATAGAACAAAATCCATTTTACATATTTTTGTTATTCAAAAATCACCCAATTAGAATGCACCTTTCCATTATTAGTGCAACTACCAATTTTATCATGACTCAAACTAGAGGTGAAAATAGTAGTGTGATACTATTTAGAGTTCTATTAATATATACTTCCTTATTAGATACTCTAGTATCCAACACCATAAATAAGTTATGTTGAGTAAAAAAATTATCAGTAAATCTAGAAAATATATTAAAAAATAATTTCACCATGTCCTCCAACAACATTTCTTGTAATGACTTTTTTATATGCATCCCTTTTTTACAACCTAAAATAATCACCTGATATCATGGTAAATAAGAAAATGGAGTTCACAATAGGTTCAATGAAGTCCACACATATTAAAAACCAGATAAATGTACCAACATGACTTCCCAAAATCATACTTAAGAAAAAAAAATGCTTTCCCTGAGTTTTGAGGTCAATTTAAAAACAATTATTAAATCTTTACATTTGAAACCACCCTTTAAATCAAGTTAAGAATAAACTGCTATAATACATTCATTTTTAAAAATCATAAACATCATTCATTAATTTATCCCATGAACTATATTGGATAAAATCCTCTTATTTGTTGAAATCATTTACGAAAACTCTTTCAAAATTTTCCATAATCCCATGGAATGTCAAAACACATATATAGAGATGGATAATCATTATTCAATTTCATCCACACAAATTATAAATGATATTTTATGGAAAATTTGAAAACCACACATGTTTAACATCCATAATCAATGAACACGTTAGTATATCAAAAACAATTAAAAACATTTCTATGATAATTGGATTCTTATAACTAAAATAGTTCCCATTACAGTCTCTTAACACTTATTTGTGGATCCGCCTTGATTAAATCTTCAAAATTGTAAACCATCTTGTCCGAAGTCTGGATGTACTCTACTGCATATATCATCCCTTCTTTGAATCTGCATTCCAAAATAAAATCTTGTTTGCAAACATAGGAATTTTGTTCCTTGTGAAAATCCATTCAGACCTATCTATCACATTTTCACTTCAAATCATCCTCTATAACATTGATATAAAAACCCTTTCATCAAATCTCCCTTATAATGAAGAATTTGTTCCTGATATTTCTCTTTACCCCCTCATTCCTTCCTTAAACATCACCCATCTATCGGTCCTTGGTGGGTCCATGTCTAGCCTTACACATTCCACTGTTTTAGTCTGATCCCTTCTTTTGATTCTGGTCATGAATGGTTTGTACAAATTCCATCTCTTTTTCCCATTTCTTATATCTTGTTTCCATTATCATAGGAATATGGGAGTAGTCTTTATAACCTTTGATAATTTACCCCGAATTCATTTTCAGCCAATTTAGATTTATAATATATAATTCTAAATTTACAAGTTAATAATTTAATACTCTCCTGAACATAATGAAATTTTTAAATGGAATAATAGCATTGGAAACATAAATAAAAAATAATAAATGAGGATGAAATAATTTCGAATACACCACCTTTATGATGAAATATCAAACAACGAAGAATATTTCCCACATGAACTCAACATTAACATGTAAATACTTAAGATAATTACATCCATGAACCCTAGTCTTACCATAGAATAAATCATGTTTCTTTAGAGGTGGATTAACGTTATATAAATAATAAAATAGAAAAGTAGAGGAAATAATAATGTATGTTTAAGTGATCACCTCATGATACCCCCAGGAAAGGAAATAATACATTCTTGGGAATAGAGGATGAAGGTAGGGACAAATCCCCATAGAACTCCATAGGCTGTTCACATGGGAATGAATGAGAAATGGTATTGTAATTTAATTAATTGATCCAATATAAAAACAATAAAAGAAATTTATTAATAGATTGGTATCTCTCATGTTTTTGTCTTATGGTGTGGTAAATCATTTTCTAACTATGAGTGCACTGATTGGGAATTACTACAAAAGAATATGGTTTTCCTTCATGGTAAATAAACTGTGTTATAAGGATAAAATCTTCTAATCTAAAACACAATAGCATAGATTAACTATGGATACTACTAGTTATGGATAAATCATCTTCTAGAAAACCCACATGTAAATTTTTGTCACATTTCCTCTACTAGGACATGCATGGATCTCCATGAACCGTGATTTAAAAAATCTCACTAATAATAAAAATTTATAAATAAACTTTTAGTAACCTTAGGATAGGGGAAGATTCATTTTTTCTCAAATCCATTCATAGAAAACCATGTATGAAAGGTACTGATGTGTAATGGTCAGATTCATAGTTTAACAAACTGTGGAGTGACCATGTGAAATCCATGAACAATAAAAATATTTCAAAAACATTAAAATATTAAAATTAATAATAATAAACGATATATATTTCCAAAAATAACATTAAATAAATATGAAAACAACAACATAGGGTGTTATGATCTTCTCACAATACTACCTTATTTCCCCAGAATGTCCTCATTCAAAGATGAAGGTGATGGAAATAATACTCGTGGTGAATACTCTGGATAATTTTATGTAATGAAAATAGATCAAAAACATTCACTACCCCCACTTCTATGATGAGTCCTAAATAAATTTGTGGCATAAAAATGTCCCATATAACATGTCTAAATTTACATAAAATAGTTAAAACATGAAAAGAAATACCCTTCCAATTGATACGCCACTAAGAACCTTTAATCATACAAGATACATAGAACATATAAAGCATATAAAATTTCACCATATATCAAATAAAAAAACCCCCCAATTAAACGTATCCCATAAGGAAGAAATTATTCAAATCATACTTGTTTTCCAAACATAGGTTAACATTCTCCAAGAAGTAAAATTGTAACCTTAACTACATGGGAACCACCTCACTGTGAACCCAAAAAGGAAATCCATCACCCTAATGTTATTATCTCAATAAATATTTTTCATATTTAACTGTGAGAAATACATATGTATCCATTTATAAATCAATTATAAATAATTGCCCCAACATTTTTATAGTTATTTTTAATAAATTCCAATAATATTCTAAGGAAATCATAAATATTTCGCATCCATCCCCACAAAATGTTTCATCCATAAAAAAAATATTATAAATATATTACCACAATATTGGATGTAAGCATAAATCTAAATAAAATACCATGAAATCAATGAAAAAACACCCATGGATTCATATCAAAAGAATGATGGAAAACATAAAAACCCATTTAATATCTAATATAGGTCAATAAATAACTTTAATTGAGTAAAAATCCATGAAAAAATTCTACACATCATTTAGATGAGTGGTTTCTAATTGTGTATCATCAACAATAAAGAATTTATACTCATTTCCACAGTGAATCAATATAGTTTTCAAACTGAGTGAGTTAACCAATGTACTTAGTTTCTCTATTAATGTCTACTCAATAACCCAGAATGATCTCAAAAAATCCCATATGGTGTCAATTATCCATATAAAGGACCAAAATTAAATCCACATAAAAAAACCCAACCCACATAAGGAAACTCATGTCACATCATGAAATGTTGTATTCAAGAAACCATCATAGTCCACCACTAACTATTAATGATTATTATAACCTAATTCTACCTTAAAACCCAAATAACAAAAGTTATTTTCAAAAATAAAGGTTACCTTTAAATAACCAGGGCACTGATGCCATTTTTTCATTAATCAGGCTTGGTCTGTTTGACCCTTTAATCTACAGTACTCACCGAATAGATAAAAGGATGTTTCCAATCCCCACATACTAGAAACAAATGAATTTTCATTGGATATAATCACATGGGATTATTTTTCACCAAATAAAATCAAATAAAATATCTCATCAATGAACAAAAAAATTAATAAATACTCATCCCCAGAAAAAATAATATTAAAATAGAATATAATTAAATTGACATGAAAGATAAAAAATTTAGAAAATAAAAAGAAACTAAACCACAAAGACTACCTAACTCTATCAGACCCATGGTTACTCACCATAACCCAAACGAATCATCTTGAGATACCATAAAGGATGAATAAAAATGGAAAAATTATGGGACTTGAACATAACCTATAAGAGATTATATACATTAAATGTTCTGTTCATGGAGTGTGGAAACCATCACTCTAAATATTTCACAAATGGGTGTTTTTAATTACATTAAAAGTTTATTCTATTTGATATAGTTTTAAATAAAAATTTGAATATAGATTTTTCAATACTATATTTAATAAACAAAACAATAACAAATTATTTCTTCATAAAATTATCTACTTAATTCTTGTAAACCGTTGGTAATAAATTCTTTTTAAAAAAATTAATTAAATTACCATTATTTAAATAAATATAAAATCATTCTAAAATTAATTATTTAAAAATATTATTTTCTTATAAAATAACACATTTAATTTAAATCATATATCAACAAAAAATTTATATAATTATTTAGAAATCCCACATATACTTCAAAAATAAATAATGTCAATGACGTCCTCAGTTTCTTAAGAGGTACCATGTATGGTGGCCACACTATGGAAATGGAATAGACATAAGTTCATGACCAAACACACTCAAATATACCATGGGTGTGTGATATGTAGTTGGTGGCTTGGGCTCAGGAAAATCATAGTATATTGCACACCTATACCTCATTCACCAATAACACATTTGAAATTCCTAAAGATAGAGAGAGTAAGATTTTTTCATTTCAAACTACTGATGGTGATGATATTAAATATTGGATATGAATTTTATCATTCACTATGGATTCATTTAATCTAGATTGAGAATTTTCTTTCAAAGGTTAATCTCATCCTCAATGATGGTCCAACTCTGTGGATACAAATGATTCTTCTCATTAGAGAAGGGATGGTGTATTCATTGTGGAGGCCTTGTATTGTTTCAATAATTCGGATAGGGAATGTGTTTATATATCCTCCTACATTAGTAATAATGGTGAAGGTGGATTTTTTGTGATATAATATCTAGATTCTGTCCTGAAAGAGTTAACTATATATACATTTTCTCTAATGGCTTGAGTTATATACTAAAATGGTGAGAGACTCTAATCCTATAATGATCTCAAAAATATGTGTTTTTATTGATGGAGTAATCATAATTATAATATTATTCCAATTTGAATGGGTATTATCACAACATAATCAATGGAAGGGAAATTCATAAGGCGGATTGGATCTTTGGGAATCTGCAACTCTAGAAAAAAGTGCGTAGAATTTTGGAATGGGATTGAAACTATATCTAACATTAGCATAAGAAAACAATTCCCAAAAGTGGTTAATAATGCCTGGATGTGGATGGGATTATTGGAATCCCAATATTATTAACATACAAGCATCATGTCTAGGAACCCCAATCTGGTTAGATTAGGGTATAATGGTGGGAGAGCATGGTTTTTTTCTAATATTCTGATGTACATTAATATGACATATAAATGTCCAGTGGTCATAAAATTGATTTCCAAATACATTAATATTGATTTCAATGTTCAATATGAAAGAGTACATCTTTACTAGGGATGTTTTCAAGATAGCATTGAAATAAATGGTTAATAGAAAATCGATTCAAATATAAGAAAAATAAAATCCCAATGTTAGGGATTGAATAGTGATTAAAAATGTGAACAAAAACAAAAATATTTTAATTGAAATGTAATGTGATTTCAAACATATTCAATGAATAGATGAGAATATTTTAGTCCCTTCTTTCATATGCTGTAAATTGGGAATGTTATTGGATAATTAGGTTCATGAAGAAGATAAGGGGGATAATGATTCAAATTCAGCTATTGTGCCTTGTTTTGGAAATAAGGTAGGTACTAATGTGAGCATCAATGGCGGAGATGACTGTATTAATCAGAATATATCTAAATTTATTTCAAGGGATATAAATGATTTGGTATATTTTTTTCCAAATCTAAGCAGAGGAGATTACTTTGGTTCATAAAAAAAATTGGAAGTCCTAAAATTTATATATGTGATATTGGATGATGACGTTCCATCATGTATCATTAAAAAATATTTTTTAGTGCGGTTATTCCTCTTATATTTATTGAAACATAAATTATTTGTTTTAATGATTTTATAGTTCATGAAAATATATTCAATCAATCTACTTTTCCTCAATATGCCTTGTGTAATAAGAGAAGTTCTTCCTGTATTAGGGGTCTTCAGCAAGATTTGGTTGATAATGACACCCCAAATGAAGGTGAAAGTAATATAACAGTTGGACCCACAATCAAAAGTATCCAAAATCCAACTAAAATTTCTATGAATGACTTGGGAAATAAGGTCCATGAATCTAGTAAGGGGTTTCAGCCGTTGGAGTATGTGGATATTGAATCCATAAATAAAGGAGTAAGAAATAATGAAGCCTCATTCACTTATATTGGAACCCAGATTCATGTCATAGAATATTCAAAGACAAGGTGGGAAGGCCTTCAATGCATAATAAGAAGAATTATATGGAGAAAAAGATGGGGTTTTTAACCCCAATTCAAAAATAAAATGTGTATTCTTTTCAATAATTTCTATAGGCTAGATAGTAAGTAAATTATCCCATATACATCATATTCATAAGAATAAATAAGTTTTTATTGGTTTATCTAAACCCACAAGAAACGTCTCTTCCAAAATTACTAGTCTAGAGTGTTTGTGTTATCACCTTCTACGTACTGTTTCCTGATTGACTGAGGTTAAGAATTTTTGGTTGTTGACATGCTGATGTTTTTTGAACATCTCTTGGTTAGTTTCATTAATCACTAAGTCTCTAGCTCAATCAAAATTATGGTAAATTAGCAATTTTGTACTTTCATTTATTCTTATACAAGATATGAAACTCACATGATCCTTTGGTTGGATATTGACTGAAGAGACCCAAAGATTTACATACATATACATTACATTGCTTTTGCAGAATACTTATTACATAAAAAAATAGACACCCAAGGACTGTAATAGTTTAGTGTCTTTGGAAACTCGAAACATAATCTTCTAATCAAAGTGAGTGATCTTCAACATCTCCAATAAATATCTCCCCATTTAATATTCATACCTAAAACTTTTCTTTATATCCTGTGGAAATGAAAACATATAAAGGGTGAGCTCAAATTCTCAGTAAGGGTGATCATAGAGAACATAAAACAATCCATAAAAATTTGAATTTAAGAACATGAACATAAATAATCAAAATCATGAGTAATGACATTATTCATGGAAGTTCATAAGGCATTGATCATAAAAGAACATTAACCATGATAACATATCTTTGGAATAAAACATGTAAATGTGGAAATCATTAGGAACATGTTATGATTTCTATAGATTCCAAGGCATTGCTTCCAATACCATCATAGTGGACAAATACCATTACTTAACCAGGTTTACATGTCGTTCCAGCCCTGTATTACTGAAACAGAATCCCTTGTCGTTCCATCCATGTCTATCTCATGATATATTTCTATGTACCCAATTCATTTGAGGGAGATATAGGTCCCACCCATCGCATATTGAAATCATTCTTACGTGTGACACAAAACAATCATAAATCATTCATCATAAACCAAATAATAAAATGGGTTTCATAAACATCATCCCATCATGACATAGTCCATATAAAACAAATGGATATCATTTCAACATAAAAAAAATAAAACTATGTAAATAATACAGACATTATAATTGAAAAATAAACATGCTAAATAATGTCATCTTAAATGGAAAATAGTTTAGATAAAACACATGAAATTAATTCTTGAGGAAAATATCCATTCATCTTCGAAATAAATTTATTTTTACAAAATTCCATACATTTTTAAAAGAAAAGTATCTTGTTGGAAATAATCATGAAATATTGTAGAGTAATCTTCATGAAAATAAGGCCTTATGAACCCATAAATATCAATTCATTCCGTAGAAGATAAAAAATATTCTCCTCGTACTTTTAATGGAAAAGTCAAAAAGTACTACGGGTGGTAAACCAAAAAATGATTCCTTACATAACACAAAGTAAAAGTCATAAAGGGGAAACCGTGACTTTAAAAATACATGGAATAATATTAAACACTTTATGAAATTCATTTTTATGGACATAAATGAAAAATATATCCCCACTAAGTACTTACATATAAGCAATCTCGGACAAAAATGAGATTCCAAAATTATCCCTTACAATATGTCCAATTTCTTTCGTATGTGTCCGAGAATCCTATATAATGGGTTTAAACATACTATTAACTTGTGAAAAACCATAATATTATATTTATGATATCATATATGATTCACATATGTTTTTATATTATCTGTTCATTAGTCAATTCCATGTTAAAGCAGTCTTTTGGGAAAAAATCATTTCATTTATCATCCACGTTTTTACTTGTAATTATTCATATGATTTCATAGATCATGATTAATTACATTAAGATTGTAAAACATGATTTATATATAATATTTATTCAGAATATACATATATATAATAGATTGATAAATAGAATGAAAGACACAGTTCATGGAGATGGTAGGCTGTATGTACGCATGAATGATGTTTTTGTTTCCTTATTAAATTGAATGGAACTAAGTAAATAACATATACATAAATACAATATCATTAATATGTCATATATTTCATGAATATTTATTATATATACTTTATAATAATTCTTGAATGGTTTACTTGGAGAATGAACCTCATCACGTCGTGGAGACGGTAATCCGTACGTATGCACGAGCGATGATATAATTCTCATAATAATCGAATGGAATTAGAGTGGATGATATAATATCTCAAAATTTGTAAAATTTTATATTAAACATATATATTTATTCATTACACCATTATACACATCCAAGTATGGTGGTGGTGGAAATATATATTACACCTCGGCGTGGAGACTGTATTCTATACGTATGCACGCATGGTGATTTTGTTTTCTATAGGATGGATAGAAGGAGAACTAGGATTGGATAATATTTATATTAAAATATCAGTATATGATTGATAATGATGTTATTAATTTATTATTAAAAAACAAAATAAGAGGAAGTATAAGAAGAAATAAATTTGAAGGAATTGGTAAAGGATATTACCTTTTCTTTGACGCGCCTCTTCTAAACCTCCTCTCAGGGAACTAAATATGGTCTTTGAAAAAGACCAGGAAATCTAGTATGTTGATAGGTAAGTGGAGAAGAGAAATGCTCATGGTTTGGCTTATCATTAAGGCTCAATGTAGTGTGAGGAGGAGAGGGAGGAGGTGCCCTATTATAAGGAGGGAGAGGGGCAATTTTGGAAACCTCTAACATATTAATTTATAAAAAACCCAAACCCCACATAAAAACCTCCAAAAATGACTAAAATCAGAATATTAGGTGATATAGAGTTGGACTCTCATCAACCAATAAAATTTACACATGTTTTAAATTTAATTTAAAACTTATCAACTTAATTTAACCTTATTTAATCTATTTAATTTTATTGGTGGTAATAAAATTATAAATTTTATGTTCATATAAATAATTACATATGTTTTGTGAATTTTTACATAATTTGATACTTTATGATATTTTAGACTATATAAGGTTCAATTTATAATTTTTAAATATATTTTTTGATTTTTAAACAAGTTATTAATATGTCATTTTTATGAAAAACCCAGTCTCAATTTTGATACTATTCACGTATTTGAATTTAAATAAAATTCACATAGAGAATATATTCTACCCAAAATATTTAATAGGTTCCTAACATGTAATATTTATCTTGAAAATTCGTGGAGAATATTAATTAGTTCATATATTATTTTTTTATATTTTTAAAACCATTTATTTGATATTTCTCCTAATAAAATAATTAATACACCATTTTTGTATAATTATTTAATATAAATATTTTTTGCATACAAATTTAAAATAAAATACAATTATAAAGATAAATATAATATATTTAATAAGACTACATTTAATCGAAATTATCTTCTAAAAAACACAACTTTTAGAATGTTATTTTTATTAAATTATGAAGGTGACAACTTTGACATCATTAAAAATAAAATAATATAAGTGTCATATTCGCTTTTATAAGGCTCCAAATGGTCAACAGTATGACATTTAGATGCGCATGGTTTCTTTTACACTACCAATATGTTTTGGTCAGGTATTTGGGCCTTTACAGGTATTATTAGTTTAATAAAAACTATATTATTATGTTTTTCACTAAATAAATTATTTTTACATCATTAGTGATTAAGATATTAAGGTAATTATATATTTCTTAAAAATTACCAATAAATAACCATGATAAATTAAAACATTTTATATTTAAAATGAGTATTTATAACCGAATTTATATTATGTATAACCTTATATTAAAAATAATTTAATTATTCAAGCTTGAGTGAGACAATTTCAGTTCTATTTAAAAAATAAATTAAAGGACTTAATCACATACAAGTGGGTTATAATAGATACCATTTCGACCCACGTATATTCTAGGACTACATATAATCATCCAATTATATTAATAATTTATTTAGGGTAATTTTATAATATTATATTTACCCTTAATTAACTTATTTACTTTTAACTATAGTAAATAATAATTACCGTAGTTACTATTTATAATGTCTAAAGATATAAAGTATCCTATTAACATAATCAAGAGCTAATGAATTGAAATATGGAATCAATTTTTCGAAATTCTAAACATAGGAGTTGTAGTAATTAATTTAAAAATAATCCCATTGTGAAAAAAACGGGTTTTAAAAGTTAAGACATTTTCAAAGATTGAAATATTTTTACCTATTAATTCTATGTAAAATTAATGGAAATGAATTTCAGTATAATAAATGGAAAAATATATTATATTTATACATTAAAACCATTTAATATTATAATTGAACCAAATAAATTATCTTGATGAAAATTTTGTTTTTAATTAAAATTTAGTGTATTTTTACTATTCATCAAAAATATGAACGTTAAGAGAGAAATATAAAAAATTTATTTAAAGTAAATTTTTACATCCTTATATCAGGGAATAAGTTTCTTTGTCTAATTGAACTTATAAATGTATCAAATACTAGATTTAAAGTCGGTGCGTCATCAAATGGCTGTATAACTGCATTTTTTTAAAAAAAATACTTCTTTTATCGAAAATTTGATTTTTTTTCATATGTCATTATAGAAAATTTGTAAGATGATTTATAATGTTATAAAATTTCAAATTCAGTTATTACTATTCATAATGGCTAGTTCATAATATTTTTATAATATATCATTGTTTAGGGAAACTTGGTATTGTGTATAACGCAATCTATCGAGGAAGGTCGCTCTTGCATGCAATGCAAGACATGTCCAGGTTGTGGGTTGCAAAAGCTTCCTTTGGTGTTGCGTATAACATACAACATATATAGTTCAGTTATACATTGATCAGAATCTATACTTGGTGTTGTGTAAAATGAATTTGATTCAAAATAACGTGAAATTTTGTGCATCACAGGCCAAGAATAGTGTTTCATATACTACAATCTAATACAGTGTTGCATATAGCGAAAGCTAATCATGGAGAAGCATACAACAAAAGACATCAAAGAAAATAAAAAGAATAATTCTCATAAAATCTCTAACTGTTACATTCTACCCCAATTAAAATTAATTTCTCCCTTGAAATTCATTGGGGTTATAAATGGTTTTCTACTTGAAAGTTTCTTTGATAGAAATCCACATCATAAAAAGGAATAATAAAACATCATTTTAAAAAGGAACGTTAGAAACATAACAGATACCCAAAGTAACTCATCACGGGGATTCCAGAAATGACAATATAGGTGAAAATGGGGATAAGGAAGAGAAATATAACCATCATATTCTGATGAAGAGTGGTAGTGAACATGGCTACGAAAAATCCAACAATCACAAAGCCATGAATTTGTGATGATATAAGGTACCATATGATTCATCGGATATGAGAGTACACAGACAAAATTTTTGATTTTCATGTTCATTTCCCTAACGTTGATTAATTTTCACATAAGGAGAAATACTTGATTTCAGTGTAATATAATTGCTGGTCATTCCGTGAACAATTTCCACTTCATCAGTTATATAAATAAATGATGTTGAATTTTTCATTCTTGAAATATTATCAAATCATGCGATAGAATGATAGGTCGTATCATTTGTCTCTATCATAAGGATAACAAAAGTAATTAAATATACATAATTCCATATATGGTGAGATTAATCGTATATGGTTCCAAAAATGGACTTATACTACATCTATCATAATAGTTAATAAAATAAAACTTCTTTCTACTAACCATGGACTTCCGGTAGGCTAGTGGTAGGCGATAAAGGCCTATTGCACTTTGGTTGTGGGTTCAATTCCCACAACCTTGTCCGACGCGACGTGTTGTCATCCGTCCTACAGGTTTTCCTTTTTTTTAAACTTCAACATTATAATATTCCAGAAATAATATCGAAAAAAGGTTCTAACCTTAAACAATACTATTTGATGTCCCACTAAATTCATTCCAATCTTTAGGCTTAACCAAAATTCATCTATCTGATCTCATAGTATAAGGTAAGTGATTACTGGAAATGTCATCTACTGAACCTGTGAATACCATCATTTATAATATGATATAACTTGTTGGTCAATTTCTAAACAAGTCAATACCTTAATGAAGGATTCTCTTGAAAAATTTATACCCATTGAACCTTAGTGAAAACATGAATGTTGTCAAAATTTAACTCTTTCCACATACCAAAATCTGAAAAATTTACATATACTCAAACCATGATATCACATTTTCCATATATCAATCATGATCTCATTAATACTCTAAAACATATTTTTCCCCTTATCCCTTCATTATGCGCATATCGTTTACTTTCCCAAAAAAATTTCAATCACTTTTCATGGTTACTGATACCATATATTTATTGAAAACCAGAATAAACTAATACATATATATTCCAATATTCCATGATACTATAAATGAGATTACACAACATTATTTTGTAATCACATTACATAAATACTTTATCATTCCACCACATTGTTGACATACCCAACATCACCAATAGTGATGGAATGTGACTTCCCATTGTCCTTTTCCTTACGAGGTTTTTGATGTAGATCATCATTAACCCTTGGATTAGGACATTTGTTAGAATAATGCCCCATTTCCTTACACTTGTAACATTGAAGTGTTGGTGGTGCATTCCATGTAGTCTTTTCTATATTCACATCATTAACTACATTTTTCTCATTATTTCGACACTCATCTACTTGATGACCTTCTTTTCCACACATAAAACATTTTTTAGTCTCTTTAAGACAATCTCCACCATGATTTTTTACACACATTGAGCATAATAAAACATTCATCTTCTTTTCACCATTTTTTTTGAGATTTTACCTTGAACTCCAACATTCTTTTCTTGTCAAAACCAAGAGATGTATATGTAACACCACCTTATAGTTCTACCTCTATTGCACAAAGCACAATTACTTCATAGCTACTGAGGTCTCTTATAACTAATTCCCTTCGAAGACTTGGTTTTAAGCCAGTGAAGAATCGAACCTTATTTTATGTTTGGATGATAAATCCATATTTATACCTTGCAAGACTTGTAAAATTCACTTCGTATATACCAACATATTCATCATCATTTGCTTAAACTCAAGGAACTAATTTTCCATATGTGTTCGAAGAATACGAGAGATGTACGTATTGAAAAACAAGGTCATGAATGCATCCCATTCTATGGATTCAATTTTATCTTGGGGACTTGTATTCATAATTAGAGTCCACCACTAGTCTTCCTCGCCTTCTAAATGGTAAAAAGCTAAAATGACTTTTTCATGTTCTGATCAACAAAGTATGGAAAATAACATTTCAATTGTACTGATCCATTTCTTAGAAGTATGTGGATAAGAAGACACATTGATAGAAGGTGGATATTGCCTTATGAATTACTCAATAGAATATTGTTCCTTTATCGGCTCATTTGGAAGTCCATAATGATTGATACCTTGTGTAAGTATAGAAATAATATTTTTCACTCGATCTCCCATCACATTGGTTTGTTCAGGAGGACAATCATTGCATTGTCCATTACATTGATCAACTTGGTTCCTCCGGGTTCTATCCATCGTCTATAACCCAAAAAGAATAGTGTGAGAGGAAAAAATAATGCTAGGAATAAAAAATAATAAAGGGGGAGTACCTTTAATATATAACATCTTAGGTTTCATTCTATGATCGTTACCGTAATTATAGGAGTATAACCTATTCTAATACTTAACCTTAGGGATATCCCAAGACATACCATAGAAATATCTCTAGGGATTTCACTAATGTTTTCACATCCTAGTTTGCCATGGTTATCTAAACCTTTACCTCTGATACCAAAAGTAGAGACCCAAAGCTTGACGTACATGGAAATTACATTAGTTTTGCGAAATACTTATTACATAAAAAAATAGACACCCAAGGACCATAATCGTTATGTGTCTTTCAAAACTCAGAACATAATCTTCTTATCATAGTGAAAGATCTTAAACATCTCCCATTATAATATTCCTCTTCTGTATTCTTACCTAAAACCATTCATTAAATCATGGGGAAAAGAAACTGTATAAAAGGTGAGCTCAAATTCTCAGTAAGGGTGAACATGGAGAACATCAAACAATCCCTAAATATTTGAATGAACAAACATGAACATAAAACATCAAAATCATGAGTAATGGAATAAATATTAGCAGTGCATAAAGCATAGATCAAAAAAGAACATTAACCATGATAAAATATAATTGGAATAAAACATGTAATTGTGGCAACCATTAAGAACATGTTATGATTTCCACAGTAGCCAATGCATTTCTTCCAAGACCATCATAGTGGACAAAGTCTATTACTGAACCGACAATACATGTCATTCCATCCCTGTATTACTAAACTAGATTCAGTTTTCATTCAATCCATGTCTATCTAATGAGATTAAAATCATTACCCAATTCATTGGAGGGAGATATGTTTCCCACCCATCTCATATTGAAATCATTCTTACCTGTGCCACAAAACAATCATAAATCATTCATCATAACCGAAAGAATAAAATGGGTTTCATAAACATCATCTCATCATGAGATAATCTATATAAAACAAATAGATATCATTTCATCCTAATAAAAATAAAAACATGTAAATAATATAGACATTATACTTGAAACATAAACATGCTAAATAAGGTCATCATATAAGGAAAATAGTTTTGAAAAAACACTTGATATGAATTCTTGAGGAAAATATCCATTCTTCTTCAAAATCATTTTCATTTCAAAAAATGCCATAAAATTTTAAAATAAATGGATTTTGTTGAAAATAATAATGAAATATTTTACATTATATTTCATGAAAATAAGGCATTATGAAACCATAAAAATCTGTTCATCCCGTATAAGATAAAATAACATTCTCCTTGTACTTATAACGGAAAAGTCAAAAATTACCACGTGTGGTAAAAAAATAAAATATTCCTTCTATAAAAAAAAGTAAAAGTCAGAAAGGGGTAAATATGACATTAAAAATACGTGTAAGAATATTGGACAATTTATGAAAATCATTTTTATGGATATGGATGAAAAATATAACCCTTGTAAATAATTATGTATAAGCAATCTCGGATAAAAATGGGATTGCAATATTATCTGTTACCTTATGTCTAATGTTATCCTTATTTGTCCAAAACACTTGTATTGTGGGTTTAAACATATTATTTACTTGAAACAAAACCATAATAATATTTATTATATCATATAAGATTCACTTACGACATTATATTACTTGTTCATTTGTCATTTCCATGTTAAAGCAGTGTTTTCAGTAAAATCATTTCAATTATCGTTAGTGTTTTACTTGTAATTATTCATATGATTACATAGTTCATGATTACATACTTCGATAATTTAAAACATTATTTATGTATAATATATATTCAGAATATACATATATATAATAGTTCAATAAATAGAATGAAATACACCGTTCATGGAGAAGGTAGGTCGTGCGTACGCATGAACGTCGTTTTCGTTTCCTTATTAAATTGAATGGAAGTATGTAGTTAACTTATACATAAATCCAGTATTATTAATATGTCATATATTTCATGATTATTTTTTACATATACTTTATAATCATTAATGAATGGTTAACTTGGAGAATGAACCTCGTCACGTCGTGGAGACGGTAATCCGTACGTATGCACGAGCGATGATATCATTCCCATAATTATTGAATGGTATTAGATTGGATGATAAAATATCACAGAATAATTATAATTTTATAATAACCATATATATTTATTCATTACACCATTATTCCCTTCCAAGTAAGGTGGTGGTGGAAAAACAGATTACACCATGATGTGGATACTGTACTCCGTACGTATGCACGTGCCTCTTCTAAACCTCATATTAAGCCACTAAAGGTGGTCATTGAAGAAGAAAATGACCTCTAGTATGTTGATAGGTAAGTGGAGAAGATAAATGGGCTGTGGATGTCCGATCATGAAGGATCAATGTGGTGTGAGGAGGAGAGGGAGGAGGTTCCCTTTTATAAGTGAGGAGAGGTGCACTTTTCGAAACCTCTAACATATTAATTTATAATAAACTCAAAACCCACTTAAAACCTCCATAAATTACTCATATCCGAATATTAGATGAGATAGGGTTTTAATATCATCAGATAATAATATTTAGACATGTTGAGAATTTATTTTAAACCTTATCAACTTGATTTAACATTATTTATTCTATTTAATTTTATTTGTGGTAATAATATTCTAAATTTTTAATTGTTATAAATAACTACTTATTTGTTGTGAATTTCAATAAATGGATACTTTATGAAATTTTAGACCATATAAATTTTAATTTATAATTTAAAAATATTTTGGTGATTTTGAATCAACTTAATGATATGTCATTTTTATAAACTAACAATATTGTCAATTTTGACGCTATTCATGTATTGGAATTTACATAAAATACACAAATAGAATATATTTGAACCAAAATATTTAATAGGTTATTAACATGTCATATTTATGAAGAAAATTCTTGGAGAAAATTAATTAGTTCATATAATATTTATTTAAATATTTTTAAAACCATTTATAAAAATTTTCTCTTAATAAAATAATTAGTACCACAATTTTGTATAATTATTTAATATAATTATTTTTTGCATAAAAATTTAAAATAAAACAATATAATGGATATAAATATAATATATTTCAAAAGAATATTTTTAATCAAATTTATCTTATAAAACACCTATCTTTTGAAATGTTATGATTATTAAATTATGAAGGTGGCAACATTGACATCATTTAAAATAAAATAATATAAGTGTAATAATTTGATTTATAAGGCTTCAAATGGTCAACAATACGTCATTTTTATGATCGTGGTTTATATTTACACTAATAATATGTTTTTTAGGTATATGGGACTTTTAAGTGTATTATTAGTTTAATAAAAACTATATTATTGATTTTTTAGTAAATAAATAATTTCTGCATCATTAATGTTTGAGCTATTAAGGTAATTATATATTTCATAAAAATTACAAATAAATAACCATAATATATAAAAACATTTTATGTTTCAAATGAGTATTTATAACCAAATTTCTATTCTGTATAACCTTATATTAAAAATAATTTATTTATTAATGTTGGAGTGAGACATATTTCACATTCATTTAAAAAATTAAAATAATGGTCTTAATAACATACAAGTGGGTTCTAATAGATACCATTTCAAACCAGGAATATTTTTTGACGAAATATAATAATCTAATTATATTATGACATGTGTTAGAGTAATTTTATAATATTTTTTTACCCTTAATTGCCTAATTTACCTTTAACTATTGTAAATAAAAATTAATGTAGTTACTATTCATAATGTCTAAAAATAAAACGTATCCTATTAACATATTTTTTACCTAATTAATCCAAGTATATAATCAATTTTTTATAATTTAAAACAAAAAATTTGTAGTAATTGATTTAAAATTAATCCCGTTGTTAATAAAATGGATTTTAAAAGTTAAAACATTGTCAAAGATTGAAATGTTTTTTCCTATGAATTCAATGTAAAATTAATGGAAATTAATTTAATTATATTTAATAGTAAAAATATATTTTATTTATACATTAAAACCATTAGATATTATAATTTAGCCATATAAATTCTCTTGACAATTTTTTTTTAAAAAATTAAAATTTAATTTATTTTTATTATTCATCAAAATATGAAAGTTAACCGAAAAATTTAAAAATTTTATTCCAAATAGATTTTTATATCCTTATTTCAATGAATAAGTTTATTTTGTCTAATTGAACATATAAATGTGTCAAAAACTAGATTTAATGTGGGTGTGTCATCAAAGGGATAAAAAATTGCATTTTTTTAGAAAAATAATTTTTTAAAATGGTGGAGGTTATACCTCTTTTATTAAAAGCAAGAGAAGGAAAAGTACCAAAGGAGGGGGGAAAGGGAAAACATGGAACACCCAAAAAAAATAAAGTAATTGCTTATCTTTTTCAGCTGTCACTCGATTACCCTTTGTTTTTCATCCCTAATAGCCTCCAACTCTTCCCTTCCAGGCCCGCGGCCGCGACCTCTCATTCTCCCTCTGGTTTCACTTGCCCTACTCGAGAGAACGTCAAGTCTTTTATTAAGTTTCTCAGTATCTATGCTCTTAGAAAAAATGATTTTTTTCATATCTCATTTTAGAAAATTTTTACGATGGATTATAATGTTATAAAATTTAAAATTTGATTATTATTATTCATAACATTTATTTCATAATATTATAATAATACTTCACTATTTATTGGAACTAGGTATTTCATACAATGAAAGCTATCGAGGAAGGTTTCTCTTGCGTGTAATGCAAGAAATGTTAGGGTGGCGTGTAGGGAAAGCTCCCTTTGTTGTTGTTTATAACATACTCAAAATATAGTTCAATTATACATTGATCAAAATCTATACTTTGTGTTGTTTAAAATGAATTTGATTCGAAATAACATGATATTGTGTGCATCACAAGCCATGAATAGTGTTTCATATACTACAATCTTATACGGTGTTGTGTATAGCAGAAGATAATCTTGATAAAGCATAAAACAAAAGGCATCAATGAAATTAAAAAGAATAATTCTCATAAAATCTCGGGGTGTTACATTGACTACCTTAGGAGTATAATAAATTTTTCATGTAATGTTCTTGGTTATTTTTAATATATATTTAATCTTGATGAGAAAATAAGCGAAGTTACTAATATCATTTAATCCATAGAGTTCAGGGATTTTATTTAAGTAATGATCTTATTTAGGTGAATTTTGTGGGTTCCAAATATGAATGTTATTGAAGGCATCACAATGGGTGGTGGAAAGTAAAATTGATAGGGATTTTGTAAATGTGTTTCTTTTGGATTCTTGGGAATCCATTTCTTGCATGAATTTATATCATCCAAACTCTAATAATCATCTAGACATGGTTGAGCATACTTGGAAGGACCTTAAGCCTCCCTTTTCATTTAGGTTTAATATAACATGGGTTATTCATCACATGTGTGGGAAAAATATCATGATGTGTGGGGATCTATGGATTACAATAATGACGATTTTTCGTGTATCCTTAATTTGACATTTCTCATGGTACATCTGAATAAATGTATTAAAGACAAATTTCTTCATTTTTAAAACTAAATATCTACTATTTTGGATTATCTTGAGAAATTTTTTTGAGATGATCAATTGTAGGGATTATAATGGTTTATTTTTTTATGAAGATTCATTGATGATTATGTTTAATAAACTACTTAATCTTATGGATTCCCTGAAAGTTTTTTCATTCCAAGCTAATTGGTCAATGATGGAGATATAAATTACATGATTTTAACTCCCTTGATTGATCTATAAAAATTTCATCTCCCTTATCATTACTAAATAATGGGGATCATATTATGGACAATAGGAAAGACCATTCAGATCATTTTATTTATTATAACATATACCTATTTAATGGTTCATCTATTAATTCTAATCTGTTGGATGACATAATTCTAAATATAATTACATGTGAATATAATTAATGGATTATATCTCAACCATTTTCACTGGATATCAAAATGGTTTTCTTTGGTGTCATGAATGATAGTTCTCTGAGTTTAGATGGTTTTATACAATTTATATTTTATTACTTATTGGTAGATTGTTTTAGATGACATTAGTTGTCTTGTGCATAATTTTTTCAAAGGAGGTTCCCTTCATAATGGGTTGAATCCCAATTTTATTTCTATAATTATAAAATTTGAGTGTTCTAATGAATTTAATTTTTTTATATATGTTCATTTTGTTAATAATGTATATAATATTATCAGAAATATAATTTCTAAGAGATTTGAATTGATTTCCCTAAAAATTGTCACAAATAATAAATCTGTCTTCACTCAAGGAAGGAACATTCGAGATTTACCTATAACTACATTGGAATGTGTCAATTTTATATGAAATGAAATTATATGTGGGAATATTTCTCTTAATATTGACATCAAAATTGATATTTATATGATGAATTGGAATTTTAACTGCCCGATACTCACTAGTTTTGGACTGGATTATATTTTCATTAATTGGATTCAAATAATCATGGGTTATTCTTGAATATTCAATATTAATAATGGATTCCAAGAAGGTTATTTTTATTTTTCTAATGTTTTCGTATAGGGTGATCCTTTTTCTTCAATTATTTTTTTCAATTTCTAAATATTATTATAGAATAATTCTATCCATTATGGCTAATAATAGATAGTTGTGTCTATTCATGATGGTATGAGGAAATTTTTCTCATAATATTTATTTATATGAAGATGATGTTATTCCCATATCCTATGTGAATAAAAGAAACATCATAAACGTAAATAAGGATCTCTCTTATTATAATTAAATCTCATGTCAACATGTTAGATGGAATAAATATTTTGTTTATAATTATAGTAGTATTACTGCTTCCATAATGATTGATTCTTTCATAGACATTTGAATTAGATAGTTGATAGAATTTTTACATAACAGGGTGTTCCAATTTTATGGGGACAAACAAATGTGTGTTATTTTTCATATATTGTTTTGCTGATCCGAACACAATTATCTTATTATAAGATAAAATAATTACCCATGGAAGGATGTGTTAGTTTCCTTAAATATGTCATCAATTATAAATATTCATATTCATTTAGGTTGTATCAATGTCCTTTTTATCTCATCATAAAAAATAATGATTCCATTAAGAGGTTAATTTGTAGTGAAAACATTATGGAGAATAGATTATCCATTATTCCATTGAATATGTGTTCTAAACCTTCTGAGTTGGTGGGTATTGGTATAAATATATGCAGGTATTTTAATCAAACCATGAAAGATTATTTTTTATAGATTTTTTTAAATGGTAACTCATTTTATATAGTATTTTTTAGGATAGATTCCAAAAAAACTCAAATAAATGAATGAACATCACATAGATTCTTCAGTTTGGTCAGATTTTAAATCGAAATTTTCCTTAGTTGATTTTCAGTCCAGGTGGTTTGTTTTCAGAGATTCACATCTCAATTTATTGACTAATAAATTGTATTTTTTCACTAATTGAGAAGATAACTATTAATGATTATAATTTGGATTTCTAAATTTATACCAAATACCAACACAATGAAATGGAGGACCTTCTAGATCACATCAATGAACTAATTTAGAACTACTGATTCTCCTCTTGTGAATATATATGGATATGGGAACATATTGTAAGTTTTTATCTAACATTGAATATATATTATAGTAATTTCATTTCTTAGGTTTATGGGGTACATAATTTTTGCATGTTTAATAGTAAATTGATTATTACATCTCTGTTTAGCCTTGTTTGAAGGTTGTATCCTCACAAGCTTCCAACTGATGATTTTTTAAAACATGGGGGATTTATTTGTACTCGATTTGTGCTATTTTCCATCAGAATAGATAGTAATTAGATAATATTTTCATGATATTTTTTTTCAAATTCATCCATGTTAAAATATGTTGTTGATATATTTGAAATGAAGCTTCATCACACTTCCTCTTTTCAAGACTTCATTATGCGCTGGCTATATCTTCCAATTTCCCCCATCCTTTGTTTCTATTCGGGGCTGCTTCTATGGGATTTGTTCGAGTGATATGGAAGGCATGTAGTATGTCTAATCATTATTATATCACTTTTATTCACCATGTGTATTTGGAATATATTTTAGTAACTTTTAAAAATACTATCACTTCTCAAATAGAATATTATCATTGTTCAATATATCACCTATCATTCCTCATGTGTGTTAACAATAAAGGTAATTTTTATCCTCCCAGTTGAATAATGAAATTTCTACGAAATATTCTTTTTATTGAGGGATTTGAACCATAAATAATATATTTTTTAGGTTAAATCTATTTTTGTTGGGTTGTTGAGCTTTTTTCATAGATAATCAGGGAGATGTGTAAGGATTTTTACAGGTCTCTTGTGGTTTTTCTTATTATCTTGAATCATATATGCTTTGTGTTATTTTTTCCACTAATCAAGCTAAGGTAAGGAGTTGGATAATTCTTTGGATGGAATTTTAATATAATATTATTTTTCAAGCTATCTCAATAGGATCTATTTATTTTATTTGGAAGCATTCTAATCAATAGTGTTATTTCATAGATTTTACCCCGTCCATTGATTACATTATCACTCATGTTTATATACATGTTAATTAAATGGTTAATTTCTTTAATAATAAGGGTTTGTATGGAATAGAGCATTTTTGGTCCAACCATATTCATGTTGATCATTTCCCCATCATGAGAGGGATTTTAGTAATTTTCCTTTTTTTAGATTAATGCTGACCTGATTACTTTTTACTAATAAGGGAGGTATTATTTTCTGGATAGGTTCCCATATTTCAAAAAAATGAATATGTTCCATGGGATCCACCATAATTCATAATGTTATATTTCCTTTGAATTTACCAATTGCAGACCAACTACTTGACAATGTTGGGTCTAGTACCCAAGAAATCCAAAAATACTACACCATATCTTTATCAAGGTCATTCAATATCATTTCATATCTCATAAAACGAGGGACCAAAGTAGTGTAATGATATCTATAGTGGTAAAAATATATAATTATTGATTAGATACTCTAGTTTTGTTGACCAAATCATAGTCAATGTGATAAAATTAATAATCTGTAAAACCATAAGAATGAATAAACGCCAATCTCACACACACTTATAATTTCCTCTCAACAAACAATCACATTTTATCCATCACCTATTTACTAAATTAAAAAGAATCCTCTAAAAATTCGAAACAATTATTGGGGCAGAAATGGGGTTTTATATGTCCAATAATTTTGATAACAATATAAACATTTCAAATGGGATTTCTTGAAAATAAACACGGGATTCCATGCTCTTTTACCATGATTAAATGTTCATTTATAATTTTTTTTAAAATTATTAAATTTGAAACCACATTTGAAATATATTTAATAAACAAATTATAGTTTATAACACTCCTAAAAATCATAATAAAGATTTTTTAATTTAACTCATGATCAACATGGGTTCAAAGTAATTAATTTATCAAAAAATATTTACGAAACACATTTCATCATTTTCCATCAACACATGTATTCTCAAACTAACATTTGAAAACATGGAAATCATTATTTGAAGTGATAACTAATACTAAAATCATTTGAAAGACATTTTTAACAAACATATAGAGTTATAATTTATTAGTTAAATAAATTAAAACACTATAGGACATAATGAAATTCCTAAATAAAATGAACCCATAAAAACAGTATCCCTGAGTGAGTAGAGATACAATTATAATAATTTAGAGTATGTCACCATTGATGTTGAACATAAAAACAAAGAATAGGGTGACTGTAATGGGCTCCACATTCCCAAATCCTATAGCTCACCCAACCCATAAATCATAATTTGACCAAAAAATTATCTAGGGTATAGGTAGGAAGTGAAACTGGAAAAAATAACGAAAGTAGAAGGAAGAGGAAAAAAGATGGGATGGAGAGGGGGAAACCATAAGAAATTCACTCTGAAAAATGAGAATTATCATGATATCATAAGAGGAATAGAGGATGTGGACCCCCTTATCACACCCTTGTATGGTTGAATTAGATTATAGAAGAATGGTTGTGCTAAAAACATAAATAATGAGAGGAAAAAAATAATACATATTTTTAATATCTAGGCAGCACAAATTTTTTGTGTAGTGAAGTAGACTACTAATCCATCAATACTGATTCATAAATAGTCCCTACATCTACGAAACATCTATTCTAAATGCCATTAATATGATAATAAGAATAATTTATAAGGAACATAACAATTGGGGAGGATTTCTACCATCATATCCCAGTAAGAAACCAGAGGTATCAACTGAAAACCAAGCATGATACAACCAAGTGATGGATCAAATTCCAAAATAAATATGAATATTCCATTAACATAGATATAAAAACATGGAATGATAATAGGGTTAAAATTAAATACTAACCAATAAAATTTATAAAAATAACAACTAAATAAAATAATTACAATGATATGATCTAAAATAAAAATAAATAGAATAAAACTATGATGTGGTCGAAAACAATAATTTTCCAACCATTTATAATATAACAAGGGACCAACCACCATCTCAATGTTACTATCGCTTCACCACTACAATACGAACATCAATCAACATCCCAATGAAGGAATCCCAAAATAAAACCTAAAAACAAGGACATGCCGATTCATGTATAATACATGGAGACAACATACCCACCAAAATGTGTGTGCAAAGAGTGAGAGAAGGTCTAGTGTGATACCAACGTGAGTGAATTTATTTACTTTTATAAATGAAACTGAATCATCATATATTAACATAATATTAACATGTTTAATTTCAATTCATTTAAAAGATATTGTTGTAATCAAAATATACATCATGTACTTTTGCAGAGCACACAACATATAAACCATGTGAAAATTGATTTTCAAAAAAAAATTAAAATACTAACTAAAAATATGTCTTAAAAAATTACAAATATAACGAATAGTGTTAATCTATTCCATTCCAATTAACACACAATATTTCAAAGAAAATACGGAGATTATTTTAATTATTTTATAGCCATTTCAAACACATATAACCAGTTTTGAAAAAAATAATCCCCCATTTTCGATTAAAATATTTAATACACACAATTCAAAGGTATGGATTCAGTAAAGAAAATTATAATTAAACTAGAGGAAATTAAATTCAATAAAATTTCTAATAAAAATATTTTGAAAACTAATTAATATCAAGACTAAATAACTATATGATACATACAACAAATAATGTCATTCTAATCATGCATAAAAACACATGAAAATAAATAATAATGTTTATAACATAACATAAATAACTTGAGGAAACACAAAAATTACTAGTTGTACTATTTCTAGGATGAAAAGATGGACCAACTATTGATAGGTTAACTATCACACATCCAGGAATCTAAATCACTCTAAACATGTCTCTTTAGTGTAACCCCCAATCAAGGACATAACTATCAACTATTGGATACTACTATTGAGTAAATATAAACAAGAATAGTTATGACCCTTAACAACGCACCATTTAGGATAAAGATCTTCATGAAAATAATAAATGTGGTTTTCCACCTACAACCAATGTCGGAAGCATGAAAAAAATAAATCCAAAGGGAAAAAACAAACATATTCTTCTCACCATCCAAAATCACCTTAACAAGAGACCTAAACACAAAAGAACATAGTGAATCAAAATTCAATCCTATCACTCGTGGATATACATAATAATCATAATAAAATACAAACATGATTAATATGGAAACAACAAGTCAATCATTAAGACATCACTTCAATCCAACCATTCCATTCAACCATCACTCAATATATATAACCATTTGAATATCCACTTACAAAAAATATTTCCCAACATAAATAATTACAAGGGGAATAAAAATATCTTTTCAATCAAGATTCAAAAAAACAAATGAATAAACCTAACATATCATAATGTAACACACCCTTTATAAATTACAAAAAAAAATTAACCCAAAAACAAATCCCACTTTATAAATATCATTGTGTGTAGTAAATAATAGAAAATAAATTTCTTAGAGGAAACCATCATTATAATTTTATCAAATATATAGAATGAAAAAAAAAATTCATCAATGTTCTATTTAATTATATAACTCCACCCAACATGGAAAATGAAATAAAATAGAGGATTTGGAGAATGTTACATAATCCGAATCCAAAAAATATACAATATATTTATCTAGGTCGAAAATGAATTTATAAATACAAGTGTTAAGTAAACTACTAAAAAGGGGAATTAAGTTGAATTTGATACATCATGTGGTGTTATCATATCACCTCCATGTAAAATCATCAAATTTGGCCTCCATATAATTCTCATGACCCATGGAAACTAGAACCTAAACTTTAGAACAACCCTTGGTTTTAAAATATAACAACCATGAAATCTAGAGATAGAGATAAAGGAGAAAAAATAACAATAAAAAGTTTTAAAAGGGAACAATAACCATTCAATGCATGTGGAAAACCACCCAAGAATCACACATAATTTACCATAGAGGGGAAAGTATGTACGATAATATTCCTTGGAAGAATCATTTTTCAGGGATTTCTGATAGGGTAGGCTTAGAGAGGAAACCATGATTAAAAAGAATCAAAAATATCAAAAATAATAATAATAATTCTTGGTCTCATGATTGTCTATCATGGTTTACCAAACCAGGCATACATATACTATCTACCACTCCCCAAACATCCCATGTCACATAGTTTCTATTACATAATCTCCTAAGCTATTAATCTAGCCATGTTGCTCAAACAGTTTCCAAAAATACATAAAATATAGCAATTGGACAACCTTAATTGAATTGATTATTTAACCATGTAATCATAATCAATAAAATAGAATTTGGATGTTTCACTACTATCCCCACTCACAATATTCAGCCAAGATAACATAGAAAATATGGGAATATTGAGAATACATTTCCACTTAAGAGGATTCAAGTTATAACCGATATCCCAAACCTCAATGTCATCTACATTAGAGATGTGTCTCCCACTTCACATGAAGAAAATATCTACTAAAATTTTATAATCCACTTACCATTAGCGCAGTATGAATTATAGTAAGCATAATCATCAAAAAATAATGGGAAGTGACAAAAAAATTGGACGATGGTATATCAAATCCTATTATTCAATTTTAAATCAGCAAAATCAAGATATCCTTCACCACTCGTAGGAGTCTCCCAAATCCTAAACTAGGTCAAAAGATGCAACATAATTTTTTTTATAACATATGATTTCATAATAAACCAACGAGATACCCATATGAATCAAATGATTCGTGAAGGAAATGTCTATTATAATTGGAAAACACAATGTGATCTTTCACATGTCTCCTCAAAATATAGAATTTTTTTATAATTGTGAAAATATAAAACATACCTACCATATTAAATGATCATCACAAAATATAAATGATCAAAAATAACAAACCAACCATCTCAAAACTCAATAATGTGAACATAATTGTGAAAATAGGAGGTTTTTGGACCAAATAACCATGAAAAAGATTCTATTTGAAAAAAGTGGGACATGAATATAGGAACAAGTTGTGACTCAAAATACATAGATTTTGAACTCTAGTGTTGAATATAGATGATGTTTATCAAAAATTAACATCAAATTACACCAACTCATAGGGATACAAAAGAAAATATCATATTATTTCCCCTCATGGTTTTTCTAGAAATAAATATTTATTCAATTTTACCCTACCCTATGCCCAATAAATCCCCATGTACTTAATTTTACTAAACGGAACTAATGATCCACACCATGTACAGAAAATAAAAATAATCAACGATGGATGCTCAATGAACATTAAAAAATGATATGAAAAAAGGATAAAAATACCTTTTATCTATTATATTTAAATGAATAAGGTACTTGAGTGATGGTAATTTCCAAGGGGAACATGTATAAAATAGAATACGCCCAGAAATAACATTTAGCATACAACATTGAGATGTAAGTGACAACACACACTACTACCTGAATCTGTCATCACCTAATGATTTTTCATCTAATATTATATTTACATGATAATAATTTAAATTTGAAGGGGATATAAGCACTAACAATAGGTTCTAAATTTGGCCAGACAATAGGGGTCAACATTCATGTACTTCCTTCACTGGAAACATGCTAATGATCATGAAAATTAAATTTTTATTATTAAAAAACATATAATGAAAATGTGATAATCTGCATAGATTAACCAAATAAAAATCTAAAAGAAAATAAAAAATTATTTAATAATATTTTATACAGGTTGGAATCATTCCCCCAAAAATAACATAAAAGGAATAAAATATACATATGTTCCTGGATCATCCAATAAATGGTTTTCTTAAATGATACCACAAATAGTCCCATGTATTCATGTATTTTTCTTTGTTTATTTTCATCAAATTGAAGCCTATTATAAAAATTAATTCTTTCTTGTGAGTCCATTTGCATTCATCACTTGTATTGTCTACTCGAATAAATCTTCCAATCATTTATTTTGAATCCTTATTTTTTGTTGTAATCGTCAAAAATTCCTCTACTATTTGATCATTCAAATGCATGTGAAGTTCCACATTCTACTCTAGAATGATGGATTTAACTCAAAGAGAACTATCTACATTCTCATTTCATTGAACATCCTCATAAATTGTATCAACTTGAAGGAATGAAGAGCCAAAAACCATTGGATTATCTACCTTCTCCATGTATTTTTAACATTTTCTGGATCTTGTCTCCAATGGAGGGGGTAACTAAGAATAACAATTATCGCCCCTCCTATTTCCTATACATCCCTTAATCCTCCTATAATTTTGTTGATATTAACCTTGAATATCATTATTATAGTATCATGATTGTTGAACGGATAGATCATCATAATATATTTCTTCGAGGTCTCCCTGATCCTCATTTGGATAATCAAGTCAGACTTATTCATCCTCTTATTCTATACTATCATCCAAACCCTCAAATTAGTTATCGAGATTTAGGATAGTATAATCTTTTATTGGTCTTATCACCCTTACTACATTTGGTAACACTACTAGGCCCTTAGGATCATGGGATTCCCTTCTTCCTTTAGAAACTTCTCTTGAATGTACTGCATCTGCATATGATGTAGCCTTGAGAGTGCTTATGCATCCATATTTGGGAACATTGGACACCATATTAAGAATTATACCACATTAAGATCTCAAATCACCTCCATGATAGTACAATATTGATTTCCTAGGAGAATAAGTCATCACTTCAACCACAAAACCCCTTCCAGGATTATTGGACTCATTGGAACAACTGTATATGTCAAAGGGGTCACCCAATTCTTTATTTAGCATCTTGGGGGAAGCTTATACAATTAGACATCCCCTATAAGGCTCATGTTGAACATCCATTACATTTTATATAATAAAATAATCATCCAAATGATTCTGAACCATTGTCCCATCACTAACACCTGACTCTATTCCATTATTGTTCTCTATTGAAACTTCAAATTGTTGTTTATTAGAGTATATGGACACTTTCTTATAGACAGGAATTAATCTTCCAATCTTTATACAGGAAGAATAAATATCAACCCACCATTAAAAACACATAACCATATTATTTTGAAATTCATGATCATCTTAGATCTAATGAAACAATGTAGGTAATTTATAGACATCAACTTCCATGAAAATGTTAGGAGAAATAGGATGAGAAGCTAACCATGTTCTACTATCAGAGCTTAAATACCTTCTAAATATATTCACATTCATGTGTATAGTCACATGAATTAAAAAATGTAATGGTACATTTGTTAAACTAGTCCATATAGATGTTTTTGGAATGTCACCCTTCATATGGAAGTCATAAGACCACATGAAGTGGTATAACCTGATTTTGTGGCAGTTACGAGGGTCACTACACCAGGCCCTGAACATGTCTTCCTATGAAGTAAAATAGATAATAGCGTGTCTCTGGTCTAGAAGACCTACCATTAATTAGTCTTCTAATACCAAAAATTAAATGATAAATATGTAAAATCGGTAGCCCAAGGATAGAGGATGATTAAAAAGTGTAATCAATGTTAGATTCAGAAGCACTAAGGTCATATAGTCCTCTGATTTCAACATTTAAATCTGTAGAAAATATTTAGTTCCTTATATGATCTCATCTCCTAGTGATCAAAAAGTTTTATTAAGGAAACATTAAAATTTCTAGCAGAATTGTTGTGAAACTTTTGGGAATAAATAATGAGCATTAACCACTCTGAACCCAATACTTCAAATAAGGGACTGGTGTACGAAACCCTAGAGAATTTGGATGATTTTGGAAAGATGAAAATATATCCTACTTTATATGTCTACTCTAGGTCCTCATGGGATCCACGATCACCAATTAATATAGGAGGATACTAATTCAAAATCTATTGTACATAATCCATCAGCTGAGAAAAACATGGGTCTTCCACTCCATCATGTGTTTTTGTAGAGTTATAGACCCTTAAAAACACTAAGATTAGTATGATAACTAACCAAGGAATACCCTTCATGAAATTCCAATCCATTTTTTGTGGTCATAATACAAATATTAACAAAATATATCACTGAATAAAACTATTTTAATTTCTATAATAAAGGGATCAAACATAATCTAAACAAATAAATATTAGAAAGAAACCTAAAAACACACATAATTGAAAAACTCCTAAATAAAAGAACATTCAATTCCACAAACCCCTTTTATTATATTACCCATGATAATTGACTTTTTTTCCCTAAATCTCAATAATGTAATTCAAAACTAACACACCCCAAAATACATTCATTTAAAAAAAATTATTATAGTATTGTTCAAACAATTAATAAGAACACATTAAATGGCCATATCTAGTGTTTTTCAGAGAACCAAAACTTCTAAATCATAAATGATTGACAAAAAAATGAATAAAAATTATCAAAATCCATTAAAATCCACTCAAAAGCCTATAAAAACATCATCAATCAATGAGGAGTACGATAGAATCTAAATAAAAAAACAAATTTCCAAAAATTCTCTATTTTTGATAGTATTGAGGAATGGTTTTTCATACAGTGTTAAAATAACACAAGTGGCATCCGATTTTATCTGGAAAGGTTAACTATGAATAGTTATGAATAATGTTTTCTTTAACCGTGAACCCCCTAAATTTCCTCTATTTTTACTCTAAAACTATGAAATTTATAGGTCATCTCTGGTAATATCCCTAAAAGTCATATATAAATAAAATTGTATCATAATATCTCAAAATTAAATATAAAAACCCTCAAGCTCAAAATAGTACTCATAGAAAACAAAAAAAATCTCGATATTTTCCAGATAAAGGATATATCCAAGAACTTCATTAGTCCTACCACCCAAGTAAATGTAGTGATAAATTTTATCTACAATAAATCACAAAATAATGTGACTCATTATGATTACATTTTATGAATTTGGACTAGATTCACTATATTTATTGGGGCTCAAACCAAACTTATACTAACTAGAGTTTTGTCACTATTCCCCCAGGGCTAATGCAATATTTCAAGGGTAAAAAACCTGCATGTTTTGGATGGTTTGACCTTCAAAAATAAAATTATAAACAACATATCCCAATAAGGGTCACTACGGGATATGGATGCACATTAGATGAAATGAAATATTAATATATAATATTCCATAAATATTGACCTCAAACATGGAAAAACAATAGATAATGATATATAAATACTGAAAAAGACATTTCAAAAATATAAACATTTAATATAAGGATTACAATACTGGGAAACGTTATTGAATGAAATATAATAGAAGGATAAAGAGGTCATAACTGATCATAATCCAAATAGATACAATTAACTAAGGGACCAACAACATTCTATATATGAATCTCATGTCACCACCATAATCTGAAAATCCATATGTTTTTAAAGGATAGAAACAGAACCCAAATACGAAGACTAGGTGAATCCTTTATACGTCATGAAAGCTACATACCCACTAATACGAGTGTGTAGAATGTGTTATAAAAGAAAATATAATTTTAACATTTTTCTATTAGATTAGATTTTAAAATGAAACCAGAACTAGTAGTTTTAATGTAATATAATTTGTTTTCATTCCCTTCACATGATATAAGTGTAAATAAAAAATTTAACGTATTCATTCTTAAAAAAGAAACATTTATAAAACATTTAATAACAATGTTTTTCTAAAACCATTCCAAATCAAAACCTACTATTATATTTTAAAACATCTCCCTTTTAACAAGGGAGGTTAAAACATTAAATTCCCTTTAAAAATACTTATGAAAAAAACTGTCACATGGATTAAAACATTGAAAAAGTGTTTATAATAATCATATAAACATTGAAAATTATTTCACCTCTTATCCTTGAAATGATTTAAATCACCCTGATCAAATTTACTCACTGAATGAGGAATAACTATATTGAAATTTATGTAATACAAAAGCATAAAGAATTTTGGAAAACAAATGGTTAAAAATAACTCAATATCACCACTAAATCACAATATGTTCTATACATAAAATAATTTAAATTAAAAAATTATGTAGAACACATTAAAGTAAATAATAAATAGAAAAATAAGATAATTATCATTTTGAAACACACAATACACTATTGATATAAGTAATGGACTTAAAAAAGTAAATTACCAGTCATCTGGTTTTTAGTTTCACATCCAATGACAAGAATAATTCTAAATTATTTTCATTATTGACACCCCCATAGTCAGGACATAACATTAATCTTGGGGATAATAACTTAAGTGAATGTATCATCTGACATAAGTACATCCCTTAACTCCCCACATTGTAACATATGGATCCTCGTCAAATAAATAAAGAAGGTAGTCATGTTATATGTAATGTCAGATGCATGGAAATAATAAATTTATAATACCAACATCGCAATCATATTTTCCCCCTCCCACATTCTATTTAATAATATCCCCTTACAAATATGTAGAGTAAAATCACTATTCAATCATCTAACACATGGATATACATAATCATAACAAAAAATACATTTGGGATTAGAAAGGACACAACCAACCAGCCAATCAAAAATCAGTTCACAAAATAACAACTAATCCTTTCACTTATTACTTACTATATATTTATACATTTTGAATTCCATTTACAAAAATATTCTGAAAAAAATCCTAAATCCAAGTTGAATTAAAATAAATACCAGACAAAGAAATGAAAAACTCAAATTAACAATCCTTTCATTTCATAATACAACACCTCATTATTTAAACATAAGAAAAATACCCAAATAATTTATTCCACTTTAAAAATCACGTTTTCCTTATAACATAATGAATAAATATTTATCATATTTATAATAAACATTTTCATTTTATTAAACAAGTGGTATGAATACAAAAAAACTTAATTCAAAATTCCATTTCATTATAAATCTCAACGTAATATTCAAAAAAAATTATGTTATACAAAAAATTAATAAACAAAATATAGATAACATAGAATATATTTAATTGTATTATAAAAAAATTTAGAAGGACAAGAATCCATTTCATTCTCATAAAAAATGAAATATAACTGAAAAACCTACCTCATGTGGTGGAATGATTTATCCTTTAATGAAAAAATCCAATATATATCAAGATATTGCTAAAAACACCTATAAAGCAACACCTCAATTATAAAACAACCACATGATTGCAAATTAACCAACCAAGGACACATGATATAGATATTATGGATAAAAATATAGGAAAGTAGAGAAACCGATGAAGAATGAGAAGGAAACCATAACCTTTCCATTCAATTGAATAATCCTCATGATATCACATATAATATATTATGGAGGTTTTTGGAAGGAGGATAATAGGCATTAGGAGGTTCCTAGGTAGGTATGGATGAATTTAGATTCATAGGGAGGAAGATCCAATAAAAAATAGTATAAAATGAAAAAAATACCAAAACCTGAACATGTCACAATGTGGAATAATATGGTTTATAAAACCATTTATAGACCATTTGATTTATATTTTCCCTAACTACTGAATCCACATAGTTTATATTTCATTTATTCCCAAACAATACAACATAAAGTGATACCCCATAACTGATCCAAAAAATATAAATCATCGCCCTAGGACACCTCCAACTCAGTGGAGAATTTAACAACATAAAAATTTGTAAGAAAAATACCTTCTAATGTGTCATATTTGGACACATAGTCTAGTAAATTTTATTCCAACCATATGAGATATAATTTAGAATGCCTAAACATTTTGATAGTTTTGTAATGCAATTAAAAAACTATACTTCAATAATGAAATATCATTTGTAATCATGTAGAAAAATTGTAACATGGTATTATCAAAATTACTACTAGTTGTTGGAAATTAATGTTCGAGACTACCCATATGTAATGGTATTTCATATTGACTATAAAAAAGAACACATTCAACTCCCTCATTTATGGGTTGTCCTGGAATACTAACCATGCATGTTTAAAAATGAACTCAGCATCTACTTAAATAAGGGTAACTTCATGGTTTTCACTAAATCATGCCATCCAGTCTATGTATAGAAGGAACACTTGGGTAAGGGACAACCACATGGTTTTCCAAATAATATAACGATAATGAAGACACAATGCAAAAAACCAATTTTTCATTAACAAAAAACATTTACACCATATAATTCTTAAAATTTTAATTACCCAACAATAAAATTTAATAAATATTTCAACAATAACAAGGGATGTTATTTTTAAAATGGTTTACATCGATAATAATTCATAAAAAAAATGTATATTAAAAAATATGGTGGAATAAATAAGGGATTATATTGATTTATTAATTATTCTAAAATATGTTCATAAAATATTTATTGGGAATTTATTTATTTGTGAAATATAATATATTTAGTTTATACAAACTATTTAAATGGTATATGAAATATTTATATAATTATAACGGTTTTCATAAATATCCCATATTTTCAATATAAACGAAATTATAATTAATTCAACAAAAAATATAATATGATAGATTTTATACTGATATAGATATAAAATAATCATGTTTATTTATTAATTTTATAGAACAGCAGCTGAGTATGCCAATAATACAATGTTTTTATAATATTATTTATTATTTATATATACTAAAATGTTTGACCCATATTTAAATTTATTATTTGTTCACTGATTTTGAGTATTCCTTATTTTATTCATAGATATAATATATTTATATAATGGAATTTGGTTTATGATCTTGATTCAAGGTGTTTAAAATTTCTCATTAAATTATCATACAAGCATTTTAATAGTCACATACTTAGTTTGATATTTTATTTAGATTACATAAAAATTAAATTTCACTTTTTAATTGATTATGACCATGAATTTAGTCATTAATTATATTTTATACATATTTAGTGTCATAATATTGATGAAATTTAAATCTATCTAAATTCATGATGTAGGGGGAAGGAGACATTTCCATGAATTTCACTTTTTTTGTGGAGTTTTGTCTATTTCTTGATAATTGGTGTTTGGTTTCCCATTACGACAGGATTACTCTTATAATGATTTTTTTCGTATTTTTTTAAGATGTTACATGAAAATATATCATGTACTCTAAACATGTGATTCTATTGGATATGTCTAAAAAAATTATCTTTTATTTTAGGCTGGTAATATAAGTTATGAGTCATGTAATCAGTTACATATCAATATGGATTTAAATTTTCAATATATTTTAATTAATAAAGATTTAGTACTAATTCATAAAAATAAATAATAAATATAATGGGAATTCATTATATAACATATAGAGATATTAAAAAATGCTTTAAAATATTGAGTTTCAGATTCCTTTTAATGAAACTATTTTTCGACACTTCACTTATAAAAATATGAATGTTATGCTAATGTTGGGTTCCTATGGATTATCTCATATAAGGAATGAATTATATAGGTATATTTAATTTTTAGGTGTCTATATGTAGAATAATAATAGTTTTCAATTATTTGGGATAAACTATTAATTAGGATAACAAAAAAATATAGTTTGTGTTATCCATATGACGGATTTGGAAGAGAGTTGTTCATTTAACTATCTAGGACATATATGTGATAAAATTGATATGAATGTCTACTAGATATAGTAATAGATTATGGTATAATATTAGTGGGTATAAACCAAGATGGAAATGTACATCATAGACCACTGATGTATATTATGGATTTAAAAGGGATCATCATTTTATATGGGGAACATTTAATAAAATTCCATATTAAGTAAATTTTAAAGATGATACTAATATTATAAAATCATCTTTTATATGTAAATGATATTATGACCACCTTGATTAACATTGGAATCAATACTAGGAAAGGAAATTTTAATTTATGAACCCCTATAGATAGGTATGTTAACAATATAATATTTCTCAAGAAAGAATGGAAATTTTATGTTAGAGTGAAATTACTTCTCGGTAATCGAAGTCGTAAAGATGTTAAATAATTGTTTCTAGTTGCATAAAATAATATTAAAATAACTTAATTATGTTTTGATATTTATTGATTAAAAATGACCATAAGAAATGTAGTCTCCATTATCATTATTATTTGGTAAATTAATTACATGGATAGACTAGTGGTTTTATTTATGTATTGATATACCTATGGAATTATTTTCCGATCAGTTTGAACAATATGAATGGATTCCATAGTGTTATACCCAAGGTTATTAAAGTGTCAAGGATAGGGAATCAGATTTGTAAACAATAGCTCTATATTAAAAATACTAAAAGGAAATGTTTAAACTAGAAGGAAAATAATATTGGATTAATTAATTAGAATCCTTGGTCATTAAACCTTAAATGAGTTATTGTTAATGAGGTGAGGAATTTTCATTATTTGAAGTTAAAAAAACACTTAATTGGGATTATGATTTATCATGGAAAGGTCAGGTATGGTTTTAGGTTATATAAATAAATTCAATGATTTTCAAAGGTAGAAAATACCAACTATATATGAGACGATTAATATGTATATGATTATATGATCTAAATTAATAGAGGAGCGATAATTAAATCATCATGTGTGGATCCAATTTATGGATAAATAGATTTCTACATCACGGAGTTGAACGATGTGGATCAATTGAACTATCTTTTAGATCAGAAAAAAATATATGTATCATCATCTTGTCATTCTCAAACATGATTGGAGGAGTTATTGTAATTGACAGTTATTACAAATAAAATAAATTATTGTACTAATATAAAGTGTTAGGATTGATATACCTCTATAAAACTATTTAAAATGTGATTAATATATAATAATTTTTGTGAGGTAAAATTTATTATCCATATTTGACACAATATACGGGAAATAGTTCCACCATTCTATAATGACATATTTTAATGGAAAAAATAATATATTTACATTATATCTATAAAATCATAGAAATATATAATTTATATATACTTAATATTTTATTTCATAAATAATATTATTAATTGAAATAACTATTATTTTATGAACAGAATAATGTTATTGAATCATACCCTAATAGTACAAGGAAATTATTTTCTCTAAGATAAAAGTGTGAGTATGTTTAGAATAATATACGATCAAATTATAACAAATATTTAAAATTTACTAATATAATGATTTATATTTAGTTACACAATGATAATGGGTAAATATTTGAATGGAAATTTACCTTGATGATAATGATGAACATAGAAAGAGATCCATGTGGAAAATAGAAGTTAATAACATTATAATAATTAATTTTGTGATGTAGAATATCTTGAATACTATGTACAAAATTTTTTACCATAAGAGTATATCCCTATAAATGAAAATAACATTCCTCACAAAAATATCTCACTTAAAAAATTTATGGTGTTTTTTTATCATTGTCCACATTGAGGTGTGATATAAATTTCATAGGGATGTAATGAGATTAAAAATTTTAAAAATTGAATCAAATGCAATGTATGTCTAGTAACATATCATATAAGATATGATTATAAGGGAGATTATGTGTGTTTTTGTTAGTATACATAATGTTGTGTAAAAATAATAAGTATATTATTTTATATAAAAAGATTTCTTCCGTTTATCATCCTTTCATGATGGATACATTTATCCATGAACTAAAAACAATTGACATCCCAAAGTATGATATTGAGATATCAATAACTGATGTTACTCATAAAATATTATATGTTATGATGATATTTTAAGGTTATGATGGACTGTATTGCGTATATAGATTTAGAATATGTTCATGAGGCAGAAAATATTTCAGTATACTAAATACCCCCGCCTCCAAGTATACCACATACAGTGTCATACAATTTGTCTTTTCTATGTTTTATGTGAATTTTTCATATTTAATCCCCATAATCGATGTAGGTAATATATAAATCATAATAAAATTTATACATTGAAACATTTCTTACAATATCCTTAAGGATGAGATAAGTTTTGGTGGTTGGTTATGTTACAGATCATGTCATTGGATGAGGATTAATAAAGATGCGGTTTTTCCTCTCCCATGATGAGTAGGGAGTCCAATCCCTCAATTTTCATTGACTAATGATTTGTATGTCCAAACATAGTTTAGATATTTGTAATGTTGTTGTCTATATGAATAAGGTGTATGTGATGTGTTTATCCCCTGGGTAAAATACATGTGATTTGTGCATTAGTCTTGTTAATCTATACTCAATGAATCTGGATTGTATGAGTTGGCTATGTGGGATTGGAATACAAAATGTCCCATAGTCACTCTATATAAGAGATATATGAATTATATAGTTTCACATATGTTTAAATGATACAATTCTTTGATGAAGCTATAAATATGAATGTGTTTTATAGAGATCACAAGATATATCTTTATATATCATATCATAAGTGGTATTAATGATTTTTTTGAGTTATTTATTTTCGTAAAATTATATATTAGTGAATTTATAAATATTTTAGATATTATAATGTATTATATTGATACACTGTAGTTGTTTCACTGAGAAATAATATTTTTATAATTTTTTATCAATGTATCATTGAGACCCCACAAAAATTCTTTAATAGGATACCCAAAAGAATTTTCAGTTTAACTTTCACATGTTATTAAAAATAATATAACATGTGGTAAATTTGAATGAAATATTTTCATAAAATATTCTTGGGAGATATCCTAAAGTTTTATTGGATATTATTTTAAAAGATAAATGATATCATATGACAAAATCTCATGATGTGATATAACTATGAGTCATTAGTATATGTGATTTTCATTGAAAATGTGCACTATGGGAACCACGACCACATGGTATTTTAGACCATTTCATGGAAAATATTAAGAAAGACTTTACCATGGAAAATTTCACTATTATATAATGTTATTCATGGATGTTTTACATGAGATTTAATATCACATGGATAAACATTTTTATCCCACTCTATTCTTTCATTCGCTAATTTAATATCCTATAAATATAAATATATGTGTATGAACATATGAAACAATTTTTAAATGTTAAAAATTAATGAGTTATAGGTTAAAATAATTTATAATGTTAAAAAAATGTATGAAATTTCTTATTAAATAGAAAAAATGTTTGACCACCAAAGATGGTCTTCTTATTGAATAAATAAACAGGTTATTTTTTTTGGATGATATCTCTTTGGAAGAACACTACCTTAGAATATCACTGTCGTATTATTTGAAAATTGATTTACAAAAAATGATTAAGAGTGTATCCATATTAATCATAGTGATATTTTTATAGCCTTTGGATTTCCTAGGTGGAAGGATCTCATTGACTTATTCTCAGAAATAACTATCATTATCATTTTGAACTATATTGGGTTGATTCAAGATCAACAGAGATAAGATATTTAATTACTTATTTATTTATCTAGTGTAATTCAAATTAAATACAATGCATTTAAGATATTTGGTTTATGTTTTATACTATTTATTGATAAGTGTTATCCCCTCAAAAACCCATCAGATATTAAATGAACCAATATTAATGTTACTAGAATGATATCCACATCATTCAAATCACATGCTACCAAAATTAAAATCATTTAAGCTCTAGAATATCAAATAGATCCATACATAAAATTCATGATCCCCTTGTATCACAATTATAATTAATCCCTCATTATCACTAACACATTATAACATATCTGTAGTATCTAGAATGAACTACATGCTGATTTTTCAAGAACAATTTCAATGTTCATAAATCCACTGCTCTCCCCACTTAAATTATTTTCCTTGAAATATCATCATTTAGGCCCAAAGAAATACAAAATAAATTCAAAATTATACATATATCAATATATATAATTATTCACCATATAACCCATCATGAAAAATGCATAATATTAATTATTTTTATTTATTGGTTTTATAATTCATTATCTATTTCAATAATATTTTTATAAAATAATATATTTTTTTAAAATAATAATAGAATCTATTACCACATCATTTCTCAAATTTTACTTCTTCATTTTATGAAATCCCACCCATAATCCTAAATTGTAAATTTCATTATATATTAAATAATAATTATGGTGTACAATTTTATTAATATCTTATCCCCTTTTAATTATTTTTTATACATAGTTTACTATCAAAATCCACAATATTATCAACCATTTTATATAAAATATTATTTTAGAACATTTAAAACATCTATATCATATTTATCATTAAAAATATTTGTTTAAAATCACAAATTTTATCTCAGATAATTACGAATTATACACATATCAATGAAAATAAAATCCATGAGAAGACTTAAGAATAATATTAAAAAATATGTGGATATTAAGTGACATAACTCAATTCAGTTTTGAATGTAAATTCATAATCACCTTTGATCATCCAACTGTTCACATTATCTTTCGATCTCACTTTAATCGTCCATAGGAAACTAATTTCTAGTGGTTTATCTCTTATGAAAACACAGATCATATTGAATAAATGTTCATATTTATTAAAATGGGTCCAAATTTGGCAATCGTTTATACCCCATTAATTCCTTTCCCTAATGTCCATTTAAATTATTTATCTTTTTATCTTTCAATTATCCTATTCAAATACCTATGTTAATTCAATTGACCAGAAAATTAATAACTTATAAAAATATTAAACCCTCTTCTATATCTATTGTTTCCATAACATCACAAAAATATAAAAGAAAATAGTCTACAAAAATAACATTATTTATTTAATTTTAAAAATACATTTAAATAATTTATTATATAGTTAAGTAAAAAAATAAATTTATTTTAAATTTTTATTTATTTCAAATTAAAATCACCTAATTAAATTTCCAAATTAACATTAATAGATTCAAAAATATTAAGCTCTTTAAAATAAATATTTCAACCTTTATAGCCAACTGTAAAAAAATTCACAACATTCCATGATGCAAATTATTATGTCTTTTTAACACCCCAAAAAAATTTGTGATCCTATGAATGATTCTTCCATATCCATAATAAAGGGAAACCATCTTTGAATTTTTATTAATTTAATATACATTGTTATAATAAAAATTTATATCTATATAAAAATAAAAAAATCCTAATGTTATTTAAAATATATTATATGTTTAGGTATATATATTTTTGGAAATATAAATTTTTAACGTATTAGAGGTTGTATATGTGAGTTTAGAGATGTTTTTAGGGAAATATATAAGTTTTATACCATCAAATGAAACAACATCACGGGATGGGCTTTACCATGTCCTGGATGATTACATATTCTCTTTGTGATGGACATGGTCCTCGTGGCATCACTAGTTTTTGGAATATGGGAATTTTTAATTAAATATATAATTTTTTGAGTTGGATTATATCATGGTTTAACAAAAATTTGTATTTTGTGTAAATTACCAATTTTTAATTATTTTTTGATTGTGTATTTTGGTGGAATCCCATTCTGTGATGAGGAGGATGAAAATGTAATGGTTTTCCACATAGTGGAAAATGTCATGGTTTAGTGAAAACTACATCATGGCATTCTTATCGTTCATGTGAGAGACCAAATGACTAATTAATGCTTTGAATGTGTTTTTAATAGTTTAAAATGAGGAAATTTGAACTATTAAAAATTAAAAAAATCAATTGGGTGTATTTATAAAGTGTCTTTGTTTCCTTATATTCAATAACCAACAAAAACCAAAGACATTGTTTAGTATCAATTTGTTGTGATTTATATACCATGATTTTCATTAAAAAAATATCCCATATATTCCTTATATCTGTTCCCCTTATCATTTTTTAAAACATAGGATGTTTGGGCTCTTCTCCATGTAGATTTTGGTTACACATGGGGGATTCTAGATCACTTGGTGTGATGTGATCTATTCTTCAAGGTCTAAGGTATTTGTATCCCCTGTTCATATTGTATTATAATATTCAATTTTATTAGTTTTAATGGTATTATGTGGTATATGGATTTTATAGATGATTGATGAAGAATTGATGGGTTATAGATATTTTTAATTTTTTCGTAAGATATTTGCGATTTTGTGTTTATTTGATCTTTGATTTTCATATTTTCCCAGTGTTTTATCATTTTTGAATTTTAGGAATTATGTTATTAGTTTTATATATTATTTATTAACCAATAATATATTTTAAGGCCAATTTATCATTCATTTGGTAATAAGGTATGGATTTATATAATTAAAAAATTAATTAGATAATATGAAGAGGGTAATGGGTAGAATGATCATTACATGATTTCCTTTATCATTGTTCATAATTGATTCTTGTTTTTTACTATGAATGAAACTATAACTGATTGTATAATTAGTATGTTTAATCAGAAATTAATTTTTTCGAATTACTGAAATATGATAATGTGAATATAAAACTAGAAATGATTACTTTTTATCTAAAATTTTTTATCATATAAATAGTGGTTGTAAATAAATTAATAATAAATGTATAAATGAAATTTATTGTATTTCATAAAGGTGGAGCTTTATTATATTATCATTTTGAATTTTAGAAGAGGTGATGATGTTGATTTTTTGGATTGTTTATATGATAGTGTATAGAGGAATTTTGGTTAGTGGGTTGTTGTTTCCTAGGATATGGGTTCATAATGAAACAATTGAATGTAATTGAATAATATAGAAAAGAAGTTTGGTTATTTTAATTAATGCAGAGATAAATTAATTAGAAGAAAGATGTGAAAATTATTTGGTAATTATAATATAAGGGTATTATACATACAATGCGCAAGTGTCTTATGTGAAAAAAACAAATTACAAATATTTAACATTGCTTATGAAATTGGTGTCCCTAGAAGTTATATTCAATTAATGATAATTAATTATGAAAGGGAAAAAAATTAGGTTGTTTTATTGTTATTATCAAATTACGGTGTTTGTTGATGATTGTCCAGTTGTGGATGTAGTTAATGTATGGTATTAATGATGATTTAATTGTATCTTGTGTTTATAATGGTGGTTGGATATTGGGTAAACCATATTTTGGGATTGTGGGTTGGAATATATATCATATTATTTTTTTCTATTACTCACAACTAATTTATTTGGGTAGCATTAGAAAAACCCATTTTAGGTTTTGGGGACAGATTAAAATCCCAAAATCCAATTTTGTGAGTATGTGTCCTCAATTATAGAAAAAGATGTGTTTTTCAATGATTATAAGTGGAGTTTATATACAAATAATTTTTCCCCGACAAAATATGAATAAAAACGTCTATAGCCTAATATAATAGAAATTATAACCCATCCCATTATTGGATAGTGATTTTAGAATCATTACATAAGGGGCTAGAGCTAGAATATTTCATACAAAAAAAGTAAAGGATATATAAGAGTGCAAGAGAATAGATATTACCAGTAAAATTTCATACACAATCATTAGATGAAGGCCTTTGGAGTATATAAATGTAGATCATGTATTTTTAAAATTATTACCATGATGTAGTTTGATATTTTTTGGTCTTGGGTGAAATCTCATGTGGGGAATTCATAGGACATTACAAATCCTAAATTATCAAGGTGAGGTTACATAAAACCAATCATTTCATTTTATGCTAGACCGATTGAGTAAATTATTCCACATGTAATTACTAGTAGAGTACACACAAAACTCATCACACATTTCCAGCTACTGTTATATGGACGTTGAGGATAAAACCATATTTCGGGATTACATACTAGAGTTAGAGGACTGGCACAATAAGACACCTTTGAGATTGGAAATACAATTTCTGTAAATACGGAAAAAATGTGGAAATCACCATTAATGCTCACAATAGTGTGACAATCATATAAAATCTAAACATCCACACTTTTTTGATTGAGGTATCAAACTTCTTATAGGTAGAGAGGATTTAATGACCTAATTGTTTTTCTGCTTATGCCCTTTTCAATAGATTATTAATATTTAAATAATGTTACTTCACTATCTGATCTTTATAAATTTTTCTTGGGAACCTAGATAATATTATTATGAAATTTAATATTATAAATTATTAAACCCATGTATTAAAAAGATGAATTTTCAAAATATCCTAAAGTAATAAATAAATTATTAACTGCTAAAATTTTTTTTTCTCTATAAGGGGAAATTTATCTCAGAGTGTCATAATTCATGATAGGGTTTCAAGCATCGGTCTAGGCCCATTTCAGTCCATTATATATCTATTAAATATATATAATTAGAGGATTTTCCATTATTGAAACCAAACCATAGGAAGATAATGTTTGAATAATCATTTGGGAGGATCCTAAGGATTCTTTAACTAAATAATTATCCTGAGATAACGAGAAAAGACCCATCAATATACGAGTTTATAATGAGTCCTCTTTCTCTATTTTAAATTTCTTTGAAATTTAATTCTCATTTCTCATAATTTTGATCTTTTCAAATTTGTAATTATAAAAATTATATTATTTAAATCATGGTTTTTAGTAGATTAAAATAAAAGTAAATATCTTGGGAGATAGGATTATTGGATGAACTACCCCCAAATACCAACTCCTCTCCCATCCTTGTGTCGTGCACTATAGAATCACTTGATGTTGTTGTCCTATGTTAGTGGTGCATCAAGACGGATGGTTGGGGTACCCATGAAAGAAAAACTCTCCCTAACCTCCCTCTTTAAACCTCTCGTTTTCTCTCATCCTTCATGATGAACGGGATAGTCACATATATTTGTAGTGGTCAATAGTTCAACGGATGTCGCACGGATCAACATTTCGAGAGCAAGGAAATCAGAATTGATAGCATAGAGAATCAGAATACTAGTATAATAGAAAATCATAGGGTAAATTAAGATGGAACATTTTATTTATATAAATCTCACAAGAGTAAATAAAAACTATAGGTTTTTATTTTGTAATATAAGTGATTCACCATGGATATAAAATCATCAAGGGGATAGATAGAGGATTCACCATCTATGTTATGAGTAGATGGGAAATAGGTAGAGGGTTTGACTACCATTAGTAAGCAACACATAATACCACACTACATGATATAACTATTACAGTAGTATTATGTGGAAATGGAATGTTGAATTTACCTAACCCAAAGGTTGGTGTAGGATGACCTCTAATGTCACATCTTTTAATGACCTGAATGATTATAATTAAAATTTCCACTCTGAATTAATTAAATTTATTATTATCTCTGGTCATTTTTTAAAAAATTCACTTCTTTGGATTTGTAATATCATATCATATATAATTCAACATTTACCATCATTATTATTAATAAAATATTTGTTTAACAATGATATCCTGATTAGTATAAAAATAGGGTTTTATGAAATCCAATTGACATAATCAAAGGAAGTGATGTCCTAAACAAGTAGGATTGATCCCTATAAAGACCATTCATATAAGCTTCCAAGGGATATTTCACTAATGATAATTTACCTTTACCAAGCCCTGGTAGATATTCAATAACATAATCTTGAGCAAAACTATTTAATCGAGAATATAAACCTCATTGATATCACGACCCAAATAATTTATGCTAAACCACATCAGGAATCTTTCACCATCGCACACATAACTTTTTTGGAGTTTACAGCAGTATTAATGGGATATGTATAAATACTCAAGAAATATAATATTTTATATTTATTAATATAATAATGAATATGTTTTCATCATGTTACTATTAATCTATAAATGATTTTAATTTCAATACAAGACAACACAAAATATATTTTTTGATAATATTTTAATTCAACTAAGGAAATTATTTATATTAATTAAAGGAGTTTTGAAATAAATAATATTTGAATAATATATTATTATTAAATAATTTTTATCAAATATAACTGATCATATAATTTTTTTAAATCAAATGAAATTTTTATAAGGGTTTTGAAATTGTTATTGTAAAAACCAGACATTTGGCACCTGCGTCACAACACATGGAAACTTACAATAATTATTTACATAAAAACTACTATATAAGTGGCGAGGAGGATCGAAACACATATATAATTTGATTAAACACATGAAATATACAGTTTGAGTAATGTTCAGATTGATTGGATTTAATTGTGATTAAGAGCTAAAATTTCTAAAAAATGAGAAACTATTTAAAAATGACTGTTTAAATTAACATAAATTATCTAGGTGACCTAAATTATGCTATGGAAGAAACTAGTAGACAAAGAAATGTTATATGTGTGATGTATGTTTTAGTGACTGAAATTCCAATTATTTAATTCCCATATTCGAATTATTATTTATTCAATTGTCACACATTTCAAATTTAATCAAAATAATATTTGGTATCATTCTATGATGATAAATAGAATTTTAATTTTTACACAAATTATCAGTCATTTCATTCTATGTCCTGATGAATAATTTTTGATTCATTTATCACTGAATCACTTTGTGAAAGACAATGACCCATTCCATACAATTTTGATGTATCTACCTATATCGGGTTTGCTCATATGATATTACATATTAGGTTTCACTCATCCACGTTTTTAGTAGAGGACACACAAAATATTATTCTTTTCAATTATGAAATTTATTTATTAAAAATTTGTTCGCACGAGTGATTGAATTCCTGGTAAATAAATTTTATGATGAACTCTCGTTTGTGATTACATATAAGGTATCACACAAATTGGTACTAAAGCATATGTTTAGATCCCAAATGTATATTAATTTAAATACATATATAATTAAATAAATAAATATCCATGTAATATTAATATCAAAGAGAATAAATAATGGGAATAAATTAAATACATGCATTCACTATCACATTTATCACATCTCAGACACTAATGAAATATTCCAACCATCACAAAAATACAACAAAAAAATAAAATGAAGTCACCATGTTCGTGTCGACGTGAGTACCACCAGAAGTCGCCACAGTAGATCAAAAAATAATATTCTTAAATATGTGGATCATAGCAATGTCGAACCACACAATCGCCCCACTAAAAAAATGATTTCAAATGTATTCTCTATGGGTGAGAATTGTCGATCTCCAAAATTGATGTGAAACTCAACGGATGTCGATGACGTGCCAGGACCACTGATATACTCCCAGAATGTGAATGTCGTGGTCACTGGCTGTTTTGACGGCCACCGATGGATGTTGGTTCGGATGGTGGTTTGATTTTTTTTATGCAAGGTGAAGTCACCACAAGTTTCTAGTTGCTATTGTGGTATCTGGGTCTGTGTTTGTTGGGTGAATGTAGAAGGGGTAGATGTGGGGATGGGGATGGGGAGGCACGTGGGGAGAGGGGGTGAACGGAATGGGGAGGGTGGGTGGGATGTGATGGGGGTTCTTGTTGAGTGGGGAGAGGGGTAATAGAGGGTAGAGAAGGTCTGTGGGTAGGGTATATGGGGGAATATGGGTGAGGGGGATGGGAGATGATGGGGAATTGGGTGGTGGGTGAGTGGGGTGTGAGTGAGGGGAGAGGCTTGGGATTGGGGAGGGGTGGGGTGATTTTAGAGATGGAGGAGGATTGACATGGAATGTTATGGGGAAGTGGGGGGTTTGGGAAAGGGTATGAGAGGGGAGCATGTCAAGGGGTAGGGGAAAGTAAAAAAAATCAATAATCAATTTCCAAATTTAAAAATAAAATTATATACCAATAACATGGTAAATGTTAATAATAAATATAAATACTAATTTCAAATAATAATAATAATAAAATTAAAAATATATATTTCTATTTAACTGTAAACAAACAATAATAAAAGAAATGATCATGAAACTAAATGTAATAGCATTAAATAAAATTTTTATAATTAATATATATTATTATAAATACAATATTACTCATATTTATATATAAATTAACTAAAAATTATCAAAATTTACAAATTAATATGAAACAAAAAAATGAAGAAAAAAATATAAAAATTGGTTATAATAATTATTTATAACTAAGTTAGAAACTTATTAAAATACTAGGGAAATCCATTTACATCAATTTAGATTATTGTTTTAAAAGTAAAAACTAACATATTTAGAATATTTTTAACATAAAATGAATATTATTTTTTGGAATTAGAACATTGAAATTATCCAATGGTGTAGTTTTCACAATATTCTATAACAATGGAATTTTCAGATAAAAATAAAAAAATGTATAAATATAATATGTCAATTAAGACATCATAATGGAAAAAAATTAATGCAATAAATAATATAAATGGTATCCAAGAAAAAATTTCTGTTTCCCTATAAAATATTTTGATTTTATGTTAATTTTATTAATTATAAGAATCCATTATGAATCCTCCAAAACCATTAATATATTTTGTGGCTTTAAAATAATTTATATTAGAGTATGACCTTCTTCCATATAAAAAAAGTGTTTTATTTTATTAACATATTTCCATGGAATTATCAAATATTTGAAACCACTCCAATTTGGCAGAAACTGTGTACCAAAACAATTAGAGTGTACTTGTTTGTGGTTATTTTATTATATATATCCCAAAACCATTGTTTGAGAAATATTAATAATATCTCCACTCATATGCTTTATAATCCTAGCATATAACACATTTAACCTGACTAATTGTTTTTGGATCATATCCATTATCTTCCCTCCTCCCTCTACAGTCCTCCCAATGTGCACGCATTTTCTTTAGAATCCCCACCCATGAAAATGGACTCACACACTCATGTAAGGGATCCTCTTACTGTCCTCTTTCTTAATGTTTCTTTATTATCTTATGCCTTATTTTTTATAGTACCTACTGTATGGATATGTATTTTTAGGGTTCTCATATATAAAATTTTATTTTAATATTATTAGCAACCAAATTTCCTATCATAAATCAATTTTATAAAATTTTATGTGATGTATTTAGGATGTTGAAATTTACCTCAGTTTTCCATGGAAAAGAAATTGTTTAATGAATACCATCCCATTTCCTATCATGGTTTTCCCAATAATACAAAAATACATCATTGATTTAGGAATTATATGTATTTATTCAAAACTCCTTGATCTATTAATAAAATATTATTTTGAATGAATCCATGTGGTAAGATTAATTTTCCCACATAAGCATGAGAATGAAATGAGAGTGACTGGTACGGAAAAAATTATATAGCACTCAAATAGATTGGGTAAGTTTTAGTCTCATGAGGCGTCATGTGGGGAAAATAAGTCAATCAAATTCGTTTATGGTGATTTTTCCATCATGATTTCGAGGTAGTTACCCATGACTTGTGTCTATAATGTAATGTATTAAGTTTTTTCCATATTTCCCAGGTTATGATTCTCATGTTATATCATGCTTTATTATTCTCAAACCATTTATTTCCTGTTTATATGTATATATTATATCATGTTTCACTTTATTCCATGATTATTCCCATAATGGGATTCAAAACATACCCTTTTCGTATGTATGTCCCCAGGATATCTCATGAATATTGAAGTGGGAGCATGTTATTGTAGATTTTAATAAAGTTGGTGTTTTCTGGTTATATTTTTTCATCTAATGTAACTTATTCCAATGTAAATTTGATTTACCAATCATATGAGTAGTATAATGTGTAATTTAATTTATTAAATCATTAATTAATGTTTAAAAAAATCATATATTTAATAGTTCATATCAGATGAATTGTTTAGTTATTGTTGGGATTAGGATTAGAAAACTCCAGTGAAATTCGTAGGAATAAGACATTGTATTATAAAACATTCAAATGTTCTTGTAGCTATAGATTAATTGGTTTATAAATAAAAAATATCTCTATATCGATTATATATGTTGACATATCTTAGGTATAAATTTACATATGGGTATCAACTTTTACTAGTTGTGCCTGTCGTATCTTGGGGTAACCTAGTACCTGAAAATTCTCCTTTCAAAGCTCTTTGAATGATAAACATAATGTATAAGCTTGGAATATTAATATGATCAACATATTCCATTTTTAATGGGATAAAAATTACAATAAAAATATATTTTAGGAAAAATTCAAGGATAACAAATATTTATGCATATAAATTTATAAGATAAGAAATTAATGTAATTTTTAAGTTACACCGTTAATGTCCATGTATTCTAATTTATCTTATTAATAGTTAAAAAATACTCATCCCAAATTTTCTTATTATTTTATCCAATGTATAGAAATATCAATAATAATGTAAACAATTAACGTTATGGAAAATGTAATTAGTCCCCCATGAGATGCCCAACTCGGTGACAGAATGGATCATGATGTTTTTTATTATACTCTCTTAGCTAACATAGGTTGTAAATAGAATCACATGTCAGGAGGACTGTCTAAATACCCATGTGTGATAAAAATCATTGGTTGATATAATTTTATGAAAAATCCCTCCAACATTAAATGTATTGTCGAATCCTCTAATCATAGAACAATGAATCAACTTCATTGAGAAGATATTCTCCATTTTTCATTGTGTTGTACAAGAGAAGGTTCTTGTGGTTGATTACCGTATGGAGGGAAAATATGATCAGTGGTGGAAATTAATATATAATCCAATTATTTATAAATATATCTATGCGACGTAGTGAAAGAAATTCTGGAAAATGATTTTTGAGATCTATTTTTTCCGAAATCATCAAGTAAAAAATGAAATGGATTTACTTATCCTCATGGTAAAAACAATGAATCAATCAGGGTTTAAATGGAAAATATCAAAATATATTCATGATAAACCTCCCTCATTTTTGTTACCCGATAATTCTTGGTTGATCAGCTCAATGGTGGGATAAAACCGATTCTATAAAAATCATTTGAAATCCATGACTTTGATAAATATGGGGAAATTTTCTGATGCTCCCTCAAAATCATAATCGATATAGGAAAAAATAAATGCTATAATTGGGATAAAACATGGAATGTTGATTTCATATATATTTTTATTATGGAGATATCAAATATTTCCACAAAATTTCAACATCCCATTTTTCAAAGGTGTGGATGGAAGAAGCTCAGAAATTGCCTATGGAATATGAGGAAATGGTTTTGGTATGTGAAGTAAGGGCTTCTAGATAGTGGTTTATTCCAAGAGAAACCCACAAATATTTTGGATAAAATGAATTATACTATCAATAATCATTTGATTTTCCATTACTTTAACTATAAGGATCATGGGCACTACACAAATCAATGCACTAAACAGAGGGTTTTTGGAGACAACCAACAACCTCCAATGCAGCAAGGGTGTGATTTTTCCATCACAACTATTTTGGTGGTTCTTAATAATGATGTTGTGATAGTTACCGTTGTTATACATTAAAATATATTTAACATAATTTTTTATTCAAGTTCTATGTATTCTTTTATTTGACAAAAGTTTAATTAAACTATGAAAACACAACAAAAAATCAGGGAAGTATATATATTGGTGAAAACTAAAAATGGGGAAATTATTTCAACCCAATTATATAACTCCTCCCCTGTAATAATATTTTATATTAACAATCTCGTACATATTGTCATACTCTATTTAGTGGATTTTTTTGTAATTCATGGCATCAATTTTCTTTCCTTATATAGAGAAAACATTACTGTATGTGAGAAGAAAATCACACTCTATATTGTGAATTGACGTTTGATTCTATACAAGTGCACAGAGAAGGTTGATTATTCTATTGCATGAACATTATAGTAATGAATATGATTTCAATATATAAATCTGTATCTAGATTAATTGATTGAGTGTAATGAAAGAATCGTCCTTGAAGATATGTATTTTGTGAAGGAGTATGAAATTGTGCTTCTTGGGGAATTTCATGGGATTCATCCTAGTAGAGAGGTCAAATATCCAATCGATCTTATACCTGTTGGGTGAACATCGTCCAATAATTCATACAGAATGGCTATTGTGGAGCTTGATGAGGTGAATAAACAATTGTATGATAATAATAATAAATGGTTTATACACCCATGTGCCTCACCATGTGGTGCACCAGTCCTCGTAATAAAGATGAAGAATGTGACAATAAAACACTGTAATGAATATCATGATCTCAACATGATCATGATAAAGATAAAGTATCATCTTCCTAAGATTAATGATTTATTCAATAATATAGGTGTATCAAAATACTTCTCTAAGGTGGATCTTTGGTGGGAATATTAAAATGTTTCAATGAAGAAGTAGGATATCCACAAGAAAACTTTCCATACATGGTACATGTACTTTGAGTTCATAGTAATTATATTCCGACTCACTAATGCTCCAGTAATCATCATGGACTTGATGAATAGATTATTCAGAGATTAACTTAAATAATATGTTGTTGTCTTTGTATATGACGTTCTAATATACTCCCAATCCAAGGAGGATCATGAGGAGCATTTTAGAACATTGGTAAAGTCCTTAGGAAAATTCAATTGTTATGAAAATGACTAATAAAATTTTAGTTATGGTTTAAGTTAGTCTCATTCTTATACCATATCATCACAAACAATTTTGTATATATGTACCCTTCAAAGGCATAAGTAATTAAAGGATGGAACATGCCAAAAAAAATTATAGGTATTTATAATTTTCTAGGATTAGTAGAGTATTATATTAAATTTTTGAAACATTTATCATGATTTTCAAACCATATAACCACGATAACCATGAAGGGAGTGATTTGTTCTTAGAATGTTCAGTGTGAAGAGATATTCAATGAACTGAAATAGAGGATTATCACTTCTCATGTACCCACACTATGCACAGTTGGAGAACATTTCATGGTAGTCAATGATTCTATAATGAAGGAATTGGACTATGTGTTAATGTAGATTAACATAGTCATATCCTATGATTTATGGTAGTTGAATGTTCATGAATAAAACTATGCAACACATAATCTTTAGTTGGATTTAGTTATCATTACTACGAAAATATGGTGAAAATATCTCAATAGGGAGATGTTTAGAATATATTCAGGTAAAAAAGATCTCAAATATATATTCAAACAGAATTATTTTAATATGAACCAATAATGATGGTTGAAGCTAATTAAGGAATATGAATTCTCAAACCAATGCCATCATGGAAAAGCGAGTAATGTAAAAACACTATATTTATAAAGGATCCATAAATTCAATCATTGATGATAATTAAGAGTGATATATTCTAATTATACATTAAGCGGATGGACTAGATAATACTAAATGAAGGAACATAATCAATCCATTCATGAATGATTTCTCAAATTTATGTTTTGGAAACGATAAAGGATTCTTAGGGAAATGAAGTGGGAATATAAAAGGAATTTGAAGCTATATGGAAATGGAAGTCATTAGAGTTCATTATTAATGAAGAATAAGTCATGATATTTGAGATAATACAATTTGTACAATCAAATCCTAAGATAAATATGGTGGTGTTTTATGATACAAATAGATCCTCTTTCCCAATCCTCATAGGAAACACAAAGATGTATTTAGATCTATAAAAATACTACTACTGGGAAAATTTAAATAAAGAGATCATGGATTATAAATTAAGATGTCGTTTATTTATATATTTTAATTTGTATAAATAAAAATCTAACGGGATGATCCAACCATTACCCATAAATATATATAAATGGGAAAACATCAATATGGTGTTTTTATTAAAACCCTATTTTTTATTAAACACTAAACATAATTTATTATTTAAAACCTTCACATGATACAACATAGAATATCAATAGTTCTAGTGTCTTTGGGGGTTAGGAAATTAAATAAAAATTTAAAACATATTATGAAAAATATTATTGAAATCATCATAAACATGTCCACTATATTTCCTCGTTCTTAGCATTCCACTGGATAACCTGAGGACATGCATAAGAAAAGGGTGAGAAATAAAGCTGATTAAAGGACATGAAGAATACACTACATGTTAGGAAATAGGAATATAAATGGAGCATAAAAAATACATGATCATAAAGGCTTGATATAACATGTTTATGATAACATCGAAATGTGGCAACAACACTTAACAAGGAATTTTCATGAGCCAAGGCTCATTGCACATAGAGCTTGATTAAAAACTCATTGCATCAGAAGCATGAGTAAACCCTCATTACACATCAATTAGAATGATTCAAAACTCATTAAACATGAAATATCATGATACTATTCATTACCTAATGCATTGGAGCTCTATTCAGGGAAACCCTTCTTAAACAATTCATTTCATACATAAGTGTGACACATGGATCATATCACATGGATTCAGAAAACATAATCATTTATTCCCCGATAAATGAATCTAGAATTAATATGTAAAAAATTATAAGAAATAAGTAAATGTGAAAAAGGTGAACACCTTTGAGAGATATATGAGAATGGTATTCACTACACAATGACATTGTCCTGGAAAATTACGGTGTAATTTCGGAAGCATTACAGCATGACGTAAGAATTCATAAAATGTTTTATCAGTGATAATGTGTTGAATCATCATACTTAACTGAAATAGAATTTATGGGGTTCATATAGATACATTTCCCAACATGAGAAATGAAATCGTAGATTCATAATACAAAATAATTGCTTGATTGTAAATGAGGAGAGAGAAATTACTTACACAATTTCAACATGGTAACGAGTATACATGGAAGGCATAGATGAGAGAGAAATGGTTGTATCGTCATTTAAAACTAAAATAGAAATTTATAGAGGAGGTGAGAAGTCATGCCCACACATTTATAATTTAAAATAAAATGGCATAACAATATTATGAAACATCGATAAAATGATAAAGGAAGGAAACCCTTACAAGGAAGTGTGATCCCAATGGATTTAGAGGGGATTGAGAGAGGCTTATTAGAAGCCTGGGGAGTGTTGGGAGAATTTTATATAAAGGAGGGTAGAGGATGGACAATCTATAAATGATTTTAGTGAAGAGAAAGTGGGAGCTTGGTTTGGATTATATAATAAAGGAGATGGAATTATTTATTATTTAGGTTTGGGACACCTCACATTAAAATAATCAAAACTACATACCATCCCATGATTATTTCCAATGGTTTTTTCCAAAAGGGAATGTAAAACAGAATTATATAAGGACAATGGCCGAAAGTCATAAAATAATATGGTTACTTATGTGGAGTTGAGTCTCACTCTCAAGGAAACCAATTTTAAAATCTAAAGTGTTTTATAAGTCTTGAAGGATCCACTAATGATTTGTAAATTAAATCAAAAAAACCAAAAATTAAAATATTATAATGGTAAAAAAAATATTTGCTGAAGCTAATGTTTATAGTATTTTATTACATCACTAATGGGCCATTGTGATTTCATAAAACACCGTATATATTTAACCAGTATTTAAATTTTCACCCAAAAAATTGATAGTCTCAGATAATTATGAAAAAATTAACATTGGATAATTTTGATGTCCTGAATCAAAAAATAATATTCATTTTTCCCCACTAATGTTTTAAATATCCGAATTTTATTTTAAAATAAAAACCAACATTTATAAAAAAATCATGGGTTTTGACAAAAACTACATTCAATCCTTAATAAAAAATATAAATTTCATTCATAAAATTATAAGATAATTTATATTTAGTAAAATTTAATTTATTGAAAATATTTTGTTCATTAATTATTTAATTAAAATGTCCATTAATTTATCAAAATATATTTCATAGTTGAATATTAACTAAAAATACTATCTGTGCTTTAAAAACTATATACAATGTAACAATAATAAAATGAAGGCATATTCTTAATTGTATAAAAATAATTTACATAATAATAATGATAGGTCCTTGTTACAACACCCTGTGAAACATTCACAAAAGGACTTAGGGTATGGTTTGTGATGGTGAAAAACTCTTGGGGTGGCTCGGAAAATATCGCTCGAGTGGTAATCTTTATCGATTTTAACTTCCTTCAAAGGCGGTTGCACTCAAGCTTAACGTATTCAACATCGGCATGGGCTTTGTCAGGAGCGAAACCCAATGTTGACACCTACTTCCCACGATCTGATATGTGGGATTCATAATGATCAAGTCTACTGGATGAGGCCATCTCTTTCGTTGTCTGAGTAAATTGGATTTGTTTGAGACCTATATTTATTCTAATCATGTGATCAGTTTTCAAAGACCATATTAGCAATGGTCAAAATTCATAATGGTATCTTAAAAACCAAAGACATAAAAACATTGAACAACAAATTTTAAAAGACAATTTTACATTATAAGACATTTAATTAGATCAAGTGGGATTTTCATTAAAAATGATTGGGTCGTTACAGTCTTACACCATTATGAAATTTCACCCTCAATATTTCCTTTTCCGACACTAAAATAGTTTTCGGTAACTCTGCTTCATTAATTCTTTTGATTCCCACAACACTTCTTTAAACTTGTGGTTTTTGCACAACACATTGATGAGGGGAATTTCTTTTGTTGGTAGAACATTTTCTATATGATCAAAGATATTCACTGGTTTCCCGTCATTAGAAATATCATCCTCTAACTATACTACCTATAAAGAGATTACTTGTGAAGGGTCTGGTATGTACTTCCTTAAGAGGGATACCTGAAATAAATCATGTAATTTGGCCATAGTAGGTGGAAGTACTAGTCGATAGGAAAAACTCCGACACGATGTATAATATCGAAGGGGTTGATGTACCTAGGACTTATTTTCCCTTTCTATTCAATCCTCACAACCGTATTCCACAATGATATGCATAGAAACACAATGCCTCCTACTTTGAACTAAAGGCCCCTTTGAAGGTTATCTACAGAACTCTTCTATCGACTTTGGGAATCCTTCACATGATACTAAATGGTTTTCACCTTCGCCACCATTTATCCAACCATTTCATGTCCTAACAGCTTACGCTCGATGAATTCATCACAACATGCTTGTGTTTTTCACCTTTACCCATACAACACTTCATATGGTGTCATTCAAATGCTCAAGTGTAAGCTATTATTGTATGAGAATTCAACAAGTGGAAGATGTTGGTCCCACTATCCTTTGAATTCCATATAATGTTATCATAACATGTCTTTCAATTTTTGAATATTTCTCCTAGATTGGCCATTATTTTGAGGATGATATGTCGTACGGATGTCAAATTCAGTGCTTAGTGCATGTTTGAGTCTTTTTGAGAACATAGAGGTGAATCTCGGATCCCAATAGGGTACAATATATAGTAGTACTCCATGCATCTTTACAACATATTTGATGTAAATACTTGCAAGTTAATCCAATGAGAAGTCATATTGAATCACCATAAATTGAGATGTCATCATAAGACGATCCAAAACAATCTATATAGAATTGTTTCCTATATTATTCTTAAGATTTCATGTGACAATGTCCATGGTAATTTTCTCCCACATACATGCTGTTATGGGTAGTTGTTTCATAATCCCCTTATAATTTTTCCTCTCATCCTTCACATCCTAACATACAAGGCACTTTGATGTATATTCAGTAATCTCCATTTTCATATTGTCTATACAAAAGTTTTCATGGAGAACTTGATACATATTTATGCTCCACAAGTGAATAGAGAAGGATGAGCTATGTGTGTTATTCAAAAGCTCCTTCTTTATCTCTTGATCAGATGTTCGACAAAATCATGGACCAAATCTCACAATTACTTCATTGTAAACCATAAACTCTGAGGATTTTCCCATTTTTGATAGCTTCCACCCTTTTGAGAATTTCTACATTCTTTTATTGAGCATCCTTTTATTTCTCTAAGAGGGATGGTTGTGAAATCATTTGAGAAATGCTAGATGTTGTCCCCCCGACCATAACAATTCCCATGTTCATCCTTAGCTATTCTAAGAAGGTTGGATCCTCCTCAATTATCATGAATTATAGAATCGTTGGATTCATTCTACTTAGAGAATCAGCCACCTTTATTTATTTCCTAGGGTGGTAATGGATTGAGAAGTTATAATCCATGATGAGTTCTATCCATCTTCATTGGTGCATATTAAGAACTCTCTCTGTGAATATATATTTTAGGTTCTTGAGATGATTATATATCCCAAATATCTCCCGATATAGGTAATTCCAGCTGATTTTTAACATAATGATCACAGTTTGAAACTCTAGATCATGCATGAGATAGTTTTTTTCATGGTTTTTTAACTTCATTGAGGCTTAGGCTATAACATTATCATTCTGCATCAACACACAACATGTACCCTTATATGAGGCATCACTAAATAACAAAAACATTTCTCAACTCCTGGGAAAAGTGAGCACATTAACAATGATAAGCCTCCTTTCCAACTCCTTGATTCTCTCCTCTCATTCATTACTCCATACAAAAATTACTCCCTTTAGGGTTACCCGTGTAAGAGGGTTGTAAAATCAAGATAAATATCTCACAAATGAGAAAAAATATATAGCTAAACCCAAGAAGTTACTAATATCCATTACCATTGTTGGCCTCATCCATCCATCAATTGTAGTTGTATTGAATGGATCCACTGATATCTCATTGCTTGAGATGATATGACCCAATAATGAGACATTCTTTAACCAAAACTCACACTTTTTTTGTACTTTCCATAGAGCTTATCCTTCTTCATGGTCTCTAGTATAGTTTTTAGATTCTTCTCATGATCCTCCTTGATTTTTGAGTATACTAGAATATCATCTATAATGATTACCACAAATTTGTTAAGGTAATATCTAAAGACTCTATTTATTAATTCCATGCTGATTTATGGAGCATTAGTCAGTCCGGAAGGAATTACTATTAATTCATAGGGCCCATATCTTATACAAAAAGTAGTCCTGAGAATAACTTCCTTATTCACCCATAATTGATAATATCTCACCCTAACATATACCTAAGAGAAGAATTGTGCTCCATACAGCTGATCAAACAAGTCATCAATTCATGGAAGATGATACTTGTTCATTATTTTTATTTTTTGAGCTTCTGATTATTAATTCAAAGGAGCATTAACCTATCCTTCTTCTTGAAGAAGATGACAGGTGCACCCCATGGTGAAGCACTTGTGCATATAAACCATTTATCCAGATTCTCTGGTAGTTGTTTCTTAAGATCCTCAAGCTCCACAACAGCCATTCAATATGGATTCTTGGATAATAGGAATGTCATAAGTATAAGGTCATTTGAGAATTCAACATATCTTCAAGGGGAGATCAGGAAATTCATTTGGAAACACTTCAATGAATTCCCTCACAGTAGGCATGTCTTCCAAGATGGTTTCATCCATGGACTCAATCATCTGATCCAGATACACATGCTCATAGGGTAGAGATACCCATTCTTGAGATGATGGAACTAAAGAAGATGCATCCACCTCCTTGCACTTTTATTTAATTAGGTGTCAATTCTCCACATGAAGAGAGATTTCCCACTCTTGACAATTTATATTGGATATATATAAGGAATGTTAATCCATGATGATAATTGCATCAAATTCCACCAGAGGGAGTGTGAAGAGGATCTTCGGGAAGTTCAATCCACATGTTATGATAGGGGAAGAGTTATATTCATGGGATGATGTGATTATAAAATTTACCATACTCACCAACATCCAAACTTCCTTGATTTGGGGTGGTGTTGGGATTCTTCTAAAAACCCTTCAGAATATAAATGAATGCATAGAACATGAATAAAAAAGTGAATTCTCTATTATTAAATAAATAACTAGCATACCTTGGACCACTTCTATTGGATCGAATATGTAGATGTATATGTAAATTAGATGGAACAATACAAGAGGGGGGGGGGGGTGAATTGTAGGTTTAAAAAACCTTTGAGTTTTATCAACTTAAGAGATTAGTTTAAAAGGTCTTAAACTAATACAAATACAAACACCCACAATTGTATTGAATATAAAAAGTTATGATGTAATGTAATATTAATGAAATGTAAAACAATTGTATTCAAGATGAACACAATAATCAGTGTAATATAAAGATGAATGATTCTACCTTAATGCGTATTGAACCAATAAATACAATATGTAATAGAATGATTGTAATTGAAACAATTACAATTGAATATGTAAAGAAGAAAGGAAATAATACAAATTCATTTCTAATACAAGAAGCAGTAGAAAAGTAAAAAGTATTACAATTATTTTGACCTAAAGAGAAGGGTTATCCTTTCACCTAGGATAAGTGGTATGTCTCACCAACACCTTGGTGAGCCCTTGATACGATGATCAGACTGTCTGTCTACCTATCCCTGGAAGCCCTTGATACAATGATCGAAACATCTGTCTGCCTATCCCCGGTGGCCCTCAATATGATGATCGAAACTTCTGTCTGCCTATCCCCGACAACCCTCGATTTTGTAGGTAATCGAAACCTATGTCTTTCAATAACATGAAAGCCCTTGATATGATGATCAGACGCACAAAGCAGATGTGAGAAGTCACAGTGTCTCTCTCTAGAACTTGATAGAAGTAGAGTGTCATAGTTGTTCCAAAAGTCTCATTTGTCGTCGTTATCTCTCAACTTCAAAAGACCTCCTATTTATAGGCCTCGGGTTCCAACGGTCACATCTCCTCCAACAGTCATATTTCTCCAAAAAACTTGGAGGAACTTGGACACCTGGCATAATAACGGTCATGTTGAAACAGAAAGCACGAAATCATTTTGATTAGTTTCTAACTAACTCAACGACATCGTATTGGTTAATAAAAGATATATGTCAATGATAAGCAATAGTTTGATTCATATGAAACACGTGTTTTTGACTAAGTACTAAAACAAGAAATGAAGGTATGAATAGCAGAGTCAGTATGATACATTTGACAGAGTAAGTATGATATGATTGACAGAGTCAGTAAGATACGATTGACAGAGTCAGTACAATAAGATTGACAGAGTCAGTACGATACGATTAACAGAGTAATTACGATACGTTTAACAGAGTCAGTACGATACGATTAACAGAGTCGGTATGATACGATTAAAAAGACATTTGTGACTTCCAAAACAAAATATAGAAGTCAAAAGAGAACTTTTGACTCAACAATCTCCCCGTTTTTGGAAAGCACAACACAAAAAGTAAATATAACAAGAAATACTTATCTCCCCCTTAGTTATTGGAAACTCTTTTGAATATGAATTTGAATACAACTAAGTCCCCCATAGGTGTACAATCTTCTAAGCATTGTATTCATATATTTTCCTTGGTTTTGAAGTATTTGATTACACCAATCTACCTTTTTTAAACATTCTCCCCCTTTATAAAACATTATCCCCCTTTGTGGTTTACAAAAATAATGGGGTTACTTTGTGTTACATGAAAAAGATAGAGAGAAGAATTGCAGGACAAAAGAAAAGAATTATCAAAGTTATTACAAAACACAGACAGGTTCCAAAGAGAAACAAATACAACAATAATTTGTTTTCTCATTCCTTTTCCTTCTTTATGATCTCATGAAAAACATCTTTCATCTTCTTGATTTCTTTCTGGTCTTCAGAAATTGATTCTCCCTGAGATCTGAGAAGCTCTTGTTGGTCCGAAAAAATCTGATCTTGATTCCTGATAGTCTCCTCCTGGACTCTGATAACTTATTCAAGAGTATCAATTCTATCTTGAAGATTTTTGTTATCTATGGATAACACAGAATTTTGTTTCTTCAACAAAACCATTTCATCCTTGAAAGATGAAACCTTCGAGAATTCAGATTTAAAATCATTCATTCTCTCTTGGAATTCTTTCATGGAAGGAATATCGGCTCTATGAGTTTTCTGATTCATCATTTCAATAGTTTCTTTGTCAAGATTATTAAAGGAAATAGCATGATCATTTGAAAACCTCCTTATATCTTCAATTTCTATATCATGATCATTCACTGAGCTTTCCGTTTTATATGACCACTTGTTCATCCAGTTGCAAGCATTCTTATGAACAGCCGAGGTTTCAGAAAGAACTTTCAAATCAGCTTCAACTGACAAAACATTCTTTCTCAACTCTCTTACAGAACCAAAGTTCTTTTTCTAATTTCTAGTAATGAAATCAATTTTCCCTTTCATCCTAGGATAGTAAGGAATAGTCTTTTCAACCCTTCTCAAAACATTTACAATATAATCACTCTTTTTTAGAGAGATTTTATGTTCTGAATCAGTATCATCATCGTACGAAGCCAATTCATTCGATCGGCCTGAGTCAACAACTGGTTGTTTTCCTTTTGCGTTTTCTTTCTCGTTTCTTTCTTCTTCTACTTTGTCACTGATGACAATAACTTTTTCAGTATGAGATGATTGTGCACCCTTCTTTACATGAGGTGGTGTTTTATCCAGTGTTTGAGAAGTTTCACAAAGTGCTTGGTCGGCATGAGGGGTTTGTTGAACACCTTCACTCAGCTTTTGAACTGATTCCTCCCTACTATTCTTCGATCATTGAAGAAATTCTAAAAGAAAATCTCCTTCCTCCTCTTCCACTTCTTCTATCTATTCCATCATTTGTTTTCCTTTTTCTTTCTCAGGAAGGCTATGTACAATAGGTTCTTGATGCACTTCTTCCGTCAGTTGAGCACTATCATCCTCAACCATTTTCAAGACTTTAGAGACATAAAAGTCTTCAGCCTTTCTTTTAAAAATAGTTTTATTTTTCTTTTCATCCTTATGGGTTTCTTCTACACTTATTCTTTCTACCAAAGCCTCAACTGGGTCAAGACCGAACTTTGGATCACCTTCCTTTCTCTACTCCTTATCCTTTCTCCATTTAGCTACAACTTCATTACTGTACTAAGGATTCTTCTTTGGCTTTGAGATGGTTTGAGGATCAAACTTGTAAGGAACAACAAGAGAAGGAATGTCTTTGGATGGCATGGGTGCCTATTGATTTTCAGCTGATTCAGTTTCTATATCTCTAATAAAAAGTTTTGAATTTGGATCAAAACAAACATTCAGCTTTTTTATCGTACTCTTACTAATCCAAGATGGATTTAGATCTATCGGGTTTTCTTTTCAAAGGAATGTTGAAAAACTTCATGATATCAAGAATAAACATTGTAAGGATGGCTGGATACATAATCATTTGGGACTTAATCCCTATTTTCTTGACATTCTTAATGGTTTCAAAAACATACCACCTGAGATTTAGTTTTCTCATATTTACAAGATAGTCAAGAATAGAAATATCAGAAACTTTCCGAGTTTCTCTATCCCCTTTCCTTGGGATAAGAAAACCTTGAATCCATAAAGTCACAAATCTATTGTTTGGAGAACGACGAGCCACTTTTCTCTTCACTTCATTTATAATAAACAAAGACTTTTCAGCGCTTTCTCTATTAAACGTACCGACTTCCTCTGGTAGTTTATGAGATGGACAAAAAGAATCCACTTCTGTTGGGACATTATGAAAATGATCCCCTTGTTTCACAGACATGGACAACTTTGTATCGTACACAAAAAAATTGATAGTCATGTCTTTGTCGAAAGATACAGTTTTATAGAACTGATTGACTTCATCAAAGAGAACCGGATCTTGAGAAACAGGTCTTTCAACACATAAATATTCCCATCCTTGAAGCAGAATCATTATCTTGATAGTAGAATCATATGAATCATAGAAGTCCCGAGAAACTAACATTTCTCTGAAAAAGTCTTTCTCTATAAAATACTTTGAAGACATTTCGGTGGGAGTGTTAGCAGAGGACTGAGACATAAAGGTGATGCCGATGAAATATCGTATGATGATTTAAAAATAGTGGAGCATAACTTCGCCTCAAAACTTGAAAAACTAATGTGGGTTTGTGGGGTGGGACGCTATTTATAGGCGATAAAGGGGTGACTGTTGATCTTCTACGGTCAAGATTAGAGTAAAACAGATCAATGGTTAGGATTAAAAATGAAAAAAAAATAAAAAAAATGGATAGTACCTACTGGAGAACATAAGGTAATTGTTGGTTTTAGTAGAGCTAAAAAGAAAACACAACTGTACGATGGAAAAACATCATACCGATGGAAAAAAAGTCATTACCATTAACTGACAAGCTGATGGAAAACAACCTTGTTACCATGAACTGACAAGATGATGGAAAACAATCTTGTTACCATGAACTGACAAGTCGATGGAAAACAATCATGTTACCATGAACTAACAAGCCGATGGAAAATAATCTTGTTACCATGAATTTACAAGTCTATGAAAAACAATCTTGTTACCATGAACTGATAAGATGATGGAAAACATTCTTGTTACCGTAAACTGACAAGACGATGGAAAACAATCTTGTTACCATGAACTGAAAATACGATGGAAAATAATCTTGTTACCATGAATTGACAATACGATGGAAAACAATCTTATTACCATGAGCTGACAAGACATTGGAAAACAATCTTTTTTACCATGAACTGGAAATATGATGGAAAAGAGAATCATTACCATCATCGGTCAGTACGATGGAAAAGAAAATCATTACCATCATCGGTCAGTACGATGGAAAGGAAAATCATTACCATCATCGATCGATACGATGGAAAAGAAAATCATTACCATCATCGGTCAGTATGATGGAAAAGAAAATCATTACCATCATCGTTTGATACGATGAAGTAAATAATAAATAAAACTGTCAATTTGATAAACAAAAAAGTAAATGATACGATAAAAATGTCAATACGATAAATAGAAAAACAAAAACACATACCAAGAGAGTAAATAATTAAATATCATAAGATAAAAAGAAACATTGTAAAAAAACATAGTAAGAAATGTTCTCCCCCTTTCAAAGGGAATTATTTAATGTTAGGAGAATTGAAAAAAAAGAAGTATATGTGAATGATTATTTTAAAGTAATCCTTCCTAGCTACTGTTTTATAATCTAAAACCTATCATAAGATAATGGTTTTGTAAAAATGTCAGCAAGTTGTTCTTGCATTTCGATAAATTGTAGAATAATATCTCCTTTTTGTGTGTGATCCCTAAGAAAGTGATGCCTAAAATCTATGTGTTTTGCATGAGATTGGTGTGTTGGGTTCTTACTAAGAGCTATGGAACTAGTATTATCCCAAAGAATTTGAGTTTTGGAAAAAACTCAATCCATAGTCAGTGGGTCTGTGTTGCATCAACAATACTTGAGCACATCAACTTCCAGCTGCTACATATTCAGCTTCAGCAGTGGAAAGTGCTACTGAGTGTTGTTTCATATAGGACCAAGAAACCAGAGAATCTACTAAGAAATTACATGTTCCAGATGTACTTTTTCTATCCATTCTACAACCGCCAAGGTCAGCATCTGAAAACATTTTTAAAATAAAATCATTCCTAGAAGAGTAAAAAAGACCTAAATCCATGGTGTCTTTTAAATATTGAAAGATTATCTTTACGGCTTTTAAATGAGACTCTTTTAGATTAGATTGGTATCTTGCACATAAGAATACAGAAAACATTATGTCGGGTCAACTAGCTGTGAAGTATAGAAAACTTATTATCATACCTCTAAAGATTGTTTGATCTACTGGTTTCCCAGTTTCGTCAAGATCAAGTGTATTTGACGTACCAATTGGAGTGCTAATACTTTTAGTTTTGTCATAACCATACTTTATTGAGTAAATATTTTATATACTTGTGTTGGGATATATATGTTCCTTCTGGTTTTTGAGAAATTTGAAATCCTAAAAAGAATGTTAACTCACCCATCATACTCATTTCAAACTCAGATTTCATTAAATTTGCAAAAGACTCAGTTAATGATTTCTAAGTTGATCTGAATATGATGTCATCAACATTGATTTGAACAATCAAAACAGTTTTGTTTTCCATTTTTATAAAAAGGGTTGGATCTGCTGTACCCTTTGTATAATTGTTTTGTAAAAGAAATCTTGTAAGTCTATCATACCATGCTCTAGGGGATTGTTTTAGACCATATAGTGCCTTGGTAAGTTTAAAAACATGATCAGGATGTTTTGGGTCTAGAAAACCAGGAGGTTGTTCGACAAAAACATCTTCTTGAACAAAACCATTTACAAAAGCACATTGTACATCCATTTAAAATAGTTTGAAATTTAAGTATGCTAAAAAGGCTAATAGAATACGAATAGATTCAAGTCTAGATATAGGAGAATATGTTTCTTCATAGTATATTCCCTCTTGTTGATTATAGCCTTTAACAACAAGTCTTTCTTTATTTATTACAATAATTCCATTTTCATCACATTTATTTCTGAAAACCCATCTTACACCAATTACAGTTGTTTCATTAGGTCTATCAACTAATGTCCAGACTTGATTCCTCTAAATTTCATTTAGTTCGTCTTGCATTGCTTTGATCCAATCATCATCACCTAAGTCCTCACTTGAACTTTTTGGTTCAAATTGGGAACGAAAAGAAAGATGTTCTATTTCATTTCTTAAGGAATTTCTGGTCCTTACAGGTTGATTTACGTCACCAATGATGTTATCACTGGGATGATTCCTAAGAAACAATTTATTTGGGTTTTGTAAATCCTGTTCATCATCATATGGTGGAAAATCTGCCGTGGTAAATGATTCAGGAATACTTTCTTGAACATTTTCCTCATCATAGTGATCTTCTAATAACGGTTGATAAACATTTTTAGAAAACACATCCGAGGATGTGGGATTGGGTTGGATGAAAACAAAAGGACCGGTTTCATCGAAATTTACATGTACTATTTCCTCAATAGTACAAGTTTTTTTATTGAAAACTCTATAAGCCTTAGAAGTTGTAGAATAGCAAAAAATATTCCTTCATCAGATTTTGGTGAAAATTTGTGTAGATTTTCTTTTGTATTCAGAATGAATACTTTGCATCCAAAAACTTTAAAGTATGAAACTATAGGTTTTAGGCCAGTCCATAACTCATAAGGGGTTTTATTAAGAAATGGTCTAGTTAAAACACGATTTATTGAATAACAGGAAGTACTAACAGATTCATCCCAGAAGTGCTTATTAATTGAGTATTCACTCAACATGGTTCGAGTCATTTCCTGATGAATACGATTTCTTCTTTCAACAACACCATTTTACTGAGGAGTTCTTGGTGCTGAGAAATTGTGAGTAATAACTTTCTTACTACAAAATGTTTCAAAATCTGAATTTTGAAATTCACCACCATGATCACTATGAATAGTTATCAATGGTAGGTTTTTCTCATTTTTAACTTGGGCTCTAAAAATTTGAAATAGGAAAAGGCTTCAGATTTCGTTGTGAGAAAGTAGACCCATGTAAATATAGTAAAGTCATCAACTAAAACAAATACATAGTATTTGCCTCCAATGCATACAGATTGTGAAGGACCAAAAAGTTCCATGTGCACTAACTGTAATGCATTAGAAGATGAAACTTCATTAATTGATTTAAATCTAGTTTTATGATGCTTTCTAAATTGACAAGGATCACAGACTTTTGAAGAATCATATCTATGATCTGGTAGTCCCTTCACAAGTCTTTTCTTTGAGAGTTTACTAAGGTTTCTTATATTACAGTGTCCTATTCCATTGCCATGGTTGGTCTTCTATTGCACATAAGCATGGCAGGTTTTGGCTCCTATGGTCTTCTAAGTTAATAGTGTAAACATTCTCATGCCTATGGGCAGATAGAATGAACTCATCCTTGGAATTTTGAACTAGACACTTATCATTTCTAAATTCAAAAGGTAACCATCATCACATAATTGACTTATGTTGATGATATTGTTCCTAAGACCTTTAAAAAAACATTTGAGATAAGAACTTTTCCACGAAAAATGATATTACCTATACCAACAATATTTCCTTGAGCATTATCTCCAAAGGTATCTTTTCCACCTTTTGTTTTGATAACCTTTTCAAAGAGATCTTTGTTTCCAGTCATGTGTCGAGAACAACCACTATCCATGTACCAAATATTATTATTGGTACACTTCTCATTTTCCTGAAAAAGAAACAATAAGTTTTTCGGAATCCAAACGTGTTTGGATCCAGACGGGTTAGATAAAAGAATTTTAGGAATCCACATTTCTTTTGGAAAATGAGCATTATGAAATCCTAAAGATTGAGTTCTGTTAAGAGAACAATCTCTTCTCCAGTGTCCTCTACATTGACACTTAGAACAAAAATAAGTTTTTTAGGAAAAAAATATTTATTACTAAAAACAGGTTTGGAATGAGTATAACCAAGACCAGAACGATTTCTCAAAGGTCTAATTTGAGAATACATCTTGTCAAAGTTTTCCTTCCCATGAGTAATGTTTGACAAACCTTTTTTCAAGGAAAAAATTTCGTACTTTATTTTTAAAACCAAATTCTTATTTTCCAAAACATTTGAATTTGAACTAGAGTTAGGCTCTAAAATATTTTTCTTTAAAATTACATTTTCAAGATCCTTAGAAAGTTTACCCTTATCATATTTGACTTTCTCAAGGGTTTTTAAAATACATTCAAAATCAGATGTTTTCACATCAAGATCCTTAGAAATATCTAATACTTATTTAGTCAAGATCGAAATTCTAGAATTTTCTTTCTCAAGCTTCTTCATGAGTTTAGAATTTTCATTTTCAAGTAATTTAGAAAATATAGATACTTCTTCAAAAGAAGGTAATGTATCATCATCTGAGGATGATGATTCATCATTTGAATATTCATAATATCTATTATTAGTATAATTTGTATTCAAAGAGACATTTGTAATGGCTTCAGCATTATGTACCTTAGCCATGAGACAATGATCTTCAATTGGTAATCTGGCTAAAAGTCCAGTATTCCTCTGTCTTGAGGACTCATATTCTGAAGAATCATCTGAAGAATCACTATCACTTGCACTCCAGGTATCATTTTTCTTCAATACTATCGTTTTCTTATAAAACCTTTTATTGTTTCTTTGAGAGTGTTTATACTTTCTGTCTTTCCTCTTTAGTAAAGGAAATTCAGGCCTTATATATCCTGCACTCTTACATTCATAACAAGTTACCTCTGAATATTTCTTATCCTTCCTATCATTATTTTTGAATCTATATTGGAAGTCTTTAATTACCACAATCATGTTCATCCTTCAAGCAACATTGGAAAATTCATTGTCCGAAATTTGACAATCACTTGAATCAAATATAACTTACTTGTATTTGGATCTTGTAAGCCTTTCAGGTGTTTTAGCTTTATATTAAAAGGCTACACTTCCATTCCCATTCTTCTTCTTGTTGAAATCATCATCTCTCTTCATTCTTGTCTCGTGCTGTAGAAGAGTTCCAATGAGTTCATCTAGAGAAATCGAGGACAATTTTCTATTTTCATCGATAGCTGTCCTTTTTAATCCCATTCATTTGGCATTATATCTATAAATTTATCAACTAGAGATTTATCATCAAGACCTTTTTCTTTCACAGACTGTAAGTTGTTGACAATTTTCATAAACCTTTGTTGGAATTTACATACTAGCTCTCCATAAGGAAAAACAAATCCATGATACTCTGCTCGAAGCATTACTCTTCTTGTTTCTATAAACATGGATGTACCAAAATGACGGACATCCAATTTCTTCCAAATATAGTTGGCTGCTTCACATGAAGATATCTGACTGTATATATTACTGGTCATAGAGAATAATAAAGTATTGTGTACCTTGTAATTCAGTTGATATTCTTGCTTCTCTTGGTTAGTAAAAGTACTAACTTCTTTGTCAGGAATTTTGTAACCTCCAGTAAGCATAATAAAATTTCTTGCACCAGTGTTGATCACAAAAGTCTTCATAAGATCTCTCCAGTACTCATAATCATTTCCATCAAAGATAGGTGGTCTAGAAGGATTCAGATTGTCTATTGATCCAATATTCATTCATGTCATCTAATAAAAAACTTTTCCACTCCACACGTTAGTGTAGTCAGTAAAAATAGAACAAGAAATACAAATCAGTGGTAAACCTGCTCTGATACCAATTGTTGGATCGAATATGTAGATATATATGTATATTAGATAGAACAATACAAGAGGGGAGTGAATTGTAGGTTTAAAAAACCGTTGAGTTTTAGAAACATAAGAGATTTGTTTAAAAGGTCTTAAACTAATACAAATACAAACACCCATTATTGTATTGAATATAAAAAGGTATGATGTAATGTAAAACTAATGAAATGTAAAACAATTGTATTCAAGATGAACACAATAATCAGAGTAATATAAAGATGAATGATTCTACCTTAAAGCGTATAGAATCAATCAATACAGTATGTAATAGAATGATTGTAATTGAAATAATTACAATTGAATATGTAAAGAAGAAATGAAACAATACAAATTCCGTTCTAATACAAGATTGCGCGGAAAAGTAAAAAGTATTACAATTATTTTTACCCAAAGAGAAGGGTTATCCTTTCACCAAGGATAAGAGTTCAGTCTCACCAACACCTTGGTGAGCCCTCGATATGATGATCGGACTGTCTGTCTGCCTATCCCTGGAAACCCTCGATACGATGATCGGAACATCTGTCTGCCTATCCCCGAAAGCCCTCAATATGATGATCGGAACGTCTGTCTGCCTATCCTTGGCAGCCCTCGATACGATGATCGGAACATCTTTCTGCCTATCCCCAGCAGCCCTCGATTTTGTAGGTAATCGACACCTCTGTCTTTCAATTAATTGAAAGCCCTCGATACGATGATCGGATGCACACAACAGATCAGAGAAGTCACAGTGTCTCTCTCTAAAACATGATAAAAGTAGAGTGTCACAGTTGTTCCAAAAGTCTCATTCGGTGTCATTCTCTCTTAGCTTCAAAAGACCTCCATTTTATAGGCCTCGGGTTCCAACGGTCATATTTCTCCGAAAAACTCGGAGGGACATGGACACCTGGAATCATAAAGGTCATAATGAAATAGAAACCACGACATCGTTTTTATTAGTTTGTAACTAACTCAACCACATCGTATTGGTTAAAACAAGATATATGTCAATGATAAGCAATAGTACGATTCATATAAAACAAGTGTTTTTGACTAAGTACTAAAACAAGTAATGATAGTATGAATAGCAGAGTCAGTATGATACATTTGAAAGAGTCAGTACGATATGATTGGCAGAGTCAGTACGATACGATTGACAGAGTCAGTACGATACAACTTATATAGTCAGTACGATACAATTGACATAGTCAGTACGATACGATTAACAGAGTCAGTACGATATGATTAACAGAGTCAGTACGATACGATTAAAAAGACATTTTTGATTTCCAAAACAAAATATAGAAGTAAAAAAGAGAACTTTTGACTCAACAACTTCTTTATTGGGTTCACTTCAGCGGTAGTGATGGAAAAACATGCCCTTGCTACCATGGAGGTTGTTGGTTACCACCAAAAACCCTTGTATTTGGGCACTGATTTTCTAGGGGTTCTGGTTATTTGTAGTTCAAGCAATGAACAATGCATTAAGGGTAAAGCGGAGCATTCCTCTCCTCTTTAACATCCTTTGGGTTTTCTTGTTGGATATTAACATCTAGGTGTCCTTCTCAACAACACCTAAAGCATTTCCTATTCCCCTTCATGAAATTTCTGGGGTACTTCTTACTATCCCTTTGGAATGTGGGGTGATGGATCTTCTTAGCACCGTTGGATTAATCCACCGGACCACTAGATTTTAAGTCCACCTTTTTCTTATTATCCAAAATATACCCATGTGATTAGTTGATAACCATTTATACCTTGAGGCCACATTAGAAAACTTCCTCGTAGTTGTTGAAGTCACAGATCTCTAGGGATCTCTAAATTCTAGGTTTCAGACAACCAAAGACGTGGTCAACCTTGCATTCAGGGGTAAAAAAAAGCCAAATGCTTATCATGAAAGACTTGTAATGTTTTCCTTGTATGCTCGGACAGATTCATAGACTTTTTTAGGGCATGGAAGTCCCTTTCTATCCTAACATGGAGAGTGCACAAAAAATATTTATCAGAAAACCTCATCCAAAAATCATTCCATTCCAATGCCTCGATATCTTTATTAGGTTTCATATTTTTGATCAGTGTCCACCATTGATCAACTTAACCCTCCTTACAATATGAATCCTTGAAAATATTTCTTGTTGATAAAATTAAAGGATCGAGACGATATTTTCAATGGAGTTGATCCATTTTTCGGCGATTGAGGGGTCATATGATCCATTACAAATAGTAGGCATTTGTCTCATTATGTTCTTAGTAGAGACTTGTTCAATATTAGGCGTGAATATGGGGTGAAAATTCCTATTGACCAATGTTTATTTTTTATTCCTCAGTTAACTAAGAGATTATCATGACAATTTTTAGATACCTTCTCCCATCAGATTGGGGATATCATTTGAACAGTAATCACATTGATCTTCACATTGGTTGTTAGCTCGAGTCCTTCTATTACCGACCATTGGATAAGATAAAATGAATGATATGGGTAATAGATTAATGGTAATACAAAGAAAAAAATATATGACTTATAAATTACTTATATTTCAATAACATATTAATCTATAGGCATCAATCTATGTTATCCAGGATCTACTTTCTAACATATATTCTTAGGGAATTTATTTTAATTCCATTTATAATGGTTTGTACTATGATTTTAAATTTACCAAAGAATATCTCCAAAGACTTTCATAAAAAATAGTGTTGAAAGGACCATTGTTTTGTACCATGATACCCCAGTTTAATCCCGATACACCTTGTCAGATTTCCTACTCCAAGGTACATCGGTGCCAGAGCCGCCTCTACCCACTCGTATCAAGATAGGGTTGTATTTCTTTGATAAACCACATACTCAAAACTTAGCGAAACATATGGATGTTTTTTTATTATACATAGTAATGTATATAATGCTTCAATAGGGTTTTCTAATCATATTCCCAAAAATAAGTAAACCTATTCTCTTTTACCAACTATAACAACCATGCTTTTTCACACTTAACATAATTTATAACATAAAACCATCACAGATACAACATAGAAGATCGAGAGGCCTAGTGTCTTTGGGGCTTAAGAACATTACATAACAAATTAAAACATTGAATGCAACATCTTATTGAAAACTTCATTTACCTGATCACTACATTCCATCATACATAACATTTCATTGGTTAACATAAGGACATGTATAAGAATAATGTGATCTATAAAGCACAATAAGGTGGTAAAGAAGGTATATAATATAGAATACAATACCTGTTAAGAAATTGGATTATCAATTAAACATAAAAGAAACATGATACAAATGGCATGATATAGCATGATTATATTAAGATGGAAATGTGGCAAAAACACTAAACGTGGAATTAGCATAAACCTAGGCACATAGCACATGGAGCATGAGTATACTGTCATTGCACCTGAATCACGAGTAAAACCTTGTTGAAAATGAATTAGAATGAGTCAAAACTCATTTAATTTGATGTAACAAGATAATATACATTACCCAATTTATTAGAGCGCTATTTGGGTGCTCCCTTCTTAGTCTTTTCATTTCAGGCATAAGTGTGCCACATGGATCATATAGCATGGATTAACTAAACATCTGAATTTATTCCATGATAATGGAATGTAGAATTCATACACGAAAATATACAATCAAAATGTAAACATGAATAAATGTGAACACCCTTGATAGAGAGATGGACATGTAATTCCCAACATAATGACTTTTGTTTGGAAAATCATGGGTCAATTTCGGCAGCATTATGGAATGACATAAGAAATAATAAAATTGGTTTATGAGAGATTATGTGGTGTATCAACATATATACGTGAAATGGACATTAAGGGGGTTATATAAATATATTTTTTATCATCATTAATGAAATTTTAGATTCATAATATAAAATAATTGATTGAATGTAAATGAGGAGAGATAAATTTCTTATAGAATTTATGCATGGTAACAGGTGTACATGGAAGACAGACATGAGAGAAAAAATGGTCTCTCATCATTAAAACATATAGACAAATGTATATGGGAGGTGTGAAATCATACCCTAACATTTATAATTTAAAATAAAAGGACATAACAATACTTTAAAACATTGATAAAATGAGAATTGAAGGAAACCCATACTTGGAAGTGTGATCCCAAAGGCAGGGGAGTGGCTTCAAAGAGGCCTCCTGAGAGCTTGGGGAACCTTGAATGGATTATATAGAGGGGAGGGTATAGGTTGGCCGAAATACCAATGCTGCTAGTGAAGAGGATATGGGAGATTTGGTGGGATTATATAAGAAAGGAGAGGAAATTCATTATTATTTAGGTTTTCGAGAACTCACATTAAACTAATCAAAATCACAAACAAGCCCCTGGTTATTACCCACGGTTTTTGAAAAAGGGTATTGGAACAAATATTTTATACATCCACTCTTCTATCTTCTTAAAATAATATGATAGCATATGTGGAGGTGGATCACACTCTCAAGGAAAACAATTTGAAAAAGATAAAATGTTTTTATGTCATGATGGACCCAATAAATCTTTGTAAAACAAATAAAATAATCATAAAATCAAATTATTTTAATGGTAAAACATATATTGTCCGAACATAATGTCTATAATATTTTATTAAAACACTATTGGGTCATTATGTAGTCATAAAACACATTATATTATTAAAAGGTATTTAATTATTATCCAAAAATTCAATTGTCTCAAAAAATTATGAAATATTTAACATTGCATAATTTCGAAGTCATGATTCCAAAAATAATATTCATTTTATCAAAATCATTTTCTAAATATCTGAATGTTCATAGTTAACATAAATATCGATATTTATAAAAAAACATGGGTTCTGACAAAAATAGCTTTCAAACCTTAAAAAAAATTACAATTGCATTCAAAAAATTAGAAGTTAATTTATATTTAATAAAAATTAATTTAATAGTAATGTTTTATTGAAATATTATTTAATTAAATGTTCTATTAAATCATAATATTGGATTTCCATGTTGAATATTAATGAAAAATTAAATTTTTGCATTAAAAACTATTTACAAAGTAAAAATAATAAAATGAATGTATATTCTA